>CM048755.1:1725866-3070866 GCA_026315105.1 Locusta migratoria | reverse complement strand
AAGCAGTTTGTAAGCTACGGACTGATGACCACGCAGTTTGGTCCGATAGATTTACAGACATTTGAACATTTGAACACGTGATAATTGAGTAACAATCTGTATCGCAATCGTTGTGAGGAAATTATTATTCCGAAATCATGAAAATATATTGATAATATTATATGAAACATGTGCAACAGAGAATTTCTTTAAACTATCGTATCCAACACATAATTGTATTTTTATTCCGTTTCTTTCAATAACGACGCAAAAGCTACATTTTTCGGGCAAGCAACATTAGTAATATTACATCGCGGTGACATTCAAATCCGTAGTCGTTGAATATAATCCTGTTTCAATTCAGACAGAAGTACGACAACAAGAATTCCGAATACTGGCGAGCTCGGTGTTCGCCACTTGACTTCTCCAGAGGTTAAAGAGATCTTTAGGTGTGGGTTGGTCACTGGCGAGTATCGAAGACGATATGTTTCGCATACTAATCAAAAATATAAACCCGCCAAACCACCCGCACCTAGTAATACATCATGCAGGAAGTAGACGTCTGAACAATCATCTTAGAATGAAGTCGGTCATCTATTCAAAGAAGCAGGTATTAATTTGGTAGTGCAAACAGTAAAAACAAGTAGATTGACTAATTTGTAAAATCCCAAACCTAAGAGTCGACTTTTGGTGATTCTCCATCGTAGCAATTAGAGGAGTGAAATATTCTAAAGCTAATTTCTTGGTTTTAGAAGCCGCAGCCGTTTATTCTGTACTAGGACAGCATTACACACCGGTGGGTTTCAGTTACTGTGCAGAATACAAAACCACGGTTTTTCGTCAAAAGCGTGCGTAGTTTCCTGCCACTTATGAATAGGTAGTAGACCTATGTTCCTGCAGAGATTCGATAAACGGCTATGGTATAGTATGTGTGGGTGGCGCCGGCATAAATGCGCAGATGCGTAACACTAGGTCCTAGGATCGATCAAACATCCGCAACACTTTTATTTTTAATTATTCACTCATTTTCACGAGTTTCAATCCGTATTTTTCACATACGTAACTTTTCTGCTCAGTAACAACTTTGGTAGCGAATATAGTAGCAAAAAGTTTTATCTCTTCATTTAGCCAGTTGATATGACAACAAAGAGAGGTTTTGAATGAATGAACGAAATAGACAGTCTATTTGCGTCAGATGTTCTGAGCAGATTGACACTTCCACCAGAAAAATGCAACAGATCGTGTGAGTCATAGCGTAATTTTTTCCACAGACAGGGCACATATCGTATGGATTTATAAATATCAAAAAATATAGTAGTCACAATTTATTAGCTGAAATAAGTGCATACTGGAAAACGTTGCCTTTATGTGGGTTCAAAACTTGACAAGCACATACCAAGAGTGTAATAGCTATAACGACAATCTTCGAATGCGATTGTCTTGACAAAGGCTAATAATATCCCCTTATACGTTTGCGTGTTGAAAGTCTCAACACTAGGGATCGCTGGATGGGTCTCACCTACTTGGCCCAATCTGTGCGAGAAGAAACACGAATATGAACCTTTTAAATTCCTACAATATCTCCCCTATGTAGGCCATAGGAAAAGAGAAAACTCACGCCAAATGATCCAACTACAGATAGGTGCAATATCAGCTAATATTGAGATTCACCACTGCTGATGACGGTGTTTTCGGTGTTACGAAGTAGCTAAACGATTAGCTTTTGAATGAAACAGCACGGGTTTGAATCCCGTCCCTTCCAAAATACTTTTCTATATTAACCCTTGTAGTTTTAATTATCAATTATAAAAATTTCAATGCATAGTATATCTATTTCGTTTCGTTATAACTAATTTAATTAATTAATATATCGTATTTCATCATTTATTAAATGAAAATAATATTTCAAAAATTGTAGCACGTATTTATATGCCGAAGTTATATTACATTCCTTAGGGAGTTCATAGTCAAAGAAAATCTCCACACTATGCAGACTTTACCAAAGTATTTTAAGCGATAAATTTTATCTGAAATATGCTTCGGTGCAAAGCATACTTTATTCAAGTTTTTTAAGTAAATAACTTTTCACTGCTAATTTTTGTGCCTACCAAGTGTATGGATGGGAATTGTGGCACTGAACTGATGCTGTAGGATTGAATGTGTTTTAATTGAGACACCTCTTGACATCAACGTTCGTGGCACACTGAAACGTTTAAGTAAATTTAAATTTCATAAATAAAAGGTTTACATTGCGAGGGGTAATATGAAATGAACAAAAATGTAAGGAGTACCGGGGAATCGAACCTTGACTTCCAACTTCGCACACCAAGCACTTGTCCACTATGCTTTTTTTTTTTTTTCGTTCCAAAGAAAGATAAGTGAAAAAATAATAAAATAATATTAAAAAATGAAAAGGAATAAATAAATAAGTGTCTTTCTCTTACATATCTGCTCCTGGGGTAAAACTTCACTTCAACATCCCAGCGCATTGACAGCTGCAGAGTTCGGCTTCACGTAATATTTGTTTAGGAGTTGTTTCCCCCACTACGTTCTTGATCGATCCATGCTTCTGTTTTCTGGAATTTGTGTTTTTCCACTTTACATTTTTGGTTTCTCACAACTTTACATTTAATTTTATTTGTTTATTTTTCCTCGTCTCTTAACTCTGCGCTTGTCTCGTGCCGTGGGCGTCGTTTCAGCAAGGTTTCGCCAAGGGACACATGAAACGGTGTAATCGCTCCTTCTGGCGTAGGAACTCCGAAAAGAAATTTTCAATGTGAAATAAGACGACAGATTCTGTCGGGGGACATTTTTCCCATACGAAACGGAAAGCACTTCTGATGCATCTCGCAGACGTCAGAAGGTTGAAAAGAGCACTAAAAGGAAAACACCACAAGGAGCAAAAAAGAAGTTTTGTTTAAAGCACAAATGAAAATCTCGGCGTATTCTAATTCTTCAGAATGTCACAATCTGGGTCTTGTAGTGGGAACAATTATGATTCAAGTCCTTCTTCCTGTGTCAAACAATAGAATTTTCAGAAAATTGGCGAAATTTTTCTTATAGTGCCGCGATGTCATTAGGATATGGTGCTGCAGCTGAAGGTATAACAGAAAATCCTCTTTGCTTTTATTTGCTTCAGTGAGGATATAGTGGACTGTTTGACCTTTTAACCAATTGACGGCGTTCCGTTTTGTATATGGATAAGGCACACTGTCGGGAGTCAAAAAATCTGCCGGCTTGATTGTGTCTGGTACGGTTCGGGTGATTGTGGCTATCATTTGCCTAGCGAGTAGGCAGACTGCTGCCACGTTATTGCAGACAAATCTATGTTCGTCAGTGTCTGGTATGCTACAGTTTCCACACAGCGGCGAGTCCACTAAATGGATGGCGTGAAGTTTGGTCTTGGTGGCAAGTTTTCTGTTCACAGCTTTGTACCATGTAGTTCTCACATTGGTCGGTAAATGACGGGTGCTGATATTCTGCCATATTATTCGCCAGTCATATTGAGGGTACTTTTCTTCTACCACGTTTCTACTCTTGGTTTCCATTAATTTGTCATACACTGCCTTCACTTTGGTTAAGTTCGTGGTACAGATTCTGGTCCGAATGTAGCTAAGTTCAATTAAAAACTGTTTAAAATAGTGAAAGCCAATAGGAACGTGGCGCACATCAACTGGTGGATCCATTGCCCCAGGGGCTATTTCCTCTAGTAGATGGGACGTTAAACTGTGTTGCGTCTTACGCCACAGTTTATATGTGGTGCACACGAATAGAGCTCGGGATTTCAGAGCAACATCAATAAGTTTAAGTCCTCCCTTATCCGCGGAGAGAGTAAGAGTGTCAAACTTGACCTTAAAGATACTTCCTTGACTTACGAAATGGCCCAGAGCAGACATGATTCTAGCTGTTGTTTCACCGGGTAAAGGTAAAACTTGTGCCACGTAGTGTAGTTTCTAAACTATATACATGTTAGCAAAGGCTGCCTTTTGAATGTCATCAAGCTTTCTTACACGTTGTTCCTTGACGCATGCTCGCACACTTGCGAGTAGTTTCGTAGAGTTGGCAGCTATGGTATGCTGTATGGTGGACCTGTAATCGATGCCCAGTATTCGTTTGTTGGTGACCACATTGAAGTCTTCTATGCCCTGCAGCGACATTCCAGCCCCTATGCTCATGATGCTTGATTTCGTTTTGTTGAGTTTCGCACCCGAAGCAAGTTCGTAGTTAGTGAGCACCTGAAGTGTCTTCTCGATGTCATTTGCACTCGTGATAACAAGACCTACATCATCGGCGTATGCCTTGCAGACAATAGATTGACCATGGATGCACAATCCTTGCAGTCGTTGCTGTAGAGTGGCTAGGAGGGGCTCAATGGCAATGGCGAACAAAGCCATGGACAGTGGACACCCTTGTCTGACTGAACGTGTGAAGTCCAACGGTTTCGTCATTTGTCCATTGATCATAATCCGGGACGTGCTATTTCGCAAAATCCTTTCAACGACGTTGACAAAATTATGGGGAATCTCCATCGCGGACATAGTTTTGAGAAGGTAATTATGGTCCACCCTATCGAAAGCTTTCTCAAAGTCAAGTGTCATGATAGCGCACCGTAGTCGGAGAACATCTGCTGTCGCAATGATGTCTCTATATTCGCAGACCGTTTGAATGATTGACCTCCCCTTACCCACACTTGTCTGATATGGGCCAGTGACCTCGTGCAGTATCAATTGTAATCTTCGAGCGAGTACGCGCGCCATAATTTTGTAGTCGCTGTTCAGGAGAATAATGGGTCGAAGATGGTTTACGGAAATGCTGCCGGGGCGTTTCGGAACTAGCACGATAATACCTTCCAGAAACTCCTTCGCGATTTCTCTGTCAGTGGTCATTAGTTCATTGCATACGAGGAGCAGTTTAGACTTCATCTGCGCTTGGAAGGCCTGGTAAAATTCTGCTGGAAGGCCGTCAGGACCCGGCGATTTATTTTTGGGGCTCTGTGCGATAGCTGTTGTCAGGTCGTCATCGTCAATCTCCGCGATAAGTCGCTGCGATGCCTGTTTGCTGAGTCGGCCCTGCAGATTCCGTAACAAGTCCTCTTGAGCTTCGTTATCTACTGGGCAGCCTAACATGATGGATGAAAGATGGCTGTAGATTGCCACTTTAATGTCTCTCTGTGTTGTGAGGACGGTACCGTCAGTTCCTTTTAGTTCCGTGATTATTTTTCTGTGTGCCCTTTTCCTTTCGCGCATAACGTGGTACATAGATGTTTCTTCATGTGGGGCGGCAGCCTGCGTTCTCGCACGAATTTGGAAACCCTCTAATTGTTTGCGCTTCAGAGCCAGAATTTTGGATTTTATCCTCTTGATAGCGACGTAGTTTTCAATGACTGATTGGTCCAATTTGTAGAGGTCCCGCAAGCATTGGAAATAAAATTCTTCCGTTGTCTTGAACCAAAAACTTTTTTCCTTCGAGTAATCTATGAACATTTTCCTCAATTTCGGCTTCGCGCACTTGATCCACCAGGTCAAAGCAGAATCATACGAAGTAAATTTATTTTCACAGTCCTGCCATGTTTTTTGGAAACGCTCGCGGCATTCGGCATCTTTTAAGTGTGATACGTTGAGCTTCCAGTAGCTTCTTCCTCTGTAGGTACCCTGTCTCGCCATATTAATGGTGCATATAAAGGCAGCATGGTCGGTGAAGCTGGTGGGCCACACTTCTGTGTGTAAGATACGAGTCGTCAAGTTGTTAGAAAAATACATCCTGTCTAAGCGGCTGGCCGAATGGTTAGTGGCGAACGTAAACCCGGGTGCATCCCCATGGCTGTGCTCCCACGCATCGGTTAAACTGAAACCGTTGATGATGTGTTCCAGTTCGGGAGACGGATTGAAGTTAGGGAACTGATCTTTGCGATGGAGGACACAATTGAAATCACCCGCAAAAAGGATCTCGGCTTGATGCTCTCCAAAGAGAGGGACAATTTCGTGTTGAAAAAATTCTGCTCGGTGACGGCGGTTGCTGCGCCCAGATGGCGCATATATATTTATGATCCGGGTATTGTGAACAGTACAAGCGATCCCCCTGTTGTTGACGAGTTTTTCCACATTCGTTACTATTATTCCTTCCTTAACAAGTATAGCAGTCCCTAGGTCACCATCGCTTCCAGCATTTATGACAGCGTGGTATCCATATATTTCTTGAAGTGCAATGTCGGTTACTTCCTGCAGTAAAATGATGTCGATATCCGCCGCGTACAGAAAGTCTTTCAAGCTATGTAATTTTAATGTACTGCGTATGCTGGTGATGTTCAGAGTCGCGATTCTATAGGCTTGATAGGTGGTCATGATGTAGTGCGTTTTACAAGGATGACTTGCGGAATTTCGCACCTGTTAGTAGGTGTCGGACACATGACCAGCCTCCGTTTCCTGGTTCTGGAGGGGTGCTCGGTCATCTGAGGTGGCTGGCACGGCGGCAGTAATGTACGTAGGTTCCCTCATTTCCTCATCTCCGTCCATATCGTCCGCCCAGTTTTTCTGGAATGACGGAGAGAACGTGTTTGTTTCAATAACACAGGAATTTGTTGGGTTAAGGTTGTCGGGTGCTACTCTGGCGAATTGTTTTGCGCCCACAGAGGCGCCACCGGATGCCTTGGGAAACAGGTTGGGCTGAATACAGTCGGAAACTTTCCCTGGACCCTCATTTAACTTCTGCACTACTTGTTTGACCTTCTCCCGCATTAATGGGACAATTTCTTCGGCAGCTTGACGCGCGATTCTGCGTTTCTTCTTTTTCCTGGGTGACTGGCTCTTCATAGTGCTTGCGGAGTGTTGTGGAACACTTTCCTGTTCGGGATCGGTGGCAGTTTCGTCAGCAGAAGGTACATCTGATTTCGAACAACTTTCCTGTACTCTCTCGCTGGAGTTTTCCGCAGGGGGTTCTTGCGGGTGTGGTGCGACAGAAACTGCAGCCGCGTGGTCAGTGACGTCCATCAGAGTAACGCTCTGGACTTTGTCAACGGGAGCTACCTGTGAGGGCTCGGTAGGTTCCCGGTCTCCAGAGACTGCCGCCGAGGCCTCAGATACTTCCATCGGGGTTTCACGGTCAGCGTAGTTGTTATCCTGAGAAGTATGCAGAACGGGGGCGATGGGTGGGGATCCCGCGACAGCCGCCACGTACGAAATCGGCAGTGAGGACATTGCAGGAGGTCTGACAGATTCACCGGCCGGTAACTGCGCTACGCGCCTCTACATACACTGTGCACGCACGTGGCCCGTCGCCCCACACCCTGCGCACGTTCTGGGCTGCCGATCATACATGACAATGGCTCGGTACCCACACACGTCGATATAGGACGGGATATGTTTCCGTAAATCGACCTTCAGTTGTCTGATGCCATTTAGTACCGGAAACCTATGCGCACCTGACCACCTTTCTGCAATGTTGCTGAGTACCGTGCCATAGGATGACACTACCGCATTAATTTGTTCTCCTGTGACCTCAAAAGGTAATTCAAATATTCTGACTGTTCTTATACCGAAACCGGCGTGGTTAACAGTAACTTCACATATGTTGCCATCCGAATGCTTGAATTTATAGCTACCGCCACTAGACTGTAGTACTGTCTCACAAAGATCTGCTGTCCTCAGTTTGACGTAAATAACTGTACTCACGATCGAGAAATGAATACCGATAAGCTCATCTGAGGTAATCTTCACAACTTCTTCAAGAAAACGTTCAAATTCGTAAGAGGTCGGTCTACCGAACGTACGATCGAAGGTGAACTTCAAAGTGTCTTTTCTATTTGGCTGATTCATGGTGTCATCTTCTAATAGTCACACAAACACAACGACAACAGCGAAAAGCCGCAGCAACACTCCGACTTACCACGCGCGAGCGAGGCGGCCGCAGCACACCGCGGACTTCCTCACGGTACCGCTGTCGCAAGCGGACTGCTAGGCACACTGCTCAAAGACTGGAAGTTAATAAGCAGCTTATATAACACCTATTTGTCTGTGAGAATTTTTCGCCACCGTATTCGCTTTACCTTTAGCGAACTTCGGACGGGATATTTTGGGAATTTAAAAGGTTTGTCAACTTCCTTCTCGCAGGGTTTGAACAAAATCTTTGAAAACCATCCCGCAATCTACTCTGTCAGTCATAAACATACTACAGTATAAACTGAAAGACAGAATCGTTGAGGAAATGTCTGCGCCCTCGCCCCACCCCAATACTTGAGGGTTAAAATTCTAGGAGTAGGAACATTCTCATCCATAATCCACGGACTGAGACGCGATATTTTTGTGATATTCAGTGTCCTGTTACAGCGACAGTAGTAAAAATTGTGGGAATAAGGTTTATGAAGTAGTTTCTGTTAATACTTATAAAGAAACTTTACGCTGTAGCTACGAATGCCTGATCTACGAAACAGCAACGAATCTAAATCATTAACACGAACGTGTTTCTGATGGCATTTTGACTCCTGAGTGTTCTATAGTTCAAAGGCCCATGCGGTAACTTGAGAGTAATTTTGCGAAAAATTTGTAACAAAAAGTGAGGGAGACGTATGTCGACCACCCTACTAAACACCCACATGCAAGGTCTTGGTATTTTCGGGTGTTCACTCTACTATCAATCGCTGTTTTATGTCGTCTGACGTTATTGAAAGCACTACGGTTTTTTTAATAAATGAAGCATGTCAAGTTACCAAAAAAGGTGGTCTTATTTTTGTCACCCTGATTTCTTTAATGAACAGTTTCATATTAACAACATACCTAACACAAGAATCATTTATGAAACATCTGATACCAACTGAATAACAGTTGATAAGATTTAGCTGTAGTAGATTGTCGCGTAAGGAAGTTTGTTTACACGCGCTTGCCGTGCTGTGAAGTGCCCCGTTTTACTTCCGTTCAAACCTCTGGCCGGCCACAAGCACTGACTGGAGGACGAGACATTCGCTGCGATTGAGCAGAGGCATGCCTCGCCTCTTCTCGACTGCCCACTGACGCGTCTGAACCTGTCTTTTCTTAAATGGAATGTTTGCCTTATGATGTCTGGTTATCCTGATACCGATCTCCTAATGGATTCTCGTTCTAGGTTATATTATTGTGCACTGAATTAAAATTTTTATTATTGGATGGTTTCAGATAGCCCGCCTGTTAGTTGCCATATTTAGCGGCAATTCTTACATTATTAAACAATAAGTCTATAATAACTTCTTTATATTTGAACATTAACATGTCGTGACGCTGAAAAATAGGCGTGTATGGTCTATTAAAATTGTATTCTGTAGAATGTGTAACACATTAACCTCGAAGCAACTATCAAATTATATCTTAATAATGTCATGGCCGCGGAGGAATGGCCGAACGAATTGAGACGCTACGCTACGATGTGCGAGGCCGTTCCCCCTCGGGGGTTCGAATCTCCCCCTTGGGCATGGATGTTTGTACCGTCTGCATAATAAGGTTGTTCATAGCAGTTTGTGAGTTTAGGGACTGATGACCCCGCAGTTAAATCCCCTAAGCTTAACAAAAATGTGTACTTTTTTTATGACATGGCAGTTACGTATTGATTTGAACGTCTAGTCTGTTTGTAGGTTTTGAGGAGTTCTCCCTGATTGAAAAAAAAGTACACAATTTTAAAATGAAATCATAGATGAGAACGTTAAAACATACTACATCCGCTTTAAAAGAAATATACTAAAAATGATTTTATTTCGTAGGTGATTTTTTTTTTCTATTTTATTGAACCTCGGTGTTTCTCAAACAGTTTACTCGTTTGTTTTTTTGCCAATGGTAGCCAAACAGTGGGTCCTATGAGTAGCACTCTTATACTGTTACATACTAAACCATTATAAATAAATGAACGTCTTCTGCTTATACTGCTTATAATGATTAGAAGCCTATTGGGTATTCTCGTTTCTTATTATATTGGTGTTATGTCTGTTATTTCGGGCATATCCGAAGTAACAGACACCATACCAATATAATTAATTAAGACTCGCGAAGACGGCGTTTCTTCAATCACTTCACCGCATATGCGGTCATACGTTCGACCTCGGACGATATGGGCGCTACAACCATAGCGTGCAACTTGTGGAAGTTTGTGACAGACGCTGGGCGAGCACCGGTAGCCGTTCGATTCCCGTCCCGCTTCATATTTTCACTTATCGCCATTGTTTAATTTCAATGCCCTAATTCAGTACTACCATTCCTTTCCTTCCTAATTCTTATTTCTTCACCTCGTTCATAAATATTTGCCAGTTCTTGTTTCTTTTTCTTTGGACCTCCTTACCTGCTCTTCTAGGCTGAACTGAACTTCGCTCACAAATTACGCCTTCAAAAAAAAAAAAAAAATGATTGTTAAGCTTATGGGACTTAACTACGGGTCATCAGTCCCTAAACTTACAAACTACTTATGAACTACTTACAAACTAGGACGGCACAAATATCCATGCCCGAAGGGGGATTCGAACCCCCGACCGTAGTGGCCGTGCTGACCGTGACTGGAGCGCCCCAGTCACCTCGGCCACCGAATTACGCCTTGATCGGCGATCTTGTACTCTTAACTTTTTGCAGAAGTTTAGATGTTTAAAATACAGTTCTGCACATCCATGTTTTATTATTGCTATTATTGAATCTAGAAACTGAATAGTTCTTCTCACGGAAAAATAAAAATTATTATTACGAATCCTGATGAAAATTAGTTTTATACGTACAGTTTAAACTTACAACTGTCCCTTTAAGTAAAAGTAAATAACTCTTCTTTGTAAGAAATAAATTCTCTGACTGCTTAAAAAACGATGCAAACCAAACAAGAAATGAAATCAATATGTTCAAAAGTTTGTAGATCTTATGGATCTTACGTACTGGGTCATCAGTTCTTAAACTTACAACCTATTTATGAACTAGCTAATACTAAGGACGGCACAAACATCCATGCCCAAGGGGGAATTCGAACCCCCGACCGTAGTGGCAGTGCAGATTCTGACTGGCGTGCCGCAGACCGCTCAGCCACTGCGGCCGGCCAAGAAAATCTACAAATACTGTTCAACAGCCCGTATATCCTCCTTCAGCCTCAAATACGGCTCGAAGTCCGTCGGGCAGTGAACCCACAACTCTAATCATGTAACGTGGACATTCAAGTAACTGGTTCCAAGAGTATTACCTCGGTCGGTTTCGCGCCAACACCGCTTCTACATGACACGGATTCACCTGCTCTCCACCCGCAGTATATTTTTAAAAACTAGGACTAACGCAACAGCGTTCAAGTTTTATACTTTTTAATGAAGACGTGAAGTTAAGCTTTCATTGTTTTAAATTTAACGTGAAAGCTGGGGAAGGTTAAATGGCAGATATGTTTTTCTAAGGAATTTTAGCACCTGATGATGTGTCTACAGGACGCGAACCCGGTAGCGCTTTTTTAAATAAAGTTAATTGCAGTCGAAGCGGATTTTGTTTCAAAATGTTCCAAGAGTCCTGAATCACATGAGAAACCTGGTGGCGACTCGACAGTGAATGCCGTGCTTCACCAGTCAGCGTTACGTCTGCAGCCGTGGAGCGATGCCTACGAGAAAGACAGGCCCCGGCGCGCACGTCATCCGACGTAAGCATAGCAGTCCTGAGCCGGCTGGCAGGCTAGCTAGTTGGCCGGCCGCTGTGAGGCGGTGGGCCGTGCCCCAGAAATCTGTAAGTTTAAACTGGACGCACAGACTAATTTTCATCAGGAATCGTAATATTTATTTTTCCGAGAGAAGAAGTACTCATTTTCTACATTGAATCAATCTGTAAAACAAATATGGTTGTGCAGAATTGTATTTAAAACATTTGCAAAACCCTGTCAGGGTCTGCACTGCCACTACGGTCGGGGGTTCGAATCCCCCCTCGGGCATGGATATTTGTGCCGTCCTAGTTCGTAAGTAGTTCCTAAGTAATTTCTAAGTTTAGGGACTGATGACCCCGTAGTTGGGTCCCATAGACTATACAAACATTTGAACATTTTGATTTAGAATTTATTTCTTACAAAGAAGAGTTATTTACTTTTATTTTAAGGGACAGTTGTAAATTTAAACTGTACGTATAAAACTAATTTTCATCAGGATTCGTAATAATAATTTTTATTTTTCCGTGAGAAGAACTATTCAGTTTCTAGATTCAATAATAGCAATAATAAAACATGGATGTGCAGAACTGTATTTTAAACATCTAAACTTCTGCAAAAAGTTAAGAGTACAAGATCGCCGATCAAGGCGTAATTCGGTGGCCGAGGTGACTGAGGCGCTCCAGTCACGGTCAGCACGGCCACTACGGTCGGGGGTTCGAATCCCCCTTCGGGCATGGATATTTGTGCCGTCCTAGTTTGTAAGTAGTTCATAAGTAGTTTGTAAGTTTAGGGACTGATGACCCGTAGTTAAGTCCCATAAGCTTAACAATCTTTTTTTTTTTTTTTTTTTTTTTTTTTTTGAAGGCGTAATTTGTGAGCGAAGTTCAGTTCAGCCTAGAAGAGCAGGTAAGGAGGTCCAAAGAAAAAGAAACAAGAACTGGCAAATATTTATGAACGAGGTGAAGAAATAAGAATTAGGAAGGAAAGGAATGGTAGTACTGAATTAGGGCATTGAAATTAAACAATGGCGATAAGTGAAAATATGAAGCGGGACGGGAATCGAACGGCTACCGGTGCTCGCCCAGCGTCTGTCACAAACTTCCACAAGTTGCACGCTATGGTTGTAGCGCCCATATCGTCCGAGGTCGAACGTATGACCGCATATGCGGTGAAGTGATTGAAGAAACGCCGTCTTCGCGAGTCTTAATTAATTATATTGGTATGGTGTCTGTTACTTCGGATATGCCCGAAATAACAGACATAACACCAATATAATAAGAAACGAGAATACCCAATAGGCTTCTAATCATTATAAGCAGTATAAGCAGAAGACGTTCATTTATTTATAATGGTTTAGTATGTAACAGTATAAGAGTGCTACTCATAGGACCCACTGTTTGGCTACCATTGGCAAAAAAACAAACGAGTAAACTGTTTGAGAAACACCGAGGTTCAATAAAATAGAAAAAAAAATCACCTACGAAATAAAATCATTTTTAGTATATTTCTTTTAAAGCGGATGTAGTATGTTTTAACGTTCTCATCTATGATTTCATTTTAAAATTGTGTACTTTTTTTTCAATCAGGGAGAACTCCTCAAAACCTACAAACAGACTAGACGTTCAAATCAATACGTAACTGCCATGTCATAAAAAAAGTACACATTTTTGTTAAGCTTAGGGGATTTAACTGCGGGGTCATCAGTCCCTAAACTCACAAACTGCTATGAACAACCTTATTATGCAGACGGTACAAACATCCATGCCCAAGGGGGAGATTCGAACCCCCGAGGGGGAACGGCCTCGCACATCGTAGCGTAGCGTCTCAATTCGTTCGGCCATTCCTCCGCGGCCATGACATTATTAAGATATAATTTGATAGTTGCTTCGAGGTTAATGTGTTACACATTCTACAGAATACAATTTTAATAGACCATACACGCCTATTTTTCAGCGTCACGACATGTTAATGTTCAAATATAAAGAAGTTATTATAGACTTATTGTTTAATAATGTAAGAATTGCCGCTAAATATGGCAACTAACAGGCGGGCTATCTGAAACCATCCAATAATAAAAATTTTAATTCAGTGCACAATAATATAACCTAGAACGAGAATCCATTAGGAGATCGGTATCAGGATAACCAGACATCATAAGGCAAACATTCCATTTAAGAAAAGACAGGTTCAGACGCGTCAGTGGGCAGTCGAGAAGAGGCGAGGCATGCCTCTGCTCAATCGCAGCGAATGTCTCGTCCTCCAGTCAGTGCTTGTGGCCGGCCAGAGGTTTGAACGGAAGTAAAACGGGGCACTTCACAGCACGGCAAGCGCGTGTAAACAAACTTCCTTACGCGACAATCTACTACAGCTAAATCTTATCAACTGTTATTCAGTTGGTATCAGATGTTTCATAAATGATTCTTGTGTTAGGTATGTTGTTAATATGAAACTGTTCATTAAAGAAATCAGGGTGACAAAAATAAGACCACCTTTTTTGGTAACTTGACATGCTTCATTTATTAAAAAAACCGTAGTGCTTTCAATAACGTCAGACGACATAAAACAGCGATTGATAGTAGAGTGAACACCCGAAAATACCAAGACCTTGCATGTGGGTGTTTAGTAGGGTGGTCGACATACGTCTCCCTCACTTTTTGTTACAAATTTTTCGCAAAATTACTCTCAAGTTACCGCATGGGCCTTTGAACTATAGAACACTCAGGAGTCAAAATGCCATCAGAAACACGTTCGTGTTAATGATTTAGATTCGTTGCTGTTTCGTAGATCAGGCATTCGTAGCTACAGCGTAAAGTTTCTTTATAAGTATTAACAGAAACTACTTCATAAACCTTATTCCCACAATTTTTACTACTGTCGCTGTAACAGGACACTGAATATCACAAAAATATCGCGTCTCAGTCCGTGGATTATGGATGAGAATGTTCCTACTCCTAGAATTTTAACCCTCAAGTATTGGGGTGGGGCGAGGGCGCAGACATTTCCTCAACGATTCTGTCTTTCAGTTTATACTGTAGTATGTTTATGACTGACAGAGTAGATTGCGGGATGGTTTTCAAAGATTTTGTTCAAACCCTGCGAGAAGGAAGTTGACAAACCTTTTAAATTCCCAAAATATCCCGTCCGAGGTTCGCTAAAGGTAAAGCGAATACGGTGGCGAAAATTTCTCACAGACAAATAGGTGTTATATAAGCTGCTTATTAACTTCCAGTCATCGAGGAGTGTGCCTAGCATAGTGGACAAGTGCTTGGAGTGCGAAGTTGGAAGTCAATGTTCGATTCCCCGGTACTCCTTACATTTTTGTTCATTTCGTATTATTTATTTATGAAATGTAAATGTACTTACACGTTTCAGTGTGCCACGAACGTTGATGTCAAGAGGTGTCTCAATTAAAACACATTCAATCCTACAGCATCAGTTCAGTGCCACAATTCCCATCCATACACTTGGTAGGCACAAAAATTAGCAGTGAAAAGTTATTTACTTAAAAACTTGAATAAAGTATGCTTTGCACCGAAGCATATGTCAGATAAAAATTTATCGCTTAAAATACTTTGGTAAAGTCTGCATAGTGTGGAGATTTTCTTTGACTATGAACACCCTAAGGAATGTAATATAACTTCGGCATATAAATACGTGCTACAATTTTTGAAATATTATTTTCATTTAATAAATGATGAAATAAGATATATTAATTAATTAAATTAGTTATAACGAAACGAAATAGATATACTATGCATTGAAATTTTTATAATTGATAATTAAAACTACAAGGGTTAATATAGAAAAGTATTTTGGAAGGGACGGGATTCAAACCCGCGCTGTTTCATTCAAAAGCTAATCGTTTAGCTACTTCGCAACACCGAAACCACCGTCATCAGCAATGGTGAATCTCAATATTAGCTGATATTGCACCTATCTGTAGTTGGATCATTTGGCGTGAGTTTTCTCTTTTCCTATGGCCTACATAGGGGAGATATTGTAGGAATTTAAAAGGTTCATATTCGTGTTTCTTCTCGCACAGATTGGGCCAAGTAGGTGAGACCCATCCAGCGATCCCTAGTGTTGAGACTTTCAACACGCAAACGTATAAGGGGATATTATTAGCCTTTGTCAAGACAATCGCATTCGAAGATTGTCGTTATAGCTATTACACTCTTGGTATGTGCTTGTCAAGTTTTGAACCCACATAAAGGCAACGTTTTCCAGTATGCACTTATTTCAGCTAATAAATTGTGACTACTATATTTTTTGATATTTATAAATCCATACGATATGTGCCCTGTCTGTGGAAAAAATTACGCTATGACTCACACGATCTGTTGCATTTTTCTGGTGGCAGTGTCAATCTGCTCAGAACATCTGACGCAAATAGACTATTTCGTTCATTCAATCAAAACTTCTCTTTGTTTTCATATGAACTGGCTGAATGAAGAGTTAAAACTTTTTGCTACTATATTCGCTACCAAAGTTGTTACTGAGCAGAAAAGTTACGTATGTGAAAAATACGGATTGAAACTCGTGAAAATGTGTGAATAATTAAAAATAAAAGTGCTGCGGATGTCAGATCGATCCTAGGACCTCGTGTTACGCATCTGTGCATTTATGCCGGCGCCACCCACACATACCGTACCATAGCCGTTTATCGAATCTCTGCAGGAACATAGGTCTACTACCTATTCATAAGTGGCAGGAAACTACGCACGCTTTTGACGAAAAACCGTGGTTTTGTATTCTGCACAGTAACTGAAACCCACCGGTGTGTAATGCTGTCCTAGTACAGAATAAACGGCTGCGGCTTCTAAAACCAAGAAATTAGCTTTAGAATATTTCACTCCTCTAATTGCTACGATGGAGAATCACCAAAAGTCGACTCTTAGGTTTGGGATTTTACAAATTAGTCAATCTACTTGTTTTTACTGTTTGCACTACCAAATTAATACCTGCTTCTTTGAATAGATGACCGACTTCATTCTAAGATGATTGTTCAGACGTCTACTTCCTGCATGATGTATTACTAGGTGCGGGTGGTTTGGCGGGTTTATATTTTTGATTAGTATGCGAAACATATCGTCTTCGATACTCGCCAGTGACCAACCCACACCTAAAGATCTCTTTAACCTCTGGAGAAGTCAAGTGGCGAACACCGAGCTCGCCAGTATTCGGAATTCTTGTTGTCGTACTTCTGTCTGAATTGAAACAGGATTATATTCAACGACTACGGATATGAATGTCACAGCGATTTAATATTCCTTATGTTGCTTGCACGAAAAATGTAGCTTTTGCGTCGTTATTGAAAGAAACGGAATAAAAATACAATTATGTGTTGGGTACGATAGTTTAAAGAAATTCTCTGTTGCACATGTTTCATATAGTATTATCAATATATTTTCATTGTTACGGAATAATAATTTCCTTACAATGATTGCGATACAGATTGTTACTCAATTATCATGTTTTCAAATGTTCAAATGTCTGTAAATCTATCGGACCAAACTGCGTGGTCATCAGTCCGTAGCTTACAAACTGCTTAAACCTAGGTAAACTAACGTAAGGACAAACACACACACCCATGCCCCTGGGAGGACTCGAATCTCCACGGCGAGCAACCGCGCGCTCCACAGCGAGGAGCATTAGACCGCTCGGCTACTCCACCGCGGCAATTATCATGTGTGTTTGTTATTGTTACGTGAGAAACATAATGAGCCATATTTCAAATTAGAAGAAAAATGTGGAATAGTCAGTAATCGAACAGTCGCTCGTTGATCAGTAGTTGGCCATTTGGCGAGATAAATATGCTTATCTTTATCATTTGTTTGCTTCTCTGCACATTCATTTGACATAATCGTATCTGGTATTATAATAGCCCAATATGTTGTCGAATGCTTAATATTAGGCATTTCAATAAGACAAGGAGTATGGAAAAGTACCAAACATCTGCGGAGAACTGTAATTTGTGGTGACACAGCTGGCTTATGTTTGTTAAATTTGTGTTGATATCTTAGTTGCAACATCAACCGAAAGAGAACCAGTGGAAATGACACGATACCTTCACTCTCGGAAATACCATCAGTGATCTGCGGCGCCAAACGGTTGTCGTCTTTATAGCGCAACCGAGGCGGTGGGCGGAAACCGTCAGCGATACTTGAAACATGATGCACCATGATGTAACACTTAGCTTCAAAACAAGGTCCTTTCATGTAATTGAATGGATTCTATGATATGCATGCAATTTTTCCATTTGAATGTGTCAGTAACGTCCGAAAATATTCACGGACTGCAGCATCTCAATTCTAATTGCTGTCTTTGTTCATTGAAACTATAAGAAAAGAAATATGGAAAGGAATTTGTCGGTCGCGAACAGCTTAAAACGCTATGGCTAATACGCAAAGCAGTTTCTAAAATCAGTTTTCGAAGTCGCCTTCACGTCGCATAGAAAGCACGCGTGTTGTTACAACTGGCTGCGATACTGGAAGATAACATTTTTCCTCTCAGATTTCGTATCAGATGGGTAATCGACAGTATGTACGATCGTGTTGCCTGGCTGTATATACTTCCCACCAAGCAGCAGCACTTTGCAGTTTTTGTATAGCGATTAGGCGAGGGGTCTCGCGAATTCTGTCACCGGCTTTACACAGTTGGGTGACAACATTTATAGTTAGGCCATAGGTAGAAATTCTCCACGTTGAGATTTGCTGTGTGCTTGTAGCTGACGGGAGGCCAGCGAGCAGGCCGACGTTGGTGGCTTGTTCCAACTTAGGATTTTCCAGTTCGTTTCCGGTGAGGGGAGAGAGGGACAATGGCGAGTGCCAGGCACAGTGCAGTGCACAAATATTGTAATACTACTGGCATTTGAAGTAATACGATGCAGTTAGGAACCTTTAAGGCCCTCATTACAAAATAGACCGTTGATAAATAAACAATACATTAGCTGATATAGTCACATCTAACGTAATATGTTTAATTGACAATGAAAAGTAATCAATTACCAACGAAGACAAGACAGTTACACAACTAGCATGGCAATGTTTGTTTATAAAAATAATATATTAACTATTTCTCATTTTATTTTCAATTAATCTTTTGTATTTTATCTTGAAGTATTCAATTAAATCACTTATCTGTGGTATAAGAAATTGCACGATTATGATAAACAGTACAAAGGATGTTTATACTAATATAAAAACGTAAGAAAATATTTGTTTAATGTGTAGTGTAATTATTTTGATTTTAAGTAAAGTCTTAGAAATGTATTGGCTGAGCGCTGTACGTTGGCAAATCGGTTAGAACAGTTCACATGGGGAAGTTGATGACGTAGGGGAAAAAACCCCGGCAGTTGAGCTTTTGGCGCGCGCGCGAGGGCAGGAAGTGAGGACTCCGGAGCGCGTGGTAAGCTGGCCGGGCGGGTCGCTCTGCATTCAGTCGGCATGTGGACCTCGAGGTGGAGGTTATAGATTTGTGTGTGGCAATCGCCACGTGTGGGTGCTCGTCGTAGACTGCACCAAGTTGAATCGAGTGCTACTGTGTGTTGTGAATATTTAGCCGGCGGAACAAGGTGTGCATCGTATTGAATTAAAGTGACTGTGATTTGTTAATGTAACACGTGTCGTCGCATAGGCATGAACATAAACGATGTTTGAGACAGCCACGTGGTGTGAAAACAATTCGCGACAAATATTCATTTTGTCTGAGGGCTCACGAGCTATAACTTTATTTGATAAATGTGCCGACGTACAGACGTATCAGCCACAGGGTTCTGAGATTGTGAAATAAACAACATAAAGTGAACTTTCACGAGTTTTCAAAAATAGTAGTTAATTCACCCTTTTCTCTCATGAACTTGGTTTTATTATGAATTTGTTTTGTTAATCGTATACAGGGAAGGAAAGCTGCGAACGTGTGATATCATCCCCTAGAAAACGAGTCAAACAGTCGCAATCACAGTTCCAGTGTTTTTGCATGTTTAGGAATTTGGTTCGCAGCTGGTGGTTGTGAGTTTAAAAAATTAAACTTTCTCTATTTTAAACTCTCACCCCGACCTTCACGCTCGCAGTGTGAAAACCAGCTCGCGCTATTCGTCCACAAGACTCAGAGGGCCATAGACATGGTTTCTCAGGTAAATGCCGTGTTTCTTGACTTCCGTAAGGCGTTTGATACAGTTCCCCCACAGTCGTTTAATGAACAAAGTAAGAGGATATGGACTATCAGAACAATTGTGTGATTGGATTGTAGAGTTCGTAGATAACAGAGCGCAGTATGTCATTCCCAAAGGAGAGAAGTTTTGTGAAGTAAGAATGATGTCAGGTGTGCCACAGGAAAGTGTCGTGTTACTGTTGCTATTCACAATATATATATATATATATATATATATATATATATATATATATATATATATATATATATATATATATAAATGACCTTGTGGCTAACATCGGAAGTTCACTGACGCTTTTTGTGGATGATGTTGTAGTATATCGAGAGGTTGTAACAATGAAAAATTGCATTGAAATGCAAGTGGAACTGCAACAAATTGACGCATGGTGCAGGGAATGGCAATTGAATCTCAATGTAGACAATTGTAATGTGCTACGAGTACATAGAAAGAAAGGTCCTTTATAATTTAGCTACATTATAGAAGGTCAGCAACTGGAAGCAGTTAATTCCATAAATTATCTAGGAGTAGGCATTAGGAGTGATTTATAATGGAACGATCATATAAAATTAGTCGTCGGTAAAGCAGATGCCAGACTAAGATTCATTGGAAGAATCCTAAGGAAATGCAGTCCGAAAACAAAGGAAGTAGTTATCAGCACACTTGTTCGCCCTCTGTATGAATACTGTTCATCGGTGTGGGATCCGTACCAGGTGGGGTTGATAGAGGAGGTAGAAAAGATCCAACGGAGAGCAGCGCGCTTCGTTACATGATCATTCGTTCTGTCGCTCGGTACGGGCTTTTGTCGAAGTTTCGAGAACATATCTTTACCGAGGAGACAAGCAGTATATTGCTCCCTCCTACGTATGTCTCGCGAAGAGATCATGAGGATAACATCAGATAGATTAGAGCCCACACAGAGGCATACCGACAATATTTCTTTTCGCGAACAATACGAGACTGGAATAGAAGGTAGAACCGATAGTGTTACTTCAGGTACCCTCCACCACACGCCGTCAGATGGCTTACGGAGTATGGATGTACATGATCGTGTTGCATTTCTGGGTGTTACACCTCATCTGTGGTTGCTATTGCCTGCCCGGTGCAAGTCTATTTAGGAGACGGCACTTCGGCGACTTCTGTGTCGATGATGAGGACGGCACAACTCACAGTTCCTGAGCGGAGAAAATTCCCGGCAGGACTGGGTATCGAATCCAGACTCCCTGAATGGCCGCTGTGCACTGCACTACAGAGGCGGACTCGAATTATGTTGATATGAGAGCCCACTTTAACAATCATATACTAGCACTCCCTACATTTAAGATCTGTTTCTAAGGAATGAGAAGTTTCATACATCACACTACCACTTAAGAAGTGAGACAGGAGTATTTCGCTGAATTACAATCCTACATTATTGACATCGATTTGCAATATTGCTTAGGAGCATAGACTCTATTCAAGCACTATGAATTAATTCAAAGAAAATGATCTATTGATTCATATTCATCGCGGATTTACATAATATTCATCCTCTGAAATGCATATAGCTCGGTGGTAAAGTAGTAGAATTCCACACCAAGAATTCAAAGTTCACGCGTTTGGCCTCCGGTTGAGTTTATGATTTTATGTGACAAATTACACTCTTTTCACCTCTAGCAGTGTTGTTGATGTGGAAAATGTAAAGTTGCGCCGCGCGGAATAGCAGCGTGGTGTAAGGCGTTGTGGTACGAACTGGGCGGTCTTTCCCGCCGGAGTTTCGAGTCTTCCCTCAGGCATGGATGTGTGTGTTGTTCTTATTGTAAGTTACTTTAAGTTGTTTGTAAGTCTCGGGACTGATGTCCGTAGCACTTTGGTCCAACAGATTTACAAACATTTGAGTACATTCGTCATGTGGCACCGTGATTCGGAATATACGTATAACTGACTGATTAAGTCAGTTGAAAGGTCGGAGGAAGGCAACGTCATACCCCCTCCAAACAGAACCATGCCTAGTAAAGCACTGTGGTGTTCAAAACAATCTTCAGGATGTTAATTCCTAAATCTTTACCTTTATTGATAAGAAATAATGAAAGGTATGGACAACGGTTCTCAAACTGATTCTAGATTTCTAGAAGTATTTTGACACCTTATAATCAAACTGCGTGGTAGAGTATCGTATTATATGAGCCGTTTGAGCCGTGATTCATTGTCATTATGGTTACAGTTCGTAGTAACTGACGGAAAGTCAGTGAGCATGACAAAAGTGATATCTGGTTTTCGAAGGGTATGTTATAGGCTATATGCTATTTCTGAAAGACATAAATGACTTGGCAGCCCTAATTGATTGTTCGCACTTGTTTACACTGTAGTAAAAATTTTGAAATATTTGTCATATTATTGGACCAAACTGCTATGCTCATCAGTCCCTAGACTACGAAAGTATTTTAAACTACACTAAGGACTACACACACACACACACACACACACACACACACACACACACACACACACATGCGGAGGAAGGACTGGAATCTCCGGCGGGAACGGCCGCCTAGTCTGTACCCTGATGCCTTATTAGACCATGCGCCAATTCGCGCGTCTACACTGCAGTGCCACCCCCATGAACCACAGACATTGCCGAGGTGGGGTGGCTTGCGTGCCTCAACAATGCAGATAGCCGTACCGTAGGTGCAACCACAGCGGAGGGGTATCTGTGGAGAGGCCAGACAAACGTGTGGTTCCTGAAGAGGGGCAGCAGCCTTTTCAGTAGTTACAGGGGCAACAGTCTGGATGATTGACTGAGCTGGCCTTGTAACATCAGCTAATGTGGCTTTGCCACACAGCTACTGCGAACGGCTGAAAGCAAGGGGAAACTACAGCCGTCATTTTTCCCGAGGACATGCAGCTCTACTGTATGGAAATATGATGATGGCATCCTCTCGGGTAAAATATTCCGGAGGTAAAATAGTCCCCCATTCGGATCTCCGGGCGGGGACTACTCAGGAGGATGTTGTCATCAGGAAGGACAATATTGGCATTCTACGGATCGGAGCGTGGAATGTTAGATCCCTTAATCGGGTAGGAAAATTAAAAAATTTAAAAAGGGAAATGGATCGGTTGAAGTTAGATATAGTGGGGATTAGTGAAGTTCGGTGGCAGGATGAACAGGATTTCTGGTCAGGTGAGTACAGGATTATAAATACAAAATCAGTTGGGGGTATCACAGGAGTAGGACTGATAATGAATAAGAAAATAGGAATGCGGGTAAACTATTATGAGCAGCACAGTGATCGCATTATCATTGTCAAGATAGATACGAAGCCAACACCGACAACAGTAGTACAGGTTTATATGCCAACTAGCTCTGCCGATGATGAGGAGATCGAAGAAATATATGAGGAGCTAAAGGAAATTATTCAGACAATTAAGGGAGAGGAAAACTTAATTGTTATGGGAGACTGGAATTCGGTAGTAGGAAAAGGAAGAGAAGGAAAAATAGTAGGTGAATATGGACTGGGCAGGAGGAATGAAAGAGGAAGTCGCCTGGTAGAATTTTGCACGGAACATGATTTAATCGTAACAAACACGTGGTTTAAGAATCACAAAAGAAGGTTGTATACATGGAAGAGACCAGGAGACACCGGAAGGTATCAGATAGATTTTATAATGGTAAGACATAGGTACCGGAACCAGGTTATAAACTGCAGGACATACCCAGGGGCAGATATAGACTCTGACCATAACTTGTTAGTCATGAACTGTAGGCTGAAGCTGAAAAAACTGCAGAAAGGTAGGAAAATAACAAGATGGGACTTAGATAAATTGAAGGAAAGTGAAGTTATGGAGAATTTCAGAGGGATATTTAGGCAACAATTGACAGAAACAGGGGGAAATAAAATAGTAGAAGAGGAATGGGTAGCATTGAGAGATGAAATAGTGAAGGCAGCGGAGGACAAAATAGGTAGAAAGGCAAGACCTACAAAAAATCCATGGATATCACAGGAAATACTGCAGTTAATTGATGAAAGGAGAAAATATAAAAATGCAGTAAATGAAACAGACAAAATGGAGTACAGACGACTAAAAAATGAGATTGACAGGAAGTGCAAAATGGCTAAGCAGGAGTGGCTAGAAGCCAAATGCAAATCTGTAGAAGAATGTATAGCAAGGGGAAAAGTAGATACCGCCTACAAGAAAATAAAAGAGACATTTGGGGACAAGAAAAGCAACTCTACGAATATCAAGAACTCACATGGGAAACCAGTTCTCAGCAAAGAAGGGAAAGCTGAAAGGTGGAAAGAGTACATAGAGCAGCTCTACAAAGGAAATGAACTTAGAAACGATGTTGTAGGAAGGGAAGAGGAAGTAGATCAAGATGAAATAGGAGATAGTATACTGAGAGATGAATTTGACAGAGCCCTGAAAGACCTAGGTAGGAACAAGGCCCCAGGAATAGATGACATACCCTCAGAGCTACTAAAGTCTCTGGGAGAGCCAGCCATGACAAGATTATTTGAACTGGTGTGTAGGATGTATGAGACAGGCGAAATGCCCTCAGACTTTAAGAAAAATGTAATAATCCCCATTCCAAAGAAATCAGGCGCAGACAGGTGTGAAAATTACAGAACCATCAGTTTGATAAATCATGGTTGCAAAATTTTAACACGAATTATCTACAGGAGAATGGAAAAGCTGGTAGAAGCTGACCTCGGGGAAGATCAGTTTGGATTCAGGAGGAAAGTAGGAACCCGGGAGGCAATACTCACTTTACGTCTTATCTTAGAAGATAGACTAAGGAAAGGCAAACCTACATTTTTAGCTTTTGTAGTTTTGGAGAAAGCGTTTGACAATGTTGACTGGAATACACTCTTTCAAATTCTGAAGTCAGCAGGGGTAAAATACAGGGAAAGGAGAGTTATTTACAACTTGTACAAAAGCCAGACCGCAGTTATTAGACTCGAAGGGCATGAAAGGGAAGCATCAGTTGGGAAGGGAGTAAGACAGGGTTGTAGCCTTTCTCCGATGCTATTCAATTTGTACCTCGAGCAGGCGGTGAAGGAAAGCAAGGAAAAATTTGGAATAGGGATTAAAGTTCAGGGGGAAGAAATAAAAACATTGCGTTTTGCCGATGACATTGTAATTCTGTCAGAGACAGCGAAGGACCTGGAAGAGCAGTTGAATGGAATGGAAAGCGTGTTGAAGAGAGCATATAAAATGAACTTTAACAAGAGCAAAACAAAAATAATGGAATGCGGTCTTAGAAAATCAGGCGATGCTGAAGGAATTAGATTAGGTGACGAAACATTGAAGGTGGTAGATGAGTTTTGTTACTTGGGTAGTAAAATAACATGCGATGGTCGCAGTACAGAGGATATAAAATGCAGAATGGCAATGGGCAGAAAAGCATTTTTGAAAAAGAGAAATTTGCTAACATCGAATATTAACTTAAGGGTAAGGAAGTCTTTTCTGAAGGCATTTGTGTGGAGTGTTGCCTTGTACGGGAGTGAAACATGGACGATAAGCAGTGCGGACAGGAAGAGAATAGAGGCTTTTGAAATGTGGTGTTACAGAAGAATGCTGAAGATTAGGTGGGTAGATCGCATAACTAATGAAGAGGTACTGAACAGAATTGGTGAGAAAAGGAATTTTTGGCATACCTTGACTAAAAGAAGGGATCGCTTGGTAGGACACATTCTTAGACATCGGGGAATCGTAAATTTAGCATTGGAGGGAAGTGTGTGGGGTAAAAATCGCAGAGGGAGACCAAGAGATGCGTATAGTAAGCAGATTCAAGTGGATGTGGGTTGCCGTTCTTATAAGGAGATGAAAAGGCTTGCTCAGGATAGAGTAGGGTGGAGAGCTGCATCAAACCAGTCTCCGGACTGAAGACCATAACAACAACAACACTGCAGTGAAGTCATCACAGAATCAAAACTAATAGTAAGCTGATTTGAAAAAAAAAAAAAAAAAAAAAAAAATGTTACACGTGGTGAGATAGTCACAATCGACTGTAGATAATTAAAAGTGTGCTCTCATCCACGTGAGTACTAAAAGTAATCCGTTAAATATCGTTTACACTATAAACGTACACAGCAACAATAAATACGCATATCTTAAATTGGAGCCTTCAGAATGAATGTGTTGTAGGAGAAGGCGAGTTGAAGACTTCATTGTATTGGAAGAAGACAAAACAGATGGAAAGTACAAATAATCTGCCTGAAGTATCAGACCGTAGTCTGTGCCCCAAACGTTAAGTGTGCTGATATGAACATTTCTTATCGTGTTCTAATATAAAATATTGGTTCATTTATGTGGCCAAAACACATGATAAATTTTATAATTACTTTATTCTCAAACCGCATAAGGACATTCATTGTAAAAATCTTCATGTACAGGGCCCTGGCGCATTTTCATTAAGTTGTGATTTAAGAAGGGTATGCAGATATGAGCCAGTGACCGCAAAATATCTTAGCCGCTGTTGTCAGTGCGTCGAAGATATTTCCATTAACCTGTCTGAATTGTAATGTCTGAGATCACTCTACGATCATGCTTGAGTACAAAGTACATGAAGTTACGAATCAAACAATGATGTTCGCTACCATGTTTCGTGGAGCTGGTCCATTCTTAACCATAGCCATAGTCGAACGTTGAAGTGCAAGAGATCTTCTCAGACCTATGTACGCTGCTGCAATTCGAAGTGGTTTGAAACAAACATGCTTATCCATCTTTGGAACGAGAGTGTTTTGGAGGAGCGTTTACTAACTCAGAGTCCACCTCGAATTAAACCTGATCATTGGCTGTTTGCGAGCATCGAACAATCCGATGTTTATTACTTCATTCTCATTCCTGAATTCCGGAGACCGTTGATAGGGGTCGTGTTTTAGAAAGTCAAAAGTGTGTCATGTCCTTATTTGGACCAGCGGATCAGACCATATGTTACCTATTTGCTAAATTTGTGTGTGGATGGAAATCCTCTCCAGTTACTTAATTGGAACTTCATTAAACTTCATATGACCGGTTACGGCCTCTATATTAAGCCACTTTTCAACGCTGCTCTTCTATGGGATACGTTTCAGACGCACTTGAAACTGGCCTAATGCAGGGACGAAAACCATTGTTTGAACTTGACGTTCAGATCAATAACTAGAACAGATTTTTATTCATTCAACAACATTTGTAGAAGAAACACCACCAAGAAAAGGTGAAACCAAAAATTCGTGTATGGTCTTGGCTAGTGCTCGGCTTCTTGCGCTCTACAAAGGAAACTACTATGTGCATCTTTCTGAGTACAGCGGGTCTTAAGAAATTCTTGCTGGTGCTTGGGTGCAGTAGTAAAGCTGACGTCCGTATTTTGCCGGCGCTGGCCGCGCTGGAGTGGGGAGTTTTGTGTTAAGCTTCACAAAGGGAATCCGGGCTCCGTGTGATGCCACGAGAGTTGCAGTAGGAATTCCGTGTATCTGCCCTTTGGACGTGGTCAAGCCTCATCTCAACAGTGGCTCGGCGCTACGCCATACTCAACGGAACTACCTCGCTTTCTCAGAGTACTTTTAATATTACTACTTTAATTCTCTTATTAATGAAACTTCTAACCAGAACAGTTTTTGCCATTTAAATTAAATGTACCTTTGTATACCTTTACTTTGATGCTAATGGACTCATTACAACTAAAGCGAGTTCTCTCAACAGTTTTTCAGATTTCTATCTTCATGTCCATCGTGTCTAGCGTCATTATTTCTCCGATTATTCCTTCGATTGCTAATCAGCGTTATATATGTTGCCTTGTGAAATATCAGGCTCGTAACTAACAAATATAGGTTTTATCCTTTCCACCCTTGCTTCATAAATTACAAAATCAAATGTTCTAATGTTTATAGAGCTTATGGGACTTAACTACGGGGTCATCAGTCCCTAAACTTACAAACTACTTATGAATTAGCTTATACTAAAGACGGCACAAAAATCAATGCACGAGGGGGGATTCGAACCTCCGACGGGTAACGGCGTCGCGCATCGTAGCATAGCGCCTCAATGCGCTCGGCCGCTCCGCCGCGGCTCATAAATTACAATATCACCAAAATTTCTCATCGAAGAAGACAAAGGTAAATCTCTAATTGGCAGAAGCTGCTTGTTTCCTGGAGTACTGTTGCGTGATGTCTCTTCCTTACCAGATAGGACTGATAGACAGATCGAAGAAAGGTCGTTGGTTTTTTACCGTCACAAAATTAAGGATATAATACGCCATTTAGGGGACAATAATAAAATTAAAGCATTTTTCAGTGCGGCGGGATTTCTTTACAAATTTCCATAACTAACTTCCTCCTTCAAATACGAAAACATGTCACTAAAATCTGCCTACAGAGGCATAATTATTTATCAAAATCCTAGAATTAACGGACAGATTTCAGTGCTTGTTTTTCCCGCACTCTTTTCAGCAGTGAATCAGTACAAAATTAGTCTGAACGTAGTTATATGAACACATTGTCATTCAGTTAAGTGTCAGTCGCAGAATAGGCATCTAGAGGTGATGTAAATTTAGGTGGTAATTGTTTGTGCATCATGATCTAACAGTACACAGTTCCAGAATAAAGTGAACACTCTCAAGGATTGCATTCATTGTCAACTAACTACCAATAATGAGAAATGCAAATGTGCGAACGTCACGAAACGTATAAGTATGCTGTAGTTTTACTATCGAGATAATGAGTTACACATAGAGTCAATCACAACATGTGAACTATTGCTTATTACAGTGTACTGACGGCCATACAATTTCTGTTGCAAATAAAGCAAACGTGTGGCTATGGGTTTTTGGATACTAGGTACTAGTAAACGGCAGTTTCTTTGCAAAAGAGATTATATCATTTTCGACCATACCTGGTTATTACGCACGTCTCTTGCAGTTATGCCAGACCTAATTACCAGAGCCTGCAAAGAAGGCCGGTGAATATGCTCGTAGGTATCCTTTCCTGGCGAAAGAGTGTAACACAAATGTTTAAAACTGAAAAAAAATGATGACAGTTTTGAATACACCGAGAAGACTTTCGTTGAGCCACAATAGACACATAAGAAAGACACTCATACATATGCAACCTCGCTTTCCCTATGGATTTAGTCATAAAAAGACAAATACTCTGATTCATATAGTCACACTTCACTGACACACAACCGTGTATCCGAGCAGCGGCTACAGATGACGGTCTGCCTTTGCGACTGTATGTCACGTTTTCTGACCAAGGATTTGGCCGAAAGTTAAGTTGCATTTTTTTCTGTACCTGTCGAACATCGACGAACGTCTTTTCGGTGAACTACCAACTATCCTCATTTTATGGTTGACTTCCAGTCTGAACTTTCGATTGCTACAAATGTTTGAAAAACTTAAATGAGAGATTTTGAAAGGTAGACGCTTCGTAACTCACAAGGACCTGTTGAAAAACTTCAAGAAACATTTCTCAGGGTGGAATATATAAATGTTTTTCACCTCCTCGCGTATCTATACCGCAGATATCGTGTGCATAAAAATAACACTTCTATGCATGAGCTATAGTTTTGCACATTTACATTCCCTGGACCCACTGACTCGTTAGGTCTAAAACAAGAATTTAAATGAAATCAAGTATTTTATGGATATTATCATGCCCGAATATTTTTATTTTAAGCTTTAGGATATAATATAGGAAAACTGTTTTTAATAGTTTTATTAAATTAAAAAGCACAATTTTTATCCTGGCTGAATTTATTTTGGTATATTACATTATGAAAACTGAAACATATGCTACCAATATTATTTGTCACAAACTGTTCAAAACTTAGTGACCTTGGAAGGGGCAAAGAATGACTCATTACACATAATAACATGACAGCAATTTTTACAGTTGGTTTACACCACACTGGAACACATCTTGTGTACTTCCCATCTATCTTTGCCAGTCGTTTGAAGCAGGACGCGGTGAACACCTTCTCTTCTGGCTACCTACTGTGCTGTTGCTGTTGTAACATTCCGGCCAGATTTATTTATTTTGTACACATACTGTCCTTGCCTCTAAGTTTCTGCATATTTCGATGTAATCCATAATGGCCAGAGGAATAAATAAATCCCAAGAATCTTTATGGGGGTAAGTGAGTGTACCCCTTGCTAGAACTGGTATAATTTTCACCAAATTGTCAGCATACGTTGCATTTTGCACTGTCGGGGAGCTTTTAATCCATGGCATATCATATTGAGCAGTACATAGATTTGCAGTTTCGCTGCTTATTTGTCCCGAGATATTATTATCTAGATCTTCTTCTTATCCCCACAACCACTACTTGCTTCTTCACCCAAAGTGTTCCATGACTGCTTGAGAAATAACTCCGTTGTTGCCACACGAAGCAGAACATACATCTGCAAGGAAATCGTTATCTAGAGCTACCCATAGAGCAAAAATTAATCCATAAATCGAAGCTTTCCTCATTCTTGATGCTTTTTTAAGATGTAGATTATGGTATTCTGTCTTAAAGATAATAACCTAAGTACTCTCTTTATCTATGGAGTGCAGGAATATAACTACTGTTCTTGTTATTGTTTTATGTTACAAGTAACCCGTACCTTGCTTCCAAATAAGTACTAAATGTAAAAAAAAAAAAAATACAATACTAGTGCGTAGCAAACTCCTACACCATTTCTGTGCTTCTTCACACACGATCATATGCTGCCTGACAGCTGAACAGTTCCAAGTAGTAACAATGTATTTTCTGAGATTACAACAATGTGTATGTGTGGCAGTAACGCATTCTCTGAATTCCAAAGAAATGTGATTGGAACTAAATCTACTTCAGTGACACAATTCATATGAACCATTGTTTCCATCAGATACAGGTTATGTAAATGTGTGGTATAAAGAAGAAGATATAACTAGTCGTAAGCTAATAACACAGAAATCTACTAATACATGTAATATGTTATTGAATATTGCCAAAGAGCATACCTGATCCAGTGGGACTCAATTTTAACTGTTTCATACACCGATTAAAAATTATAACTGCTACCGGGTCCATTGGACCTAGGGTATGCGTACTACGGTTAAAAACCTAATTTCAGTCACATAGAAAGAGACACACAAACACGGTATCCCCTCTCCGTCCACGAATCTAACTAGAGGACGCCATAATGCTGGTGTAATCATCAGTTCGAAGATTGCACAAGACTGCATTTTTCCACGGCAGTCCATCCTGTGCAGACTTCTTCATCTTTTCATCAGTACTAAAATCTAATTAATTGTAGCCATGGTGGCTAAGTGAAGTAACCGTGACTGTATGGAATATTTAACATTCGTTCTTTCCGCTACCGTCACTTTATTTGCCTTTGTGTATTGTGTAGTTTACAACAATGCAACGTGTTTCGGGCATGCTGTGCTCCTCTGTTTACATACAGTAAAATGCTTAGATTACTATATCGTGACGTATTCTAATGTTACATTTCTTATTCTTCCTTGTTTGTGTAGTGTCTCTGGTGCATTGCTGAAGCTGCTGTTTTACAATGGTGCAGTATACACTATTTTTTCCTGTAACACACACACACACGAAAACTTTAGAAAAACAACATATGACTACAAGAAAGTACAAAATTAAGTACATCTAACGTCCAAGGAATATAAATAGTGGATGTGCTCACTCTTCATATGCAGAACAATTAATTAAAGAAACGGACGAGAAACATGTATATTTTATTCCATAGTAACAAAAGAAAGGGATGCTCAGTCTTCTTGACTACTGTTTCACATAAAGGGGTATAAAGAAAAATGGAGATATGTGCAATGAGTAAGAAACCGTTAATACTTATTGGGAGGTTGGGTGCATAATACACAAAATTAATCTATAATGTCTATGGTTTACAGACTTTCTTAGCCCTGTCTACAGAATATGCAGGAGATTCTGGATTTAAGAGTTGGCTTCACATGGACAAAAAGATAAACAGGGCACTACACTGTAAAAGTTATAGCATGTCTCGTGAAAACTAACGACTAAAGAGGTAATCATCTTCCATTTCGTAAAAACAACCAAAGATCCCATTATCAGAAGACATGACACTGTCACACAGGTTAAACCATCAAAAAGACGTGATACTATTTAAACGCTACAAAGAAATATATCCAGTTTGCCTCATTAGGAGTATGTAAAATCGCATACACATGATCTTAAGTGTATATAGTAACTACAAAAAGAAGGGACAAAACTCTCCATAAGAGCAACATTCGTCTCGTCAACACGAAAAATCGGTGGTAGTAGGTAATGGAGCAGGGAAGCACCAAATTAGTTTTTGTTATACTACTGTTTTAGCGAGATCGAATCATACTATGTTAGGGCGTACAAAGAGGACATTTAATAGGAAAAAGGCGAATTTATGTTACGCAAGTTGTTGTTATCAGTGCTAAAGGAAACAATAAATGCGAACTCCTCTAGACTACGAACTACATAACACACATCCGAAATCTTAAACAGCATTCTGATGACATCGCGAATCGACCATTATGTGAAGATGTTTAATAACTGGGCTTGCTGAGCTTATATGATATTCCAAAGGCTTTCTGATCTGCATCATTGGAAGACCAAACGTTAAACATCAAACATGCTTCAGGGTATGCCCCAACATTCCTGAAGTAAGAAGCGGTATTTTCATGTACATACGCACTAATGTATTCAGTCCCAGTGCTGTGTAAAACAGCCTGAACTAGGAACAAAATCGAATTTAATGATAAGTTCTTCGCCGCGGTGGAATGGCAGTGCGCTCTAAGGCTCCCTGTTGTGGAGCGCGCGGTTGCTCCCCGTTGGAGGTTCGAGTCCTCCCTCGGGCATGTGTGTGTGTGTGTGTGTGTGTGTGTGTGTGTGTGTGTGTGTGTGTGTGTGTGCGTGTGTGTGTGTGTGTGTGTGTGTTGTCCTTACGTTAGTTTAAGTAGTTTGTAAGTCTCGGCACGGATAAGCACAGTAGTTAAGTTCCATAAATTTGCAAAAATTTAATATTTTCTGAAAAGTTCTACAGTTATTAGCTAGTCAGTAAAGTCAATAATGTGAAGAATATTATTATGTTCTCCATTAAGAAGCTGTTTGTTGACATGACTCAATACTGTGAAGCTTCTAAAAATGCAGGGTAGTTTGATTCTTGGACCTATCACTTGTTGAACATTACTTGCATGCATCAGACATGGCCACCACATGGTAGACAACTGTCATCAAAAGCCTGTAAATTTTATTTTAAATCCAGTTACTTAACAATGCAAAACAATAGTAAATATTAACCCTTTATTTGGCAATGTTGCTGTCAAGCAATATAAAAATTGCGCGCGTTTCTCTACAACATATTAACGGCTTACAATGGGTTCTTGAAACCAACATTTAAACTCTCAAATACAGCACTGTTTCGTTGCCTTTTGCGAAAAGTTTCACAATTTTCTAAGTCTTTAACAGACACTGCAAGCGTAAATTACCAGGATGCTAGTTTCTTCTCATTTTGTGGCGATATTTTTTATCTGATTTATGTAAAACGTCTTATAAATGCAAAGAAGAAAGCTTGAACGTGAAATATTATGCAAAAATATTGCCGAATTATCATCTGGGTCACTGCAAACGAACTGATCTATACTGGGAAGAGGAGGCCAGACAGAACAATACTAAATAGTCAACAAGTCCAGAAGGTGAAGAAAGCAACGTCTCCGGTACCAGTGAATAATCTACGATATGGGCGTTTTCATCACTTTCTGAATTCTGGGCCAAAAGGAATATGTAGGTATGTCTTCATGGGTATTTGGCTACTGTAAAACGTGGAAATCGAGATATTGTTTCGGACTTGCTGACAGACATTAATATGAAACAGCCCAAATGCAATAATTTCTACGACCAAAGGAACAACGCTGTAGTATTTATATTGTAGCGTCAACGAGCTGTTTTTGGGTAATGTTATTTACAGGCAAGAAACTATATTTTGAAAAAAAAAGTCGTATAACATTGTTCAAGTGGTCCTACGCGTCAAATTTAAGTAACCCAATATTTTTCTTCGCGTGTTTTGTGTGTGCCAAATAAATGGTTAGATGAATAAACTGTTTATACACTTTTAAATATAGCAAAAATACAGGAAATACTGCAACCTCTACTTTCTTCTCACATAATGCAGAAATGTGAACTAAAGCTACGATGTTTTGTGAAACCCACAGGGTAAAGACGACCATTATTTATTGAATATAGTGATTTCTCACAACAGGCCTATACATTTAAACGGTTTTAGACCCACTGATATAGAAAGCGAACTGAAAATGACGACAGTCGAATGTGTCCATCACCACTCTGACAGCCGCGGCGGATTAGCCACGCGCACTGGAGCGCCGTGTTGCGGTGCGCGCGGCCGTTCACCGTCGGGGGTTCGAACCCCCCCTCGGTCATAGATGTTTGTGTCGTCTTTAGCCAAAGGCAAAGGTACTAGGTTCGAGTCCCGGTTCGGCACACAATTTTAATCTGCCAGGAAGTTTCAGTTCATAAGTAGTTTGTAAGTTTAGAGACTGATGACCTCTTAGTTAAGTCCCTCAAGCTTTAGAAACATTTGAACCACTCTGACATTGCCAGCAACATTTTCTCTTCAGTCTTTCTGTAGGAACCTCTCTAATTGGCCGGTTTCCAAGAGTGGATGTGGGATGGTGAAAAAGGTCTTGCGACAGTAAAATGCAGCGGTGTTATTGGGTGAACTAAACATTGAAGCTTTCTGACTGGCCTATTTACAGAAATGGAACGTGGTTTATGTGTGGTTAGAGGAAGAGGAAAGGTGGCAGAAGAGGGGAATAGTTTTGTTTAGGAAGGCCGTGTGCCTTACGGGAAGGATGACGTACGTGTATGGAACTGCCCCCCACGCAGGTCACCCGGCAGTCGAATCTTAAATTTTGTGGAGGATGCAGCTCGTACTGCTACTGGTGAAGTCGTACTGAAAGAGAAGCCAAGGCAGTTAAATTCTTCCATATTTATCTTACCGATCCAATCGAGGAATACTCCATCTTTAATTATTTCGTTGTTAATACAGCGTAACATTCCATCCTCCTGTCTTCATGAAGTTGTACATCTGCATGACTGTTCTGCAATTCGTTTGTAAGTGCTTGACAGAGGGGTCCTTCGACCACTACGGTTGTTAAAGCCCTAACAATAATGTTATAGGAAAATTATGGGTGCTGATTTTCTATTTATAACGAAATCTAAGTAACCCAGTCAATTAAAATGTGCATTTGAGAAAACTTGTACATAAGTGTTTCAGAAGCCAAATTCCAACCAAAAGCAAGAGTTGGTGTGTATAAGCAAAACATAGCAGTTTTAGAAGCAGATTAAAAAGTCGTCAGCCTTGTGATTTAGGGAGAGCAAACCAACCAAGTTCGAGCGCGACAATTGTTGAAATTTCAAATGTTTGTATAGTCTATGGGACTTAACTACGGGGTTATCAGTCCCTAAACTTACAAACTACTTATGAACTACTTACGAACTAGGACGGCACAAATATCCATACCCGAGGGGGGATTCGAACCCCCGACCGTAGTGACCGTGCAGACCGTGACTGGAGCGCCTTAGTCTCCTCGGCCACCGCGGCCGGCGACAATTGTTGCCCAAATGCTAGAAAGACTCTATCGATTGTGGAAGTCGTTACGGGTTAGCTCTGTCGGTAAAGAGTGTTACCTGCGGATGGCAAGGATCTAGGTTCAGAACATTGTTTTAATGTTTCAAAACACCATACACCTGGCTCTAAAATCAAAGAATTCGTCTTGAAGCATCCCTAGGCTGAGGCTAAGCCACTTCTCTATCATCTCCTTTCCACTTCTGGGAGTTAAATAGCAACAAGGTACGCAAGAGCGGTTGCGAGGAGTTTGTACTCCAGCTAAGAAATAGTTGGCAGTATTTAAGCTGTGAGGTTGCGTCGTAAGGCACTCTTGATTAGCTCAGAAAGAAAAATGCTTCAGCGTAGTAAGGAAATTGTAATCGCCTTACATAAAGCTGTAGAAGATGTATACTGTTTACGAGCATGACAAAGTACCAGAAAATTCGAAAATGGAAGATGGAGGAAAAAAAAAAAAAAAAAAAAAAAAAACACATTCCATGAGCCACTTCACGGTGTGTACTTTGTGTATCACCGTTACTTCCTCCTTTTCCTCTTATAGTTGTATAAGGTTCGAGAGATACAAAAAGGCAATAACTAAAATTACTGCAGATAGGCCTTCATGTGGGCTCTGTCTAATGTTGTCCTCATTATCTTTTCACGATATATACACAAAAGAAAGCAATTTATTGAGAGAGTATTCTAGAATTGTACATCCTCCGAACTTTGACTCTGTCGAACTACAGACACCACGTGATATCTAGGAAAAACGAGGAAATTTCGAGAATTGCTAGTACTGTATTATTAATTAACATGGCAAGATAAAGATATGCTGGATATGCAATTAAAAGTCCCCAAACTTCGTGATACCAAATATACTGCAATAAATTTCCAATTTTTAAGCAAATGCAGCTCATAGGGGAAAAGTGCATGTTTATGAGACTATAAAACAGGCCATACAGACGCTAAAAAAGTAAAACGAAACTGTGTTTATGGACTACCACCCAAAGAAAACATGATTCAAAGAAAGTAGGAGCTGGATATTCACATACTCCATACCATTACAATATATGATTATTTATGAACTGAGATTGAGAAATTGAACTAGTTCAAAATGTTCAAATGTTTGTAAATATATGGGACTTAAATACTAATATTATCAGCCTCTAGGCTAACTAAATATTTAAATTAACTTAAAATCAATTAAGAACAACACACACAAACACACACACACACACACACACACACACACACACACACACACACATACCCCAGTGAGGACTGGATCCTCCGACGGCGAGCAAACGCGCGCTCCGCAGCTAGGTCGCTGAGAGCACTCGGTGACTCCTCCGCGGCATTTACATAGTGACAGAAAATTTTATAAAAATAAAACACCGTTAAAAGATGGAGAAAATACTTACTGCTGCACATAGCTTTTGTTTCTCAGGTACGCACAGTCCAGTACTGAGCGAATTATATATTGATGACACAAAAATGCTTGCGGAAAACAGTGGAGAGTAGTGTCACTAAAGACAGACTTCCATCCGCTTCGTGGAATGTTACTGTTGCGTTGTTATTTGTAAATGGCACTTATTGCAGTTACCACCATGTAATAAGTTATGTAATTTATCCTACAGATAAAATAAGAGTAATAGTAATGCCTTCAAACACGATGTCAGACTCCTTTTCCGTTTCGTTCTAGCCTCGGAGAAAGTTGTAATACAACTTTCCTTGGGGTCAAATGTTGGTGTACTTTCACGTACGTCCCACAACATATTAATCTACGATAGTTTTTTACCAAATTAAACATATAAGTTAAAAAATTTTAGTTTAAAAATGCTGATGGATCAGAAATACACTTGAGTTAAGATAGTTTAAGGTTAATTATACAATGACCACCTACTAAGAAAATCGAGGGACTCCCATAATGGATTCCTGCAACATGGAAATACGTTTATAAAATTCGTTGAAGAAATAAGTCTTATTTATAAAATGAAAGCTTATTCAGCACAAAAAGTATAATAGAACCTGAAAATATTACATTTAATTGGTGACACAAACTGTACTGAAATCCTTTTCATCGTCTAAATCTGTTATCTCACATGGATCAGTAGTGGAATGTAACGAACAGCACCAGCGTCGATTAATTTGCATGTAAAATAAAACTTACGTCATACATCTATACGTGTTTCGTAGCCTTGAGAATCCAGGAATCCATTATTTCCAGGCACTAAATCTTTTGTAGAGATTTTTTCACAGATTTTTTTTTTATAAGTTATTATTTTGAGAGGTGAAAACCGAGTAACAAGTTTCACTGAAACCGGATTTTTAGATTCTCTCCCCAAACGTTTTGTAGCGTGTGTGTGAAGGGCGCAGTTGGCCCTCCTGGACAGCTTCCAGGTTTCAACCGCGGCCTTCCTTCCGGCCTGCCGCCAGGCCAACAAAAAGTCTTAAGACTTCCTTCCAACTGAAATCGTGTTTTCATCCTCCCCCACCGGAAATACTCCATGACTAAACACAATTTTGTTCGCTAACCTCTTTTGTAGTCGTGGTAGAAAATTTGTAACGTATAATGACATTTTCCGTATACCCCAGGAGGGAGGTTTCATAGACGACACAGCAAGTGGGTGACACTGTTTAGAAGGAAATAAAATGCATTTTCTACACTGATATTTATCATTAATAACTAGTATTTCGTTTTTTAGCCATCATGAAAAGCGCTTAGAAAAATTCCAGAGTACACAAAAATCATTCCTCAAAATGAAAAAGTGTTGTGTCATTATATTAGAAAGTAAAAATAAAATCGAGTGTTTTTTATTTTATTGTTTTTCCAACTTAGTGTACGACTTAGTACCAGCTATCAATACCTACAGTACATTGATACTAAATTATGGTGTAATATAAACATTTACTCTAAATAAATGTGTAGACACGACAGTAATGTATACAGTTCGCATGTGTTTTGCGTAAAAAAAAGATAGGAAGGAAGGAAGCTTGGAGTTTAACGTACCGTCGACAGCGAGTTCATTAGAGACGGAGTGTTTGGGTAAGGATGTGGAAGGAAATCGGCCGTGCCCTTTCAAAGAAACCATTCTGGCAGTTGCCTGGAGTGATTTAGAGAAATCAGGGAAAACCTAAATCTGGATGGCTGGAGGTGGATTTGAACGACAGTCCTCCCGAATCCGAGTCCACTGTGTTACCACTGCGCCACCTTTGCGTAAAACCGTCTGGACATTCTATCAGAGTGGGAAGCTATATGAGGCATTATGTTACCAGCGTTACACGAGATGCAATTCTAAGGTTAATGAAAAAATTACTTATTTTAATGTGTGTACATTAATACATAAAGTATTCTTAATGCAATTTTATTAATATATAAACGTAAGTAGAATGAAATATATTTTATTTTACCTGGAAACTTAATATTGACGATAGCAGAGGAAGAGTGAAACGTAGCAAACATTAATGTTCGTTTGCATCTATGTCGAGAATAGCAAACTATTCTACGAAGAAGCAGCAGAATAATGTTTTGACATTATTTGTCAAATATTTTCAGAAGGTTTCAACATCGCTGTGAGAAACTTTAAAAATATTAGCAGATATGGGCGATTATGTTTATAAAAGTAACTTTGAGGAAACAGTTTTATTATATCTCTGTATACAGCCTACGCACTGATATATGACGGAAACCAAATAGTGAGTCGCAGTATCCTTAGCTAATACTGTAACACCCAAAAAGTGTCGTTTACATTACATCTAGGAATAATTACTAAAGGAACAGCCGAACACGACAATATATTTCTATTAATCAAATGATTTTCCTTGATGCATTTATTAAGCAAGATAAAACGGAGGCGGGGTGAAACTAAACGAATCGCGTGTTTTATGTACGCAAAACACTCCCTTTCGACAAAAATAACAGGGAAAGCCGATAAAAGAACTTCGAAAGAGGAAAAAAATGAATAAAAATAAATAAAACGGAAGCTACAGATAAAATATTACTACTATAACTTGAACCAATATAATTGTAAAATTGCTGAAGAGTCATTCGGGAATGATCAAAGATAAATAACTTTAGGAATGAAATATTGCAGACTTTTACCAGGAGATTCATATGGAAATATAATTAGCTCGGTAAGTAGGTAGATTTACAATTCCTTTATAGACCAATATTAATAAATTTAGCTCTGTATCACAGCAGTCCACGCAGATTCTCAACCAAGTCTATCCACAAAAGTTGCAAGAGGGACAAGAGACACTATCGAAAGAAGGCTGATGAAGGACCATGCAGTAGCAATATGCCTCGAGGTTTTAGACAAAGCCTGATGAGAAATGTCTCCTTGTTTGTCACACGTGTACACCTACATTTACTAAAACTTCTTTAAGTAATTAAACAGTCTAAGATCCCAATATTTAATTTGGAATGACCGGTTTTGGTGGACTGGGGCAGCGACGTACAGTCACCGTCAGTAAGCTGCAGTTTATTGACTGACCGTACGTTAAGACCAACAGCAACAGCCGAATGGTGGACGGTATCTGAAAATAGCAAAAGATTTTTGCCGAAACCGGTCATTGTAAATTAAATATTGCGATCTTAGACTGATTAATTAATTAATTTGTTATAACAGATCGCTGAACCCCCGTGACAGTGTTTTCTAAAATTATTACTAAAACTTCGCATTTCTGCTGACAAACAATATTTGCTATTTAGACCTGAGATCCAGAGTCCATAACGTGACCAGCAACTCTCATTTGTTTACCAGTCCCTACGCAGACTACATACTTAGACCAAACTTTTAAGCAAAACTTTTCTTTCTTTTCTCAAAATTATAAACTACAAGGAATATCTGTTACACGATAAATGCAGAAATCCAAATTAATGTTTAAAAGAACGATTATAACGCTGTCGTTAAAATACTAACAGATTGGTACCCAAAGGATTTATCCTATACTACCATATCTTATCGTGTGTAACTTAATTGCCTTCATTTTAAGAGAAAACAGAACACTTTGGAAGACCAGAGATAGGAAGTTCATATTGATACTACCAATTATAGTCTTCCTAAACGTTCTACTTCTCTTAAGTTGAGGATAATTAAGTTAGAATTGATTATCAATGGTAGTAGAGGACGATAGTGATAGGTGTAAAATATCAGTGGTATACATTCAGTTTGTTAATGACCGTTTTAATAAACAGCCATAGTAAAAATTGTATTAATGAATATCCTAAAGGAAAATGAACTTCTGACTGATTGTGCTGAGATGGAGAAATAGCAGTCTTCGTCTTGTTCAGTAAATAAACCCGTAGTTTAGGAAGGCTTAATGTAGAAATATAGTCTCTGCAGCCTTAATCTACGTTATTCCTTTCATACACTCATGTTCAGAAAAAGAAAACAGAACCTCTTGTAAGGCTACAGTTAGGAAGCTCATATTGACAGGGACAGGGCATGTTCATTAGTTTGAAACGATTAGCATTTGTACCATGTCGGTCCGCGGCTTCAAGGCAACATCGATATCGCAGTGCAACACCACTGCCGGTTAAATATGCCGCCCACTCTCGTTGTCGCTATGAAAAGAAGACAACGCACCAAAGTGACTTTTGAAAACCTGAGAATGTTTCGTAGACATATGCACAAACCGTACCGTAGAATAAAGTTTGATGGAAGTTGCATTATTGGCATGAGAGAATGCGATTCATCAGTCCCGGGATTACACTACTGCCCATTAAAATTGCAAGATGACGTGCTATAGACACGAAATTTAACCTACAGGAAGAAGCTGCTGTGATATACAAATGATTAGCTTTTCAGAGCATTCACACAAGGTTGGCGCCGGTGGCGACACCTACAACGTGCTGACATGAGGAAACCTTCCAACCGATTTCTCATACACAGACAGCAGTTGACCGACGTAGTTGTGATGCCTCGTGTAAGCAGGAGAAATGCGTACCATCACGTTTCCGACTTTCATAAAGGTCGGACTGTAGCCTATCGCGATTGCGGTTTATCGTATCGCGACACTGCCGTTCGCGTTGGTCGCGATCCAATGACTGCTGGGAGAATATGGATTCGTTGGGTTCAGGAGGGAAATACAGAACGCCGTGCTGGATCATAACGGCCTCGTATCACTAGCAGTCGAGATGACAGGCATCTTATCCGCATGGTTGTAGCGAATCGTGCAGCCACGTCTCGATCTCTGAGTCAAAATCTGCACGAACAGTTCGACGACGTCTGCTGCAGAAGCAAGGACAGTCAGCTCGGAGACCATGGCTGCGGTTACCCTTACGCTGCATCACCAACAGGAGCGCCTGCGATGGTGTACGTAACGACGAACATGGGTGCACGAATGGCAAAACGTAATTTTTCGGATGAATCCAGGTTCTGTTTAGAGCATCATGATGGTCTAATCCGTGTTTGGCGACATCGCGGTGAACGCACATTGGAAGCGTGTACTTTCATCGCCATACTGGCGTATCACCCGGCGTGATGGTATGGGGTGCCATTGGTTACACGTCTCGGTCACCTCTTGCTCGCATCAACGGCACTTTGAACAGTGGCCGTTACATTTCAGGTGTGTTACAACCCGTGGCTCTACCCTTGATTCGATCCCTGCGAAACGCTACATTTCAGGAGAATAATGCACGACCGCCTTTTGCAGGTCCTGTACGGGCCTTTCTGGATACGGAAAATGTTCGACTGCTGCCCTGGCCAGCACATTCTCCAGATCTCTCTCCAATTGAAAACATCTGATCAATGGTGGCCGAACAACTGGCTTGTCACAATACGCCAGTCACAACTCTTGATGAACTGTGGTATCGTGTTGAAGCTGCATAGGCATCTGTACCTGTACCCGCCATGCGAGCTCTGTTTGATGTGATTTGTTGGTTCGTTTCATAGATCCGTGTTGAGGTTATCCTCGTGGATGTGGAGCATGTCAATATTTTTTTTACAAGTTGATAATATAATATTACTTATACAGATACATACACTTTTACAAGGCGATAATATAATAATACTAATAGCATGAATACTGATATATGCATCACTTGGTTCTGTTTAAGAATTCGTCAGTGGAGTAGAAGGATTTGGGCACTAGAAAGTCTTATGGCTCCTCTTAAACTGATCTTTATTTGTAGCTAAATTTTTTATGGTTCCTGAGTAGTGGACCCTTTTTTGAACTAAAGTAATTGCTTTTAAGTCCTTGTGTAGATGAGTTTTGTTCCTAGTATTGTAGGTATTAACTGAGCTGTTTTTTGGGAAAAGGGATATATTATTTATGACAAATTTAATTAAAGAATAAATATTCTGAGATGCAGTAGTTAATAAACCCAGTTCTTTGAAGAGGCTTCTGCAGGATTTCCGTGAATTTATAGCACAAATAATACGTATTACGCGCTATTGTTCTCTGAAAACTTTTGCTTGACTTGAAGAGTTACCCAAAAATATTATACCATATGACATTATGGAATGAAAGTAAGCAAAGTATGCAAGATTTTTTATTTTTACGTCTCCTATGTCTGGTACCACTCGTATTGCAAATACAGTTTTGTTTGTTAAGTCGTTTCTGCAGTTCTGTGGTGTGCTCCTCCCAAATAAATTTATTATCAAGCTGTAATCCCAGGAATTTTATACTGTGAAACTCGACTATCTGCTCTTCTTCGTACTTTATGCATATACTGGATGGGAATCTCTTACACGTTCTGAACTGTACGTAGCGAGTCTTTTCAAAGCTTAATGTCAATGAGTTGCTATACTTCTGTCATCTGCAAAGAAAACGAACTCTACTTCTGGCAGTGTAACTGATGAGAGGTCATTAATGTACACTAGAAAAAGAAATGGGTCGAAGATGGATCCTTGTGGAACAACACATGTAATTTCTTCCCAATCTGCTGATGACATGGCTTAATTCACTAGCCCCTTGCACTGACACCCTTTGCTTTCTGTTAGCAAGGTACGACTTGAACCACTCTGCAGCAATTCCCGTGATACCATAGAATTCTAATTTGCTTAAAAGGATGTTGTCGTTCACACAATCAAATGCTTTTGATAAATCACAGAAAACACCTGCTGCTTGTAATTTATTATCTAATGAATTAAGTACATTCTCACTGTAAGTGTAGAAAGCCTTCTCGATATCGGAACGTTTCAGAAATCCAAACTGTGTTTTAGGCAATATGTCATTTGAGGATAGGTGGTTGAGAAGGTGCTTGTACATTACCTTCTCTAGAATTTTTGAGACTGCCGGTAAAAGTCAAATCGGTCAGTAGTTTGATGGTATCTCTTTATCCTCTTTCTTGAATAGAGGTTTAATATCTGCATATTGTAACCAAACAGGAAATGTTCCTGTTCCTTTCTGTTTATACCAGTCTCCTCTTTCACTATGTCCCATATTGCTTTTATTTTGTTGTCTGATTTTGCTATCTTTTTCTCATACTGCATTCGCTAATATGTACGAATTACTTTTTTAATGTTTCACAGTATTCCTTATAGTTAAGTAAGTCATCATCATTGGAACTACTCTTAGCTAATAGATACAGTTTCCGTTTGGCTTGCATGAAATCTTTAATCCTTGTGTTATCCATGGTTTTACTATAGACTTTTGTTTAATTTGAGTTACTTTTAGAGGAAATCAGTTTTCAAACAAAATACTGACATTATTAATGAATATTTTATATTTGTCATTCATTCCATGAGTTCTATATACATCTTTCCAGTTAATATTTTTGAGCAGTTTTCTAAAATTGTTATTTTTTGGTGGATTGACTACTCTCTTGTATGTTTATTTATCAGTCTTCATAATCTGCTTAGAATCTGTACCTAAAAGAAGGAGCTCAATGACTCAATGCCCAGGCGTTAATACAGCCGGAGGTAGTTGTTGTGGGTACTGATTTCTCAGGATCTATGCACCCAAACTGCGTCAAAATGTAATCACATGTCACTTCTAGTATAATATATTTGTCCAATCAATACCCGTTTATCATCTGCATTTCTTCTTGGTGTTCCATTTTAATGGCCAATAGTGTACGGCTCGTGTAGAACGAAGTGATTCGGCAGTGCGAGTTCTGTTACATTGAAAGTGATGGTAGCATTTATGTTTGCCGTAGACAGGGCGATCGGCAAAGGAAATATATCGCCACCTGAAGGTGTGGCGTGGTATGCGATACAACAACAAACCACGGTTGGTGCGTCTCCATGGCACTGTGACCAATTTAACTGACGTCAATGACATTTTACGACCCGTAACCATGCCCTTATGCATGACGCCCCAGACGACATTTTTCAACAACATGATGTACTATAAAATGTTTCTGCACGGACACGTGCCATCTCTAAATGTGTGAGATTGGTTAAACAACGGGTACAGAACTTCCATATTTCGAATTACAGAGGTCAGAATGAGTAATGTAGAAGTAGATATCCTCGGAGTAGTGAAGTAACTTAAATCACTTAACAAGAAAATGTCTTCTGGTCCGGACTGTATACCCATTAGATTTCTATTTGATTATGCTGATGCGATAGCTCCTTATTTAACAGCCATATACAACCGCTCGCTCATAAAAGAATCTGTACCAAAAGACAAGAAAGTTGCACAGGTCACACCTATATTCAAAAATAGCAGAAGGAGTAACCCACTAAACTACAGGGCTATTTCATTGACGTCAATTTGTAGCAGGGTTTTGGAAAATATCCTGTATTCAAATATTATGATTTATCTCGAACAGAATGATCTATTGACCAAGGATCATCATGGATTTAGAAAATATTGTTGATGCAAAACAGAACCATCTCTTTACTCACACGAAGTGATGAGTGCTAACGACAAGGTTTCCCAAACTGAGTCCGTATTTATTGATTTCCAGAAGGCATTTGACACAGTACCTCACAAACGACTTTTAATCAAATTGCGTGTTTATGGTATATGGCCCGAAATTTGCGACTGGATAGGGAGATTTCCTGTCAGAAAGGACACAGTTTGTAGTAACTGATAGTAAGGCATCGAATAAAACAGAGGTGATATCGGGCTTTCCACAGGATAGTGTCATTGGTCCTCTGCTGTTCCTTATTTACATAAACGACTTGGGAGAAAATCTAAGCAGCTCTCTTAGGATATTTGCAGATGACGCCGTCATTTACCGTCTAGTAAATCATCTGAAGTTCAAACCCAACTGCATAACGATCTAAATAAGATATCACAATGGTGTAAAAATTGTCAACTGACTCTAAATAATGAGAAGTGTGAAGTCGTGTACATGAGTACGAAAAGAAATCCGTTAACATTTGTTTACAAGATAAATCAATCATATGTGAAGGCCGTAAACTCCGCTAAATACCTAGGAATTACTATTACTTCAGACTTAAACTGGAAAGAACACGTAGATAATGTCGTGGGAACGGCGAACCAGAGACTGCGTTTTATTGGCAGAACCCTTAAAAGATGCAACAGAACTACTAAAGATGCTACACACTCTACGCTTGTCAGTACTTTTCCGGAGTATTGCTGTCCAGGGTGAGATCCTCGTGTGGTAGATTTGATGAAAGACATTAAAAGAGTCCAAAGAAGGGCAGCTCGCTTTGTATTGTCACGACACAAATATATTATCAACTGCTTGTAAGAGACTCGTACAAGCAGGTGATTGTATAACTTATGTCTTTTATGTTTTGACTTTCTATGTTGCACGTTATGTTTAACCTCGATTTTTTAAACAACGTGGCCACATGATTGCGGCATAGTTCATTTAAACCGGTCGTTAGTAAATTAAATAATCATATAGCGATCTTCGCGGTTTACTTTTGAAGATAATTAATCTATGTAGATGCCTCCATCCTGCGATATCAGCTAATGTCAAGCTTGAATAAAAGTCGTGGAATGTAAGCAATGGTGTGTATAGACACCCGAATTTTTCAAAGCTTTCTTATCTTTTTATATAGCAGAAACCATATTACGCTAATTCACAATCTCAAACTACTAAGTTTTGGGCGATGTATGAACGTTGGGTTTAGTGAACATATATATCGCCGTTGACAGGCGAAGGCACAAATAGCTATCAAATTTTCGTTTCCACTATTATTTTTTGTGACATGGGATAGAAGTAAACTTCTGCAGTCATTGTATAGTTTAGATTTGCATAATGCAGCTCTATGTTTCAAATCTCAACAGGAAAGGACGCTATTTTCGAATTACGAACGAAACTAATGATGTTGGGTCCGTTGGAAAGTAAATAAGAAATAATAATGAAATTTTCCTTCAGAAAATAACTGTGGTTCAGTGTGGCCACACATTACAAGGTCAGCTTTTGTACTTAATGATAAACTAGCGTTAGTCGAAGGTAATTTATGTTAGCTTTGACAATATATTATAGTTTCCTACATTACAGATAACGTCATAATGTCGTATCGACGTTATAGAATATTTTCGTTTGATATTCACATTGGTAGTATACTCCATTGGAGTGTGTCCGATTTTCACCTTATCATTATGCCCATCTTTCATTCCTAGATCATTTGTCTATTACCAGATAAGCTATCATTTTTAGACAAATATGTAACTTCACTTGTGTATAGAATATTCCAAAATGTATCCTATGATACATAAAATTTGTAAAAATACCCATTAAAGTCTTTGTACTACACTATTTGGTGATACAGAACTCTTGCAAAATAACCGACTGCAGATGGATGGTGGCCATTTTCTAATAACAAAGGCATGTATTATGTTTTCTAAGAATTCTACACGATCTAATTGAATACCGATTGAACACTGTTCACTTTCTACAGTAAGGTAGGAAAAGGGGTTTACAAATGTATTTACAAGGTATTTTAAAGAATTGCAACACCTCGTCTTTATAACTAAGAATTTATTGGTTATTCTGAATTTATTGACTTTCTGCAGTATTACAATTCTTCTTTTTCAGTTTCAGTATTGTTTCTAATGTATATTGAATCTTATTTATGAACACCAGTTCTGTTTCGAACGACGTCATCTTTAAAACAGTTCAGCAACTGTACTTTACATAATTGTAGGTATAGTAATAAATTAATTGTTTGTGTTGAAACAGATGAGTAACAATATATTAGACCCTCTATTTATTTACAAATTACGTATAATCAATTTAAAGAGCGAAAAGAAATTATTTGCTTTTAATTTCAATACCAGAAATTTAAATCATAGAATGAAAAAATCAATGAATACAATAAAAGCCTGGACTTTATCTTATCCACGTAAGTATTTTGACAGTCAAGACTGTCTCTCACATTAAAGTGATACCAATACCCTTCTCAGATCAAACTGAGTCTTAGTTTTCATATCTGTCTGTGAGATCATTGGAGTAATCCCGAGTCATCGTATACATGTTTACACATTCCACTTTGCTAGAAATTAGAAGAAGAGTAACTAATGTCTAATATTAAATTTGAATATCGCTTTCCACACTTGTACTAGAACCCAATCGCGGTGTTAACAATTTTCTTTACGGTATGAGTTCTCTCAACATCATTCCATACCTCAGTAGCGTTTTCTGTTAACAGATTTACCACTTTCCATAAATCCGAAAACAAAAATTCTAAAAAATACTAAGAGTTTTTTCTGATTAAAATAAATTATTTGTATTTCTAAATGTTAGCTAACTCCCACGTAATGAGCATCTGTATTTCCTTACAGAGTAAATTTCCCTGTGATACGAATGTTTAGCTGCCAAACGCAAGAGCCCCAGCGCCCGGCGCAGAGCCGTGGATATTGATAACTTGCTGCATATTCGTGGAAAAGCGGACATTTATCTTCCGAGTTAGAAGACGCGAGAGGTGGTGAGCCGTGATACATGAGGACAGGCGAATATCCGTGCAACTATCCACACTAGCCAGCAAACAACAGCCGGAACGGCTTTTATGGCAACGCGAGAGAAGGGCAAGTTGCTCCCTTTGTGTGTTATTGGAGGCAGCACGTCGTCGTTATGAAACCATACATCGTGCCCAGTCACTAATTTATCTGTTGCCATTCGTTAGTGGTTCTCCGCTGGGGACCAAGTTCGGGCTAAGAATGCCTCGCATTGTTTTCTATTACCGCAAGGTGAACTTCACTTTAAAACGAACAGCTGGTTTAGCAACCGCAAGTTACTCAATTACTCACGTAATACCGCAAACGCATTAATTGCGAGAGCAGCTCGTTATCGAACAGGCGAGAATTAATCCACGACACAAAACAACGATTGTGCTTCTGATTTTAACTAACTGTATCAAATGTCGCCACACATACAACATTTTCGTAATATTGAAGGCTGCATCATTAATTCCTCGACTGTTCATTGTTGCAAAGTAGAGCATAGAATAGTCTTTATTATTTTAAAAGATCTGTGTATTACATCTCTGAATTAACATTTAAAAAGCATTTCTATGTTTATATTGAAACCAGAGTAAAGAAAAATAAGCTTCAAAATACAGTAATTGTATCTTCGTTGTGGGTCCTAATTGCAATAGGTCATTTTGAGGATGCAGTTGTTGTGAACAGTAAGTACTTCAGGCTGAAGACCTTTGTGACCTTTGTTGTCGCCTGTGTATATCTGAAAGGACTTAACGTGAACGTAACATAAAAAATTGGAGAGTAAATAAAATTATATTTTCATTACATTAATTATCATGTCAGGATTTCACTGAACAAATAAACGCATACTATATCATACAGGGCCGCGGTGGAGTAGCCGAGCGGTCTAAGGCACCTCGCTGCGGAGCGCGCGATTACTCGCCGTCGGAGGTTCGAGTCCTCCCTGGGGCGTGTGTGTGTGTGTGTGTGTGTGTGTGTGTGTGTGTGTGTGTGTGTGTGTGTGTGTGTGTCCTTAGGTTAGTTTACCTTAGTTTAAGTAATTTGTAAGTTACGGACTAATGACCACGCAGTTTGGTCCGATAGATTTGCTAACATTCCAACGTTTTTTTTCTCCCACAGGACGAAAATTAATACGAAAATAACATTACAAAGTATACAGAGTAAGGTTATCTGACATTAGATTTTCAACACTAAAAACTTTTTTACTCTTCAAGACGTAACACGACAGCGTGATGTTTCTGTGAATTTATTACAAACTGAATGTAGTGAAGGAAATTCTAGCAGACTTTCTCTGTTAGTGAATGAAAGTTAATATATTAGATAAACTGTGTTACATACGGAATTTTCTCAAGTGGCAGATATATAAGTGAGAAATAAAATATCTGATGTTTGGATGATCATAATGGTACCCTTTATACTACATGAGAAAAACCTTTTACCCGTGTAATGCTATTTTTATATCGGATACACACTGTATTTTATTGTAGATCGGTTACGTTAAATATGTCCATCTAACAGCATAAAATCAGTTTCTACACAATACGAAGAAATCAGACATGTTTAGATGGTTACAACTACACGGCCGACACATTCTTCGTCTAATGGTAGCAATTTTCCTGTGGCGAGCCATAATTCTGTAGCATCACTTTTGTAAAATATCGTATTATTTTAGTGGTACATTCCTCTGCAAAAACGTTTGGTGCCAAATATGTCTTATCACCTATATATACCCTTTAACCGCAAACTGAAGCTCAGGTATTGTTACCAAAACGACTTGGATACTACTGAAAATTTGACGACTTGGTAATCACTGATCGTTATAAACACATACATAAATGAGTGGAAATAAGAAATTAGAAACAGGGAGAGAGGTAGATTATGGCTGCACTTATTCTCTAACACACATCCACATAAATAATATTTAGCCACATATAATAGTCCATACTCATATATTGTAGAGTACAGTTTACTTCTATGTGCGACTGTAATATAAGTAGAATCAAGAGCAAACGCGTTAAGCTTTATTGTAAATTATTTTAAGTGCTTATTGTATCAAAATACATTCGTTTTCTTCATCATGAGCAGTTCTCATGTTATTCACTTGGAATGCACGGTTACTCACATTTTTATTATGTCCTAATTATTATTCTTCAAGCATGCGAGGAGAACGTTTTTCCACAGTTCTCCACTTGCACTAAAATATAATTTCGCAGCGAGAAAGCCAGCAACTCGCCACTTTGTCTATACTGTTTTCATGCGTGATTTGTGTTTCTTTCGTTTTGGTAGTGAATACTCCATTCACTGCATATTGTTACCACTGTGTGTGTTTGTGTCTGTATGTGTGTTTTATAATAAACGGTTTTTATGTATTTATAAATATATTTTCATTTCAACTAGCGTGTGTGTAACTGTGATTGTGTGTTTTTAAACGACCATTAATTTATATGTCTAGAGGGTGTTTTTGTCTATCTCTCTCTCTCTCTCTCTCTCTCTCTCTCTCTCTCTCTCTCTCTCTCTCTCTGTGTATGTGTGTGTGTGTGTGTGTGTGTGAGTGTGTGTTGGCGCGCGCGCGCGCGTCAAAGAGGAGCAGATACGTCCTTACTTCTTGGTGTTTTGTTTATATAATCATATTATGTCTTGTGTTGGCAGGAGCGGAGTTTGTCCTTGTCTACTGCGTGTATTAATAGAAAATGAACCCATAATAAATGTCCCAGTTAAAGTCAACAAACAAGTACTATTTAAAGTAATAAAATGTATAGTAGACAAAGAAAACACACGCCCCCATCCCCCCCCCCCCACACACATATACACACAACATAATATGATAAAATAAACAAAACAATATCGACCACCGACATTCAGACACACTCAAACACATTCAAATGAAGACACAACACCCTCTTGGTACTCAGTGTTCCTTTCTTCAATGCGGATGCACACAAGGTACGAACACTTACGGGAATCAGCGAAATGTCGAGAGTCAGGGGTACTACGTTAGTGATACATAAATTGAAAATTTCCTTCTAGCGCGAGGAGAGTGCAGTCGTCGTGATCACTGTGTCCAAATGGCTTAGTGCTCACCGAAACTGTCTTGTAAGCAGGAGACTCGGGTTCGAATCCCAACTAAAGCAAAAATTTTCACAATTATTTAATTCAACGTCCACTGGTGATTGTCTGTTTCATTCTAACTGGGTTGTGAGTGTTTACAAATATGTCTTTGGTTCAGCTGTCATGCGTGTTCCTGTGAGGGAACACGCATGACAGCTGAACCAAAGACATATTTGTAAACACTCACAACCCAGTTAGAATGAAACAGACAATCACACACAGGCGTGGTGGAATTGCCTTGCTGCGGAGTGTGCGGTTACTCCCCGTTGGAGGTTCGAGTCCTCCATCTAGCATGAGAGTGTGCGTGTGTGTTGTCCTTGGGTTAGTTTAAATAGTTTGTAAGGTTAGGGACTGACTATGGACTGATAACCACAGTAGGAAGGTCCCATAGACTTATAAACATTAGGACCCCCCCCCCCCCCCCACACACACAGAGTGAAAGCAACGCAAAACGGCAAATAGAATTAAAAGAAAGGAAAAGGAAAAAAAAAACACACACACACACATATATAAAAACCTATATTTGATATACATCCAATACTCATTTTTTAAATCTCTCTGCCCGTCATTTCTACATCTACATGGGATACTCTGCAAATCACATTTAAGTGCCTGGCAGAAGGTTCGTCGAACCACCTTGTACTATCTATCTCCCATTCCATTCTTGAATAGCGCGCGGGAAGAAAGAAGACCTGAATCTCTACGTTCGAGCTCTGATTTCTCGTAAATTATTCTGATGATCATTTATACCTATGTAAGTGGGAGTCAACAATATATTTTCGCATACGGAGGAGAATGTTGGCAATTGGAGATTCGTAGGTAGCCCACGCCGCAGCGATAAACGCCGTTGTTGTAATGATTCCCATCCCAGATCTTGTATCATTTCCGTACCGCAGTCTCCCCCGTATCGTGACAATAAAAAACGAGCTGCCCTTCTTTGGACTCTTTCGATGTCCTCCGTCAAACCCACCTGATAAGGATCCCACACTTGGCAGCAATACTCCAAAGAAGGACGGATAAGCGTAGTGTATGCAGTTTCTTTAGTAGTTCTGATGCATCTTTTAAGGGTTCTTCCAGTAAAACGCAGTCTCCGGTTCGCCTTTCCCACGACATTATCTACGTGTTCTTTCCAGTTTAACTCTGAAGTAATGAATGAATATGATTGATTTGTCTTGTAAACAAAGTTTAACGGATTTCTTTTCGTACTCATGTACACGACTTCACACTTCTCATTATTTAGAGTCAACTGACAATTAAAGGTATTAAATATGCTCCACCATGCACCATCACCAGTAAACAGTTGGACATACTGAAAGCCGTGGTGTAGTAGCCGAGCGGTCTAAAGCGTGTCGCTGCGGAGCGCGCCGTGGAGGTTCGAGTCGTCCCTGGGGCATGTGTTTGTGTGTTTGTCCTTAGGTTAGTTTACCTAGGTTTAAGTAGTTTGTAAGCTACGGACTGATGACCACGCAGTTTGGTCCGATAGATTTACAGACATTTGAACATTTGACATACTGAAAGTTGATCTTGAGCTCGCTCTAGTACAAGGAGACATACAGGTCCCACCTAATTCTAAACTAGGATCATTTGATGTCACCAGTCTGTTTACAAATATTCCCACGGATGAAAGAGTAGGTATCCTTACTGATCTTTTTCAGAAATGTAAAGTAAACCTTTTTGAATCACATGACTAAATCAATGCTACAGAGACATGTGTGAAGCAAAATTAGTTCCAGTTTGAAAATAAGTACTACAATCAGTCTGACGTCCTAGCTATGGGTTCTCCACTTAGTCCCATTCTATCTGAGATCTTCATGGATCATTTTGAGCAGATTTTCTTACAGAAGGAACCACTGAGGTGCAAAATTGGATACTGGTTCAGGTATGTGGATGATGTGCTGTGTTTATGGACTGGTACCACCAGACAATTAAATACCTTTTTACAACATTTAAATTTCCAACACAAGAAAATTAAGTTCACTATGGATGGAACTTGTATAAACGTTTTGGACCTTAGTATTGACATTGGCACAAAGAAACACTTATTCAGTATTTTCAGAAAATCCATAGTAGCAGATACAGTTATCTCTGCTAGTTCCCAGCATCCACACAGCCATAAACATGCAGCTTTCCATTCCATGGTCCATCACCTCATATCTGTTCCATTATCTGATTCTGCAATTACAAACAATTAAACATATAGCATCCAGTAATGGCTATAGCCCTGCCCTTATTGACAGTATACTGAATAAGAAGAAAATGAGAAAAATCAGAACACTTTTATATGCTGGCCAAAAAGAACAAGTCAGTAGTCAGAAAAACTGGTGTGTCACCACACATTTAGCCAAAATTTCAGATCAGATTGGTAGAAAGTTAAAATCTCGAATTTACAGGCCTGCATTTTACAATACAAACAACATTTCTAAGTATTTATTCAATAGTAAGGACAAAATTCAACCCCTATCACAGAGTGGTGTATACAAGATCACATGCAAACAGTGTGGGAAACTGTATGTTGGTCAGATTCAACCTTTGCTGAACATCTGCTCAGTGAAGGCCATGATTATGATGTAAACTGTGAGATCCTACATCCCCTGAATAAAAACAGAAATATGACACTACTGTAAATATTGGAAATGAATAAACATTTGGCCCAGGATTCCGGTTTAGTATTAAACTATCAGATCCAGTTCCCCTCTACACCTCTACTGAAATAAGTTTTATTTTCAACTTTCCTTTTCAACAAAAATAATCATATTAGTTTTGATTCTATACACATACTTATTATATTTTTTATATAAATGTTAACAACTTTCATAAATAAGTACTTACGATGAACTTTTCTGTGAAGTATCGATTGTCTGTGATAACATCTTTCTAAATCTTAACATCATTGAAAACATGTGTACTACAGTCAGTTGTCACCTGATGATGGCCTAAGTAGCCGAAAGCCGGTTTGTTACCAATAAATAAGTTTAACAGAACATCAGGAAGTTGTCCCTTTTTGATATTATTTTACTAGACGGTAAATGATGGCGTCATCTGCAAACAACTTAAGAGAGCTGGCTAGATTTTCTCCCAAATCGTTTATGTAAATAAGGAACAGCAGTGGACCAATAATACTACCCTGTGGAACGCCCGATATCATCTATGTTTTAGTCGATGCCTTACCATCGATTACTACAAACTGTGTCCTCTCTGTCAGGAAATCCCCTATCCAGTTGCTAATTGGGGCGATATACCTACCATAACCACGCAATTTGATTAAAAACTAGTATGAAACGTTCACTCTGCAGCGGAGTGTGCGCCGATATGAAACTTCCCGGCAGATTAAAATTGTGTGCCGGTACCGGGTCTCGAACCTGGGACCTTTGCCTTACGCGGGCAAGCGCTCTACCGACTTTTTTTTTTTTTTTTGTTCTCTATGGGTAGTTCTGTCCGTTGCGGACGCTGATCGTGTTTGTTCGTTCTTGTTCGTTGTGTTGTTGGCTCAGCTTTTTTTATTACAGAGGGCGTTGAGCCCTCTGACCGGGCGCGTTGAGCCACGGCGCCCGGCACCGACTGAGCTATCCTGACACGACTCACGATGCCGCCTCACATCTTCACTTCCGCTAGTACCTCGCCTCCTACTTTCCAAACTTCACATAAGCTCTCCTGTTCGAGTCCCGGTTCCAGCACACAATTTTAATCTGCCAGTAAGTTTCATATCAGCGCACACTCCGCTGCATAGTGAAAGTTTCATTCTGGAAACATCCCTTAGGCTGTGACTAAGCCATGTCTCCACCATATCCTTTCTTCCAGGAGGTCTAGTCTTGCATGTTTCGCATGAGAGCACCTTTGAAGTTTGGCAAGTAGGAGGCGAGGTATTGGCGGAAGTAAAGTTGTGAGGCGGCATCGTGAGTTGTGTCGGGGTAGCACAGTCGGTAGAGCACCTGCTCGCGTAAGGCAAAGGTCCCAGGTTCGAGTCCCGGTTCCGGCACACAATTTTAATCTGCTAGGAAGTTTGATTAAAAACTGTTTGTGAGGGACGGTGTCAAAAGCCTTCTGGTAATCAAGAAATATGGAATCAATTTGAGACCCCTTGTCTTTAGCACTTATCACTTCGTTTGAGTAAAGAGCTAGTTGTGTTTCGCATGAACAATATTTTCTAAATCCGTGTTGACCTTGGGTTAATTGGTCATTCTGTTCGGGAAAATTCATAATAGTTGAATACGGGATATGTTTCAAACCCCTGCTGTAAATTGACGCCAATAAAATTGGCCTGTAGTTTATTGGGTTACTCCTACTGCCTTTCTTGAATATAGGTGTGACTTGTGCAACTTTCCAGTCTTTTGGTACAGATCCTCTTTTGTGCGAGCAGTTGTATATGTCTGTTACGTAAGGAGCTATCACTTCAGCATAATCATATAGAAATTTAATGGGTATACAGTCCGGACCAGAAGACTTGTTCTTGTTGCGTGATCTAAGTTGCCTCATTTCGGTGCCTGTTACCTACCTCTTTCTCCTCCAAGGTTTCTCTCAGTATAAGCAACTTGGAAACGCGACGTAGCTGGTGTACTTATTTGAATGTGCCCGTGCTCCCTCCTCTCTCTGTCTCCCCTGTACCTCCTCCTCCTATCCACCATCCATCCCGTTACCTCTGGCAATCTCCTGTCGCCTCTCTCTGTACATCCCCTCCCTCCCCTGTACGTGAAAACTTCCCATATCTACCAAATACATGGTGATTGGTCAAACGCTGTCAAAGCCTGGAGTAAGGAACTCTCCGCCAAGCTTCGTACGTATTATTATGTAGACGGTGATATTTCTCTTAGTATAAAGGTCAAGCGTACAAAATATCATCAAGATACGAATAAAATTGTAGACTGGTGTTGAAGTTTGTTGTAAACTATTATTATGTTGACAGAGTCGTTCCTCTTCTTTTGAATTTCAAGGGTGAAAAATTTTATCACAGTGGGATGAACGGTTTGGCAGCGCATGAAATACAGATATAACCCGTAGTGGCGATGCCCCATTACAAAATTTTTTCGATTTTTCAGCTGTTCCTTTGGGGTTTCAAAAATTTTCAAATGTTTGTTAAGCTTTTGGGACTTAACTGCTGGGTCATCACTCCTTAAACTTACAAACTACTTATAAACTAACTAATACCAAGGACAACACATACATCCATGCCGAAGGGAGGATTCGATCCCTCGACGGGGAAGGGACTCGCTAATCGGAGCATAGCGCCTCAGTGCACTCGGCCACTCTGCCGCGGCCTTTGGATTTTTTCCCTTCTTTTTTTTTTATTTTCTAAATCAAACCTCTGTTAAAGGAACCAAACAACCAAAAATATTCAGATTAATGAATTCTAGCGAGACTAACGCACAGAAAGTGATTTTTATGTATATAGGTAACACACAGAAAATTGTAATAAAATTAAATATACGAAAAATTTAAAAAACACTCTTATGCCTCATGTAAATTTGAAGAAAAAAATTTTCATTATAAGCGGTCTTCATTACGTTTAGAGAAATATCTGTGTTAGAAGTGATGGTATTGGAGTTGTAGTAATTTTTAGTGGAGTTCATTAATTCCGAGATTATCCACTGTTGGTAAATCTTTGACTTCAGTGACGAATGATATAAGTAATGGACTGACATTACGGATTCCTTACAAATTCTTCAACTTCCGCACTGAATGTAGGTAAATAGAAGTTTATATACGTTTGTCTTTTGTCAAATACATTCTCCATACACTGACAATCACCTTTTCAATGCATATTGCCCGCAATAAGAGTGTTGCAAGCTTAGAAACTTTAACTTTATTACAAAATGCCGTGTAACTCGTACAACTTAGACAGCTGAAGACAACCAAAGGCAATTGAACAAACACAACAGAATAATCATAAAAGCATGTTCAAGTCAGAGATATTAATGCATAGATTTAAATCACGTAACAATGCACTTCAAGGGCTTTATATTTAGCTCGCGCTTCGATTCCCAAGAGTTCTTGTAAATTACCAGAGAAATGATCATAAAAACAAACAACAAGAGATCAGAGGTCGTATGGAGAGATTTAGGTGTTCTGCTCGAGAATGGTCTGGTAGATAAAATTTTTGTAATAATCAATTAAAATGTTTTTGTCTAGTTTTTCTCCTTGTATTCGTAACTGTGCAATAGTTCCACTACGTATTTGGCGCACATTGGTGCGGATACTGTGCTGACATCTACAGTGAATTTACTGGTAATATAGCCCTCCTTTTTCTTGTAATGTGAATGTGGTTGGTTGTATGCATTACGTTTTTGTCCTGTATTAGTCACAAAACTTCGCCGATCTCCTGTAGTGAGAATCAGTGTTGTTTTACTGTGACTGTCACAGGTTATGTGCCCTACTGAGTGAAGTATATTATGGGATGGACGGCAAATAAAACGGAATATTGGGTACGGTATCAAAAGAAACGTGTGAGAAAAGTTTTGAAGTTTTTTCCGATGTTGAAGAGAAAAGATAACTTTAAAATTATTGAAAGTGATATTACGAAAATTATTGAATCCACTGCTGCACATTATAAAGTATGAATCTTCAGTTTTTATGTGAACCAAACTACTGTCAGTGTACGAATGGAACTACTATTAATGCATACATCTACTCCAGCAGAATGGTATAATTTAAAGAAGGATGTTGAAGCGCACAGCTAAATATATTTCACTGTAAGAAGGACTGGTACGTCGCTTGATAAATTAAGTTGAAAGTATTTCAGACTCTGTGGTAATCACAAAATTATTAATGACGCTTTGAACCAGCTTAAACCATTTTCTGAGTGAGTGGTAATAAATATTTGGGAAGGCTACCTCAACAAAATTATATGAAAGAGGTGATTAACACAGTAAACATGTATATGTCGTTCTAGGTACTTATTTATCCAGAAAATGACGTAAGGAGTATTGCTTGCAGTATTGTACATATGGAAATAACACGTAGATCAATAAAATGAAATAGCCAAGTTTAGTGTTGTCATCTCAGCAATGATCATAAACAAAAATTTTAACAAAAAAAAGACTTAAAAATAAAAACGCTATTCCAAAAAAAGTAAAATAAATAATTCTTTATTGTTCTACAACTTTATAATCAACTTACTTCTACTACTCATCAATATGTAGGAACGATCTGTGTGTTTACCACGCAAGAAGATAGGTAGGTATCTACTCACTTTAAATCTAACTCATCACATACCTATGAATAACAAACAATGATGAAAATATTTTTAGGCTTCTCCAAAGTAAAATGAAAAGAAAAATTTTAGACTATTTAAAATTCAATCAAGCTATATAGCTACAATTATTATTTTTGGCGTTGGTGTCAGCCAAGGAAACGTCCGATCCGACTTCCGTCTCAATATTCTCGTATTATTTTTGCTTGGTATACTGCAGTGTTTCCTTGGCTGAAACTGACTCCAAAAGTAACAATAATTGTAACATTATATTATCGTAATAAATTGATTGACGTTTAAGTAGTCTAATGTTTTTCATTTCATTTTACATAGGAGAACTCTAAAAATACTTTCATCATTATTTGTTAAAATTTTTTGTTTATTTGTTGATTTTTAGTGAATCTGAATATGGGTAGACCTACTAAACGTGCTGCTCTTACGAGACAGCGCCTTTTAAATGAAACAAATGAAGTCAGGGAGAAACGCCTACCTCAACAGAGGAAATCTGCCTCGAGAACAATTCCAAAAGAGACTTGCAAAGAGCGCAAAAAGAGACTTTCAAAAATGTGGCTTTAAATGAAAAAAGGTTTGAACAGGGGATTACTTGACCATAAAGACGTTACGGTATGTGACTCAAATATTCGGATAGCCTATAAAAGATTCGACCAAGTATCGTTAATCTGCTCCTAAGAGCCGGCCGAGGGGACTGAGGCGCTCCAGTCACGGTCTGCACGGCCACTACGGTCGGGGGTTCGAATCCCCCCTCGGGCATGGATATTTGTACCGTCCTAGTTCGTAAGTAGTTTGTAAGTTTAGGGACTGATGACCCCGTAGTTAAGTCCCATAAGCTATACAAACATTTGATTTTTTTGCTCCTAAGAATTGAAGAGTTCCGTTCATGGATCCCATAATGAGAACCTAACCAAACTCTCATCAAACTACCCTTTAAATACATGCTTTCCAATCTCTATACTTACAACACGCATTGTTGTCTGTCTGTCTGTTCTCTAATAACTCAAGATCCAGACAACTAAATAACGTGAAATTTGGTAAACGTACACAAAATTACACAGAGAAGGTTTTTAATAGGTTTTGTTCCATGTTTTTGGAAAACCAACCGGAAAATTTGAGAAAAAGTGAAAGTACGTTTTCAATGTGTCCCTGTAAATCTATATCTTCGCACTGATCTTGAAGAAATTTTGCACAATTGACCTTCAAAACAAGAGGAAGGGCACTGTCTACATTAAATTTCGTTCAGTGTATGGTTGAGGGTACTTATGTATTTCGCCAAAATCCACAGTTTTGCTTCGATCTTGATGGAATTTTGTACACTTGGCGTTGAAATCAAGATTAAGGTTATTGTCTACATAAAATTTCGTTCGTTGCATGGGGGAGAGTACTTTACTTCGATTATGCATACGGATGGAAGAAACATTCCTTTAATTTAGAGACAAATCAGTTAATGATGGTGCTTCACTCATTCACTTCGACTAAATACATACTTGTAACGCTGGGAAACAACGTGAAGTGAAACAAACATCTGCCGCTGTGGAAACTTTTTAACCGACTTCAAAAAAGTAGGAAGTTCTCAATTCGACTGTATGTATGTTACAAGTATGTATATAGTCGAAGTGAATGAGTGAAGCACCATCATTAACTGATTTGTCTCTAAATTAATATTTCTTCCATACGTATGCATAAGGTTACGCTTATCAACATCTGATGCAAGTTCCCATTAAATTATACAACACATCCGAAATCTCCTGCAGTCAGACAGTGACGAGAATTTCCGTAAACAACAGCATAATGAGGAATGGTCTCAAGTTGCTGTCCACTCAAACGCTTTTTTGCGTACGTGACAGGAACTTTTCTGTGATTCTCCTCACGTCATCTTGTCTCTTATGAACAGTCATCATACTAGTTTGAATGAAATAAATCGCAATTTGCGATCAGTTATGGCTTCACTGTACTAGGTTTAGATGGAATACCAAATTGCGGCGAATGAAAATTTGTGCCCGGCCGGGATTCGAACCCGTGATCTCCTGCTTACTAGGCAGACGCGTTGACCACTCCGTCACAGTGACCAGCCCGACTGCAGAGGACTCTACCCTGCACGTCTCCCGCCAAACCCAAATCTCCATTCGCCACGCTGTCTCTTTCCTATACCACAGCCTATTTGTTCTGTAATGCTCGCAGCCACAATACTGTATTCCCGCGTCAGGGAGAACCGACCATGAGGTATCGAGACACGATTAATTGTCGATAGGAGCCCAGCCTCGGCTTGTATACAATTATATATTTTTGACGACATTACAGCGTTCAATGAATGAAATAAATCGCAATTTTCGATCAGTTTTGGCTTCACTGGACTAGGTTTAGATGGAATACCAAAGTGCGGCGAATGAAAATTTGCATTTACATTCATTGAACGCTGTAACGTCGTCAAAAATATATAATGGTATTATAGTTTGAATTACTCGAATGGTCTTTGAGCCAGTCACATATTTATGAATCTGTACGTATTCTCTCACGTTTGTAACAGTTGAAGGCTATATTTCAATTTGGAACGATTTCTGGAAATCTACGAATGTAATATCCATGGTCCATCGCCTCACATCTGTTCCATTATCTAATTCTGCATTTCAAACAGAATTACAAACAATCAAACCTCTAGTCATGGCTATAGCCCTGCCCTGATTGACAATAAACTGAATGACAAGAAAATGAGAAAAATTACAACAATTTTGTATGCTGCTCAGCAGGAACAAGTCAGTAATGAGAAAAACTGGTGTGTCATCCCATATTTAGGCAAAATTTCAGATCACACGTAAAAAGTTAAAATCTCGAAATTACAGACCTGCATTTTACAACACAAACTACATTTCAAAGTTTTTATTCAATATTAAACAAAATTCAACCCCTAGCACAGAGTGGCGTGTACAAGATGACGTGCAAACATTGTGGGGAAGTGTATATTGGTCAGTCTGGCAGGGCTGTAGCTATTAGATTGTCAGAACACGAGAGAAGCTTGAGGTTAAAAAAGACAGATTCAACCTTTGCTGCACATCTGCTCAGAGAAAACCATGATTACGACGTACACTGTGAAATCCTAGATTCCCTGAAGAAAAGCAGAAAGATGACACTATCGGAAATCAATAAACATTTGGCTCAGGATGTCAATTTAGTATTAAACGATGAAATCCAGTTGCCCTTCACACCTATACTGAAATAAGTTTTAGTTTACAACTTTCCTTTTCAACAAAAATAATTATGTCAGGTTTGATCCTTAACATATATTTATCATATTTTATATAAATGTTAATAACTCTCATAAAATTGTTGGGAAGTACTTTTCTGTGAACAAGTCAATTTTCTGTGATAACATCTTTGTAAATAGTAACATCTTTGAAAACATTATACTACAGTCAGTTGTCCTCTATGTTGGCATGAGAAGCCGAAAGCCGATTTCTGACGAATAAATAAGTTTTGCAGAACATTAGGAAGTCGTTCCTTTTTCATATTTTATGCATCAAGGATTAGCATATTTGAGTAGTCTGAATTCCTACTCTACAAATATTAGAGGTTAGCTGCTCGGGTATTGACAGAAGTCAGGTCCCAATTGAATGTGCAGGTTTGTTTCCAGCTGGAAGGTAATTTCTCGTTGCAGGGGCCAGGGAGCGTCACGACAGCCCTGAGTAGAAATGTTTTCCGGGCCGTAAGGGCTGCGTGTGATCTCAGACACTTGCTGCTCAGATTAACCCTCAAGTTGCGCTAGTCGCCTTTTAAGCAAACAACAGTAATAAGTGCTATCAGGCGCGCGGCGGTTCGTGCCGCCTACAAAACGGCCTTCATTTTATTTCCTCCCAGCAAAGTTCCCCGGAGGGATCATTATATAGTGTTCGGTATCGATTGCAGCGTTTTAAATGGGGCATACTGATTTGCCGGCTTCACACCTGCGTGACCGGCCGGTATTAGCCCCGGTCTCCGACAGTAAACGCGGAATGTAAATAATTGGCTTCGCTGGTGCGAGTCACCCCCCAGCCATTTACAGAACAATAGGGGAAAATACGGCAAATTCCTTTCTCCAGCCTCAAGTTTTGTGGTGGAAAGCAATTCGTCAGCGTAGAAAAGAAATGTTTGTGATAAACGAGTACAAATAATGCGGCTATGGGCGAAGCTGTACTGGTGAGAAGAGGCTGCAGCGGAGACACACTCCAGTCTTCATTTTGAAAGGTTCCCATCATATCTGGGAGACACGCTATGTATGGTAAAAGAATATATTCCTCAAATTAAGCCATTGTTTTAGTGAAACATTCAACAGACCTGAAATACCTCACTATACCACTCTAAGACAATCTTGAAATAAATATTTGAATTTTCACGCGGGGAAAATCCCGTTTCGTTGACGACAGTAACAATGTAAAAGAAAGATAAGACTGTAGAATGCCTTTCAGTGATCCCTTGTGACGCTCCAAGGATGTTTACTACTTGTCCGCTTGCAGGTAAGTATCATTCATCGTGTAGTAGGCAGACAGTATCAATTACTATCTGAAAATGAAAAACGATTATTTAAAAACAAACGTAGATTATACATCCGTGAGTTTCTTTAGTTTTTGAACTACACAAGGCCTACCTTTCCTGCAATCATCGTACCAAATTACCAAAATTGTTACGCTATGACCATACCATTTCATGCAGATTCCGATCGAAGGTACAGCTTCAAATTTCCATGCTTATATTGGTAGTTTAGAGTCAGCGGTATTATAAACATTAACTCACTAGAAATGTTCTAGGATCGACGTGAGACCCACCTGCAGATCTTGCGATGTTTAGGAAGAACCAAGTAAGATTTTAAATTCAACGTCCCACCTACTGCGAGTTCATGTAGAGATGGTAAGATTTAAAGCAGTCAAGAATCCGAAGATTGGTTTGAACATCACAGTGCTTTACTAGGCATGGTCCTGTTTGGAGGTGGTATGCCGTTGCCTTCCTTCGACCTTCGAACTGACTTACCCTGCCAGTTATAGGGGGACCTACAGTTTAATGTGGGTTCCCAACCACGGTGCTACTCGGTATTTTTCACATGAGCAATACTGCCAGAGGTGAAAGAAGTGGAAAGCGACAGATAAAACTCCTAGGACCTGGCGGAGATCGAACCCGCGACCTTTGGATCTGTAGTCTGGCACTCTACCACGAGGCGAACATGGTAAGTCTGTCAAATATACGTAGAGCGAGCCAACCATTGTTGTATAATAAAAACAAAATTCTTACGAAATGCATATTGACTACCACGTGAAGTTGAATAAACGTACAAAGAAAATTCTCCCCCGAATGAATGCTTTACAGTGCTGGTGACAGGAGTGTCTGCTGCGAGGGCTAGCCGAGCCCTTTTATGCACTTTCTCATGGACTGCGAGGCTGCTCCCGGCGGAGGTTCGAGTCCTTGAGTTAAGTTGTAAGACTAGGACTGATGACCGCAGTCATTTGGTCCCTTAGACTTACAAACATTGGAACATTTTTTAAACTATCTATTATTTTCATAGGCCCTGAAAGCGAACCTTTTCAGTCATTTCTGGGGATGGAATATGTAGAACATGGACACAACGTTTCGCTGCCAGCTGTTTGGAATAGCATCAGGAAGTCGTGGTCGGGGCCAGAATCTCATGGAAAGTATCGCAGACTTGTTTGTAAAAGCAAGTTTGACGAACGGGCCTCTAGTGGATGATTGTAAAATAGGACGAGCACATTTGTGTGAATTAATACATATACTGGTTGCTGCTACTTATGGTTCAGCAGGTTTGATGGGATGATTTGAAGATTAACAGACTGCTGATGACACCCTTCACTATAAACGGGTTGCTACGTTTTGTGAACATCCGCATAACTTCTGTTGAATACGCTAAGCTATAGATATTGAATATAGCACGTCATCTGCAGAAGTCAATTATAATATTAAAGTATCCAGAACATTCACAAGGCGGTGTCCAAGAAAATTATGAGTAATACAGTCATATAACTTTGTCGAGAAGGAAATTGAGAGTGAGTAATACGTGAATGATGAAAAATAAAGCAGTTCAGACCGCCGTTTGTTAAAGCTGTATTCAGTCACCATTTATACGTATTCTCTGCGTGTGATGACAGTAGAAGAGATTACAGGAGTCAGAGGTTGGCTTTAGTTGATATATTTATGTCTCACGCTACAAAAATAAAAGTCAATTGCCGCATGTATGAAAGATCACCACTCCAGAACGGATTAACCGATTTTACTGATTCTTTATGTGTTTGTGTGTGTGTGTGTGTGTGTGTGTGTGTTGTCAGGAAAAGGTTAGTATGAAAGAAAGATCTGGAAACTTGAAACATTTGGGAAATACTGAATGAACTTCTATAAAAATAATGCCGCATATGTGAAAGATCATCACATAAGAACGGTTGTACGTATGTGGCTTACATGTTTAAAATCGTAATTGTCAGGACAAATTTTGTAAGAAAGAAAAATTTTGAAAAATTACCCTGAGAATTCAAAAGTTCGGTAAAACTCAAAGAGTTTCCTCTATTGCACATAAACGTGCTTTGGTTGTCACGTGGTTGCATTCTTGGTCGCGTTGTTGACCTGGTGGGTGAATTTCGTCTTTTCCCACAGAACAGCAATCCTATACTTGTGGGTACCAAATGTTCAAATGTTTGTAAAAGAGAGTTAACTACTGTGGTTATAAGTCCTTATGCTTAAAAATTACTAACCTAAGGACAACACACACAAACACACATATGCCATATGGTGGACTAGAACCTCCGACAAGGAGCAACGGCGCGCTACGCAGCAAAGCGCCTTAGAGCGCTTGGCCATCCACAGCGGCTATTCTGGTCCCTGTTTGGATAAAAAATAGTTTCCAATACTGTGTCACTTGAGCGACGCGTCTGAGAAATGGAATGATCTTATATTACTTTCAGGCAGAAGCAGTAATATCATTTTTCTAAGCCAGATTCTGCCTGCTTTTAAGACGAAGGTAATTTCCACGAGCCCTTGGGAATCCAAGGTGGAGTGACATATATCACTCTAATTCCAAGCGATATATATATATCGAACGAGTGACTTTCGGGGCATAGAGAACGTAGTCATCAAAATAAGATCTATTTATAATTTTCTTCATATCGTGCCCGCAGCAGAATATATCGAAATACGACGTAATAAATAAATATGCGCCTTTATGATGCCGCTCAATAATTTAATGCCGCGGTGGAGTAGCCGAGCGGTCTAAAGCGTCTCGCTGCGGAGCGCGCGGTTGCTCGCCGTGGAGGTTTGAGTCCTCCCTGGGGCATGGGTGTGTGTGTTTGTCCTTAGGTTAGTTTACCTAGGTTTAAGTAGTTTGTAAGCTACGTACTGATGACCACGCAGTTTGGTCCGATAGATCTACAAACATTTGAACATTTTTTGAATAATTTAATTTTGGTTGCTACAGCTGTTTCGACCTTAAGTCATTGCAAAGCAATTTGTGAAAAATATATATCGCAAATTTTAGGTGTTAAAAAGCGATCTATAAATACCACATACATTTCTATGGTGCATTACTATTTCGATCTTACATGCAGTATTTAGGGTAAGGTGGTACAATTTCGATCTTTTCGGACAAATGTTATTATAACTGGAAATAAATTGAGAAAAGGATTGATTTTAACTATGTCACTTGTTCTTGGATGTTTAATGAATATGTAACACAAATATTATACAATTACAAATGTTGGTATAAACACAAAAAAAGGTTACGGAATAGAGAAAAATCGATCGAAAATGTACCACACTAGGTACAATTGTGATCACTTCCTCGTACAATTTTGATTACGGGCATCTTCCACGTAGAAAGCACTTTTTCTGTCACGCACCAACGCATACTTCGTGGTAACAAACATTGCACTTTTGGCAGCGTATCCAGTCACCCTTAACTAGATGATTTATAAGAGCGCGTTAGACTAAGTAGCTTCACTTACCTCTTTAAAGGGATAAAATTTAAATCTCCTTACCGCAAAGCGGTGTATTCTTGGAAAAGACAGGAGGAGCTGTAGAAACCTGCTATTCTACAACGCGACAAAACGAGACACTACGAGACAGAAAATTGGCGCGAAAACTTACGTTGATCGGAATTGTACCTATATCGAAATTGTACCACCTTACCCTATAAATCCTGCTTATTTACAAAGGTCTTCTTTTATTAAGTTTGTTATCTTTGATCATGTAATAGTGTTACTCGTGCTTTTCTTAGATGCTGTTTTCCAAAAGTTTCTTTCACTATGGTATCTACGGTTGAAATTTATTCGAAATCTCATGTTGTCTTTGTATACCAAAAAGTGTTTCTTTGGATTCATCCTTTGTGTAATTTTATTAGTTTTTAAAATTGACCCTTGATCCTAAAATATTCTTTGTTGTCAGTCAACACCGCTATCGACTGCTGCAAATTTCATCTCCGTTACATATAATCAAAGGGCGTAAACGAACATCAAAGATGAATTTCTCGATAATTTTTAGAGTTGCATCGAATGACTTTGACTGACTTCTATTTCAGTTCCGAAATAACTTCCGCCAAATTAAAACAATACAAAAATCCGATACAAATGTGGTCTCCTTGTAAGTTAAAATGTTACCCCCAAACTCCATTGTGAATTTGATACTATTGTAATCAGAACGTGGCTACTTGTGGAATGTTTGACGCTCTTTGATGGTATAGCTCATTATTAACATACGTAACTAGTATCCAATCTGAAAAGAGAGTAGATTATTTTCCAAGCATTGTTTTTCAAAATTGTTCTCGAACGTTTCAGCAAGCACTAGAGATAGGGTGTCGTAATTACACTATCCAAGTGTTTGTGAATCTTCCCATTGACACATAAATAATTTCGTGTCAGACTAACCATATTATGTCATCTATGACTACTGGTTGAAATGTTTGTTAAGCTTATGGGACTTAACTACAGGGTTATCAGTCCCTAAACTTACAAACTACTTATCAACTAGCTTATCTTAAGGACGGCACAAATATCCATGCCCGAGGGGGGATTCGAACCCCCGACTGTAGTGGTCGTGCAGACCGTGACTGGAGCGCCTCAGTCTCCTCGGCCACCGCGGCCGGCTAGAAACACAGTGAAAAGGACGTTCTGTCGGTAGAGAAGGGCTACTACGCCCACTTTTTCAGAGAAGTGGTAGAGAACCGCAGATACGAATTACATCTGAAGTATCCAAGCAAAAACCGGGACACTGGTGCGTACACTAGAGTAGCAGCAGTGATGGTACACCTGCCGGACCTGCGACTTCACGTGGAAGGGTCTCAACAAGTCGTGGGAACTGCCCTGTGTCAATACTGGACACACTACTACCCATAAAAGTGAAATACTTTGTGCACGATTTGACGTCTCAAATATGTTCCACAAATGTACGGTTGGATTCATGTTTTGCGTTGTGTGTGACCAAGTAATTCACTGGAATTTTCCAAAAAATGTTCAAATATTTGTAAAGCTTATGGGACTTAACTGCGGGGTCATCAGTCCCTAAACTTACAAACTACTTATAAACATCAATGCCAGAGGGGGGGGGGGAATTCGAAACCCCGAGCGCATTGAGGCGCTATGCTACGATGCGCAAGGCCATGCCGCCGCAGCGGAATTTTCAGAATGTTCTTCAAACCAATCGAGAGCAATTGAGCCAGCTGTGTATACGGAAAGTATGGCCAGCGTCGGCCTATTCCGCTGCTGCTTACACACTGACGTTCCCAGCGTTTGACAATACTCATCAACCGGGTTTGAGAAAACTATACAATGAAAAATTTAATGTTTTCACGTGTTATAGTGTAATATATTCGCTCGATACATTATTACTTCCAGTTTCCGTACTACGTCAAATTAAGTAAGGTACGGCGCAAAATTTTAAAGAGTTTGCAAAGGAAAAAACGCATTGCGTAGACTTTGCGTATGGCTCATTTTAGCACATACAAAGCGGACGAAATGTAGATAAGATATCTAAATTTTATTTAAAGTTGAGAGCAGAACGATAACTCTTTTCATTCTCAAGATGTAGGTCGTGATATCCGATGGACAGTTCTGTCTATGCGGACTTGGCAGCTCTACGAAGTATTTGTCATCCGATTTTGAGTAAACTGTTTGGTTTGTGGCTCCACATCAAAAGAGTTCAACTATAAATTCAGACTGAGCTGTACTGTAGCCAAATATTCGAATAGATCGCGAAAATGCCGTCACCAGAGCATAGTGTGGAAACAATTCAGAGTATGGATAAGTCTTTGATGGGTATTTTCTTGCGTATTATGTACTTCTATCTTACATGAACTATGAAAAAAGCAAGGGGATACCCACTACATGACTTTTACCAAAATCAGAAATTAAAGGTGCCTTTACAACGCCAATTACATTTTAATGTCTAATATTTGTCTTGTTTTAATTCTTTATTTACTGTAATGATAGACTTAACACAAGTAAACGAATGAGAAAAACTTGCTTCCAGAACTTTATATCAATTTCATATCCAAACGATAATCTAGTTCACTCACTAATATGTCCAAAATTTGTGTGTTTTCGGTAACTACCTGCAGATGAAACCAACGACGCGTGAATAATTTAACCTCCAGAGATTATGAAGGAATTTTCTTTACAAATTTATTCAAGTTAAAAATATATAGGTATCTGCTGCGTGATCCGTTCGTCAGTGAATCTTTAATCTATTAATTTACATTATGAATTAAAATGACCACAGCACAACAACCGGTCTCTTCTGGGCTCCCAGTTTTCTCTGACGACTTTCATCAGTCAGACTGTTCATCTTCATACATTTCTAATATCTAATGGAAGTACTACAATGTTTACCTACCTTCTTGGCTTCTTAAGCACCCAAAATTACGAGACTGTGGCATTATTCAACCCTACACATACGACTATTCACAAGACTTCTGCCGCGGTGGAGTAGCCGAGCGGTCTAAAGCGTCTTGCTGGGGAGCGCGGGGTTGCTCGCCGTGGAGGTTCGAGTCCTCCCTGGGGCATGGGTGTGTGTGTTGTCCTTAGGTTAGTTTACCTAGGTTTAAGTAGTTTGTAAGCTACGGACTGATGACCACGCAGTTTGGTCCGATAGATTCATAAACATTTGAACAAGACTTCTCATGGCAGTTAAGTAACGTATAGGTCCAAGATGGCGGAAAGGATCACGTGACTCGATTCCAGCCAATCACGAGCTGCAGACGACGGCAAGCGGCGCGGAAAAGGATGGCCATACTTTCCTTATACAGTGCTTTAAGTAACATGACTAATTGTCAGGCATATAAATTAGATTGTTCTTTGAGAGCATTGACTGCATTGATGGCTATAAATGGTTTCAAAGTAGCGGCGCATAACCATTTACAGCCAATAATTGGTTAAGTTGAAGCAGAGTACCGCGTCTGTTATTGAATGGAGGACCACCAATTCGCACAGTGCATTGTTGAAAGTTTGGGTCCATGGCTTCTCTGTGTTTGTGTCTCATTCGAATGCCACCATCAGTTCTTACCAACTTAAATCCGGCCTCATCGAACTAAGCCGTGGTTTTCCAGACGTAGACGATCAAACCGGTATGGTCGCCATCCCAGGAGAAGCAGTAAAGTCGGTCATTTGTTAGCGTAGTCCATTAGTACTCGCAACACCAAGGGCACTTCATGACCACCTTTTGAAAATAGAGTTATCTAGTCAGGTACATTACATTTTGAAATTCTGAAAAAAAAGGTTTTTTTATTAAGTCTACTACCAGATTTCATAACTGTTTCAAATTTTTCCGTTACACTTCATTCATCTGTTGTTTCACACCTACTGTGTTCGCAACAACGTGGACCTCCTGAATACTTGCAGGTAATTGCGGTTAGAATGTTCCTCCGAGGCATGTGAATGCATTCACAAAAGCATTCGACAACTTTAGTGGTTGTACCTTCAGTTGATTATATATATCCTTTGATAGTCTCTCATATATTCAGTAACCTTCCTCTTAAGTTCAGGAGATATTTTCTGCCTTTGAATTTTATCACTAGTTTGTTATCAGCTTGACTCTCTAGCACACATATGTCTGCAATAGAGGCAGTTTTCATAAAAGTTGCACATCCGTCGCGCTACAACACCTTTTAACAATTTATGAATCCCAAAACGTAATTCTTCTCAAATAACTTACTTTCCAAGTATACTTACAGTAAAGAGAAGAGCGTCGTAGGACATAGGCTTATTCAGTATGAAGTTTTGTGCCGTCGAATGTAGCAAAGTAACACTCTGAGAAATCACGGATAGCTACCAGCTGGAACTGAAGAACTGACTTCGGTTCCGCTACCTGCTGAGCCAACCTCCTCACGTAATCCGTGCGCCCTGCGCCCGCTCCAACAACCATTCAAGTCCGTTAGTTCACGTCCTGCGCCCATAATCACCGTTTGGTAGGAATGACCCGAGTACAGACGATGCACGGCTCTTTCAAATATTGTGTATGCAATACAACCGCCGTCTGTAGCCGCTATTGCACGATGTCTGTGTAACGTTGACACCAACAATAGCAGTTGGACTTACAACACCAGACAGATGTGCTGGCGAAACGTCAGTAGATCAGGATACAATTATCGTTAGAAGGTCCAGAGACAGAACCCAACAGGCAATATGTTTGTCAATAATGTTAGTTAGTTATTAACGTAGTGCATAGGCACGGAGCACAGGCATAAGTAACACGGATCAATTTATGTAAAACAAATGTTAGTTTATTCAGTAGCTTCTCTTAGAATGTAACACAGTTCATGAACTTCAGCTGAAAAATATTATAGGGTTTTCCGATGACACCATAATTCTGTCGAGGCAGCAAAGAACGTGGAAGAGCAATAGAATGGAATGGACTGCATCCTGAGAGGAGTGTATAAGAAAACCATTAGCATCTGCATCTACATCTACACAAATACTCTGCAAATCACAACGAAGTGCATGGCAGAAGGTTCATCGACCGTCTTTTCTCACATCTATCCACCGTACCATTCTCTAACAGCGCGCGAGAGAAAAGGAACATCTAAACCTTTCCGTTTTCGATCTATTTCTCTTACTTTATTATGATGATCATGTCTCCATATGAAAGTGGGCGATAACAAAATATGTTCGCATTCGGAAGAGAAAGCTGTCGAAAGAAATTGTGCAAATAAATTTCGCCGCAACGAATAATATCTTTCTATTAAAGATTTGCACACAAGCTCGGGCGTCATATATGTGACACTCTCTTTCCCTATATCGCGACAATACAAAACGAGTTGCCCTTCTGTGAACTTTCTCTATATCCTACACTTGGTGGGGATCCCACAATGCGCAGAAATACTCCAAACTAGGACGCATAAGTGAAGTATAGGCAGTTTCATTAGTAGAACTGTAACATCTTCTAAGTGTTTTGCCAGTGAAACGTAGCCATTGGTTCGCCTTCTCTTCAATATTTTCTATTTGTCCTTTCCAGTTTAAGTTGTTCCTAATATTGTTATTTCTAGATATGTAATTGAATTAACGGCCTGTATATTCGAATTTCGTGAAGCAGATTTTTAACGGATTTCTTTTGGTGCTCATATGGATGGCTACATACTTATCATTATGTAGGGTCAATTGCCAATTTTCACACCATGCAGATATTTATTTAAATCATTTTGTAGTTTCTTTTGATCTTCTGGTGACTTTACTAATCGAGACAGCGTTACGGAAAGGATACAGGATCTGAGATGGGAATCATTACAACAACGGCGCTTATCGCTGCGGCGTGGGCTACTTACGAAACTCCAATCGGCAACATTCTCCTACGAATGCAAAAATATATTGTTGACTCCCACTTACATAGGTAGAAATGACCATCAGAATAAAATACAAGGAAATCAGAGCTCGAAAGGAGAGATTCAGGTGTTCTTTCTTCCCGTGCGCTCTTCGAGAATGGAATGGGAGATAAATAGTATAATGGTGATTCGATGAACCCTCTGCCAGACACTTAAATGTGATTTGCAGAGTATCCCATGTAGATTTAGATGTAGGTAACTGACAGCCTCATCTGAGAACAGTTTAAGAGAGCTGCTCACATTGCCTCGTTCATCAAGATAAGGAACAGCAGGGGCCCTATAACACTTGCCTGGGGAACGCCAGATACCACTTCATCTTTTACTCGATGACTTTCCGCCAGTTACAACGTACTATGTCCTTCTGAGAGGAAGTCACGAATCCAATCGCATAACTGTGGACATATTCTATAAGCACGCTATTTGATTAAAAATTTTCAAATGTTTGTTAAGATTATGGGACTTAACTGCGAGGTCATCAGTCCCTAAACTTACAAACTACTTATAAACTAACTTACACTTGCCGGCCGCGGTGGCCGAGGGGATTGAGGCGCTTCAGTCACGGTCTGCACGGCCACTACGGTCGGGGGTTCGAATCCCCCCTCGGGCATGGATATTTGTGCCGTCCTTAGTTGTAGGTAGTTCATAAGTAGTTTGTAAGTTTAGGGACTGATGACCCCGTAGTTAAGTCCCTTAAGCTTAACAAACAACAACAACTAACTTACAGTTAAGACAACACAAACATCCATGCCCGTGGGAGGATTCGAATCTCCGACCGGGGACGGCCTAGCGTATGGGAGCATAGCGCCTCAATGGGCTCGGCCAATTCGCAGCGGCGCTATTTGATTAGAAACCACTTGTGAGGTACAGTGTCAAAAGCTTCCCGGAAATCTAGAAATATGGAATTGATTAATAAGAGCAAAACAAGAGTAATGGAATATAATTTTAAAAAATCTAGCGATGCTGAAGAAATTCGAATATATAAGAAGACCATAAAGGTGCAGATGATTTTTGTTTCTTGGGCATCAAAATAACATTTGATGGTTGAAGTGCAGATGACATAATATGCATAATGTTGGGAAGAAAAGCGTTTCTGAAATAGAGAAATTTGTTGACATAGAATACTAATTGAAGTGTTAGGATTTCTTTTTGAAGTTTTGTGTGGAATCTTCTAAGGGAGCGAAACACGAACGACAAATATTTCAGACAAGAAGAGGATTTAAGTTATCGGAATGTGGTGTTCCAGACGAATGCTGATGATTAGACGTGTAGATCGCGTAACGAAGGAGGGAATACTGATGAGAATTGGGGAGAAGACGTTTCTTCCATATATAGACTAAAAGAAGAGATAAAATAGTAGCACACAATCTTCGACATCAAGGAATCGTAAATTTAGCATTGGAGGGAAGTGTAACGATCGCAGAGGTAGACCAAGAGACGAATACACAAAGTAGATGTGGGTTGCCGTTCTAATGAGTACATGAAGAAGCTTGATCAGTATATATTAGGGTGAGGAGATGCATCAAACCAGTCTACAGACTGAAGACCACAACAACAATATATTATGACACTTGTAAAGTAGAGCATAGAAGGCAGTTACGGAAAGAAACGAAAATAGTCTGTGCGGCGTGACGACGGAAACACGTGAACCCAACATGGGTCAGGCACATGAATAGTTTTCGTATCTGTGTATTGTTAATGTCAATTTTATAATTATGAACTGTTTATAAACTTTCGAAATGTGGTGCTACAGACGAATGATGAAAATTAGATGGATAGATCACGTAACTAATGAGGAGGTGCTTAACCGAATTGAGGACAAAAGGAGTTTCTGGCATATGCTGACAAAGAGAAGGGATAGATTGGTGGTACACATTCTGAGACATCAAGGAACCGTCAATTTAGCATTAGAGGGAAGTGTGTGGGGTAAAAATCGTAGAGGGAGCCCGAGGGACGAATACAGTAGGTTGATTCGAAAGGATGTAGGTTGCCGAACTTACTCTTAGATGAAGAGACTTGCACAGTATAGGGTAGCATGGAGAGCTGCATCAAACCAGTCTGCGGACTGAAGTCCACAACAACAACAACAGAACTGTTTATTTGAGACTATTGCCTGAATGTAACCTGTTTGGCAATGCCTTCAACAGAACGCCAGGAAGACCTAGTTCTCGAGCAGTAGCCTTAGTAAGGGTGTCGAGAACAGTGGAAAACCGAGAACCTGAACATAAGGCACCGTGAGACCCGGGAACAAAAGAGCGAGACCTGTATAGCTAAACAAAAGGGAAGTCGGCTAATTGAGACGGGAAAAGGATTCCGGGCGGTGGGCGCACGGCATCCGCAGATAAGTCTTGGCTCGCGTGGACCTCGGCCGCACCCTCAGGAAATGCACCAGAATAGATGGCACATCCGCGCCGCGCTGGCCATTACCCGGCCTTCAGCATTAATTCCCAAAATACCTATCGATTCTTCCCTTTTCCGTGACCAGCTGCTGAGGATTTACGCTGGCGGAACATCAGCCGACGGGCCAACGATTCATATAAGGTGTAGTCTGAAACGATCAACGAGTGGGAGATGTATCATAGGTAGCCGGTAGATCTGTTTATATTCAGTGACAGTACAAGAAAATTATCATAGCTTTCACGATTCTTTTCTCTGTTGAGACTTATAAGTGTACTTATATGTGTATCCTAACGACTGTGTTTAGTTTAAATAGTGTTAACTTGATTGAAAACCAAGCAGAGGCTTTAGAGAAACAAAATTCCATTTACCAGGTCAACGGCCAGGTAATCAGATTACAAAATTACGTAAAAACTATGAGGAAATGTTGAGAAGAAGAGGGGAGAGAGTATTGTATAAATGAAAACCGATTACTGGAATTTAAATTGACTGTGTAATGCACCGGAACTGGGACGTTACTGACGACTGTGGTCAGCTAAATATTTTTAATATTTAATCAGTGAAAGAAACACGTTTGCTATACAAGGTACAGGACAGTATCTACAATCATGGGATATTTATTTATTCTTTTTTTACTGCGGTTTTTACCTCAGTAAAATATCACATAACTGTAAAGGTTGTTTCTGAATATATATTACAGCAAAAATTACGGTTCAATACGCTCATTCCTAATACGTTTATGTTAGGGTGCTATTCAAGGCCTGTAAATCATAAGAATTTAGATAAATTCATATACACGTAGTCTGTAAATCGTTTCATTCCGCCGCGGCGGAATAGCCGTGCGCACTGAGGCGCCGTGCTGCAGTGCCGTGGCCGTTCGCCGTCGGGGGTTCTAGTCCACCCTCGTCCATGTGCTTTTAGGTTAGTTTAACTTAGTTTAAGTAGTTTGTAAGCTAGGGACCAATAACCAAACTGTTAAGTCCCATACATTTACGAACATATGAACATTTTTTTCGTTTTGTTCCACATCATCATGATAAAAGCTGCGTTAGAAACTTGTTAATTTTACCTAATCTGGCCAAGAGAATTTTAAAAAACTACGTTTATGTTTGATTAAAGACGAAAAATGTCTATGGTCTGCACTTATATCTAAGTTATTTACTTCATAAAGTAACTCAGATGAACAGAGATGCCTAGGTAAGCATCAAATTGAATTTAAAAAAGTAATAAAGAGCCTTTCACAAATAGTGAGGACGAAGTCGAACAAGCAGATAAAAACAGAGTAACTATAAATGTTTCCAATCGAGTCCTGCTGGATGTAATCCACCCTAAACGGTCACCACCTCCTGTTAAAAATTTGTATGATCCGTTTACCTTATTCCCTGCCTCGTTGGATATCATTCTTCGTGTATCTTTCTTTACAACTGTAAGAAAGACTGCTCTTTCATATTCCTCCTGTTCCTTGACAGACATATTAGATGTTTTTCATAACCTTTAATTTCTTACATTGTCCTTTACAGTTGCCGCGGTGGAGTAGCCGAGCGGTCTAAAGCGCCTCGCGGTTGCTCGCCGTGGAGGTTCGAGTCCTCCCTGGGGCATGGGTGTCTGTGTTGTCCTTAGGTTAGGTTACTTAGGTATAAATAGTTTGTAAGCTACGGACTGATGACCACGCAGTTTGGTCCGATAGATTTACAGACATTTGAACATTTTTTTCTTTACAGTTCAGGGATATCTGCTTTTTATCATATTCACTGCTCACCTCTGCATGAATAGGGTCTCACTTATTTACATTTCTTTCTTTTCCTACGGCAAGTTTGACTGCTTCAAATTTACTCGCAGAAGCGTTAAACAGAAGCTTTAAAGTATGTGTCACAATTTCATCAGACAAAATTTCTGGATAAAATGCTCATAGCTATGTGACAGTTGGATGTACTAGAATATGTGACTGTCTAATCATGTGTGCGCACTTGCTGCAATGGCAATATAGAATCTAGTAATAAAAACTTCATTTCTAACTTTAATGGAGAATGAAACAAACAAATTAATAAAATTTCTCAGCCTGCTGCATACAATAAAAATATTCAATGCTCTTCCCCTGCTAATATGAGCCGCGGCAAAATAGCCGTGCGCACTAAGGTGTTGGCTGTGGTGCGTGCGGCCGTTCTCCGTCGGGGGTTCGAGTCCTCCTTTGGGCATGGGTGTTTGTGATGTCCTTAGCATAAGTTACTTTAAGTTAAACTAGTTTGTAAGCCTAGGGATTAATGACCAACATAGTTAAGTCTCTCAGATTTACAAATATTTGAACTTTTTTTTATTTTTTAAAATGAAAACATCTGGTACATACACAGCGCTTATATGTACATCTGTATAGTACTGTCAGGCTGTTTTTACTTTAAAATGTGTAGTTAAGGATTCCAGGATTGGCTTAAATAGTCTTATCACTCATGAGTTCTTACGTGTGCTAATTGCCATTACCAGATGGTTTCTTAGATTGTTTTTAATATAACTCAGAATCAATGTCTTTAATGTTAGCCTGAATTCTGTCAGAAATACGTAAAATCATCAGTGCAGATTCATTGCGGGGTAGGAAATTCATAAACATTTGATGTTGTATACCTTCAGAATAACAATAACATTAAGGTCTGAGGGATAATGACTCATTTCGTCGTTTTTCAATGTGTATTTGGACTGGTAATGTACCCTTAGTAACTGACATACAATTAGGAAATCTTATGCACCATTCACTTGACTGATGATAATTATCTTCAGAATCGAACTTTCTCCACTTAAAATTTTCCACCACATTAAATGACTCTTTATATTCAAAATGTTTGTAAAGCTAAGGGACCAAATACTAAGGTCATCGGCCTCTAGACTTGCAAGCTACTTACACTAAATTACAACACACCCACACACAAACACACATGCCCGCGGAACGACTTGAACCTCCAGCGGGAGCGGCCAAGCAATCCGCGACGAAACGCCTTTTAGCACACGGCCATTTCCACGCCGCTACTATGTATGCAGAAGTTTGTATACTTTAAAAAAAATTAAAAAAAAGAACCCTGATAGGTATATAAAACAGATTTCCTCCGTTGGAATATTACTAGACAAATAAGAGGCCAGAAATAGCTTTCAAAATGTAGCCTTATCACATCTATGTGCTACCAAATAGCTGCCAACTGGAAATAGTAGGAGTGCTGTGGGGCAGTCCATATTGTAGAGGTTAGCAGGTGCTTTCGCAAAATATTGGTGGGTATGACGTAACTGTTGTCAGTTCTAAAATTAGATGAGGGCTATGTTCGGAATTGTGCAACGAAGTATGGTGTCGTACCCAGACCATTAGGTATTTGCCTTCATTACAGACTGTTAGTGTAGACTCCGGTCTGCTGGCTGTGTATACAACAGTCCGCCGGCGTGTACTGCACAGGGAATGGGCTACGCTCTTGCTACAGCTTCATGCACAGCTCAAAACGCAGTCGGATGAAGCAACCTACTATGGTTAAGGTGTGTAGCAGCGGGTCAGCTGCTGTCAACGTAGGAGAACTTCGCGGGTCTCATCAGTGCCCGTGTGCGACCTGTGAGAGGCCTGTTCAAACAAAGAAAAAAACACAAGTTTGAAACTAGCCCATTTCTAAACATGGGACTGGCGAGTATGCCGGCCGTGGTGGCCGCGGTAGCCGAGGTGACTGAGGCGCTCAAGTCACGGTCAGCACGGCCACTACGGTCGGGGGTTCGAATCCCCCCTCGGGCATGGATATTTGTGCCGTCTTTAGTCTTAGCTAGCTCATAACTAGTTTGTAAGCTTAGGGACTGATGACCCCGTAGTTAAGTCCCATAAGTTGTACAAACATTTGAACTGGCTTGTCAAAACAAGCGTGCTGGTTGCAGCAGTGAACTTTACACTGTCGGAATAAGTGGTAACGGAATGCAGTCTCAGAAAATCAAGCGATGCTGAAGGAATTAGATTAGGTAGCGAAACAAAGATGGTAGATGAGTTTTGTTACTTGGGTAGTAAAATAACAAAATGTTCAAATGTTTGTATAGCTCATGGGACTTAACTACGGGGTCATCAGTCCCTAAACTTACAAACTACTTATGAACTAGCTAATCCTAAGGACGGTACAAATATCCAAGCCTATGGGGGGATTCGAACCCCCGAACTTAGTGGCCGTGCAGACCGTGACTGGAGCGCCTCAGTCCCCTCGGCCACCGCGGCCGGCGTAAAATAACATATGATGGTCGCTGCACAGTGTTGCCTTGTACGGAAGTGGAACTTGGACGATAAATAGTTTAGCCAGGAAGAGGATAGAGTCTTTTGAAAAGTGGTGCTACAGAAGAATGCTGAAGATAGGTGGGTAGATCCTGTAACTAATGAAGAGTTACTGAACAAAAATGGGGAGAAAAGGAGTTTTTGGCATACCTTAACTAAAAGAAGGAATACATTTGTAGGACACATTATTAGACATCAAGGGATCGTAAATTTAGCATTGGAGGTACGTTTGTGAGGAAAAATCGCAGAGGGAGACCAAGAGACGAATATACTAAGCAGATTCAAATGGATGTGGGTTGCCGTTGTTGTGAGGAGATGAAGAGCCTTGCTCAAGATAGAATACGGTGGAGAGCTGTATCGAACTAGTCCCCGGACAGAACACCACAACAACAAACAACATTCTTAAAATCATGGGAATTCCCATCATTTTTCAATTTAGGACCTGCCGGCCGCGGTGGCCGAGGGGACTGAGGCGCTTCAGTCACGGTCCGCACGGCCACTACAGTCGGGGGTTCGAATCCCCCCTCGGGCATGGATATTTGTGCCGTCCTAGTTCGTATGTAGTTCATAAGTAGTTTGTAAGTTTAAGGACTGATGACCCCGTAGTTAAGTCCCATAAGCTTTACAAACATTTGAACATTTTCAATTTAGGACCATTGGATTCTGAGTTTTTCGCCATTATAAACTTATAACTCGTGACTTTAAAAAATCCCGCGATTTTAAACTTAGGAGAAGGGAACTTTCTGACTTGTCACTACAGCTGCCTGGTTGAATTAAATTATTTAAACTGTGTGAGCAGTGAGGAGTGGGGAATTGATAAAACTTTCGCCATCTGGACCGAACTTATGCCAAGTAAACCGTAACGTCGTCAGTATGATGAAAACCAATAAGGTCTCACGGAGTGACCGCGTGGGCTAAGGCATCATGCTTACAGACTGGGCGGCCGTTCCTGCCGGAGGTTCGAGTCCTCCCTCAGACATGGGTATGTGACTCTGTGTTCTCCTTAGCATAAGTTAGCTGAAGTAGTTTGTAAGTCTAGGGCCTTATGAGCATAGCAGTTTGGTACAATAGGTTTACAAAAATTTGGTCATTTCAAAACCAAAGATTTTTTATTTGACTGCCATTTTACTCACAGTAAAAGTGCTGTGGCAACCAAACACTCTCCGCTCGTCTGTGTGTCATCCATGTTGGATTTTGGTATCATACGGCTGTGCTCATACCTCCGGGCCAACGACGTTGCGGGCAGTATTACATTCTGAGGTCAGACATCATAAAAATGTGCTCGTATATCAAAGCTCATTTAATGGGTTTTATGCTACTGCACACAACCTTCTCCCATCATCTTAGATTGTTAACGAATAGAATGACTTTTGATCTTTGATTTTTCGCCAATTTACACCTATATGAACGTGGCAAGGACAGCCATCTTAGATGCATCATCTTATTAATAAGACAATCGGGCAACTGTTAAATTTCCAACAGTATGTTTGAATTTCCTTCCATTTCTTGTGTTGCGCAATTGGACTCTTACGAAGGAAAGGGAGAAGGAGTAAATCCACATTTGTGTAATGCTTCGAATCCCCCCTCGGGCATGGATGTTTGTGTCGTATTTAGTATCAGGTAGTTCATAAATAATTTGTAAGTTTACGGACTGATGACCGCGCTGTTAAGTCCCTTACGTTTAATAAACATTTGAACATTTTTGAACATTTGTCAAGGGGGACGGTATTCGTAAATCTGGCAATAACGTTGACTGACGTCAAATATTCACAGCGCTGGCTCATGAATAAACGCTAGATTATGTTTGAACAGACAATTGTTCGGCTTACGCTTCGAACTACTGTGATACTGTAATTAGATAATATGTTGATATCAGTCTTTGTTGTAGCAAAGTAATCAGTTGTGCACCGAGGCAAGCATGGAAGTGGCCTCTCGATGTGACAGGAATATTTGATAGACAGATGGATGCAGGGGGCGCCAGTGAAGAGTTAGGCGGCTTTGTGAAGCTAGCCGGTCACATGCCATGATCCTCTCTCATAAGCAACACGCTGTAGTCGGAATGTTGTAATTTCATTAGAATAGGACGTGGTAAGTTAACCGAGAAATACTTATCGAGAAGTTAATTCTGTCGCAAAATGCCTTCGCATATAAATTTGACACTATATTAGTTGGCTACCTTAGGCGGTCAATAAAGTACTCTTATAAATATCAACCATCCTTGACACATGAGTCCTCCCGGATCACAAAACGTTCGAACAAACTAAATGAATGCAACTGAAGTTCATCTTCGGAAACGGTCGACATTTCGATAAGAGAACGCCCTGTCAGTTCAAAGGCACAAATGCTATGTGAGAGAGACATGTGAAACTAAATTAAAAACCTAGAGGACGTGGAATGGGAACACATACAACGAAGACACTGGCACCATCGCACAACAAGTTACAAACAACGTCATACCTTATCGATAATAAATATTCAAAAATGTTCAAATGTTGGTACAACTTATGGGACTTAACTACTGGGTCATCAGTCCCTAAGCTTACAAACTACTTGTGAACTAGCTAAGACTAAAGACGGCACAAATATCCATGCCCGAGGGGGGATTCGAACTCCCGACCGTAGTAGCCGTGCTGACCGTGACTGGAGCGCCTCAGTCACCTCGGCCACCGCGGCCGGCGATAATAAATATTAATCACTATCATGTAAGGTAGGATTAACTTTCTCCCTGTGTTGTTTGATCAGGGAGAAAGTAGGATTCCATATAGAATTACTAGAATTCTATTTCCGGATTACTATGGTTACTTAATAATTTTAACTCAATTACTTCCTTAATAAACAAATCCAAAATAACTATAAGGGCATGTTGGAACCTCCGTTATGTTATACTGCATAGGATGGACGCTGCCAAGCCAACATTCTTCAATAGCATATTTCCCCCTTTTAGCGAGTGTGATGCTTATACTCAGTACAACAGTCCTCTATAATCGTGAAGTATCACACCCGACTATTAACTTTACTTCTTTTAGACCTGTTATACGTGCTCAGATAACTTCACAGTTACTTTCAAGCTCGATCTCAGCAGAAACAATATCTTTGTCCACAGCGATGAACACTCCTCCACCAGTTGTGTCTGATCTACCTTTCCGATATGCATCCCATGCCTCGCTAAATATTTCTGAACATCATGATTTAGCCAGCTTTCGTTGCCTAAAACTATCTGAGCACAATTATTTCCATGCAGTGCAGCAAATTCGGGAACTTTTGTTTCTAATACTTTGTAAGTTCGCGGCTAATATTTTGATATTCGAATTTTTTAGCCGAATGTGGCCTGAATTCGCTGTCTGAATGTTGACAGGCGAGTGCTCATCAGAGTTAGCGCCTAGCCTAAAAAAAAACCTTTTGCACTCCACAAGTACTCTGCTACCCGAGTAGCCGCTTCCTTTGTGTAGTCCACCCCTGATCTATCTAGGGGCTCCTACAATTCCCCACCCGATAACGCAGATCCAGAAATCTGCAGTCATGACTGTCGAAGCCTCTGGTTTAGAGCCTCCACTCGGCTCCAAACCAAAGGACCCCGATCAACCCTGGGAAAAATGCTACAAATCGACAGCTCTGCTTGCACCCCGCGTGCGAGGGCAGCAGCCTTCACTATTTCCGCCAGCCGCCCGTAGGAACTGAGGATGTCCTCAGAAGCCAAGCGACAAGCGTCATTGGTGCCGACGTGAGCCACGACTTGCAGTCGACCGCATCCCGCACCCTCGATAGCCGCCGGTAAGGCCGCCTCCACATCTCGGATGAGGCCTCCCGGCAGACACACCGAGTGCACGTTAGACTTCTTTCCGGATCTCGACGCTATCTGCCTAAGGGGCTCCATCACGCGCCTAACATTGGAGCTCCCAATAACTAACAATCCCCTCTCCCCTTGCATCAGCTCGGACCCTGCTGAAGGAGTGGCCACATGACCACTCACAGGACGAACGGGCGTGGACGAACGGCCAGCCTCCACATTGTCTTTCCGTCTCGAGCGACGCGAACGCCGTTCAACCCGCCACTCCCCTCTCGGAGAGGGCGGCTCGACCACCTCCGTTACACCTGAAGGTGCCTCGGTAGCAGGGACAGAGAGCGAAGCATGAGACACCTGAGGTGTCCCACTCGATTCACCAGACTTCCCACCACCGCTGCACCCCGAGACAGCAGCCTGAAGACGGCTGACCGCAGCCAACAACACGCTCAGCTGTTCGCGAACTGCGGCCAACTCCTCCTGCGTCCGCACACAGCAGGCACCCAGCCTATCGATACAATTAACTGTAGAAAGTAGAAATTAAATAGTCAACTTTTAACTAGCCTAGTACTTTAATAAAGGGGGCTGGCAGCTGACTGAACTGTAGTCAGTGGTAACTACACTGTCAAAACAACGAAACTGATAAGGGAACGGCCCAATAAGACATGTCAAAACCTACACTGAAATTTTTTACACAGGCAGAAGACAACGAAAGAAATGCACTGTCAAAATTTTAGCTGCTAAGTGGCGCTGCAGGTATATTTAAAAACTAGCTGAAAATTGCCAAGTTCGTAGCGCGCCAGGTGGCGGTAGAAATGTATGCCCCTACTTGCGCTGTAGCAACAGCGCATTCCCAACTAGGCGCGCGCGCGAGCACACACACACACGCACACGCACACACAGACACACACACACAGACATACACAATCGAGGTCGGCGGTATATTGTAAACAGGAAACACTACACAACCCGATCGTAATTTGTAAAGTACGTTTCAGGTTATCGTTCGTATATTAAATATTAGCAATTGAATTTTGCAGTATTGATAAGTATAGACAATAAAGATAAAGCTGAATTAATGTTTATTGTGCTTTCGTCAGACATGCCTGCTTATAGTATCTTTTTTTCTTCTTCCAGTTTCACAGTAATGTGGAATGTAATTAACGTTCTCGGTTTGGCAAAGATGAAATACGAAGAACGTGGTTTCCAGCCGAAATCACCTACTTCTCCTGAGGAGGTACATATGTGTCATTTGTTGATTGATTTCTTTGACATTCATTCGAATGATATCGGCATTTCGTTTGAAATTGTGGACACGTTAGAAGAAATAGGAAATAACTGTGATGATTCCACGAACTGTGACTCGGACGACGTCAGTTGTGCCAGTAACAGTTCTGAAGAAGAATACCTTCCAAGCCTAAAAGAAACACACACTACATCAGCTTTCAGCGACAAAGAAAAGGCAGTGAAATATTGGTTAAACGAAGGAGGGAAAAAACGCTTGAAGTTAAGCAGTGTTCAAAGGCGTTTTCGTTTCGTAAAGTCTGAGCGTGAACTTTATAAATGGAAGAAAGAATTATATGAAGTAAGAAATATGCACCAAACGGAAACTCTAAAACACCTGAACGAAAAACTGTTCGAAAGATTTATAACTGCTCGTGAGAGGCAGGGACCATTTCTGACTCCGTCCCAGTTCTGTCTAAATAAAACTAGTAGTTACTGGGAAGTGCCTGAATGCATCAATTTTTCCCTTGTCCGGTGTGCCTGGTGCAAGAACAATATTTGTTTTTGTCAGTCAATAGACACTTCGAATTTTTTGACGACTACATGGAATAAACAAAGAACTATTTCACTCATAGTCCAATGCACAAAATTCAAAAATTGTTTTAAGGAATGGCTGACAGGAACTGTTATAAAATGTGGTACTGGTAGACACATTTCACTGCAAGAATTTACAAGTCCACATTGACGGAAGTCGTCTATGACATCAAACACTGTCATGAATTTATTTTCTCTGCTAACCAGATTTGTCAGTATTTCATGTGCAAGAGTTGAACTGTCGGTATCAAGTTATTCAAAAAAATGTTTGTATCGTTAAAGCCAGGTGTTCACCAGAGCAAACAAACTAACAAGGATGAGCAAAAGAAAATTCTATCTGGTGTACCCGGTAGGCCTCTTGCAGGTCTTTCAACTGGACGCCACTGCAGCTGCTTAGGTGTCCCTAACCTCTCCCAGTTACCTGATCAGAAAATAGAGACCTGCAGTTTAACGTGTAATATCCTAACTAAATTTCTTTCGTAGCCACTCCACCATCTTTGAGCAGTGAATGCTCGGTCAAAAATCGTAGTGAAAAAATCTGTGGTCTGAACGGGATATGATCCCGCGGTCTCTGGTTCACAAGCGCGCACTTCGCCACTAGACCATTTTTTTTTTTTTTTTTTTTTTTTTTTTTTTTTTGAATACACTGCAAAAACCATTAAGGAGCAGCAAATCAAAACATTCTTCTTTTAAAAAGAACTAACTCAGCCGACTGTAAACACCAGTACTGAAACAAAACACTTGTTCAGGAAGGCACGACAAGCCGCGGCTGCTGGCAGCCGGTGGCCCGCCGCACCCACAATCCACAGTTACTATATATACATGTGTTTTTCATTAAATTTAGACATTTTATCCAAAGAAACGAAGAATAAACTGCAAAAACCATTAAGAAGCAGAAAAAAGAACTAACGCATGCGAACGTACACACCAGTACAATACAAAATTATTGCAGTTTAACGGAAACAAAAATATGAATCTAAACCAGATATCAGTCGCTATCCCACACCTACTCTGTTAAAGACTACGTTCAGCATATTTTGCAAATTTCTTCTTATAGTCTTTTGATCTTGTAACTTTGTAAAATTCAGTTTCCATGAACGTCCTGAATTTCAGATGAGAATCTTCACCAGGATCATTAAAGATGTAACTGACGTAGTTTCCCATTAGCCACATTACTGTATTATTTTTGGCTTGAGGAAAATATTCTTTATCCGGTCGGTATAGTTCACGTATCGTCATGTCGTTTACAGGTGTGCGTGCAAGAAGTGAAATTTTTCCTCTTATCCATAACCAGTTTTGTAGAATTCAAATGTTGAAATTGTTGTAAATCTATTGGACCAAACTGCGTGGTCACCAGTCCGTAACTTACAAACTACTTAAACTAAGGTAAACTAACCTAAGGACAACACACACACCCAAGCCCCAGGGAGCACTGGAACCTCCACGGCGAGCAACCGCGCGCTCCGCAGCGAGACGCTTTAGACCGCTCGGCTACTCCACCGCGGCAGTTTTGCAGACGTTCCCCACATGTGAGGCGGTGCAACACTGTGTCGATCAGGCTAAAACGCAAGCAGAGATTTGAATCATTGCGTCCTATAGCATTAAGCCGCCCATTTGTACATAAGATATTATTGACTGTTTTGTACCATACTGTTCGTACGTCGGTGGAAAGCACACTGCAGTTTATATTTTTCCACACAATATTCCACGCTATTGCGGGATATTTATTTTCTACTTTATTTATTCCCTCATATTTTTTCTTTTCATCTAAGATTGACTTTGCTGTTAGATTCTGGGAGTTTAGAATTTTCGTACCGACGTAGCTGCACTCGATGTAGTATATTTTTATAAGTTTCAGAAGGAAACTGATTTTTTGAACGGTTATCGGCGCTTCCAAAGATTCTGGTTTGACTGCATTAAAAAACTCTACAGTGATGATGTCCGGATTTTTGTTTATGATGCTGATCGTTCGCATTATGTACAAAGCCATGGCTTTGCTTCTAATGTTGGTCAGCCCCATTCCTCCATTTTTTGGATCCAGCGTTGCGGTCGTGACGTTTACTCGAAAGATTTCTCCTACCCAGACAAAAGCCGCTACTTAGACATGATTGTTTTGGCTATTGTTGCAGAGAGTGGCAGCACTTGCGTGATGTAATAAGCCTTTGATAGGACACACATATTAAACTCTCTGGAACTGATTCATGTAACGCAGAAAGTTTTCGATTAATGCCCCATTGGTTTTACGAGAGACATCTCGCCAGTTGGCAGCAATCATCGTCAAAGGCGAAGCCGTCAGAATAACACCGAGAGCTGTGTGTTCTGTGACGTGTTGTGCCCAAGGTATTCGAATGCGTTCAAGTCCTTTGATGTTTAAGAACTTACTCTTATTTTCATTCGTCCTGGCACCCGATACCATACAATACAGTTTTAGTCTCGCCTCCAACTTGGTTACGTCATCTTTGTTGCGTATGATTACCCCTATGCCATCTTCATACGCTCCTACTACAGTTTTTCGACCAGAGATGGTTATACCATTTAGACTGACTTGTAACTGTCTGCCAGCCGCGGTGGCCGAGGAGACTGAGGCGCTCCAGTCACGGTCTGCACGGCCACTACGGTCGGGGGTTTGAATCCCCCCTCGGACATGGATATTTGTTCCGTCCTAGTTCGTAAGTAGTTCATAAGTAGTTTGTAAGTTTAGGGACTGATGACCCCGTAGTTAAGTCCCATAAGCTATACAAACATTCGAACATTTTTTGTAACTGTCTGATTAAAGGCTCTAATGATATTACGAATAATAACATTGATAAAGGACTTCCCTGCGGGACGCTTCTTTTAATCATGAGATGTTTGGTTAGCTGGCGGTTGACCGATATCTTCGCTGCTATTCCCATTGCAACAATGCGTATTACATTGATTTTTTCCTGAAGGAAACCCATCCTCTTCAAAGTTTCCAGCAAGTAACTATGATTGACACGATGTTCAAATGTTTAAATGTTTGTATTGCTTATGGGACTTAACTACGGGGTCATCAGTCCCTAAACTTACAAACTACTTATGAACTAACTAAGACTAAGGACGGCACAAATATCCATGCCCGAGGGGGGATTCGAACCCCCGACCGTAGTGGCCGTGCAGACCGTGACTGGAGCGCCTCAGTCTCCTCGGCCACCGCGGCCGGCTGCTGCTGTTCAATCAGTTGTCCGGTTAGTGTCATAATTCGTCTGTTACGAGCACGGGCAACGATCTTATAATCCGAATTCAGCCAAGAGACAGGGCAAAGATAGTTTATATTTTTGCATCCACTGATCTTAGGGATTAAAACTATCTTACATTCCTTAGTTTCTGCAGGTAAGGATTGTCCCCGCATCGCTTCGTTTATTAGTTGTGTAAATTTCTCACCTATCAGGTACCAGTAACGTTTATAAAACTCTATGGATGAGCCATCAGGTCCAGGCGATTTCTTCATAGCGGAGTCACGTATTATGTTCAGCACGTCTTCTGAGGTAAAAGGTGAACAAATATTTACAATATCTTCTCTTGATATTCGGGAAGTCAGAGTTCCAAAAATTTCGTCATAATGCTGTTCCTTCGTTTCTCCTGCTGAATACAGTTCTTTGTAATGATTATATATGACCTGCAATATGTCCTTTTGCTTGGTAAGCATTGTGTCGTCATCAAGTTTAACCATGTGGAAGAAGGTTTTCCTTCTGTTTTTGGCATGTTTTATGAGATGGTAAAGGGCAGTGGTTTCGGTCTCACTAACAGTTTTGGCTTTAGATTTAATCTTGAGTCCATCCAGTTCTTGTCTCTTGAGACTAATCAATTTTGATTTTTTTATGTCCTGGAGTCGTGTTGTCAGTACATCTTCCTGTTCATATAAGCCTCTCAATATACTATAGTAAGATTCCATCGTGTGCTTGATTTCCTGAGCCGTGCCTGTGCTAAAAGCTATTATAGTTTTCCTCAGTTTAGGTTTAGCCTTGCGGGTCCACCACTCGATCACGCTTCCATATACGTTAACGGAGCGCAAACTAAGTTCCCATGCACGGCCTATCTCTTCTTCCAGTTCATGTTCGACCAATAATGATACATTTAGATGCCACTGGTTTCTATAAAGGCGGGTAGGCTGTTCGTGTAAGCTGATATATTTTAACATAGCACTATGGTCAGAAAAACGTGCGGAGACTATTTCGGCATTCAGTAATCTGGATTGTAAATTGTCGGAAATATATATTCTATCAATCCTACTGCAAGAAATTGGGGTCACGTGCGTGTACCTGATTAGTGTAGGGAACTTCAAATCACATGCATCTTTTAATTTCCGACCGGTCACAAGGCGTTGCAATTCACTGGAATAATTAAAATTTGGATACCGATCTTTCCGTTTTAAGACACAATTAAAGTCACCAACAAGGATGAGATTCTGCGGATTTTTACGTAATAAATAAATGATGTTTTCTTTAAAAATGTTGTTTCTCTCGGTTCTATGAGGGTGCATATAAGTTTACAATTGTGACACCCATGACGTTGGCACCTATTCCGCGTCCAGAGTCCAGTTTTTCAACATCTTTGATTGAGATTCCTTCCTGGTGACACATTTAATATGCCTACGTAACATGGTATATGAAGATGTGAAACTGCTACCTCTTTTAACAGTGCAATGTCGGTACTCGATTCATACAGGAATTGCTTTAAGGCAGCTACTTTAATATCAGATATAAATTTGTTAATATTTATCGTAGTTATTTTTGTGTCCCAGCCTCGTCGCTGCTTTTGTGTCTCGACCGCTGGTTGTCGTAGGTGTCGTTGGCCGAGTAGAAAGAGACTGACACAGGAATAAAGGATGCACGCGTGTGCAGGTACGGAGGTGACCAGCCAGTGGGACAGCAGAAACTAGAAACACTAGAGTAAATTAGAAAGAGATATATATTTCATGGAGTCTTGGTAATACTTAACTTTTACATAGTTCTTGACTGCAGAATGCTTATACATAGTTTAGAGCCGGCCGCGGTGGCCGAGGGGACTGAGGCGCTACAGTCACGGTCTGCACGGCCGCTACGGTCGGGGGTTCGAATCCCCCCTCGGGCATGGATATTTGTGCCGTGCTAGTTCGTAAGTAGTTCATAAGTAGTTTGTAAGTTTAGGGACTGATGACCCCGTAGGTAAGTCCCATAAACTATACAAACATTTGAACATTTGAACATAGTTTAGATAGAGGCCTGCCTAATGATAATTCCTAGTGCCTATCCGATAGACAAGTCTTCACTGGTGCCTATCTGAATCCCAAGTGTTAACTGGTTCCTATCTCAGTCCCAAGTGAACGATGCAGCAGTCGCGGCCACGAGCGGAGTTGCAGCAGAGGGCGCTCGTGGCTGACGTTAGAACACCGCGCCGTGCGTGCATGGCGGCGCGCGGCGAAAGTAGGTGGCGCGCACTTCATACATGTGCGACACCACAGTTATAGCACAGTCTAATAAATACAGTCGCGACACTCACTGCTGTGAAAGCTGTTACCCTCGGACACTTGGAGCGACACTAGCGCTCCAAGCGGTCGTAAAGCCGGCTGTCCCTTAACGCCGTATACGACACATTCGTAATGCCCGCTTGTAATTACATTTCTGTGTGATTTGGTAAATATTGTATATATTCTTGCATTCCAAGCTTTATTTAACAATCTTGACACATGACTGAGTGTAAAAGAAACGTAAACCGAGCAAAAACTCGTTGTGATCGGACACAAACTGCAATTGTGCAATATGTTACGAAATAATTCTTTAGAAATTGCTTGCAGCTTACCTTGCTGGTAGTGATAGATAAACATAGTATTTTGTGCAGACAAGCCTATACTAGAACTACTAAGGGAAGTTAAATATCAACAAATGTAAATTTACTAAAACTCGTGAGTAAACTGCAACATATTTATGACGAAATTCTTCAGACATTGCACCTTACTTTGCTGGTAAACACAGTATTTCGCACATGAGAAGCATGTAATTGGCCTTCCCGGTGTTAAAAGGTGCGAAACAATGTTTTTCCCTGCTTTTAGTTATGAGAACACCCACTGGCTATGAAACTTTCATCTAATATAATTTTGATACGAGGTTATTTTAATTATATGTCGTTTTAATATTATGTCGATTACACGACAGTCTAAATGTCATATGATATGAATGATCCTAAATCATTATCACAGTCTGTCATTATATGGTTCGTAGATGAGGGAGGAGTGGGAGGGGGCGGGGCGACAATCGTCTGTAAAATAAGACGGCTCAGTGATTTCAGATAAATAGGTTTGTGTGTTAGACTGTGGTTTCCATTAGATAAAACAGAAAACATTAAACCTTTCAAACATCAATAACGGTAACAATGAACATTTCTTTTCCATAAATTTCTTATACATTTGCCTCAATAATGAATTACTTTCGAATGCCCAGACAAAAATGTTTCTAGCTGTGATGTAGCAGCAACCGCAGTCGTTATACTTGTTTCAGGACACAGTTTAATTTCTTCCGCCTTTATATTATCACGACTTTGCGGTATTTTCCTCTTCATTCCCAGTTTCGGTGGTTTGTTTGGAACATCGAAAAATGTAGGCACAGCATTCCACACCAGCTTCTTCCGTTCATAATTCCTGAACTGGTTTGCATCGAAATGTAGCGAGCAGAACTTCACATTATCACGTAAATACGCGGCAATGTTATCCAAAAGATCTTGTCGTCTGCTATTTATAAGCCATTCCTTGATCCTAAAAAGAAGTAATCTTCAGTATGTGTCTGTTGCTCACAAGGTAATTGTAAATAAGCATTACCGAAACTTGATGTCACATACCTCTCAAGCTCTGTAGGAAACCTAGAGAATGATAAATGTGACATATTCTAGTTGTTGCTGCAATTTATTGCACTACACGCGCTTCCCTTCGTAAAAACCATTTCGTACACCAAAACACACAACAAACACACGTCTCGTATACGATACAGAGCAACGTGGCTTTACGTCCGCAAGGAGCGCTGCAGTCGCCTAGTATAACAAACATCAGCGGTAGTGTCGCGACTGTATATATTAGACTGTGGTTATAGTGTACGCTTGTACCATCTTGCTTATGTAGGTACATTTCGTGCTACTGAGTAGATTGACAGAAAATGAGAACAGAAGCTATATAATGTGTTGATCAGCAGAGAAATTTTCTTGAGGAGGGAAAACCTTAGTAAGGCACTGTTAGTTATCCGCACGATTGTCGGATACAACCATTGTGTCATGCTGGTGCTGAGAAATTCTAGGAGGAGGAGTAGAAGCTAAATCACTTGGTGCTATTGTGACATCCTTGGAAATGCCTACCTGACTTGATACATTTTGTGAGTTTTTATTAGATTCCCCTTTTTTTGGTTTACCCTGATTCCGACTACCAGTGAGATTTGGCTGCGGGTTTAACCGGCGACGCGGAAGGCCAGGAGGCGTAGCAACCTCTGAGGCACTTTGCTGACCATGTGTCTTCGTTAATTCGCGGGTAGCGTGACTATTTGATTTATCTTGGACACTGACATGCTCCGAGCCTACTTTATCCTGCAAGGAGTTGTCATTACTTGGTTCTTCTTTGTCAACCAGCACTTCCTGCTCGGAAACTCTGGGCACGTCTTCTTCCATTGCAACAGCGCGTTCGCCAGCCAATGAAGTTATAGTTTGTGGTTCACCTACTACAACATGAGTTTCTTCAATCGCAAACGAAGTTTCATTATTCGTTTCCTGTACTATTGGCTCTGCCTCCAATAATTCCTGTTTACTCAAGGGCTCATGTACATTTGCTAACTGTTCGGATTGACCTTGCAACTAATTTGATTCATCGTCTGAGGAAGAATCTTCCGTGACACGTGATCTTTTATTTTTTGAAGAGCCACAGTCACGAAGATATGGGGCAGATTTCGCAGGAGGATTTGACGGAGGAAAATCCTTGGACTCGCGAATATTCGGATCGGTAACACTTGTAGAATGAGAAACATTTTCTAGCTGACCAGATTTTTCAGTCGGCAACAAACCAAACAACGTTAGCTTACGCCGTTGCTGCAAGTTACTTCCTAAAACAAACATTCGTTTCGGGCAGTCTTGTCGCATATGACCGCTTTCATTGCATATGTGGCATGTTGCGGTTTGACCAGCGTATATAACCTGCGCCTTATATCCACAGACTGTTACATGTGACGGGATATTGGTTTTAATTTGCATTTTTACGGATCTAATGCCATTAAAACACTGTAATCTGTGTCTGCTCGACCACATCTCGTTTCGAATATTCTTAATAACACAGAATTGAGATAACATCTCTTTTAAATAATAATTCTCAACTTCCGAGGGCAGGTTATATATGCGAACATTTTTAAATTCAGCATCAGCAGCAAAGACAGCAAATGTACTTACAGACTCGTCGCGGTAGCGAAATTTGGCTCCTTGTCGACATTTAAACAGGATACGTTCCATTACAACAGGGTTGAGCAGTTTGACAAAGAAGCAGTATTATTATACGTCACAGTATGCAGTATGAATTTGATCAGAAGTTATTCCAGTGGTGTCGACGATCCAGCCATGGATTTCAAACTACGTGGGCTTAACATTCCTTGTTGACTTTTCAAATTGAAACTGCAGAATAATCTTCCTTGGTATCCTTTGAGACAGTTTGCAATTAACCGCTAAGGAATATGAAACGAACACAACCACTAAGTATCACGAATGACGGCACTCAGCAGACCGCAAACACAACACCACTAGCAGAGCGAGGCAGTAAACAGCGAATTCACTACACCGCGGAACTGATACGCGTAGTGTTACCGCCACCTCCTTAGATGATGCTCGACGTCGGTAATTAGTGTTTTCTTTATAAGAATCTGCTCATTGCTAATGACAAGCCAAATAAAAATTGCAGCCGACATACAAAGAAAATTTTGGACCAGTACTAAAGGGAGATGGAGATGAATTCCGTGTAAAGTGCACGATCTCAATACGTGGCTCGCTTCCATACAAATTGAGACACACAAATTCTTCCTTCCCTTCGCCATTTTGCATACTCCGTCAAAAGTAGTGCGCTCGCCATGCACAATAATCCTCACTGAATAGCAAAGTTTCGCGCTGTGGCTCTAGCAGGGTATAGTTGTATGCTGTATGACGAATATTACCCCCCAAAACTAAAAACCAATAACACACCGTTCATAGGCAATGTTTGCTTCCTCGTGTTCTCTTCCGTTCCCTCTAGTATAAACGATTCAACCCATATACATGCGAATGGTAGTGAATTTTCTGCAAATGCTCATTCGTTCGTGTTCGTTTCCATTCAATACACTGTAAACCAGACTTTAAGTGCTTAATATTGGTGACAGTTGAACTCTGCATAATTCCGCTACGTGATTCGCCGAGTTGCGCGCTAAGCGGGCAGGGCTGTACAAACCGCTGTTATAAGCTGTTCTTCGCGCGGCAAAAATGCGTGACTTCAATTTTTTTTAATACTTGCAGTGCCTCTTAGCAGCTAAAATTTTGGGAGTGCATTTCTTTCGTTGTCTTCTTTCTGTCCAAAAGATTCAGGGTATGTTTCGACATGTCTTATTGGACCGTTCCCTTGTGGGTCCGGCAGTTTTCAAAATAAACAAGAAAATCTATGGAATTCACTGTTATCAAACGCGCGGGAATATAAGCTTTCTCAAAGCAGAACACGAAATAAGGAAGTGACAATATGACACTCAAATCACGTAGAATGTAGCAGACGAAAACTATACACAAGGTATTTATCAAAATACGCAGGAATAAACTCTTAAAACAGTAGCATAAACTAAATCTGCCAAGTAGGTGAGAAGAAACCTCTTAAAAACAGAAGCACTAACGAAAATTAAGAAATTAACTGGCAACGAAATTTCACGCAATTAAATTATGATACTTAGCGCTCTGGGCGATGAGGCAGCGACAACAGCTGTTACTGGACTGGAGCTCTGACGCACGTGAAGACACTGATAGCACTGTCGTGCTGTACGACCTTCATCTTGATCCAACTCCGTTTTTCCTGTTTCGAAAACATAGTTACACCGTTAGGTTAGAGCGTTCGCTCACAGGTGACTGTTAAGTTCCAACCCTGGTATAAACTTAGTTGGTAGTAACACAGGAGTAGATCTAATAATGATTAAGAGAATGGGAATACAGGTAAGTTACTATGAACAACATGGTGAATGCATTATCGTAGCAGAGATAGACACGAAGCCAACATCACTCTAAGTAGTACAAGTTTGTATGCCAACTAGCTCCACCGCTGGTGAGAAGATCGAAGAAATGTATTAGTAGATACAAGAATTTATGCAGATAGTTAAAGGAGAGAAAACCTTGATTGTGATGGGGGACTCAGGAAGAGAAGTAAATATAGTAGGTGAATATGGACTAGGCAAACGGAATGAAAACGGAGATCGACTGGTAGAATTTAGTGCAAAGCATAATTTAATCATCTCAATTCACCACAATAATGGTAAGGTATAGATTTAGAAACGAGATTTTAAACTGTAAGACATAGTCAGAGACAGATATAGACTCTGACCATAACTTATTGATTATGAACTGTAGATTAAAACTTAAGAGATTGCAAAAACTTAGAAAATTAAAGAGATGGAACCTGGACAAACTGAAGGAACCAGAGTGGTTAAGAGTTTCTTAGGAAGCATTAAGCAAGGACTGGCTGAAACGGGGGAAAGTAATACAGTATAAGAAGAGTGGTTAGGTCTGAGAGATAGAGTAGTGAAGTATAAGGCCTAATACAAATCCTTGTACTGCACAGGGGATGTTGAACTTAATTGACAAAAGAAGAAAATATAAAAATGCAGCAAGGAAAAGTAAGTACAGAGAGCTGAAAAAATGAGGTTGACAGTAAGTGTAGACTGGCTAAGTAGGAGTGGCTAGAGGACAAATGCAAGACTGTAGAAGAATTTATAACTAGGGGAAAGGTATATACCGCCTGCAGGAAAATAAGAGACATTTACGGACAAGAAAATGAACTGTATGAATATCATGAACTCATGGAAAACCGGTACTATGCAAAGAAGGGAAAGTTGAATGGTGGAAGGAATATATAGAGGGTCTAGACAAAAGAAACAAACTTGAATGCAGTATTCTAGAAATGGAAGACGAGGTAGACAAAGAAGAGATACGAGATACGATACGTCGAGAAGAATGTGATAAAACACTGGAAAATTTGAGTCAAAATAAGGCCCCTGGAGTGGATGATAGTCCGTCTGAACTGTTGATATCGTTAGGTGAGCCTTTCATGAAGATGTGTGGTATGCAAGACGTATGACACAGGGGAAATACCCTCTGACTTCTAGAAGAATACCAATGAAATCAAGTGCAGACAAATGTGAAAATTATAGATTTGTCACTTTCATAAACCAGGGTCGCAAAATACTAACAGGAAACATTTACAGACGAATTGAAAAACCGATTGAATCCGACCTTGGAGAAGATCATTTTGGATTTAGGAGAAAGGTAGGAACACGGAAGGCTATACTCACATTATGACTTATCTTGGAAGATGGATTAAGGAACGATAAACCAGCGTTTTTAGCATCTGGGGAAATATTTGACAATTTTGACTGGAATACGCTCATTTAAATTCTGAAGGTATCAGGGGTGAGATTTGGGGAGCGAAGAGTTATATTCAACTGGTAGAGAAACCAGACAGCAGTTATTAGTGTCGAAGGACATGAAAGGGACGCAGTGCTTAGGGAGTAAGATAGGATTGTATCCTTTCCCTAATGTTGTTCATTCTGTACATTGAGCAAGCTGTGAAGGAATGCAAGAAGAAATTTGCAAAAATAATTAAAGTCCAGGGAGAGGGAATAAAAACTTTGCGGTTTGCTGATGACTTAGTAATTCTGTCAGACACAGCAATGAATCTGGAAGAGCAGTTAAAATGAATGGGCAGTGTCTTGAAAGGAAGATATAAGACGAACATTAACAAGAGTAAAATAGGGGTAATGGACTGTAGAGTCAGAAAATCATGCGATGCGGAAGGAATTAGGTTAGGTAATAAGGCAATAAAAATAGTAGATGAGTTTTGTTATTTGGATAGCAAAATAACTTCCGATGGCCGAAGTAAAGAAGATATAAAATGCAAAATGGCTATGGGAGGAAAAGCGTTTCTGAAGAAGCGAAATTTGTTGACATACAACATTAATTTAAATGTTAGGAAGTCCTTACTGAAAGCATTTGTCTGTAGCGTAGCATTGTACAGAAGTGAAACGTAGACGAGGAGTTCAGACAGAAAGACGGTACAAACTTTTGAAATGTGTGCTACAGATGAATGATGGAGATTAGATGCGTAGACGATCTAATGAGGAGGTGCCCAATAGAAGTGAGGAGAAAAGGAGTTTCTGGCATATCCTAAGAAAAGGAATATGTAGTTTGGACACATTCTGATACATCAAGGCATCGTCAACTTATCATTAGAAGGAAGTATATTTGGTAAAAATCGAAGTGAGAAACTGAGATATGAATACAGTAAGCAGATTCAAAATGCTATAGGCTGCCGTCCACATTCTCAGATGAAGAGGCTTGCACAGGACAGGATAGTGTGGAGAGCTGCATCAAACCAGTCTCTGGACTGGGCTACAACAGCAACATGGTTAGTGGGGAAATGACTGTCAGTAAGATTTCATGTGTACTGAAATCTATCTAATTTTATCCTCGTGGTCTAACTGCGAAAAATAAGTAGGAGGAAGCAAGGTTTTGGTTGACTTTTCCAGTAATGTACGCTCTCGGAAATCTGATAGAATCCCACTCAAGTGAATTTTCAAGTAGTGACTTGAAGCTTACTGGATATGACTAGTAAAATAAACGGATTAAAACTGCATTGAAAACGTTTTGGTACATGCGAGGAAAAAATATCAATAGTGTCAAAATTTTTCACATTATCTGGGAGTAAGAGTGTCTAAAGGATTTTGAAAGTGGTTTTATGGGTTTGAACTAATCTATTTTTATACTAGTTTTAATTTTCTGATGACGTTTCAAGCAATATTATGGCTTATATCCAAAATATGTGATTAAAAAACTGTGAGAAAGACAACGGTAATGAAATCAACGGTAACCAGGTGACATTACAAATGTTTGAAAAAATTAATCTGCACTAGATTTAAGTCTTGAAAGCATTTTCAGTTAGATAAGTAAAACTAGAATTTTTCAATAGGAACATATTCTACTAAAGGCAGGAATTATCTGCGTTTGAAAACAAAAGATAATCTCCAACTAATTCTAATTTTGTGATATTTGTGCGTTATTTAATATCAGTACTCTGTTAATTTACTTTCAATACATTTACTTTTAATATTGATGAAGAAACCTCATTGCAGGGAGATTACATGCACTAATATTTACTTTTTTTGTAAGATTTTGTGTAAAGTAGTAGTATTCGAGAGTCCCATTTCTTTCCTGAGTAATATGCCTGTAACTAAAGGCTTGAATAGAAGTGCAATGAAGGTGAAGTGATATGGACGCCATATGCTGCCTGCCATAAAACAGAAATAACATATAGAAGACTTGTGCAGAGCCAGTTATGGGACAGGAGAGTATGAACTCTACATCAACGCAGTACACTATAAATGTGTAGCATAAATTTTAATATCAATCAAATTTTAGAAAAGCCAATTCATGGGGAAAAAATTAAATAAAAATGTTTCTGCAACGATAAAGAACGCAAAACTGTAAATATTTCTGGGCAAAATAAATGCATAAATAAATAAAATAAATAATTGCACGACAATTATTTGAAAAAATTCATTTAAATATTTCGTAAAATTTTCTTTATAAAAGGCTAGTTTACCAGAAAGAATTTTGTTAAGTACTAGGCTAGGTTAGTTTTGGAACTACTAAGTGCAAACTAAGCGTTATATATTTTAGCACATTAAGTATGTTGGTTTGGAAATTTCTCGTAATGTAGTATACTGCTGCTCGGCAACCCGATAGCTGGCCTGTCTGGCAACCACTTGCCACTGTCCACACAATACCATTACTTATACTTGAACTACTACGGTGCCTCAAGAAAAAAAACTGGTAACTGACTACTGGCCGAAAGGTTCTAGACGCCATGTCAGAGACTGCTAGGCCGCGCCCACCGGAAGTTCGGATCCCCCTGCGACATTCCTATCGGTTCTCACCAATAAGACTTGGGCAATACGTAACTCGGGTAGTAAGAGTTTATGGCTCGTCGTCTCTGTACCTAGGTTGTCTCTGGTCTGAATGACCAACAAAATGGATTCTAAGATAAAGAAGTGGTTCACTCTTGAAGTAATCCTTTATAAATGGAGTTTATTACTCTTATTAGACATGAAACGCGGAGGTGGTCCTACTTTATACCTCGGTAAATAACTGAATATTTCTCCTACTACTGTTCATGAGAGGCACAATAGCCGCGGTGGAGTGGCCGAGCGGTCTAAAGCCTCTCGCTGCGGAGCGCGCGGTTGCTCGCCGTGGAGGTTCGAGTCCTCCCTGGGGCATGGGTGTGTGTGTTTGTCCTTAGGTTAGTTTACCTAGGTTTAAGTAGTTTGTAAGCTACGGACTGATGACCAAACAGCTCGGTCCGATAGATCTACAAACATTTGTAATTTGTAGAGGCACAATAAGTATCACACGCACTCGAGAGTAAAAATTCCAAATTATCACTCGTAAAAATAGTGTAGTTCATCGAACGTAAAAGTTCCAAATTAATCCGCGGTTAAAGTATTTGTTATAAAACACAGTGTGTAAACACACGAGTACGCGATTGCTGAATTATCACAGTTCCACAGCCCTACTACCGTGCATAGTTTATCACTTTTCACCAGAGACTAAGTTCTTCAGTCACGCATCCTAACGCCCCATCTTTAAAATACAATTTCCCTTCCAAAATATTATACATTTGAATATCACAGAATTAAATGCTTTGAACACCTCCTTACAAATGTTTTTTACATTTAACAAACAAATATATATTTAATAATACTAAAAACGGTTGAGACTGAAGCTCTTTGCTCAGGTAGCGTCTCACTGTTCAAATATACTGCCGCCATCGAAAAATAGTTACACAATTAATATTTAATTTATCATGGCTTTTTATGTAAATATATTCCGTCTCATGTCCACAAATACATATAATTGTTTATATATAAGTTATCTGCTGCATATCTACTATTTTTAATTGGCCATGAAATATTTTTAAATGGCACTCTACTACATAAAACGAACGTTACTAAGAATAATATTAAATATGATAAAATACATATATAAATCCATGTTCACATAATATATGACTTCAACTACGAATGGGCAAAGCTGTAAATGTCTACCCAGCAGGAATTCGAACCCGGATCTATGGGTTGTTGGATTTCTTGCTGTCGCTGATCCTGTATGTTCGTTGTTGTTCTTGGCACAGGTTTTTTCATTACAGAGGGCGTTCAGTCCTGAGCCGCGGAGGCCGGCTTTCCCCTACTCCAGCACCTGCCAGGACCACCTAAATACGCCTCCAGTCAGACACAATGCTACAAATGGAATGCGCTTTGTTGGGTTCATGTTTTGTGTTTCTGTGGTGGAATCTATGTTCTGACACAAGAATATTACTACCTCAACGAAAAGCAGAACAAGACAGTAAAACAAAGTTTATTGAAAAACTACGGAAATAACGTGGTATGTCTTTTAAGATAGGTAGCGTGGTACAATTCTGCCCATTTGCTTCTTAAATTGTTACTGATAAACACTACGTATCAATAATTGTAAATATAAGTCTTATAATATTATTGTTATACTACTGAAATTTGTCGGCTTTTTATCTGTAAGGAATACTGAAATTGTAATTACGGCGTTTGAATCCATCCATATAATTATATTTTCCGTATGATCATTTACTGATTTTATATGGATTTTTAGAACAATGTGTGTGGCTACATTGTATTTCAGTTGCTTTCTGGGTTAGCCGCCATCGCTCATTCAAAAGCGTTGCTTCTGGTTTCCGAACAAATTAGGAAAACCTGAAAACCTGCTGTATCCTATTCACTAGGTACAATCTGGTAGCCGGCCGGCTGGGGAAGCCAACACCCTGTGCGCGCGCGCGCGCGCGCGCGCGTGTGTGTGTGTGTGTGTGTTTGTTTGTTTGTTTGTTGTCCATAGGTTAGTTTATGTTAGTTGAAGCAGTTAGTAAGCCTAGGGAAAGGTGACCACAGTACTTTGGCCCCACAGATTTACAAACTTTTTACTTGGAAGGCATCATGCTTTTCCGTCTTGATTATGAAGCGAATATTCGAGTAGACTGAATTCAGATAATAAAAAAGTCACCGAAATTATCATTTCCGTGTGTCCAAACAACAGTATTATCATCTATTCATGGTGTTTTAGAAGGAATAGTAAATGCTTTAGGATATGGTAGTATAGATGAATTTCAGTAAGAATGCCATATGAGTTGTGACAATTTTTATTGAGTACACAGATACAGCTGTTAGTATGCAACACAAACAAACTCAAAGGAAAGGTCAATGAGGACATTCTCAGTGATATTTCTGCCGGTTCTTGGTAGAACATCATCATATTGATTTAAAAGCACAATTTTTTGTACGTTCTGCAAGTTTATTTTTATTTAGTTATTCGGATTCTGGCTTACTTTAAAGCCTTTAAAGTCTGAAGGTGATCTTGTAAGCCAAAATATAACTTGTAGTCAATTAGTCTCATAGAAAATTCCCAATTCTAAAGAAACATAGAACGCATAGGTAAAACATTTTAAAAAGTTATGAAAATAAAACTATAAACATATTAAAGCGATAAAAGTCACAATTCATAAAGAGACACAAAATGTCATATTTATGAAACCAAAACATCAACCTGCACTCACTGAACACATGTCAGCGTCTTCGTCATAAGCAGCCCCTAGAACATCACATTTGTTGTGATACCACTCAAAGCACACACAACAATGAATTCAACTTGCTCATCATATTCATTGTCCAAATTGGACATCGGACACATAGTTTGGTATTCCTTCCCAGTTACTTCCTTATGGTCCTTTATAAATTTGGCCAGGTTCAAAACAAGTACTACATGATGTGGGCGGTATTTTATCAACTTGTGCAGACTGTGATTTTAATTTCTGCTTATGATTTTGCTGGAGATGGTTCACATACAGGAACGGTCAATATTTGCTCTTCGTCTAATGTCTCATTAATTTCAGCGAGCCGCGGTGGAGTGGCCGAGCGGTCTAAAGCGTCTCACTGCGGAGCACGCGGTTACTCGCCGTGGAGGGTCGAGTCCTCCCTGGGGCATGGGTGTGTGTGTTGTCCTTAGGTTAGTTTACCTAGGTTTAAGTAGTTTGTAAGCTACGGACTTGATGACCACACAGTTTGGTCCGATAGATTTACAAACATTTGACATTTTTAATTTCAGCGATTGGTCTATTAGAAGATGAAGAGCGTGCAAGTCCTTCTTTTGGAATTGCATCTCTTAAAACCAGATTTAATTTTTAACGACTATAGTATTTATTAGAACACGCATTGAGAGCGTATGGATATCATATCTTATTTAATGCAAATTATATATTAACTTCGGCTGGGGTATATATAACTGGAAAATAGGCGCAGTTCGATACTTCAGTAAACATAACACACCTATCATAAAGCCGTGCCCCAATGCTGGGCCAAGTACCACGTTGTAAGGGGTATCCTGGAATAAAGCAACCTTACCCTACAAGTGACTTGTAGCCTCATTCACTACCAGAGGGCCAGAGAGGTGCCACACAATATTAGGTGGCTATCCCCTGCCGTATGCTGAGTGTCGTGTCTGTTGATACGGACATGTCTCAAAGAACTGACAACACACCATTATATATATATGAATGCGTACGCGATGATTTGATCAGGGTCCATTTCGATTACCGTAGGTGCAGTAAAGTCGCTCAACTTTGTACGTGAATCCGGTATGGCAAGCACAGGGGACCTAACCAATCGGAGCCGCGGTGGAGTGGCCGAGCGATCTATGCCGACTTACTGCGGAGCGCGGGTTGCTTGCCGTCGGAGGTTCGAGTCCTCCCTCGGGCATGGGAGCGTGTCTTTGTCGTTCGGTTAGTTAAACTTATTTTAATTAGTTTGTCAGCCAAGGGACTGATAATTGCAGTAGTTAAGTCCTTTAAATTTACAAACATTTTTTTCCTCTTTACGATAGGAATGCTGCTTCTGCAGCGTGCGACTTGCAGAGAATTTGAAGCGGACAAGGGGGTTCTCTGGATTGTCAAGTAGTTCAGGCGACTGCTGGCTCAAAGCGGAAATTCCGGGTTCAAGTCCTAGTCCGGCACAAATTTTCACTTGACGGGGTTGGAATGCACTGTAGAAAATAAATCGCTTCACCTGGAAAGTCGTCGTCGATTCTGATTCGATGACGGCAGATTCCACCTGGGGGGGCACTGCAACCACCGATTATGGTTTCAACTTGGTGCTCCAACAGCTTGCCTAGTGACTAGCGGCCAGAGCGACACCTGCGTGTGCCCTTTAATTCGGAATGTTTTACCTCCATAAGCCAGCAACGTGTGAAGCAAACACGTCCTATGCGACGGAACCCCACTCTTGCCTCCTAGAGATAAATGGGCGTGTCTGAAAGGGGTCAAATTGTGGAGGGATGGTCATTCCGGAGACTTTTTACACACGTTGGACGTGCTGCATCTGTTGAGTAACGATGCTGGTTACAGATGTCACGTGAAACGACTCTCACCCATAGACGAGATGCTGGATGTCCTCGCAGCACAGGCATCCGCGATGATAGTTGAATTTTACGAGCTACAAAAGCACGGGCAACAGGGTTTGTGAGTTTATAAATGTCAGCACCAACTTTTTCTACCCGGTTACTAGCTGTTTTTTGGGGGGAGGTGGGGGTGAGGAGCTCTCGTACCACTCCTTCAACCAGTCCGATCACACGCCACATCAAAAGGAACAAAACAGATAATTCTGGAAACTAAAATACTCCTATCCTGTAACGAAATATAAGTGCAACGGTTGCATATAAATATGGAAACTTCCTCTGCCACAAAGGGGAAAACTCAAATCCTTCCGGTAAAACATCTATTAGACTTCAATGTAAACCAAATACAATACTGGCCATTAAAATTGCTACACCAAGAAGAAATACAGATGATAAACGGGTATTCATTGGACAAATATATTATACTAGAACTGACATGTGATTCCATTTTCACGCAATTTGGGTGCATAGATCGTGAGAAATTAGTACCCATAACAACCACCTTTGGCCGTAATAACGGCCTTGATACGCCTGGGCATTGTCACACAGAGCTTGGATGGCGTGTACAGGTACAGATGCCCATGCAGTTTCAACACGATACCACAGTTCATCAAGAGTAGTGACTGATGTATTGTGACGAGCCAGTTGCTCGGCCACCATTGACCAGACGTTTTAAATTTGTGAGAGATCTGGAGAATGTGCTCTCCAGGCAGCAGTCGAACATTTTTCCGTATCCAGAAAGGCACGTACAGAACCTGCATGCATTATCGTGCTGAAATGTAGGGTTTCGCAGGGATCGAATGAAGGGTAGACCCACGGCTCGTAACACATCTGAAATGTAACGGCCACTGTTCAAAGTGCCGTCGATGCGAACAAGAGGTGACTGAGACGTGTAACCAATGGCACACCATACCATAACGCCGGGTGATGAATACAGGCTTCCGATGTGCGTTCACCGCGATGTCGCCAAACACAGATGCGCCCATCATGATGCTGTAAACAGAACCTGGATTCATAAAAAAATGACTTTTGCCATTCGTGCACCCAGGTTCGTCGTTGTGTACACCATCGCAGGGGCTCCTGTCTGTGATGCAGCGTCAAGGGTAACCGCAGCTATGGTCTCCGAACTGATGGTCCATGCTCCTCGAAACGTCGTTGAACTGTTCGTGGAGATGGTTGTTGTCTTGCAAACGTCCCCATCTGTTGACTCAGGGATCGAGACGTGGCTGCACGATCCGTTACCGCCATGCGGATAAGAAGCTTGTCATCTCGACTGCTAGTGATAAGAGGCCGTTGGGATCCATCACGGCGTTCCGTATTGCCCTCCTGAACCCACCGATTCTACATTCTGCTAACAGTCATTGGATCGCGACTAACACGATCAGCAATGTTACGACACGATAAAACGCAATCGCGATAGGCTAGAATCCGACCTTTATCAAAGGCGGCCTTACACGAGGCATCACAACGACGTTTCACCAGGCAACGCCGGTCAACTTGAAAGTAGGCAACCATAGGCTGAAGTTCATTATTTATGGATTTTTAGCTTTATTTTTGTGAATCTGAACGTGTATCAGCCTTATAGCTTTATTTTGTATGTGAAAGTCATCTATGATCGATAATCTCAGTCCATGTTTGTAACTACTGCACATTATAATGTCTTTGAACTACGATGTAGCATCTGCGCTACAGCAGCTTCTTTGACTGCTGAGGCGAGTAGTAGAGAGTGAGTTGTTGAGCAGAGGAGTCGATTGTGGGCTAGGCTAGCTGACAGACGTACGGCAACTGTGTTGTGTACTAAGGTTGAATTGGTTAGCAATGATTGTATTGAGTTTGATTTATTTCACTCTGTATTTATGAATACAAACGTATTATATTGGACAGTAGATTCTGTATCAAGAGGACGAGAATATTTGTATGGAACGGAATTGTATAAAACCACTGTATTATATTGAAGACTCAACAAAGGTATGTTTCTTTAATTCAATAAATAACTTAATGATTACTAATTATTCTTATTTCAGCTCAACCTCGTCCCTCATTTTCCTGACTGTGGAATTTTTGATTTTGTTGTATGGTAGGTGTTGAGTTTTTTGAGCAAAATATTTCCTTTTAAATGTAAATGTTCACGTACCAGTAAAGTAATCAGTCCTCACATGCTGTTGAATCTGACTGTCAGAAATAATGTTCACAGAAGTACAGATTGTTTTACTTACAGGGCCTAATTTTGTTTGTTAAATCCGGTGCGCACATATGATTGGAGAAACTCCTTGATTTATATAGAAAGACTTAATAAGAATAGGAAACTTTCACTTAAGAAACTTTCAACAAGCTTTCACTTAATAAACTTACAACAAGAAGCTTTCAAACTGCTGTTTGTGTATAAGAAATCGGTTGGAAACTTTCCTTATGTCAGCACGTTTTAGGTGTCGCCATCGGCGCCAACCTTGTGTGAATGCTCTGAAACGCTAATCACTTGCATATCACAACACCTTCTTCCTGTCGATTAAATTTTGCGTCTGTAGCACGTCATCTTCGTGGTGTAGCAATTTTAATTGCAAGGAGTGTGTATATTCAGTAGCGGAACCATTAGTGAAACATAAATGGCGTAAAGGAAAGAGAACTGGAGCAAGGATATGGCACAACTGAACACAAAGGGATACAATTTCTTCGTAATGGTCCGCAAGTGAGAAGGAGAAGGAAATACAAATCGACCTGCTCCAATTGGTCTTCAAATAAATGGTATGTCAATTTCCCATGACATGAAATGAAAAAAAAAACAAGGTAAAGAAAGAACATGTACAAGACTTTTCATACTCAACAGGTATTCCATTAAATGACGTAGGTGCGAGCCAGTGCCTTCTGGCTCGTCGGTGGCCACGGATAAGAGCCACCGTGAGAAAGGTGGCGTAGAGCTCGTCATAACAGCGGAGCGCTTTCGTCTGTTGGTAAGCATTCCACAAATATGTCATTTACGGCACACCGCCCCTGAGACGGAGGGCGATTATTGCCCCAGTAACACAGAGTGGATCTATGCCTGGTGTGGAGGAGCAACTTTGGTCCAGCATTGTGAACATTCATCGTCACACTCACCGGGGTGGTTTCGTTAATGGGGGCTATCATGCTTCGGCTTAGCTCCCAAACAGCTGGCACCCGGAGACATTGGAGCCAATGTTCACGTGTGTCAGGAACAATGCACAGTGGACAGTTTGGCGAAACAATTTTATGTATCTCGCTGAGTCTCTGATTTGTCTTAAATACAATTATTTACCAGACGATACCACAATCCACGGATCTCTGTCGGTAGCAGGATGTTAAAGACGTTCTCCCATACTCACCGCCAATTGACAGTTGTGTGTCGAGTCTCGTATTTGTGGACTATTGGGAGTGGCATACCCTGACCAAAAGAAGGGATCGCTTGGTAGGACACATTCTTAGACATGGAGGAATCGTAAATTTAGCATTGGAGGGAAGTGTGTGGGGTAAAAATCGCAGAGGGAGACCAAGAGACGCGTATAGTAAGCAGATTCAAGTGGATGTGAGTTGCTGTTCTTATGAGGAGATGAAAAGGCTTGCTCAGGATAGAGTAGGGTGGAGAGCTGCATCAAACCAGTCTTTGGACTGAAGACCATAACAACAACGGGAGTACGGGCACACACACTTGCGTCACAGAATCGACGTACCGTCAGAGGGTTATTTGGAAGATGGAATGGTCTCCAACAGGTTCTGGCTGCACGCAGATGATGCTTGTTTACGCGTAAGGCGAGTGCTGTCGCGTTCACGAAACACTTATGTCCATTCTCCTTCAGTGTTTGTGTAGGGAACGCTGAGCACAGCTCGGTACCTGTAGAATGTTGTAAGACCCATTATGTTTCCCATACTGCAACCTGATGGTAATGTGTTGATACACTAGGGTAGGCCAATGCTTGGCGACACACTGCACATGAAACTCGACGTGCTCTACAATACGTGTGACTTCCCTGGTCAGCAGAGTATCCGGAATGGTGCCAATCGAGCACACGTATGGGACGACAACTGCGACTCGTCAACCCACAACTGTTGTAAACATGGCACAATGTATCCCGAGGCAGAACTCTTCATCCGTATGATAGAATGCATTTCTGACACTGGTCGCTACCCCACGTACTAATATGGGTGTTTCAGCATGGATCTACACCTGGTACCTCTGTACTGCTTGAGCTATTGATCTGTAAATGTAGTCTTTTCATGTACTTCATGTGCCGAATCCCAAAAATAACTCTCGAGTTAATTGGTTAACTCTAAGGGGATGTACTAACTTTTATTTCCGGCAGTGTATTTCAACGCAGCCAAAGATAAAACTGTCCATCCTGTCCCTCTTCTTGGTCCCCACAGAAGGGATAATGGAGCCCACATGGAATGTTGACGCGGGGCTCACTCTTCTGGCGAGTTCGCCGCGCCTCAGCTCTGCCAGCCCTGGGCAGCTGATCAGCACCAACTGCAGGCTCCAGTCGCGCGCCACGCCGACTGGCCACGTCGTCACAATTCCTCACAAGCACAGAATTTACCAAGTCACATTCGACGCTGAGCTCTTTATCTGGTTCTTTGCCCCTCGGGCATGGATATTTGTGCCGTCCTAGTTCGTAAGTAGTTCATAAGTAGTTTGTAAGTTTAGGGACTGATGACCCCCGTAGTTAAGTCCCATAAGCTTAACAAACATTTTTTCTGGTTCTTTGAGGTGATGTACATACTTTCGAAGTTCCTCCGAGTTTTTAAAACTACATCTTTCAGGCACCGTGTGGAACAATGCAGAATGTGTGTCCATTGGTCTTACAGAGTGTTTACCTTCTGTTATATTACCTCCAAATCTTGTTTAATTACTTTTCATAGGGTGCTGTGGCAATAATGAAGGTCACTGACTCCCCCCCTTGCCGGCCGCGGTGGCCGAGGTGACTGAGGCGCTCCAGTCACGGTCAGCACGGCCACTACGGTCGGGGGTTCGAATCCCCCCTCGGGCATGGATATTTGTGCCGTCTTAGTTCGTAAATAGTTCATAAGTAGTTTGTAAGTTTAGGGACTGATGACCCCGTAGTTAAGTCCCATAAGCTTAACAAACATTTGAACATTTTTTTGGACTCCCCCTTGCACCTTTTATGTCCCTCCTCTTCACAAGAAGCAAAAATGAAGGAAGATTAGGGTTTAACCTCCTTTCTACTTCGTGGTCGCCGGCCGCAGTGGCCGAGGAGACTGAGGCGCTCCAGTCACGGTCACCACGGCCACTACGGTTGGGGGTTCGAATCCCCCCTCGGGCATGGATATTTGTGCCGTCCTAGTTCGTAAGTAGTTCATAAGTAGTTTGTAAGTTTAGGGACTGATGACCCCGTAGTTAAGTCTCATAAGCTTAACAAACATTTGAACTTCGTGGTCTTTAGAGACGGTGCTCCTCACTTTTATGTAGGCCACGTGGGTTACCAACAGTGCCACCATGCTCAGATGCTGTCAGCCCTACAACTGTCAAGTACATTTCATATTCAATACGATCTGACAGTTATACTTGTTATATTTAAGGTCACTGGCCTCCCCCCTCCTCCGATCAGACGTCATCATGCTCTCAGCAAATCACCAGAAAAGCCTATCCATTCTTGGGGAATTTACTGCTCTGTATTGAGACGATTAGTTTGTTTAGGTATTTGTTGCAAAAGACGAATAGTATTAATATTCAAAAATGCGAGATTCTACCAGTTGTTCACGACTTCACAACACTTTATTTTCATCATCGTTTATACTTGAGCTCCAATTACTAAACTAAGACACATGGTCATTATATAAAACACACCACATTTTCTACACTGCGCACAGAAATAACTGAACGATCTCTATGATCGACGCATGATGCAGAAGAGAAGCATACGTGAGGCAACAGTGTTTCAAGTATAGTGTGACCACAACATTGCGGGCATTAGGAAAGGAGTATACGCTGGGATTGGTTTGTCAGAGTTGGGAAAGGAAATACCATATGAAAGGAATAATCTCGACCTTTGCCTAGAATGATTTAGGGAAAACATGAAAAACCTGAATTAGGATGGCAAGAGACAGGTTTGAATCGCCGTCCTCCCGAATGTGAGTCAAGTGTTTTACCATTGCGCTACATCGCTCGGTGGTGTCCTCAAAGAAGAGTTTATTCATGCGGTTGGTGTCTGCAGTGACGTAGTGTTGCTATTGCTCTACGACAATGATATTTTACCATGATGTGTGTGAGCTGTCATTACAGGGAATACTGTCGCTAGTGGAACGTTGAACACTGCAGTCGTTTTCGTTACAGTTGCCCCCACGAACAGCGCCTACTGAGTCGGCCTCTTTGGCCCTCCCAGATCGAAAAGTATAATATACTGGAAACAAACGTCCAGTACTATGTACGTCAATCGTGCACTGCGGTCACGTTTCAGCTTAGACAAGACGAGGTATACTGCATGGTGTTCATATTATTTATCCACCCTATGCATATGGAAAGCCACGTCCCACACAGACGGGTTGTTTCACTGACGTATTTTATGTCACCCCCTGCGGTCTTTTCGTGTCGATTGTGAACGGTGGTGTGTCTGAAATGTTTTCTACCGGAGCCATTAAGAAAACGAAAGATTTTAACACTTGGTATCGTGGTTGTCTCCTCTGTACCAGAGATGGCATCCTCTTGGATGAAATATTAAAAAAAGTTAAAGCAGTCAACAGTGCGAAGATTGGTTGGAACACCTCAGTGCTTTACTAGGCATGGTCCTGTTTGGAGGTGGTATGCCGTTGCCTTCCTCCGACCTTCGAACTAACTTACCCAGTTATAGGGGGACCTACAGTTTAATGTGGGTTCCGTACCACGGTCCTACTCGATATTTTTCACATGAGCAATTCTGCCAGAGGTGAAAGAAGTGGAAAGTGGCAGTTAAAAATCCTAGGAGCTGGCGGAGATCGAAGCCACGACCTTCGGATTCACAGTCTGGCACTCTACCCTGTGCAACCGAGGCGCACACGGATAAAATATTATGGAGTTGAAATATTCCCCAATTTCGGTTCTTCGGGCGAGGACTACTCAGGAAAATGTTGTCATCCGGAAAAACAACATTGGGATTATACGGGTCGAAGCGCTTAATGTTGGATCCCTTAATCGCACAGGGAGGTTAGAAACTTTAAAAAGTGTAATGGATAGATTGAATTTAGTTATCGTGTGTATTAGTGATGTTCGGTGGAAAGATGAAGAAGATTTTTGCTCAAGTGAGTACGATGATATAAAAACAAAATCAGTTGTGGGTGAAATAGGTGTAATAATGAATAAGAATATAGGAATGCTGGTAAACTACTATGAAAACAATTATCGTAGCCAACACTCACCGAAGTAGTACAAGTTTATATGCCAACCAGATCTGTCGACGCTGAGGAGATGGAAGAAATGTATGAGAAAGTAAACGAAATTATTCAGACAGGTATGCAAGAGGAAACCTTGAATGTGATGGCGGATTCTAATTCGTTGGTAAGAAAAGGAAGGGAAGGAAAATAGTAGGCGAATATGGACTGGGGAAAAGGAATGAGAGAAGCCTCGTGGTAGAATTTTGCACAGAACATAAGACACTTGGTTTAAGATTCATGAAAGTAGTTTGTATGCGCGGAAGAGAGTAGGAGACCCGTAAGGTACCAGATAGATTTTATAACGGTAAGACAACGATTTAGGAAACAGGTTTTAAACTGTGAGACATACCCAAGGCCAAATCAAATGTTTTTAGAGCTTATGGGACTTAACTACGGGGTTATCAGACCCTAAACTTACAAACTATTTATGAACTAGCTAATACTGAGGACGGCACAAATATCCATGCCCGAGGGGGGATTCGAACCCCCGACCGTAGTGACCGTGACCGTGCAGACTGTGACTGGAGCGCCGCAGAGCGCTCGGCCGCCGCGGTACTCAAGGCCAGATATACTCTGACCATAACTTATGGGTTAGGAAGTGTAAACTGAAACTGAAGAAACTACAGAATGAAAGGAAAATAAAGAGATGGAACCTGGATGAATTGAAGGAGCCTGACGTTCTAAAGACTTTCAAAGGGAACCTTAGGCAACAAAATGTTCAAATGTTTGTAAAGCTTATGGGACTTAACTACGGGGTCATCAGTCCCTAAACTTACAAACTACTAATAAACTACTTACGAACTAGGAAGTCACAAATATCCATGCCCGAGGGGGGATTCGAACCACCGATCGTAGTGGCCGTGCTGACCGTGACTGGAGCGCCTCAGTCGGCTCGACCACCGCGGCCGGCTTTGGGCAACAATTGAAGGTATTAACACAAAGGAATACGAATGGAAAGCTTTGAGAGATGAATTAGTGAAGGCAGCAGAGGACTAAATACATTGAAAGACAAGACTTTGAAAAAATTCTTATATATCGCACGAAATGCTGAATTCAGTTGATGAAATGATCGAACATAAAAATGCAGTACATGAATGAGGTAAAATTGAGGACAGACGATTAAAAAAATGAAACTAACAGAACGGGCAAAATGGCTAACCAGTAGTATCTGGAGGACATATGCTACCTTGTTGAAGAATGTAAATCATAGTAACGTTGATATCGTCTACAGGAAAATAAAATGGACAAAAACAACAGCTATAGCCTATAGGAATACAATGAATGTAGATGGAAAACCAGTTCTGCGCAAAGAAGGGAGAGTTGAGGTAGAAAGAATATATAGAGGCGGTCTACGAAGTAATTGAGACAGTATTCTAGACAGGGAAGAGAAAGTAATTGAAGATGAGATAGGAGATACTATACTAAGAGAAGAATTTGACAGAGCACTGAAAGACCTAAGTCGAAACTAGGGCTCGAAGCTACTGAAGCCGCGTTGGAGTGGCCGGGCGGTCTGGAGCGCCACGTTACGGATCGCGCAGCCTCCCGCGTCGCAGGTTCGAATCCTCCCTTGGGCATGGCTGTGTGTGTTGTACTTAGATTAGTTTAACTTAGTTTAAGTAGTTTGTAAGACTACGGACTGATGACCAACGTAGTTTGGTCTCATAGCATAAAAAACATTTAAACATTTGAGCTACTGAAGTCTCTGAGAGAGTCACCAACAACAAAACTATGTTACCTTGTTCGGTAAATGTATGAGAAAGGCGAAATAGCCTGAGACTTCAAGAAAAATGTATCCCAATTCCAAGGAAAGCAGGAGCAGTCAGGTGTGAAAATTACAGAACCATCAGTTTAATAAGCCATTGTTACAAATTGTAAAACTAATTATTTACCGGTAGGATCCGATTTCAGGCAAGATCAGTTTTGATTCAGGTTCTAATGTAGATACATTTGAGACAATACTCACTTTATGACTTATCTTAGGAGATAGACTAAGGAAAGGAAACCTATATTCCAAGATTTTGTGCATACTTTTAGAAAATATTGACTGAAATACACTCTTTCAAATTCTGAATTCAGCAGCGGTAAAATACACGGTAATTTACAACTTTCACAGAAGAAAAACTTAAGTTGTAAATTTCGAAGGACATGAAATGATAGCACTGGTTGGGAAGGGAGTGAGGCAGGGTGTAACTTTTCCCAGTGTTAGTCAGTCTGTACATTCAGCAAGTTGAAATTTGGAGAAGTAATTAAAATTCAGGGAGACGAAATAAAAACTTCGCAGTTCGCCGATGGCATTATAATTCTGTCAGAGACTGCACAAGTCGTGGAAAAGCATTTGGCCAAAACTGACAGTGTCTTGAAAGGAGCGTATAAGGTGAAGATTAACAGGAGCGAAACAAAGATAATGGAATGTAGTGTGAGAAAGTTAGGCGATACTGAAGGAATTAGATTAGGTAACGAAACAGTAAGAGTGGAAGATGAATTTTGTTACTTGGGCAGTAAAATGATATACGATGGTCGCAGTAGAGATGATATAAAATGCAGAGTGGCAATGGGGAGAAAAGCGTTTCTTAAAAACAGAAATTTATTGACACGGACTATTCATTTAAGTCATTCCTGGAGGTATTAGTGTGGCGAGTAGCCTCCTACGGGAGTGAAACGTTGACGATAAATTGTTCAGACAGGAACAGAATAGAAGCTTTTGAAATGTGGTGATACAAATAAATCCTGAAGAATAGGCGTCTAGATTGCGTAAGTAATGAGAAAGTGCTGAATAGAATGGGTAAAAAAGAAATTTGTGGCGTATCTTCACTGAGAGATGGGATCGATTGATAAGCCACATTCTTCGACATCAAGGAATCGTCAATTTAGCATAGGAGGGGAATGTCTGGGGTAAAGATCGTAAAAGTAGACCAAGAGACGAATGTGGGTTGGCGTTCTGCCGGGCTGGAGTGGCCGCGTGGTCAAAGGCATCATCTTACGGACTCGGCAGTCACTGCCGCCGAAGGTTCAACTCCTCCATCGGACATGGATGTGTATGTTGTCCTTAGTGTAAGTGGGTTTAAGTTGCTTGTAATTCTAGGGACTGATGACCATAGTAGTTTGGTTCAATAGCTTACAAACATTTCAACATAATTGGTTGCCATTCTTATGAGGAGCTGAAGAGGTTTTTTCAGGATAGAGTAGGATAGAGATCTGCATCAAACCAGTCTCCGAATTGTAGTCCACAATAACGACTCCAGAATTCTTACTTTGAGCATTATATGGCTGCGATTAGACTAGATGAGAGCGTGGGAATAGCCGTGCGGTTTAGACGCCTTGCTGCGGAGCATGCAGTTGCTTTCCGTCGGAGGTTCGAGTTCTCCCTCGGATATGGGTGAGTGGATTGTCCTCAGCATCTGTTAGTTTAAGTAGTTTGTATGTCTAGGGACCGATGACCACTGCAGTTGGTCCCACAGATTTACAAATAATTGAATTTGATTATACTGCAGAATAACGGACTCATTTTCCTTCATAATTGGCCAAGAAGTTCGCAGTGCGTTTGCCTGAACTTTTTTGCACCAGCTGTAATTCACACTCTTGCTTCAACTCAGCTACTAAATATTTAGTTGTGACCACACACGGCCACAGTACAACCCTAGTACCTAAATATGACTGTCGACTTCGCAGCTGCAATGATTTGACCACGATGTAATGTGTAACGAATTACTGTATAAAGTCTCAACCTCCAAACCTTGTTTATAGTTATGGACTGATTTTCACCAAATTTGCGAACATTAGCCTAATTGAGTAGGCTGTCTTGACATTTCTTTCGAAATGCCTGAAAACTGTGGTCCTCTAGACAAATTACGTGCGACAGTTGCGAGGGTGAAGGTCTGGGTGAGAGTTTAAAATAGGGAAAGATTAATTTCTAAAACTCACAACCACCAGCTGCGAACCAAATTCCTAAACATGCAAAAACACTGGAACTGTTATTGCGACTGTTTGACTCGTTTTCTAGGGGATGATACCACACGTTCACAGCTTTCCTTCCTTGCATATGATCAACAAAACAAATTCATAATAAAATCAAGTTCATGAGAGAAAAGGGTTTACTAACTACTATTTTTGAAAACACGTGAAAATTCACTTTATGTTGTTTATTTCACAATATTTGAACCCTGTGGCTGATACGTCTGTACGTCGACACATTTACCAAATAAAGTTATAGCTCGTGAGCCCCCAGACAAAAATGAATATTTTGTCACGAATTGTTTTCACACCACGTGGCTGTCTCAAACACCGTTTATGTTCATGCCTATGCGACGACACGTGTTACATTAACAAATCACAGTCACTTTAATTCAATGCGATGCACACCTTGTTCCACCGGCTAAATATTCACAAACACACAGTTGCACTCGATTTAACTTGGTACAGTCTACGACGAACAACCACACGTGGCGATTGCCACAGGCAAATCTCAAGTCACCACCTCGAGATCCACATGCCGACTGATGCAGAGCGACGCCGCCCGGCCAGCCACACCACGTGCTCTCGAGTCCTCCCTTCCTGCCCTCGCGCGCGATGCGCCAAAACTCAACTGCCGGGGTTTTTTCCCCTACGTCATCAACTTCCCCATGTGAACTGTTCTAACCGATTTGCCAACGTACAGCGCTCAGCCAATACATTTCTAAAACTTTAGTTAAAATCAAAATAATTACACTACACATTAATCAAATATTTGCTTATGTTTTTATATTAGATAAACATCCTTGGTACTATTTCTCATAATCGTGCAATTTCTTATGTCACAGATAAGTGATTTAACTGAATACTTCAAGATAAAATACACAAGATTAATTGAAAATAAAATGAGAAATAGTTAATATATTATTTTTATAAACAAACATTGCTATGGTAGTTGTGTAACTGTCTTGTCTTTGTTGGTAATTTATTACTTTTCATTGTCAATTAAACATATTACATTAGATGTGACTATATCAGCTAATGTATTGTTTATTTATCAACAGGCTATTTTGTAATGAGGGCCTTAAAGGTTCCTAACTGCATCGTATTACTTCAAATGCAAGTAGCATTAGAATATTTTATTTCACGCTGTGCACTGCACTGCGCCTGGCACTCGCCATTGTCCCTCTCTCCCCTCACCGGAAACGAGCCTGGAAAATCCTATGCTGGAACAAGCCAACAACGTCGGCCTGCTCGCTGGCCTCCCGTCAGCTACAAGCACACAGCAAATCTCAACGTGGAGAATTTCTACCTATGGCCTAACTATAAATGTTGTCACCCAACTGTGTACATACATTGCTACCATAATTAATAAGATTAAAATTGTGTAACATTTAGTGCATTGGCATGGTCAATGTTTGCAGTGAACTTCATACTGTTTAATTATCAAATGCTATTGATTACCGGTATTTCTATTAGGCGGTAATCTCACAATACGCCCACTTGCGACATCCAAACCATGTGCAGGATGGCGCAAGTAGCACCAAAATTAATACATTCAAATGATCAAAATTTTAAATTACGAAATTATGGAATCGGATTGACTCAAACACTATACCAATTATGACCTCAACTAATGCAAAATAAATAAATAAATAAACAGGGCAGTGAGATTATTTCCCAATATTTGTACCATTAAGACCACTTATTGTGTGTGCATATTTTTAAGAAAAGAAACCTTATAACTAATTACATCCATGAATTTTAAGTGTGCCTGCTGTTTATACACAGAATTGGCTCCAAATTTATAATATTATTAAACTTTAGTCTTTAGAAGACCTTGTCCTTAATGGAAAAACTAAAATTATCACTATAAATACTTGTTAAAGGAAATCTCTCACCACTTTGATACGGAGAACCCGAGAGTCATCGTTGCAGCAACTCTGGTCCATGGTGTACGGTCCTATGTCTCCGTCATTTCAACCAACATGCTGTTGCAGCTTAGATTCATGGCCCTGGATCAAGCGTTCTTGTTCACACACGTCACATGCTCCCTACATGGAACAGGAAGAGCAGAAGGCACTCATGAGTCAACATAGACAAAAGTTTGTCTGGACACCAGGATTCGGTTGGATTTGTATCCCACCCCTCTGCCATCCAGACTTGGTGCAATTGAAACTAAGCATTGAGACATGTACAGTAACATGCAAATCAACAGAATTAAGAACTCAAAGTGGCTGGTGTTAGTAATTATCAGATCAACCCAAACCACCATGCTTGCACTCTCATCAGCCATAGCTTCATATGAAATAGAAACTACTTATGAACTAGCTAATACTAAGAACGACACAAATATCCATGCCCGAGGGGGGATTCGAACCCCCGACCGTAGTGGCCGTGCAGACCGTGACTGGAGCGCCTCAGTCCCCTCGGCCACCACGGCCGGCCGGGGGGAGCAAACTAGACGCTTGAGAATAAATCCTGACTGCGAAATTTGGAATTGTTTCCTTTCCCGGGTGCTTCGAAAGCTGTTCTCTCGATCCACTTTCGCATTTTGTACTTTACCATACACGTTATTATAAGTGATTAATATAAAGTTTCTGTGCTATTTACTAAATGAGTTATCCATGATCTTTCTTTCTTTCTTGTTCCCACTTTGTGGACTGTTAGTGCCTGTTTAGTGGTACGTGTTACTCGCCGTCTTAAAGAGGAAATGATTGGAGTATTACTCCATCAAATACAATACCAACAACCTGCCTGTGTTAAAATATATCTTGAAGTTCAAATAATGCTACCAAAAGAATGTTATCATAGAGAATTTTATCTTCTTTCATAATGACACCTACAAACATAAATACAAATCCTACCCCCTCGCACCAAAAGAAATTATTTCTACTGGTGTGAGGTTGAATTTGCATCCCCGTCATCAGCCTCATGTGCTTTCCACAAGTACTCCCCACAATAAAATATCTAAGGTTAAAGTCTAATCTCAAAATTAGTTTACCACAAAACATCTAAATTTTTAAATAAAATATCACCAAACCCTATTGATACTCATACTAGACAGAAAAACAGTTCTCGTCAACTGTTGTTGCAGAAATTGTTCAGTCAACAGTTGAGCACCATTAAAGAAACCAAAATGTGTTATCAGAATCAGTTTAATATAACAATACAAAGCATTCCCTATTAGACACATTACCTACCAAACACTCAAAGATACAGACATTAAAGAGCAAACACTGTCTTTCATTGAAACATTTCTCAATCCAACCCAACTTTAGCCAAAACAGCCACAACAAAACATACATTCCTCACTTCTGACCCATATGATCAGTCACACCCACATATGCAACCCTGTCAGCTGACATTTTCATCACAATTGATCTAAGCCACAGACCCCACTGCCTGCATCAATGTCCACCACTTTCTCGTTCTACGATCACCCCACAACTCACACCACATATCCAGCCCTACTCACATATACACACACACAAACTGTACACTCCCACTTCCTCTATCCTTTGGTGTTGGCATACATACATACATATTTACCTCATGTACCACTGTTGAACTGCAAATCTGATACAAGCACATATTTTAACACAAACAACAAAAGAAAAACATTTACAAAGATTACTTGTAAACTTGACCCCAATGCTTAAATCTAAACACACAAGTAGATACTAACACAGAGCACAGAATAAATATACACAAATTCTTAACCTACTATCCACAATGCATTGAATCTCATACTTCATGACAGTTACTTGTGTAAACATGCCATTAAATCTTTATGACTTACAACATTTTTGAATTTCACCCTCTTCATGCACCCCTCCAGACTTAATTCTAACATGTTATCTATATACTTCAACTGAGCTTCATATTTGCACGGGAAATCACTTCCTAACATTAGATTTAAACAAGTCCCTTTATGACTAATAAATCTTGAATAAACAGCTCCTCCTCAATGATTACTTCAAATTCCGGGTTCCCTTTCATGTAGTTTGGTTCGTTCAAGAATTCATTTTGTATCTTAGCTTGCTTGGACTTCCCCCAATACTTATTTAAAAACAACTTTTCAAACGCCTCAAAAGTTACAAATTTATCAGCACACTGATTTGCCCAAGTTTGAGCAGAGCAGTCATGAATTCTCTTTGCTAACTTCATGTTACACTGGTCTGACATACCAGGCACAAATTGGTCCTTGCATTCAGCCAAAAAATCTACTGGATGATAATTACCCACTCCTGAAAACTTTCTCCCATTAGGTGTCTGCACCATGGACCAATTAGTGTTTCCTGATGCAGTACACAATTCTAGACTATTTATTCTAGTGTTCACCTTCTCCATCTCAGCATTGTTTACTGTCACTACTTGTTCTATCTTTTTCCTAAAGTTACATTCTGTATTCTCTAATTTTCCTGACAGCAAAGTTTTTGTTTCCTCAATACCTGCCACCATCCTCTTGTCAACCTCAGCCAACGCCTGCCTAGTGCCCTCATTCCTGTGATCACATATTTGTTTCACAGCATCTAACTTGCCTCCTACCTCAGTCTCAATAGCACCAATTCCGGCATGTATCTCCTTTTCCCTATTTTCAAACCGTTCTGTTTGTCTTCCTACCTATTTGTCAATGTCTATGATTATTTCTGCCTTTAATCCAAGCATTGAATTTTGTAGTGCCCCAATGTCTGGCTTAAAGTCAGCTTTCAATCCTGATTTTAATGTTTCTATTTCTGATTTTAAATTTGAGTATGAATTTTCTATTTTTGATCCTAAACGTGAGTATGAATTTTCTATTTTTGATTCTAAACTTGAGCAACAACTCGCTAACATGGCTGCGAATATCTCCGGTGTCAACAACATTCCCCCAGTATTTACCGTCTCTGGACTTTCTGGTATGCTACTCTCTGAAATTACGTCGCTTGGCGACTTTTTAAAAAACCTATCCATTATCGGTATCACAAGAAAGCTTGATTAACACACAAGAATTTATAGCGCCAACTGCTTTACTTATCTTTTAATCCAGAAGTTGCTGCAACGAGCTGCGACGTCTCCAACGCTCGCTGCCGTATGTTGTAGAAGATGTGGCTCGAATATGTCCTCACTGCATCCCTTATCCTTTGTAGAATCGAAACTGCTGGGCCCCGACACTCCGTTGACGACTTGCGAAGTCCCCACGATCACTGCCGTCCGTTGCAGAAGATGAAATTTGAGTGCGTGGATCCCGCGCGCCGCCGCTCACTGCTGCCGGTCCGATGCGCCGTTGATCGCCGGTTACGGATGCCCGCGCCCGAACTCTGCGTCACCAACCGTCTTTAACCGCGCGACGCGATTGCGTATCTTCCGATTGTGCTGTTTTGTCCACTATCACTGTCCTAAGCACACCCTACCTCTCTGTCCGAGCAAGACCAGTGTGAATTTATCCCGCTCTCTGCTGCCAGCCGCCATACACACTTGAAATTGTCCGTCGAGTCCGCGCACTTGTTTGCAACTGTTCGTAACTGTTCACTGTCCTATACACACCCTAATCTCTCCGTCCAAGCAAGTCCAGTGTGAATTTATCCCGCTCTCTGCTGCCAGCCGCCACACACACTTGAAATTGTCCGTCGCGTCCGCGCACTTGTTTGCAACTGTTCGTAACTGTTCACTGTCCTATACACACCCTAATCTCTCCGTCCGAGCAAGTCCAACATGAACTTCTCCCGTAACGAGCCTCCAAATGCGAGGATGAAGGTCGGGGTGAGAGTTTAAAATAGGGAAAGATTAATTTCTAAAACTCACAACCACCAGCTGCGAACCAAATTCCTAAACATGCAAACCACTGGAACTGTTATTGCGACTGTTTGACTCGTTTTCTAGGGGATGCTACCACACGTTCACAGCTTTCCTTCCCTGCATATGATCAACAAAACAAATTCATAATAAAATCAAGTTCATGAGAGAAAAGGGTGTACTAACTACTATTTTTGAAAACACGTGAAAATTCACTTTATGTTGTTTATTTCACAATATTTGAACCCTGTGGCTGATACGTCTGTACGTCGACACATTTACCAAATAAAGTTATAGCTCGTGAGCCCCCAGACAAAAATGAATATTTTGTCGCGAATTGTTTTCACACCACGTGGCTGTCTCAAACACCGTTTATGTTCATGCCTATGCGACGACACGTGTTACATTAACAAATCACAGTCACTTTAATTCAATGCGATGCACACCTTGTTCCACTGGCTAAATATTCACAAACACACAGTAGCACTCGATTTAACTTGGTACAGTCTACGACGAACAACCACACGTGGCGATTGCCACAGACAAATCTCAAGTCACCACCTCAAGATCCACATGCCGACTGATGCAGAGCGACGCCGCCCGGCCAGCCACACCACGTGCTCTCGAGTCCTCCCTTCCTGCCCTCGCGTGCGCGCGCGCGCCAAAACTCAACTGCCGGGGTTTTTTCCCCTACGTCATCAACTTCCGCATGCGAGATGTTCTAACCGATTTGCCAACGTACAGCGCTCAGCCAATACATTTCTAAAACTTTACTTAATGTTGTTGTTATGGTCTTCAGTCCGGAGAATGGTTTGATGCAGCTCTCCACCCTACTCTATCCTGAGCAAGCCTTTTCATCTCCTCATAAGAACAGCAACCCACATCCACTTGAATCTGCTTACTATACGCGTCTCTTGGTCTCCCTCTGCGATTTTTACCCCACACACTTCCCTCCAATGCTAAATTTACGATTCCCCGATGTCTAAGAATGTGTCCTACCAAGCGATCCCTTCTTTTAGTCAGGGTATGCAAAAAATTCCTTCGCTCACCAATTCTGTTCAGTACCTCTTCATTAGTTATGTGATTTACCCACCTAATCTTCAGCATTCTTCTGTAGCACCACATTTCAAAAGCCTCTATTCTCTTCCTGTAAGCACTGCTTATCGTCCATGTTTCACTCCCATACAAGGCAACACTCCACACAAATGCCTTCAGAAAAGACTTCCTTACCCTTAAATTAATATTCGATGTTAGCAAATTTCTCTTTTTCAAAAATGCTTTTCTTCCCATTGCCATTCTGCATTTTATATCCTCTGTACTGCAACCATCGCATGTTATTTTACTACCCAAGTAACAAAACTCATCTACCACCTTCATTGTTTCGTTACCTAATCTAATTCCTTCAGCATCGCCTGATTTTCTAAGACCGCATTCCATTATTTTTGTTTTGCTCTTGTTAATGTTCATTTTATATGCTCTCTTCAACACGCTTTCCATTCCATTCAACTGCTCTTCCAGGTCCTTCGCTGTCTCTGACAGAATTACAATGTCATCAGCAAAACGCAATGTTTTTATTTCTTCCCCCTGAACTTTAATCCCTATTCCAAATTTTTCCTTGCTTTCCTTCACCGCCTGCTCGATGTACAAATTGAATAACATTGGAGAAAGGCTACAACCCTGTCTTACTCCCTTCCCAACTGATGCTTCCCTTTCATGCCCTTCGAGTCTAATAACTGCGGTCTGGCTTTTGTACAAGTTGTAAATAACTTTCCTTTCCCTGTATTTTACCCCTGCTGACTTCAGAATTTGAAAGAGTGTATTCCAGTCAACATTGTCAAAAGCTTTCTCCAAATCTACAAAAGCTAAAAATGTTGGTTTGCCTTTCCTTAATCTGTCTTCTAAGATTAGACGTAAAGTGAGTATTGCCTCCCGGGTTCCTACGTTCCTCCTGAATCCAAACTGATCTTCCCCGAGGTCAGCTTCTACCAGCTTTTCCATTCTCCTGTAGACAATTCGTGTTAAAATTTTGCAACCATGACTTATCAAACTGATGGTTCTGTAATTTTCACACCTGTCTGCGCCTGATTTCTTTGGAATGGGGATTATTACATTTTTCTTAAAGTCTGAGGGCATTTCGCCTGTCTCATACATCCTACACACCAGTTCAAATAGTCTTGTCATGGCTGGCTCTCCCAGAGACTTTAGTAGCTCTGAGGGTATTTCATCTACTCCTGGGGCCTTGTTCCGACCTAGGTCTTTCAAGGCTCTGTCAAATTCATCTCTCAGTATAGTATCTCCTATTTCATCTTGATGGACTTCCTCTTCCCTTCCTGCAACATCGTCTCTAAGTTCATTTCCTTTGTAGAGCTGCTCTATGTACTCTTTCCACCTTTCAGCTTTCGCTTCTTTGCTGAGAACTGGTTTCCCATCTGAGTTCTTTATATTCGTAGAGTTGCTTTTCTTGTCCCCAAATGTCTCTTTTATTTTCCTGTAGGCAGTATCTACTTTTCCCCTTGCTATACATTCTTCTACAGATTTACATTTGGCTTCTAGCCACTCTTGCTTAGCCATTTTGCACTTCCTGTCAATCTCATTTTTTAGACGTCATCATCGGCAGAGCTAGTTGGTATATAAACCTGTACTACTGTTGTCGGTGTTGGCTTCGTATCTATCTTGACAATGATAATGCGATCACTGTGCTGCTTATAGTAGTTTACCCGCATTTCTATTTTCTTATTCATTATCAGTCCTACTCCTGTGATACCCCCAACTGATTTTGTATTTATAATCCTGTACTCACCTGACCAGAAATCCTGTTCATCCTGCCACCGAACTTCACTAATCCCCACTATATCTAACTTCAACCTATCCATTTCCCTTTTTAAATTTTCTAATTTTCCTACCCGATTAAGGGATCTAACATTCCACGCTCCGATCCGTAGAATGCCAGTATTGTCTTTCCTGATGACAACATCCTCCTGAGTAGTCCCCGCCCGGAGATCCGAATGGGGGACTATTTTACCTCCGGAATATTTTACTCGAGAGGATGCCATCATCATATGTTCATACAGTAGAGCTGCATGTCTTCGGGAAAGATAACGGCTGTAGTTTCCCCTTGCTTTCAGCCGTTCGCAGTAGCTGTGTGGCAAAGCCACATTAGCTGATGTTACAAGGCCAGCTCAGTCAATCATCCAGACTGTTGCCCCTGTAACTACTGAAAAGGCTGCTGCCCCTCTTCAGGAACCACACGTTTGTCTGGCCTCTCCACATATACCCCTCCTCTGTGGTTGCACCTACGGTACGGCTATCTGCATCGTTGAGGCACGCAAGCCACTTTACTTAAAATCAAAATAATTACACTACACATTAAACAAATATTTCTTACGTTTATATATTAGTATAAACATCCTTTGTACTGTTCATCATAATCGTGCAATTTCTTATACCACAGATAAGTGATTTAACTGAATACTTCAAGATAAAATACAAAAGATTAATTGAAAATAAAATGAGAAATAGTTAATATATTATTTTTATAAACAAACATTGCCATGCTAGTTGTGTAACTGTCTTGTCTTCGTTGGTAATTTATTACTTTTCATTGTCAATTAAACATATTACGTTAGATGTGACTATATCAGCTAATGTATTGTTTATTTATCAACAGGCTATTTTGTAATGAGGGCCTTAAAGGTTCCTAACTGCATCGTATTACTTCAAATGCAAGTAGCATTACAATATTTGTGCATTGCACTGTGCCTGGCACTCGCCATTGTCCCTCTCTCCCCTCACCGTAAAAGGAACTGGAAAGTTGGAACAAGGCACCAACGTCGGCCTGCTTGCTGGCCTCCCGTCAGCTACAAGCACACAGCAAATCTCAACGTGGAGAATTTCTACCTATGGCCTAACTATAAATGTTGTCACCCAACTGTGTACATACATTGCTACCATAATTAATAAGATTAAAATTGTGTAACATTTAGTGCATTGGCATGGTCAATGTTTGCAGTGAACTTCATACTGTTTAATTATCAAATGCTATTGATTACCGGTATTTCTATTAGGCGGTAATCTCACACAGTGGAAAGTACTACGGTCAGGTAATCCGACATCTTCAGCACGCAGGAACGTTATAGTTATATGATTACAACGAGAAACAGCATCTCTGTCTGTAAGTTATATTTTATAATTTAGTGTATGCATCAGTCAGCTGTAAACTCTAAAAACGATGTTCTGGTTCTAATAACCCTTGCTTGGTCTAACAACTGTCGGTGACAATATACCTAATGTAGAATAATATAAACACCATGTCGGAATTTTATACATTAATTGGCACAAAGCACACAGTATTAATGGTGCTTGAGCCTCTACGATTTTATGGACGTACTAGCGTTGACCCATTCCTTTTGTTTGCAGAGGAAACGTCTATGTTGGTGCGAGACTGTGTAAGCAATTTTCAGAAGCGCATCTGGGAGGCATTATGAGATCAGTACTGGCTGATTGTACAACTACCAAAGCACAGACAAAAGGATTTGTGAACCCAAAAGTGTCAACATGTCTACCTTTACATATGGTTGTAATACCAAAATCGGGATGTTTCTATTCTCATGTTATGTTTTAAGGTACACGCAGACCGTAAAACAATCAGATTTGTATCGACACACTCGAAAACAACTATTATAAGACATCCGAAACAATATTTTAGTTCAAATATTCAAATGTTTGTTAAGCTTAAGGAACTTAAATACGGGGTCATCAGTCCCTAAACTTATGAACTTCCTTATACTAAAGACGGCACAAACATCTATGCCCGAGGGGGGATTCGAACCCCCGACGGAGAGCGGCATCGCGCATCGCAGAATATTTTAGTATTACTTTAGAAAACAATATTTCCTTGTTAGCATAGGTACTCAGCCATTAATATAGAATGAATTGGGAATAACCCAAACCACATCAACGGTGATTTATCTTTTATACTGTATTAGCAGAAGACATTTTAAATCATATTACCTCTATGGATCGTGTGTTACAGTTTACGTCTTGTCTACTCGCAACAGTTTACTGTGTATTGTAGGATGGCTGGGTTAGGGCCATGAGGTACCGGGTGTTAAGAAATTTTGTAGCTGGGAGGACACGTCACGAAGGGAATGGGTGGGAAAACATAGCAGATGGTGTAGCATACTGCATTACTGTGAGTAATTGCGCCAATGCTACCCAGAAACATTCTCATTGGCTGTCCCCCCGCCCCACCTCTGTGTAAGGTCCCCTCTACGTTTCTTTAGTAATAAAAATTAGATAAACTAACGTATAGAAATTGATATGATTTATTGTAAATATTATGTTTAGAGTAAGGTTTATTATGGTGTGTTTTGTTTATGTAGAAAGGCTTTAATTATGTAAAACAAATGAATAAATATGTTGGAGAAGTGGCGCTTCCCGCCACAAGCAAGAATACGTGGGAACGGCACTAGTGGCAGGCAGTTCAGGAGAGAGGTCAGCGTCAGCACGAATGGAGGTAAGACGATTAACAGTTATGTTGCAATGAAATGTCTGTACAAGTTTATAACAATGAACAGTGTGATATATGTCGTTTGTTGTTTCGCGGCATAACAATAAATTATAAAACAACTGGAATCCAGACTTTCTGTAATATCAACTACGAGTCTAGTCTCTAGTTCCAAAGCCTCCACAGCACATCACTTCTGCGTGGGGATATCAGATATAACGAAGAAGCCAGGTTAGTGTTGTTCAAATCAAATGTTTGTAGAGCTTATAGGACTCAACTACGGAGTCATCAGTCCCTAAACTTACAAACTACTTATGAACTAGCTAATAGTAAGGACGGCACAAATATCCATGCCCGAGGGGGGATTCGGATCCCGGACCGTAGTGGCCGTGCTGAACGTGACTGGCGCGCCGCAGACAGCTCGGCCACCGCGGCCGGCCCAGGTTAGTGACTAGAAAATTTTACTACACGCACTGACGATGCTGGTATTCCACGGCCCTCACCTGCAGCGCTACGTAATTAAATCTCTTGACATTGGCACGAGTGCGGTAGCAATATCGCCGAGGGAAGTGTTGGAGTGAGAGAAAGGGACGATTGTCTGTGAAGGCCAACTGACTTTTATCTAAAGCTCTTTCCACGTATCTTTCATCTCTTAAACCCCGCCGTAGTATTTGGACTGTGTAACTTCGTATCGCATACTTTGAATTGTTAATAACAACTTGTAATGTAACTTTTCCTATTTTCAGATGGCTGTACACTCACATTCCGGAAGCCAATAAGATGCAAGTGTTACTATTAGTGGGCATACACACGTCTAATCCGTGCACGGTGCCGTCACTTTGGCGGTCAGATTCTGCACATGGCGGTCGTTTGTGCGAACGGAGTACACCGCTGTCCCCTAGAGTGCACAATGGCCTAGCCCAGGCCGTTTGTTTGTGGGTGCGATAAGCTACAACTCTCGTTCACCTTTGGTGTTTGTGGAGGGATTCGCTCGTTACGAAACAGCCCACAATTTTCCATTCTTGCAACAGGAAGGCGATGAGTTGTTCCAAAAGAAACTGTTAAATTAAACGTCCTCTGCAAGGATTGCAGCAACATCTCTGCTCAGCATCTTCTCCAGACCTGTCTCCAATCTACAGATACACACATACTCCGAAGTGCACCTAAAGGTGCGTGGCGGAGGGTACTAAGTACCACTACTAATTACTTGCTTTCCCATACCACACCTGTATAGGAGGACGAGTCCTAATCTCTTTAATCTTACAGTTGTGGTGTTAACGCGAAATGTAGGTTGGCAGCAGTCGAATCGTTCTCAAGTCGGCCTCAAATTCCGGCTCTCTAAATTTCCTCAACAGTGCTTCTCGAAAAGAACGTCGCCTCCCTCCCAGCGACCCCCAGTTGAGCTCCCGAAGCACTTCGGTTTCGGTACCACTCGAGCACTGATCAAATCTACCAGTTACAAACCTCGGCGCCCGCCTCGTTTAAACCAATCTGGTGGAGATCCCAAACACTTGAGCTATACTCAAGTCGGGGTCGTACATGCGTTTTATATGCGGTCTCCTTTACAGACGAATCACACCTTCCCAAATTGCTCCCAATAAAGCGAAGTCGACGATTTGCTTACTCCACGACTGTTCTCACATGCTCGTTCCATTTTATATCGCTGTGCAGCGTTACGCTTAGGTAGGACAACAAATGACAGGTGTGACTCGTCACTCTTGCTCAACTACGTGAACGGGTGGAGCAGGCGCGTAATAGTTTATTCCGAGACAGTACTCGCCATTTGTCTGACCAAACTGATGTCAGGATCAGTGCCTACATTGCGTCCCTTGAAGGCTATACCTCATCGGGTGTTTCAGCATGGATCGCCACCTGATACGTCAGTACCGGTTGAGCTATAAATCTGGAAATTTCATCATTTTTTGTACCAGACATGCACTGTTTCAACAATAAATCTTGAATCAAATGTAGTAGTCTAAGATGGTATATTGATTTTTATTTCCGGCAGTGAATACATGGTTCTTTACGCTATACAATAATTCCGTGAAATTAGGTAACTTTGTGATACTTCTAGGATTGTTTATAAAATGACCTTTTGTAAATGTTTGTACTGTGACCTTTAATTTGCACATAGAAAGAATTTTATAACGTATATGTTTTAATTTTGGTAAAACTAAAGTTTTTCTTGAAGAATGAGGTTCAAATGTTCAAATGTTTGTAGAACTTATGGGACTTAACTACGGGGTCATCAGTCCCTAAGCTTACAAACTACTTATGAACTACCTAATACTACGGACGGCACAAATATCCATGCCCGAGGGGGGGATTCGAACCCCCGACCGTTGTGGCAGTGCTGACCGTGACTGGAGCACCTCAGTCTACTTTCTTTTTTTGTTTGTTTGTTTCTTTTTTGTTTTTCTTCTGATGTATCGTGGGAAATATAACTGAATATCTTCTTCTTCTTAGAAATGGAGAACCAAAATATGTCACGATGGTGCCAAAGTGCTTCTTGCAATATAATATAGAAAGCATTCTCTTCTATAGACATGCGAAAGCGAATCATTAAAACAAGAACTACATTTCACACAGTCGTCAGTCTCACAAGGCTGTGCGAAAGTCAACACTAACTAACAGAAAATAGAAATGGAAGATAATAATCCTGAACGAAGTCATATTTCGGAACGCTTCCCCCAACGTGAGCAGTGAGAACCTTCATTTTGTTAATGCACTGTTAATTTTGGCCAATTTCAGTCATTAGTACAGAAAGTATGGTACGACATCTTAGCGTACTTATAAATAATGTGACCCAAATTATTTGTCCTCGGTTACGAATGTTAATGAGAAAGTCAAAAGTGAGATCAAATGAATAAAACCTACACTATACCAAAAAGCACTCCATTGTGCAGAAAATTGTGCCTTGATAACTTCATTCCTGTTAAGGGTACATAATGAAACTAAAAACACACGTAACCAACTTGCAGGACACAATAAACATTATCCTCTTTACAATTCTTTCTTCATTAATTATTTTTTTTTTGAGCTTTTGTTTTCGTTTTCTTTTCGTTCCCATTACCCGCCATGTCAAGGCATTATGCAGATCACATTATATCTGTACTAATAATTCAATGAAGCACACGCAAATTCTAGCATAAGTCATACGACATCGAACTCGCAATTATTTCTTACAATGTCCAATCCAGGGATATGTTATAAATCCAGGTAGTCAGTCATATTTAGTGAAATAAATGAATAAATGTCACGTCCAGAAATCCATAAAGTAGCGTTTCGTGGTGGGATATGAATTTCACTGTGCTACCACATCGTCCATTACTGTCACTAGACGTATGATTGCATTCGTCGATCAGTCGCAACATATTCCGTGCAACATTCGAAATGTTGATAAACATTAGACCGCTCGTGTTATACATGGGTTTAAGTCCCGTCCCTGAGCGGATCATAAAAATAAAACCACTTAGTACATTTGAATTATCTTAATCTTGCATAAAATCGGCGAGACAATGCCACACGTAAAATTGTATAGTAAAAACAACTACTATTGTATACACAAATCGTGTGTCAGCATGCTGAAGGATCTTCAAAATATAAATTATTGAGATGTCAGGCATTTGCAATGTAACCCTCACCATTGAAACATGGACAAATAAAATAAACACAGTTACAAGTGGAAGCATAAAACCATAACCTTTTCAATTTCTCCAACTACTAATAGCGAGTAGCAGGTGGTGAACTATATGTAGGTAAACGTGTCCTATTACACACACGAGAGTTGCACGAATTACGTTTGCAGTATCATATCCCAATCCACAAGACTTACTTAAAAGGCGAGTTGCAGTCCCGTCACCGGAGATCCTCCTCCTCCGCCCAGTCTAAACGTTCCTCGTCAGGAGGCCGCGATGACTCTCCCTCAACTTCCATGTACACGTCACCTGATAAATGGCCCGGTGCAGCAGTAGTGGCTTCTGCCGTCGATGTCGACCCGGAAGGAAACGTTAGTGGGCGATATTGTTTCTGATACTGGTCTTCTGCCTTCCTCTTCACCGAAGCCAGAGCACTCTGAACACCCGAAGGCGGATCTGTCGTCATCTCGATCTCCGCTTCCGATTCGTTTCTCAGGAGAAGTACCTTCAATTGTCGAACAGTCGCCTCGCGTCGCTGTTCCGCATCCGTCGGCGTCTTTTGCTGTTCGGTACACGAAGCCTGCCGCCTCTCCGTTACTTGCTGTGGGTCTAGGTAGCCACTCTTCACGGTCTGCTGTGACTTCTTCGTCTTACGTTTCGAGGACGCAGAGTTATTCTTTACTGGCGACGGACTTCGGTCTTTCCCGGAATGACGGCCCGACTCCAGCTTACGGGATCTGCTGCCACTGCGCGAACGGTTGGTGGAATTATCGGCGTCAGAGGCTGGGACTCGTCGCGATTTCGGCATCTCGAGTACAGCACCATGTCCGGGTTCTGATCCTGTCCCTGAAGCCGTTATCTGATTCGGGCCTGTCAGTGATGTCACGTCGGAACTTTTATTAATCTCGGACGAAATCCGGATTACATTTGCCTGATTAGATTCAGTAACTGCCGGCATCTGAAAATGTTGAACAGATTCTCCAACCGTGGTCTGCTGAACTTCAGCAAGCTGTGATACCGGTAATGATGCATCTACAATAATCGGCTCCGTATGTCCCGTCATCTCCGATTCAACTAAGGCGTGCGTTACGTCCGTGGCGGTGATACCGGCTTCTGATTCAGGCTCATGAACTGCACGTCTTGCGGTAGCGGGAACTGAACCCAGTGCCACCGCCGCGTACGTTGTGTCGTCCGAACTTTCGCCCCGTGGCAGTTGTGCAGGTCGCTTGCGTCTGGGACAATCCTGTCTAAAATGACCCGTACCATTGCAAAAGGAGCATGTCTGTGGTTGTCCACTGTAAGTTACGAACGCACGATGTCCGTTAATATAAATAAACGACGGAATATGGGCCCTCAGTATCATTTTGACACTTCTCACGCCGTTTTCTACATGATATACCTACGCACTAGACCACTTTTCTTTGATGACTTCTATCACATCACCGTAAGGGGATAAATGTCTTTTAATGGTATCATTTCTTATTTCAAAGGGCAAGTTGAAAACTCGCACTGTCCTTATACCGTAACCGGCACTTGAAATCTTTACATTACTGACTGTACCGTCAAAGTGTTTGAATTTTCTGATACCGTCATTGTACTGAACTAAAACGTCACACATTTCGGTATTTTTCAATTTCAGCGTCACACATTTCGGTATTTTTCATTTCAGGAACATGGAATTTAGGAAAGTGTCCAGTTGTACACTAATAACATAGTTTTCTTGTAATCGCATTTCATTTTCCATCCACAGATGTATGTCGTGAGTCGACGGCCTAGAAACGGTGCTGTCGAACTGACATTGTATGTTGTTCTGTCTTTCTTCGGAGTTATCGAATTCCATACTCACACACACAGGCCACGAAGCAGCCGCGATGCACCGCTCGTCGCACACGTAAACAAACGGCCCGCTGTCCCGGAAGTGTTGACAGGACGGCGGACGAAGCAGGAATCGTCTCCTCGGCCACCGCGGCCGGCGAAGAATGAGGTATTGAGTATATGGAATACCAGTGGGAGAGGCTACACACGATTCTCCATTACTTTAACTACCACGGCTTCGCTTTCATATCCCTTTCCATTTGTAGATAATTTGTCGTTCCCTGTATTTTATTCCCGACAACTATATAATGTCTTGCAGCCCACGATACTAAAAATAGAAATTTACAAAAGATAATGAAACTTTATACCAATATATTTTAATTTAACTAGAAAGAAACTAACTTCGTTTGACATGGACCTTCTTAAAATTCAACAGGTTGGAAGGACAATTTCAATATGTTATATTTTTAGAAATATCATAGGTTAACGTCGTACATGAATTACCTTGTACACGACTGTCAAAATATGCCAACACCTTCGAAATGAAACATCCCGCAATTTGCCTAGAGTAATGGAGGGAAGTCACGAGTAACGTAATTAAGGATAGCAGGAGGCGGGTTCGAACCGCCGTCCTTCCGAATGCGAATACAGTGTGTTAGCACTGGACCACCTCGCTCGGTTAGGAAATGGAGTAAAGGTAGCAGGTGTCTTTTGTGTTTTCGCCAGCGCCGTCGCATCCCTCTCTCAGTGACGAGTAGCCCCAAGAGAGCCACTGTGGCGATACACAACCGGCGAGTAAACAGGCTAACATGGCGGCCGGCGCGCCACTCTCGAGGAGCGCTGCCATCATTAACGCCGAGGACTTTGTGCTCTCCGCGTTGCAATTAAACCCTCTGGTACAGCACGGTGTTAGGCGCACTAGAGTACGACACGAAATTCCGAGGGCCTCCCGCGTAAAACAGAAAGTCGATACCACTTGCGTGTAATGTGCGTTCTTACGGTCTAATTGTATATTTTGGAAAACGCGTCGCAGGGCCGGTATAATGACTGACGTCATTACCAGCTACTCGCGCTGCGCTCAATGGCGGCGGCGCCAGCTTTGTTTCGATAGTCGAGTCGCTATTTGAACTTCTCTCGAGCGCGTTCGAAAAAAGGAACCTTCTCGTTTACCTTCTAATGACGTTACGATATTTTGGGGGGAACGTGTTTATCGGCGGCGTGAGCGTCACAGCCGTGTCTTGTAGCCGCGCTTTTACCCGACTTCCCTCGGGAATTAGTTAATTAAAGCGATTCGCTGGTGGAGAGTACATCGATATACGCACCTACAGCCGGAGTATTTGTCATCGGTTTGGCCGGGACGGGTGGAGGGAGAAACAATTATCGTTTCGGAAACTCCACACATGTGGCTTTCATATGGGAAGACTTACAGCCCTGAAACAAATCAAATTATTTGAGGCCCTACTCCTTTAGTGCGGAGTATTTGAAATAGCCGCAGTTATCGCTCCGCTACAACCTACGGCAATAAAAATAATTTGTAGATTCCCCACCTCTGGCTTATAGGCTCTCCAAGAAGAGAGCGCAGTTTCCATTCTACATCCCGCGCAGTTAACGGAATGAGTGCACGAGTAGCGGCAAAATTAAAACTCTCGTGTCGTTATTTACATCTGCGTGCTCCTCGTTTGTTGGCGACCTGCACATAGAGTCTCTCCGCTACCTTTTCTGCGTGAACAAATCCACTCACCTGAGACAACAATTGTCAAATACCCTGATATATAGAAATACATTACCACAGAGGAAAACTGTTTCGATAATTTACACGTATTTGAGCAGGATATTTGTTATTTGCGTCTTTTTCTAACAATCTGGCGCTCCGTTGACGTCACCTGTTGATAGGATTCCAGATAAATCCAGTATTACACGAGACACGTGTCGTATATAAGTTTGCAGAAGTAACTGCAACTGCCACGTTTTCGTTCGCCATACTACACTATCGACTTAACATGTGCAAGTCCCCACCAACGCCCCAAGGGTACATATCGGAAAGTCACGCTTGTCCACGTATCATTTATTCGTTGCATGGGATACTTTATCTTTTTCTAAAACTGCCATTTATTGATGTTAAACTTCTGAGATATCTATGTTCGTGTTTATTGAGCGATTATTGTTATTTTGCATAGGTAGCATGAAATTTCAATACGATTATAGTGAGCTATGAACTAGCCTCTTTGTTTTATTATGTTACTACAATAATATGCTCATATTTAAGTGTTTCTTATGCAGATAACTTGGAATTTCGTAACGATTATACAGACTAATGAACTAAATAGCTCGTTATATGTGAAAATGGTACCAGCTAATGAATATATTTATGTCAAATAATGTTTCGTTCTAAGGTAATTTTTATTCTCATATCCAATTGACGTAAATTTTAATTCGTAGCTTCAACCTACGCTGTTTGATTATAACTCTTGTGCAGGTAGCGTTGAATTTCATTACGATGATAAAAACTAATGAACTAAATAATTGGCGGTGCGATGTAATGCACCTTACTGTAAGTTACTTTAAGTACTTTAAGTCATGCATATAAATATCTAGGTTAATCATTCATTTAGATTAGACAGACTTACATTTCACATTTTTAGAAGTGGAGTGACGTAGTTATTCCTGCAATACTGGCCGTTGCTGTGGCCACCACACAGAATTTTTTTTCAGAGTCTTGAAGAAATAACTAGAGGAAAGACCGCTAGAAATGGTGCGTTGTGCACATACATGGATATAGCTCCTATAATGACCACACTCGAATCACCGCAGAATAAAGCCGTTCCTATTAAGCGTCTGCTGTAATCGTAGCTTCACCCGTTTTGCCGATACGTTGCAGGCCCACTTGAGCTGACTTGTACACAGTGTGTTGGCAATACCGACTGAAGTTACAAAGAAGAGACTCGGAGGATAAAAGGCTGATCTTCGATCAGGAAATCATTCTCATAAATTACTCGAGTGTTTTATAACAACTACGGAAACTTGGGCATGACTGTCGTGCCCTCCACTACATCGTTCTAAATCCCGATTTGTTTGTAAAACGTGAGCAGAACTACTCCTCCTACACATACTTTCGTCAGTGGAGGATGGCCACTACGGTGGGTGGGTGACCTATGTTGTTAAAAGTCAGTATCCTACTAGTTTATCACCGTGTGTGACGCATGCGGGGCGTCTTGTGTCGTCTAGCGTATCAAGATGAAAATATCGTTACAACATTCATTTCTTACTTTACAACACTTTCGGCACTAGAGAATGTTCACAATTCCTGGATTCAGTTGAATGTCGAAGTATGAAAAAACATCTGCCTTATAACAGTTATGTTATATAACTGTAACCACTGTTAATGACAGTTATAACAATAATAATAATAATAGGAATAACTATTATTATTTTATTATTATTATTATTATTATTATTATATGCATAACCTATAAGACGAGAGAAAAAATCGCACTGACGTGTTTTACGGCCCACTTTAGATTTGCAGTTTTATAAGTTTTTACAAACATATTGGACCAAAATAATAATCTGATTAATAAAAAAATATTTTGATAACATTACGACTCTACTATTGCCGTAATATCTATGCACCCAACACGTAATATTCTTTCTGACCGATTTTAACAATCAGCCAAAATTATATGATTTTGAGTTTAGTTTTGACAAACATACTCTTTTTTAAACTTTTACCTCTTTGAACTATCATTTCAATATCTCTACCACATTTTCGTTATATTTTTCCGTTAAAATATTATCACCTGTCTTGCCTTGGTAGTTCAAAGTTTATTTTCTCTGCCTGTACTGGTTACGAATGACTATAGGCTGGAACGAACTAACGAACGTAGCGTACATTTGGAGATCGGACGAGTGACTATACCCTGGATGGAACACAGCGTACATTTGGCGTTCGTAAATCAGTCACGTGACATCCCTCGCCCCAAAATCTCTTTTGCGTACGCCATCTTGCTTTCTCTAATTGATGAATTTCTTATTTAACTAAATGTTCAAATGTTTGTAGAGCTTATGGGACTTAACTACGGGGTCATCAGTCCCTAAACGTACAAACTACTTATGAACTAGATAACACTAAGGACGGCACAAATATCCATGCCCGAGGGGGGATTCGAACCCCCGACCGTAGTGGCCGTGCAGACCGTGACTGGAGCGCCTCAGTCCCCTCGGCCACCGCGGCTGGCTCCTATTTAACTCAAGTGTTGTCATTTCAAAGCAATGAAGCACTGAAAATTATCAAAAACACGTCGTTCTTAGGAAATGAATTATAATCTAATGTTGGTTGGTTAATTAACACTTGCCATCGATAGTACGAGACTCACAGACTACTCTCGCAGCTTTTCGCCATAGCGTAATAGGCGAGGAATTAGTTTGTGATGTACGAACATGTTAGACGGTGTTTCGGAACTAGCTAGGGCGTGGTTGCTCAGCGTGCTCGGTCAGACGGTTCAACTAACACCATCTGAAGAGAAGGCCTGTGCCACGTCACTGGCTGACAGCTGTGCCCCATCAGCGATTCGCGAGCTACTCTGCGTGACGTGACGTGGCCAGGCCTTCTCTTCAGGCGGTGTTGGTTCAACTCCATCAGTAATAAAAAAACTGAGTATAACCACCACTGTCAATTTTTTTTGTCCCACTTTATTTTTCCTCCTGCTTCCTAAAAGGTTTTCGCTCACACTTGTTAACTGAACGCAGCTGTATTCTGCAAGATTCTGAGTTGCTCAAAGGTAACAGCACTTTCTCTGAAAAGCTCATTTGTTCTGTTTCGAGAACATGCCATGAAATACATAGCAACAAATTGTAAACATAGACTTCTTTAACACATGTACATAAAGTGGGGAGATACTGTTACAATGACTGTTGTAAATGACGTATTGATAGTACTAACTTTGTATATATATTGAGTACTAGAGTTATAAGAGTTAATTCAGTATACCACACTTATTCCGTTTGTGATTTTAGCTGTAAAAGAAAACGTAATAACGGTTTGACATAGAATAATTGCTCTTTATTTTAGTGCAGAACAGTGTAACATGAACGAAGTCATATCTGAACTACAAGAAAGGTAATACCATCTACTTTAAAAGCGTCCATAGCAACCATGTGAAAGACAAACATTTTAGTAGATTGATTCTAATTAATGACTTTCAATATATTCCACAAATAGTGAATAAACGCTTAGAAAAAAATTAACAAGGTAATTTGTAGCAATGTATACTCTTCCCTTCTGTTTCATTAAGTAACTACACTTTCCACAGGAATCTGGGACTTCTTTTATATACGAAATTACCTGTATCAGCACTTTGCGCTGAATGTTCATTATTACAGTATCCTCCCAGTTTACGTGCATATGCTTCAGAAGACCATTGTTCAATTCGTTGTTACGCATTTCACGGCATGTTCACAAAATAGAACAAACACACATTTTAGAGGCAGCATTGTTACATATGCACAACTCTAAATATTGAAGAACATAGCTCGATTTAATTAATAAGAGTGTCTGAAACCCTTTTAGAAAATAAAAATATTTAGGTAGTTGCGGGTTCCGAACCACTGACTATGAGCATCACAGACTAACGCATTGCCCACTACGCTACGGCTAACAATTAGAAATTTCGCCCTTTAATCTCGTACTATTGACTGGAGTTGTTAACTGATGCTAAAATTGAATTTTAGACATTAGATTATCATTTATCGTACGAAGAATTACGTGTTTTTGTTAATTATTGAGTGCGCCATTGCTTTGAAGTGAAAACGTTTAAATTTCAATAAGAAAATCATCAAATACGCAACGCAAGATGGCGTAAGCCAGAGAGAGTTCTGGGCGAGGAATGTCACGTGACATCTCCGAACGGCTGGTTTTCATCAATTCAGTGGATTGGAAAAAAGTTGTGCAGAATTTTCTCCTCTACAAATTGGGTTATTCAAATTTCGTGTCAGATAAATGGTTAAGCCGTTATTTTCATTTAAATTTCGAGCTGTCAAAAGACGATCGCAAAGGCCCACTTTTTGTGTTACTACCGTAACCTAAAGTGGACCAAAATTGGCTAAGGGATTTCGTTCCTTTGAACATCATTACGTATAGTTATTGGCAAACCGGTAATAAAGTGTAAGCCTTTGCTACTTCTCGTTTCGTAAGCCATATAGTAATAATATCAAATTATTATTCAAATGTTCAAATGTTTGTAAATCTATCGGAACAAGTTGCGTGGTCATCAGTCCGTAGCTTACAAACTACTTAAACTAAGGTAAACTAACCTAAGGACAACACACATAGCCATGCCCCAGGTAGGACTCGAACCTCCGACGGCGAGCAACCGCGCGCTCCGCAGCGAGACCTTTTAGACTGCTCGGCTACTCCACCGCGGCCAAATTATTATTCCGTCGCATTGGAACTACTTTTGCATGACACAAATATTTGTGTCACCTTGTGTTTTGAACAACCCTTAAAACATTAGATTCTTGTTCAATTTTATTTTTATTCACTGTAGTCATGTTGTAAGAATTTATGTTTCCACTGTTTCTCTATGTATCGTATTTATGTTTCCTTTTTTCAGTACTATTAATTTACAGATTTCATTCTAATATTTGTTTACACTGTAACTGCTCCATCAAAGAAGTTAATTCACTTTCCTTGTGTATCATGTCTTCTGGTTTACTGACAACACAAGTTCTTTGACTGAACTTCAATAATTGTCTGATGATGGCCTAATAAACCGAAAATCGATTCACAAAATAAACAAATCTGTAGAACAAACACAAAATTGTGTATTTTAATTTTCATAATGAATTTGTTCTACCAAGAAGCGTCGGAAGAATCAGTTAACATGCTTATGCATGGTTGGTTGAGCAACATCTATGAATAATCTAAGGGATTGTGTTCTTTATGCGTTATACACGTTCAACGTAAATATTCAGGAGACGTTTGAACCAAGATGATGCAATACTTTTTTATGTATGTATTTGTGACAAACCGAAAAGGAAAATCAAACGTCTTGGCTGCTTCGCTAGCTTCACTCACAGTAATGCAAACTATAATATTAGTTTGCTGCCTAAACACATTCTCGAAAAGTCGCAGTGTATTCGGAAATAAACAGCAGTTACTTATGACACGTGATGAATTATAATTTCTTATAAGTATTACTTAAGTTGTACTCCTAGGTTCCTGCCCAGCCACACCTTCAGAAACAGCAATATCTAAGGAAAGAATGGTTCGTTATTTTTTTGTGATAAATAAGAATACAAATTTCAATCCTAGTCTCAGAGATTGCTAGAAATCGAAGATGAGACAAGAGAAAATAAATAAATAAATAAAAAAGGTGACTGCAGCAGGGAGCAAATTTTCAAGCATTATCTTCAGCTCAGAAACTCAACGCCTTTATTTACACGACCATGGTGAACATTGAAATTCGCAGTTTTTAATCCATTGTAAGAACTCTAGACGGCTTTTACCGCCAAAGCGCCATTTAATTACAGGAAATCCAACCAAGTGTGACGCGTTTTTAATAAATCATCTGCTGTACTGTTTTGTGTGGTTGTAAGGTGCTACCACGTAGTGGCTATAGTTCAACTCATTGCTTAGCACCCATACATAACAGCAGTAAAAAATTATTAACTCTCTTAGAGTTTTCCAATTAACTCTACATTTATTGCCGAAACATTCGATATGGAGCACATGAAACGTTTCCATTCACTGATCAGTAGTAGTGAGGTATCAACTGTCGATACGTGCTGAAGCACCCAGCTCAGTACGTTGTGCAGCCGGCACAGGCGGCGCTGATTCTGCATCCAATTTATCATACAGATGGCGTATATTGTCTATTCCACACCTGCTCCAACTGTTCAAAAATGTTCAAATGTTTGTAAATCTTTCGGACTCAACTGCTGGGTTATTAGTCCGTAGCTTACAAACTGCTTAAACTAGGTAAACTAACCGCAGGACAACACAAGCACCTATGCTCGAGGGGGAATTCGAGCCCCCGACGGCGAACGGCCGCGCGCACCGCAGCACGGCGCCCCAATGTGCACGGCTATTCCGCCGCGGCGAACTGTTCACGTTGTTCTGCAAAAGATATGGGTTGACAAATGGCACGTCGCCCCATCATATTACAGATAAGACGACAGATCGTTATGGACAGGGAGGTTGCTGCCCGTCTTGCAGAGAACGCGTAGTGTGTGTGTGCGAGCATCATCCTGATGGAACAAGAAATTACCTTCCTCTTGCAAAAAGGCGAGTCGTACAATATTCTACACGTTTCTAGGGCTGGTTATCGTTAACTCTGCGACGTGCGTGAGCGACACTTGTAGTTTATCGCAGCCCACACCAGAAGGCCTGGTGCTGGGCCAACGTATGCACAGCACTCGCCATATGTGCATCCCTTGCGTGCAGACGGAAACTCTCCAGGAATCAGTAAAGCCTGGACTAGACACGTACCTCCCCACTGCTAGTAACCGATTGGTAACAGTTCGTGTTGAGACTCGCGGGCTCACATAACCTCTTATCTATGCTGTAGTAGACGTGGGATCAACCACTGCTGCCGTTACAGTACGACGATCTCGGAGGGCGCCTGTGCTTCATGGACGGCCAAATTACCATCTATGTGTGTGACTTTTGCAACTAACATCATTGCTGATGTAGCACGTCCAGCGTGTGTGGGAATTCTCCAAAAGTTTCATCTCGCCCTTCGCGTTGTTCTCTTTCAAACTCTCTCAGTTAGCTAAAAGAAGCACGAGTTCTATAAACATGCCATCGAAATCTGGTATTTATTCATTACGCTGTTTGCTGACTATGTTGAAAACATTGTCAGTACATCTCCTATCTCCCCCGTGGTACCTGTCGTCTACAGATCAAGATAGACGTCGTCTTTCCCATGTACTATATCCTTTCTCCAGAGTGTATCTGACTCTCAAGTCAACAACGTCATGCCAGATGCATATGTGCAAAAACTTCTTAAAATGTGGGCATTCAATCTGTATTCCTCATCTGATGCCAAGATTCACAAAGACTAGATGCATAGCAGTACAGCATAGCACGGTATAATTAAGGAGTCGATATTTAAGATTATTGCATCGGTTTACGATTTAAGCCCTCGGATCGATGGCCATGTATCATATTTATGTGTGCCAGACAAGTGTGAAATGGCCATAGCAACCCCACTTCAATATTTGGCCTAAGTGTTGTCGTGTCATGTCACACGGAGTAGGCTGCGAGCACATAGCTGATTGGTTGGTAGTTGGGGCACAGACCACTGTCTCATAGCGGTCAGCCAGTAAGCTACACGATCGTGGCATACTCTGTGTAAAGTGACACGAAAGCACTTTGGCCTTCTCTTCAAAAATGTTCAAATGTTTTTTAAGCTTAAGGGACTTAACTACGGGGTTATCAGTCCCTAAACTTACAAACTACTTATGAACTACCTACAACTAAGGACGGCACAAACATCCATGCCCGAGGGGGGATTCGAAACCCCGACCGTAGTGGCCGTGCAGACCGTGACTGAAGCGGCTCTGTCTCCTCGGCCACCGCGGCTGGCGGCCTTCTCTTCAGGCAGTGTTTGTCATAGGCAGTCTGGCTGCAACTGCAGCAGCCTAATAGCCGAAGACTCACTGTACAGTCTCATCAGATGACTTACACCATCACCACTGTCTGTTTACCCTAACAAAATCAGGGTGCAACGGTTTTGCGATGGTAACTAAATAGGTGCCCTGGACAAGCTAAGGTTGTGGCAACATATTGCCGCAAGACACGATGTAATCCGACTGCCAGCGTGGCGCAGGGGATAGTGTCAGCGACTGCGATGCTGCAGGACGCCGGTTCAATCCCGTCCACAGGCAAAAAATTATTTCTTTGTAATTAACGATTCCAGAATGTTCTACATCTTTTTTATGTTCACTTGTAAATTCTACTTGTTTCTTATGTTAACTATTCTTATAATTTCTGGTACATTCTGTGTATAAATAGCAGAGCCCTGTGCCCGAGATGCAGTCAGTGCTGCGTGTATGTTAAGTTCGTAACAAACCTGCTTTCAGTATAAGTGCCGTGTTCAGTTGCCTTCGAAGACAAGCCTGCTTCCATTTCAACGCGACACTGGTTGGTGGAGGGGCCGGGTATCCTGTGCAACAGCTGCATCACCGTGGCATCGATCAGGCAACGTAAAAGCCGTCGCTTACATGGGCTAGAACTGGAATACAAGGGATATACCGAGAGCATCCTTCCGAAAGTCCGTATCATCAGAAGAACAATGGACATGAAACCAGCGCTACGTCAGCTGCACATCACCCGTCGGTGTTCTTTGGAGACGCTGGACAGGACCCCAACAAATGCCTAAAAGGGATCGACCGAGTGGCCAAGTACAACAGGTGCTTGGCAAACGTTTATTTCTACCTGGACGGAACAGCCCAACAATGGTTCAAAAACAACGAAGAGAAGCTGAATGACTGGGAGACGTTCCAGACGAAACTCATGAAGACGTTTGGTGACTGCAAGCGACAAATCCACTCGGGGGAAGAACAACTGAAGAACCGAGCCCAACGACATATATACATAATGTTTTCGCCCTGTGTAACATAGTCAATACGAATATGACTGAGGCCGACAAAATCACGCACCTAATGAAGGGTACCAAGCACTTCTGATCAAAGACGTCACTACGACGAAAAAGTTCATCAAATGGTGCACGCGTATTGAAGAGATGCAACAAAGGAGGGTTGGACTAAAGAAGCATGACAGACTCCCCAATGTAGTCACTATGGCCGTTGTGGAAGACCAGCATGACTTCGCTTCACTCATACGACAAATTGTGAGAGAAGAATTACAGCAGTTTATGGCAGCCGTGACTATTAGACCGAGCGACCATCAGATAATGGCCATGGATGTAAGCCCTGTAAGTGACGAGTAAGCCGGCGCCGCTGAGGAAGAGGTATTTCAGGCAATAGCTCCTGTCTGCCCCTCCAATCGCACTCGACGTGAAGAATGGCGTCGCCCTGCCCCTGCTATGACTTACGCTGCAGCCACCAAACGGCAGCCCATGAACCGGCCGACGCGGTCGCAACCAACTGCCACGGCAACTATGACGCCCCGCAGAAGAACAGACGTCTGTAGGACAGAAGACAACACATCACTAGCGAAGGTGAAAGTCGGGGTGAGAATTTAAATAGGGAAAGATTAATTTCTAAAACTCACAACCACCAACTGCGAACCAATTTCCTAAACATGCAAAAACACTGGAACTGTTTGACTCGTTTTCTAGGGGATGATATCAGACGTTCGCAGCTTTCCTTCCCTGCATATGATTAACAAAAATTTCATAATAAAGTAAGTTCATGTGAGAAAAGGGTGTGCTAACTACTAATTTTGAAAACACGTGAAAGTTCACTTTATGTTGTTCATTACTCCATATTAAAACCCTGTTGCTGATACGTCTGTACGTCGACACATTTAACAAATAAAGTTATAGCTCGAGAGCCCCCAGACAAAAATGAATATTTGTCGCAAATTGTTTTCACACCATGTGCCTGTCTCAAACGCCTATGCGACGACACGTGTTACATTAACAAAACACAGTCACTTAAATCAGTGTGATGCACACCTTGTTCCACCGGCTAAATATTCACAACACACAGTAGCACTTGATTCAACTTGGTGCAGTCTACGACGAGCAACCACACCTGGCAATTGCCACACAAAAATCTATAGTCTCCACCTGGAGATCCACATGCCGACTGTGCAGAGCGACGCCGCGCCCTGCCAGCCACACCACTCGCTCCCGACTCCTGACTACCTTGGGCCACGCACGCGCGCGCGCCAAAAGCCCAGCTGCCGGGTTTTTTTCCTAAGTCATCAACTTTCCCATGTGAGCTGTTCTAACCGACTTGCCAACGTACAGCGCTTAGCCAATACATTTCTAAAACTTTACTTAAAATCAAAATAATTACACTACACATCAAACAAATGTCTTCTTAGGTTTTTATATTGGTATAAACATCCTTTGTACTATTTATTATAATCGTGCAATTTCTTATATCACATATAAGTGATTTAACTGAATATTTCAAGATAAAATAATACACAAGATTAATTGAAAATAAAAAGGGAAATAGTTAATATATTATTTTTAAAAACAAACATTGCCATGCTAGTTGTGTAACTGTCTTGTATTCATTGGTAATTTATTACTTTTCTTGTCAATTAAACATATTACGCCAGATGTGAATATATCATCTAATGTATTGTTTATTTGTCAACGGGCTATTTTGTAATGAGGGCCTTAAAGGTTCCTAACTGCATCGTATTACTTCAAATGCAAGTAGCATTAGAATATTTTATTTCACGCTGTGCACTGCACTGCGCCTGGCACTCGCCATTGTCCCTCTCTCCCCTCACCGGAAACGAGCCTGGAAAATCCTATGCTGGAACAAGCCAACAACGTCGGCCTGCTCGCTGGCCTCCCGTCAGCTATGAGCACAAAGCAAATCTCAACGTGGAGAATTTCTACCTATGGCCTAACTATAAATGTTGTCACCCAACTGTGTACATACATTGCTACCATAATTAATAAGGTTAAAATTGTGTAACATTTAGTGCATTGGCATGGTCAATGCTTGCAGTGAACTTCATACTGTTTAATTATCAAATGCTATTAATTACCAGTATTTCTATTGGGTGGTAATCTTACAAGCTATTACAAATATGACTGAGAATCCTACTTATCTCCTGGGAACAAGCGGTAATCTCACAGTACCCCCACTTGCGGCATCAAAACCACGTGCAGGATGGTGCAAGTAGCACCAAAATTAATACTTTCAAATGAGCAAAATTTAAATTTACAAAATTATTGAATCGGATTGACTCAAACACTATACCAATTATGACCTCAACTAATGCAAAATAAATAAATAAATAAACAAGGCAGTGAGAAAATTACCGAATATTTGTACTATTAAGACCACTTATAAATTAACACAATCCTTATAACTAATTACATCCATGAAATTTAAGTGTTCCTGTTGTTTATATACAGAATTGGCACCAAATTTATAATAGCATTAACCTTTAGTCTTTAGAAGACCTTGTCCTACATGGAAAAACTAAAATTATCACTATAAAAACTTTTGTCTGGGTGCAATGCACTTGTTTAAAGGAAATCTCTCACCACTTTGACACTGAGATACCCAGAGTCATCGTTGCAGCAACTCTGGCCCATGGTGTATGGTCCTATGTCTCCATCATTTCAACCAACATGCTGTTGCAGTTTAGATTCATGGCACTGGATAAAGCGTTCTTGTTCACATATGTCATATCCACCTTACATGGAACAGGAAGAACAGAAGGCACTCATGAGTCAATATAGACAAAAGTTTGTCTGGACACCAGGATTCGATTGGATTTGTATCCCATCCCTCTGCCATCCAGACTTGGTGCAATTGAAACTGAGCTTTGAGACATGTACAGTAACATGCAAATCAACAGAATTAAGAACTAACAGTGGCTTGTGTTAGTCATGATCAGATTAACCCAAAACTACATGCCTGCACTCTCATCAACCATAGCTTCAGATGAAACAGACAAGAGAATATGTGGCCTACTTGGAGTATTACTCCATCAAATAAAACATCAACAACCTGCCTGTGTCAAAAATATATCTTAAAGTTCAAATAATATTACCAAAAGAATGATATCATAGAGAATTTTCTCTTCTATCAACATGACACCAACGTTTATAAATATAAATCCTACCACCTCGCACCTAAAAAAGAAAAAAAAAATTACTTCTACTGGTGTGAGGTTAAATTTGCATCCCCGTCATCAGCCTCATGTGCTTTCCACAAATACTCCCCACAATAAAATATCTAAGGTTAAAGTCTAATTTCAAAATTAGTTTATCAATAAACATCTACATTTTTTAAATAAAATATCACCAAACCCTATTGATACTCAGGCTAGACAGAAAAATACTTCTCGTCAACTGTTGTTGCAGAAATTGTTCAGTGAACAGTTGAGCACCATTAAAGAAACCAAAATGTGTTATCAGAATCAGTTTAATATAACAATACAGAGCATTCCCTATTAGACACGTTACCTACCAAATACTCAAAAGAGACAGACATTAAAGAGCAAACACTTTCTCTCATTGAAACATTTCTCAATCCAAACCACCTTTAGCCAAAACAGCCACAACAAACATACATTCCTCACTTCTGACCCATAAGCACACCCACAGAAGCAACACCGTCAGCTGACATCTTCATCACAATTTATCTAAGCCACAGACCCCACTGCCTGCCTCAATGACCACCACTTTCTCATTCTCCGAGTCACCCCACAACTCACACCACATAGCCATCCCTCCTCACATATACACACACATAAACAGTACACTCCCACTTTATCCTTTATTGTTAGCATACACACATACACATATGTACAGTCTTTACTTCAGGTACCACTGTTGAACTGCAAAATCTGATGTTAGCATATATTTCAACAACAACAAAAATAATATATAAAGAAAGCATGTAAACGTGACCCCAATGCTTAAATCTAAACACATACATAAATACTAACACAGACCACAGAATAAATATACACAAATTCTTACACTACTATATACACTGCTTTGGATCTCATACTTCATGATTTATAGTGGTTTATGGCAGTTGCTCGTGTAAACATGCCATTAAATCTTTATCATTTACCAAATTTTTGAATTTCACCCTCTTCATGCATCCCTCCAGACTTAATTCTAGCACTTTATCCTTATATTCCAACTGAGCTTCACATTTGCACAGAAAATCACTTCCTGACACTAGATTTAAACATAGACCTTTCATCACCAATAAAGCTTGAATAAACAGCTCCTCCTCAATGATTAATTCAAATTCTGAGTTCCCTGCATTTAACACCCCTATTTTTCTTGCAAAAGCATATTTCTCTACTACCCATGCCACTGGCTCCACTGACTTTAAATGTCTAAGGAGTTGGACCCAATCATCTGGACCATATTCACATACTTCTTTATCAATCCACCCTGCTCCTACCCCATCACAATCCATTTCCTTACAGTTTTCATTGTTGTGTACTACAAAAGTTTGTACACTCTCCTTATCATTATCTATCCCCTCCTGTAATACACCAAATCCCTCATCTACTTCATTTTGGTCTACAGCACACATGCCTAATCCCCTTAATTCATTGTATTCATTCTCCCCACTCACTTAGTCTTTTACCAGGCTATAGTAAGTTTCATCCCTATTACATTGCTTCCCAAGTCGGTCCAAATACTCATATTTGTAATAGCCAATCATCTGCTGCCCACTTCCTAATCCACTTTATCTTCTCAATAATACCTCTGTCCTGTCCCAACTTATCATCAGTTACAGGTGGGTGTACATCAGTATTGACAATTTCACCTACTTCAGAAACATTCACACTTCTCTCATTATTCATACTAGACCCAGTGTCATTTATTGTTTTTACTGGATCACATTTAATCATTTTAAAATCAGAACTCCATTCATTCTCATTCACATACTCAACACCACTTATCCCATGTATCACTTTTGTGCTGGTTCCAGTGCCATTAATTTTTATTGCTGGACCAGTTAATTTACAACTAGCATTACACTCATCACTGTTTTCACATTTGCCTTCATTCAATCTTTCTACAACAACCATGCTGGCTCCAGTACCCTCACTAGTTTTAGCTGGGCCAGTTTGTTTATAAATCCCATTATTACTATTCACAATCACACTTTTAAAATTAGTCAACACTGGTCACTCAAAACCAAGGCTAACCCAACACTAATGTCATCCTCCTTACATTTGTTATTGAATAAATTTCGCACATCATATTCCCCTTTACTGTGCTCATTCCTATCCTTTCTCCTCTTGTTTGCCTTTCTTTTGTCATGTTGCATGAACCAATCCCCAAAAATTTGCTCACTACCTATAACAGCATCCATCTGACACATATTTTCCTCTCTTTTCTCCCTTTCCTTGTTTACTCTATTTATGTTTTCTTCCCTCTTTTCTGTATCCTTGCCCTTGTGAAATCCTATTTCCTCTTTCCTATCATCATCTCTGTCCATGTGACATAGTTTTTCCTCCCTTCTCTCCCCATCTCTATTCCTACTGTAATTATGGTTATTAGATCCCCTGTTATCCCATCTTCTGGTCCTGTTATTAGAATAGTTCCTTGTCCCAAAACGGACCTCATTTGGAACAAATCTTAGTTTCCCTGATTCTGTCTCTGATTTTCTCTCCTACTGTTATCCCCATTCCTATTTCCACCTTCCTGCCTTTGATTTCTTCTATCATTTTCCCATGTTTCCCTCTGGCTTCTATTATCCCAGTTGTCCCCTCAGTTATTTTCATTTGAATTCCTCTCTCTATTGTGGTTTCCCTGGTTGTGACCCCCATTTTTACTGCCTCTGTTTTCATTGTGGTTCACATGCTGTGTGCCCCTGAGCTGTCGTTCCATAACTAAACCCTGATATATCTTTTCTACAAATTCAATGAAATTCTCAGCTGAATCTGTGGGATGGTGAAGTAACTGCCAATGCAAATCTGCAGGTAACCTCCTACACAAAGTGGAAATTACTGCTAAAAGATTCAAAGGTGTATCTAAATGCACTAGTTTCTCAAGTTCCTCCTGACAAAATTCCTTCATGCTCTGTTTCCCTTTCACATAGTTTGTCCCGTTCAAGAATTCATTTTGTATCTTAGCTTGCTTGGCCTCCCCCAATACTTATTTAAAAACAACTTTTCAAACGAGTCAAAAGTAACAAATTTATCAGCACACTGATTTGCCCAAGTTTGAGCAGAACAGTCAGGCATTCTCTTTGCTATCTTCACTTTACACTGGTCTGACATACCAGGCACAAATTGGTCCTTGCATGCAGCCAAAAAATCTCCTGTATGATAATTACCCTCTCCTGAAAACTTTTTGCCATTAGGTGTCTGCACCATGGATTAATTAGTGTTTCCTGATGCAGTACACAATTCTAGATTATTTATTCTAGTGTTCACCTTCTCAATCTCAGTATTGTTTACTGTCACTACTTGTTCTATCTTTTTTCTAAAGTTACATTCTGTAATATAGAATTTTCTGGGAAGTTATTTGCCGTTGACAATGTGACGCGCCCACCGTTGACAATGAGAATAGCTGCAGTCACAGACACAGATGAGCGATTAAACTGTGAAGTCCTTTTTGATAGTAAAAAGTTTTTTCAGGCTCACCAAAGAAATTTACATACCAGCGGATATCATAAGCATTACCGGAGGTCGAGGAGACATTTGTATCACCAATTGTCACGAGCAGTCGCAACTTATCCCCAAAGGAATGTGTATCGGGACAGCTGAACCAATCCAGGACGGTGAGCTCAACGTCATCAACGAAGACCCATGCTCTGCTGTTAGTACAGACAACACGCTGGAGGAAACAAACGGGGAACTGCCAATAGGGCCCGGACTGACCAAGGAACAATGCCAGCGGGTGTTAGCTATACTACATCAATTTTCGGGTGCATTCACACCCCAGCAGGGGAAAAGTCACACGAAACGGCCCACGATAAGGCATTGTATCAATACTGGGGATCATCCTCCAATTAGCCAGCGTTCGTATAGAGTGTCGACAGGTGAGAGACGAATAATTCGGGAGGAAGTGGAGAAGATGGTGCACGATGACATTATTCGACCTTCGGACAGTCCTTGGTCGTCTCCTGTGGTCCTTGTAAAGAAGACGGATGGCACATGGCGATTCTGTGTCGACTATCGGCGGCTGAACAAAATCACAAAGGAAGATGTCTACTCACTGCCGCACATTGACGACCCCTTAGACGGCTTGAAAGGAGCTACATACTTCTCAACTATGGACATGCAGACAGGTTACTGGCCAATAGAGGTTGACGAAGCTGACTGGGAGAAGACGGTTTTTATTACATCTGACGGCCTCTATGAATTCAAAGTAATGCCATTTGGATTACGTAATTGATTTGATTTAATTTTCTCAGGGAAGCCAAAACAGTTTTGGTCCAACCCGCCACTGCCCGCACCGAAACTAAGTTTATTGTGCGGTATCGCTCCCTGTATATCTAGTAAAGCCAACCAATACCCTTGAACAGTGCAAGCAGTCCCTTTACCAGTTCTTTATTAGACACAATTTCTTCGGGTCTGGTTGTCCCAATTGTTCTGTGCCTTTTACTCTCCAATGCAATGCTTTCGAAGATTAGATGTGATGTAGTTTATCACTGTCATCACAGATCCTACATTTAGGGTCCTCTTCTATTATTCCCATTGTATGTAGGTGTTTTTTGAAATTCCCATGGCCTGTCAGCAATCCAACCATGAGTCTAATCTCTTTCCTGTTCAGGCCCATGGTTGCAGAGCTTCTTTTAAAACATGGCTTTGGCATCATTACCTTGCCATGTTTTTGTTGATAGACTGACGCTATGATGCAGTGGAAGGCTCCCAGCTACCTTCCAGCTCCACAACATCGATGGAGTCAAAATTCCTGAAGATGGTCTAAATAAGATTGAAACTAGTTGAATGAAATTAATTATTGCATTCTAGACTGTTCTTTATTCATAAATTTAAATAAGAGTGCTGTTGCCCGAAAAAAAGTGAAACGAAAATGTTTCCAAAAATATGTTATATGTTGAAGCAGTATGGGGTTATAATATAGTCGCCTGGCATTTCCCCATCCTTTCCTATATTTACCTCACTCACTATTTCGGTGTGTCATTCTGGATATCCCAAAGAGTTCCAGTTTTTGACAGTTTTGAGTCTGTATGCACCAGCCGCTGCCTCCATCTTGACCCAAAAGTATAACGGGGGCATATCCAACATGGTTTCCATCCCAGCAGTTGGTGTGCTGCTAATTCCGCCTGTTATGTCTAAGCAGGCTAATCTCTGCACTTTACCAAGCTCCTTAGCAGCAACCAGCTGTTCTACCTTCTTCCACCACACGACCGTCCCATAGGTGATCCTGGGTCTAATCACCATGGTGTATATCCAGTGCATACCCTTGGAGCTCAGGCCCAAATTTTTGCCACAAACTCTCCTGGTACTTACCAAGGTACCTTTTGCCTTGGAGCAAATATTCCTAATGTGATGGTTCCATGTCAGTTTCTCATCTAAGGTAACCCCTAGATATTTCACTGTCCCCTTCACAGGTAGTGCTTCATTGAAAAGCTTTAGATTCCAACTTTAATGTTGGATATGCTTCTTTGTGAATGGTACAACAACATTCTTCTTAGGACTAACCCCCAGATCCTGTTTTCTGCCCCAGTCTTGCACAATGTCCAACGCACTTTGTGCCATATTCTAGACTGTGTCAGCAAATTTACCAAGTATTACTATGACAAGATCATCTGCGCTTTCTTGGCAAAAGTACTGCCTACGGTTTAATTCTCCAATGAGATAATTCACCACTAGATTCCACAATAATGGGGAAAGCACTCCTCCTTGCGGGCAACCCCTAGTGGTGTTGATTACCGTTTTTTTTCATTCATCATGGTAGCCTCTACCTTTCTTCCACTGAGTATGGCACTAGTCCACCTATATATAGTGGTCCCTAGTGCCCTAACCATGGAATCGAAGGTCGTGTTGCTAAAAGCCCCCTCGATGTCCAGGAAGATACAGAGGGCTATTTCCTGAAAGTGTAGTGCTTTCTCGACCTTCCCAACGAGTTGGTGGAGAGCTGTCTCACATGATTTACCTGGCTGATATACATATTGGTTTGAATGTAGAGGAGCCCTACGTAACCTCCTTTCTCCAACAAGCACATTAACCAGCTTTTCCAATGTCTTAAGATTGAAGGAGGACAGGCTGATTGGTCTCATATCCTTGGCCTTGGTATGATCAATTCTCCCTCGTTTTGGAATGAAGACAACGTTCACTGCCTTCCAGGCATTGTGAATGATTCCTGCTGCCAGGCTAATCCTGAATAACCTGCGCAGGAATCTAATAAGATTTTCTCCCGCTTGTTGCAGGAGAGCTGGAAAGATTTCGTTGGGGCCAGATGACTTGAACGGTTGGAATGTTCTCACCACCCATCAGACCTTACTGAAATTCATACACTCCTTGGCCAAATCCTAGTACTCTTTGCGAATTCTTGAGAAACTTTGTCTTTCAGGAATCGCAGTGTGGTTTGGTTTATCCACCAGAGTATATTGAGGAAAGTGAGTCTCGAGGAGCAGTTCCAGAGTTTCATGTACTGTATTTGTATACCCCCCATCCTCCTTCCTCAATGTTCCTAAAAAATGTTCAAATGTTTGTATAGCTTATGGGACTTAACTACAGGGTCATCAGTCCCTAACCTTACAAATTACTTATGAACTAACTAATTCTAAGGACGGCACAAATATCCATGCCCGAGGGGGAATTCGAACCCCAGACCGTAGTGGCCATGCAGACCGTGATTGGAGCGCCTCAGTCCCCGCGGCCACCGCGGCCGGCTCAATGTTCCTCCTGGATTAGTTGGTACCCTAGTGAGGATTTTATGAAGTCTCGCTTGAGCAGCCGTGCCCTCCACTTCCTCACAGAATACCTTCCAGGATGCCTCCTTTGCCCGTCTGATGGCAAGGTTGTACTTGACAAGGGCCTCACGATACTTTGCCCATTGTCCTTTGCGCCTCGTAAGATTAAACAGTCTTCGTACCTGTTTGTGCACTTCTTGGTTATTGAGCAGTTGTCCTGGTATGAGGTCACTATAGCAGAGTTTACGGCCTCTGCTACTTCCTCAAACTCTACTGGATTCCTTATCGAAGTTTTAATTTCCGATAGGCTGAAATCAAGGTCTCTCCTGTATGTCTCCCAGTCCGTTTTCCTGGGATTCCTATAGGCCATGGTCTGTCTGGTTCCCATTCCAACCTTGAATTTAATATACATGTGATCTAATGCTGATGGCTCCAGGACCACATGCCACTGTTTGACGTAACTGCCCGTCATCATGGAACCAAAAGTTATGTCAATGACTTCTTCCCTACTACTATTCCTGACTGCAGGTTCCCACCAACAGTTCTCCTCACTTCCAAAGAAGGAGGAGAGTTGTCTTCGTAAGTAAGGTATGCTGAAGCTAAAACAATTTCCCTCGTGATACCTTCCTCTAACATAAATGCACGTTCTGGAGTTTTTTAGATTTATAGGATAAATCAGCTTACCACCGAAGCCCGATACACCCCCTTTGTTTAAATAGGGTTCTTGTATCGGGGCCACGTCCACCTCCTGTCTCCCCAGGCGACGGCTCAGGGCAGCAGTGGCCCCTTTACTGTGCTGCAGGCATATCTGCAGCACTTCCAGTCCCCATCTTGCTGCCATTATTGCCTTTAAGGTCTTTGGTTACCCTGACGATGACCTGCGAGAACCCTAAAAACAGTTTCAGGCCTTGCTCTCGCACTGCTTTCTGGGACTTCTCTCCGACCTCCACCACCAGGGATCGTCCTTCCGGAACGACCATTTGTTTAATTACCCTCCAATCCTCTGTCGAGGCGTTTGGGTTCTGGACCCTTATTTTCTCGAACAGAGTATTTGGAGAGACATCCTTAAGGATCTTTGGTACCCATATTGATTCCTTTGCGGTCTTCAGGAGTTCGGCTGCTGTCTTGACCAGCTGCTTCACATCCTCCCACGGGGATATCATGTGCACCTTATCCTTAAGCCATTCTGCTGAGTGCTCCCCTCGCAGACAAAAATGAGGGCACAGCGATCTAGATAGAACCTCCTGAATTTGGGTCCTGGAACAGCGTCCCCCCCCCCCCAATCTCTTCAAAGAGGGCCTTTTGCACGAGCTTCTCCTGCTGCGAGGTGATGCTCACCAATGGGTATCCTTCTTGGACAACCGCCATTCTAAAGACCGAGACTGTAGTACTATAGGTCTGTTTCCCTATTTCCTGCCTCAGCCTTTTAGGATCACGCTTGTCCAGAGAGGAGGGAGTCTTAGATTCCTCCCTAACCCTATTGCCATCTGTCTTTGACCTCGAGGGGATCTGTGTATCCCCTTCGACCTGAGGCAGTTTCTTTTTGAGGGTCTTGGGCTCAAGCCCTTTTGATTCCCTCCACTTATTCTTAGGAAGTCATTCTTTTCCTTCCTTTTGCTTTTTTCCTTGAGAAGATTCCTCGTATGAGCCCCACACAAGGCCTTAATCCTAATCTGGTCCAACTTCTCTGTTACAGTTCCCACTTATTGCTCAGGTCTGGACCCTGATTCAGAAGTAGAAGTGCACTCCATCGGTCCTGATCCCGATGTCTGAGTATCTGAGGTCTCAGATTGCCCCTCAGATTCTTTTAAAATACTTTCTTTCTCTGTGTTCATCTTAGTCCCACGAGATTAGGGTATTTATATGGTTCACACCACGATAATCCCGCGCGATGCAAGGCTACTTACTCAGGGAGGTCGCCCAGTATCCATGAGGCTCCGTTCGAGATTCATCCACCCATGTGCCATGCACCCCTTGGCAAGGATCGCATCACACCTTGGGTTGGGAAAGGAATTGGGAAAGGACTGGGAGAGGATAAGGAAGACGGGACGTTGTGGGACACTCTTAGTCTGATTCATCAGCTGAGGCCTTTCCGGCAGTAGGTTCTTTACCTTTGGTATAGCCCTCAGCTTCCCACGGATGCGTAAGCCTCTCCACCCACACGGACAGTGCTTCGTCAAGGTGGTGTCCCCCGGAGAGGTGGATTACGTAATGCTCCGGCCGCATTCGAACGCATGATGGACAACTTGTTCGACACTTTAAGTGGACGACGAGTCTTTGCTATTTAGATGACATTGTCGTTTTCTCGAAAACATTTGAAGAAGATCTGAGTCGCCTGTCAACTGTGTTGTAATGTGTTCAGGCTGCAGGACTCCGCCTCATTCCCAAGAAGTTCCTCTTAGTCCCCAAAGATATAAAAATCCTGGGGCACCTAGTCAACAGAGATGGTGTCCGTCCTGATCCAGATAAAGTAAGGGCGGTCACAGAATTTCCGACTCCTCAACACATTCGTGATGTGAGAAGTTTTCTAGGACTGTGCTCTTACTACCGACGTTTCGTAAAAGGATTTTGTAACAAGGCACGTCCATTACAAGAACTTCTGCAGGGAGACGCCACGTTTTACTGGGATGGGACAAAAGAAAGAGCTATCTGGGGTCTTAAGGAGGCTCTAACTTCCACACTAGTGCTAGCCTTGTATGACGATAATGCGGAAACGGAACTTCACACAGACGCCGGTGGTTATGGGATTGGTAAAGTGCTTTTACAAGTTCAGGAACATGCTGAAAAAGTGATAGCCTATGCATCAAGAGTACTCTCAAAGTCCGAGATAAACTACTCTACAACTGAGAAAGAATGTCTCGCAGTTATCTGGGCTATCAACAAGTTCCGCCCGTATTTATTCGGCAAACCATTCAGCGTCGTGACAGACCACCATTCTTTGTGTTCGATGACTAGCTTGAAGGATCCATCAGGTCGTCTAGCAAGATGGGCACTAAGACTCCAAGAGTACGATGTCACAGTGGTATTCAAGAACGGGCGCAAACACAAGGATGCCGACTGCCTTTCGAGGAATCCATTATTCGAACACAACAGCATTAATGAAATTTCAGCCCTCTCTGAATTAGATGACATTACAGCTGAACAGAGGGAAGATCCAGCACTATTAAAAACGATAGAGGCCTTGGAGAAAGGAGAACCGACCAACGGAACATTGTATAAGAGCAACTACGATCCACTGGGCCCCAAATGGCTACTGCTCGTTCCAGCTTATTTTCAGCCAGCTATTCTCTAATATTTCCACGATGCTCCAATATCCGGTCATCTGGAATTCGTGAAGAACCTAGACAGAATCAGACGCAGGTATTCCTGGAAATGTCTCTAACGATCTGTCAAGCACTATGTGAGTCACTGTAATGAGTGCCAGCGACGGAAGCATGTGCCGCAATTACCTCCAGGGCATCTCGTACCGATTCCGCCGATTCCACCGAGTTGGGATCGATCTTTTAGGGAGGTTTCCGAAGTCGACAACCGGTAACCGATGGATAGTAGTCTGCACTGACTACCTCACACGCTACACTGTCACCAAACCTGTGCCGACTGCAAAAGTTCTAGACATAGCAAAATTCCTTGTAGAAGACATTATTTTGAAGCATGGAGCACCACGTGTTATGATATCTGATCGTGGAAAAGTATTCCAGTCAAAACTATGTGAGATTACCGCCAAATAGAAATACTGGTAATTAATAGCATTTGATAATTAAACAGTATGAAGTTCACTGCAAACATTGACCATGCCAATGCACTAAATGTTACACAATTTTAACCTTATTAATTATGGTAGCAATGTATGTACGCAGTTGGGTGACAACATTTATAGTTAGGCCAAAGGTAGAAATTCTCCACGTTGAGATTTGCTGTGTGCTTGTAGCTGACGGGAGGCCAGCGAGCAGGCCGACTTTGGTGGCTTGTTCCAGCATAGGATTTTCCAGGCTCGTTTCCGGTGAGGGGAGAGAGGGACAATGGCGAGTGCCAGGCACAGTGCAGTGCACAGCGTGAAATAAAATATTATAATACTACTGGCATTTGAAGTAATACGATGCAGTTAGGAACCTTTAAGGCCCTCATTACAAAATAGCCTGTTGACAAATAAACAATACATTAGCTGATATAGTCACATCTGGCGTAATATGTTTAATTGACAATGAAAAGTAATAAATTACCAACAAAGACAAGACAGTTACACAACTAGCATAGCAATGTTTGTTTATAAAAATAATATATTAACTATTTCTCATTTTATTTTCAATTAATCTTGTGTATTTTATCTTGAAGTATTCAGTTAAATCACTTATCTGTGACATAAGAAATTGCACGATTATGAGAAATAGTACCAAGGATGTTTATCTAATATAAAAACATAAGCAAATATTTGATTAATGTGTACTGTAATTATTTTGATTTTAACTAAAGTTTTAGAAATGTATTGGCTGAGCGCTGTACGTTGGCAAATCGGTTAGAACAGTTCACGCGGGGAAGTTGATGACGTAGGGAAAAAAAAAAAAAAAAAAAAAACGCGGCAGTTGAGCTTTTGGCGCGCGCGCGCGAGGGAAGGAAGTGACGATGTCGGGAGCACGTGGAGAACTGGCCGGGCGGCGTCGCTCGGCTGTCAGTCGGCATGTGGGTCTCGAGGTGGTGACTTCAGATTTGTCTGTGGCAATCGCCACGTGTGGTTGCTCGTCGTAGACTGTACCAAGTTAAATCGAGTGCTACTGTGTGTTTGTGAATATTTAGCTGGTGGAACAAGGTGTGCCTCGCATTGAATTAAAGTGACTGGCGATTTGTTAATGTAACACGTATCGTCGCATAGGCATGAACATAAACGGTGTTTGAGACAGCCACGTGGTGTGAAAACAATTCGCGACAAATATTCATTTTGTCTGGGGGCTCACGAGCTATAACTTTATTTGGTAAACGTGTCGACGTACAGACGTATCAGCCACAGGGTTCAAATATTGTGAAATAAACAACATAAAGTGAACTTTCACGTGTTTTCAAAAATAGTAGTTAGTACATCCTTATCTCTCATGAACTTGATTTTATTATGAATTTGTTTTGTTAATCATATGCAGGGAAGGAAAGCTGCGAACGTGTGATATCATCCCCTAGAAAACGAGTCAAACAGTCGCAATCACAGTTCCAGTGTTTTTGCATGTTTAGGAATTTGGTTCGCAGTTGGTGGTTGTGAGTTTTAAAAATTAATCTTTCCGTATTTTAAACTCTCACCCCGACCTTCACGCTCGCAACTAGTATCAGAGGTAATGTCACGGTACGACATTGTCCACAGAATAACAACTGATACCATCCTCAGACAAATGGTCTTTCGGAACGTTTTAACAAGACTTTAGCCAATATGCTGTGGATGTACGTCGATGTTGAGCAGTAGGATTGGGATACAATTCTCCCAGTCGTGACATTTGCTTACAATACCGCAAGACAAGACACCACAGGCTTCACGCGGTTTTCCCTGCTCCATGGCCGTGAAGCTGAGACGACAATGGCTACACTGTTCCAACCGGACGACACTCAGGATGACTATGTGAAACAGCTCATCACCAGGATCGAAGAAGCAAGACAGCTGACTCACATACAGACGTTGGACGGCCACGAGAAGGACCGTCAGCGGTATAACTACAAGCACCGACCGGTTGTGTACAGCCCAGGAGATCTGGTATGGATATTTACCCCTGTACGGAAGGTTGGGCTGTCAGAAAAGTTATTGAAGCGATGCTTTGGTCCGTATCGTGTCATATGCCGCCTGTCAGACGTCACATACGAAGTTGAGAATTATGAGCCCTCGTCCAAACGACAAAAACGAAGAGACATTGTTCAAGTCCTGCGCATGAAGCCTTACTACGATCCTGAAGAGCATGTAGGCGACAATGGCTTCTTGTTCAAGGACTATAAGGACGGCAATGTTACTGATGAAGACAAGACAGCAACGTCTGTCGTCGATAATCGTGGAGAAGGGAAGGATTCTCTAGAACTGCCATACAGAGGACCAATGAAAAAGTCAATATCCAGGACATTACATCTGGCTCCACAGGTAACATAACAGCGGGTCGCTGTTTTTCCAGGAGAGAGAGAGAGCAATGCTGCGAGACACCATGTAAACCGACTGCCGGCGTGGGGCAGAGGATAACGTCGCAGACTGCGGTGCTGAAGGTCGCCGGTTCAATCGGTCAGTCTGCTTTCGGCGGGCGAGCTGTGTGGTTCGTGTTCACGTCCTCCCTGCGGCCGGCCGTGTGTTGACAGTGTGTGTAGTGAGTTGGACGCTCTCCCAGAGCATGTAGTAGTCATATTTCAACATGTATAGACCATAACGATGAATCAATCCTTGTTGATGTTTAACGGACACTTCTTCAGACGTAGAGCTTTTGAAGTAGAAGCTTTCTTAAGGGATGTAGTTAAACTTAATGTGAACGAAATAATAGGGATACTTTTATCAATCGTTAGTAGCACGGTCTATGTTAATATGATCAGTTCTGAGTGTTTTGATAAAGTACTTGAACGTTGTAGAGGACACCTTAAATTTAATCACTGTGACGGCAATGTTGGCGAAGTACAAATTGATTACTCTGGTTTTGGCATTTTAAGAGTCCCCATATTTGATCTCCTATTTGAAATAACAGATTAATTCAGTTCTCAAACCATACGGGAGAATTATTAGTAATATTGCGGAAAAGTGGACAACCTTCCAAACTTTTCCAGTACTAAACGGTGTTAGACAAGTTAAAATAGTACTACAAAAACATATCCCTTCGTATATTTACGTATGCGGATATAGAGTTATTGCAATGTACGATGGTCAGCCACGTACTTGCTCAGGGTGTGGACACTCAGGTCATGTTAGGTCCGAGTGTGTACAACGTAGAGTAACGCAGCTGCCGGCCGAGGAACCAGTCGATCCTATGATGATGACGTCACTGCCAGTTACGTACGCCACGACCCTCCGCGTTAATACGACCACCACGTCGAGCGCCGCAATGGGCGGAAACGATGACGTAAATGAAGACGCTCTGTCACATACAATGGATATTGGTGGCGCGGAAAAATCGTCTCTTACTGACTCCGAAAAACAGAAACAGCCACTAAAGAAGAACGTCAAACAAACCCAGAAGATAAGTCTGGAAAAGAAGTATGGAGAGATGAAGACGATGGTGAAGAACAAGACCTTAGCACGACTTCAGAGACTGAGGACAGTCAGGAATCTCGATCCTCTCCTAAAACACATAAGAAACGGAGTTTAGCTCCTCCCGACGCCAAACAAAAGGCACAGGCAACACGTGAAAAGGCGATAGAAATTTCTCGGAAATTAAGTGAAATAACACCTGCAGTTTCGGAACGTAGACATCAGACGACAAACTCAGCGACCAATGACAATCTGAAAAATGTATAAATGACACCCCAACAGGATGTGGAAATGGAACTCTCTACAAGGGAACAGTTGCGGAATAAGACTCCACCTAGACTTGCTCTCGAAAAAGAAATCCACCTTCGCAATGAAGGAAGAAACTGGGCAGATGAAGTAGCTGATTTCCCCAAAGATGAAGATATGAAAGAAGTTACGAGTCCACAAATAGACTCGTTTTCCGTACCAATGGGCGGGAAAATGAAAGGGATATCGCCCGCATGACTGGCACAACAATAATATAAGGCGTTATGCGCATGTTATAACATCTAATATATAGACTACATCTCAGAATTGCGTTACAATCCTACAGAATTGCGACGATAAATATAAATAAGATTCGTAGTCATTTAAAACTAAAGACCTTACAAGATATGTTATACGCTGCCGACAGCGATATTGCTATGTTGCAAGAAGTAACAAACATTACACTTGAAGCAATAACAGGATATGATGCAATTGTAAATTCAGAGGACGACCATGAACTTGGCACGGCAATTTTAAGTTAGGAAGGCATAATTGTAACAGATGTGGAAAAACTGCCAAATGCCAGGGGTATAGCTGCCATCGTCAACAACACTAGGTTAATAAACATGTACGCACCCTCAGGCACGGAAGACGGACACTTGCCACGCCGGACACTTGCCACGCCTGGCCCTTCGCCAGGTAATCGGATTAGTGGCCCCTCGGGTAAGTGACGCCCTTCCTCGTACTCCTTCTGTTTGCTTCCAAACCTCCGTCTCCGATCTTACACGATACAGCCAATAAGCAAGAGATATTCCTGTTCGACATCTTGCCGAAATGTACAACTTCTTTTCAATATCCCGAAATCTAAATATTTATAACTTTTGGGAAACGAAAGCAATACCGTCGGCTATGTCACTGTGTAATTAGTTCTTCCAACCACAAATATATCTATTTTCCCTCCGTAGCTTTCTTCCACACTTACTGATTGTGATAAAAACAGTCCATCGCCTTGGAAGGAACCTGAAAGGAACGATATAAAGATAATTCGAATGTTCGCTTATCATTCAAGTTTGATCATTGCATTTGTACATATATTAATTGCTACAACTGTGTGAGAAAAAGGAGGAAAGAAGAACATAAATTTACCCTTTTGCTTCAAAATATTAGTTAATAATCCAAAGAGATTCTGGTCCGATGTTATCTACAGCATCGAAAAAACTAAGTGAATGCCTTTTATGCGCGATAGGGACGGTAATGTTACTGATCACAGTGCCACTAAAGCGGAGTTATTAAATGGAGGTTTCAGAAATTCTATCATCAAATAAAAAATGTTCAAATATTTGTCTAGCTTATGGGACTTAACTACGGGGTCATCAGTCCCAAAACTTACAAACTACTTATGAACTAGCTAATCCTAAGGACGGCACAAATATCCATGCCCGAGGGGGGATTCGAACCCCCGACCGTAGTGGCCGTGCAGACCGTGACTGGAGCGCCTCAGTCCCCTCGGCCTCCGCGGCCGGCTTTCATCAAATAAGACGAAGTAAATATTCCACAATTCGAAATGAGAATTGCTGCAAACATAACATAAAAGTAAATACCCTTGGTGATGCAAAGCAAATAACCCTATCAAATAAGTGATGTTGCAGATGGAATGATAAACTATGTGTTCAAAAGTTTCTAATGCTTAAGAAAAATACGTCTCATAAATTTGTTTATCATATTCTTTTGTAACAATTATTTTTGAATAGTAAGCTTCTTACCTGGTTTCCATATCTTTTACTGGCCTGATTAGAGATAATCAACAACATGGTGAGAAACTTTAATTTTTAAGGACTACATATAAATGTACTTCATGAGATCTACGTCTTCTGTAAAGGTATTTCAATCCTTGTCTAATTTTGGAGATATGGGAATTATTTCACACTATATCTGCCGAACTTGTCAATCTTAAGAGCAGATCTGTTTTAGGGTGTGTATTTTAGGTGCAATTCTAAAGTTCAAATTCAGTTTAACAAAAATGATATTTTTAGGAGCTAATTGCGGCTCTGAAGTTACAGGAATAATTTTAAAACTCACAATCTTTGACTGTATGGCCATAATATTAGAAGGTAGAAAAAGTTCTCGTAACGTGTTAACTGTAGGAGCTTTTACCTAAATAGGAAATTGCAAATTGAAAAGCAGTAGATTTAACTATAAGTTATTGTTGCAGGAGGATCATTTGAGTGATGTTTAATGAATTTGCTTCGTTGAGTCATATTTCACCGCGTATTGATTAAAGGCTAGTGAACCGAACTGTGCCCATCTAGCTTCACCATTAAGTTATTTAAGGATATTGAGGTCTGATACACTCTTTTCATTTTTACAATTAATAAGGGTCGCATCGTTAGGTGGTCCTCACAGGTGTTCTCTACGTTCAAGACGTCTCCGTTCTTGGAAAGCAGTTTTCCCTTGCAATGATCCTGTTTTAGGAGTAAGCACACCCAAACCTTATTTTTTTTTTTTATGGGACTTAACTACGGGGTCATCAGTCCCTAAACTTACAAACTACTTATCAACTAGCTTATCCTAAGGACGGCACAAATATCCATGCCCGAGGGGGAATTCGAACCCCCGACCGTAGTGGCCCTGCGGACCGTGACTGGAGCGCCCCAGTCCCCTCGGCCACCGCGGCCGGCCACACCTTATTATCGCGTAACCCTTGCAGTGGGCGAAAGGCCTGCCCTTGGCCGTTGTAATAAATTCCATACTGACTGACTACGAAATGCGGAAGCGACCAGTGTGCATATGTCGGGCCAACGTCCACGGAGTTCTCGGGCCGAGTGGAAAGGGGGGGGGGGGGAGAGGAGAAGGAGGAGACACGGGCACCCGACCATTCGGAGGAGGTAAATGTTTGGCAAATATCCGGCGTGGCAAGTGTCTGGACACCTCAGACATACATAACTGGAGGGAAAGAGCTGTAATTTTAAATAGGATACAGTCTCCATTTTCTGCGGCCGATATGCTCAGATAATTTTTTGCGGTGACTATAATTGTGTCCTGTCGGTTAAAGACCAGACGCCAAATTTTAATTACTGTGCCGAACTTGACGCCATTGTTAAACAATTGATACTAACGGACACTTGGGAACACAAAAACGGTGCATTACCGGGGTTCACATCTACCACAAATCACTCTGCCAGGATTTACGTGTCGGCCAACCTGAAACAAAACGTTCTGCACACAGAGTTGTGGCCCACCATCTTTTCAGACGACATAGCGTACATCTGCACCATTAACTTAACAAGGCAACAAACATACAGGGGACGAGGGTTGTGGAAACTTAATACAGAACATCTTAAGGATCCCGAATTTCATGAACTATTCCACAATATATGGAAAGAATGCGAGAAGCGATACCCAGCCTATCCCTCGGCACTCACATGGTGGTTGCAATGCGCCAAACCGAAGATAAGAAGGGCGCTAATAAATTAGTCGCGGGAAAAGATGGCCTGGCAGAAGCAGACGATTCAATTCTACTTTAACGTCCTCCGAGATCTGATACACTTATAATTAACAAATACATGGAGATAAAAAGAATTCAAGCTAAGCTCATAGCTTTACGACGGAAACAACTTGACGGTTGCAAAATACGTTCATGACTCCAAAATGATATACGTAGAGAAAATACATCAATCTACCATGTTATAAATGAAAGAAAGGGACAGCAAGGAAAATAATAACTGAAATAATAACCTCGGATGGCCGATTGACACAGCAAAATGACATCATGACCAACACTACTTCGCCGAGCAATGCAACAACGGATGTAACTGCGCAGAATGAACTTACAACAGGACTCACCCGGAAGCTCGACCAGGAAGAAGCAGCCACTTAGCCACTTTATTAACAGAAATAACAGAGGAAGAGGTTGAGGACGCAATCATAAGAAGCCCGGAAAATAAATCTCCTGAACCCGACGGGATTCCGGCTGAACTCTATCACACTTTTAGGAGACAGATGATACCTAAACTAACATGTAATTGTAAAGAACTGATGAACCCAAACACTAATATACCGAGTGACGTCCAAGAAGGAACAGCTGCAGGGAAATCAGTATCAAATTTTAGACCTCTCACTTTACTGAATTACGATTATAAAATAACAATATGAGGTTAAAATCAGTCCTGAACACTGTCACTGGCGCATATCAATCGAGCGTTGGAAAAGAGCGATCCATTCACCACGCAGTGGTTGACTATAGAGGCATTATTTCAATTGCTGAAGTCTGTAAAATTAAATGCGTGATGGTCTCTTTAGATTTCGAGAAAGCATTTGATAGAGATAGCCATGATTACCTCTTCCACGTTTTGTGCGCCATGAATTTTCCGCAGCATTATAACGCTGTTATTGAGAACTACTTAAACCACTCTACATCGAGAATCATGGTTAATGGCCAACCCAACAGACCAATTATAATTAACAGTTCAGTGATACAAGGATGTCCTCTATTTATGTCATTGTTTGCGATAGCCATTGAACCGTGACTTTTAAGCTTAAGCCAAAATCTGCAAGGCATAGTAACGAATGGCCAGAAAGTTGTCATTGCATATGCTGATGACGTCATGTTTCTGGTAAGAGATAACAATGAGATCATAAAGGCACTAGAAATAATACAAAAATACGAACTCGCATCCGGGGCAAAGCTGAATAGAAAAAGTATGCAGTAATGAACATCGGGCGCGGATTAGGAACTCCCATCCAAGGACAAATTAAGGTGGTGAGCATTATAAAATGCCTTGGTATAGAATACACGCGAAACATTCGCCACGCAATTGCAATAAATTACAGGAGGATACTGAACACCATTCGTGCCAGCATACAACAACACAATCTCAGGAAACTAGATGAACTACATAGAGTGGCACTGGTCAATATTTATTTAACATCTAAAATTACGTAGCACAGATCCTGCCAATGCCACGAGATGTCGCCAACAGAATTTTGGCTGCCTTTGGTCACTTTGTCAACCGTGGCCATATATTTAAAATTAAATATGAAACATTGACGTTACCAACCGACAACGGTGGCCTAAAGCTTATAAAGGTATATAACAAGGCACAGACACTGTACACCAGCAAAACGTACAAGCAATGGAATAGCGTAGTAAAATTCTTACTTAATGAAATAGCGCCGCCCAACCACGGCGCTCCAATCGATGTTAACAACATACCCAAAGAACTTTTCCACTTGAAACATTTCTTAATAGAATACACTTATATCCGAATGTGACTATCAGAAAAAGATTTTATCAGAGTGAAAGAAGTCTACAAAACTTTCATGAAAAACCACAGCGAGAACATCACTGAACAAAAGTATCATCACTTTAATTGGCAAAACATATAGATATACATCCATCATCCGCAATTGCCAACTCACGTGAAGCCACAGTGGTATTATTCCGTTGATAGAAAAATCCCTACTAACTCCAAACTCCACGCGATCCATTTGGCAGATTCCGCTTTGTGTACTGCCTGTAACATAAACGACACTGATGAACACCAATTTGTCTGCGGCAACGCTAATAATATATGGCAATCAGTAAGAACAATATTAGCAATTATCCAACGAACATCGCCGCACACAACTCCAACAAACCTCTTACACCCGGATGAAGCACTATACCCTAACACGTAGAAAAACGCCGTGAACTGGTCGAAGGAGCACACGGTGTTTCACATATTATCAAACAAGGAGAAGAGCGAAGGTGACTTTTGGACCTATATCGTGACCCAAAATCAAACATTACTCCAGATGAACAATTACCATAAACATTAAGCAAATTTCCTCAAAAGGACCATCATGTGAAACCCTCTCCCAACTACACTAATCACATTGATTTTGAAAGTGTGAGTGAAATTGATTTGAAAATAAATAAATCAATAATTACGTATTGAACAAATAAGATCATGATCAAACAACGAACAAGTACTCAAAAATTTTATTTTATAGTAAAAATATTATTTTGGAAAAAGTCTTAGTTTTGTAAACGAGACATTTAATTTGTATCCCCTTCTTGACTGATCTCGCGACAACTAACGCGTTCAGAGTTAGAGAAGATAAAATAAGAACAGTAATAACAAAATAGAAAAGTAATGAAAATGAACATAGGAACGGACAAAACAGTGCATGGTAACACTCCATTGTAACTCTCGTGAAGACGAACTCTGAAATCGTAGGTGAGCTGAGATTGAAAGAAGGAATTTTTTTTTCATTTCTTTATTTCGTTTGGGAAAATACATATATTTATGTTTCCAACCGAATAAGGTACTGTTACGTTTCATGTGTTACATTTTTAAATAAATAAAAAAAAAAGAGACGACGTAATTAAGCTGTGGAATAAAGCACTCACAAGAAAAACTTTTAGTTTTGATCCAACCAAGAAGGGATTATTTGTTTTTACCAAACTTTTTTATGGGCGAGCAACGTCAAGTAAGAAGAGCATTAATGCTATTACAAGAAAGAAGAAAAATAGATTTTAAAAAAAGTCGGTAGAGCGCTTGCCCGCGAAAGGCAAAAAATCCCGTCCACCGGTAAAAATTTATTTCCTTGTAATTAACGATTCCAGAATGTTCTACATCTTTCTTATGTTCACTTGTAAATTCTACTTGTTTCTTATGTTAACTATTCTTCTAATTTCTGGTACATTCTGTCTGTGTATAAAAAGCAGAGCACGCTGCCCGAGAGGCAGTTAGTGCTGCGTGTATGTTAAGTTCGTAATAAACTTGCTTTCAGTATAAGTGCTGTGTTCAATTGCCTTCAAAGTCAAGCCTGCTTCAATTTCAACGCGACAATATACACAGGACCCATCTCAGACAACACTGCTTATAATGAAGGCCTGAGCACTGTCGTGTCACATCACAGAGTAAGCCGTAATAGTGTAGCTGACTAGCTGGCTCCTGGGGCACAACCCACTGTCTCATAGCGGCCAGCCAGTTAGCTACGCAGTTGTGACCAACTCTGTGTGACGTAACATGACGGCACTCAGGACTTATCTTTAGGCAGTGTTGCGTCAGGGCGAGCAACTGGGCTTGTGCACTGTTGGCTGGCATGTGTGCTTATACATATCTGAACCTCTGCTTTTATCCAAAATATGTTTCTATCACATATGCTGCAGCAGAAACACGGCTTGGTCAATGGTTTGTGGTGTGCCTTTCTGCCATTAAAGCTCTGAGTTCCTTCGATCTAATCTAAAACTAAGTAGCTGTCTCAGACATAGTACTTTCCATATCAGCTGTTGGTAATAGTGTCTGATCGGCTCCTTTCTTTGACCCACTACAGCTGCCTCTGACATAAGCTATGGCAGAGTAATTCCTTTACCTGATTACATCTAGAGAAGTACTAGTGGTGCTATAACGCTTGTTTCATTGTCTTTATGTTGATGAATGACAACTGTGAATTTTAATAATATACAAGGTTTCCTATTTATCTTGACCACCCAAAAATCTCTGGAACGACAACAGACAACAGCTATTGTATAATGACTTTCACCGTTATCAGTGTAAGGAAGGGGCTCATGAATGTAAATATTTTGAAACATTCTAAAACGAACTTGTACTGTCAGCTTACCCCTAACGAGCTGGCAGCACGCCATGAACTCAAGCTTGGCGGGTCAGCCCATTCAACCGCTAGCAGGCGTTATACCGCGACAAACACGAGACTGTAAATAATAAGAGTATTATCGAGCCTAATTTGGACCATCTCTTACAGAGGTCGCAGCGTAGCTGAAAACCAGCGAAGTATTCCTATGCCAGCTGGAGATTGGCTGCCGATCGCCTTTTAGGGACTAGCCAGGTGACTCGCCAGTTAGTCTCACATCCACGAAGCAAGTGGTAGCCTCGTGGAAGAGTCCGATGAAGAAGAAGCCCGCTACGGAAGTAGTCACCGAAAACCGTTCGACGCCGTACCAAGGAACCTCTGTAACTACCTTCGAAGTAGCGACCATTGTAAACAGAGTAGAAGAAGTTTATTTGTTACAAATTAGTTCTTCAGGAAGAAGACTGTATTCACAATAGATTGGCGTCGAGTAAGGACTCGAACACTCGCAGATGATGGAGGGACAACAACAACATGAACTATCAGTTCAATAGGTACTGGCCCAACTTTTTCACCAGTTTGCTCAACTGCAACAACAAATTATTACCGAAGTTCAGAACCTCGAAGTCTACCACCACCACCACCGCCATTCGCAGCATTCAACTTATGAGAAGAGGATGAGCCAGGACCTCAGGCTTCACATGGTTGCAATGAAAATGACCTATTTTCTTTCCTGGAATCCCTCCCGCATGTATGCCCTCCTCACCAAGCTGCAACCGCGCGACCCTGACACGCTTTCCTGATCTTTCACCTGTGAATGCCTCAATGCCTATTACCGTCGCAGACACCACATCCTGGCCGGCATAATAGAGGTCTTCCAATGACGGAAGAAACCATATCAAACTTACCGACAGTGGGCTGATTAACTCCAAGGCCTCAGCCGGAAGTGCAGCTTTGTCATCCGCACCTCAACGGAATCTTACGCAGATGACATGATATGGGATCACATTATTCAAGCCGCCCCAGATGCAGCTTTCCACTATGATGCCTTAAAAATTGACTACCCATCACTCGACAGGCTCATCGAGTTGGCATTTAAGTTTGAAGTAAAACTTTTATCCATTGTGGATAAGACACCTAAGTTTGAATTTTCCAAGGCAGCCGACCGGAGGTTAGAATCGTGGGCCGGCGTAGCCACCGTCGGAGACTCCGACAACTCTGATCAAGAAGACGTCGCAGCCATAAAGGCGTCTCCTCGCAATTCCAACCTCCGCAGGCAATGATCAACAAGAACTTCCAGGGACCAGGAGACGAGCCAACCATCCCGCCGCCGCAAGGAACCGTTTCTTCTTGTCCACACTGTTACTCCAAGCAAGAACGAGAGGATTGCTCAAATCGCTGTGCGACGTTCCATCGTTGCGGCCGAGAAGGACATCTAGCCTCTGTCTGCCGTTCTCCTACCTTACCTTCCGCTGTTCGATATGACGCCTCCACATGGGCATTAATCAAGTAGATTTATCGAGCGCCTCCAAATTGTTCATCGACTCCAGATGCAGGTGGGCACGGGCGCGGCAGCCTCCCTCATCAACACCATACTACCTACACCGTGTTTGGTACACCGCTGTTCCAACCAGCCCCTCGAAGGCTTCTCACATACAACAAACAGAACATCGCACTCTTAGGCCTGTTCACTACGGACGTGACGTATAGAGCCGTCAGCCGACAGGTTTCTTTCCTAGTAATCAAAAGCCCCAACACCGTGGACCTGTTCGGGTTTCATGCCTTCGAATTGTTCTGATTCGTGACTGATGACAATGCGCATCTGATCTTACCTCAAGCTCCTTTCCAGTGGACGACCAGTGCACAGAGTTCCAGGACCTCTTCTCGCCAGGAATAAGGTGCAACAAGGACTTCGTTGCATCCCTTCATCTCCGTCCATCACCTACCCCGAAATATTTTAGTGCCAGTTGCTCTCCAGGAGCCACAGCAAGAGGAATTGGATCGCCTACAACGTGAAGGAGTGTTTCAGCCCTTCCAGTTTAGCTCCTGGGCAACACACCTCGCCATCGTCCAGAAACCAGGTAGACATTTAAGTCTCTGCGAGGATTTTAAGGCCACCCTCAACTCACAATTGCAAGTTGAGGATTATCCACTTCCTCGCTTCGAGGACCTATTCCGCACATTAGCAGGGGGCAATACTTCCCTAAGATTGACCTCGCTCAGTCATATCTCCAGATTCCTCTTGTCCCAGCTTCCCAACCGTTTATAGTCAACAACACCCCCTCAGGCCTGTTCCGACAAACGCGTCTCGTGTTTGGACTGGCTAGTGCCCCGGCCATCTTCCAAAGATACTTGGAACAACTGTTGCGTGACCTTCCAGGCTGAATCAATTAGCTGGACGATATTGTCGTCACAGGTTCCACTCTAGCAGCTCATCTGGAAAATCTTCACAAACTGTTTCTTCGTCTCCACCAGGTAGGGCTAAAATGCAATAAAAATAATTGCTCTTTTTTCCAGCCCTCCATAACGTATCTGCGATATGTCATATCGCAACAGGACATCTCCCCGTCTTTTTCCTATATTGACGCAATCAACAACCGTCTCACACCACAAGACATCACACAATTGAAATCTTTTTCTGGAGAAGCCTCGTACTACAGGAAGTTCATGCCAGCAGTGGCTCAGATGGCAGCCTTTGCAAGAAAAATGTACCATTCCATTGGTCCCCCGCCTGTACTGCAGCTTTTGCCACTCTCAAGCAATAGCTGCAGTCAGCTTCCTGCCTCATGCCATGTGATCCACCCTTGTCATTGATCCTGACAACGGACGCCTCCAGCTACAGAGTTGGGGCAGCACTGTCCCATAAACTTCAGGATGGAACGTAAGGCGCAATAGTTTTGTCTTCAAAACGTTGTCCGACACCCAACTCAAGTATTCCCATAGAGAAAGAAGCTTCGGATATAGTATTTGCATGTTCTAAATTTCTACCTTCCCTGTATAGAAAGGTGTTTCGCATCATAACTGACCACAAACCTGTCTTGTCATTATTTTCTGCAGACACTCGCCTTCCTACCAAGGCATTCCAACGTATCCAGAGGTGGGCACTGTTTTTGTCTCAATTCAGATACACCCTGCATTTCAGCTCCAACACGCAACATGTGAATGCGGACGCTCTTTCCCGATTACCCCTGGTCCCTGACCCAGAATTTTATTCTTCCGAATTGCTCATTTTTCAGGTAGACGACGACGCCCGAGACCTTCTCCAAGGTTTCCCCATTACTGCTTCCACGGTGGCCATTGCTACCACTAGGGATCCGTAGGTGCGTGTCGTCCGCACGTATGTTCAGCATGGGTGGCCCGCCATTCCGTCTGCCTGCGACCAACAGCAGCTCCGCTTCTACTTTTTTATACGACACCAGCTATCTGTCGTCGATGAGATTTGCCGTGGATGGAACCAGCAACCGTGGCTCTCGTGGTCATTCCACAGAAGTTGCAGTCCACGATCTTGCAGCTCTTACAACAAGACAATTGGGGAATAGCGCGTACCAAGGCGTTGGCCCATCACTAAGTCTTCAGGTTTGGCGTTACCAAAGACGTCACCGAGATAGTTAGAGCCTGCTCCACGTGTCCCCAACACATTCCCTGCTCACCCCAGACTTTCCTTTACTGGCCCAAGCCAACTTGGGAGTGAATCCACTTAGATTTAGCCGGTCCATTCCTAGGCCACCACTGGCTCCTTATCACTGATGCCTTTTCCTACTTTCCTTTAGTGGTTCGTTGTGCAAATACAAAATCTGACGTCACCTGGAAGGCTTACCCAACATCATAGTTACCGACAACGAACGCCAGTTCAGGAGCCAAGAGTTCAAGTAATTTTGTTCAGCCAATGGAATCCAGCATATCCTGACCCCTCCTTTTCATCCGCAGTCAAACGGAGAGGCCGAGCGCCACATCCATACGTCCAAAGCCCAAATAACAAAATATTCTAAAGACCACTCGCTGGATGAAGCCTTAATCCTGTTCCTTAGATCTTATCGCTCTACACCAATAGATTCCCACAGTTCGGCTAAACTCCTCGACAGGCGACAACACCCTACCCTCCTACATCTCCTACGGCCTGAGCCTAGACCAGAGGTCCCAGCTGGGTCCACTCGTTTCCTTATCAGTTCCCTAGTTTGGGCCAGTGGTTTTGGCCCTAAGGTGGAGTGGTTCCGTGGGGTAACCTTACTCTCCAAAGGCCACAAAATTTTGCAAATCTGCATAGACGACAGGATCTTCGATCGTCATGACAATCCCCGCCTCTCTGTCTCCTCCCACCCCGACACGGGCTCCCCCTCCTCCTCCTCCACCTTTCTACCATCTAATCGCTGGATGGGTGATGTTGCAGTACTACCGCCAACGCCCTCCGCAGCTAGCACTGCAGGCCGCCTCCCAGACTGACCCTTTGCCAGGCCCGTCGTCACTGCCGCTCTCGACCTCCGACGACGATGTACCCATGCCACAGCAGTTTTTCTTCCAGTCTCTCCCAAGGCGCCTTTCAGCCCGTCTCAGCCGCCACGCCGCACCCTACTCCCCAGAGGCGGGCCTCCATGAAGAGGTCCTGGCGCACCAACAGAACATGGCCGTCGTCGCTCCCCGACGATCAGCTTCCCCCGGAAGCTGGCAGCACGCCGTCAACTAATGCTCGGCGATGCAACCGCTAGCAGGCGATGTACCGTGACAAACACGAGACTGTAAATAAACAGAGTATTCTCGAGCCTAATATGCACTTACTCTTACATAAGTCCCAGCGTACCCGAGAACCAGCAAAGTATTCCTACGCCGTCCGCGACTGGCCGTCGATCGTCTTTCAGGACTAGCCAGGCGACACGCCAGTCAGTCTTGTATCCACCAACCAACAATTGCCTCATGAAACTATTCGAAGAAGAAGTAGATGAAAAACCGCTATGGAAGAAGTCACCGAAAACCGTTCGACGCCGTACCGAGGAACCACTCCGGCTGCCCTAAAGGACTATGTAACCACGTTCGAAGTAGCGACCAGTGTAAATAGTGTAGAAGAAATTTAGTTGAAATAAATTAGTCCTTCAACAAAAGATTGTGTTCACAATAGAAATCATATGTGTTTTTTTATCACAAACGTATGTTTGGGACCTTTGCCTTTCGCGGGCAAGCGCACTACCGACTGTGCTATCCCGACACGACTCACGATGCCGCCTCAAAACTCTAATTCCGCCAGTACCTCGCCTCCTACTTTCCAAACTTCACAGAAGCTCTCCTGCGAACCATGCAAGACTAGCAATCCTGGAAGAAAGGATATGGTGGAGACATGGCTTAGCCACAGCCTAAGGGATGTTTCCAGAGTGAAACTTTCACTCTGCAGTGGAGTGTGCACTGATTTGAAACTTCCTGGCAGACTAAAATTGTGTTCCGGAACCGGGACTCGAACCTGGGACCTTTGCCTTTCGCGGGCAAGCGCACTACCGACTGTGCTATCCCGACACGACTCACGATTCCGCCTCACAACACTACTTCCGCCAGTACCTCGCCTCCTACTTTCCAAACTTCACAGAAGCTCTCCTGCGAACCATGCAAGACTAGCATTCCTGGAAGAAAGGATATGGTGGAGACATGGCTTAGCCACAGCCTAAGGGATGTTTCCAGAATGAAACTTTCACGCTGCAGCGGAGTCTGCACTGATTTGAAACTTCGTGGCAGATTAAAATTGTGTTCCGGAACCGGGACTCGAACCTGGGACCTTTGCCTTTCGCGGGCAAGCGCACTACCGACTGTGCTATCCCGACACGACTCACGATGCCGCCTCACAACTCTACCTCCCTAAGTACCTAGCCTCCTACTTTGCAAACTTCACAGAAGCTCTCCTGCGAACCATGCAAGACTAGCACTCCTGGTAGAAAGGATAGCACAGTCGGTAGTGCGCTTACCCGCGAAAGGCAAAGGTCCCAGGTTCGAGTCCCGGTTCCGGCACACAATTTTAATCTGCCAGGAAGTTTCATATCAGCGCACACTCCGCTGCAAAGTGAAAGTTTCATTCTGGAAACATCCCTTAGGCTGTGGCTAAGCTATGTCTCCACCATATCCTTTCTTCCAGGAGTGATAGTCTTGCATGGTTCGCAGGAGAGCTTCTGTGAAGTTTGTAAAGTAGGAGGCGAGGTACTGGCGGAAGTAGAGGTGTTGTGTCGGAATAGCACAGTCGGTAGTGCGCTTGCCCGCGAAAGGCAAAGGTCCCAGGTTCGAGTCCCGATTCCAGCACACAATTTTAATCTGCCAGGAAGTTTCATATCAGCGCACACTCCTCTGTAGAGTGAAAGTTTCATTGTGGGCACATAAACATCGTCGTTGATTGAATCGCAACGCCAATTACATCTCGGGATATTGCGAAACGAAGTTGACGCCCGAAATACGCTAAACGCGTGACTAGCTCACGTCCTGAGACTCAGGCGAGACCCACATGCTGTTGTTGTTTCAGAGATGTTTTGGTTGGTCAAAATAAATGGGACACCCTCTATAACTGATTTACAGTAGTTTCGAGTTTGACAAACCTGCAAATAAATTTACGTCATCTACTGGTACATCATCTATTCTGTAGCATACTGTCGAATAATAACAGGGGCTCATGTGTCTGGATTATCTCCACATTCATGCAATTTGACCCACGAATTTTTTTTTTTTTAAATAATACTGAGTACGTTAAGCGGTAGAGTGAGTGTTCAGAAAATCCAGTGGTGACATCTGCAGTGTTCCAAAGAAAGAATGCTAACGTTCTCAGTTTCAAGGCCACACATTGATTTTATGGACCCCCAACCAAACTTTTGTGAGGCCCTTCATTTTTTTCAGTCCTTACAAGATAATTATTTCCTATATTGTTTCTTCAGTATGTTTATATGCACTTTAGTAATACATAAATTCTACATTCACAGTTCTCTGTCAGTAATTTAATTATTCATTGAGAGTAGGCTACCACATTTGAATAGATACAAATATAAGTCCACCCATTAATAATAATTATTAATAGTAATATTATTATTATTATAACTAATTATTATTATCACTAAGGACATATATAACAAGAAGTCAATATCCATCAATGCCAAACTGGCTCACTACTCGTCAGTAACTCGCCAAGAAGCACTCTATACAGCAGAATCTTTGACTCTGAACAAAAAGGCAATGATGGAATCGCTGAAAATTACTGAAAGAAAAATATTAAGGAAAGTCTTGGGGCCAGTTAAATAGCGAGACGGTGCAGAATGCGTCACAATAGTGTAATCTATACAAAATAATCACTGGTCTTTTTACGGTCACATACAAGAGATGAATCCCAACAGACTGCCAAAAAGACTGTTCTGTTACTCTAGTAAATAAAAAATGGACAACACATGGTGCAAAGAAGTTGGAAGGACGAGCTACAAATTACCCAACAAAACATCGAGAAAATACTACCACTCAGAAACAAATTGAAGGATGCCAAATGTTTCCAGGAAAATCAGAACAAGAAGACTGGAACCAAGTGGACCGAAAAAGAAGAGAGATACAGCGGAAAATGATAAGAGAAATATGGAAGCAAAGAGAGGACAGACGGTTGAAATAATCGTAGACCATAGTGGCTCATACGTAAAAGAAGAATTATAATAACAGTTGCTAATGGAACCAATCAGATGAGAGGTTAGTTAGTTTAGGTTTTTGCTCAGGACATGTTTCTGCTTATGTTGACGTTGAAAGGTTGCTTACATTCCACAGTACATATATTTTTATTTCCTCTGCCTCTTTTAAAATTTTCAGAACGTACCCTTTTTTCTGATCGCTTCTGAGTACAATATTTTTCTACATACGCTAATGCTAACATGCATATGAAAGGTCAAGATATCTATTAAAATATCTTTGGAAAAATAAGAAAGTTTTAAATAATGGTGAAATTTGTAGTAGTTAATTATTTGTTTTAATTTTTGTAAGATATGTCAAATTAAAAACAACATACAAGAAACTGAATAATAGATTCACAGGTACTTACAGTACCTACACAAGTGAAGAAGCCAAATTTTCACGAAAAACAATAACTTGCAAAGTGCCACATTGAAAAAGTCACATTTTATTACAGCTCTTAATGAAATTAGTTCGGCGGAATCTTGCCAGAGTGAAACAGGCGCCCTATCTCAAGGTAGTAATTTGAATCTGAGGGCAATATGGTGGTTTTAGAATGGACTAGTTAATGACCTTCAATGTGAGTGTCCATGCATTTTCCCGTCTTTACATACGCTACTGAAATACAAATGACTCCTCTCCCAAAATCTGGGCACGATTATACCTCACCACCCATAAACAGTGTGTAATAACAGCAAAAAATAGGTCAAAATGGAGAGATGTTGTATCAGGGGTTCCACAAGGATCTGTACTGGGGTCTTTACTATTCTCACTTTATGTTAATGATGTGTCCACAGTTCTGTCCTACTGTAAATATCATCTATACGCTGATGACCTTCAATTACATCTCAGTGTAAGTCCTAAAACCTAAGCACAGCCATCCAGCATGTAAAGGCGGACTTACTTTCACTATCAAGATGGGCGCATAGCATGGGCTTGAAACTGAATCCATCAAAAACGTAGGCGATCTTAGTAGCCCATAAAAGACTCATCACTCCACAGTTCAGAGAAACTCTTCCACCTTTAATACTTAACGACACAAAAATACGCTTTTCTCATTCAGCAAAGAACTTAGGAGTAATATTTGATCAGCACTTGGAATGGACAGAGCACACAACCACAGTCTGTAAGAAGGTATATGCGTCACTTCATTCACTGCAGAAATACAAAAAAAGCATTTCCTTTACAGCTGAAAAAAAAAGCTCGTTGAGACACTAATACTTTCCATTCTAGATTATGGTGATGATATTCTGCAAAGACTGTCACACGAAAATTCACATAGGCTAGAGCTGGCGATGAATTCTTGTAGCCGATACATCTGTAACTTACGTTTATACGACCATATCAATCCCGCATACCAGCAGTTATCTTGGCTACGTGCAGATAAGCATCGAAGCTATCATACATTATGTTTGCTGCATCGCTTTCTCAATCACTGCAAACCTTCATACTTATCCTCAACGATTATATTACTATCTGAACAGCACAGCAGAAACACACACTCTCACCAAAATAAAACTTTTTCTGTACCACCACATTACACTGCAATCTTCTGTAAATCATTTTCTGTATCGGGAACACGTCTTTGGAACAATCTTCCTCAAAAGTTAAGATATAAAATCAATTCAAAATTTTAAAATACAGCTAAGGGATCACCTTCTGTCACAATAGCCATCTTTTTCTCCACTTACCAGTCTGTAGCCCACTGATGTCAATTCCTCCTCTCCCCACAAATGTTTCCCTTTCCTTTCGTCAGCACAGATTTCTGACACGTTCCACATCATTACGAAGTGTCGTATTCATGATCTATGGAACAAGTACTAATCGAATCTAATATCTCCACTTCCTCACATCCATTGGCACTGTCATTTTTCAATCTTCTCCTCATTCACTAATCATTTCCCCCCTTCTGTTTATATTAAACTTAATTCAGATGTGTTAAACATCTCTCTCCATGTAAATATCTCTTGTTATTATTAGTATTACTTTGATTTTTGTGTTATTATTATCATTATTATTATTAGTATTATCATATTTTGTTATTATTAATACTGTGTTTTTTGTTATTAAATCCTTTGTTTGTGTTGTTCCTGGTCAGATGTAAGAGAGGGCCCTAGGGTCCTAATCTGGTCAGTTTAAAAAACCAAATAAATAAATAAAATACATAAATTATCTCGACTTCTCATGAGAGCAACTGGTTCTCCATTGACGATATGTATTGCAAAAATACAATGACAACATACACTTGCAAGAATCACAAGTAACATAATGATGAAAAACAGCTGGTGCTAAGCCTTGCTGCGCAGCGCGTAGCTGTTCGCCGTTGGCGGTTCGATTCTTCCCTTAGGCAAGGGTGTGTGTGTGTGTGTGTGTGTGTGTGTGTGTGTGTGTTGTCCTTACGTTAGTTTCACTTAGTTTAAGTAGTTTGTAAGCCTAGAGACCAATAACCAAAGAAGTTAAGGCCCATAGATTTATAAACATTTGAGCTGCCGCTAAGACAAATGTCGTATGATTGGCAAGGTGCGCTCAGTGACTCTAACCTCCCCGAGAAAAATAACGCAAATCTGACTGATAGAACTGTAAGACTTTGCAGTGCCGATGACCAATAATACGACTAAATATGAAAGTAAGAACACTGTGAGTACTGACTAAGACTTTATTTCTCATAATGCGTCCTATAGCCGATGCTGCAATACCTTACATCTGCATCGATCTGCAGAGCAAAGGATGCAGTCACATAGCTCCCAACTGGGCTATGGTGGTTGGTGAAACAATTTTAGCGTGGAGAAAAAGAAACGCGTACTCACAAAATTCCTGTTACAAAAAGTATTCTGCGTGGACGTATCACAACAGGATTAATTCCTGCTCTTTCCTTCATTGTGTTCTGTGTCAAAACCAAGTGTGAAATCCTGGTGAATGGCTCAACCAAGACTCTCGTACCCACAGAACACTATAGTCCACAGTTAAGGTAAAGCAGTCAACAGTCCAAAAGAATGAAACAGTGCTTTACCGGCATAGTCGTTTTGAAGGTGGTATACCGTTGTCTTCCACCGACATTTGAACTGAAATTTTCAAATGCTTGTAAACCTTTTGGACAAGGACAATACGCACACTCTTACCCGAGGGAGGACTCGAACCTCTGATGGCGAGCAACGCGCTCCGCAGCAAGGCACCTTAGAGCGCTCGGCCACTCCACCGCGGCACTTTGAACTGAATTACTCATCCATTTATAAGGGGACCTCCAGTATAACGTGGATTCTGAAGCACCGTAATCACAATTAACAAGTGGGATAACAGAGAGCACAGCTCCATTCGGCCGAATAGACTGCGCGATTCAGTAAATCAAGAAAAAATAGTCACATCACCGGTTCTGTCTGAAAATAGAAGACGGTAGCTATCGCCGGTGCAGTCAGCAAAAGCAAAGTTCTGGCCGATGGCACAGAGTACGATCCGTCGCTAGGACGAGCAGATGCAGGTGTGCCTTACCTCTACTTGTATACGCTCCTGTGTCACCAAAAATTGTACGAACACTAATTATTAAACAACAATTGAGATCATTCCTTAAAAAAACTTCGAAAGAAACCAGGAACCTCACAAGTATCGTTATAATAAGAATCGCCAAGGTGAAGCGGTCTGGAGCGCCACGTTACGGATCGCGCGACCTCCCGCGTTGGGGATTCGAATCCTTCCTCGGGCATGGATGTGTGTGTTGTCCCTAGGTTAGTTTAACTTCGTTTCATTAGTTTGTCAGCCTAGGGACTTATGACCAAAGTAGTTCGGTCCCATAAAATTACAAACGTATGAACATTTGAAGGAGGCTTGGAGTTTAACATCCCGTTGACAGCGTGCTCATTAGAAACGGAGCTTACACTCGGAATATTTGCATGAGGATGTGGAAGGAAATCAGGCGTGCCCTTTCAAAGGAAACATCACGGAAAACCTAAATCTTGATGGCCGGAGGTGGATTTGAACCACCATCCTTCGGAATGCGTGTCCAGTGTGTTACCACTGCGCCACCTCGCTGAGTCTCCAAGGCGAGTCCCTTGGATGATGCAAGATTTCCCTTCAATATTCTTAAAACGTGCGTTACAGTAAACCTACTCTCATTTACCAAACAGTATATAAGGTTATTTAACAATTCTTGGTACATTTGCACCCTTAATATAAGAGACAGATTGACTAAATACAAAAAATTACACTTCAAACTTCTTGGGCTCCTACACTCACAATGAGGATATAAGTATATGTAGAGATGACATTGTACTGTCTTACTCGTGGCACCTGGGGACAGCCACCTTGTTCACTATAACCTTCAAGAAGCTATTTTTAACATCATAAAATTTCACACCTTACATGTGGGAGACCTGAAAATAATTAATATTAGTTCCGGTATACAGACATTCAGTAAACACGTAGTTAGTATCGAACTCTGTACCTCAACGTAACTGCAAAACAATTTCCTTAGTAACATGATTTCTTCTTTTATTTTTTCCTTACGTTGCAGAGAGCACCAGATATAATAACAGTACAGTAAATTCGATGCTGAACTTTTCAGAAGTCATACCATTATTTGAGAAGTCTTACATAACTAACTTATGTGGCGCAGATACTAATTTCAGCTCTACCTTTACCTTACTCTCATTGATTAGCCATAGACTCATAAGAATTAACATAGACTTTATATAAGAAACAATTTAATCGATTTGCTTACTTTAGACATCAAGTAGCACGGTCACTGACAGCACGCAGTACTTGTGCTAGAACTGTGTGTCAGTTAATCATGTTCAGCAGACTTCACCCATGGCAACGCCACCAGAGTTTCTACTACGGCACGCTACGCTTATTTACACACAACATTAATTCACATTCAAAGAGGGTCTGAACATGACATAAAACCGTACAACGCACCATACAACTGACAACACTGAACACAGCATGTAATAACTTACAGTTTACAACAACACTTCTATCTTGGACCACGGTTGTCGAACTATCTTCATTAAAGGGATCAGCCGATAGTTGTGGGTGGTACAGCGGGCATCAGCAGTGCCTACTACACAGCACACGAAGCCCGTGCTCAGCCCACCCTAAACATCCCCCCCCCCCCACACACACAACTCACCACTTTCTTCCGGATGGCGCCACCTACGTCTCAAAGATCACAACAATCCGGAAGATGGTTTAGAGACAGCACAATGTCCCATACAAGGCACTGTGGTAAGTTATTTGAGGACGACACCCTTTCCAACAAAATAGGTCAAAATGCGAGACGGTTCCGTCGCCTTGCCTTAACGTGTCTCAGCGTTGACTGCACGCGCCTTTAAATTTTCGGGCCTGACACACCCTTTCCCCCATCAACGCGTACGTTCCAGTGTCACAAGAGGCGAGCTAGCTACCACATCATCCAAACTAAGATCACTTGAAACTGCGATGGATCCCCACGTCAAACCGTGATTGTTCTGCAGCGGAAGTCCTTCCGCCCGTCTTTTCTGTATGGCGTACAAACTATTCTGCAATCTCGTTGGTGGTCCATTAACGCCACCTGCTAGGCGCCTTCAACCGGGCCTCCTCACACCAGCCGAGCGAGCTGGTGCACTTATAACACACTGCGCTCATATTCAGGAGGAAGCGACGTATGTGATTTAACATTTCCGTGATTTCGCTTAATCACTCGAGACAAGTGCTGGGATGGACACTGTCATATGGCACGGCCGATTTACTTCCCCCTCCTTAGCAAACATCATCCCAGAGTGTACTCCATCTCTAATGACCACGACATCGACGGGACGTTAAACCGTAATTTTCTTCCTTCCTCACTCCGTGACAGCTCTGTACCTCAGCGACGCTAAAGCCCATGTTACACGGCACATCAATGTGTTTCTCAACTATTTAAAATACGCGACCCCTTTCCAAGTAAAATTATTCTAGCCACACTCCCCCGCCCCATCTGAACCGGAATACAACTATGCGTGTGATCTGAAAGGAAGAAAAAAAAATTGTTTTGTTAATATAACTTTATTGAAAAAAGTATAGTATTTTATTAAAGGATGAGTTTTAGAGTATTCTTCTGAATGGAACATATATTATTACTATATGATTTTCAACAGATATATGTATTTTGCATGGGTTTTTGGTATTTCAGGCGTGACATAGAAGCGAATTATTATCGAAAAGCAACGTCTTACTTTATAGTCAATTTGTTAAGACGTAAATCTTTGCTTTTCCTTGCGAAGTAAAGTATACTACTGTTCGTGTTAAACTAGCAATTACTCCAGAAACTCTTCGAATGGTAAACAACGCAGCATTAGTTTTTTAGCAAGATCCTGAACATGGGCTTCCCATGACAGCTTATTGTGTATCTGAACGATAGAAATCTGAACTGTTGAGTCTCATTTATTATAGGCCCATCATGTGTTATTGCAATGTCAGTTTTTTAACTGTGTTAGACATTGTAAAACTGAGCTTTACTGTCATTAGCATCAGCTTATTTTAAGCCGTGAAGTTCTTTAACTGTATTACTAGATACTGCACCATCCTTCACTACCAACCTAGTGTCATCAGCAGGCACATCTAAGAATTACCTGTTATACTAGAAGGTATATCATTTATAAATTTAAAAGGCACCCCTCCCCACCCCCTCTTAACTATGCTCCAATGTGAGTGCATATAACAGCCATTTTAAACACTGCGGATTCACTTTCTGCTGTCCTTCATTAAAGTAAGAGGTGAACCAAATGTGAGATACTTCCCTTACTCCATAATTTTCCAACTACTGCAACTATATATTGTGAACAACACAATCAAACGCTTTGTTAAATCAAAAAATACGTCTAGTGTTCTCATTTTTAAATTTAATCCATGAAGTGCCTCAGAGATAAAAGAGAACGTAGCATTTTCGGTTGTTATACCACTTATGAAGCCAAAACGTATATTTGATAGCAAATTATAGGAACTAATATGAATTGAACATTGAATAAACAGCCTTTTCAATAACTTTAGCAAAAATTCACAGCATAGAAATAAGTCTTAAGTTGTGTACATTATCCCTTTCGTCATTGTTATAAAGTGTTTTCCTTAGTGAGTACTTCAATCTATTAGAAAACTGACCATTCCTAAAGGAAAACTTACAAATATGGCTAAGTATTGGGCTAACAGAGGCGATACAATACTTACGTATTCTGCTAGATACATAATCAAATCCACAGGAGGCCTTTGGGATTTAATTTTTGACTCAATGTTACATGATTACCTCCTATATTCAGAAAGTTATTATTAAATACTGAAATTTCAGAAATCTGAAATTTCAGTAACAGACAAATTTCCATTACACACTGACTTTATAGCCTCAACTCTGTGCTGCTGATCAGATACTTCCTTCTCGATTGACCATATGGTTTTATTTTTGCATACTACATACTTCTTGCCTTCTTAATTACATTTCTCAGAACCTCAAAGTACTGTTTTTAATGGGCTACTGCAGTTTCATTCTAACTGCTTCTAACATTATGATATAATCCCCGCTTTGTTCTACATGATATCCGTATCTGTTCCGTCAGCCATCCAGGCTGCCCATTAGTAGTAGTACCTTGTTTTGAACGTTTTAGCTGAGAGTAGCTTTCAAAGAGCATGAGAAATGTTTTGAGGAGAGGATTATTTCTATCGTCTATATGATCAGCACAATAAACTTCCTGCCAATCTTGTTCCTTAATTGCAACTTGTATTATGCCCTGACTACCAATAGTTAAAAATGAAAAGCGTAAACCTCGTTTCTGCTAAGATACGCCATAGAGCCCTATCTCGGTTATACCCGTGCGGGTCTAGGCGTTATGTCATGGACTGTGTAGACGCTCCCGTCAAAGTTTCAAGTCCTCCCTCCAGCATATATATATATATATATATATATATATATATATATATATATATATATATATATGTGTGTGTGTGTGTGTGTGTGTGTGTGTGTGTTGCCCTTAGGTTAGTTTAAGAAGGCCTATGGGTTTATGTTCAAATATTTCTAAATCTATGGGACTTCTTTGGTTATCTGTCTCTAGCTTTACAAACTACTTAAACTAACATAAGTACAACACATACACCAAAGCCCAAGGGAGGACTAGAACCTCTGACGGCGAGCGACCGCGCGCTCTGCAGCAAGGTGCCTTAGACCGCTCGACCACTCCACCGCGGCAAAGTCTTACGACCACAATAGTTTGGTTCCATATATTTACAAACATGTGATTATTGGCAGAGTACGTGTTCTGGAAGTGTCCCGCAGCAAACAGAAGCTTCTCTCCGGGGGCGAGCCTCGCAGTCGAATATTCTGAGAGGCCGCCTGTCAAAATGAGACCTTAACGACATTTGTCACTTAGCTGGGACGGAGAGTATATGGGCAATCCGGTTAATTAGCGAGTGACGCGACGGCTCAATTATCGCTGGCGGCTCAATCACACGTGATTGGCCGCGTCACTTAGCGCCTCCTTGCCCGGCCGCTGCGGCTTCTCACTTACCGCTATTATTAATGAAACGCTTTTTGAAATGTTTCCCCCGAGGGGACCCGAGCGAGCTAAAAAAAAGTGGAATGTTATATTTAGTGTAAGAAATATTTTATAGACTGTAGTGGCCGGAGCTCCTCCCTCTCCAAGTAGCTGCGACGGAACCCCGTGTTGATATCGGTGGGTGCGACAATTATTTTTTATTTCCGCGGTATAATGTAGCCTAATAGATCCTCCATAAACAAGCGCGGATTATTGCAGCCTCATTTATAAAAAAAATAAAAACCGGTAATATCCGGTCGGCAACTGTTTAATTGCTATTCATGTGGAAAAGGAGAGCCGTATTTCACGATATGCATATAATTGCTTGCCGGGCCCCGCGTGGCCAGTGTATGCGGATATTGTGCTTGTGGTCTAATTGGAAGCGGCGTTTATTTATTGAATCGCAAGTTTGGCAAGGCGCAGGTCCAGATGAGGTGCCCGCCGCCACTTCATTTAGCATCCCCCTTTCCCTCTCGGTTCTTTTTCCTCGGCACAATTACTGTGTAAAACCGAAGGCGGTGTTGCGGCCCTAATGTAAAGCAGCAGTTTCGTTAATCAGGCTCGCTGCCTGATAGCAGGCGCGTGAAGTTACTACATTGCCCTCTTCCTTTCCCTTACATGGAAAAGCCCAGTGTTTTGTAAGCATAATTCGGACATGTAATCGATGCTCATCGATTCATTTTTCCGGGAAGGCCTTTCGTCAATGACACGCACAGGTTGAACGTCAACTAAAATGATTATTTCTTTATCGATTTACCTATTTTATTCATTAAAAAAAATCACTGACTGTGCTTGTAACATAACAGCCTTCAGCAATACTTTGGTTATCTTCAGATTCAACAAGGGCCAATATATCGCCGGTATCTATTACGATTGTAATCCTATTTTCTGACAGTACTTCTAAATGTGAGACTTGTTGCGAATGCCAGTCTTGAAACAATTATTAAACTGACAGTTCTGTAATTCGAACATCTGTCTCCATTTGCTTTCACTGGAAATGGAATTATTACACACTTCATGAAGTTTGAAGGTGTTCCCCTAGTACCCTAAATCTTGCATTCCAAGTGGAACAATTCCGTCGTGATTGACTCTCCCACGTATATTAGGAATTCAGAGGGAATATCATCCACTCCAGGACCTAGTTTTGAATGAAATCTTTCAGTGCTCTGTCAAATTCTGATCGCAGTAACATATGACCTTTCTCATCTTCATGAAATTCCTCTCCCGTTTCTACAATACTGTCGTCAGGCTCATTTCCCTCGTATAGACCTATATTCCTTTCAGCTTTTCCTTCTTTGCGTAGTATTTGTTTTCCATCTAAGCTCGTGGTATTCATGCAGCTACTCTCTTCGTCTCCAAATGTCTCTTTTAAGTTCCTGCAGCAGCATTTATCTTTCCCTTAGTTATGATGTGCCTATATTCTCCCATGTTTTGTTTTTATCCTCTAACCATTTCTGCTTAGTCAATTTGAGCTTTCTATTAACCTAATATTTTTAGCTGTTTATACCCCTATTTGCCCGCTTCAATTGCTGTATTTTTGTATTTTCTACTTAAAGACATTAAGTTCAATATCTCCTTTGTTTTTCGGGGATTTCTTTTAGGCTCTATCCTTCTACATATTTGATCATCTGAGACCTTCACTATTTCACCTCTCAAACATGTCTTTTCTTTCTCTACTCTATGACTTTTCCCTTTTACAGTCAGTCTTTGCCTAATGATCTCTCTGAAACTCACACCAACCTTAGGTTTTTCAATTTATTCAGGTTCTATCTCATTATTTTTCTACCTTTTTGAAGATTTTTCAGTTTCAATCTATAGTTCAAGACCAATAAATTATGGTCAGTGTCTATATCTGCCACTGGATACGTATTTCCGTATAAAACTTGGTTTAGAAATCTATGTCTTACCTTTATAAATACAACCTGATACCTTTCGGTGTCTTCTGGTCTCTTCCACTTCCGAAACCTTCTTTCATGATTCTTAAACCAAGTGTGTGTGATGGTTACATTGTGCTCCCTGAAAAATTCAACCAGGAGACTTCTTGTTGCATTTATTTTCCCCGGTCCATATTCTCCAACAAATTTTTTTTCAACCTTTTCCTACATCAGAAGTCCATGTCCCCATCAGAATCAAGTTTTCCTCTCCCTTAACTGTCTGAATAATTTCTTTTATATTCTGATACATTTCTTCAGTCTCCTCATCATCGGCAGACGTAGCTGGCATATAAACTTGTAGTACGGTACTACAGATTAGATTAGCTGTTCGTTCCATAGATCCACATTGATGAACTTCTTGAGTTTTCTAGAGAACGTCCGTGAATTTACTCCACAAATAATACGCATTAAACGCGTTTGGATTCTGAAAACTTTTGTTTGGCTTGAAGAGTTACCCCAAAATATTGTACCATATGATATATCTCTGAAAGTAATCAAAGAATGAAAGCTTCTTTATTTCTATGAAATGAAATGAAATGAAAGAAATGAAATGAATCGCAATTTGCGATCAGTTATGGCTTCACTGTACTAGGTTTAGATGGAATACCAAAGTGCGGCGAATGAAAATTTGTGCCCGACCGGAATTCGAACCTGGGATCTCTTGCTTACTAGGCAGACGCGTTGACCACTCCACCATTGAGGACACAGTGCATTTGTTTCTTAATGTTTTACAATATTCCTTCTATTTAGCTAGATCATCAGCACTGGAGCTATTCTTGGATGACAGATAAATTTCCACATTGCCTTACAAGTAATCTTTATTCTTTATTTAATCCATGGTTTTATTATAGACCTCTGTTTAATTTGAGTTACTTTTAGAGGCAAACCGTTTTCAAAAATGCTACTAGTATTATTAATGAATATGTTATATTTTTCATTCGTGTCATGAGCAGTATGAACATGTTTCCAGTTCATATCCTTGAGCAGTTTTCTAAAATACTCTATTTTTGGTGTTGATATTGATCAATACTGTATTGATATTTAGGAGTCTTCATTTTCTGCTTAGAACCTACACCTAAAACAAGGATTTGAATGTCACTATCTGATAGGTCATTGATCATTGGTTTTATGATATAATTGTGTTCCTTTGATTTGTGCCAAAGAATGTTTTTAATAGATGTCCTAGAAGATCTACTTATCCTCGTTGAAAAAAGTTTACAGTAGGAGTTAGATTGAAAGACAATGTTACTAACTGCAATAAATATTTACTGGAAAATTGCATCAGAAAATCTCTATTTAAATGACCAGCAACCAAGATTTCTTTGTTTCTTCCTGTTAAATAACCCAACAGAGCTTCTAGATGATTTAGAAACAGATTATAATTCCCTGCAGGAGCTCGGGAACTAGTTACTATTATATAGGATCCTTTATGAAACTCTGTTTCTGTTGTACACGCTTGTAAATGCTTCTCTATACATAATTTATTAAGGCCAATGTCTTCCCTCCATAACTACTCTACCAGAAATAGGAAGCTAACATAAATTCTGAAGTGTTTATCATATCTATACCAGTGGTTATATGATGTTCACTGATGCAGATTATGTCTATTTGGTTAGATGAATATATGTCATTAATACAAGTAGTTCCTGAAGTTTATTTTTGAGTTATAGAATATTCTGATGTAATAAAGATGGACGATATTGTATACTAACTGGATTATAACAGCTTGGACATAGATGTACTCTCAGTTTCTAAACACTTTCTGTTAAACTTTGTTTGCTTGGAGGCTGTATGCCTGTTGATCTGTGTTATCAAACTTGTCTTCCAACCTCTCTTAAAACTTGTTTTTTCTTCCCTCTCTGCATCCTAAATAGGCATCCATCTGACAACTGTAAGCTTTGTGATAGTGGCATCGGTATTCCTGCTGTCATCATCCTATAATTAAGTCGAGAATTGTATGATGCAATCGGTAACTGTCACAACGAATTCTCTTAGAGCTGGATTCAGCACCCACCGTCGTAACCTTCCGCCGTAACAGCCCAGGACACACTGAGCGATTTCCCCACTTGACTCAACAGGCAATGTTATTGATCCACGGCGCTCACTGGATAACGTCATTCAACGCCAGGTAGCTACCAACACCGGATACATATGGGCACGCTCTATACGTGACATCTGTGGCAGCGATACAAAACGCACTCTATTTGGCTACGTGGGAAGCTATCAGTCCGCCACGGCCGGTGTACAAAGTCTGTTCTGACACGATTTTTCTCGCAAAGACACCACGACTACACTGTGGTGGTCTTTTTCGACAGAGATTTACCACCGATATCCATGTGAAGGTGCCTGCTAGATCCTCCCACCACCCACCAGATTATGACTCGACATACAAATACAATGTGCTGGAAAGTAACAAAGGCATTCTAGAGTCATTAAGTGAAGTGGCTAATAAACACCCTCCACTAGAGCACAACTAAACGTGCAGTTGCCGGCCGCGGTGGCCGAGGGGACTGAGGCGCTCCAGTCACGGTCTGCACGGCCACTACGGTCAGGGGTTCGAATCCCCCCTCGGGCATGGATATTTGTGCCGTCCTTAGTATTACTTAGTTCATAAGTAGTCTGTAAGTTTAGGGACTGATGACCCCGTAGTTAAGTCTGCTTACTTTAAACACAATCGAGTAAAACGGACGTGCTGGTTGACCTATATAGACGACAAGGCTAGGATTTCTCTTTTAGCTTCATTGAGTCTAAGTGAATGTATTATACGCATCTTACACACATAATTAGCCAACGCGTGTGTTATACAAAACCTACTGAATTTTCACCAATGATGTGTATTCAAGAGGGTTTTCTGAGTTTTATAAAGTATGTGTAGACCTCACTGTAGAATTCCAGTAAACTTCCTTTACAAATAGAGATACATGAATTATTCAATCCACGTTGCCAATAACAGATTTTTATTGCTTAATTAATCGAATAACAAGCTGAGTGCTAGTGGTCAAATGCAAATATAACAGGTAACTGAATTATGAATAAAATTTATTATCCATTTTATGCTTCGTAGCCGGCCGCGGTGGCCGCGGGGACTGAGGCGCTCCAGTCATGGTCTGCACGGCCACTACGGTCGGGGGTTCGAATCCCCCCTCGGGCATGCATATTTGTGCCGTCCATAGTATAAGGTATTTCGTAAGTAGTTTGTAATTTTAGGGACTGATGACCCCGTAGGTAAGTCCCATAAGCTTAACAAACATTTGAACATTTTTTATGCTTCGTAAACTTATTTTCCCTGCTCAACTAAACCAATCAATTTTCATCTATATAGTGAGCTATCAAACGGAAAAAGTAAGACGAGGGGGACATTTTCACATTTACTAATCAATTAACATGGAAAACTGAAAAACAGTTGAAATTATCTAGATGTTCGGGGTCGTTATTTTCAGTTTTAGGCTGCAGTCACTCTGACATTAACGGACAGTAGCCATTTTCCACTGCGAATAAAGTGCATGACCATGGATGCCAAGACGGAAAACGTTACAGTCACTCTTTTTATTGTCTGTCTCCACATCGGTAAAGTGGGCAAATATTTTCATCTGTAATTATTGACTGCCCAACATCATCTCAGTTTGTCCCAGTTATGCTGATTTCATTTATCATTCTTTGATTCTTCCTTCTTCTTTTTCTTAGCTCTCCCGCTTGCGCGGGGTCTCGTTGTTAGCTATTTTTTAAACATTGTTCATTAACAGGTGGGCAAATCCCTGTTGCCACCCCAACCGTCTGCGGATAGTGTAATACACGTTAAGGTGATATAGCCTTTTGCTAAATGTTTGTGAACCGTTTACCTGAGACGAAACTCCGATATTCATCTAGTGCGATGTGAAAAACCGCCTAAGTAATACATCAAAGTTGGCTTGCACAATGACGCCCCATAATTAATGCACAGAACACATTCGAATAGCTGTCGGTAAACCTCCCCGCCTAGGAAAGCGACTCCTTAAACCGAGTCACTCATTCTAATTGGTTTCCAGGTATATTTGACTTATATCAAGTCCACGGTTCGCCAAATAATATAGAATTTTCGATTTGCTAAATACCCTTTGAAAGATTAGAGCGTGACATCGTTTCCCCCTGGTGAAAGAAACGGTGAATAGCAGAACATCTCATGTTGAATCATACGACCTCATCTGAAAGTGCTTGCGCTAGGAGAGGCTGCGGAACCAAAGCATCTGCTAATATCTCATCGTTGACCTCTGTACGAAAGTATGCTTCCACTATTGTAGTTTTGCCAAGATTACCGCCACATTTCTTTTATGCATCTGTACGAGCTCTAAGCTCTCACATCTTGTTAATAACGATGGTTTCAATTTTAAAAAATGTTACATGTCTTACATTATTAGCTACACAATTAGTTAACGACGGTAGTCTTTGATTGTTCATTTTGTGAAGAGCTACAAGGCTGCTTTTGGAAAGTCATTTCCATAGCAACTAACCTACACAACTATCGTTTTACGTAACGACATGGTTTCTACTCGTCAACATACACATAAACAAAAACTAACACAACAAGTGGAATTAGAGATTTCAAAATATTTTATATAACTAAATTATAAAATCAAAAAATCGCTCCCGGTGGGATTCGAACCACCGACTACTTGTTGTGAGGCCAAAACACTACCACCTGACCTACACCGATATATGCTGCGAGTGTTTAAATTATTGGTACTTAGCGTGTACATTGCAAAACTTCAAAACGGATTTCCTCCAGAATTTTCGAGTTTTGGGTCGAATGGCTTTGGCAGATTGTTGTCTAAGGTCTAAACTTCACGTACCATAAATATGAAGAAATTCTAACATCAGATACCCATGTGGTCTCCTTGGCAGTAAGACGCGCGCATGATTGAAACTAACACTAACAAACCTACCGGCCCGCATCTGAACTGCTGGGGATCCCAAATACTTGAGCAATACTCAAGACGGGGTCGCACAAGAGTTTTATATGCGGTCTCCTTTTCAGACGAATCACATATTTCCGAAATTCTCCCAATAAACGGAAGTCGACCATCCGCCTTCCTAACGACTGTTCTTATATGCTCATTCCAGTTCATATCGCTGTGCAGCGTTACACCTATATATTCCATAGACGCGACTTCGTCAAGCAGCACACTCCTAATGCTGTATTTGAACAATATGGGATTGTTTCTCCGACTCATCTGCATCACCTTACATTTTTCTTCATTTAAAGTTAGCTGCCATTCCTCACATCCTCCATCCTACTACAGTCATCCAATGACGACTCCTTCCTGTACAACACAACAATATCAGCACACATCCGTAGATTGCGACTCACTCTGCCCGTAAGGTCATTTATATAAATAGAAAACAATAACGGTTCTGTCATACTTCCATGGGGCATTCCTGACGGTACCCTAGTCTCTGATGAACAGTCGCCATCGAGGACAACGTACTGAGTTCTATTATCATATTTGAGTACCTCTTCCATATGCCCGTACCTTCGTTAGACGTCTGCGGTGCTGCACCGTATCGATCGCCTTTCAAAAATCGAGTAAAATGCAATCCATCTGTTGCCCTTCAACCATAACATGCAAGAGAAAAGGGCAAGCTGGGTTTCGCACGTTCGATGCTTCCTGAAGCCATGCTGATGCTTGGATAGAAACTTTTCCGCCCCAAGGAAATTTACTATATTGTAACTGAGAATATGGTTAAAAATTCTATAGCAAACTGGTGTTAATGATATTATTCTGTGATTATGTGGATCCGTACGTTTACGTATCTTATGCACGGGACTCACCTGCGTCTTTTTCCAGTCGTTTGGAGGTTCACGCTAGATCAAAGGTTCGATATAAATCTTAGGAGCCTACGCTCCGAAGTACTCTTTGGAAAACGGGACTGACACGTTATCTGGACCTGGCGCCTCTCTTTTGTACCCCTGGCTATGCCCATTACTATGTCCTCCATTTGGGTGTCAGTGCGATCATCAAAATAAAGCTATATGTGCCTGGTCCTCCTGCGTGGATGGTATCTTAAACGTTAGATTTAAAACTTAGGCCTTCATTTTGCTGTCTTCTATCACCACCCCAGAAAGATCAACGAGTGACTGGATCGAGGCCTTTGATCCGCTTACCGATTTTACATAGGGCCAGAATTTTTTCGGGCTGCTAAGGCATGACAGTGGTAGTTATTGTATCTTCGCGCATCTATCTGTTTACAGATCCGTGAATCGCTACTAACATTTGCCTGTTTTGATTTGTTTCACCGTTCTTGAACCGAGAGTGCGACTGCCTTTGCTTTTTCAGCATCTTTCGAAGTCCACAATTTAGTCCGTTTCAAAGACTCTCACTTGGCTGTAGGAAGCATAGTATAGCGCATATTTGTTTCAAGCGTTGATATGCAAATGAGCCTCATCACTGTAAATATTTGCTATAAAATGATATCCTACAGATGGCGTACCCTTGATCAATGCAATTACACTCTCCGTTGGCAGATGTCGTTGGAATCATTATAAACACACCTACTTTCTCCCACGTGACATATGCCGTCATCGGAACGAAATTGACGTCACCAGTCAAACACCAGCATGTTGGTTAAGTATGTACATAAAACTTTTGTTCCACTATAAGCAAGATGAAATGAAATCCAAATTATTATAGCGTCCAATGAGCTTTGCTGCGGAGCGCGTGGTTGCTCGCGGTCACAGCTTCTAGTCGTCCCTGGGGCACGGGTGTGTGTGTGTGTGTGTTGTCCTTAGTTTAGTTTAAACAGTTTGTAAGTTTAGGGTTTGATAACCATAGCAATTTAGTCCAATAGGTTTACAAATATTTGAACATTTGATTTGGGAACTAATCAGTAAGAAAACGTTGACAAAAATGCCCGGCAGTTGGTGTAACAAGTTGTAATCTGGCCTGCAAGAATTTCATCACAAGACTATTTTCCTTGCGTCACTGAGCATCTGTTTTTATTTAGGCTGTCCTTTTTCTCAAGCTGTGTTTCCAGTGTGGTATTCGCTCGCTATAATTAGGACATTTACGTAACTTTATGCCAACAATCTTACGATACTGGGGATACATGTGGCATGTATCTCGGTGCGATTATTTTATAATGCCGAAAGGTGAGGAATACTATTTAAGAGGAGATGGCGTAATACGTGATTCAATCTTGACAGTAACTATGGTTTATCAACACAGGACGGAGACAGTTAATGTGATAAACTTAGGGAGAAATTTATATGGAAAAATTATTGTTCAAATATTTTTAAATTGTTGAATGGTCATTAATGGTGGTCACTTATCTGTAATGTTCAAATGTTTGTAATTCTATCGGACCAAACTGCGTGGTCATTAGTCCGTAGCTTACAAACTACTTAAACCTAGGTAAACTAACCTAAGGACAAACACACACACCCATGCCCCAGGGAGGACTCGAACCTCCACGGCGAGCAACCGCGCGCTCCGCATCGAGAGGCTTTAGACCGCTCGGCTACTCCACCGCGGCTTATCTGTAATACTCTACACTAGATGGATGAGTGATGACTACGATGGTGTGCCGCATGTATATCATTATGTATCTTGTTCGGCTCCATTATCTGCTTACAAGAATATGTGTATATAAAAATGTCCTTATCCATATTTATTGGCTGTTTGATGTAACTGAAGTAATTTGATGACTTTTTTTTTAATTTTTGTACTCAAATTTGGAAATAGGTAAAGATTATGAAACATTTCCTCTACGTAGAAATAAGAAAGGTGCAGTGAAGACAAGGGCGGCACTATTTAGATAGTATAAGGTAATTGTTTATGCTATCGTCAACTGAGTGTAGCTGAATCACTACGCATTGTACATCTACATCCATACCCCATATGGCACCTAACGGTGTGTGGTGGAGGGTATTAAGTGTATCATGAACTGTATCTATAAGATAATGATACCTACCTATCTTGGAATCAGAATAGAATTTATGAATATATACTAAATTACCAAGTCTATAACCATTCCAAGTATGATTACGACGTGTGCTTATGAAGATTACAGATTGCAGTTATAAATTAAGGGAAGAATACATGAGTATTACACCGTTTATCGGGCAATACGTTGCAATTATTGTTACGTTTGAATGAAGTCGTGTTCAGTGTGTAAAAATTTAACGCGATTCGGATATGTATTCCGTTCCTTGTTTTCCGTTCATCAGTATGGGAACCTGTCCGGCGGAAACGTACACAACATGGCGTAATTAAGGGAGGCTAAAGATTCGGCAAGTAATAAATATAGTGGTATCTCACGGCATACTTGACAGTGTATTGGAATAGCTGCTGCGCTCCTTATCCGCTGCAATAATCCATCACGTGCAGACGCCCCCTATCTGTATTATTCTATCAATACAGCTATATATAACGTGTGACACCTATAAATAGCGCCAACTGTTGACACTCCATTCAATGCAGTCAAAGAACGCAAATAATCCGTTTTCTCGTCGCACTCTCAGATACAAACCTTTTTTCGGTGAAACGGCGTAGTTTGTTATGTTTACTGCCTCGTGGCAGCCCTTTAGTTCCTGCTCTGCCACCCTCTTTTCAAAATTTTCAAACGTTTGTAAATCTATGAGACTTAACTACTGAGGTTATCTTTCCCTAGGCTTACAAAGAACTTTAACATAAGAACAACACACACTCTCACACATGCCCGAGGGAGGACTTGAACCTCCGCGCTCTTCAGCAAGGCGCCTTAGAGCCCTCGACCACTCCACCGTGCCTACCCTCTTTTCGAAAGGACATTTCCTCCAGTGTTTTCAACAGTCTATTGCTTTTGTAATTATGGGGCGAAGCTGTAGTACAACAAGTTTACTTCCATCATATGAGGTATCATTTTACTTTCCGCCTTCGACACAGTTGTTCAATTTCCCTAGACTGTTTTCAGTTTACATTGTGGTATGTCTCCCTCAAAATCTTGAGAAGTAATCGTGTTGTAAGTGTAGTTTTGTAAAAATAAGTACTGGACTATGAGACTAGAGACCATACTATGCCATAACAGAGCTTCGTAATATGCAAAGTGACCTGTAGATCGGCCGTTGCTCCTAAACAAGAATAAAAATCATGGTTGTCAGTCTATAGCTTTGTTTGCTAGTCTATGCTACCTCATGACTACTGGAACCTGCCAGAATCTCACTATAAGTCGATGTCAAACATATTTCTTGATATAATTATGTTTTCTGGAGAAATTACCATTGTCCAAGGCATAATGAACGTAATATTGTGTCTTCCAATGCTGGAGACACAGATACTAAAAGAAATCATAAATCAATTATCGACACCAACAAAATCACCCAAGCCGAACTGCTGATGTACTTCCAGAGAGCTGTCGGTTCATGTCTTCATTAGACAGCGTCCTTAAATGGTTGAGAGACGCTGATGTATGCTTTGGAGTCTCTAGTGAGGAATAAGTGGTTCTGTTCCTTTTATTTAGTGTTAAGGACATGTTGCCTTATTTCTCTCCTCTTGCATTCATGTTAAAGTCGTTTTGGCCGGTTTGAATTTATATTGCCTCTCTTTACATCTTAGCGTAGTAATTATGAGACCCCTAGCGTAGTAATTATCAGGCCTACCTAAAAACAGCACCAGAGAAACGAGTTTAATGTTTTCATTGTTCCGTCAAAAAGAAGCTGTTACAGATGATATACTTGGACCAGAACTCTACCAAATGACAAAACGCTGAAATTCTAAGAATTTTGCTTATTCTGGTCATATATATATGGCACGTGAAGTTCAGAACTCAAATAACAATCAGTCGTAGTCATTCGAAGAAACTCTCAAAAATTCTGGAAAAACTTGACCTTGAAGTTTTGCAAGAACACAAAATTACCAATAATTTAATCAGCTGTAGCATGTGTCGGTGTAGCTCAGGTGGTAACGTTTGGGCTTTATAACCGCAGGGTCGGTGCTCCGAATCCTGCCGGGACATACTTTTATAGTTTTTTCTGTTTTGTTCGAATACTTACACAATTTTAATATCTAAAGGTAATTTTTACGATTAATTCACGTATTTTTGTTTAATCGAAACTCTCTATATTTTATAAAAGGTTGTTAATAATGATGGATTGAATCAATTAGTTGACGACAGTAGTCTCTGATTGATCAGTCTGTGAAGAGCTACGACGCTGTTTTTGGAAAGTCATCTCCACAGCTACTAATGGCTTTCCAAGCAACTAAGCTACTCAACCATCGTTTTAGGTGTTGAACTCGTCTACATACATATAAAAAAAACTGACACACCACGTGGAAATGGAGATCCCAAAATATTATATATATCTGAATTCGAAAGCAACGAAAAAAACAGGTCACAGCAGAATTCAAACTACCGACTCTACTGTTGCCGGCCGCGGTGGCCGAGGGGACTGAGGCGCTCCAGTCACGGTCTGCACTGCCACTACGGTCGGGGGTTCGAATCCCCCCTCGGGCATGGATATTTGTGCCGTCCTTAGTCTTAGCTAGTTGATGAGTAGTTTGTAAGTTTAGGGACTGATGACCCCGTAGTTAAATCCTATAAGCTATACAAACATTTGAAACATTTTTTGACTCTACGGTTCTGAGGCCAGAACGCTACCACCTGAGATACACCGAATAATGCAGCAACTGTTTTCATTATTGGTACTTACGTGTACTTACAAAACTTCAAAGTCATTTTTCTCGAGAATTTTTGAGAGTTGCGACGAATGGCTTTGGCTGATTGTTATTTAAGTGCTGAACTTCAAGTACCATAAACATAAGGAAATACTGAAATCCGATACACATGTGGTCCCCTTATTAAAGTCAGTCAGCTAGTGCAAGTAAATTTTCAGTTTCTGTTTGTTATCCACTGAAGAAAGCAATATCGTAAATTAGCACATCTTTTCTTGAACTGTACTGTTGACATGTACGATCTCCAATCTTTGCAATTATTATGAGTAATGCGAGTCATTTAATCTTTTATTTCAAATTTCAAAAGTGAAATGGCTTAAGCATTTCATCCACACAATAAACATTTGGAAGGCAGAAAAATTTATCTAATTAGACATAATGTTATTCCTGTTCAAAAGCCAGCAAAAATCAGCCATTACTTAATGTCGATACTGAGTGTTAAATACGTAGCACAGTTGGAACACAATGTTTTCAAGTACAAGTGGCTGAAAATTTTGAATGGCTATGAGACTCCCGTGCAACAACACATTTTAGATGGTGTTGTGTGTATCTCCATATGTGCCACATGCCTGTCAACACCAACCGAACCACACATGCGAGCCTGGTTTATGGTATTTTATCGGGCAACTTGACGACCACGTTTCAATTTAAATTGTCTACCAGATTTTAACGTTTGACTAACATCCTTAACATCGTGATTCATATCGCTGGCTAACGCGTTCCATTGCCTTTAAGTTTTCTGATGATGCGAAAAAAGTGTGAAATGCGTCTTAAAATACATTTGCTATATAGATTTTACGCTCCTGGCCTTTAAAATTACTACACCACGACGCCGACGTGCTACAAACGCGAAATTTAACCGATCGGAGGAAGATGCTGTGATATGCAAATGAATAGCTTTTCAGAGCATTCACACAAGGTTGGCGCCGGTGGCGACACCTCCAACGTGCTGACATGAGGAAAGTTTCCAACCGATTTCTCATACACAAACAGCAGTTCACCGGCGTTGCCTGGTGAAACGTTGTTGTGATGCCTCGTGTAAGGAGGAGAAATGCGTACCATCACGTCTCCGACTTTGATAAATCGCGGATTGTAGCGTATCGCGATTGCGGTTTATCGTATCGCGATATTGCTGCTCGCGTTGGTCGCGATCCAATGACTGTTAGCAGAATATGGAATCGGTGGGTTCAGGAGGGCAATACGGAACGCCGTGCTGGATCCCAACGGTCTCGTATCACTAGCAGTCTAGATGACAGGCATCTTATACGCATGGCTTTAACGGTTCGCGCAGCCACGTCTCGATCCCTGAGTCAACAGACGAGGACGTTTGCAAGACAACAACCATCTGCACAAACAGTTCGACGATGTTTGCAGCAGCATGGACTATCAACTCGGAGACTATGCCTGCGGTTATCCTTGACACTGCATCACAGACAGGAGCGTCTGCGCCGGCCGCGGTGGCCGCGGGGACTGAGGCGCTCCAGTCACGGTCTGCACGGCCACTACGGTCGGGGTTCGAATCCCCCCCTCGGGCATGGATATTTGTGCCGTCCTTGGTCTAAGGTAGTTCGTAAATAGTTTGTAAGTTTAGGGACTGATGACCCCGTAGTTAAGTCCCATAAGCTTAACAAACATTTGAAACATTTGAGGAGCGTCTGCGATGGTGTACGCAACGACGAACCTGTGTGCACGAATGGCAATACGTCATTTTTTCGGATGAATCCAGGTTCTGTTTACAGCATCATGATGGTCGCATCCGTGTTTGGCGACATCACGGTGAACGCACAATGGAAACGTGTATTCGTCATCGCCATACTGGCGTATCACCCGGCGTGATGGTATGGGGTTCCGTTGGTTACATGTCTCGGTCACCTCTTGTTCGCATCGATAAGGAACGATCGCATGTTGAGGTCATGTGCGGGTCTTTCTGTATACGGAAAATGTTCGACTGCTCCCATGGCCAGCACATTCTCCAGAGCTCTCACCAACTGAAAACGCCTGGTAATGGTGGCCGAGCAACTGGCTCGTCAAAATATGCCAGTCACTAGTCTTGATGAACTGTGATATCGCGTTTAAGCTGCATGGCCATCTGTACCTGTACACGCCATCCAAGATCTGTTTGACTCAATGCCCTGTCGTATCAAGGCCATTATTACGACCAGAGGTGGTTGTCCTGGGTACTGATTTCTCAGGATCTATGGATGCACCCAAATTGCGTGAAAATGTAATTACATGTCACATATATTTGTCCAATGAATGCCCGTTTATCATCTGCATTTCTTCTTGGTGTAGCAATTTTAATGGCCAGTAGTGTATTTTATTTCAGTCATAGATTGTAAAAGCAGTGAACAATCCGAAGATTGGTTTTAACACCACAGTGCTTTAGTAGGCATGGTTCTGTTTGGAGGTGGTATGCCGTTGCCTTCGTACGACCTTCGAACTTACTTACCCAGCTAGATATGGGGGGGGGGGGGGGCGTACAATTAATGTGCATTCCGAACCACAGTGATACTCGATATTTCTCACCTCAGCAACACCGACAGAGGTGAAAGAAGTGGAAAGTGACAGATAACAATCCTAGGACATGGCGGAGATTGGAACCGTGACATTGGATTCATAGTCGGACGCTGTACCACTTTGATACCGACACGCTACTTGTTTTATTTAGGAATATAAGGCCATCTTCAAGCACACTTTGCAGTCACCAATCCAGACAGGGTGGTTGCCAGAACAATTTACACATGCTGCACTATCGTCCGAGAGTGTGGCCCATTGAGGGCTACCAACGATTTGTAATCGGTATTGGGGCTAATTGCTGTCACGATTAGGTGGACAAAGGTAATTACTAAAGCTTCCTTTTTGATTTGTGGGTACTTCTTTAGGGCAGGCGTCAGTGTTTTGACGGATAAGCTATCACTGCCTTAGTTTTGACATCATATCTATGCAGCAAGTCACCAGAAACGACACGTGGTTCGAATTCCACCTTATGCTGCTGGTTCCCTTTCCTCGGTTGGATAACTGGGATAGGCTAGGGACACGCAAGTCGCCGAAGTGGCGTCCAATTGAAAGACTCGCACCAGACCAATGAGGCAAACGAAATTATTATTATCATTATTATTATCGTAACATTGCATTGATGCCTTAGGGCGAAGCAATAGTGACCAAAACAAAGATGAATCGTGGAGGATAGCGTGTCAGGAGACAAGCAACCAGACATATGCACTGAAACGTCTTCTTTTTGCAAATGGTTGAGTGGCTGCAGGCTGTGGACTGCTTGTAGATTCAATTTAACCTAATAATTAACCTTTCCAAAATAGGGCCTGCAGCTCTGGCAAATTTTGGCGTTTGATTAGAATGTCAATAATGGACAGATTTTGGCGTGTGGGCTAGATTCAGGATTATTCAACAAGTGTCCTGGATATTCCACATGTTACTGAAATAATTTGCCACGTGAGCCCTGCATACCTTAATATAGTATAGAGGGTGTGCAGATTGCAGAGGTCATCATGACAAAAAATAGCCGTGACAATGAAATCAGGATGTTAGTGCAAGGAGAGGTAGACATGATTAATTTCTGAATATATCGCTGAGATATTACTGGAGTGGGTGAGATCCCAAAAGGTAAACACTTTTAGTTTTGTAAGCAAAACGGGGAGAAGGAGATTTTTTGTGGTCTGCAAGTAAACATAAGCAAGGTCTGTCTCAGAAAAGTATTCACATCTGATAATTTTAACGAGGAAATCACCAGGTTGTGGAATAGGGTAAGGTTTCCACTTGTGGCCAGGCTCTGACCAAGCATTTGAAACCTTAACACAATCTGAAGAAGAGATTTGGTTTCCTGATAATAAAATTATGGAATATTATTAAAAGGGAGACTGGGCAAACAAGAGCAGAGGAAGAGGGTATTACCACCGAAACGAATGAAAACATTATTAACAACAAGTCAGAAGTTGAAAACATTTTTAATGATTACTTTTTAAATGTTGTAGAGAAAATAGGATCTAAATGTTCATTAGAAGCAGCAAGGCAATTAATGGAAGAGGCAATACCCACACAATTTGATACAATTGAAATTTCACCCACCTCTCCTTCAGAAACTAGTAAAATAATAAATTCTCTGAAGAGTAAACGGTCATATGGAATTGATGGCATTTCCAGCAGGGTATTAAAAACTTGTTCCCAGAAAATAAGTAGGATTCTCAGTCATATTTGTAATAGCTTGTAAGATTACCGCCCAGTAGAAATACTGGTAATTAATAGCATTTGATAATTAAACAGTATGAAGTTCACTGCAAGCATTGACCATGCCAATGCACTAAATGTTACACAATTTTAACCTTATTAATTATAGTAGCAATGTATGTACACAGTTGGGTGACAACATTTATAGTTAGGCCATAGGTAGAAATTCTCCACGTTGAGATTTGCTGTGTGCTTGTAGCTGACGGGAGGCCAGCGAGCAGGCCGACGTTGGTGGCTTGTTCAAGCTTAGGATTTTCCAGTTCGTTTCCGGTGAGGGGAGAGAGGGACAATGGCGAGTGCCAGGCACAGTGCAATGCACAGCGTGAAATAAAATATTCTAATACTACTGGCATTTGAAGTAATACGATACAGTTAGGAACCTTTAAGGCCCTCATTACAAAATAGCCTGTTGACAAATAAACAATACATTAGCTGATATAGTCACATCTGACGTAATAGTTTTAATTGACAATGAAAAGTAATAAATTATCAATGAATACAAGACAGTTACACAACTAGCATGGCAATGTTTTTTTAAAAAAATAATATATCAACTATTTCCCTTTTTATTTTCAATTAATCTTGTGTATTTTATCTTGAAATATTCAGTTAAATCACTTATCTGTGATATAAGAAATTGCACGATTATAATAAATAGTACAAAGGATGTTTATACCAATATAAAAAACTAAGAAGAAATTTGTTTGATGTGGTGTCGCACAAGTACGAAGTGCGCGCCACCTACTTTCGCCGCGCGCCGCCATGCACGCACGGCGCGGCGTTCTTACGACGACAGCCACGAGCGCCCTCTGCTGCAACTCCGATCGTGGCGACCACTGAACGATATCGTTGGGACTGAGATAGCAACCAGTTAGGACCTTCGTAATCAGATAGGCACCAGTGAAGACTTTGCTATCGTATAGGCACTAGGCAGACCTCTAACTCAACTATGTATCAGCACTCTGCAGTACTGAATTGTGTAAAAGTTAAGTATTGTATAAATTCTGTGCAATATATTTCTCGTTCTAATTTACTCTAGTGTTTCTAGTTTCTGGCTGCTTCCCTCTGTACCTGCACCAGCGTGCTATCTTTATTCCTGTGTCGGTCCCATTCCACTCGGCCACCGACACCTACGACGGAAACGTGACACAAAAGCGGCGACGAGGCTGGGACACAAAATTTGATGTGTAGTGTAATTATTTTGATTTTAAGTAAAGTTTTAGAAATGTATTGGCTGAGCGCTGTACGTTGGCAAATCGGATAGAACAGCTGACATGGGGTAGTTGATGACGTAGGGGAAAAAACCCCGGCAGTTGAGCTTTTGGCGCGCGCGCGCGCGCGCGCGCGCGCGCGCCATGGCAGGAAGTGGGGACTCGGGAGCACATGGAGTAGCTGGCCGGGCGGCGTCGCTCGGCATTGCAGTCGGCATGTGGACCTCGAGGTGGAGGTTATAGATTTGTGTGTGGCAATCGCCACGTGTGGGTGCTCGTCGTAGACTGCACCAAGTTGAATCGAGTACTACTGTGTGTTTGTGAATATTTAGCCGGCGGAACAAGGTGTGCATCGCATTGAATTAAAGTGACTGTGATTTGTTAATGTAACACGTGTCGTCGCATAGGCATGAACATAAACGGTGTTTTAGACAGCCACGTGGTGTGAAAACAATTCGCGACAAATATTCATTTTGTCTGGGGGCTCACGAGCTATAACTTTATTTGATAAATGTGCCGACGTACAGAAGTATCAGCCACAGGGTTATAATATTGTGAAATAAACAACATAAAGTGAACTTTCACGTGTTTTCAAAAATAGTAGTTAGTACATCCTTATCTCTCATGAACTTGATTTTATTATGAATTTGTTTTGTTAATCATATGCAGGGAAGGAAAGCTGCGAACGTGTGATATCATCCCCTAGAAAACGAGTCAAACAGTCGCAATCACAGTCCCAGTGTTTTTGCATGTTTAGGAATTTGGTTCGCAGCTGGTGGTTGTGAGTTATAAAAATTAATCTTTCCCAATTTTAAACTCTCACCCCAACCTTCACGCTCGCAAGCTCTTTAAAGCAGGGTATTTTCCCGGTTAGACTGAAATATGCTATCGTCAAACCTTTGCATAAAAAGGGGTTATGTCCGATGTCAGCAACTACCGCCCCATCTCACTTCTGACAGATTTATTCAAAATTTTTGAAAAAGTTATGTATTCTCTAGTTGCTTCACATATTAATAAAAACAAAGGTCTAACAAAATGTCAGTTTGGTTTTCAAAAAAGCTTTTCAACTTAAAATGTTATATATACATTCACTGATGAAATATTGCCGCGCGAAACCACGAACACCGACTGGCGGCGTGGCGCAGCGGTAGCGTCACGGACTGCGGTGCAGAAGGTAGCCGGTTCAATTCCGCTCACTGGCAAAAATTTATTTCCTTGTAATTAAGAATTCCAGAAGGTTCTACATCTTTCTTATGTTCACTTGTAAATTCTACTTGTTTCTTATGTTAACTGTTCTAATTTCTGGTAGATTCTGTCTGTGTATAAATAGCAGAGCACTCTGCCTGAGAGGCAGTCAGTGCTGCGTGTATGTTGAGTTCGTAATAAACGTGCTTTCAGTATAAGTGCTGTGTTTAGTTGCCTTCGAAGTCACGCCTGTTAACATTTCAACGCGACATTGTTTGTTGGAGGCGCCGGGTACACTGCGCAACAGCTGCATCACCGTGGCTCCGATTAGGCAACGTAAAAGCCGTCGCTTCCACGGACTGAAACCGGAATACAAGGGATACACCGAGTACATCCTTCCAAAAGTTCGTATTATCAGAAGAACGATGGAGACGAAACCAGCAATAAGCCAGCTGCACATCAGACGCCCGTCGGTGTTCTCTGGAGATGCTGGACAGGACCCCAACAAATGGCTAAAAGGATTCGACCGAGTCGCCAAGTAGAACAGGTGGGATCATAGCATGTGCTTGGCCAACGTTTATTTCTACCTGGACGGAACAGTCCAGCAATGGTTCGAAAACAACGAAGACAAGTTGAATGACTGGGAGACGTTCCAGGAGGAACTTAAGAAGACGTTTGGAGACCGCCAGCGACAAATCCGCTCGGCGGAAGAACAACTGAAGAACCGGACCCAACGACATGGTGAGCCGACTCAGTCTTACATACAGAACGTTTTGGCTCTGTGTAACGTAGTCAACCCGAACATGACTGAGGCGGAAAAAATCACGCACCTGATGAAGGGAATTGCAGAAGATATGTACCAAGCTCTTCTGATAAAAGACGTCGCTACGACAGAAGAGTTCATCAAGTGATGCCAGCGTACTGAAGAGATGCAACAAAGGTGGGTAGGACGCAAGAAGTATGACAGACTCCCAAATGTAGTACCTATGGCCGTTGTGGAAGACCAGCATGACTTCGCTTCTCTCATACGACAAATCGTGAGAGAAGAATTACAACAGTGCATGGCAGCCGGGACTATTAGACCGAGCGAGCATCGGATTATGGCCATGGATGCGAGCCCTGTAAGTCACGAGGGAGCCGACGCCACTGAGGACAAGGTATTTCAAACATTAGCTCCTGTCTGCCCCGTCAATCGCACCCGACGTGAAGAATGGCGTCGCCCTGCTATGACTTACGCTGCAGCCGCCAAACGGCAGCCCGTGAACCGGCCGACGCGACCACAGCCAACTCCCCCGGTAACTATGACGCCCCCCAGAAGAACAGACGTCTGGAGGACAGAAGACAACACACCACTGTGTTTCCACTGCGGACGCCCTGGACATGTCGTACGCTACCGCAGAGAGAGGAGGCGAGTATTCGATGATTATTTTGCCGCAAGACATCAGCCGTCGGAGCAGTTCTATCCCAGGCAGTCACCTGCTGATGAGTTCAGTCGACCTATGGGAAGAAGCCCATCGCCGTACCCTGGACGAGGTCGCTCCCCGACGCGCCGCAGCCGTTCACCGTCGCCGTACAGAGGTACCAGCCGCTCCCCTAGCCGCCGCGCCCAGGGAAAACTAAGCGAGGCGACCATCTACGGAGGTGAGGGCGCCGCAGATGAAAATCCTCCATGGAAAACATTCACTAAGATGTCGGGAAATCTCATCGACGTTATAATCGACGGCCAACCTGTCCGGGCACTTGTTGATTCAGGAGCCTCTTTTTCTGTATTATCGGATAATTACCGCCGCACACTAAAGAAGACAATGTTCTGTGATACGGGGACAACTGTGCTGAAGGTCGCGAATGGAAAGTACGTCCATCCAGCAGGAACTTGTATCGCAAGAATAACCATCAACAACAGGACGCAACCGTTCGAATAAGTCGTGTTAACAGAATTTAGTTACAATGTCATCCTCGGATGGGACTTCCTTCAGGCATCCCAAGCTATCATTGACTGTGGAAGATCTGAGCTGCAAATTGAAGAAGTTTTTCCGCAGGATACACGTAATACAGTTATTCGTCGTTGACAATGTGACAATACTGCCGTTGACTATGAGAAGGGTTGCAGTCACAAACACAGATGACTGGTTAAGCTGTGAAGTTCTTGTTGATAGTAAAAAGTTTATCAGTCTCACAAAAGAAATTTACATACCAGCGACTATCATAAGCATTACCGGTGGTCAAGGAGAGATTTGGATCACAAATTGTCACGAGCAGTTACAACTTATCCCCAAGGGAATGTGTATCGGGACAGGTGAAGCAATCCAGGGCGGTGAGCTCAACGTCATCAATGAAGACCCATGCCCTGCTGTTAGAACAGACAACACGGTGGAAGAAACAAACGTGGAACTGCCAATAGGGCCTGGACTGACCAAGGAACAACGCCAGCGGGTGTTAGGTATACTACGCCAATTTTCGGGTGCATTCACACCTCAGCAGGGGAAAAGTCAGACGAAACTGCCCACACGATAAAGCACCGGATCAATACGAGGAATCATTCGCCAATTAGCCAGCGTTCGTATAGAGTGTCGCCAGCTGAAAGACGGATAATTCGAGAGGAAGTGGAGAAGATGTTGCGAGATGACATTATTCAACCTTCGGAGAGTCCTTGGTCGTCTCCGGTAGTCCTCGTAAAGAAGAAGGATGGCACGTGGCGATTCTGTGTCGACTATCGGCGGCTGAACAGAATCACAAAGAAAGATGTCTACCCATCGCCGCGTATTGACGACACCTTAGACTGCTTGAAAGGAGCTACATACTTCTCAACTATGGACATGCACACAGGTTACTGGCAAATCGAGGTTGACGTAGCTGACAGGGAGAAGATGGCTTTTATTACATCTGACGGCCTCTATGAATTTAAAGTAATGCCATTTGGATTATGTAATGCTGCAGCCACATTCGAAGGCATGATGGACAACTTGCTTCGACACCTTAAGTGGACGACGTGTCTCTGCTATTTAGATGACATTGTCGTTTTCTCGTAAACATTTGAAGAACATCTGAATCGCCTGTCAACTGTGTTGAAGTGTGTTCAGGCTGCAGGTCTCCGCCTCAATCCAAAGAAGTGCCTCTTCGTCGCCAGAGAGATAAAAATCCTGGGGCACCAACGGAGATGGTGTCAGTCCTGATCCAGATAAAGTAAGGGCAGTCACAGAATTTCCAACCCCTCAGCACATTCGTAATGTTAGAAGTTTTCTCGGGCTGTGCTCATACTACCGACGTTTCATAAAAGGATTTTGTAACAAGGCACGTCCATTACAAGAACTTCTGCAGGGAGACGCCAAATTTTACTGGGATGAGACAAAAGAAAGAGCTTTCCAGGCACTTAAGGAGGCTCTAACTTCCGCACCAGTGCTAGCCTTGTACGACGAGAATGCAGAAACGGAACTTCACACAAATGCCAGTGGTTATGGGATTGGTGCAGTGCTTGTACAAGTTCAGGAAGGTGCTGAAAAAGTGATAGCCTATGCGTCAAGAGTACTCTCAAACTCCGAGATAAACTACTCTACAACTGAAAAAGAATGTTTCGCGGTTATCTGGGCTATCATCAAGTTCCGGCCGTATTTATTCGGAAACCATTCACCGTCGTGACAGACCACCATTCTATGTGTTGGCTGACTAGCTTGAAGGATCCATCAGGTCGACTAGCAAGATGAGCACTAAGACTCCAAGAGTACGATGTCACAGTATTCAAGAACGGACGCAAACACAAGGATGCCGATTGCCTTTCGAGGAATCCATTAGTGGAACACAACAGCATTAATGAAATTTCAGCCCTCACTGAATTAGATGACGTTACAGCTGAACAGAGGAAAGATCCAGCACTATTAAAAACGATAGAGGCCTAGGAGAAAGGAGAACCGACCAATGGAGAGTTCCAACTTATAAACGGAACATTGTATAAAAGCAACTACGATCCACTGGGCCCCAAATGGCTACTTGTTGTTCCAGCTCATCTCCAGCCAGCTATTCTCAAATATTTCCACGATGCTCCAATGTCCGGTCATCTGGGATTCGTGAAGACCCTAGACAGAATCAGACGCAGGTATTACTGGAAAGGTCTCTACAGATCTGTCAAGCACTATGTGAGTCACTGTAAAGAGTGCAGCGACGGAAAAATGTGCCGCAATTACCTCCAGGACATCTCGTACCGATTCCGCCGGCAGCAGCTCCATTCCACCGAGTTGGGATTGATCTTTTAGCGAGGTTCCCGAAGTCGACGACCGGTAACCGTTGGATAATACTCTGCACTGACTACCTCACACGCTACGCTGTCACCAAACCTGTGCCGACTGCAGAAGCTCCAGAGATCGCAAAATTCCTTGTAGAAGACATTATTTTGAAGCATGGAGCACCACGTGTCATGATATCTGATCGTGGAAAAGTATTCCAGTCAAAACTAGTATCAGAGGTAATGTCACGGTGCAACATTGTCCACAGGATGACAACTGCATAACATCCTCAGACAAATGGTCTTACGGAACGTTTTAACAAGACGTTAGCCGACATGCTGTCGATGTACGTCGATGTTGAGCAGAAGGATTGGGATACAATTCTGCCAGTCGTGACATTTGCTTACAATACCGCAAGACAAGACACTACATTCACTCCATTTTCCTTGCTCCATGGCCGTGAAGCTGAGACGACAATGGATACGCTGTTCCCGTTCCAACCGGACGACACTCAGGAAGACTATGTTAAACAGCTCATCACCAGAGTCGAAGAAGCAAGACAGCTGGTTCGCATACGGACACTGTACGCCCAGGAGAAGGATCGTCAGCGGTATAACGACAAGCACCGTATCGTGTCATACGGCGCCTGTCAGACGTCACATAAGAAGTTGAGGATTATGAGCCGTCGTCGAAACGTCAAAAACGAAGAGACATTGTTCACGTCCTGCACATGAAGCCTTACTACGATCCTGAAGAGCAGGTAGACGACAATGGCTTCTTGTTCAAGGACTTTAAGGACGGTAATGTTCCTGATGAAGCCACGACACGAACGTCTGTCGTCGATAATCGCGGAGAAGGGAAGGATTCTCTTCAACTGACATACAGAGGACCCATGACACGGTCAAGATCCAGGACACTGCAGCTGGCTCCATAGGGATCATAACAGCGGGTCGCTGTTTCTCCAGGAGAGTGAGCAATGCCGCGAGAGACCACGAAGACCGACTGGCGGCGTGGTGAAGGGGTAGCGTCGCGGACTGCGATGCATAAGGTCGCCGGTTCAATTCCGCCCACCGGCAAAAGTTTATTTCTTTGTAATTAACAATTCCAGAAGGTTCTACATCTCTCTTATGTTCACTTGTAAATTCTACTTGTTTCTTATGTTAACTGTTCTAATTTCTGGTAGATTCTGTCTGTGTATAAATAGCAGAGCACTCTGTCTGAGAGGCAGTCAGTGCTGCGTGTAAGTTGAGTTCGTAATAAAAGTGTTTTCAGTATACGTGCTGTGTTTAGTTGCCTTCGAAGTCACGCCTGTTTCCATTTCAACGCGACAATATTAAATGCTTTGAATAACCGGACATCACCACTTGGGATTTTTGTGATCTCTCAAAGGCTTTTGATTGTGTAAATCATGGGATTCTTCTAGATAAGCTTAAGTATTGTGGTATGAGTAGGACGGTGTACAAATGGTTTAAATCATACTAAACTGGAAGAGGGCACTTAGTTGAAATTAGCAGTTCACATGATGTAGATGAAACAATTAATTCCTCTAACTGGGGAGTTATCAAAAATGGGGTCACACAAGGTTCGGTCTTGGGTCCTTTGCTGTTCTTAATATATATTAATGACTTGCCATTCTACATTCACGAAGATGCTAAGCTAGTACTTTTTGCTAATCATGCAAGTATAGCTATCACACCTGACAAACAGGAATTAACTGATGAAACTGTAAATGATATCTTTCAGAAAGTTATCAAGTGGTTCTCTACAAATGGACTCTCATTAAACTTTGATAAAACCCAGTATAAACAGTTTCATACAGCAAATGGCATGACACCATTAATATATATATATATATATATATATACTCATGAAATTTGTTATTAGTAATCCGACCCAATTCAAAAGTAATAGCAGTGTGCATAGTTACAACACTAGGAGAAAGGATGATATTCACTATTCAAGGTTAAATCTAACTTTGGCTCAGAAAGGGGCGAATTATGCTGCCACAAAAGTGTTTGGTCACTTACCAAGTAGCATCAAAAGTCTGACAGATAGCCAACTAGTATTTAAAAAGAAATTAAAGGAATTTCTGAATGGCAACTCCTTCTACAATGTAGATGAATTTTTAGATAAAAATTTAAAAAAATAAAAACAAAAAATATAATAAAGAATCCTTAAAATATTGATTGTCAAGTGTAGACAACATTTACTAAACTGACACGTTCCACATAATTACGAAATGTCGTATATATGATCTAAGGAACAAGTATTAATCCAATCTAATCTAACTACCAGAAGGGTTGTGCTTGCGAACTAGTACTTACTACGTCAGTTACCACAGATTTGTGAGGGCGATAGTGTTCTTTCTTAAAGGATGACCGTAACGAGATAGGAATGGGTACAAGGAGATGTGAGTTTGTTAACCCATCGCATAAGCGACAAGGTAAGTGGCTGCATAAAGGCAGTACAGAAGTTGTGCAGCTCCTGAAAGGCAACCGTGTCCGAACCGACCTGAAGCAGAACATGTAGCTGGCTGAGTGACTATCTGCAATTAAGAAAGTTATCAGACATGTGACCCTTTTGAAAGATGCATTAACTGGAAAAAGGTCTTTGAGGGAAATCCAATTTCGCCTATTGAGAACAAAGTCAGGAGAAACCAAACGAGCATAGATTTGGAGTTTATTCAATAAAACGGTATCTCCTGGAATCGGTGTTCCTGTTTGGCGATCGTGAGTCTGATAAACAACTTAGTAGCAGAAGATTGCCTTAAGTTGATGCACTGTCACTCGGCGTGGACAGTCTGCCCATGAGTGTGCTGTAAAGCAGTCGGGACGTGTCGGCAGACCCTTAACTCGAGGGGCGGAGGTTCAGAGCCCAAAGACACATCTAAAGTCGATCGTTTGTATTAAAATTCGCGAGAAATCCACCCGTGAGATGTCTGTTGGACCGCCGCTGTTTGGGGGATAGATCATGAGGTGTTCTTTAACTGACAGTATGTCTCGAAAGAGTCTGCGTTTTCAAGATGTCGTTCAAAGAAGGATGGTTCAGTTTCAGTGCTTCAGTGCACACCACCAGATCTGTATCCAACTGAAGCACTCCGTCTCCGAGCAATAAAATTTGCATACGAAAGTTATGGAACCTGGGTTTGCGCAAGGGAAATTATGACGTTGACTAATCCTCTGTAAATCTGTCATCCATGAATAATACGACTGATGGAACTCGAGGCATGATGGGACCATATGAAATCGTTGCGAACAATTCAGTGGTTGGATACGGCAGGCAAAATTAGAACTCAAATAAGCAAAAGAGCTAGGTGTGAAAAAAGAGTTTCTTCACGAAACAACGGCTATGATACTGAAAGCTAACGTCCCACTGAAGAAGGTAGACAACTCCGCAGTTCAAAAATTTCTTCAAATGTATCAACTAAGTATGTATTGTCTAATCATAAAACCTTAGTGGTAGTATAACTTGGATATCTAAGAGCTTTTTTTGATAATTATTTTCCTTTATTTTATCAGCTAGGATCTCAGAGCTTCTAATAGTCAAACAACTCAGGAAACAATAGGTACCACGTTGTGCAAATGAAATACAAGCAAACATTAAACAGTCTTTGAAGGGAAATCTGACTTGTCTCTGATTTGCGACCAATCTAGGACTCTTTTCGAACGCTGTGTGTTTACAGTGTTAGTCGAAACTCAAGACCCATTATCTGAACACGAATTATTTTTGTTAGAATGTGTTTTTCTACGTGCTGCTAACGGAAGAACGTGTTTTCAAGTGATCGTGCATGCTATGTATACCTTTGAAACCGAATACGAGAATGTAAAGTATTTAGTAACTGATTCTGTCCCTTGTGTGTTAGAATGTGGTAACCTGATGAAGGGAATTACGGGAGAACATTTAATTCACATCACGTACTGGACTCATAAATTTAGCTTATTTGGCGGTGTCTTGCAGAAGAATTTGAAACAGGTTAATGCTACTGTGTCAAAAATAAAAAAGAACTGTTATCATATGTCAAGGAAAATCTAATACTTTTTCCGTTCGTATTTGGGCGAAAACTACCTGGATATGTCAATATCATTGCTCCCAGAACCTCTGTTGTGCAGATTGGGAAGTTGATTTAAAGCTGCCTGTTCCATGCAGTCTAATTTAGACATCCTCCACTATTTTTGAAACAACTGCCAGTAAGTTTTGGTTGACAGAAATAGAAGATGCGAGATTTTGCAACGTGGTAAAGTTAAAAGAATCATTTGTTTTTGAAAACTGTAAGGCTCTAATTATCCACATTCTCATCTGCTTCTATCAAGATATCCTACGATGATATCCTGAAGGATAGGATGAATTTAGTTGCTTCTGGTCATGTTAGTGAATAGTTAGCAAAATTATTGAGAGTTTTAATGAATCGTTAAATAGTGAGGTTTCTCTCCTGTTGCGAAATATTAGTAAAAAATAATTGAAGAGCATGTGTTCTCCAGTAATGCCAACATATTATTTCAACTTTCGAATGGCCTATTCAGTCCAGATTATGTAATTCGGTAGAACTATGCAATCAGTGGAAAATCACAAAAATTATCTGTCTTTATAATGATAAAACAGTGGAGTACTATTGCTAAGTACCTTGTTTTCAAAATTATTCTGATAAATTAAAAAACAAAATTCTAATGAACAGGTTCAAATAGTTGAGTCATTGCAAGCAGTAAAGTTAATGCACGTGAACTTTGGAAGTCTATGTGGGCCCCCTCTGCTCCCGTTGATGCAGAGACATTTATTTATTTATTTCGGAATATTATGTGTCGATGACCGAAGGCGGACAATGAAAAAGAATTATGCTGTAACATGTTCTATGTTTTCTTTTACGAAATAAAGCTTTTGTAGGATGAGTAAGCTACTGTGTAATGTGTTATGTACTAGTAATCAAGACATTATAAAATAATAAAGAGATATATAAAATAATGTTGAATGGTTATTAGTAACTTGTGTTCCACCATTCTTGTAAATAATTAAGAACCATACTAAAGAAATCTTTTCTGTAATGTGAAAACAGAAGCAAATAGAATGATTTAGAGACAAACAGTGTCTTTAAAAAGTAATTGTGACTCTGAAAAGCGTCAGACAAGTAAATAAACGGAAAGTGTGTGTGTGAAGTACGGGAAATGATCCTTTTTTAAGAATCCTTAACAACCAGTCGCAGTACAGACGTCCCCGGAGACATTATTTCTGACAAAAAATATACTTTAATGAATCACTTTATAATTTTTTTAACCAAAATTTAAGCAATGTAGATGTAGAATAGTGCAATACATTTATCGCGAAATAACGCAGACGTTACTTTACTTGTCGCGAAATTGTAGAGAAATTAAAGGGGGAAAAAACCATACCTCTAGGCACAGATGGTACTGTACCAGACCCATAGAAGGAAAACGTTCTCTTTGGCAAAGAGGTCGTAATCATAGGTACTCATATAGATTTATTGCGATGCGATTTACCACTGGCAGTGGAGCAATGCTACGTATTGAGCGGACGCTCCTCGTCGGAGCTTCGAGTCCACCCTCGGGCATGGCTGTGTGTTGTCCATAACATAACATAGTTTAAGTAGTTTGTAAGTCTAGGGACTGATGAGCTCAGCAGTTTGATTCGTTAGATTTACAAACATTTGAATATTTTGAGGGATCCAGTACAACAGAGCTGACACCTACGTCATAGGGCGACCAATACGGGGAGTCAACAGAAATAGACGTGTAGCTGTTACACGACGCTTTCCGGTCATTTGGAAAAAGGTGTAACTAATGGGGATGGTTATATTGAAGACGCGTAACTATTAGAACCGCAGCCAATGAAGGAATTTCAGAAAATATAATAGTTGACATTACTTTTTATCCAAACCCTTGTAACTGGACAGCAGCAAGGTTATCTCCTCGAGATAAGAAAGTAGAGCTAAGTTCTCGAGCAGAAAAAATAACTCTTGTGAAGCGCAACAAATGAAGAACGAGAACTGAAACCCTTAGAGGAGCCGTTTCATCGATCTCCATTGACGGGTATGGGTGACTCTACGCATTGTAGAAATTGCTGTTGCAACAACTGCATAATTGCTGTTGTAGGAGCAGCGGTTGCTGTCATAGTTCCACGAGTCGCACGGCGCTTGCGCCAGTGAGACTGTGATAACTCTATACCACATCGCTAATTATAGTGACCGAGGCCTACAGAGACTGGACGACAGGCCGAGGGCGTCGACACGGACTCGTCGAAAATAAACAGAAAAACAACAACAGAGAGGTACAGAATACGGACACAAACACGGCAGAATAACAAATCCAGAAAGTAAACCGAGATCGACTTTAGAGGCAGCGAAACCGGAACCGAAACTAAAACGTATGCGTACAAACAAGCAAGAGACGCGACTGAGGAGTGAGCCGCCAGCGTTGACAGTGTGGCGCTCACATACATCCAGACAATTATTATTATTATTTACTGCGAGGACCGGACTGCTCTGAATGGCACGTTGCTGCGGAGCGCACGCCTTCTCCCCGCCCGAGGTTCGAGTCCTCCCTCGGGCACGTGTGTGTGTGTGTGTGTGTGTGTGTGTGTGTGTGTGTGTGTGTGTGGTTAGGTTTGGTGGTGTGGGTGGGTGTGTAAAAAAACCTGTTTGTAATTCTATGAGACCAAACTACGTTGGTCATCAGTTCCTAATCTTATAAACTACTTAAACTAAGTTAAACTAACCTGAGGACAAAGCAAACATCCATGTCCGAGGGAGGATTCGAACCCCCGACGTGGGAGGCCGCTCGATCCGTAACGTGGCGCTCCAGACTGCTCGGTTACTCCCGCGCGGCAAGGTGTGTGTGTGTGTGTGTGTGTGTGTGTGTGTGTGTGTGTGTGTGTGTTGTCCTTAGCAGAAGTTAGTTTAAGTACTGTGTAAGTGTAGGGACTGATGACCACTGCAGTTTGGTCCCACAGCTTTACAAACCTTTGAGACCCGACCCCTGGCCAGCTGGGAGATTGGTCGAAGATTGCGGGCATATCCACGTATGGGTCGAGCGTGCCACGTGCTTGCGTGGTGTTTGCAGGTGTTTTAAGCCAACGCCACATCGCTTAAAAGGCCTGTGCGCTGCCTGCCAAGAGTAGTCATAACGACAAGAGAAAAACTAATATCTGTTGCATTTCTCTGACTTGGGATATACGTGAATGTTATAAAGTGCGCTTTAGAGTGTTTTTAATTATATTTACGTAATGCGCGGTTAAAATATGTCTTGGGAGCAGATATTTAAGAGCTACATGACGACCTTGATGTCGCGATGGAATATTATAAGATTTTGTCTGTTACCAACAAATTTTTCAACTGTACATCACGTAAATAACATTGTGAAACACACCAACGTCTGCCTATTGCTCGGCTTAACACAAGGCTACAGGCAGCGCACAGGCGTTGTTAAGCTAGGTGGCGACGGTTGAGGCCGTCAGTCTCAGGTGGCGCAGGGGCTCAGCGCAACTGCCTAGTAAGAAGGAGTCCCGGGTTCGAGTCCCAAGATCAGCCCAAATTTTCGTATGTCTACGTTGTATGTTTACAACACCTATCAGCAGGTGACTTCTCTTATCGCCAAGGGGAGAACTAAATAACCGAGAGCTCTCTACAACAGATGGTACATTATTTGCCAATGCCAATTGAAGTACAAATAGGCCTATGTTCAGATAATAATAAATGTGATACCCACCACCAATGTTCAAGCAATGGTTACCAGCCAAAACTGAGTATTGCGTATATCAGGAAACCATTTCAGATGTAGCTTATAATCAGATATTAGCTACACATAAAATTTATTCTCACGTCTAATAAAGAAGTCATTAGGTTGAATAAATATTTATGCCTTAGTGTGTTTAACTGGAATCAGTGTTTTTGTTACTCTTCCACTGGACTAATACTTTACGGGTATACGTAACTGGTCTTCTGTCTCCCGGTAATGCCATACCGTTAGTATGGCTTGCCGTTAATGCTGTCCCCATGAAATTATACGCGCCTTGTTTTCTATATGTATAGGTAGTGGTGCCGCGGGGAAGTGACGAATGTATGGGGGCACACACACAGTTTTCTCTGCATGCCGCAGTACAGTATTTTACTACAGTGCACAGCAGCAGGACCATTACTATCAGGACAGCTCTGTCCATCAGCTTGGCGGCTGCTGTGTGTTACCACAGCCTGGGCCATCAAGCTGGTCACCTGAAACAGCGACAATAGTAACATCGAAATCGAAAGGAGACTGGTATGGGGCCTCACTGTACTCATTGCACCATTACTCGACTGCTTCAGAGACCACGGTTGTGAGGGCATTTACATAACTGAGGTGTGGCTTTAGACTCCAGTTCGACCTGACGTTCCTAAGGGACTAGCAGTTCCCCACTTTGTCCTCTTAATAGGGAAAATCAGCTTAGTCAAATGTTTAAATGTTCAAATGTTTGTACAGGTTATGGGACTTAACTACGGGCTCATCAGTCCCTAAACTTACAAACTACTTATGAACCAGCTAACACTAAGGACGACACAAATATCCATGCCCGAGGGGGGGATTCGAACCCCCGACCGTAGTGGTCGTGCAGATCGTGACTGGCGCGCCGCAGTCCCCTCGGCCACCGCGGCCGGCACAGCTTAGTCCTGCATCTGCAATGTATTACCAATCAAACGTGGTGGAGGTAAACCTTCGGCATTCAAAGAGTTTCCGGCCATTTTCGGAACGGATAAATAAAGGTCAGATGTGATTTTCGGCTGGTAGAAGGAACGCAGTAAGGAAACTTACGGTTTAACATCCCTTCTACAGCGTGGTAGTTAGAGATGGAAGAATGGTGAAGGAAATAGTCTGTGCCGTGTGGTTGCGTAGGCTTTCCCGGCGTAGTAACTGATAATATTGATCTCGGGAATGCAGCCGGATACCGTCGTCAACCAGACACGATATTTCAACAGACCAACTGGCTGCCATCTTCAGGTGAGAGCGCAGAACACTAACTCGCCGGAAACTGAAGTTAGTGTTCTGCGCTCTCACCTGAAGATGGCAGCCAGTTGGTCTGTTGAAATATCGTGTCTGGTTGACGACGGTATCCGCCTGCATACCCGAGATCAATATTAATAGTCTGTGCCCGTTACAAGAACCCATCCCAGCAAGCAGTTGCCTGGAGTGATTTAGGGAGATGGATGTCAACCAGAATGCAAGTCTAATGTGTTACCACTGAGCCACCTCCCTCGGTTTCGGTGGCAGAGGTAAATGCGAAAATTCATCTTAGTGTCCACAACAAAAGTTGTTGAAAATGTGACTTGTGCGAACAGGGGTCCTATTGTCTTGAAGCACAGTGTCACCACTGAGGAACAAATATTTTACTATGATATAAACCTGTTTATCAAAATGATCAAGTAATGACCGGTGATAATGCCAAGTAGCACGCTAACCTTGATGTCTATGGAATACTACGACATGGCTGTCGAGATCGTCAGCGGACGCCGTCATAGGTTTGGAATGGCATACGCCAGGCGCAAACTTGTCCAGAAGCAGGAAACTGTGTCAAGAGAGACTCATTGCACCATTACTTGACTGTTACATCACTCAAGTGTGGCTTTGGAACTTCGACCTGACATTCCTACATCACTTCGATCCCTTCATATTTTTTTGGTGCTGACACGGTTCTCAAGTGCGAGATTTACTTCTACCATGCCTTTGGAATTGCCGTACACTTAGTTTTCGTAAAAACGTCTTCAGTGATAGTCGGCCGCGGTGGCCGAGCGGTTTGCGGCGTGCCAGTCTCGGTCTGCACGGCCGCTGCGGTCGGGTGTTCGAATCTCCCCCTCGGGCATGGATGTTTGTGCCGTGTTTAGTATAAGCTAGTTCATAAGAAATTTGTACGTTTCAGGACTGATGACCCCATAGTTAAGTCCCATAAGCTCTACAAACATTTGAACATAGTCACGATCATTCAGTACACTGTTTAGTCCTTTTTCGTGATGTTTTTACACTTTCGCTGTATGTGGTACAAATCTTCGACATGGCGTCTCTTGAAACATCAAGTTTTCGGCTGCTTTAAAAAAATGTTGAAATGTCTGTGAAGCTTATGGGACTTGACTGCGGGGTCATGAGTTCCTAAACTTAGAAACTACTTATGAACTACCTTATACTAAAGACATCCATGCCACGGCCTCGCGCATCGCTGGATAGCGCATCGACGCCTCGGCCGCTGCGCCGCGGCGGCTGCTTCTTTGCAGTGTGAAGCACGTGCGTATTCAACAATTGATACATACACTATTGGCCATCCAAAATGAAACAACAAGAAGGAGTGGAAATACCACAGCCAAATTTGTTTAGGGGGTAACTCTGGGTTCAAAGGTCAAATTAAACAACAACTCCCGTAACAGAATGTAGCCGAGGTAGTACATTTCTATATTTATTTATTTGACAACCGGTGTCGATACACTATGTCATCACCTTCAGCTCAATTGTCTACAAAATGTTGGTCATTAACTTACACAGGTATATGCAAACATTCCACGACGTCGTAATTATTTTTTTTTTAATTTTCATGTTACAGCGCCGGCCGCGGTGGCCGAGGAGACTGAGGCGCGTCAGTCACGGTCTGCACGGCCACTACGGTCGGGGATTCGAATCCCCCCTCGGCATGGATAATGGTGCCGTCCTTAGTGTTAGCTGGTTCATAAGTAGTTTGTAAGTTTAGGGACTGATGACCCAGTAGTTAAGTCCCATAAGCTTAACAAACATTTTAACAACATGTCACAGCTTTAGCTGTAGGTAAGTCAAAGATCAAATTAATCAACACATCCCATAATATAGACAAGATCGCTTTTTTGTATGTAGTCAGTTACCTACAGCTAGAACTATAACAAGAATGTTTTAAAATTTTAAATTTTCTATTATGCCGTCGTGCAGTGTTTGCTCATAAAGATTTTAACGTCACTCCTAATCTGTGTAAGTGAATGACCAACATTTTGTAGATATTGCATCGAAACCGGTTTCAAAAATAAAGGACTACAAAAAAAGCTATATTGGCTACATTCCGTTATAGGAGTTGTTGATTAACGTAATTCGGTCGCCTCCATCCTGAAAAGTCAGGTAATAACAACAAAGATCAAATGATTGAAAATACAGCCACATGTGAAGAGGATGATGGAATCAATATTGAGTGTTACCGTCATTGGTAGCTGCAACCGCTGCTACACGTATCGGCATTGAATCACTGAGGCTCTGAATGTGTTGGTAGGGTATAGCAGTCCATAGTATTTCCATTTATTGCCAAAACTGATTGAGTTCAGCAGTGGGTGCGCCATCATGGGGCAGTTGATCCGTAATAATAGACCATGTTCAAATGTTTGTAAATCTAAGGGACTTAACTACGGTGGTCATTAGTTCCTAAGCTTACAAACTACTTACACTAACTTGAAGTAATTTATGCTAAGGACAACAGAAACACCCATGCCGAGGGAGGACTCGAACCCCCGACGGCGAACGGCGCATTAGTGCTCGCGACTATTATCCCGCGGCCCATTCTCTGTAGACGACGCAGTGACAACGCGGAGACCGAAGCAGCAATTCAAAACATTGCATGCCATAAATGGCAGTGCATTATTCTGCTGCAAAGTGGCAGTCGGCAGTCTCGGAGGAAATGAGAGGACAACAGGAACCGACAACGAGACGCTAGCTGATGAGTGTACCGTCGATCCGTGATGGGGGCAGCGGAATCCAATACCACCAAAAACCATAATATCGGACGCAGAACTAGTGTGGCACAGTTCAGCAGTGGCTCCAACTCTAATCTGACAATCGTGGTGGTCGACATTCGGCATTAAAAAAAAAAGGTCGTTGCTTTCAGTTGTCCATATTCATCGTTCATCACAAGTGTGTCGTTGACTCAGTGCTAGACACAGCACAGAATGCCTTGCGGACAGTCAACTCTGCTGCTAACGACGGCGACTCTTACACGAGCGCAATTGTTGTGGTATGTTTGGTGATGTGACAGGCCGAGCCATCACTGCCACGTGTGCAGTGTGCCTGTCGTCACGTTAGTTGTGCCACGACGTAACTGAAATGGGCCCTGTTGGTCAGTCGTACCCTCCTGCATCGAGCGATTACAGATCCGCATCACAGTTGCTTGTCCCAAAGATGCTCGCTCTCTTCTACGAGACACTTACTCGAGATAACCTCACGGAACAAAATCAACGCGATCGTCGGTTATACAGCGTCAGCAGGTGTGATGCGAATTTCAGCTGATATGGCTGCTTCCTTCACGGTGTAGCGATTTGGATGAGAAGCACGATAAAGCAGTAAAAATGACCCTAGGTCTGTTGTAAAAGTAAACATTGGAAGTATAATTGTGACGAGATATCCGCGGTGGAGTGGCCGAGCGCTCTAAGACGCCTTGCTGCGGAGTGTCCGGTTGCTCTTCTTCGGAGTTTCGAATCCTGCCTCGGGCATGGATGTGCGGGTTCTCCTTAGTGTAGGTTAGTTTAAGTAGTTTGTAAGTGTAGGTACTGAAGACCGCAGCAGTTTGGTCCAATAGGTTTACGAACATTTGAACATTTTGTGACGAGATGATAAACAGTACTACCTTTCTTACTCTTAATCTTGATTTAGGCATAATAATAAAATCGTGAAATATTGGTGATGAACTGCTAACTTAAGTCATTCTACATTTAGCAGTTTGATAGATGTGTCCAATTAGAATCATTCCTAAAACTATATTTGTTTGTCCATGTTTATGTGCCCAGAATTACTGCTTTGTTCGATCGCAGAGCATACTTTTCTCTCAAAGATGTTTCTGCTACATCAAGCGCACTCAGCAATATTACACAAATACGCATCCTTTTGACGAATTCTGTGACGCTGTTTGCTGTCCAACGACATTTGTGTGTACAACTAACACCCGACGTTAAAAACGTTTCTGTATTTATTGTCCTTGCCTATCAAAGTACTGTCAGACATAGGACACTAAAAAAGGCAGTGAACACGTGATTACGTATACATTGCAGGTTAAAACCTCTCCACAATGTTCTTTTTGTGAGAATCGGCAAGTAAACTCTGTCAGTGGCTGCGCATTTTCGTGCCCGTCCAGTGTAGCGGATTTATCACTATACTGCTTGCCTGGTGTCGCTAAGGTTGCAAATTTACACAGAGAATAAGTTGCACGTGAACCGGAAACTGTAAATGCTCATATACAGCTGAAAACGTAAAGGTGAGAGCGAGTAGGTTCTCCCTTGTTTCTGACACTCATTTAGGCGATTACTGTAACAGTACATAATTCTTCTTTGTATTTTTGGCTTCCTTTCTCCGCAGTTACAGTTATACAATTTGTATAGGTTAGGTAACCGTCCTATGCAACTGTAAATTAGTCTCATTTAGACGAGACGCGTTTCGCTTTATTCTAAAGCATCTTCAGTGGGCAAGTATTTTTATGTTGTCCTCTTCGTGTGTGTTTCGTAGCTCCTTGTCACTTGCTGTCACTGTTTACATTTATACTATTTACAATTACATTTCTTATAAAAGTTTTTGAAAAATTGCCATTTCTATGGCCTTGCAGGCCATGGAGGTATAATAAATGTAATTGTGAATAGTGTAAATATAAACAGTGACAGCAAGTGGCAATGTGCTACAAAACACACATGAAGAGGACAACATAAAAATACTTGACCACTCAAGATGCTTTAGAATAAAGCGAAACGCGTCTGGTCTAAATTAGACTAAGTAACAGTTGCATAAGACGTTTACCTAGCTTATACAAACTGTAACAGTTTAGCGAGCTCATTCAACTAGTCTAATATCTGAATGTAATTCACTAAGAAATATCTGGGCATTTTGTAATCTCATAAAATGAAAAAGACGCGCGGGACTGGCCGTGTGCTCTAATGCGCCTTGCTGCAGAGTGTGCGTCATATCCCCGTCGGAGGTTCGCATCCTCCTTCGGACATGGATGAGTGTGTTGTCCTCAGCATAAATTAGTTTAATTAGTGGGCAGGGACAAGTTGAGGATTCTGACGGGAAGCGTGCTTGAGTATTCGTCGCAGTTGTGATGATCGCTGCGTCCCCAGTGGTGTAGGGAAGCTCAACTGCCTAGAAAGCAGGGGACCCTCGTTCGGATCCCGGGTGGGAACACATTTCAAACTTCACCCATTTTCAGTTAACGTCGTATATTCCGTGAAGCCGCGGTGGAATGGCCGAGCGTTCTAGGGGGCCTTGCTGCGGAGCGCGCGGTTTCTCGCCGTCGGAGGTTCGAGTCCTCACTGGGCTATGGGTGTGGGTGTTGTCCTTAGATTAGTCTAAGTACTTTGTAAGTCTAGGGACTGATAACCACAGCAGTTTGGTCTCATAGATTTAAAATATTTGAACATTTAAAAATGAAAATAAAGTAATCCGTTTCAGGTGATGCCGCTGAACTTCGCGTTGGTTCATGCAGATTTATTTGCTCAGTATATTTGTGTACTCTTCTCGTAACTTTGACAGTAGCCCATACCGTGATTCAGAACACTTCTGTTACAGCGCCTGCCTTTGGAGTTGGCGGATCAACTCTGCGATATTTTCGCGATGCTAAATAAACCTGTGAAAAAGCGTGCTGCTCTTCTCTATCTCAACTGGTACGGATCCAATACTGACGAGCGTAATTCAAATGTTGATTAAAGCGTGTTTTGTAAGCTACTTCCTTTGTTTATTGACTACATTTCCTGAGGATTTTTCCAGTGAATGTCACTCTGGTGTCTGTCCTACCCACGGCTGATTTCATGTGGGCATTCCATTGCAAACCGTTCCGTACAAAAACTCCCAATTATTTTTTGGAAGTAACTGCTTTCAGTAGCTTTTAGACAATCATGTGATCCTTTAATAAAGTATCTTTCAAATAAAATGTTTGTAAACGTAAGGAACCAAACTGCTAATAAAATAAATAATTGAAAACATCACGCACACACACACAAATACAGACTCATGCCCGAGGGAGAACCAGAACCTCCAGCGGTTGGGGCCGCGACGGATCTGTCTTGGCATGTGTTCCCAATGTGTTACATTTGTTTATGTTGATGGTCAATTGTTACTCTGTGCACCAATTCTCGATACGATACATATCCTCCTGCAGTTCGCTAAAATTTTCCACGTTGCGGCTTCTTGTTATACGACAGAATCATCCTCCAAAAGTCTCATGAACTTTCTGACCTCATCTACAATGTCATTTATATGTATTATGAAAAGTAATGGTCCTATAACACATTCCTGGGGTTCAACAGAAACGAGTAGACGTCGCTTGGTATCTCACGATCGTTGCTTTTGGAACAACGTTCATTTCTACGGAGGAATTGCTCCCAACAATATGCCGCTTGGGATGAAACTGGTGTTTGTCGTCAAAACAATAGCAGAATCATTCTCTGGATACACGGTTGTACCATAAAGTGTAGAGCCCTGAATGGCGTCAGGAGTTCGCGGCAGCTTTCTGTGTTGTATGTTACCGGTTGTCTCCCTCTCCGTAGGTCAGTGTGTTTCGCCAGAGGCTGGCCACCCTCTGTAATGAAGAACTGACCCAACAAACAACATAAAATAAACACGATTCAACGCCCGCGAATGACCGATCTTCCGTAAGAGCAAAAATAAATAAATAAAAGTGGCAGCGCCCCTGACCGCCATGCAAGGGACCCGGGTTCGATTCCGACAGGAGCTTCGCTGTTTTATGTTTGGCCTCATCATCACTTTCATCATCGTCAACGCACAAGTCGCCGAAGTACCGTCAGACTTGCAGACGACTGCCAAAGCGTGATAGCAGTATCTCGGCCAATAAGTCATACCAATTTTTTCGTTTCTAGTCCACAAATATGACTGTTATACAGTACCTCAGCTTTTGGGGAAGTAACGGACGGTTTTTATGAGTCCATTACCTGTGGCCAGATGGTACATAAAATTGGTAGAGGGCTAAAATTGGCGCGTTGTATCATATGGCCATTAGCTTTTGATCTCATCCAATCCAATACTGGACCACTGATCCTTTTGAACACACTGTGAACACACGTAACACACGTTTTCGACCTCCCACGTTTCCTGGCAAATGCTACCTATGGATATTTTCTATTTCTTCACTTAATACTATCTACTATCAGCGACTTCCCCATTAGTTGATGGGTTACACTTTTTTAATATTCTTCCAATGAGTATGAGTGTAGCATATGCCTTTCTTTCGTTTTGTGTTACGTGGCCGCCCCATATAATTGATAGTTATGACTGTTACATCAGTCAGTGCGGAGACATAATACCCCACAGGGGGCTCACTGTTCTTTCGTGAGTACGTGCGTGGCGAGCACGGGGCCCCGAGCTAATGCAGTCTTCCTTCCTTCTTTACTTCCCGGACTGCATTTCCTTTCCCCCTCCCCTCCTTTCCTATCCTCACTCCTTCCCCTACCCACTGGGGGACTGATAACTTCAGTAGTTTAGGCCCCCTATCCCAACCAAACAACCCAAGCGATGCGACATAATATTTTATTGCGTAAACCGTTTTGACACTTACGTCATTGGCAATAGAAGACTCTTAGTAGGAATGTTGAGGAGACGTTCACTGCTACACAGTCAACGACTAAGAAATATCATAGGCCATTTAATATTGCTCGAATGTCGAAACAGCTTTATGTAACAAACAATATGTGCGTGCATGTCTGATAACTTCGGTAATAAATTGTTTGGCTTTCTGTTTGTGCTAATAGGTTACATTGCTACACTTTTAAGTTTGTTTTGGCTGGATAGCGCAATGGAAAACAGGCGCTGCCCACGACAACGAAACTTTCGGAATCACCATCGAATCTCTTCGCCAAAACAGTCTGCGGATTGAAAACGACGATGGTAGACAACATCTGGCGTACAGTTTTAATTAGGAAGGAACTTCCAGAACTGCACACACTCGACTGAAGTGTGAGATATTCATTCGGAAGGAAAGTTCAGGTTTTACTGTGCTGTATACGAGATCGTTAAGAGACAGAGAAAAAGTCGATTTAGAAAATCAAGGAGGAAATCAGCAGTCTCCTTCGCAAAGGAAACAGCCCGACATTTGTCTTAGGCGGAAGGGATTTGAAGTGCCGTTCACATAGATATTGGCCTTTCTTGCTTGTTCAGAATAAAATTAACCAATGGTGTTGGATACAGTTTAGCGATTTAATAGAGCGAATGAATCAGATACGGCGTTCTCGCTCTGAGTGTAAAACGAAATAGTGTATGTCCTTCGCCTCTTAACCATTGCACCTTCTCTATAGACAATGTTAAGTGTGCTTACAGCGATACAGAAGTGACACCTTAAGGATTTATTTGTTGACTGCGAATTTCTTGACTTCAACTTTATTGAAATGTTCAAATGTTTGTATAGGTTAACTACGGGGTCATCAGTCCCTAAACTTACAAACTACTTAGGAACTAGCTAACACTAAGGACGGCACCATTATCCATTCCCGAGGGGGGGATTCGAACCCCCGACCGTAGTGGCCGTGCAGACCGTGACTGACGCGTCTCAGTCCCCTCGGCCACAGCGGCCGGCTCAACTTTATTACGTATATATTTACTACCTATTAGTGACACAGGGAATTTTTTTCTGAAGTGGTTCGGCAGAAATTTCCGTGTGCCACAGTTAGGTAAAATACGTACACCCAATACAGGTGACGTTAAGGATTTCGGAATCAGCGGACAAATTTCGTACAGCTGTCGATCGGCAGCAGGATCTTTTCTTTCAGACGAGTAAGATGCAAGAGCGTTCGCTAGTTTCGCAGACTGTTAAATTAGACAAAATAAAAAATTAGAAAAAATAATAACTCGGGGTAAGCGCATTGCGAAAATAACGTTCAACGGATTAGAAACCGATTCAAGAATTAGCCTCGAATTACGCACGGAACATCATTTGAAGGATCTCAATATTTGAAATATGAAAAAGAAACATCATATTTGTGGGAGCACGAAAGACAAATCGAGAGAGAGTACAAGGATTTGCGACGGTCAGATAGCGCCACTGTTGAGATTTGCGAAAGGAGAAGATGAATGACGGGCAGCGACAGGTAATGACCTCCGTCATATACTGTTATGTTTTAGCAGAGTATGTGTGTAGATGAGCCAAAGAAGTGGGCTGAAATGGCTTAGGGGTGTGGAGTGTAAAATAAAAAATAAGAAACGTATATTTAACATCCGACTCCGGAACTGAAAATGAATGACGGTACAGTTTGGTAAGTGTAGGAGGCATTTTGAGAAAGGGGAGCAGCACGCCGGCGTTGTGTACCGGGCGCGCTCCGCATCTGTGGCGGCGGCGGCTGCGTCGTGTTTTATATGCTGTATCGGCGCGGCGCGGCGCCGGCGGCGCGCGCATGCGCAACACACAACAACAAAACAGGCGTCACAACAAGCAGGCACTGGGCCAAGGTCGCCGGCGGCGGGACTACCTCACGGGGCGCGCCGTTGCCGCAGTACACAGCGCAACAAACATACGACCGCCGCGGGCCGCGCAGCGCCGACTCCAAACACCCTGCCATCCGCGGGACTAGCAGATCTTAATTATTATCTAATTAACGCAATATTACGTTTGTTTGCCAAGTATATGACCCCTCGCAAGTATTCACATTTTAATACCCACATCCACAACTTTTCGGGCTGTACGTAGCTGTTAGATTTTATAATTTCATCAATTATGCAGCTCTAAATGCATGTTTTCATCTACTCTCAGTAAATCACCTTACGACGTAATCTCTCCACTTGGCTCGGCGTGATTGTTTAGGGGTCGCTTGCGGGAGTTGTCGATTCTGTTTACCTGCACCGCGCAGGGATGGTAGCGGGGTCTGGGGCGACATGTCACGAACTGCGCAGGAGCTCCCGCCGGAGGTTCGAGTCCTCTCTCTGGCGTCTCTGTGTGTGTGTGTTGTTCCGAGCATAAGTTAGTTCAGTAGTGTGTAAATCTAAGGACCGATGACTTTAGCAATTTGGTCCCTTAGTTACATCAACTCTGAACTTTTGAAACTTTGTTTACCTGCGATACTTGGGATATGAATTGAGTCGCCTTCTTCAGCTGTGTTGTCCAATGTGACTCTTTCCTTCATCTGCCGTAGGAGTTGGATGAGTATCTCACGCTTCCTCAACCAAACGTACTAGTTAGCGTATTTAGTACAAATGCTGAAGTATTGGTCTAGCAAGTGTTTTGTAGGCTCCGTTTCTTCATCAACGGACTTCACACCATGACCACTCTTCACTGATTCACTATAGTTACTGTGGATGACGAACAGCAGATGCTCATTTATAATATACACTCAGTCGCTTTTTGTAAACGATTAATTGTGCCATTAAGTAGCTGTGAGGTCAATGCAGATTCCTCGCCAGACAGACGTATACAGGAACATTACCTGCGCCATAAGCAGTCGGGTGATACAGTCATGGTGCTAGCGTAAATGAGGGCAAACGTAATTAACAAAAAATTATAGAGTCTTAACATACTTACATTGCACATTCAGGTTATCGATGAAAATTTCATCAGCTAACACACACGCAAAAGCGCGCACTCTGCCCCCTCTCTCTCTCTCTCTCTCTCTCTCTCTCTCTCTCTCACACACACACACACACACACACACACACACACACATTCATACACAGGCAGACAGAGAGAGAGGAACTCATAAGCTCATAATTTAAAGCAGTTTTACTTTTCAACAAAAAGAGTTTGTTATGTCACATCAAAGCTAACTTTTAATACTTGAAAGTTTAGGGTAAGCGAATAAACTAATTTCAGATGGAAGCAATCCATCATATATCCATCGTGTTGAAGAGTGGGTACTTAAATTGTGTTATATCAAAATTTAATAGGGTAAACACGATTTAATTATTATAACTTTTTCTCAATTCGATGCAATATTAATACATCAAGAAACTCGGTTGTATACAATAATTTTAGTATCTCCTCCCGGTGAGACAACAACTTGATTAAAATCACTCTTATACAAGCAACGTAGGCAGAAAGAAACATGCGATGTAAATATATTCCTTCAGTATTTCTGTCGTTTATAAATGGTGAAAATGCAAGCAGTGATACGTAGTAACCTCCGAATAGAATTATATGCATACAACGCTAAGATTCCTCATTTTTTAGTGCTATGTCACCATTTGCCCACGCTCAAAACCTGGTAATCAAATGTCATTTAAAATTGTCACTAGTCAACCAAGACACACCAAAAAAATGTGGATTTGATGCAAATGTCATTTTCGATAGTTTTCTCGTGTCACTCAATTTCGACGGCTGCTCACAAGTCAGAAGTCACTACAGTCTAGCAATAGAAAACCGTGAATTCGATAATAGTGGTCGTCTGTTCAGTTACGTTGCTATGTGACCCTGTTTCTGTCGTATTTCCTCACACAGTATTGTCGAGTGTGTCTGATCCCTGCATTATTGCTTACTATATGGTAGACCTAATTCATGTTTGCACTACTTTTCCTTCAAATCTCTCTCTCTTACACACACACACACACACACACACACACACACACACATTAATTTATCTCAGAACAGGATTCGAGAGGTAAGGGCCTTCTTTCAAGCAATTATTTTTTTCTGGTGACTAAAACTGCAATTAGCAGTCCCTACATAAGGACCGAGTGTATTCTGCGGCAGCATGTCGTTTGGTTCCGTATAATACCCGAATGTTACAATACCTTAGGAATTTTAAAAGAGATCAAACAGTCAAGAAGTATTTACTTCAAACCCATGTTCCAGCAATATGATTTAAATCCCTCCACGTTTCCACTTTTTATACGGCTTATAAATCATCTACACTATTAACGTGAGACGTGAGTTTTTTCCTTAGTCTTGAATTATAAATTACGTGTTCAGTTTGTAGATAAATGTTTATTTTAATTTCTTAAAATACTGCACTACTGTAATTTTCTATTTACTTCCTAGCGGATACGTTATTCTGCATTTCCTTCTCCTAACACAAAGTCAAACTATGGCAGAGTAGTAGGAATTAATAATTTATGTTTTCCGACGAAACATCACTCAAGATTACGACAAACATATAATAATAACAAAATTACAAATAGTTTTGTACCTTGCGTTTCACGACAATTACTTTTCTCAGTATATCTATATTATACGCTATGAGACCATTTTGAAATTCAAATATTTGTAGAGTTTATGGGACTTCACTACGGGGTCATCAATCCCTAAACTTACGAACTACTAATGAACTAGCTTATACTAAAGACGGCACAAATATCCATACCCGAGGGGGGATTCGAACCCCCGACGGGGAACGGCCTCGCGCATCGTAGCGTAGCGCCTCAATGCGCTAGGCCGCTCCGCCGCGGTACCATTTTGAACAAATTGATATTTAAATATTGTTTATAATGACCACCTCAGTTGTGGATCGGTACCTCAGTACTGTTATATTTGCCACTGTATAATCGGTGCCTCTGCTTTTGCGGGTCGACATCGATAACTGCAATAGTGATCGCGAGAGGACAGACGTGCAGGAAAATCTCAATATTGCAAAAGTTAGGGTTGGAAGATGAAGTTAACAAACTTGTGAGTACAATCCTGGTGTGTTAGCTGACATGGAAATTTGTGACTGACTTAGTGGACCTACAACCCTCAACCAGCTCACTTATCAGAAGATACCATACTGCTAGTTATGTTGTAAAGATCCAAAACCAACGTTCTGCTAACGACGCCATGCCAGAGAAGAGAAATGTTAGTCTGTAAAGCCAGTGAACTGTCTACTGCTCTAACTAACTTCAAATACTGTAATGACACTCAGAACGACTCATTACTCTGGAAACTTTAATATCGAAATTCAGCAGTAACTACATAACCAAAAAGTGACATTCTCTTACTGCACGGAGAAGACAGCTTTATCCTATTGTGCGAGTGACAGAAGCCGCGAGTTAGCTGTTTCTTTCCACACCACAGGAAGGAACGTCATATTAGCCCACCAACGATCTCTGTTCCATGGTCTTTCCATGTGTTCATTTAATTAGTATGGCATAATCAAATTAACTAATTGAATTGAATTTTATTTCCGATAGCGAGATGCAAGAATAGTAATTTGGCGGTCCGGTATTATTAATAGCGTTCCAATGATAACTTTTTTAACCGTTACCATGGTATCCGTGCGAGAGAGAAGTTCACCACTAGAGTAATGTGCGATCATTTTACCAACTGTACACAAAATTCCATGGTTCCTAGAACAAACTGTATGTGAACCAAGCATTTCTCATTCACCCGCACAAATAAAAGTGATGCATCACATCTGATAAGGATAATTTCAGGCCGATACTGTACGTAGAAGACCAGGCGGAACCCGTCCTGCGCAATTGAGACAGACCGCATCACAACCTGTCCAGTGCATAGTATAGAGTGTCGATGACAATAAGTGTCGTAGATAAAGGAGTTGACAATCATTTCTTTCACTCGCTGTTCCTAATACATTTTTTGCGTCCGAAACGTTTACGGTGATTTTCGGAATTTGAAGAGGTGAGTGAATCCTAAAAGCTCTTTTTTTCATGTAATCGTTAATGCCCATATGCAGCAAACATTGATTGGAGTAGAGTAAGTAATGTTTTTCCCCTACGTAGATATTTTGCGTTATCCACATGTAATTATCCAACGACTATCATGCAAACCATAATATCAGGTAATTTCTTTGCGTTGAAATAACCGGTTCATTACATTTAGATTGCATACGATTCTTAAAGTGACGTAACAGTTTACTGCACGAGACTGTACAATGTGAACATAATATTTGTGTTTTTACGGCACTGAAGTCGTTGTTTGAAAAGTAGTTGTTTGAATAGTTTATCATGGTATGAAAAAGGCAACATGTTACGAATTTCAATGATATATTTCGTCGATTGAGTGACGAATAAGAAACAATCGTTGGTAAAAGAAAGTTGTCAAAAGGGAAACGATTTGCTTCTACGTGCTTGAACAAGAACATCAGGCACGAATGATGTAAATGATTTTTTATTGCCATAAACGTGGCTGCAAATGAGACGTGGTTGCTTCGAAACCGATTGCAATATTAATTTTTCTTTTTGCATATGCATATAAATACAGATGACGGGAAAGATACTATTTTTATGTATCACAAGTCCCTGAATCATGTTTATTCTCCTCCAACAGGAGAAAAACACCTGATATATTTATTTTTAATATCTCGTACACAACAAGATAACTATCATAGCTGGTGATGTAAGACTCATGTTTCTTTCTACTAATTATTACCTAATTAACTTTCTAATAAGAATGAGGTTAAGAAGGACAAAAAGAGCTTTATGCAACGCGCGACAACATCGACTTATAAGAAGCAGTGAGTCGTGTGGTATAACACTGCGTTGAGAAAATGTATTAAAGTCTGCTGTGTGTAGCAATTACTCGTAGAGGACGTGCGAATTAAAACTTCATCGTCTTAACAGAAATAAGACGTTAGCTAATAAAAACAGCATTTTTCGTAAATGTGGGCGAAATAACATCTTATAAGGCCAATACTTTAAAGAAGATATTATAAGTAGGGAGTCCTTGGCACATTTTTGTTGTTACTTACTGTACATGAACAACAGCGTAGCTTCGTAGCGTCGTACACAATTTACAGCAAAGTTCACAAATCATAGAACATAACTTTTAGACATTGTGGACCCATCCCTGGTTGTCAATCTCGAATAACATCATCAAATCTACTGAGTTACGGGTTGCAACCGTCACGATCGCAGTTGTCCAAACACTCGTGTCGCTTCATAATTGTACACTTGTCTTTTCTTTGCGATCCAGTCACAACAAGCATTTGCACTGCACTCTGAGTGCTATTCAGGAACAGCTGACATATCCCACGTTAACTTCTTATTCACTAGTAGTATATGTTCCCCGAAACGCAAGAAGAAATCTATGTGTCAACTGATCAAAAATGCTGACAGGATTTTTCGTATTCATTATAAAGTTGTAAGTCCTACCGAAATGTTCCCAGCACTAACAAAAGGGAACGGTACATTGAGAGTATTGTTGATGGTTTTTTTAAGCCACTTTCCTGTGGAAATTTCTTCACGAATGTTCCAGAGACGACGAAAGACAATGCAAAGAAAATGCATTCCTCGCGTAGACATTGGTCAGGTTTGGCCTCATTGCTTCTCCCTATTTCACTTTACATTGTTCGTTCCTCTCACAGCATCCCTCCCTTCCTTAAGATAGGTGGTTCAGTGGTATGAGACTCGGCTCGCATTCGAAAAGACGACAGAACTGAGTGCAATTTAAGAAAAAAGAGTTATGAGTTATATTAACTTTATTCCCGAATGATAATGTAAAAGTAAAATATTGCTGTAGTTCTTATATTCGTGTTATATTCAAATAAACGCTGTTTGAATCCATTTCTTCGTATAATTTTGCAGTTGCCATAACTAGAGAAGTTGCAATGGAAACAGAATTTTTCAAGGGAAGTTTTCACAAATGAGTGAAGCAAAGCGAACATAAAGTATACTGCACTTAGAAAAATAGCTTTAAATTCTTACATCTATGTTCTGTAAAATACTTTTCGGTGTGTGGGCGAGTGAATGTTACGTGTTTACGTGTATACTTTTGTTATTTAGTATGTCAAGCAGATATGTTCTACAGCACAGATATTTGCAATTTTTAAAATATGCTATTAAATTGAATTATGTCTGTACAACATTTATCATGACAATACCTATACCAGTTATTTATCTTTAACTGACCGAAACAGGGAGTGAATGAATATTTACAAAACTGATAAATATTTATGATTTAATTACCTTATGCTTGTCTATAAAGCAAATCATTGTACCTGTTCAAAAAACAATCCGTAAAAAGGATATGTTTATCAAAACGCGTTAAAGATGTAGTACTACAATTATAAGCGAAGGTTATACACTTCGTATAACAAAACCTCTTAATAATGCTTTAGTTGCTATGGGTATTGCTCCTAGAGAATGATAAAGAACTTCAGGCACCCATAAGCCTACAGTACCAGAATTATAAACACCCTTTCGTCGTATTGCTTGGTGAGCGAAAACATAAGGATGTCACTGAAAGAAAGAAAGACACTTACTCTTGCTTCTGCTGGCGCCGAACGTGACTCCAGCTGACTTTTTTGTTTCACGTATTGCTTAAAGTGAATTTTTTTGTCCTTTCATTTTTGCCTTTTTCCTTTTGCAGTATTTTAAACAATTAACGTTATTTACTTGACTGCTACAATAAATTGATTTCTAGTTAATTTTGACACTTTCGAAACAGCATAAGTCACTATTTCATTAGTAAAAATAAAATTAAAGAACCTCTTGTATGTTGCCTACATAATAAGTCTACATATTTAGTCTTCATATTACATTAAAGTGCCCGGTAAAGGGTTTATCGAACAGCTTTCATAATATTTCTCTGCCGTTCCATTCTCTAACAACGCACGCGAAGGAGGAACACATTAATCATTCCGTTTTGGATCTGATTTATCTTGTTTTATTATGATTTTCACGTCTATCTATGTACGTGGAAGCTAAAAAAATGTTCGCATGTCCAGTATTTAGCACAACTAAACTATTGGTTAAATTTAAGAAAAACAGCGTCATTGAAACCAAGCTGTATGATGTGTATCAACATACAAAATTTTAATACGCGACTGAGTCGTGTGCTGCACTTAAATTTTGAAACGCTAATTAGATTCAATTTTAGCAATGAATGAGGTAAACAAATTCTTTTCTAAAACTCGTTCCTGTCGAAGGAAATCCAGTTCACGCAAATGTGATGATGTATTTCGAATGTAATCGTCATTCTGAACCTGTGCAGCAATTATTCACTAATTCCCATAAAAAGTGTGAGTTATAGGTTTTCATCGCAGTGCCTAGAGTGGCACTGTAGCCATTCAATTTCTTGAATGGACGTCTGTAAAATCTTACTTGTCTTAGCAGGACTATTTATTGTGGTATGATTTTTTGCCAAATTACCAGTACTTGGAGGTGTGCATGAAAAATAAAACTGTAGACTGGCCATAATTATCCCATATACAGCATTATAGAGGCAATTAACAGAAAGCATTCCACAAGACAAAAACCAGCTCAAAGATTTTTGAAATATTCACTATAATAAGCAGGGCACCTCTTCAAAATAGATTCTTTTCTTTAAGTGATTGAAGATTTATATTTCTACATTATTGATTATATAATCATTTATTTAATTACATGTTCCACCGAATGTTTTCAAGACATTTATCGAAATCACGCGGAATGAGTCAGTTTGCAGAAAATATTTGTGAACATGACTACGGAACTGTCATTTACACATTACTAAATACCACATTGATTTCCAGTGGATAACATTTAAAACGTTAACACTCGGTGCTACACTTGTAGCAAGTGAAAATTTTAAATTTAATTTTATTAGCCTCAGATGTATTCAGTTTTTAACACAAAATTCGTTTTTAGAACGAAAGAAATTACCCAGAGGTAACTATTTTAGTCTAATTTTCAAATTTGCATTGATATCTATCAGATTTTTTCCTTTTTGGTCAAACGATGAACGATGCATGCGGTTGAAACCGTTACTGAGTCTCTGGTAGAAAGTGTGGTTATAATATCTAGTGTTGACATTTGTAATGGTTTTGTGGACCATTTACCAGAAATTTAATTATTTAATATGAATATGGTTAACGAGTGGTTAACACAGCTCCTTAAAGATGATTCTGGAACAACTAAGCGAATTGTTCTCACTCTTACCCTTTATGATGCTTATCAGATACGCATATATAAAATCTGCTTGGACAAATTTCATTAGCGTCAAAATATGATGAACCCAGTTACAGAGAAGTAAATGCACGAAGAAACACGAGGATAGGTGCGGATAATACAGGTATATTAAAAGGCAGTTTTAATAATGGTTAGCCACATGGGAAATGGCCGCGCGGTTTTAGGCAGATCGCGTGGCCGCTCTCGCCGGAGGTTTGAGCCCTCCGTCGGGCAAGGGTGAGTGTCTTCTCCTTAGCATCAGATAGTTGAAGAAATTTCTAACGATGAGCATAGTAGTTTGGTCCCATAGGTTTACAAAATTTGAATTTGAATAATGGTTAACTCCTTACTTAACGTTGATTGTTGAACATGAGGACTTCATTCCGAAGACTTTTTTGAGGCAGCTCTGTGCACTAGTCTATCCTCTTTATCTCCTGATAATCACAGCAGGCTAAGTCTGTTTACTGCAGTCCTAAGCACGCTCAGTGTAATCCTACGTCTGCTTACTGTAGTCCTAATCCTGCTTACTGAACTCCAGTCTTCGCCTCCCTCTCCTCCCCATTTCCCTCCACTAGTAATTCAATTATTCCCCCTCATCCTGTTCTATTCCATAAAGCTGTCTTCAACCCGATAGCCATATCACCTAATCTTCGACATTTTTCTGTGACGCTTCATTAAAAAAGTGTCTTATCTCGTCTGAACTGTTCATCGGCAGAAGGGTACTGCTGTCGCTAATATGCTCTTTAAATCGTCGTTACCTTAGCAATCGTCAGGGTATTGCCGCTTCAGTATCCAAGTTGGTCAGTTACTTAGCTTATCTATTACCCTGACAATAATACGACTTAATCTTACTATGCTATATAAGGATGAAATGCAGGGGTCAAAGGTTATTTATAAGTTGTACAGAAACCATACTCTTGTAATGTGCACGAAAGAGAATCAGTTATTCAGTGTTTCAGTATATCTACCCTGTTACTGAATCTGTGCATTCAGCAAGCAGTAAAGAAAACTTAAGGGATATTTTGGGGCAATAATTAAAGATCGAGGAGAAGAGATTGAAAAAAGTTATGAACGCAGAAGGCACTGTCTTTCCGTGAACTGTCAAATGACTTGGAAGATGAAGTAAACGAAATGGTATCTCGAAGGAAAGATTATAAGATGATCGACAACAAAAGCTAGACGTTGACTCCTGCAAGTATTTTAGGTGCTATGGCTAAACTGTAACTTGAACACTTCGACCCAAAAATTAGTCGAGTGTACAAGGGGTTTTATTGTTTTTTTTTTTTTTTTTTTCACGGTGTCGACATATTTAGGTAGCTGTAAGTGACTGATAACGGAGACGTTTGGCATTGGCACACACCTTTTTACGCTTTCTGCGGAGTGGACGCGGAACTGCGGCTCTGCCACGGAGCCATTGTGGGCGTGGGCTGCGGGGGCGGTGCGGGGCGGTGGCGGGGGCGGGGGCGGGGAGGGCTGGGGGCGGTGCAAATATGTCCGCCGGGCCGGATCGATGCGTGCTTCCCCCTCCACGCGCATCGCGCATCCTCCTGCACTCGCACGCGCGCCGCCCTCCCATTGTCATAAAATCATCTTCACACAGCTGCGACGCACTGCTCCGTTTCGCAACGTTAACACGAACCAGCACGCTCCCTTATTCTGAGAAGCAATGCCTACCGCTGAATGTCACCTAGAATTTTAGCTAATGCGCAAAGTAAAACGCGTGAAATATCAGACGCAGCGCCTGGCGTGCAGCGAGGTAGTACGTATTACCCTGCAGCAATGTAACGCTCGCAAAAAAGTAAGCACAGGTTCGGCGATCCGTCACGATATCGCGTCACAGAGGTTTCCTCAGGGAAAGACAATCCGTACGACGTACAACACACGGAAGAAGAGGTCTGTTAACGGGCTGCGTTACATCGATTTTCGACTACTGGAGTCTTCCTTGGACTCGCACCGAGTTGTGTTACAGGAGAAAGACAAAAATTTCAAACAAGATCTACTCGATTCGTCACTGGTTTCTTTATTCGGCGAGACTTGCTCGACCAACTGCAGTTGCTGACAAACGAGAAACAGGTGCTGCAACACGGAGAAAATAATTTCCAAAATTCCGAGACCTGGCGTTACAAAATGATTCGAGAAACGTATTTCCTCTTCGAGACACACTCTGCGTAACGATGATGGCACTAAAATGGTAGTACTAGGTTTGTGCGGCACAATCCCTTCACCTTTCTTCACATCTGTTACACGTGAAACAGGTGTAGAGAATGAGACTTTGACACTTTCCAACACACCGTACGATTGTCGAGGTCATTCACGATAGAAAAAAAGAAGTAATACAGTGTAAGGTGAATTCAAACATATGAAAAGTTTTATTCGCTGTACCGGATTTGAGTGCATTTAATTAAACAATCTAATAGTTATAATTCGATTTCAAACGTTACAAATTCATAATGAACTTAGTGTATAACTGTACACTGAGTTTTACATCCTTTGAATACAATGGATCCATTGGACAAGGCTGGAGGATGAACTTGTCTGTAACATATTCGTGAGACTATGCACAGTACTCACCCCGTGTTATTTCGGGAAAACACTAAAAAACAAGGCAGTACATGGGCACGTGTGAATCGCAATGAATTGCGTCAGCAAGTTCATTTATTTGGTTGCACAGTAACTGACCTTTACCAACCGTATTTGACGTTTGTGCACTACAGTGCGGGAATAAAAAGTACTGTAAAAGCATTATAGGACCGCAGTAGACTGTGTGTGGGATTTGAAATTTTGCGTGCAGTGTCATTCTCATAGATAAGGCGACAGTTCCTGTAAAGCGTGACTCCCAGTCCGCGTCCCTTCACCAACAAACTCCATAGCTGATGCATAATTACATTCGTCATTTTCAGTACATTCATTGTGTAGTTGTAGTTACCGAAGTGTCCATGCATGCATATGTAAAGCACGTAGCGTTGTTTAAATCTTTGAAATATTGGCTCCGGATATTGTTGTTATCGAAAATTAGCTTAGTACCTACCGTGTCGTGAGAATATTTTATTCCACTTCTACTGGTTCATATTTTCCCTCCTCCTCTCTTTGTTCACTAACACCTCATCTTCTCTCTTCCCACCTCCCAACGCCCCTTAATCATCTGTCCACTGTCTTCCCCGCTCCCCCTCACAAGTCCCTGTCAATTTTCTCCTACCCCCTCTCTCCATATGCACCATCACCCTCTGCCAATCCTGTCCTTTCCATTTTCTCCCCTCTAAATGTCCTCATCGTCCCTTTCTATCTCCATTTCCTACACCCCTCACTCCTTCCTCTGTCTAGTTACTCCTCCCACATGTCTGACTCTGTCTCCTCACTTATCATTTCTCTTCTCATTTCGCTGTCAACTCCACAGCTTACCTTTCTCTCTCCACTTCCTCTCCCCCTCTCTTTCTCCATCTCCCTCTGATCCTTATCTGTCATTCCATCCCCTCCTCCAACCTACTTTCTTGACCTTTTTAACCCCAACCCAATATAAGATTGCTGCTTTTTATCGCCAGTGTACTAATAATTTTGCTTAAAATCGATGCAGAGATATAGGTGAAGCTTTCTATCTACGTTTTCGCCCATGTACGCACGTGACACACACGGTTCTCAATCATATTTGTACATTTTTCTCACCTGCATGTCTTGTAAGTTTCTCCCGGCGTTTTTTCGCTCTTTTCAGGCAGCTCAATAATTAAAATGTCATATTTCTTCAAATATGTGTCGTACAGTGATATGCTTTTACAGATACATACAGTGATATACCGCCGTCGGAGGTTCGAGTCCTCCCTCGGGCATGGGTGTGGCTGTTATCCTTAGCATACGTTAGCGTGTGTTAGTAGTTTGTAAGCCTAGGGACTGATAACCACAATAGTTACGTCCATTAGATTTACAAACATTTGAACCCGTGGTATAAGTTTTATTTTGAATCTGCTTGAGAAATGTGTTGCAAAGAGAATTACCGGTAGATAAGGATTAAACTGAAGCTCCACACATGATGCGGCCGTTTTTCACTCATGTCAATATTTATGACTATGTATTCTATAATTATGTTTTATAAATTAATATATTTTTGCAGTTACATTTGATGGTATAGAGACTCCTGTCGGCAAAAGTGTTGCTACTGAATTCATCAATAAATATAGAAAATAGAGTACGGAAGTCGAACCTAAGACTACGTTTCATTGGCAGAACACTTAGAAGATTCAACACTTCTACTAAACAACTGCCTACACTACACATGTCCGTCATATTGTTGCACATTTTTCTGTCCCGGGCAAGTGGGACTGACGGAGGATAGTAAGGGAAGTTTAGAGAAGGGCAGCTCACTTCTTACTATCGCGATAAAGGGGAGACAGTTACGAAAATTATCCACGATTTGGGGTGGAAATCATTGAAAGAAAAGGCGTTATTCGTTGCTGCAAGATCCATTTGCAAAGTTTCTTTCCCCAACTTTCTCCTCCGAATAGGATCACTTTTTGTTAGCATCTGCCTACGTATGGAGACTTGATCATATAATAAAATAAGAGAAATCAGACCGGAAACTGAAATATTTACGTGTTCCTTTTCCTTGCTCATTATTTGAAAACGGAACGGTAGAGAAATATTAGGGAAGCGGTCCGATAAACTCTCTGCCAGACACTTAACTGTAGTTTGCAGAGTAAATATGTAGGTGTATATGTAGATGTAATAAAGCAAAGGTAATAACTTGGTGTCGGTTCTGCCTGGTATGCAAAACAGGGTTTCTTCTTTGTTACTACAAACATGAATATCACTAGAGAAGTTTCACTGCATTAACAGCGAAAATATAGTAAGCGATAAACTTTTTCTTCCTTTCATCGTTTTGTGAGTGTTGTTAGCGAGAATAGTTTCATGAAGGTTTGAAATTATGTGTAAATTTTGTTAAGCCAGTAAGTGCTCTTATTCCCAAAACTGGATGAATGTAATCCAGTTATTTTTACAACAGGGGTTACTGTAATTTTCACCCATGAGAGACGGGTGGGAGTTTGTGCCACGCTGGTTCTTTCCAGACAGTGAAATGTGTGTCAAATTAGTTGATATCGACCCAGCAGTTGACGAAGAGATGTTGTAGATTTATGGATTAAAATCTTTTATGGTGAGTCAAAGTTGTCTGGCAAATGATACGCTGGAACCCCTTAAACACTATCTCACATCAACGTACGTTAAATGGGAGAACAAATTGTATGATTAATCTGATAGTGTGGCTACGGGAAACCTACTCAGTGTAGTTATAGAAAATTTTTATACGCTAAAATATGAAGGAACAACTTTTTAAAGAGCGAAAGAGAGACTTTCATTTTTGTTTCGAACCATACTTTCGTTATAAGACCTCATGGACAAAAATAAATGTCTGAAGTAATAAAAAATTCATTATTGGGAAAAGAGAAGGAAACTTAGGCTGCATTTGGATGTTCTCCCGATCTCTCGTCTATCGAAACGTGTTGTCGATAACTGCGGAACGAGTGGCCCATACACCACCCACTGCTACAGCAGGTCAACTTTGGAAATAACTTATGCGGAAGCCACATGGGCTGCTATACACATCCAGAGCCCATTTGACTCGAGTCGTGTAGCAGCGGCTATAGCCAGCAACGGCAGCAACACTCAATACTGATTTCATCATCTTCCTCACTTTACACGGAATCGTATTTTGAGTCATGTGATCTTTATACAACATGTTATCTGCGAAATAAATTTGCCTGTCATATCCCACGCCCCCTTCGTGATGCATTTTAGATGGACAACAGTGTATGTATACTTTTTTTTCTGTTTGTCACAACTGTAATGGTTTAAGAACTATAAGATTTATACGCGTCAAGGAAAGTTAGGTTTTTAGATGGTAATTTAACCTCTTGCAGTTGAATACAGTTATACGCATTTCTCCTTTAAAATTAAATCAGCGAAACGTTTAAACATATTTATCAACACTCTTGTATATTATTTACATAATAACTTCTGCGTATTATTGTATCACTGTGATAACCGTCCTTATTTTCTCTCTAAACATCGACTGTTTTACAGAAAAGAAGAGAGAACGAATGTAAATTAACAACATTCACACAAAAGCACAGCTGCTTTAAAGAGACTTATGCAGTGAAAAGATGAACAACACTTATATTTTACAGTAAATGGAAATTCGGTGTGCTCCTAAGATTATCTGTCACAAATAGTATAGAGGCCAGTTAAATAAACACAAGAGGCGCAAAAAAATTGTTTTATAATAATCACATTACTGGTAATACAGCCGGCCGCAGTGGCCGAGTGGTCTGCGGCGCGCCAGCCACAGTCTGCACTGCCGCTACCGTCGGGGTTTCAAATCCCCCCTCGTGTCGTCTTTAGTATAAGGTAGTTCATAAGTAGTTTGTAAGTTTAGGGACCAATGACCCCGCAGTTAAGTCCCTTAAGCTTAACAAACATTTGAACATTTTTGAACTGGTAATACACATAAACCACCGAGAAGCAAGTTGTACCCTGTTATTATGGGAAAATGTTTGTAGTAGTCGATATGCGTTCATTTACGGAAAGCCATCATATGGTACGTGGAGGAGGGCACACTACAACACTGCCAGTTATTTCGCTTCTAAAAGGAGAGGAAAAAGAGGTACTTATATTTTTCGGTACAAGCTGTAATTCAGCGTATCTTATATTCATGGACTTTATGTAGAAAGTAAGTAAAAGAATCATTTTACAGTCGCGTCAGAAACAAATTCTCTAAATTTTATTGATAGTGTGCCTCTAAATACATAACACGTACAGCTGGCATGAGTGTCCACGTTGCGCTGCTGTACAGACCTGTGGCTGGCCGGCATTCGCACCCCTCCTCGTCGTGGCGCACGGTCCATACATCTACATCTACATGGGATACTCTGCATATCACATTTAAGTGCCTGGCAGAAGGTTCATCGAACCACAATTATACTATTTATCTCCCATTCCATTCTCAAATAGCTCGCCGGAAGAAAGAACACCTGAATCTCTCTGTTCGAGCTCTGATTTCTCGTATTTTATTCTGATGGTCATTTCTACCTATGTAAGTGGGAGTCAAATATATATTTTCGCATTCGGATGAGAATGTTGGCGATTGGAGTTTCGCAAGTAACCCACGCCGCAGCGATAAGCGCCGTTGTTGTAATGATTCCCATCGCAGATCCTGTATCATTTCCGTAACGCGGTCTCCCCTGTATCGTGACAATACGAAACGAGCTGCCCTTCTTTGGACCCTTTCGATGTCCTCCGTCAAACCCACCTGATAAAGATCCCACACCGGGCTGCAATACTCCAAAAATGGACGGACAAGCGTAGTGTATGCAGTTTCTTTTGTAGTTCTGTTGCATGTTTTAAGGGTCCTGCCAATAAAACGCAGTCTCTGGTTCGCCTTTCCTACGATATTATCTACGTGTTCTTTCCAATTTAAGTCTGAAGTAATAGTAATTGCTAGGTATTTTGTGTAGTTTACGGCCTTCACTTTTGATTGATTTATCTTGTAAACAAAGTTTCACGGATTTCTTTTCGTACTCATGTGGACGACTTCACACTTCTCATTATTTAGAGTCAATTGCCAATTTTTACACCAAACTGATATCTTATTCAGATCGTTCTGCAGTTGGTTTTGATCTTCAGATGATTTTACTAGACGGTAAATGACGGCGTCATCTGCAAACAACCTAAGAGAGCTACTTAGATTTCCCCTAAATCGTTTATGTAAATAAGGAACAGCAGAGGGCCAATAACACTACCCTGTGGAACGCCCGATATCACCTCTGTTTTTTTTCGATGCCTTACCATCGATTACTACGAACTGTGTCCTCTGTGACAAGAAATGCCCTATCCAATCGCAAATTTGGGGCGATATACTATAACCACGCAATTTAATTAAAAGCCGGAAGAAATACGGAATCGATTTGCCGAGGTGACTGAGGCGCTCCAGTCACGGTCAGCACGGCCACTGCGGTCGGGGGTTCGAATCCCCCCTCGGGCATGGATATTTGTGCCGTCCTAGTTCGTAAGTAGTTCATAAGTAGTTTGTAAGTTTAGGGACTGATGACCCCGTAGTTAAGTCCCATAAGCTTTCCAAACATTTGAATTTTTTGAATCGATTTGCGAACCTTTGTCGATAGCACCCATCACTTCGTGTGAATAAAGAGCTAGTTGTGTTTCGCATGAACGATATTTTCTAAATCCGTGTTGACCTTGGGTCAATAGATCGTTCTGTTCGAGATAATTCATAATATTTGAATACAGGATATGTTCCAAAACCCTGCTGCAAATTGACGTAAATGAAATAGGCTTGTAGTTTAGTGGGTTACTCCTACTGCCTTTTTAGATATAGGTGTGACCTGGGCAACTTTCCAATCTTTTGGTACAGATCCTTCTATGAGAGACCGGTTGTATATGACTGTTAAGTAAGGAGCTATCGCTTCAGTATAATCAGATAGAAATCTGATGGGTATACAATCCGGACCAGAAGACTTGTTCTTGTTAAGTGATTTTAGTTGCTGCACTACTCCGATGATATCTACTTCTACGTTACTCATTAAGACATCTGTTGGTAATTCGAAATCTGGAATATTGGTTTCGTCTTCTTTGGTGAATGAGTTTCTAAAAGCTATGTTTAGTAACTCTGCTTTAGTAGCGCTGTCATCGGCATGATCGCCATTACTATCACGTAGTGAGGGTATTGTTGGTGTTTTGCCCCTAGTACATTTAACATATGACCAAAATCTCTTTAGGTTTTCAGTCAAATTTCGAGAAAGTGTTTCGTTGAGATAAATATTGTAGACATCTCGCATTGAAATCCTCGCTAAATTTCGAGCTTCTGAGTACGATCGCCAATCCTGGGGATTTTGTGTTAGTTTAAATTTAGTATGCCTTTTTCTTTGCTTTTTCAACAGTGTCCTGAACTGTTTTGTGTACCAAGGGGGATCGCCTCCTTCTTTCCATACGCAGTGTCCGTTCTCCCGCTGTGTCCTAGAGGAGGGTCTGATGACACCTTTCTGGTTGTTCTTCCCTCCGCCCCCAAATCTTCTTCTTAATCCGTGTGACTGTGCAGGTTCCCATGCCTTGCTAAGGACATAACCCCTGCCACGAATTAGTTGCGGTTCCCTTACTCTGATCTCTATGACTTCTTTGATGATACAGTCCCAGTGCTTAGAAGTCTGTCTCAGGACTTTGGTTTGGTCATAATCCACGCTGTGGAGCTCCGACGGACAATGTTCAGGGATTGGCGACTTTTTGGGCTGTTGCAGTGTAGTGTACCGTTGACGTTCTCGGCATCGGCCCTCAATGGTACGAATAGTCTGATGTATGTATACACCACCGCATTGGCAAGGTATCTGATAAACCCCTGATTTACGTAGACCAAGATCGCCCTTGACACTATGAAGAAGATTCTTGGGTTTGCTTGGAGGACGGAAGATGGATTTCACTCGGTGTTTACGTAAAATTTTTCGGAATAAGGCCCCACAAAACAGAATAATATCGATGCCCGCCTCCTCCCGAGGTTAATCCCCAATATACCCCGGTAGTGCAGTATATGCGGGATATACTGCATTCTGAATTTGTCCTTCCTTATAACCGTTCCTCCGAAACACGGTCTTCAGATGGGCCAATTGTTGTTGGAAACTCTCCTTGCCGGAGATAGTGTCACCTCTGTCTACAAGAATGTGGGGCACGCCATTTTTGTGCCCGGTGGTGGCAGCTATCTGCATGTACGTACAAATCAGTGTGCGTCTTCTTACTTTACACCGTGTCCCAAAGTGCCGTCAGCTCTTCTTCTAATTAGAACATCCAGGTAGGAGAGCATCCCATCCGTTTCGGTCTCTATGATCAACTTAATATTCTCGTGTTGGAGTAGTGATGTGTGATGATGTCCGCCAGTTTATCTCTTCCATTTGCCTAGATAACGAAGGTATCATTCACATATCTAATGAAACTGGCACGTTTTAGATGTGCTGACAAGAGCTTCTTCCTCGAAATGTTCCATGTACATATTTGCGACAACGTGTGAGAGTGGACTCCCCATGGTTAATCCTTCTGTCTGCTCGTAGTATTTACCATCAAACAAGAAGTATGTTGATGTCAGAACATGTCTCAGAAGATTGGTGGTCTATTCGTCACTAAGATTCCGTCACAAGAATCCTTGGAACACATCAGCCAGACGAGTTCCAAGGATTCTTGTAACTTAACTTTAATGAATAGAGAGACCACAAGTATATCCGATTACTTGCGCGTAAGGATGTTGATGGGTCCCAGAAAATCCATGGAGTTATGGATATGGTGTTGTGCATCTCCCAACGTAACCGTTGAGAAGTTCCTTGAGGTACTTGGCGAGAAGGTACATTCGGGCACCAATTTTGCTGACAGTAGGACGTAACGGAACCGATTCCTTGTACACCTTCGGCAGTCCACAAAGTCTAAGAGGAACAGGTGCCCTTGGGCGTAACTTCTTGGTAACGTCGTCAAGGAAGCCAAAATCCCTAGAAGCGGCAGAGTCCTCCTCTGGACTCTCCTTGTAGGATCGGTGTCAGTCTTGTGATATGCGCTGTCATCAAGTAAGTCCCACATCTTCTCAGCATAATAGTGGCAGGATAAGATCATTTTTACATTGTCCATGTCTGCTGGTAATATCACTATGTCTGGAGCCTTCCTAAGCTACTGTATGGCGGGCCTCTCTGTAGGAAATGTTCGGTTTCATGGGATTTGTTTTGGTTAGAGCTCGGCAGGTTTTGTGACTAACACCTTCAGCAGCTTCAGGTGGACGACTAGCAGCTGTTTTCTCCACTGTGCTCATGATGTCATGGATACATCTTTGGGAGTCGGAGCGAAATTCAATCCTTCCCTAAGAACTGATATAGTGTCATCATCCATTTCCTTGTTAGTGAGTTTGATGATGGCATTTACGCTGCTATTAGAGGGTTGTTTCTCCAATATACGTTCAAACTTGGATGCCTGTCGTTCGGCCGACTTCATCTGGGTTGAGTCCGCAGAGGACCATGTGACACCACCAACCCAATCCCATATTCAGGGGTTTAATCGGTTGGCCATTTGCAGATGTAATTGTAGGAGTTCATTGTTGTTAGTGTCCAAGCTCCACCGAGTGAAACGGACTCTCTCTCGTACCAAAGCTAGGCTGACACGTTTATTGATTCTCCACGCCACTGCTGAGTCGATGTGATGCTCGACCTTAGTAAAATTCGGTACCACACTTTCTTCTGGGCACTTCATAGAAAAAGCGAAAGAACTTAGTAGATGACTTCTCTGGTGACGCAGCTTGTCTGTCCTTTTCATGCTGCGATAAATCTCCTCCCTGAAGAAGTACGTGATGTGATTCTTCCCTCCACCACCGAAGTCGGTACACTCTGGGATATTTCGTTCGTCTTCTTTATCCGGGTGGCTGAATGTTCCCACACCTTCAGGACATAGCCGCTGTTATGATTTACTTGTGGCTCCCTTACTCTGATATCTATGGCTTCTTTGATGACACAGTCCCAGTACTTGGAAGTCCGTGTAAGGACTTTAGTTTGGTCATAATCCACCAACCCCTGATTTACGTGGACCAGAGTCTTCCTTGACACTACTAAGAAGAGTCTTCCTTGGAGGACGAAAGATGGTTTTCACATGATGTTTACGTAAAATGCGTCCATTTTTTCGGATAAGGCCACACAAATCGGAGTAATGGCCATGGCCTACTCCTCCTGAGGTTCCTTCTTAGTTTCCACCGGTAGTGCTGGAGGTGTGGGATGTAGAGTATACCGAATTTGCCATTTCGTGTTACAGTTTCCCCAAACACGTTCTTCAGAGTGTCCAATTCTTGTTGGAGATTGTCCTTGAAGGAGACGGTGTGAGCTCTGTCTACAAGAGATCTGATCACGCCATTCTTTTGGAGCCGGTTGGTAGCAGCTATCCGCACGTAGTTTCAAATCGGCGTGCGCCTTCTTCCTATACACGCTGTGGCCCAAAGTGCGGTCAATTCGTCTTCTAATCAGAACATCCAGGAACGGGAGCATCCCATCCGTTTCGATCTCCACGGTCAACTTAATATTCTCGGTCTACAGTTGAGATGTGTGAAGAAGTCCGCCAGTTTATCTCTACGTAATTCGGGGTTTATCAGACACCATGTCAATGCGGTAGTGCAGTGTTTGTCAACTTTTTCGAATATGCGATCCTCTTGCAAGCAGAATATTGTGGCGACCGCCTTCATCCTTACGAATCGTAACAAAACTGTGTTATCTCAAAGGAAAAAAATTCAATCTTCTTTATTTTGCTACACCTATCTTTTCAATTCCTGGACGAAGTAGTTTTGTGTATTTTTACGCGATTTCCGAAACAAAAACATATTTTACTTAACAAGTGTTTCGCATTTCATGCAAGACTCAGAAGCGAATTATGCTCATTAAGAAAGATTCTTCTGTATAGACAGTTTGTAAAGAAATAGACCTTAATTTATTGTATCGTGTTCTTCTACCTATCGACTGGTTACTGAAAACAGTTTCTACGCTTTGTGCGTATTGCTCATTAACACGCTGTATTATACAACCATCTATGATCTATCCAATTCATAATGAATGTTACACAAGAACTCCATAATTTTAACGTTCAGTTAATTGTATTTACTCATACGTTTTTGTATCACTGAAGCCCTAGTTCTTTTATGGTGCAAGTCATTTCTGCTGTGACGGCGACCCACCCCCCTGGGCGTCGCGACTCACAGGTTCAAAAACATTGAGCACACTATTCGTACCCTTGAGGACCGATGCCGAGAACATCAACGGCACACTAGACTGCGACAACTCCGTAAATCAGCAATCGCTCAACACTGTCATTGAAGCTTCACAGCATGAATTATGACCAAACCAAAGTTGTGACACAGATTTCCAAATACTAGCACTATGTCGTCTAAGAAGCCATAGATATCAAAGTGAGGGAACTACAACTAAATCGTGAGAGCATTTATGTCCTTAGCAAGGCGTGGGAACCTGCAATCACCCGGATTAAGAAGGAGAAGGAAATATCCCTGAGTGTACCGACTTGGGAGGCTGAGGGAAGAGCAAAGATTACGGTGCCGGGAGATCGGACGCTGGACATGGACCGTGCGCGGGGTGTGGATCATTGAGTGTAAAAATTTTATGTGCAGCCACGGGAAGTCCATTTGCAGCCAGTCGTGGATTTCGTGTTCCCAAACAACGATGGGACTTTTATAGATTACAGCGCGCCCTCTCAGCGACCCTCAAATATTCACAATTTGCATCAAGAACATTCTGGATAGTTTCACCCAGATCGTCCGACATAAATTATATTGAACGCTCACCTGACATAATAGAGAGGTACGTTCGTACGCAAAACTCCCATACAGACAACACTTTCGCAGTTGTGGATAGTTATAAACTCAGTACAGATCAATATTCGTGCGTAAGACTTTCACCGACTCGTTAAGTATATTGGTTGGCTGGTGTTTGGAACTTTTAAGGGGACTAAACAGCTAAGTCATCAGTTCTCTTGTTGAGGCTATGTCATTGCGAGCTGCTGCATTTCGCTGAACGCCGGCCGCAGTGGCCGAGGGGACTGAGGCGCTCCAGTCAAGGTCTGCACGGCCACTACGGTCGAGGGTTCGAATCCCCCCTCGGGCATGGATATTTGTGCCGTCCTTAGTCTTAGCTAGTTCATAAGTAGTTTGTAAGCTTAGGGACTGATGACCTCGTAGATAAGTCCCGTAGACTATACAAACATTTGAACATTTGAATTTTTAGTTAAGTCCCAAAATTTCTACAAACGTTTGAATTTGAATTGAATTTCGCTGAACAAAGGGAGGTCCATCACGATATTAAGAGGGATCCCATGACCAAGTCAGAGAATTATCAGGCTTGCAGTAGAAAACAAGATTCCAAAGTAATTAAACTGTATGTGGGCAATCACGAGAACAGATTATTATAATAATATTTTTATTTAGTTAATTAATTTACTTCGATACAATTGGTATGCTCTTGTTTTGCAAAGGGGTTAAGTGACTAGAATTATGTCGTAATACCAAGCATGCGCCCCTTGGTTTAAATCAAGTCAACGGCAACAAATGTCATTCTGAAAGGCCCCAAAACATGGAGATCGCATGGGGACTATATTATTATATGTGAGGACTACTGATCGATTGTTATCCAGCGTTATAGGAACATCTTCGCTAGGACGTTCTCTTACACCATCCATACCGTCAGGCCCCCCATGTCATTTCCGTATTTTTTGAGCCTGTGAGATGGAAATTTGAGGCTGCAGATTTGATTCGTACAAAGGGATTCACGCTTCGGGGCAATGAGGAGTCTGCAGTCAAGTGCAAATATTTTTCCATGCAAGAAAGCACTGATAATTTTGTTTCGCTATGAAATAAATGTGTTAACAGCTGTGCCTATTAATTTTATAATAATAACACTATACTTAAGTTTCTCAATTTGTAGTCTTTAATTTCTCTTATATCAGTCTTTTCTGGCATACTCTTTAAAACTCTGATTTTCGACTCATATATCACTTTCTCCTTTTATGACAAAATTAATACACTGCGGTGCAATGTCCTCATACACATTTACAGTCTCAATAGAAATTAATACAGATCTCACTTCTTCAGAGAAGCTACCACATATTTTTTTTTCGAATTTCAATCTATATTTTCGAGCAGAAGGTACATTTAGATCTAGGCACATATTCATCTTACGTAAATTTGTGCTGCTGTGGTCAGGATCTTCGTTTTCCTCCATGGAAGTCATGTGCACACTTAAACATGCGATGGAACTTCCGTTTTCCTCATGTCAGGCCTTACTGATTTCCTGATATGTATTCAACGTATTTTCGACTCTGAAATCAGTCAGAGGTAAATTAATATTGTGTGACTTACCTTCCAAATTAATGAAAAATGTTAACAAATCATTTCTTCTTGTTGTTCATTATATATATCAAATTTATCATTCCTAAAGTCGAAACGAAAAATATTGACAAATGAAATGTGTGCTTAATACCACCAAATCTACTTACTGGATTTCGTGTTGAACTGCTGAAAGATAACACAAGTGGTCATACAGTACATATTTCCGTGGTTTCGTTGTGACAATGGATACTGCTTCAACTCCTTTTCTCTTCCGCTTTTTTGATTTTTACCAAATAATCCTTCACATCTTCTTGACAATTTCATTTACAACTCCATGAAATGTAGGTTTGCCAAGAAGAGTGTAGTACTATACCTTCATTGCATCGCCTTGGTTTCAAGGTCTCCTGAATACTGTCGTTGAATCTGTAAACAGAATGAAGAACACAAATCCTTACGTTATCCATAGATAGCACTTAACCCACACAAAAATATAAACTACCACACCTGAGCAGTGCCAATGCGACGGAGTGGGTAAGACGGCCAATCTGTTCCAGTCATAACACCAGGGAGAAAGTACACTTGTCTGCGTAGACTGTAGTTCTGTCATGCCTAGAAGGTCAATTCCGAAGTTTGATCATACCCGCACTGTTACTTCGTATCAGTAGGGACTCTCATCAAGGAAAGTTCAAAACAAATGTTTATAAAGCTATGGTACTAAACTACAGTGGTCATCAGTCCCTAAAATACAAACTACTTACACCAACTTACGTTATGGACAACAAACAGCCGGCCGCGGTGGCCGAGGGGACTGAGGCGCTCCAGTCACGGTCTGCACGGCCACTACGGTCGGGGGTTCGAATCCCCCTTCGGGCATGGATATTTGTGCCGTCCTTAGTCTTAGTTAATTCATAAGTAGTTTGTAAGTTTAGGGACTGATGACCCCGTAGTTAAGTCCCATAAGCTATACAAACATTTGAACATTTTTGACAACAAACACACACACACACACACACACACACACACACACACACACTGAAACTCGCCCGCTGTTCTTTTGACTGTTAACTAGCCGTGTTTGTGAAGTTAACAATTGACTGCTTGCTCACAAAATCTAATTACGGCGATATTCACACAGCGGCGCAAGTATACAGTTCCCTTAAGCAAAACTCTGATTCTATAAGTTAAGCAAACAGTTCTACCTTTACTGTAATCCTTCGAGGAAACTGCACACAATTAAATAATGATCCGCAGTTATGGATCTAAATCAGAAATCATAAATGTTGGCAACGGAAACGCAAATATTCTCTGCTCCAGAAGGGAGCAGAGACACAAGATACATGAACAAATTACTCGGCATTAATCCAAAATAAATGATGAGGGGAGAATTTAAATTAACACATAAGGATTATAGTTTAACAAATTAATTCCATGTTCAAAACAAGAACAACAAGGGGGAAGACCATTTTTTTTACAATTACAATAAAAAACAATCCTTACAAAATATTCAAAATATCCACAATTACATGGCCCTAAAATTGCCCACCTGCAAAGTTGAGTACAGGTTAATTACGATCACTTTTCATAGGGGGGAACGGAGGAATTACAGCACATTCACACACTGATTCATACGCCAAGCCATGCAGGTACTTACCAAGTACCCGACGCCAATACACCAAGACGACAGCCAAGCAATGCGGAGAATGCAGATCGAAGGTTCACTCGCGCACAATGAAATAGTACTTCGCTTCCATAACGTGTCAAGCTAGTGGCTTAAGCTCATGATCAACTATCAGAAACAAATGCACTTGGTTTAAGACCACAAAGTGCGGTGTACAGATGGAAGTGAAAGTTTCCCTAGAACTTCTAACTGTACATTAAATCAAGATTTCATTAAATAATAACTAAAAACGGTCGCTCTGGCGTTCGTTTAGCACAGGGATAAGGTAACTACAGAATGTTAAAGTTGTTAGATCAATACAGCACTCTACTAAGTCGGAACACAAAATATGCATCAAGTTAACAAAACCAATTTCGAAGAGAATAAGTTCGCGAAATATATCGTGTAACCATTCTTTCTGGTCAAAGGAATGGTATCTATTAGATAAGCAAGGTTACAGATTGCTACAGCACAATACAGAGTTCGGTCACAAAAATTCAGATAAGTGAAATAATTCTATTTCCTGAAAATTATAAACACAATATACGCTATGCAACGGTTCTTTCTACACAGAGGAAAAAGATCTATTTAATGGTAACAACCACGACTGGGAACACGCTAATGGGCGCACACGTGGGCCGACAAGTACACAGATTATAAGTTAGAATGGACAATTTTCGGGGAAAATTATCACGCTACACTCACTAGGAAACACCTCAGCAAATTAGCTATACAATTATTAACCACTCATGTACACTGAATTATGGAAAAACTGAAGGCTTAGTCTGATATCGTCCACGTGTTCTATCGACAGAGTACGAACTGTATAAGCACCGCGAATTCCCGAAAATATTACAATTCAACTACGATAAAAACGCGAAAGACACTGAATACATTTAAACAGGCGAAGAAATTATTTAAAAGTTATAAAGTGCAAGAACTATGCTAACGAAACACCATCAGAGATACGGAGTGAGATTCCAGCAAAAATCGACATAAAATTAGCAATCCTGTACGAAATTAAGCAAAACCTCACTACTACCCATAGTGTAGCAGCTACTCCCGGAATTAAACTCGCGAAAAGGCATAAGTACGACTATGGAGCCATAACTAAGTCGAGCCACGAGGCCACAGCAGAACCAAACCCAGAGGTACTTACCCTACCAGGAACCAAGAAGCGAATGAGTAGCTCTCCTCACCACTGCCTAGCCGTTACCGAGAGAAGGATATTGGAGGGGAGCCCAGAGAGCGTCACTGTTCGTCAGGCTGGTAACCTGACCAATCCTCAGCCAAGGAGGTTAAGAGCAAGCTACATTAGGAATCTTTGCTAAGACTGGGTTCTGCTCAGCAGTTGGCAAACCTATTTCTTGCCCAGAGACATTCAACGCCCAGAGTTTGAAAGAAACGACGACACAAAACAGATGAGGCGTGCCTAGCACTTCCTAAACTCTCTTACATACAACGTTTCATTCATTCTGTGGAAGCCAGGGCCAATGGGAGCACATCACAGTACACACTAATACACGTTTGGGGCCTCATGTACAACAGGCACTTAGAATTTTACATACAGATAAAACTAAATCAATATATCATGCCTGGTATCTTGCATATTGCGAGTGGAGTGTCTTGCTACACTCAAAAAATGTCTGAAGCTCGTCAAGATTTGTTCATGGGGAGTCAATTAAATGGAACACGTTATGTGGACGTGTTTCAACACACACACACATGCCTGAGAGAGGATTCGAAACTCCGACAGGGAGTGGATGCACATACTCCGCAGCAAGGCCCCTTAGAGTGCACGGCCAGTACCGCGCGACTCAAGGGAATGTTTCACATGTCGGAGTGAACCAGAGCGATGTTGTTCGAACATGAAGGACGTGCAGAGGTACAGGAATTGTCCATGAATTGCCCTGCTCTGGGCGCTCAAGGCTACCACAGCAACAGATCTTACTGTCAGAGCGGAGGAGCCCTGAGAGGAACGCCACCATGCTGAATAATCATCTGCGCGCAGCCATGAGACGTCGCGTGTCCTGCACCTTCACTCCCAACGTTGATGGCTAGGTCCATCTTGGAGACCTAGACACCATGCAGCGCCATACAAATGGGCTGAATGGACTCGTCAGAATTGGCATCAAGCGCTATTCACAGATGCCTTTAAGCAGATAATCGTCAGATACATTTTCGGAGGCAGCCTGAAATTCTTAGACACACCGTCTAGTGGGTGCAGAAAAGGTGGTGGTTCACTGACGTGTGGGATGGCATTATGTAGGGCCACCGTATACCACTGGTGACCGTAGAAGACGAGCAATAGCGACTATGTGGAACAGATACGAAAACATAGGGTGTATAGTGCAACCATATAGGCAGCGTTTCGTCTTACTGGACGACAATTCTGGCACTCATCGTGCACATCTTGACAATGCATTCCTTCATTTAAAGGACAACGAAAGATTAAAACAGCCAGCATGTTCCCCAGATGAGATGGACGAGATAGTCCACAAAAAATCTGAGAAGTCTATGGGGAGTGTGATAATCCGGACCAAAAGTCCATTGATAATTTAGTTGATGATATGCCACGATGAAGACAGCCAATCATCAGTGCAAGAGGATGTGTTTAGTGGTATGCTACAATCTTGAAAGACACCCGTCTGTCTTCTTCCATATGTTTTTTGTATATTTCTGTAAAGTTATAATTTATTTACTGTCACTAGATTATCATTTTGTTAAAACGTGAACCCCACTCGTTTCAAGGCTTGAGGAATAGCATTTTTATTTCATGTGTTAAAATATTAGTTAATATTGTTAGGTTTTTCTTATTTTGTTATGTTAATAATTTAATATTATATCAATTAATGTGGCATAAGTATGGCTTCTCCGCTACGCCACTGTCCCTGTTAGAATGTGAAGCTTGTTTACTTTTAAGTGGGTGCGAGAATCTATGGCTTTCTGAATGTGTGGAGTGATAGCTCGCTTTGCATCGTTCTGTCTGGCTCAGTGTCGATAGCTGCCGATACTACCAAAGAGGTTTCTACACCCTTTGGTTACAAGCTAGTCAGCGAGCCCTCTCCAGCGCGAGTCTCGGCTCTCCGTCCCCACCACCACTGTTTCTTGGGCTTTACAATTTCCGGTAGCTTTTCGCGCCTCCATTGCCGCTCGGCTGTTCATTCTGTGCTGGTCTTCTGGTGAAGTAAGGTTGGTTCTGCTCTTGTGTTTGGAGATGGTAGCGTTTCTTTGTATAGCACGTTTAACTTAGACTCGTGAACTTAGAATCATTTTTGTGGAATATTTTTTCCTATCGTGTGCGGAAATGTGTTCTAGTTTTTCAATTCAGTGATTTCCAATAGATAAACGCGGTGTGTGTGATTCTAGTTGCAGTTTGATAACGGTTTGGTATGTTAAAGCCTTTTGTGAACATGTGGCGGTGTATGAACTCCGTGTAAATACTTTCTAGCTGTGTGGGGCCCGATTTCTAATAGGTGATATGTTCATTTTTGTACAGTGCATGTAAAAATCTTCTCATCGCGATCTTCTCTCCCCGCCTATTTTAATTTTGCTGAGTGTTGTTCGTGAATCCTTCCCTCCAGTAGCGTTAAATCATGTATAATTTAGTCTGGGCACCGTCTGCATTAATCCATGTAAGAGATGCATTTTTATTGTATTAACAAAATTGGTTCCCCATTTTGCTTGTTTTCTATCTGAATAAACAAGTTTAAGTTCGGCATCATCCGTAAGTTGCCTATCAATTGTAGATTTAGAGCACCTTCCCTCTTTTATTTAATATTGTTCTTCACGAGTGCTGAGAACAAGCTCAGATGCCATTTTTCGTATGTCTAAATTCCGTTGCGCCATAAATGTTTTCTTAGCCACCTTTCTAAGGTAACTTTAATTGTGGTGGCTTGCTTATTAATGTCTGTGTGTAATAACGTGTGAGCTGCGATGAATATTGACCACTGTAGTATTAACTTCCTATTATTGAAGTAGTTTGAAACGAGTCAGTTCTCAGTTTGGGCCAGGGAACAAGGTTTTGTAGCAGGGAGTAACCGGTAGTTCATACGGACCATATTTGCTAATTTTTGTGATAAAACAAAGCTCTTGTTTCGTAGAGTGGTCGACTTTTAATCTAGAACACAAATTCAGACTATCCAATTTATTGTCCTACAACTTCGGATGAGATGAGATGGCAGCAGTTCCTGCAGTTCAGATCGAATTCACCTTTAGCAACTTGCTGATGAGTGACAAACGTTGAAAGAGATGAATGGTGGCCACTTTCATCATCTGAAATAATCAGGTTAGTACTGCATCTTTTCCTCTCTTGTGTTTCTTTTTCCCCTGGTAGTCTGTCCTCTGGGATACTTTTATTTGGCCTAGCCTGTATATACCTTCTGAATATCAGCATAGATTGTAGTATTATGGAAGGTGTACTGCCAACAATTCTCTTCAGACTTTGGCATATTTATCTACCTATTCCTTCAAATTATACTAACTCTGATAGAACTGGAACAAGGAAGAAGATTAGGGTTTAATATACCATCGACAGCGTAGTCATTAAAGAGGGAACGCTGAAATAAAACCCACCTCGTACATATAATTTGAACTAGAGAGAGAATTATCTTCATAGAATGACTCGCTGAGTGTTAAAAAAAGGTAAAGCAGTCAACAATCCGGAGATTGGTTTGAACACCACAGTGCTTTACTAGGCATGGTCCTGTTTGGAGGTGGTATGCCGTTGCCTTCCTCCGACCTTTGAACTGACTTACCCAGCCAGTTATAGGGGGACCTACAGTTTAACGTGGGTTTCGAACACGCTGAGTGTTACATCCTGATAATGTCTCTGTGCCATTTAATTTTGTTAGATATCATGTCAATTCATGGAATACCACCTAATTCGTTACGGACTTCCTTTCGCCAAGCAAATCGCAGCACCTCGGAGCGTCATGTACTCAACAAGTTGTTACAAGTCCCCGTTATGAACACTGTTTCATACTCCCTCTTTCGCCTGCCACTGCCGGACTTTGTGCACTAGGTTATCTCCGTAGCTGTTCGATGGTATTCATGTCACGCGATATGGGTGCCCAAATCATTCGATGGAAGCGTCCAAACGCCCTTGGACCCAATCGTGAACCATTTTACGTCTGTGACAAGGTGTACGTACATACACATAAAAATTGCGCCGTTTTTCAGAGACATGTATTCCGTAAATGATTGCAAACAGTCTGAAAATAGTCGTAAACAACGATTTCCAGTCAATACGTTGGTCCAGAGGACCCAGTCTAGTCCATGTAAAAATAGACCACATCATTATGAAGCCATCACAAGCGTGCATTGAAAGCTTGAGTCCATTGCTTCGTGACGTCTACATCACACTCTAAACCTATCATTAAGTCTTAGCAACGGAAATCAGAACTCGCCTGACCAAGTTACGGTATTCCATAATCTAGGTTCAAACTGGTGTACTCACGAGCACAGCAGGCGATTTCGTGCTGTTAGCAAAGTTACCCGAATCAGCTGACTGCCGCTGTAGCCCATTAACGCAAAATTACGCCGCACTGTCCTACTTCTGATTTCAAATGGATTGAGTTTTTAATTATGCCGATCATTTATTTCCTTTCCTGAACCTTTTTCAAATTCTCCAATGGGAAATTCTCCCCGCTCCTGCAAAATCCCCACTGTAACTTTCCCAATTCTCCTCCATCTCCTTAAGAGTCACCCAGGTCACTATGCCCAGAATTCACGATTCCATACGCATCCCAATCCCAGACCCTCCTGGGAACTTCCTTCCCCTCTCCTCCTGTCTACTGCCCTTTTGAAAATCCCCGGTGGGAATTGATCTCCCTATCCTCCTCCACTCGCTCCCCCCTCTCCCGTGGGCCTCTTTGAGTCACCTGGAAATGCTCTACTACTGACCTTTGTGGGATACAAACCTTCTTCCTCCCTATTCCGGAATCAATCTCCGCCACCTATTGGCAGGAAGTTCAAGTTTTAGTGGCACATCGACATTTTTCTGGTAAGATCAAAGCTCACTTCAAACGCATAGTAGATGGCATAATGAAAATGGAAGTTTCTTATAAAAAAAAAAACACTTCGCCATAAATTGTTACTGAACGTTCAATTTGCACATCATAGGACATAATATTTTATTTACCGGCAAGAATCTTATGTTGGTGTGGAAAGATGTTAGGTATTCAGAATGAAATTTTTCACTCTGCAGTGGAGTGTGCGCTGATATGAAACTTCCTGGCTCTACCGGTAGAGCGCTTGCCCGCGAAAGGCAAAGGTCCCAGGTTCGAGTCCCGGTTCCGGCACACAATTTTAATCTGCCAGGAAGTTTCATATTAGGTATTACCTTAATTTCATCATTCATCATCCTAATCATATTTGAGATGTGTGGAGAATATTGGTGCAGTCGACTCTGGCTGGAAATTGAAAAATCGGCAACTATGTTTGCTATACTGAATCTCAAAAACTCGTTTTTAGAGTGACGAATTCAGGAAATTATAAAATCATGTGTGAGGAAGACATAAATGATACAGCTACAGCCTGTTTTTCTGCAGGTAGGATTCTTCCATTTCGGGAGGTAGTGGGTCGAAGGTTTCCTGGCTGTTCACAGCTTCAAAAGAATATTAATATCTAATATGTACATTAGAATGTTATTTCAGTATATTTTACCCTGCACCTAATTTGTTTCCTGATGTAATTTCCGTGGTGGAAATTCACGGGATCCCAGAAGTGTCTCCAGCACATGGTCGGGTGTCATGGGGCTTCCGACTGTGGGGTTTCCGTCCAGCAGTTTCGCCAGCCCGATAACTATAGAAGGCAGCAACTGCAGTAGCTTCCGTCAGGCTGTACTACATGGGGCTATTGAAACGGTTGTCAATTCGCTAGGAACTTCTTATTTTATATGTACACTTGACAGCAAAAAAAAAAAAAAAAAAAAAGTGGATCACCCCTGAATTCCTAAGTGGAGACCGCACCTGACGCTATGCAACCACCATTGCACAGCTGCGTCGCAGGTCGTCAAATCATTGCACAGTACAGTTATTACCTACCCACAATAGGTACTAAGTAAGTCTCCTATTTCTCCTTATGGCATTCAGGCAAGGTACAAACCAATACTTTCGTACAACAAATATTAGAATAAACGTCATTTATAGATGAGACAGTAACACTTGAAATTAAATTTAGTTGCAATAAGTGAAAAGTCAGATACGTTATCACACTTGTTTAGTGACATGATATGTTTTTATTCATGATCTTAATCTGAGCGCACTGTTAAGCAAAAAACAGTTGTATGCCTGATCGAGATGCGATTACAGGTCACGCACTTTTTCGTGGCCCCACTCTGATCGGCGGAAGTCGGCTGAGCTTGTGTGTCAACGGAATGTTTATGCTCTCTACCAAACTTAACTCGTAACAGCATTGTACACTGTAGACCTCTTCAATGTATTGTTGATTTGTGCTTGGTATTGATTATTGTCTTCCAATTTGTTATTTGCTAAAATAAGTCCACATACCCCGACGACTTCTTTTATAAGAAAGAAGGCTGTCCTTGAGAGTGGTGTGAAGAATGTTAATTCTGATTTTTATTCTGTTACGACAATAAAAAGAGGCAGAGAGCGTTTTTACACCCGCTTAATAAGTCCCTTTCAAATATTAACATTTCGTAGATATGCGTTCCACTTTTCTATTACTCAAACATTAAAGTGATACTTAATTTCGTGTTCCATCAGTAACGCCTTAACCCCTTACATGTTGTTTCTTTTAAAACCTGTAATCTATACGCCGTAAGCTGCCGGAACTGGAGGGAAAGAGGCGAGGCTTGTTCTAACAGCCAATCCGCTATGAGCTGAATGCAAGCTTCAGCTCCCAACATTCTCCGCTCAGGGACCACGTTTAAGTGCGCGTGATCTCTAGGCATAAATAGACGTAAAGCACTGACGTTTTCATTGGTTTCTTAGACCGATGTCTGAACCCAGAAATAAATGATAATCTTAGCACTGCACCAGAAGTTGCATGAAGATCCTATTGTTGCTGAGAGGTAGCCGCTGAAGATACGTATTATAGTGCAATTCACAGATGCCATACATCATAAAGCTGTGGAATAGAATACAGTGTATTGATGATTTGTTAACTAAGCACAATCAGATGTCACATATCAAATATGTTCACAAATAACGACGATACAATTAATTTTTCCCCGGCAGGGACTCGAACCCAGCACCATTTGCTATTGTATAACAGGAAGGAATACCGCTGATATATTTATTGTTTCTTCCGGGCACTCCAACCCTGCACATACCGTCACTCTTGACCTGACACCATGAGGCGTCAACTATCACCTTGTCGTTCACCAGTAGTTAGGATCACACGCATGGACATGTGCAATTTTGATTTGAAACAAGGCATAGTCCTGCGTTCTTTATTGGAGTTAGATGGTATTTTTGTGACCGTTAAAAACTGTTACCCCCCAGCGGGAATCGGACCCATACCTTAGCTATTACAAGATAACCTCACCCCGGCCTTCGGCGAATTACAGATGCGTTGGCATAATGTTTTGTCATAATGGAGTACTCATTAGACAGTACGACTAGTCAAAGAGCTCAGAGGTGTCTGGCTAGGTAAGATATTCTTGGCCGCACGGGATGGCCAAGTAGTGTGAGGCGCCTTATAGCGTTTTAATAAGCTACATTACGATTTGGTATGGCATTTTGTAATAAGCTTGTTTAAGTATGAGATCATTATAATAAAGTTTGTTGGATAGCTGTTGCCACGATAACTTGAATATTAGGCATTTTTATAGTTATGAGGAAAGTGGATTATGCGCTAAAAAAAATTGAAATTCGGAAAGTAACTTAGTTTTGACATTTATTCACCACGTTCAGGAACACAAACAGACGTCGATGAAGGAGGTTTCTGTGATTTACTAGTATGGTTAGTGACAAGGTATCCGATAACTGGCAAGTGTGTCGAGCAATTATTCTTCACGGTGTGGTTGCCTTCACTAGTCATACTGAGGTTACAAAACAGCAATGTGGATTCTGCTACAATGTCGCATCGAAAATGCGATTACATGCGAAGCGTAATATCCCACTGGGAAGGACGAGGGAGAACTTGAGTGTGTGCCATTTCAAAGCTTGGATACTGGTATTTGTCGGAATAAATGTCCATTTTAATGGCGACAATAGTGCTTGCACAGTAAGGTTCAGTTGTCCATTATATCCACGTGCTTTTCGAGAGTCAACGACAGAGAAATAATTAATGTGTTTAAAAAAATATGCCAAGCACAAAATTGTGAAAAGAAGCACGGAGATGCAGATAAATATTTCAAGGGAGGGGTAGCAGGAGGAAAGGCGGGATCTAGGAATGAACAGGAGTGCAGAACAGGAAAATAAAAGAGTGAAATGCTTGCAAAGTACTCCTTACTTAGACATAAATCACAGTTTGTTTTAGGGCCGAGAGAAAAGGAACGAATGTTTTACAGAACGAAGGATGGATTATCGGAGATATAAAAGAACACTGCTTCATAGTGAGGACCCATGGACAGTAAAGAAAGCAGACAGTAAAAGAGACAGTATTGTTTTAACGGAAACCACAATTTTTTTGCAGCTTTTTGGGGGAATAGACCAAAAGGGCAACTGAGGTTATAATGTAAGGGAGGTGACAGAGAGAAAGAGAGAAAGGAGGAAAAATTAACAACGAATAAATACAAGACAAATCGTTTGCATATTTTGTTAAGGACGGAGAGTGTATTAATGGATGGAGGGGAGGAGAGAGACGTATTTGAAATAACAAAAATTACTTTAACAGAGTCCATCTAAACTGATTACTCTGTATGCATGGAGACTAGGTATAAATGAATAAAAATAGGATATTGACTGAAATGAGAAGCATTGAATTAATATTTGTGCCACGGGTGGGAATTGAACCCAGACCTTCATACTTTCTTTAATTCACTAATTTCACTTAATTTCTTTGACATACTGACGCGGAAAACTGTCTCTAGGTATATAAATTTATAATAAAATATGATAATAAAGGAATTATATATTTAAAAAAATCAATTTAAAGGCAAAAAGAAACTAATATTCTATTTCTTCTATAGTCTCACTTGGGAGATTAAAAAAATCAATTTAAAGTTCTAATAATTTATTCAGAATCCTTCATTATTTGTTTCTTTCATAATACATTTCAGCGTAGAATCTATAACGCCGTCAAACCAGTTTCTCTTCAGTAAGAGCGACGACTCTATCTCGAGTTGATTGCTCGCAGTGAGACGGCCTGATTTTTATTTTGGATGTCTGCTTTTACTATGATGCCAGGAAGCAAACATTCTGTATTTACTTCAGAGCCCTATTCTGCGCTGTGCTGGGGGCTGTTGGGCATCACAGGGACCGCCAGCTTGCTGACTTCCACCAAGCCTCGCCTTGGCCCATAGCTATCGAGCCACGGCTAGTAGAGGCACATACCGCAAAACTAGGCTCAAACGTTTCTGCCAACCTACCCAAGTGTGTAGTATTAACTAGCAAAGCTAGAGCTATTTTGCTATAAAATGAGCAGCCACTTTATCTTTTGACATTTCATTCAAATATTTAACGAAGTTAAAGAATAGAATCATGATAAACGCAGCTACCATATAATGCTTCACCTAGATAGCAATCATACGACACAGGAAACTATCTTTTCAGTGCCCTGCATTAGATTTAGACACAAGAAAATATGTATTCAACCTAGAAAACTACGTATGTTTTAAAATTAAACAATTCTGGTGGGAACAACACAAATATATATATATATATATATATATATATATATATATATATATATATATATATATATATATATATATCATTCAAGTTTTGTCCACTTATAAAGTGTTCTCATTGTCTCAGAAACAATAAGTACTACGAAACAGAAATACCTTCTGCTGAGGCCCTTCATTTACACGATTGTTCTGTTATCCATAATGAAGTGTTTCGTAATGGGTTCATAGGATCGCTTTAGTTTCTCGACTGTTCCACGCTCATACGAAGATCGAGAAAAACAAGTGCCAAATTCCCATTATATTATTCTCAAAATTCAAATCAAATGTTCGAATGTGTGTGGTATGCTAAGTTCAACAGTCCCTAAACTTACGCAGTACTTAAACTAACTTATTCTAAGGACAACACACACACGCATACCCATGCCCGAGGGAGGACTCGAACCTCCTACGCGAGCAGCAGCCCGATCCATGACATGGCACCTTAGACCGCGCGGGTACTCTGCACGGCCTTCTTACAATTGTAACATACTTTGTACGGTAATGAGTACAAAAGCTCTTTGCGTTTGTAGGAGAAGGTTGGTGATTGAAATCTCATAGAAGAAGCTTGCTACACTGAAAACTCTTTTGTTTTAATATTTTGATTCCCCACCTCATACCCCTGACGTCTCCGCCCCCTCCCCAACCTTAGTAGTTAAAAAAAAAAAAAAAAAAGCGGAAAACATCCTAGACCTTGTAAACGAAGGCTTCCGCGGCCATTGTCATTGTATATAAAACTCTTCTGGGTTTTGGACCGCATCGTCAAAATATCAAACACTTCACCGACGTTTCGGCCACTATTGCAAGTGGCCATCTTCTGGGTGTTACAGTAAATGTAACACCCAGAAGATGGCCACTTGCAATAGTGGCCGAAACGTCGGTGAAGTGTTTGATATTTTGACGATGCGGTCCAAAACCCAGAAGAGTTTTATATACAATCCTAGACCTTCTTTCCGCTAATTCACTATACCGCAGAATCTGATATCTTTTTCCAACTTTTCAGTATCCTCCCTCTACGCCGTCAGGTAATGATCGCACATTGCTCAGCAATACTGCGGAAGAGGTGGAGCAATTGTAGGGTTTATAGCCTCCTAGGGAGACGTTTTAATCTTCTAATGGTTGTGTTAATAACAGGCGCTTGTTTCATCTTCAGAAAAACATGTATATTTGGTAGTTAACGTTGTTTTCAATTGTACCCACCAGAAATTTTGTTAGGTGTATAATCCTTAAATTAGTTTAGTTTATCGATTTCTCAAAGACTGACGAAAATGTTCTGGTAATCATGTGGTGAACTATACGCATATTTATGTTTAGGGTCAATTGTGGAATTTGCATCGTGAAGATATAACTTCAATATCATTTTAAAATTGGCTCTGCTTTTCTGAGGAGCTTACTACACAGCAGCATAATCTGCCATAAATATTTCTCAATTCGATATAGCAGTTTGTAGCTCTGTCAGAGAGTGGGTAAAATGTTACTCTCGCTCCAATTTGTAACTGAGAGCTACTGCCTCTTAATCTTTAAAGAGCGTCGACATTTTCATGAAGGAAGCGAACAGCTGCAGCGTGAATCGTGTCCTCATTGCCCTTATGAAGGCCAATGCAGATAATTCAGAAAGTAGGGATCGAGAATAGTTGTAGTTGCTACTGAAATTCATCACCCTTGCCTGTAATCATATATGTGATAAGTAAATGACACACCGAAGTTCAATTTTCAGACATTTTATTTGGAATACCAACAATAAGTGAATGTTGAAAGGTTCTTCTATATACATATATGTGTCGTGACGGTTCTTTCGAAAGAACAGACGCCACATAAATATACATAAGTAAGGAGAAGACGAGAACAACTCCAGCCTTCAGCGCAAATGCACACTACGCCTGAACTCTCGAGGTAATCGGCAAAGTGCCGCGAGCAGTGAGTGCAAATTGGAAACGGCAACTACGTGGGCAGTGTGAGGACGTTTGAGTCTTGTGTGTGACGAGGGGGGAGAGGAGTAATAGCCCGTGCACCTGCGATGATTGTTGTTTTCCCGCTCATGCAGTGGTTACCGTAACTGCTCAAAGAACGGTAGGAACTGGACCCGAATTCCGGCTGGGCACAACTGTTCAACTTCCCCAATGTGTGCACTCAGTGGCCACAAGCAGCTTGTGTCGGATTATTTCTTTTAATCTCGATTCTTCTCTGTCATTCCAGGAAGTAGTACAACTATCACCAGACATGATCCACCATGTTGTCATTTCACTACCATAGTCCTACCAGGAAAATCATTTGTTTACAGGCAATGTCTTTCTGGACTGGTCCAACACCTTAGGAGAACACCTTGTGCACACATTATGCATGGCTTAATTACTTCTCCTACGACGTGAGGTCGAGCATTGATGTATTTATAGTGAGGGAGACGAATGGAATGTTGCACAGATATATAAAGAAAATAAAAGTAAGCCACAGAGTTACAGATCCATTGTACTGATATCGACATGTAGCAGAACGTTTGAACAAATACTTTTTCCAGCGTTATGAAATATCTAGAAAAATTAACATCAAACAGGCAAAGTTTTCTAAATCTTTACTCTTGTGAGACTTTGGCGATACTATATTTTCATGGTCTATTGAGTAGTCTCAAACTAATCTCATATTCATAGAGTGCCAAAACGATTTTTGGTATCTTCAACGCCGCTGTGGAGTGGCCAAGCGCATGGAGGTGCTATACTCCGATGCGGGAGGCCGCTCCTCGTCGGGGGTTCTAATCCCCCCTCGGGCATGGATGTTTGTGTCGTCTTTAGTATAAGGTAGTTCATAAGTAGTTTGTAAGTTTAGGGACTGATGACCGCGCAGTTATGTCCCTTAAGCTTAACAAAAAAAAAAGCTATCTTCAGCCATAATCAACTTCGAACCATATCGCTTTCCTAAGTTGTGCGACTGGACTCGTGATGTCCTATCTGCAAGGTAATAGCTTGCAGTAACAGACGAGGAGTCATCTAGTGAAAAGGACGTGGCGAATGTAATTCGTCCAGAAAAGTGAAGTAGACTTCTCCTGATTCGAATATATATTCGAAATAATTAATGAGCAATCAGAATATTGCTCTTAGATTTGAGGCAGCTAATGCTGCCCACTACTAAACTCAGAAAAGCAAAGTCAATTGCGAAATGAATTTGAATTTCTATCTTCACGGCGCAAATGGCGACAATCGACCTTAAACATCAATATGCATTTGGCTCTGAACATAAGTACTCAGAGTTTCGTCAGCATTCTACATATCGATAAGCAAAACAATTTGAAGGTTATACATATAACGAAATTCCAGGGGGTGCAATTAAAAACAATGTTAACTGTGAATAACACATGTTTTGGCGAAGGTGAAACAAAAGGTCTGTTAGTGACACTACCATTAGGAGATTTACACGTCTCCTAAGGGGACTGCCAACCCTACAATTGTTCCCCCTCTTATGTAGTACTGCTGAGTAGTGTGGGATTATTACCTGATGGAATAGAGGGAGGACGTCGAGAAAGTTGAAAGAATATATTAGATTATAACTCGCACATATTCTATTTGGCACTTGTATTTATTATTATTATTATTATTATTAGTAGTAGTAGTAGTAGTAGTAGTAGTATTTCGAGCTTAGTATAAGCGTGGAACAGTCGAGAAACTGAAGCGATTATATGAACCCATTACGAAACACTTCACTATGAATAACAGAACAATCGTGTAAATGAAGAGCCCCAGCAGAAGGTAATTTCCGTTGTGTAGCACTTATTGTTTCAGACACATTGAAAACACTTTATAAGTACACAAAACGTGAATGATATCCTACATGTATACATTTGTGTTGTTGCCACCAGAACTGTTTAATTTTGCAACATGCTTACATTTCTAAGATAACTACATATTTCATTACCTTCTAGTTCTAATGCAGAGCGCTGAAAAGAGAAAATAATTTTCTGTGTTATATGATTGCTATCTATGTGAAACATTATGTGGTACTACGTTTATCATGATTCTATTCTTTCATTTCGTTAAATATTTAAATGAAGTGTCAAAAGATAACGTGGCTGCTCATTTTATAGCAAAATAGCTCTAGGTGTGGTAGTTTATAATACACGTTAGGGTAGGTTTGCAGAAACTTTTCATAGCCGGCCGCGGTGGCCGAGGGGACTGAGGCTCTTCAGTCACGGTGTGCACTGCCACTACGGTCGGGGGTTCGAATCCCCCCTCGGGCATAGATATTTGTGCCGTCCTAGTTCGTAAGAAGTTCATAAGTAGTTTGTAAGTTTAGGGACTGATGACCCCGTAGTTAAGTCCCATAAGACTTACAAACATTTACCATTTACCAAACTTTTCATACTTCAAGGGTTGAGTCTCGCTGTATTAGCCGTGGCTTGCGAGCTACAGGCAGGCCCGTCAACCACAGCTGGTGCCGAGGCGAGTCTTGGCGGAAACCAGCCAGCTGGTCGCATTTACTGAAGAGAAGCTGGTCCGATAGCGTTATAGATTATATGCTGAGATGCATAACGGAAGAAACAAATTATGAGGGATTCTGAATAAATTATTAGTCCTTCAAATGTTTTTTAATCTCATCTCTATTTTCATATTTCGTAAGTGAGAGACTGTGGAAGATCTCTTGGCAAAAGAAATAAAGTTTGTGTTTCTTTTTCCTTTGAGCTACCTTTAAATTAAAGTTTTGTAATATAGAGTTCCTTTATTATCCTATTTTTATTATAAATTTATATACCTAGTGATAGTTTTCCGTGCAATATGTCAAAGACATTGAGTGAAGGGAAAAGTATTGAATTAAAGTAAGTGTGGAAGTCTGGGTTCGATTCCCGCCCGTGGCACAATTTTTATTTCAACAGCTTTCCGTATCAATATGTCAAGGACATTGAGTGAAGGGGGAAGCATTGAATTAAAGTAAGTATGGAGTTCTGGGTTCGATTCCTCCCTGTGGTACAAATTTTAATTCAATGCTTCTCCTTTCACTCAATATCCTATTTTTTATTACATTTATACCCAGCCTCCATGCAAACAGAGTAATTTTTGTCATTTCAGATACGTCTCTCTCCTCCCCTCCATCCATTAATACACCCACTGTCCTTCACAAAATACGCAAACGCTCTTGCATTTATTAATAGTTAATTATTCTTCTGTTCTCTCTCTCTCTCTCACTCGCTGTCGCCGCTCTTGCATCATAACCTCTGTTACGCTTCTGGTCGGTTCCCTCACAATACAGTGATAAAATCTATTGATTTCCGTTGGCAGCATGCACTCTCTTTTAATTTATGCTTTCGTTACTGTATATCAGTCCTCTCTATGAGGTCTTGTCTTTTCATACCCCCTTATCTATAATAAATTCTTCGTTCTGTGAAATACAGAGCTCTGGTGCTTCGATTGACATCCTCTGCTTTCATCCCAACAGACTATATTGTTACACATGGTATATATTTCCCGTTTTAGAAACCGTTTTCTAATGCGTAAACGACGCTCCTTGCTACTTTTAAGATGCGTAATATTTCATTTATTTTGGTAAGAGCTATGTTACATTCTTGAGCGCCGCGCAGAGTAGCTGCGCGGTTTAAGGCATCATGTCTTTAATTGAGCTTCTGCTCCCGTCGGTGGTTCGAGTCCTCCCTCGGTCTTGGATGTCTGTGTTGTCCTTATGTGAAGATAGTGTAAGTAATAAATACACTTCGCGGGTTTGCCGCCGGATGACATTGTGAATCTCCCACAATATTTCGCCGACCCAACTGTTCGACATCGCCGGCCGCGGTGGCCGAGTTGACTGAGGCGCTCCAGTCACGGTCAGCACGGCCACTACGGTCGGGGGTTCGAATCCCCCCTCGGGCATGGATATTTGTGCCGTCCTAGTTCGTAAGTAGTTCATAAGTAGTTTGTAAGTTTAGGGACTGATGACCCCGTAGTTAAGTCCCATAAGCTTAACAAACATTTGAACATTTTTTTGTTCCACATCTTCAGGTGGTGGTAGCTGTCAGTACTTCAAGGCGCGTCTTGAAGTGCTGACAGCTACCACCACTTGAAGATGTCGAACAGTTGGGTCGGCGAAATATTGTGGGAGATTCACAATGTCATCCGGCGGCAAACCCAGTGTATTTACAACAGATCCACCGTGAAAGCTTGAAAAGTCACATAGTTTAAGTAGTGTGCAGACTGATGACGTTAGCAGTTAAGTCCAATTAGATTTCACACACATTTTTCATACAAACTTGAGCGAAACGAGACTATAGTTAAATAAGCATATAGCGACATGACATACAAAATCACCACAGAGCATGTTAAAACGTAGTATATTATCATACGAATGCTACATAATTCTACATATTGTATATAACTTTTTTGTTATAGTCCTAATGGACAAATCACCTGAGGTCATTAGTCCCTACCTAGCCTTACATGCTACTTTAATTAATTTACGCTAAGGAATACACGCACACACACACACACACACACACACACACACACACACACACACACACACACACACACATGTTCGTTCCATTTCATATCGCTCTGTAATGTTACGCCTAGATATTTGAACGACGCGACAGCATCAAGAAGCTCACTACTAATGCTGTATTCGAACATTATAGGATTGTTTTTTCTACTCATGCGCATCACCTTACATTTTTCTACATTGAGAGCTAGCTGCCATTCTTCGCACCAACCAGGAATTTTGTCTAAGTCATCCTGTATGCTATTACAGCCAGTTACAGACGACACCCTCCCATACACCACGGCATCATCAGCAAACAGCCGCAAATTACAACTTACTCTGTCCATCAGATCATTTACATAGATAGAAAATAACAGTGGTCCTATCACACTCCCCTGGGGTACGCCTGAAGATACACTCGTCTCTGATGAACACTCGCTCTCGAGAACAACGTACTGCGTTCTATTACTTAGGATGTCTTCCAGCCAGTCACAAATCTGTGAACCTATTCCATAAGCTCGTATCTTCGTTAGCAGTCTGCAGTGTGGCACCGCGTCGAACGCCTCTTTGAAGTCGAGAAAAACAAAATCCGCCTGATGTCCTTCATCCATGACTCGCAAGATGTCATGTGAGAAAAGGGCAAGCTGAGTTTCACATGAACGATGTTTCCTAAACCCGTGCTGATTCATGGAAAGAAGCTTCTCCGTTTCGAGGAAATTTACTATATTCGAACTGAGAATATGCTATAGCTATAGCGATATCTGTGAATTTATTTAATATCCGACGTTCTATTCCACAATTTTATGACGTTTGACACCTGTGAGTTGCACTGTATTATATACCTTTAGTGGTTACCTCTCAGAAACAATTTCAACTTCATGCCATTCCTGGTGCAATGCTAAAGTTAACCGGGGTCGGCCATTGGCCTTGTAAACCGATACCAATGAAAACGCCAATGTCTTACGTCTCTTCATGCCTAATCTAGTCTCGATCAGAAACGCAAGCTTTTTTTGGTCGGCAGTGCGTTCAAATTCAGAGCACGAACAAAAACTCATCGTGTCATTGAATGAGTTTGATGAGGTACGCGATTTGTCACTTATTGTAATTAAATTGAATTTACGTTGCTCTCTCGACTCTAATAACTTGTATTCTAATGTTTTTTGTATGACGGTAGTGAATTACATGTGCACCGACTGCCATAAGGAGCAATGTTCTCTACTGCTTCTTTGGTACCCATTGTGAATAGTCGAACGACTGTACTCTACAGGGGTTTTGAATGTGGAGTACCCGCAACACACCTACGTTAGTTGGGTTGCATTCAGCAGTGATCCACTTTTTTTGCTATCAAGTGTACATATCATGAAACATACATGTCTAATATTAGTGAAGAGTCTCTTGAAAATAGCTTGCTGTTAATGCCGTGACTTTAAATAATCTACAGGAAGCACCGAGAAAAACTAAAACCTTTGTAGAGAAATATCAAGAGAAGGAAGTCTAAATAGCGTTAGGAAAAGTTGTGCTGTTGGCGAGTTTCGATTAGCACTTGATTCTCTGAGTCTTGAGAAACAGTATTCTTCAGACATTCAAAAGTTTCATGCAACTTCCAGCCATCCTGAATTTCCAGATTACATCACCTCTACTTGTTCCTCTGGAATTGGACATTAAGTCGTAGATGGTGACAAGATGTCCAGTACATATCTGTGTTGGTGACTGCGTGCAGATGTATGAGTCGGGTCTTGAGGGACCCACATTTCCAGTTCCAGCTCTTGTTCCAGCTGGTGTAGTTCAAGCCCTCCAGGGTGTGTAACTTGTGAATTCCACGTTGAGCATTCCGCGTTACAATCACTTCTACTAAAAGTTATCCCATTTGGGGTCAAAGTAGCGCGTAAATCGTGCTCGTTGAATTGAGCTCTACGGCGCAGGTATGTTACGACAGATGTTACGTCCACTTGATCAGTTATCACTGCGACTTCCGGTGTTCCAAGGACTTTCGATAAGTCAACTTCACAGTGCAAAACAGTGCGACGGTGGGATGTAGCCGATCCACCACCTGGAACCTCGACCCTGTCTGTCGCGGCAATGATTCAAGGCTTTCTTTGGTCGTTAGTGCGTTTCGGATATAAGTATTTCTAGGTACTTGCGCTTCACTCTCGTAACAATCAAAATACATGTGCGCAGGTCACGTGAATTTATTTCATTAATCTGGACCCTCAATATATTTCAATGTTTCAACTAGATCGACGATATAGGTCAGTTTATCCTTAGTTGCCAACATCATGATTGTTCAGAAACTTTTGGATGTTGTGGAATTTGAGCACTGTTGTTACTTCCGCAAGTGCAGGAACTACATCTACCTCCCGTGCCGTCCTTCCCACGTCTGTTCGTACACCCTGAACGGTAGCTGCGAAGTGTTTTTCTTCTCTTGCTATGGTGATACATTGTTCAGGAACCTAGGAGTGCAAATGTTTGTCGATCTATGGTTATCAGTTCCTAGGCTTACAAACTACTTAAAGTAACTTATGCTAACGACAACAAATACACCCATGTCCGACGGCGAGCAGTGGCGTGCTCTATAGCTAGGCGCCTTGGAACACTCGGCAGGACCTAGGACTGATCCGCAAACTTGTAGGCCGATAACACTGACGACGATTTGAAGCAGGATTTCGCACTTACTGCGAACGGCTGAAAACAACGGAAAACTACAGTCTTTACTATTACCCGAAGACATGCAGCTCTACTGTATGAATCTATGATGGCTGCTCTTAAGTTAAATATTCCATTCGGAACTCCGGGCAGACATTCTACGGATCGAAGTATGGAATGGTCTATCCCTTAATTGAGTGGTTAAGTAACAAAAAATTAAAAAGAAAAATGAATAAGTTGAAATTATATGTAGTTGGAATCTGTGAAGTTCTTTGGCAGAATGAACAAGATTTCTGAACAGGTGAGTACAGGGTTATAAATACAAAATCAGTTGCGGGTTGCGCAGGAGTGGGTCTAATAATGGCTGAGAAAGTAGGAATGCTGGTAAGTTACTATGAAGAGTATAGTGAATGCTTTATCGTAGCAAAGATGGACATGAAACCAACAACGACCACATTAGTACACATTTATATGCTAATTAGCTTTACCGATGTTGAGGAAAATGAAAAAAAAGTACGATGACATTAAATAAGTTATTCAGACAGTCAAGAAAGAGGAAAACTTGACTGAGATGAGGGACTAGAAGTCGGAAGTAATGAAAGGAATGAAGAAAATATACTAGGTGAATATGGAGTGTGGAAAAGGAATGAAAAAGGTGGTAGAGCAAAGAGCACAATTTAATTATCAGAAACATCAGGTTTAAGAATCATGAAAGAAAATTGATGCGTGGAAGAAACGAAGAGACACCTAAAGGTTTCATATTGATTTTATAACTGTAGGACATACGTTACTAAACCAGGATTTAAACTGTACGACATATCCATGGGCAGATATATAGACTCTGATCATAACGTATTGGTTATGAACTGAGTTAAAACTTAAGAAGCTGCGAAAAGGTAGAAACGTAAGGAAATGGGACCTGGATAAAGTGAATGAACCACAGGTTGTCGAGGGTTTCAGGGAGAGCATTAGGCAAGGATTGACGCAGATGGGGGTAATACAGCAGAAGAAGAGTAGATAGGTTTGAGAGATAATTGAGTGAAAGTCTCAGAGGATGAAATAAGTAGAAGGAAAAAGTCTAATAGATATTCTTGATAACGAAAGAGATACTGAACTTAATTGATGAAAGGCGAAAAAATAAAAAATAACATCAATAAGTGCAGCAGGAAAATGGGAGTACAGAAGGCTAAATGTTTGTATAGTCTATGGGACTTAACTACGGGGTCATCAGTCCCTAAACTTACAAACTACTTATCAACTACTTACGAACTAGGACGGCACAAATATCCATGCGCGAGGGGGGATTCGAACCCCCGACCGTAGTGGCCGTGCAGACCGTGACTGCAGCGCCTTAGTCCCCTCGGCCACCGCGGCCGGCACAGATGGCTAAAAAATGAGGTTGACAGAAGTGAAGATTGACTAAGGAGGAATTGCTAGAGGACGCCGTAGAATATGTATAAGTAGGGGAGAGATAAATACCGCCTACAGGAAAATAACAAATACAAGAAAAGAATGTCAGGTGGTCAGATGAAAAACGATCACTAAGAAGGGCCACGGCGGAGCGGCCAAGCGCATGCTGCGATGCGCGAGGCCGTTTCCCGTCCAGGGTTCCAACTCCCCTCGGGCATGGATGTTTGTGCTGTCTTTCAAAAAAATGTTCAATTGTTTGTAGAACTTATGGGACTTAACTACGGGGTCATCCGTCCCTTAGCTTACAAACTACTTATGTACTAGCTAATACTAAGGACCCAACAAATATCCATGCCCGAGCGGGGATTCGAACCCCCGACCGTTGTGGCCGTGCAGACAGTGATTCAAATTGTTCAAATGTTTGTAAAGCTTATGGGACTTAACTACGGGGTCAACAGTCCCTAAACTTACAAACTACTTATGAACTACCTTATACTAAGGACGGCACAAATACCCATGCCCGAGGGGGGATTCGAACCCCCGACCGTAGTGGCCGTGCAGACCGTGACTGGAGCGCCTCAGTCCCCTCGGCCACCGCGGCCGGCGTGCTGTCTTTAGTATAAGGTAGTTCACAAGTAGTTTGTAAGTTTAGGGACCGATGACCCTGCAGTTAAGTCCCATAAGCTTCACAAACATTTGAACATTTGAAGAAAATAAGGAACAGCTGAAAGGCGGAACGAATGTACAGGGTGTAACTAAATATGTCGCAAAGTTCCTGGGATTCGATAGAGGATGTGGTAACAAGCAGAACCTGCTCAGTACACATATGTTTTATTTGCTTTCGTCGACGTGTAACAGGCTTTTTTTGTGGTGTACATAACACAGATCACTTTAGTAAACAGGATGGTCATTTGTGTTTATACATTGTAAGTTACCACCCAGAGCTGTAAAACAAGCATCTAAGCGCCGTATCATTGGTCGTCCCACTCGTTCCCATATCCAAACAAATTGATAGGACGTCAGGGACCAACACAGTGGCCTGCTAGTTCTCCTGACCTCAATCCATTACACTTATGGGGTCCTTTGAAGGCCATGTGTATGCAATACCTATTCATGAACTGGAATTGCTGTGTCAACGCATAGTGCAAGAGTGTCAGCAGATATGACAGACGCCTAGAATATTGGTACGGGTGAAACAATCTATAATGCTGGTGTCTATGCGCCATTTTCAGCACCTTATTAATAGAAACGTACGTAGAAATTACACTGTAGGAATACAAATGGCCAACTTGGTTAGTGAAGTGCTCTGTGTTATGTAGACCACAACAAATGACTTTAACACGATAACGAAAGCTATATATATGGCCACACAGCAATTCCAGTTCATGAATAGGTATTGCATACACACACAGGGTGTGTTCTGCTTGTTGTTAGGTTCTGTCGAATCTGGGGCTATGCTACGATGCGCGATGCCGTTCCCCGTCGGGGGTTCGAATAACATCTGGGGCATGGATGTTTGTGTCGTCTTTAGTATAAGGTAGTTCATGAGTAGTTTGTAAGTTTGGGACTGATGACCTCGCAGTTAAGTACGTTAAGCTTAACAAACAACAACAATGCAGGAGGAAGTAGATGAAAATCAAATAGTAGGTACGATATCGCGAGAAGAATCTGACAGAGCACTGAAGGATTTGAATCGAAACAAGGTCCCTGAAGTAGATGACAATCCCTCTGAACTGGTGATATCGTTGGGAGGGACAATCGTGAAGAAACTCTTCCACCCACCATGCGTACAATATGTATGAGACAGTTGAAATACCATCAGATTTCTATAAGAATATAACAATTCCAATTACAAAGAAGGCATGTGCAGATAAGTGTGAATATCACAGAACTACCAGTTTAATAAGTTATTAGAGGACACGTTCGAAAACTTCGAACCCTTAGTGGAAAGACAAAACAGTTGGGGAAAAAATGTAACTAAAGTTGAATGTTCACGCATAGCTTTCTTCAGAATCAGTCAATGCAACTGTTTAAAAGCGCAAATGAAAGAGCTTGATCCGCTGGGTGTTGTTAGGTTAAAAAGAACTGAGAACCTTAATTAGAACCGAAGATATCGTAAAACAAACCGATTAAAATATTCAATTCAAGGACAGAAAGATACCGCGTTCGATAAGAAATGGAGAGACTTGAATTAATTCTGATTCTTGATACAAATCTGCGAATGAATACCTTTTGTTTAAAGCTAAAATGAAGTAAATCGGTCGGATAGAATGACCTGACCGACTGACTTTAGTTTACAGCATGGACATCCCCATAAGAAATTTACACAAGGAAATCGCGCTTGAGTATAGAAAAAGGATGGCGAGAGTTATGTAAATTCTGATACTTGATGACAATTCTTGGATGAATACCTTCCTTTTAAAACAAAAATGAAGGAAATCGGCTGGGTAGCTTGGTCTGGCGGACTGACTTTAGTTTTCGTTGATTCTTTTGATATATAAGAAAATGGTTGCAAAATACTGACACGAAATATTTACAGACGAATGGAACAACTGGTAGAAGCCGACCTCGGCGAAGATCAGTATGGATTTAGGAGAAATGTGGTAAAACGCGAGCCAGTATCTTCGACTGACCTTTGACGATAAGTTAAGGAAAGGCGTCCATAATAGTTGCTGAAATGCTGGCTGACAACTTAATGTCTGTAGTTGTGGGAATAATATACTATGAACTACTTGCTATCTTAAAATCTTGTTGGGATTTTGAGTGGTGTCAGTGATAGTTAGCTGAGCTGCTGGCATGTTACTTACAATCTTTAGGTGTTGGAAAAATATGTGATTAACATCTTGAAACCTTATCTTACAAGATAAGCTAAGGAAAGGCAAACCTACGTTTTTAGCATTTGTAGATTTGGAGATCACTTTTGACAATGTCGACTGGAATAAACTCTCTCAAATTAAATTTAACGAGACCAGTGTTTTATCAAAAACTTCTCACTGTTATGCTCATACATACAGAGAAGCCATTGAAATTTACAAACATCGTAATAATTTCAATAGAAAGGAGGAAGGTGTTAAATTAGACAAGATTTGGAATTGAGCGTTGCACAAGTACGTTAACAATCGATCTTCCTCTAGAAATAAGGCTGGCATTACCAGAGACAGTTGCTTAGCCGACGTCACGTGATATACTGTGGCGCCCCCTACACTACCTATATATGCGGCACTCCCTCGAGGCCCCATCGCAGTTGCCACTTAGCCTCCGCAGATGTCTTCCGCAGCTGAAGACGAAACGTCACGGCCTACGGCCTACGGCCTACCAGCCCGGAAATTTTAAGTGAAATTGTTGACATTCAATTTTAGTTCATATGTTAGGAGGTCCTTTCTGAAAGCATTTGTCTGGAGTGTAGCATTGTATGGGAGTGAAACGTGGACGATAAGGAGTTCATACGAAAAGATGATAGAAGCTTTGGGAATGTAGTGTTACAGACGAATGATGAAGATTATATGGGTAGATCACGTAACTAATGAGGAGGTGCTGAACAGAATTGGAGAGAAAAGGAGTTTCTGGCATATCAAGACTAAGAGAAGAGATAGATTGATAGGACACATGAGACATCAAGGAATCGTCAACTTAACATTAGAAGGACGTGTGTGGGGTAAAAATCGTAGAGGGAGACCGAGGGACGAATACAATAATCAGATTCAAAAGGATGTAGGTTGCCGTACTTATTTTCAGATGAAGAGACTTACACAGGACAGGGTAGCGTGGAGAGCTATATAAAATCTGTCTGCAGACTGAAGACCACAACAGCAACAACCTTAACATCTTGTTGAGATCTTCAGTGGCGCCAATAATAATTTCCTGAGTGTTGGCTTGCTACTTACAGTTTGTGATTATGGGGATAATATTCTATGAATATCTTGTTGTCTTGTTTAGATCTTCAGAGGTAGCAATAACGTCTGCTGTCAATGAAGGCAGTTCGATCTGGCGCTGGTTCATAGCGACGTTGGGCACAAAATCCAGCTGTCATAGAATTTTGACGACGAATGTGCCCATTTTCGTGTTCTGGTGGTTGACCTGCTAATGAGTACTACACACGGAAGCAACCTTTACCACTGAAGTTTCAGTGAGGTCCAAATCCTACTCTTAGTCCCAGTTCTATGTACTCCACCTTTGGATTCCATTTACTGATTTACATAGACACTGAAACATGAAACAGATAGGTTCTACGAAACTGTTGTCTATCTTCTTCGACCGTTGTCACACACACAAGGAAGTATGTCTGCACTTGACAAAAGTCTGAGCGGGACTGCGAACAGATCCTTGAACCAACCCACTCACACTATCGCAAAGGATTTTTCATATCAACATTTTTCGCTCTACCATAAACAACTACCTTCAAGATGCATTCTGTTTGCTGCCTCAAAGAACGGTTCCTGTTAGCAAGTACTTATACCAAGACGTATGGACATAACAATGTCAAGCACTGTGGATTCCCTACAGCTCCTACTTCTGCTGGTAACAACTGTTTTAAGGGGATTAAAAGGTCGTGAATCAGTGCATCAGTCTGCCTTCTCCTACAGTATATTCGAAGTGGAATGACGAGAAAGTTTAGCAAAGTTTTGCGTACAGGTGTGACGATCAGGCCAGTGCGTCTCTCCTGTTCCTGAAATGAACGCTTTAAGTCTCACGGCGAAGGCAGGTAATTCGCAATAGCATTTAACCCTTTCAAAGATTTGAAGTAGAAACTTTCTTATGATTACTAAGCAAGTGCTGGGTCGGAGGGGCACCCCTTAATTTGCTCTCTTTCTTTGTTTTCTTGAAATGTGTTGACTACGACGAAAAATTTGCTAGAGGTGGTGTGCATATTTTTGCATTTAGGTATGTAATGTAAGTTGTCCTATACTTAATATTACATGTCGCTGCGACCTGCACTTTATTGTGCAGAATTTATAAAACCCGTTTAAACCATAATGCACAACTACTTCTTGTCATTATCCTCAAATAGAAACTTCAAACACGTTTATTCAAATCAAGCAGACAAAGGAAAAAATGTTTTCCTTCATAATACAGGGTGTCTCACTCAACGTTTTCACCGAAAATATCTCTGTAACTGCAATAAATATTCAAATACAACTTTTACGGAAACTACCGTAAGGCAGGGTCTTATGAAAGTATTATTAGACAGCCTAAAGGGTAAACAAATATTACTTTCAACACAAACTTATAGTTTTTTTAATGAATACCCAATATCATTTCTTATGCAATCAATAGCGTGAAAAATCACAAAAAGAATGGCGTTGGTTGCACCGTAATACACTCCTGGTCATTAAAATTACTGCTCCACGAAGATGACGTCCTACAGACGTGAAATTTGACCGACAGGAAGAAGATGCTGTGATATGTAAATGATTAGCTTTTCAGAGCATTCACACAAGGTTGGCGCCAGTGACGACAACTTCAACGTGCTGACATGAGGAAAGTTTCCAACCGATTTCTCATACACGAACATTATTTGACCGGCGTTGCCTGGTGAAACGTTGTTGTCATGCCTCGTGTAAAGAGGAAAAATGTGTACCATAACGTTTCCGACTTTGACAAAGGTCAGATTGTAGCCTATCGTCATTGCAGTCTATCGTATCGCGACATTACTGCTCGCGTTGGTCGCGATCCAATGACTGTTAGCAGAATATGGAATTGGTGGATTCAGGAGGGCAATACGGAACGCCGTGCTGCATCCCAACAGTCGCGTATCACTAGCAATCTAGATGACAGACATCTTATCCGCATGGCTGTAACGGATGGTGCAGCCACGTCTCGATCCCTGAGTCAACAGATAGGGACGTTTGCAAGACAACATCCATCTGCACGAACAGATCGACGACGTTAGCAGCAGCATGGACTATCAGCAAAACATCATTTTTTCGGATGAATCCAGGTTCTGTAGTGTAATTCAATTAAATGCGAGACTCACGGTTGAGACTCTAGCTCCGCACTGCCTGTACTCAAACGTCAACTGCGCTTCGCTTTTCCTCCGAACGTAATTGACTTATTGCGACGTAACCCACACAATTCGTTTCATGGTTTTTCGTGCTACTGATTGCATAAGAGATTATATAGTATATCCGCTAAAGAAAGAAGAAACAAAAAATAAAAAATAATGAAGTTTGTGTTGAAAATAATATTTGTTTACGTTTTAGGCTGTCTCAATATTACTTACGTTCATAAACTCTTGCCCCACGTTCATGACAGTGAAAGTCGTTTTTAAATATTTATTGTAGTGCCAGAAATATTTGCCGTGAAAAAGTTGAGTGGGACACCTTGTATATGAGACACTACTCCATGGAGTTGTTTACTGTCTGCTATTGAGCACTGGCCGCAAAAATACTTTATGATGGATGTTGTAGCTTGCGTATGATTTTTAAAGCGTATTCAGCCAATGTTTGTGAATTTACAACCAACTGGGTGTAGGTTGGGGCCGAATGGTGGACAGCGTGCATACTACATGCAATAAGATAGGTGATGCTGCTTTTTATGCGATCCGGAGTGCACAGGCACGTTCTGGAAGCGACTTAACTGCCTCACGTTGGAACGACGGCGATGCAACACTGACCCGTGTGTACGTCGTAGCGCACGCCGCAACACTGTCTTCTGTTATGATAAGGTAGGAGGAAATATGGAAATCATTTGATGATCCTTGATAAAGTTGTTTTATGTAGAAGATTCGAAGATACATCAGCCTCTGTAGCTATAGCTCTGTAGCTATAACTAAAAACTCTAAATTCGTTTTAACGGTCGAAAGAGACACAGACATGTTTCCATTGTCGAACAAATACATGAGACATACTAGAGGCCGTCCATACGCTACATACGCGCTGCTGCTGATGCCTTTTTAAGGAACTGATAACCGTAGCCGTTTAGTCCCTTTAAAAATCAAATCAACCAACCAACCAGCTGATGCCTTGTGTGCAGTGTTCGGAACTGTTTCATCTTTGTCTTTTTCGTAGGCTGCCGATAGCAACCAAAGCAGGGATGAAAATACCGAATTCTTCGACTGATGATGATTTTGACATTTTTTTAAAATTTATCTATATATATATATAAAAATCGCGTCGACGTGTTTTATGGCCCACTTTAGATTTGCTTGTAGTTTTATGATTTTTGCAAACATTTCAAAAATGTTCAAATGTTTGTAAGGCTAAAGGGACTTAACTGCGGGTTCATCAGTCCCTAAACTTACAAGCTACTTATGAACTAACTTATACTAAAGACAGCACAAACATCCTTGCCCGAGGGGCGATTAGAATCCCCGGCGGGGAACGACGTCGCGCATCGTGGTATAGCGCCTCAATGCGCTCGGCCACTCCGCCACGGCGCAAACATTTCGGACAAAAATAATAAAAATGTTAATAATAAAAAAATATGGGCGATATGATTACGATATTATTGAGATAATATCTATGCACCCAACACGTAATATTCTTTCTGGCCGTATTATTTGATATCTCCGTTTATCGTTGACAAACATAGACTTTGTTTGAATTTTTACTGCTATAAACTATTATTTTAATATATCTCCTACACTTACATTATATTTTTCCGTTAAAATATTATCACATGTCTTGTCTTAGTAATTTGTTCAAAGTTTATTTTCTTATCTGTACTGGTTACGAATGACAATAGCCTGGAAGGAACCTAGCGTACATTTGACTTTCGGACGAGTAACTATAGCCTGGATGGAACACAGCGTACATACGCCATGTTGTTTTCTGTATTTGAAAACTTTCTTATTATAACTCAAGCATTGCCATTTAAAAGGAATAGAATGGCAAACTAATGTCTAAAATTGCCATGTTAGCAGTAAACACCTGCCATTGATGGTACGAGAATTACGGATTACTCTCGCAGCTGTTCGCCATAGCGTAATGGGCGACGAATTAGTTTGTTCAAATGTTCAAATGTTTGTATAGTCTCTGGGACTTAACTACGGGGTCATCAGTCCCTAAACTTACAAACTACTTATGAACTACTTATGAACTAAGACGGCACAAATATCCATGCCCCAGGGGGGATTCGAAACCCCGACCGTAGTGGCCGTGCAGACCGTGACTGGAGTGCCTTAGTCTCCCGGCCAACGCGGCCGGCAATTAGTTTGTGATGTACCAACATGTTATACGGTGGTTCGGAACTAATAGGACGCGGTGGCTCAGCGCGCTCGGTCAGAGGGTTGCCAGGATGGTAGCTCGACGCACTCTGTAACGAAAAAAACTGAGTCAACGACGAAATGATCAAAATAGAACAAAACAAACCAACGTTATAAAGTCCCAATAAAACCGTAGAACGAATGAAAGAGAGAAACAGGAAGATGGTTCAACCCCATCTGCAATAAAAAAACTGAGCAAAATTCTCGACGTACAACCCAGAACGAACACGGAAAAACGACCGCAAAGCATCGATCTCCCTGAAGACAAAAAAACTATATTTTAAAAATGTAACCACCACTGACAATTTTTTCCTCTTGCTTACTAAAAGGTTTTCGCACACCCTTGTTAACTGAACACAACTATATTCTGCAAGATTCTGGGTTGTTCAAAGGTAACGGCGCTTTCTCTGAAAAGTATTCCTGTCAAAACTAGTATCAGAGGTAATGTCACGGTACGACATTTTCCACAGAATGACAACTGATACCATCCTCAGACAAATGGTCTTTCAAAACGTTTTAACAAGACTTTAGCCGATATGCTGTCGATGTACGTCGATGTTGACCAGAAGGATTGGGATACAATTCTGCTAGTCGTGACATTTGCTTAGAATACCGCAAGACAAGACACCACAGGTTTCACGTCGTTTTTCCTGCTCCATGGCAGTAGTATGGTAATGGGGGTTCTGGCGCAGTGAGATTCGCGCGTCTTTTTTTTTGTTTTTTGGCGGGAAATTTGAATTACCCCCACCCCTCCTCCCTCGGCTAATTGCCGGACCACAGATCAAAGGATGCCGCCAAACTCGAACAATAGCGCACTTAAGGATGATTGATAGTTTACATTTAGGTCCTTTTGATTCGCTACTTGTCCGACTGCTTATCAAAGGACGCCGCCATAACGCACTTAAGGATTGACAGGTTGCAACACCTCCCTCGGCCACACACGACGCTCCGGCCCCCCCGCCCCCCCCCTCCACCCCTCGGTGCCGCCGCCAGACTAGCGGCACCTCCGACAGGTCCAGACCTGTAGACCCATCGACATGTCTGTACTCGCACCCTGAACCACACACCTGGCCGGTTCGACGCCCCCCTCCACCCCTCGGTGCAGCCACCAGACAGGCAGCACCTCCGACAGGTCCAGACCTGTAGACCCCTCGACATGTCTGTACTCGCACCCGCGACCCCTACTCGCTCGGCCGATTGCCGGACCGCCGCCGCCGACAGATGCTACCCCCCTCCTCCTCCACACTTCTCAAAGGACGCCACCACCCGCCCTACCCGCGGGGACAAACAATACCGTGACGATTGTGTTGACCGCATCGACATCCACCCCCGCCGTCCGACCCCTGCCCTCTTTTACCGTGACCGCGCGCCGCCAGGTCGGCAGCCAATTAAATTGCATATTTATTATTAAGCGCGCCGCAGCGATCCATGCGCCAGATCTCGATTTATGTAACAACAATTTCCGCCGTTTATTATTATTATTCTTGGAAAAAAAATAATGCTACCATAGTGTTCGTCGTATGTATTTCGGTGTAATGCTAAAAACAATTTAGAACAGGAAGCTTAGTTGGTCTCGTATACTACAACATGTAGTAGTAAAATATTAAAACTCGTATGCAAAATTTGCAAGTAAGAATTTCCACTCCCATCTCTCTCCACGCTCTTCGCATAGACTACAGCCGACAGACGTGTTTAATAATAATAATAATAATAGCGCAGGTTACGGTAACGAACGCCACAAACTTACGTATCCATCTTAACATGTACTCTTTCGATATACAAAAACAATTCTAACGAAAAGAAAAGAAATGGTCCGTTTCGGAACACAACCGCAACCTTAGATCTATAAATGTATATCTTCGTTTAGACGATGCAAGCAACAGCCGTCGAACGGAATGTAATTTGTATGCCAACCACTCTTTCGACAACTTAACAGCAGCAACAGCAGCAGCAGAAGACGGCATATTGTTTATACAAAAATTCCAAATAACGAAAATCGGCAATGACATCTAGCACAACGTCTCTAAATATACATCTGCAAAGCACCGTTAAACTCGTATGCAAACGGAGAGTCGAAATAAAAGAAAAATACGTGAAATAATTTACCGATTCCGACCGTCTACACTAAAACTTTTCGAAATTATTGGCCTAACAACACCCTTATTCGACAATACAGCAACCACAGAACCGAAGTTACCTGCCCAATGCAACACAGATTTCCAGCTCGACCCGCCCTTTACCCACAAAATTCCTACTCCGAACTAAGATTTGTTATTTTAATTACAAGTAGATGTCTACCGCAAACAAAGACGCTAACCTACACACTGCAACACATGATTCTATATAGGACATGGAGTGTTTACATTTTTTTATTACAGTACAACTGAGTACATGCAACGTAATGTTCGCAAACACTTATATCGCAACCAACTCCCGCACACATCGATCATAACCTGCTCTCTAAGGAATGGATGGGAGTCACACACAATACAAACACGTTTGTCGTGTGTTCCGCTAATTTCGGCCAATACAACTATTCGAGACCAATCCCCCTGCCTGTTTACTGTAAAAGCAAATATTTTTCCCCACACTATCTGTTTAAACCGGGCTTGCACATATACAATAGCCTCCTTTTAAAAGCATGTGTCTTCGCCATATAACCCAGTTTTCGTTTACCCTTCTTCTTCTTAGGACTTGTGGAATAATGTAGACGATATCTACGTCTGTGGATAATAAAGTCCTGGAATGCTAAAAAAATATAGTTCCTTGCTCGACTCTACAAGTAATTTACAGTTGAAACTAAAAAAACATAATGTCCGAGAGAGCAGTCAATTTGGGGTACTCTTAATACCCAAGTATTCAAATCTAAAAGCGTTTACACAGTACAACGGCGCACTTTGTAAATACCGTATCTTCTCTTTTAGAACACTTAAACAATCTTCTTGCACAATCCTCCATCCTGGTAATGCCATCTTCTCGACCCGAGGGGTGGAGGGGGGGGCGTCGTGTGTAGCCGAGGGAGGTGTTGCAACCTGTCAATCCTTAAGTGCGTTATGGCGGCGTCCTTTGATAAGCAGTCGGACAAGTAGCGAATCAAAAGGACCTAAATGTAAACTATCAATCATCCTTAAGTGCGCTATTGTTCGAGTTTGGCGGCATCCTTTGATCTGCGGTCCGGCAATTGGCCGAGGGAGGAGGGGTGTGGATAATTCAAATTTCCCGCCAAAAAACAAAAGACGCGCGAATCTCACAGAGCCAGAAACCCCACTACCATACTACTGCCATGGAGCAGGAAAAACGACGTGAAACCTGTGGTGTCTTGTCTTGCGGTATTGTAAGCAAATGTCACGACTAGCAGAATTGTATCCCAATCCTTCTGGTCAACATCGACAGCATATCAGCTAAAGTCTTGTTAAAACGTTTTGAAAGACCATTTGTCTGAGGATGGTATCAGTTGTCATTCTGTGGACTATGTCGTACCGTGACATTACCTCTGATACTAGTTTTGACAGGAATACTTTTCCACGATCAGATATCATCACACGTGATGCTCGATGCCTCAAAATAATGACTTCTACAAGGAATTTTGCAATCTCTGGAGCTTCTGCAGTCGGCACAGGTTTGGTGAAAGCGTAGCGTGTTAGGCAGTCAGTGCAGACTATTATCCATCGGTTACTGGTTGTCGACTTCTGGAACCTCCCTAAAAGATCGATCCCAACTCGGTGCAATGGAGCTGCTGCAGGTGGAATCGGTACGAGATGCCCTGGAGGTAATTGCGGCACATGCTTCCGCCGCTGGCACTCTTTACAGTGACTCACACAGCGCTTGACAGATCGGTAGATCCTCGAGTAATACCCAGTAATACCTACATCTGATTCCCAGATGACCAGATATTGGATCATCGTAGAAATACTCAAGAATAGCTGGATAGAGATGAGCTGGAACGACCAGTAGCCATTTCGAGCCCAGTGGATCGTAGTTGCTCTTATACAATGTCCCGTTTATAAGTTGGAACTGTCCATTGGTAGGTTCTCCTTTCTCCAAGGCCCCTATGGTTTTTAATAATGCTGGATCTTCCCTCTGTTCAGCCGTAACGTTACCTAATTCAGTGAGGGTTGAAATTTAATTCGTGTTGTTGTGTTCCACTAATGGATTCATCGAAAGGCAGTCGGCATCCTTGTGTTTGCACCCATTCTTGAATACCACTGTGATGTCGTACTCTTGGAGTCTTAGTGCCCATCTTGCTAGTCAAACTGATGGATCTTTCAAGCTAGTCAGCGAACACTAAGAATGGTGGTCTATGACGACGGTGAATGGTTTGCCGAATAGATACGGCCGGAATTTGTTGATAGACCAGATAAATGCGAGACATTCTTTCTCATTGGAGAGTAGTTAACCTCGGACTTTGAGAGTACTCTTGATGCGTAGGTTATCACCTTTTCAGCACCTTCCTGAACTTGTACAAGCACTGCACCAATCCCATAACCACTGGCGTCTGTGTGAAGTTCCGTTTCCGCATTCTCGTCGTACAAGGCTAGAACTAGTGCGGACGTTAGAGCCTCCGTAAGTACCCAGAAAGCTCTTTCTTTTGTCTCATCCCAGTAAAACTTGGCGTCTCCCTGCAGAAGTTCTTGTTATGGACGTGCCTTGTTACAAAATCCTTTTATGAAACGTCGGTAGTATGAGCACAGCACGACAAAACTTCTCACATCACGAACGTGCTGAAGGTTAGGAAATTCTGTGACTGCCCTTACATTATCTGTATCAAGCCGGACACCATCTCCGTTGACTAGGTGCCTCAGGGTCTCCCAAGTTTATCTCTTTGGCGACGAAGAGGCACTCCTTTGGACTGAGGCGGAGTCCTGCAGTCTGAACACACTTCAATACAGTTGACAGGCGACTCAGATGTTCTTCAAATGTTTTCGAGAAAACGACAATGTCATCTAAATAGCAAAGACACTTCGTCCAATTAAGGTGTCGAAGCAAGTTGTCCATCATGCGTTCTAATGTAGATGGAGCATTACGTTATCCAAATAGCGTTACTTTGAATTCATAGAGGTCGTCAGGTGTAATAATAACCGTCTTCTCCCTGTCAACTTCGTCAACCTCGATTTGCCAGTAACCTGTCTGCATGTCCATAGTTGAGAAGTATGTAGCTCCTTTCATGCAGTCTAAGGTGTCATCAATGTGCGGAAATGGGTAGACACCTTTCTTTGTGATTTTTTTCAGCCGCTGGTAGTAGATACAGAATCGCCACGTGCCAACTTTCTCCTTTATGAGGACCACCGGAGACGAACAAGGACTCTCCAGTGGTTGAACAATGTCATCTTGCAAAGTCTTCTCCACCTCCTCCCGAATTATCTGTCTTTCAGCTGGCGACATCCTATACGAACGCTGGCTAATTGGTGGATGATCCCCAGTATTAATACGGTGCCTTATCGTGGGCCGTTTCGTCGGACTTTTCCCCTGCAGAGGTGTGAATGCACCCGAAATTGGCGTAGTATAGCTAACACCCGCTGGCGTTGTTCCTTGGTCAGTCCAGGCCCTATTGGCAGTTCCACGGTTGTTTCCTCCAGCGTGTCGTCTGTACAAACAGCAGAGCGTGGGTCTTCATTGATGACGTTGAGCTCACCATCCTGGATTGGTTCAGCTGTCCCGATGCACGTTCACTTGGGGATAATTTGTGACTGCTCGTGATAATTAGTGATTCAAATCTCTCCTCGACCAGCGGTAATGCTTATGATAGCCGCTGGTAAGTAAATTTCTTTACTGAGCCTGATAACGTTTTACTACATACAAGAACTTCACAGTTTAACCGGTCATCTGAGTTTCTGACCGCAACTCTTCTCATTGTCAACGGTGGTATCGTCACATTGTCAATGGCAAATAACTTCACACAAAATTCTGCATTACGTGCACCCGTCGGAATGACTTCATCGATTTGCGGCTCAGATCTTCCACAGTCAATGATAGCTTCGGATGCCTGAAGGAAGTCCCATCCGAGGATGGCATTATGACTACATTCTGTTAAAACGACTAATTCAAATGGCTGGGTACTGTTACTGATGGTTATTCTTGCGACCAAAGTTCCTGCTGGCTGGACGTACTTTCCATTTGCGACCTTCAGCACAGTTATCCTAGTATCACAGAACATTATCTATGTTAGTGTGCGGCGGTCATTATCCGACATTACAGGGAATAACGCTCCTGAATCAACCAGTGCCCGGACAGGTTGGCCGTCGATTATGACGTCGATGAGATTTCTCGACATCTTAGCGACTGTCGTCCATGGAGGATTTTCAATTGTGGCGGCCTCATCTCCGTAGATGGCCGTCTCGCTTAATATTCCTGGGCGCGGCGGCTTGGGGAGCGGCTGGTACCTCTGTACGGCGACGGTGAACGGCTGCGGCGCGTCGGGGAGCAACCTCGTCTAGGGTACGACGATGGGCTTCTTCCCATAGGTCGACTGAACTCATTAGCAGGTGACTACCTGGGATAGTACTGCTCTGATGGCTGACGTCTTGTGGCAAAATAATTGTCGAATACTCGCCTTCTCTCCCTGCAGTAGCGTACGACATGTCCAGGTCCAGGGAGCCCACAGTGAAAACGAAGTGCTGTGTTGTCTTCTGTCCTCCAGACGTCTGTTCTTCTGCGCGGCGTCATAGTAGCCGGGGAAATTGGTTGTGGTCGCGCGGTCGGTTCATACGCTGCCTTTTGGCAGCTGCAGCGTAAGTCATTCCTCACGTCGGGTGCGACAGGCGGGGCAGACAGGAGTTAATGTCTGAAATACCTCTTCCTCAGCGGCGTCGGCTCCCTCGTCACTTATAGGGCTTACATCGATGGCCATAATCTGATGCTTGCTCGGTCTAATAGTCCCGGCTGCCATACACAGTTGTAATTCTTCTCTCACAATTTGTCGTATGAGAGAAGCGAGGTCATGCTGGTCTTCCACAACGGCCATAGGGACTACATTCGGGAGTCTGTCATACTTCTTTTGTCCAGCCATTCTTTGTTGCATCTCTTCTATCCGCCGGCACCACTTGATGACCTCTTCCATCGTAGCGACGTCTTTTATCAGAAGAGCTTTGTGCATGTCTTTTGCAATACCCTTAATCAGGTGCGTGATTTTGTCAGCCTCAGTCATATTCGGATTGACTATGTTACACATGGCCAAAACATTCTGCATGTACGACTGTGTCGGCTCACCAGAGTTTGTGACACTTGCGGGGAGTGCCACTTGCGCGGAAAGGGAATGTGTAGACACTTGCGCGGAGACCCGGACGCTGCAGGTAGTGAACAGGGTGTTCCAGAAGTAGGGATACACCACCCCTACTCCTTGCCCTCCAGCCACTACCTGTGCCGTATTCAGGGAAAGGCCCACCAAGCGAGGTGGAGCAGTAGTAACGGCTCGGAGATATCACAGCCTCATTCAACAGGGAGATAACACGTCATACAAATATCACTCGATTTACAATACAGCCCATGTGAAGAGGAATGTGATGAAATCGGAATTGAGCACAACCGTTGCTAACTACAATTTCGGATTTACTGCATTTTGAGTCAGAATTCGCATCTATATTCGCATTTATCGCAAATGCGAATTTTTCCTGTCCCTATTAATACCACTAAAAATAAACAGCTGATCAAGCCACTAAAAGCAAGGGCAGATCTTTGGGTGTATTACTACAAATAACTAAAACACAATTTGATCGTGGAATTATATACAATCTCATTATAAAGGTTTTTTGTAGGTGGTTTTGAGCAGCTTTTAAATATGTTAGGAATAGCATTATGAAATATAGACAGCTACACCTTATGTTTATTATGAGATATCGATTTCGGCTAATTTCACGTCAACAAACAACAGGTGTCACTTATGCATTTTTCCAGTGGCACTCATAACCTTTAAGTGTTTACACACGCCGGCCGCAGTGGCCGAGGAGACTAAGGCGCTCCAGTCACGGTCTGCACGGGCACTACGGTCGGGGGTTCGAATCCCACCTCGGGCATGGATATTTGTGCCGTCCTAGTTCGTAAGTAGTTCATAAGTAGTTTGCAAGTTTAGGGACTGATGACCCCGTAGTTAAGTCCCATAGACTATACAAACATTTGAACATTTTGTTTACACACGAGGTCGAATGTTGTTAATCGCGTTAGCGATGAAAACAGATCAAATGTTTGTATAGCTTATAGGACTTAACTACGGGGTCATCAGTCCCTAAACTTACAAACTACTTATGAACTAGCTAATCCTAAGGACGGCACAAATATCCATGCCCGAGGGGGGATTCGAACCCCCAACCGTAGTGGTCGTGCAGACCGTGACTCGAGCGCCTCAGTCCCCTCGGCCACCGCGGCCGGCCTGAAAACAGAACCCAGATTCTTTGCGTCTAAATGATACATATATTGGTGTAATGTCTTATTTCGAAAGAACAGACATCACACCAATACATATATAGCTCTCGGGAAAGTGGAACGGTACGATGTCGTTACGTAGCACAGCACAGCCGACTGGAAACGCAGGAGAAGTGCAAACAACGTTCTCTCCTCAGAGGTATGATTAGGTTCAACGTAGACTTCTACAACATACAATCTACACGGCGAAGATTACACCAAAACATTTAAAGTTTCGTCTACTTTGGCGATAGCAACCAAATTTTAAAATCGTGTCTACTATGTAAAGATGTAGCAACACAAAACGCTTCAAGTCCAAAACTTCACTGATTTTCGAGTTCTGAATTTTTAATATGTTTTAATGTTATTACCGAAAAAACATATTTGGGACTCACACTACAAGTTTCATATGGCAGAATTTGTAGGTACATTCACAAGACATAACTCAACGGTTGTGTGCATTCATCTTATGACAAATATCAATCATTTGTTTTCAGTGTTTACTTCAAATTTCTCTTTTAAGTTTCTTTAATTATTAGTACTTAAATGTGGTTATAAAATAAATAAATTACGTGTATATGTGTAGTCTTATGCGGCCAAACTACTTAGATCATTGGTCGCTAGACTTACACACTACTTAATCTTACTTAAAATAACTTAGGCAAAGTACAAACAAACATACCTATGTCCGAAGGACTCGAACCTCCGACCGGACCGGCCGCGCAATTTGTGACACAAATTACACGTTTGATAATATTAATGCATAGAAGTATGAAATCACGTCAAGACTACTTCCTGCAAAAATTTTGACAAAAAAAAGTTGGCACTGAGTTTAGAAAAACTAAATTCTGGTATATTGGGTTTTAACATTTTATCAAAAATTAAGTGTTACTACAAGAGATACAGCCATTCAAATATACGGGCACCATAACGTTTTCCCTTCCTGAGTAAATGAGCTGCTTCTTATAGTTTCAACACCTTTTTCTTGAATGTTCTGAATATAAATCTTCACACAGACTTCTTGAGGAGGAGAGTGATACGGATATCTGATTGTAAACCACTTTTGACTGTACTGAACAGGAGTTCCGCGTATTCCGTAATTTATAATTATACAGTTAACAGGCAATGTAATTTATAACCAACTATTGGCTGCCAATTTCGCTTCATTTTTCCTGGTAGTCTTGCAACTTGTTTCTCCCTGTTGGTTTATGCCAAGTTCGGAGTAAAAATGGTTCTACGTGACGGTGATGGAAAATATAATTTATCTTTAGCATTTTTCGGTGTGTGACATTCCCTTACACATTCCGTATTTCATATATTTCTTAGATGTATTTGTAATTCGAATACAGCCAAATCGTTTTGGGGTCTACGAATAAACGCTTTAAGTATGTAAAATACTCATTTAGTCATTATTAACGTTTTTTAATTGAAGGTTTAAGGTTGCATCTCCTATTAAAAAACATAGTAGCTATTTTTAAAGAGATGGAAGTTGCGTGATAGTGGGGTTAACTACATAGCGGTCAATTACATCAACGTATCTGTGCAGGATGCCTAATATATTTATTGCTTGTGCAAGTGTCTTGATATGCTTAGTGTTCTGAATAATATGGTTTTAGGAGGTATGACTGTGGAAAGTCATAGTCTTGTAGTAGCAGAGACTAACTCTCCAAACATTATCACTATTAAAATACCTTTTTGTTTAAAGGAGGAACATTCAACGGATTAATATGTAGTTAGAACAAGTTACTATATTGCTCTTCAGCTTGCAAAGGGTTGTGCAATTTCACTGATTTCCGTGTTATATTGACAGTGTGGAAACATGACAACAGCAGTGCTAGACTTCTTGGTGTGCCTGTACCCAGGAAAAGCCATTAGCCGCCCCAAGGGCCCCGGGTTCCGCGCAAGTGTCACTCCGCACAAGTGTCACTCCGCGCAAGTGTTCCAACCCCGGCTCACCATGTCGTTGGGCCCAGTTCTTCAGTTGTTCTTCCGCTGAGCGGATTTGTCGCTAGCGGTCTCCAAACGTCTTCTTAAGTTCCGTCAGGAACGTTTCCCAGTCATTCAGCTTGTCTTCTTTTATTTCAAACCATTGCTGGGCTGCACCGTCCAGGTAAAAATAAACGTTTGCCAAGCACATTGTATGTTCCCCCCTGTTGTACTTGGCGACTCGGTCGAACCCTTTAGCCATTTGTCGGGTTCTTGTCCACTGTCTCCACAGAACACTGACGGGTGTCTGATGTGCAACTGGCTTACCGTGGGTTCGTGTCCATTGTTCTTCTGATGGTACGGACTTTCGGAAGGATATACTCGGTATATTCCTTGTATTCCGGTTCTAGTCCGTGTAAGCGACGACTTTTACGCTGCCTAATCGGAGTCACGGTGATGCAGCTGTTGCACAGGATACCCGGCGCCTCCACCAAACAATGTCGCGTTGAAATGGAAGCAGGCTTCACTTGGAAGGCAGGGTTGTCGACTGAACACAGCACTTATACTGAAAGCAGGTTTATTGCAAACTGAAACGTGCACGCAGCGCTGACTGTAGAGTGCTCTGCTATTTATACACAGACAGAATGACCAGAAATTAGAAGAATTGTTAACATAACAAACAACTAGAAATTACAAGTGAACATAAGAAACATGTAGAACATTCTGGAGCTGTTAATTACAAAGAAATAAATTTTTGCGGAAGGACGGGATTGAATCGGCGACCATCAGCACCGTAGTCTGTGACGCTGTCCCCTGCGCCACGCCGGCAGTCGGTTTACGTGGTGACTCACGGCAATATTTGCTGTTTATTTTCATGTAGCGCAGAACAACGTAACATGAATGAACTCATATCTGAACTACAGGAAAATTAATACCCTATGTTAAAAGCGTCCATAGCAACCATGTCAAAGACAAACATTTTAGTAGATGCAATGAGTTAATGAGTTTCAATATATTCCAAAAATTATTAATAATTTCTTAGAAAAGAAAATAAACAAGGTAATTTGTTGCGATGTATACACTTCCCTTCCATTTCATTAAGGAACTACACTTTCCACAGAAATCTAGGACGTCTTTTATATACGAAACTACCAGTATCAGCACGTTGTTCAGAATATTCATTATTACAGTATCTTTCCAGTTTACGTGCATATGTTTCGGAAGACCATTGTTCAATTCGTTGTTACGTATTTCACGACATGTCCACGAAATAGAACAAACATGCATTCTTACATATGCATAACTGTAAATATTGAAAAACAAAGCTCTATTTAATTAATAATAGTGTCCGAATCCATTGCAGGAAAAAAGGAGAAAAAAAATTTCGGTAGTGGCGGGATCCGAACGAATGACAATGCCCACTACACGACGGAGAACAATTACAAAACCCGTCTTTTAATCTTGTACTATGGATGGCACTTGTTAACTAATACTAATATGGCATTTTTAGACATTAGATTATCATTTTCGTACGAAGAACGACGTGTGTTCGTTAATTCTTCAGTGCGCCATTGCTTTGAAATCACAACGTGTAAGTTATAATAAGAAAACAATCAAATACGCAACGCAAGATGGCGTATACCACAGAGAGTTCTGGGCGAGGAATGTCACGTGACATCTCCGAACGGATAGTTTTCGTAAAATTAATGGACGGTGTAAAATCGCCGTTATTTTTGTAAATATCTCTGCAACGATGCAAGATATTGAAATACAAAACAGAGAGAAGTTGTAGAGAAGTTTCTCCTCTACAAATTCGGTCATTCAATTTTCGTGTCAGATGAACGGTTAATTTCAGTTACAATTATATTACAAATGGCTTTTTTTAGTGTTACTAACGTATTTTTGTCCGAAAAATCGGTTGAACGGTTCGACTTAAAAGTGGGAACACGTTGCGAACAGACAGACAGACGAACAGACAGACAGACATCGTAAAATCACCGATATTTTTGCAAATATCTCTGAAATGATGCGAGATATGAAAACAGCATAACAGAGCAAAGTTGTAGAGAAATTTATCCTCTACAAATTCGTCTATTGAGTTTCTATGTAAGATGAACGGTTAAGGCGTAAATTTCATTTAAATTTCGAGCTGTCAAAAGACGGTCGCAAAGGCCCACTTTTAGTGTTACTACCATAACCTAAAGTGGGCAAAAATGAATGTTTGTCTGTATGTCCTCTATGTGTTCGTAAGCCATTCATTCGATTACAATGAAACTTTGGTGAACTGTTCACCGTATGTCAGCGAAGGTTCCTGACCCAAAAACAGAAGAGCGCAACACACATTTCAGGAGATATTGACGTTATAAATAATGACAGGCCACCGCGTGAGAATACACAGATTTATGCGTCAATTATTGGGAAATGGGAGTAGTTTTGGACCTGCAACAATGTTTGTATCTAATATCGGACGTTTATGAAGTGTTTTGTAACTGACCCCCTCACAAAATGATGAAACGAAAAGAGGTCTACCTCTCACAACAGTTTCGCTGTAGATGCCTTAAAACTGTCGTATGAGTCATGACCTTACCACGAGGGAACACTTGCTGCAGTCTTAATAATCATATACGACACATGGTTCAGGAGGTGTGACGTTATAAACAATAATAATCGCAAAATAGTACTACCACATAATACGACGAGTTTTTATTCGTACACTGTATGAGAATGAGAGTACTTAGCGACTTGCAACAAACTTTAAAGGCAATTTCAAACATTTTTTATATTTTTTTTCTCGGTGACAACTATAGTAAAATGATGAAAGGAAGAAAAGGTTTCTCGCTCACTACTTTTCCGCTGTTCATGGACTAAAACTACGGCAATCGGTATGACGTACAATTTATACTTTCTACACGACAAATCGTAGCCACAGGAAATTTTACAGACAGTATACACACATTTAGTGAAATGTGCTTTCCAAATTTTATCACAGTACGACACATTGTTCATGAGATATGGGGACATAAGCAGTAACATTCATGGAAAACCGCCCCATTGCGCAAGAGGTCTTAATCTATTTGTGCTTTACTACTAACTGTATTCATAACAGATTTTAACGACATGCAGCACTTATACAAACGAATATATATACCTACAAAAAACTACACAATATTACAATATACAACTCAAGAAATATGAGATCATATGTACTGCGATGGGTTAAAACCATTCACATCATGCACCACGTTTTAATACATTTACGTATTTACTACTAAGACACTCCTGAAAGCTGATAGTGCTGTTGAGAACTGTGAAGTCGACTCGGTTATAGGAGAAAGCAAGAAACTTCTGTAGAGCTGAAAGGAAAGTAAGAGAATGAAACAGTGTACATCCAACGAATACCCATTATTTTCGGTAGATCTACTTTTTAACTTCAAGAGACATTATTTTCCAGTGAGACTTGCATTTTCTATTACGATTAATAAATCACAGGGTAACCTATTAAATATTTCAGAGTGGTTTTAACATCTCCATGTTCCTCACATGGACAATTACATGTCGCTTGCTCAGGGGTGGACTCCACAGAAACTTTATTCGTATTAGATTTTGATTAAGTAACCAGAAATATTGAGAGGTGGCAGCCCATCTCTCATCTTTATTATCGATGTTTATTATTAACATATTGTCGTAATGAGTCCTGTACATACAATTTTCTATTGCTGTCGGGAATACGATGCAGGGAAGATTTTTGCTAAGGTGAGATGCAGAGCTGACTTGGCCCTTAGAGGCCGAGTCAAATTCCTTCCTACCTGCGCCCTGCGGCGCCGTAGGAGGCCGGGTGCGGTGGCCTTGGGTGGCACACTGGCAGGGCAGTAGGTCGTAAAAATGTAGCCTTGTGTCCCAAACTGTGAAGGAGAGGCATCGTCTGCGGTTTTTTAGAAGAAGATAGCAGGGCCCACAGAAAAGCGACGGAATGTTTGCTGGAGGCTAGGCGGCGGCTTCCACGGGCGACGGTTAGAGCCGTTTGGTGAGAATCGCGCCAAAAGTGTGTGTGGAAGGGATGCCGTCTTTGATTGGCTGATGTTCAAAGCGCCAGCTTTTTGAAATCAGCGGTTGTCTTGTGAGATTTTACTGGCTGTAGTTCGAGAACTCGACGCTGATTGGCTTTACGTAAAAACGGCGGTTTTCGGGGGGATAGAAGGGACTTCGTGTTTCATAGTGCTGGAGTACGGATGCGTCTGGTAGCGTCCTGTCCTCTCAGTGTGCGGACTTGGAGATTTTGGCTTATTGAGCCGATACTTGGACGAGTGAACTTGTATAAGTTTCAGAGTACACTCAGATTTATACTTGAGCTGATTGTTCTTGTTTTCGGTTTGAATAAGGTCAGCCAGCCAATACTAGTGCACCGAAGCACTAGTTGTAATATACACAACTTCTGGAGTCATATAGACTTTCAGTACTTGTGCGTACTTGTCTACGCTAACTGAAGTGGTCCAGACTTGGCAGAATTGTTGGAGATCGTAGGCACTGTGTACTGCCGAGCGCACAGAGGCTGATAGCAGGGAGTATAGCTTCCGAGTGACGGAGCGAGTTTTTTATTAACGTGGTTGCGCAAATTTTCAGCGCACAGCCGCCATGCGCGCAGGTCACTGCAGCGTAGCACCTTCACACTCAAGTCGTCAGTTTGGTAATGTATGGCAAAGCGCTCGCCAGCAACATATAGTCGCTACATCAGGTTCTGCCTTATAGTGGGGATTGGGTAGTTAGGAAAGTCAACCCTGCACTGGTATTCCGACTCGATTATCCCGCTAAGAACATTATATTATTTCACGATAGGGGTTTCTGACTTGCCAATCGTTACTAATTTCCAGTTTCGTAACAATTTGAGTAACTTCATATGCATTAGATTGTTCTTTCTTATTTAGTTATAAATGTATTCTTGTTGTTTATGATTTTAGTATTGGATTTATCATTGTGTGTTTTATCCTGCTTAAAAAGGTGTAATAAATACTGTTGGATTTGAAAGATTTTTTTTTTCAACATTATTAGTAGTCAGATCCCAGTTATTTCGTTAGATTTTTGGTGGGGACAAATTGTTAATTATATTTTATGCCACTTGCAGGAAGTAGAAGAGTTTTATTACAATTAGAACTGAAACAGGGCAATATTTTACAAATTATTTGATATGATGTTAAATATCACTAATTGAGGGTCAGCCGCTCCTGTCTTCCTATTGTATTAACCAACATTAACCTTCCCCAGCCGGAATCATTCCTATCCATTTCATTTCTATCCACCAACACCTTACATTTGGCGGACCCTGCCACGGATGTCTGAATCGTGGCGTTTCTCTGTGAAATAGTCAGATCGCGTTATCCGATTAAAGTCGCCAGGCATGGAATAAGTTTTAAAGTTTATACAGTTTAATTTATGTTGCGCTACACATAGGTGTAAGATACTTATACAATTTTTTCAGCATTCAAATGTTTCATGTTAGTGGTTTCTGTCCCACTATACATGAATGTCTGTAGTGACCTCTGCGTCACAACAGCGTTGGTTTGCAAATGTTTGTTAAGCTTATGGGACTTAACTACGGGGTCATCAGTTCCTAAACTTACAAACCACTTATCAACTAACTTATACTAAGGACGGCACAAATATCCATGCCCGAGGGGGGATTCGAACCCCCGACCGTAGTGGCCGTTCAGACCGTGACTGGAGCGCCTCAGTCCCCTCGGCCACCGCGTCCGGCACAGCGTTGGTAACTGCGTTGTAAAATACGGCTTTGAAAACTTTCGGATCGGGAATATTTTTGTGTATGTGTGATTTTGGAATTAGGGCTATTTTCACGTTTCTTAATTTTCGTGGAATTAGAATCTGTTCTATTCACTGGATACGTTAGTAAGAAGTGTGCTGAGTGGAGCTTATGGCATGAGATAGGACTAGATGAGGTATTTACAGTTAATTAGGTTAATTAATGTTGACGAGAAATAGAGCTAGGATTTTATGTAATCAGGTTTGTGTTCTTTCTGAGAATAAAATGGAGAGTTCTCAGAATATCAACGTAGAGTCAAATGTGAATGAAATGTCCGACATCGCTCGTCTACAAAACTTAAACGTAGATATGAACGATGGTGTAAGAGAGTATGATACGTTACGGGAGTCCGATGTGAGTAATAGAAACATAGAAAGTAGTTCTGCGTTTGTCAGGCAAAGAGGTACTGATGAAGTAGTAAATGTAACTGAGGAAGAGTATCTTCCCTCTCAACAATCAGTTGTAGAGAGAAGGGTTACTTTCGATCGTGATGATGACGTTGCGACATCGTGACTCACACACTCGCACAGAGTAGAAGTACGATCGAAAGAATCGGGTGTCGCACACAAAACTGCGCCACCGTCTGATATCATGCAAATGATGCAACAGCTATTACAAGAAAGCAGAGCAAACAAGTAGTAGTGATTGCACAGGAAAGTGAGAAAACTAGTAAGCAAATGGGATCAAACAAACACTAGCTGAGGGTTTAGCATCAGAAAGAGCCGAGATCTCTGGTGTGAAAGTGGACTTAGATAATGTAAAGTCGTCCGTAACCGTTGTGAAAGCCACGGCGAAAGACGCAAAGAAAGATGCGAGAATTGCTAGGTTAGAGGCGATCGGAGCAAGAAAACTTGCATTAGTTGCAAACCTCGAGAGTAAAAAGATTCATAAAGAAGTGTCAGGAATTAAAAATGGCTAAGGGAGCAAGGTAAACGTATTGTCCGTGAAACGGAGGAGGAATTAAATAAAAATAGCAAATAAATAGAAGAGCTCAAACAAAAGCAAGCAAGTGAAATTAAAGAGGAACAAACACGGCTTACGCTAGAGCGCAATAAGTTGGCTCGAGACGTGCAAGGAACACAGCAGAAGTTACTGCAAATTAGAGCAGGTACGTCGCGAGTCACTCGTTCCGAAACGCGTGCCTGTTCTGAACAAAATAATATTCAGACTCGACACACGTTACCGCAATCTGCGAACAGTAACCTAGCCAGCGGTGACACGCAGAGTGTAGCATTAGAACGGGAAAGTTCAAATGCAACGAGAGATCGGGCAAGTACTCAGTTTGCGGAAGCTGTAGCAGAAGATAACTGCTACCGCCTCCGTAGGACTGAAACGTGTTTACGGAAATCAGAGGTGACGAACAGCTATACACAGAGTGATTCTGCGTATTACAGGCAAAGAGGGACAAACATTGGGTTAACCTTGGCCAGAGAAAACTGCGCCGACGAGCTCGACTGGAAACATGTTCTTTCGGTACAACATTTCCATGTGTATAAAGACGCAAATAACGCGCTGCACCCAAAATCTTTCATAGCGCAATTTGACAGTGTACTCCCCGCATCTTGGCCTTTACGTTTCCGCTTGGAATTTATTTGCGGACACATGCAGGAAAATGTGGCCGAATACATGAGGTCAGTCGCGGTAACCTGTGTGTCGTATGAACAATTTCGAAAAACCTTTCTGTCCACATATTGACCCGCGAAAGCGCAGGAGAGCATAAAAGAGGACATTATCATGGGAAAGGACCTTCAAGCGTCAGGTTTCAAGAGTCCCGTAAAATTTCTTGACTCCATGGTTAAGAAAAACAGATTTTTAGACATCCGATACACTGAGAAAGAAATTATGAGGCATTGTTTCCTAAAGTTACCATTAGAACTGCAAAGATCACTTGTCGGGAAGTGCAATGGCACGAGCCGGCCGCGGTGGCCGAGGGGACTGAGGCTCTCCAGTCACGGTCTGCACGGCCACTACGGTCGGGGGTTCGAAGCCCCCCCCCCCTCGGGCATGGATATTTGTGCCGTCCTTAGGATAAGCTAGTTGATAAGTAGATTGTAAGTTTAGGGACTGATGACCCCCTAGTTAAGTCCCATAAGCTTCACAAACATTTGAACATTTTGCAATGGCACGATAGAAGAATTTTCCTCGGTTCTGGGTGAAGCAAAATACCTCACGGAGAGACAGGGAAATTTGGAAGGGTGGCAACCACCATATCATTCGGAAAGGAGTAACAATGATGGATGGCGTGATGATGCCCGAAACCAACAGATTAATAACTTTGACCAGGCTAAAAGTAAAAATTTCGCGCAGCAACCAATCCGACGCAGGAAAAGGAATCAAGGTAATCCTGGGTTTCGTAACCAAGGCAACAGAAACTGGGGTCAACCACGTAATGAATAGTGGGAAGACAGGCAAAGACCGCGAAGTCCGAATGAATGGCGTGATCGCCGATCCAACAGCCGACAAAGACAGGACGAAATGTTCAAATGTTTGTAGGACTTAAGGGACTTAACTACGGGGTCATCAGTCCCTAAGCTTACAAACTACTCATGAACTAGCTAAGACTAAGGACGGCACAAATATCCACGCCCGAGGGGGAGCGCCTCAATCCCCTCGGCCACCGCGGCCGGCAAAGACAGGACGGTAATCAGCAAAACAAATGGTTTGACCGCCGATCAAATAGCCCACGTAGACAGGGACAAGTAGAAATTGTGGAGCTTGTCCACCAAATCCCGCGAACGGAGATAACGTTGGACGAAACGGTCATAATTGACGGATGAGTACTGTGGGTAACGCGCGAAGAAACCCCACAGAAAACATCGGAGGGCGCGCGTTGTACGTGCAAGAATATGAAGATATTAGTAGCATATTAAATCAGGAAAGGCACACTACGGAGAAAACAGAAGTTCACCCGATAATTCAGGTGACAATTGGAAACGTAGAACTAACAGGAATCTTGGATAGTGGCAGTCAGAATTCAGCCAGATATAATGCCGCGTTTTCTAGATGCCAAGAAAAGCAATCGTGGCCGACTTCAAGACTAAGAAAGATGAGGTTAAAGAAAGCATTACTTGGTAAGCAAGTTGATGCTAAGGTACAGACACGGATGACGCTGAATTGCCAAGGGCAACAGTGGGAATCTAATCTTATTGTGGTGCCAATGTTAGCTTGCGATTTGCTCCTGGGAATGGTTTTCCTGGCTGAGCACAAGGCAATATTAGACATAGGTCGTGGGGAGATCATTCTGAACAAAGATGTCAAAGCCACAATTAGGTTCAAAGATCAGGTGTTGAAAGGAGAAATGGCGGCGGTTATGTAGATCTGACCACCAGAAGTCCGAGGAAACATTATCCCCACCGAAGAATCGAAGGTTTATTGTGGGAAATAATGAGGTTCATGAGGAACTAGCTCGTGCAATCATGGATTTAGTGAATGGAATGAGTGACATTTCCTCGGAACATAGGTCAGAATTGACAAACATTTTGACGGAGAATGCCGAGGTATTTTATCCCAAGACTGGTACCATACGCAATTTTGTGTATGCCTTTCGTGTAAAACCGCACACGAAATTTGCCGTGCCTCCGTACGGCCTTCAGTTAGCTCATAAACAAGCAGTTCAGTCAGAAATAAAAATAATGGAAGAGGAAGGCGTAATAGAAAAGGTATCCTCTACTTATAATTCACCCCTTGTAGTGGTTGAAAAACGCGACAAAACTGTTCGCCTGGTTCTCGATTCTAGGCAAATAAATACTATACTCGAACCGGAAAAGGACCGTCCAGAACGACTTGAGGAACTATTACAAAATTTCCATGGGACCAGGATATTTACCAAACTCGACTTACGATCTAGTTTCTGGCAAATCGTGTTACACCCCGAGGACCGCAAATACACGGCCTTTCTCGCGTTCGGCAGGTGTTACCAGTTCAGGATATTGCCGTTTGGACTAAACGTGTCGTCCGCAGCTTTCATTAGGGGGCTGAACACAGTTTTGCTAGAGAAGATTAACAATAGAATTACAAGGTACGTTGATGACCTGTTAATCGCAGAACCCAACTTGAAGCAACACAACATTGTTCTCCATGAGGTGCTGTCAACTTTCCGTAAATGTGGAGTGACGATGAATATGAAGAAATCCTGTATTGGGACATCAGAAGTAAAGTATCTTGGTCACGTAATTTCGACTGAAGGGATTACACCAGACCCTGAAAAAAATAGGCCATTGTAAAGTTTCCCGTTCCAAAGACGAAAAAAAGAGCTGAGAGGGTACCTTGGGATTATTAATTTTTACAAAAGATACGTATTCATCAAGAAATTGGCAGCTCCGAAAACTGTCTTGAGTAATTAAACCGGCAACCCTCGCGCAATGGAAATATTCTAGACCTTACAGCCACAAACAGGCCTCACCGTATTAACGATGTCTGTGTAGAGACAGACATTAGTGATCATGATATCGTCATAGCGTCGATGGTGACCAAAGTTCATAAACAAATCAAGAAGGCTAGGAGCGTGTTTTTGTTGGGAAGAGCCGATAAGCAAATGTTACGATCGCACTTAGAAAATGAATGGGCATCTGCCAGTGTGCCAGTAAAGACGATGAAGGATGGAAAAGATCAACCGTGGTATAATAATAATGTTAGAAAGCTGCTGAGAAAGCAAAGGCTGTTGCACTCTCGATTCAAAAAAGAACACGCAAATGATGACAGGCAAAAGTTAGTAGAGATTCGTGAGTCTATAAAAAGATCGATGCGCGAAGCATACAATAATTACCACAGAAATACCTTAGCAAAAGATCTTTCCGAGAACCCGAATAAATTCTGGCCTTATGTAAAATCGATAAGCGGGTCAAAGCCCACTGTCCAGTCACTCGTTGATCATTCCGGGGCAGTAATAGAAGAAAGCAAACGGAAAGCTGAAGTTCTAAATTTTACCTTTAAGAAATCTTTCACGCAGGAGGACCACACAAATGTACCATCATTTGATCAACGTACTAATTCCGAAATGGGGGACATAGCAATAGGTATTTCCGGTGTAGAGAAGCAGCTGAGAAAGCTAAATACGAAAAAGTCTGCTGGTCCGGATGGAATACCAGTTAGGTTTTACAAAGACTGTTCTGTGACGTTGGCCCCCTACTTAGCTTGCATTTATCGCGAATCTTTAATTCAGTGCAAAGTTCCTAGTGATTGGAAAAAAGCGCAGGTGACTCCCATTTATAAGAAAGGAAAGAGAACTGACCCACATAATTACAGGCCAATATCGTTGACATCAGTTTCATGTAGAATTTTAGAGCATATACCCAGTTCGAATATAGTAAATTTCCTTGAAACGGAAAACCTTCTTTCCATGAATCAGCACGGGTTTAGGAAACATCGTTCATGTGAAACTCAGCTTGCCCTTTTCTCACATGACATCTTGTGAGCCATGGATGAAGGGCAACAGGCGGATTGTGTTTTTCTCGACTTCAAAAAGGCGTTCGGCGCGGTGCCACACTGCAGACTGCTAACGAAGTTACGAGCTTATGGAATAGGTTCACAGATTTGTGACTGGCTGGAAGACTTCCTAAGTAATAGAACGCAGTACGTTGTTCTCGACGGCGAGTGTTCATCAGAGACGAGTGTATCGTCAGGCGTGCCCCAGGGGAGTGTTATAGGACCGCTATTATTTTCTATCTATATAAATGATCTGATGGACAGAGTAAGTTGTAATTTGCGGCTGTTTGCTGATGATGCTGTGGTGTATGGGAGGGTGTCGTCTGTAACTGACTGTAATAGCATACAGGATGACTTAGACAAAATTTCTAGTTGGTGCGAAGAATAGCAGCTAGCTCTCAATGTAGAAAAATGTAAGGTGATGCGCATGAGTAGAAAAAGCAATCCCATAATGTTCAAATACAGCATTAGTAGTGAGCTTCTTGATGCTGTCGCGTCGTTCAAATATCTAGGCGTAACATTGCAGAGCGATATGAAATTGAACGTGCATGTAAGGACAGTTGTAAGGCGGACAGCCGACTTCGGTTCATTTGGAGAATTTTGGGTAGATGTGCTTCACCTGTAAAGGAGATTGCGTATAAAACGCTTGTACGACCACGTCTTGAGTATTGCTCAAGTGTTTGGGATCCACAGCAGATCAGTTTAAAGGAAGACATAGAGGCGGTTCAGAGGCGAGCAGCTAGATTTGTTACTGGTAGGTTCGACCAGTGCGCGAGAGTCACGGAAATGCTCCGGCAACTCAGTTGGGGATCGCTGGAAGAAAGACGACGTTGTTTTCGTGAATTTCTGTTAAGTAAATTTAGAGGGCCGGAATTTGAAGCCGAGTGTAGTACGATCTTGCTGCCGCCTACTTACATTTCGCGTAGAGATCACAAAGACAAGATAAGAGAAATTAGGGCTCATACGGAGGCATATAGGCATTCCTTTTTTCCTCGTTCAATTTGGGAGTGGAATAGAAAAGGAAATGCCTAGTAGTGGTACAGTGTACCCTCCGCTACGCACCTTACGGTGAATTGCGGAGTATGTATGTAGATGTATGTGCTTTAACTAGTAAGAAAACGCAGTGGGATTGGGACGAGGAAGCAGATGAGGAATTCCATTGTTTGAAGAAAGCTCTAGTAGAAGCACCTATTCTGTCACATCCAAATCTTGAAGATCTCTGTATGGCGACAGATAGTTCATATACTTGATTTGGTGTGATGATCTTTCAGCGATATCAGGAACAGGGAAACACAGTTTTTAAGACCATTGCTTTCGGCAGCCGGGTGTTGAATTAGGCGGAGAGAAATGACTCCGTAACTGAGCTCGAGGCCCATGCAGTCATCTGGGGTTTCGAGAAGTTCCGCTACTTCCTCTATGGAAGGAAAACCAAGGCCTACACCGACCATAAGGCGTTGGAATTCCTGATGTCGGCGAATGTGCGGAATAAGAGACTCACCAGGTGGGTGCTCACGTTGCAGGAGTATGATTTCTCCATTGTTAAAAATAAAACCGGGTGTCGAAAACGTTATAGCGGACGCACTGTCACGTTCTCCGATAGGCCTGGAAGACGTGGATCCGCTAACATTGGAGGAAGATTACAGCCTATATTACATGAGAGGAGTGGATTTCGAGAACTATGTGACTTCAAGTCTGAAAGAAATTGGGAGAGAGCAAAATGAAGATCCGGCTCTGCGTGCTATTAGGGAAAAGATAAAAGATAGGAATGAGCCGAACATCCGCAAGTTTTATTTGCTTAGAAAGGGAGGTCGTTTCTACAAAAGTCGGGGTGATGAAGCACTATGGCGCGTGTGTGTACCAGAAGAATTAGTGAATAAGATTATATGGCACACTCACCTAAGCTACGGCCACTTTGGCCCAACGAAATGTTACTTGAAATTAAAGTTCCTGGGTCATTTCAAAGATATGGAGAGACGAATTCGCGTGTGCTTGCAGTTTGCAAACCTTGCCAGAAGGCAAAACACAGTACGGTAAATATGCAAGTACCGCTACATCCCATAATTCCGGAAAGGTTAAAACAATTGGCAGCCGCAGATTTAATGGACCCTCTCCCCAGGACTTCGCGAGGTTTTTGTTACATTCTGGTCATGATGGAGCTTACCTCTAAGTTCGTCACCTTTACTCCATTAAGGAAAGCAAGTGTGTAAACAGTAAGCAGTGCTTTCTGCCGAGATTTCCTGTCGCAGGTGGAAAACGTAGACAAGGTCATCTCGGACAACGGTCCCCAATTCAGATCTGAGAATTGGAAGGCGACTCTAAGGAGACACAGAATTGAGCCAGTCTATACCTCCAGACATCCGCAAAGAAATCCAGCGGAGACTGTGATGAAAAAGATCGGGAATATGTGCAGGATTTATTGCATCAAAAAGCACGCTACTTGGAACGTTTTTCTGGAAGACTTTCAGGAGATCATTAATGAAATTCCGCACAGCACAACGATGTTAGCTCCCATAACTGCCCTGAAGAATATTCGGCCGAGAGAGCTCATACGAAAGGTGATTGATTTTCCGCCACAGCGAAGCTACGACATAAAATGATTGTCGATAAGGCGCTCCAGCGCATATCAGCTGCCGGGAGGAACCGAAAATTAGGTGCAGACCTCAAGGCAAAACCTAGGTCATTCGAGCCGAATCAGAAAGTTCTTGTTAAGAGTTTCAAACTCTCAAATAAACAGAAACAACTGTTCCACAAGTTCCACTCGGTGTACAACGGTCCAGTCCGTGTACGAAGAATGGCTCATCCATGTGCGGCAGAATTAGAGTCCATCAGGACAGGAAAGAGTCTCAGAATACATCATGTGTCCCACATAAAGCCCTTGATTGAGTAGAATTATGTGTACATATTAGGAATACGAATAGAAATATAAGAAGATTATTAGTAGTAGATCTTGTATCATGTGTAGAATAATGATTTGTGTTATTCTAATGGATTTATTTTGTGTTTAATTTAAGAATTTTCTGTGTGTAACACCAATCTGTGTGTATCATGTATGTGTTTAAATTTTTATTTCACTCTTATATTTGTCGTGAGGGAGCTTTGTATTAGGTGGTCATTGATTGTGGTGTTGCAGAGTTTAAAATTTGTGTCTGTTATATCCTGCCAAGGGAAGGCAGTCACTTTTTGAAGTTGATTCATTGTTTAGACGATGCGTTGATGTTTTACTCTATTCGAAATGCAATTGTGTTCGAAGTAAAATGCTCGTGTGCATCCAGATGTATTCTGTACTTAATACGACATACAGAATCTTGGAATTTGATATAAAAGGTGTTCCATGTGTTCCATGATTACTTTTATCTTGTTCTTCTGGATGGGGGTGTCCAATCTTCTTTTCGAGGCGTTAGTTTCCGACCAGGCGTAGGAGCGTGATTGCCGATGTCTTTTGTGTGTTTCCGGCCCTGAGTAGAAGCGTGATTGCCAATGTCTTTTGTGTGTTCTCGTCCACGTATAGGAGCTTGTAGACGTTTTTCTTCGTTAGTTTTTGTCCGTGCGAGGTCATGGTTTTGCCGATGTTTCGTGCCTAGAAGTCTGCTTGTAAGAGCGCATTGACTATCTGTGGTGAGAGATTAGGACGGTCACCTGTGGAGTGACACAGTGCGGTGATTCTAAGTTGTGTTGTTGTCTGTTCGCACCAGTCGGTGGGACGCACCTGTTTTGCGTTTGGACAAGTCAGGAGAACAAGAATCTTAGAACAAATAAAAGCCACCTTAGCAAAATTGCAGCCTATTTCGAGTGGAAGGAAATCCGAGAATAAAATGTTTAACTTCAAGTTTCAGAAAGACCAATATCTCATCGTGCAGACTTTCCAGCCTACAGATGAGCATCCCAGCTGCAACAGAGACAGAGTCATCGACCATCACATAAGGATTGGTTTGGCGTAAAAAATTTAGAAAGCTATAGAGTAATGTAGATAGAGGCGTCAAGTAGCAAACAGAAAGTAGCCACAGAAGAGTAGATAGTAGTTAGTAGGACTAGTAGAAAACGTAGTGCATGTATTTACTATTCTCTCTCTCTCTCTCTCTCTCTCTCTCTCTCTCTGCATGTAACTTTACCAATATGAAAAAACACTCATAGGTATAATAAGTTAAGGTTAGTAAAACTTAAAAATTTCATTGTAATAAAATTTGATACCTTAAAAAAACAATGGTGATCACCATGAAAATTTTTAAATTTCAACTTTTGTAAGTCACACTTTTATTGTTCTTTGTGATGCTAATTAGATTTCAGTGTATGTTTATAACTTGTAAAACCGTGGCACTGAAAATGCTGGGACAGTTTGTGCAGAGGAAAGGAGGAATGGAGGCAACAGCCCTGGGGTCGTCTGGTAGATCCTCTGAATGGAGTGGCGCGTGCTGGGACACGACGCCTGACAAACACGGCAGGTGAAGGGATGACCCACTTTCACGTAGCCGAGGTCCCGAGAGACCTTTTCCGCTCGCCACGTGCCTTCGGCCACAGAGTAAAATATACAGAGAAGCAGCCCCCTCTAAACCACTGTCCTACGCTCCCCTCGTAGTTCCGGAAGATGCTAGCAGGTGTCACGCGGTTCCCTGGCTTCGTACCGGTAGACGACACTAGAGGCGCTTCTGAGGGTAGCGTGGAGGGGAGGCTGAGGGGAGAGCTCGTACCACTTGCGACGAGGCCACGGCTGTGTCTGGCGTGCTGTCGTTTGAGGGGAGGTGGTGGTGGGGACAGCCGCTACCTGCCACCTGCTCTGGCCAGTTTAAAGGGTTGCTTCTGACCGCAGCGCCATCATGGTACATCTTGCGGAACTGCTTCAGAACCACCCACCCTGGACCCTTGAGGGTAGGACCGGGCCCTTACGGAGGTTTCCCGTCTGTGTATATTTGTCTGTGCTTCGGCTATGCTATAGGGCTCACAAGGGTAAAAACACGGGAGCCGCAGGCCTCAGCTGACTGCGTGCTGTGAAGGGGGCGGCTGGCCTTGCCCGCCCACCGGAGCAGCACAAGCGATAGAAAACGAGAGTGCCAACTTGCCTCCGCCGAGCGCACCGCAGGGGGCCAGCTAACCTCGCGGCTCCTCAGCTGAGCGCAGCAGGAAGCACCCTTCCTTCTGTAAATACAACCACTGGCAATGCAGACGCTTGCCGCCTCTGCGGGGCTTGACCGCTGACCCAGGCAACTGCCACTCTCACTCCGTCCCGTACGAGACAAACGCATCCAGTCGACACCACTATCTCCCACCGAACCGGGCTCAGGCTAGACGCACGCCTTGGCATGCAGTCCCACCTCAACGACAACAGCTAACCATAGGCAAGTCACTAGACTGCTTATGTCCAGATCTTCAAGACATCAAACCGTGTATCCTAGTGCACAATGTCATACTAGAGCATCAGCAACGCCAATTCTCTGAACCCCACTAACAAATAGACAATTTGTGGGCACTATCAGCCACCAGCATTACGTCATGGTATTAGGTGTACCGAATATCACTCTTGTGACACCTACACCACACTGAGATCCACTTTACCAATTTAAAAATTAATTGCCTGGTCAACTGTCTGACTAAGACTAATATAATTTGTATTGTTTGTGTTCATCTGTCACCTCACTTGTACGAATATGTCACACACACATCTATATACGAAATTAAATTCAGAATATTTATCTGTTCTTACATTGTAAAAGCAGAATGTTTCATGTGTTGGTTTAACAATTCATACTAATTTCCAGTTTCGTAACAATTTAAGTAACTTCATATGCATTACATTGTTCTTTCTTATTTAGTTATAAATGTATTCTTGTTGTTTATGATTTTAGTATTGGATTTATCATTGTGTGTTTTATCCTGCTTAAAAAGGTGTAATAAATATTGTTGGATTTGAAAGATGTTTTTTCAACATTATTAGTAGTCAGATCCCAGTTATTTCATTGGATTTTTAGTAGGGACAAATTGTTAATTATATTTTATGCCACTTGCAGGAAGGGGAAGAGTTTCATTACAATTAGATCTGAATCAGGGCAATATTTTACAAATTATTTGATATGCTGTTAAATATCACTAATTAATTCAGGGTCAGCCGCTCCTATCTTCCTATTGTATTAACCCACATTAACCTTCCCCAGCCGGAATCATTCCTGTCCATTTCATTTCTATCCACCAACACCTTACAATATTGTTTATAATCGAGCTTTGAATTAAATGAATGTAATAACGTTACATATCATTTGCATCTCTTTGTTTGGATACTGCCGTTATAATTTTGTACATTAGGCAAGACAGCCTTATTTCTTGAATACTCTCCCATAAATATGACATGTTATTAAAAAAAGGAGATGGACAGAGAGAGAAGGGATATGAGAAGTACTAACTCAAAGCTTGAATAATGCTGGGTTTTCAGCTTGTTATGTGAGAAACTTGTTGCAGGTGTAAAGAAGATGAAACAGCTAAGTTTGTGTAACGGGGACGGCCGTAGTGGACTGGATGGGTGTGGGGTAGTGGCAGATAAAGACTCGTAGTGCCTGGAAAAAATACAATTTATTTATTTATTAGTTTTTTTGTTGTTGAATGGCTCCTCTACCCGTGCCTCAGGCTGGTGTTGCGAATGGCAGGCGGATGTCTTGGCAGCTAAGGTTGCCATTGGAGTCATGCGCCGCATTCTGCTGTATGCACTGGGGGGGGACCCCACTCAGATGTAGCCTAATGATGTCTCACTGCCTACCTGCATCGTGGTGTCTGGCAGCACCCTCTGTGGGAACCCCGCCTCCAGCCCGGCCTGCGTGATATCATCAGAAGAGGGGCGGCCTGCCAGAACTGGGCCGCTGAAGGTCCTCAATTCGACGCCCGCTGTTGGTGGCGTGCTGCTCTGTTGGGTCGCGGCGGCGACATCTGGCGTAGAGACGTTCCGGTCAATGCATTCTGTGTCCCCTGAACGCCCTCTGCCCAGTACAGCGCCTATACGTAGTGCTTTTCTGCTTACGTGTTGTCCCACTTACGTACACCAAACAGTGAGGCTCTGCATACCGTCGGTCAATGGTCCCAGGGCAACGACCACATCATCTCAGTTTCCAGGTTACTGCCATCAGTAGACTTGTTTCGACATCTTCTGCTTCTGCCGCTTTCTGCTGCTAGAACATGTACTCAAGGAAACCACAATATAACTTCACTTGTTAACTGATAAAATTAACAATTATCTCCATGCATCTACACTCTTCCCCAGTACGAAAAAGAAATTTCCCCCCAAACTCCATAACACATCACCCAACACCATGTTGCAATTTCAAAAAGCAAACACTTATTCATCAAAAGAACAAACATAAAGTACTAAAACTGTTCATGACAACTTAACCTTCTTGCACCATGTTTCTACACTATACTGTCTGACTTAAAATTTCAGGTCTCTCCTCCACCTTCTTGGTTATGAAATAGAATCTCACTGTGAAACACAGTCCATGAACAAGATGCAGTGTCGTACTAGTTTGCTCAGTGCCAAGCTAGCTGGATGCGATTCTTAGGGTCAGGGATGGCAGGAATGGGATTTGAGCGACTTTTTTCTTAAACACATAATACAACAATCCAACCATTATACAAAAAGAACTACCCGCAGTTGTTGATGATCCTGTAATTATTGTTTGCCTCAGCTGTTGCTAGTGATAATTTGAACGTGTTCTAACAATCATCCCATAGCAATACGACCATGCTGTGCGGCAATCATTTGATCTAAGGAAGTTAGTAAGGTAGAGTCCAATTAATCATTCAACATTGTAAGATGTTCCTGGTCAAAATTTCCAGCAGTTGATCCAGTACATAAATCAAAGTATGTTTTATTCCTATGGTAACTGTTCCTAGTATTTAGTAGAGTGATTGATTTATGGTGATTATTATTTCTGTAAATTCAGGATGTCTTGAATAATTTAATTTAATTATTTAATTATTTTTATATTTATTTATTTTAATACAAATAATTTTATTTATTTTTGGCTTAGTATATTTTATTGAAATGATTTTTTAAATTATAGTTTATTAGTGATTTTATTGAATTGATAATTATTAATTGAAATTTGATGTTGTAACTTTTGTATTAGGGCTTATCAAAATTTCAATTTGTGTTACTTGATTTCAATTTAGGCTGATCTATAAGAAAATGATATTTATCGTTTCATAAATATTATCAATTTGTTTATAGAAATGAAATGTTATTCTTTTCCTAATAAATTTAGTTTCTTAAGAAACAGATAATTTTTCAAAAATTAATGTTTTATTTGATTTTTTAGTCAGAAGTATTAATTTATTTAGTTTTTAGGGGATAAGCTCAAAAAAATTAATAACCTATAATTTATTAATTAATAACATTTAACAATAAGCTTAATACCAGTTATTTTTATTACATTATAGTTCATTGCTTTTTGTTTAGAATTTATATTTTAGGTTTTATATTAAGATGTATAATTTAATATTAAAGTGTTTTAAATAATGAAGAAATTAGTATAATTATTTTGTTTTTATTTTCTCTTTGTGAATTTATTATAAGGAACTAGGCAATAAAAATTTACGCCTGTTTATCAAAAACATGTTTTCTTGGTAATATTTTGAAGTCTTACCTGCTCACTGATTTAATTTAATTTATGATTGTGCAAAGGTAGCATAATCATTAGTTTCTTAATTGGAGAATGTAATGATTGGTTTGACGAGAAATTGACTGTCGCTTTAACTTTCAAGTTAAAAGGCTTAAATATTTATTGAGGACGAGATGATCCTATAGAGCTTTACAATTATAAATTAAATTTTATTAGTCACTTTTTTAAAATTAATTTTTATTGTTTGGTTGGGCTGATATGAAGAATAATTATACTCTTCCTTCTAAAATCATTAATTTATATTTATTTGATCCATAATTTGTGATTATAAGATTTTAATAGATTTTATCGATATAATGGATTATGATCTCGATGTTGGATTAAGAGTAATTATGGGTGTATTGGCTTAATAATAATGTGTGTTCGACCTTTAAATACTTACATGATCTGAGTTCAGACCAGTGTGAGCCAGATATGTTTCTGTCCTAAGAATTATATTATTATATTAGTATGAAAGGACCATATACTAAAAATATTTTTTTATTTATTGATTAAAATTAATTACTTACTACAGATAAATATGTGAAACTTAGAATTGATTTATGTTGATTTTTTCTACAAATAGTATTGATAATACATAATTTATTTATATTTTTTAATTTTTTTATTAATTATTTATGTTTTAATTAGTGTTTCTTTTTTACCTTAACTTTAATGGAGTGTAAGGTATTAGCTTATATTCAGATTTGTACAGGTCCAAATAGGGTGGATTTTGTAGGTATTCTTCAGCATTTAGTGAATGGTTTTCTAAGGAGCAGCCCATTTCTTTTACATCAAATTATTTTTCACCTGTTTTTAATTTCATGATTTCTTTATTAATTTGAGGAATTTTTCCTTATATAACATATATGTTCTTTTCCTTATGGTTTTTTCCTTTTTCTTTGTTGTACTAGATTGAGAGTGGACACATTAGTAATTGCTGGTTGATTGTCTAATTCAAATTATTCACTATTAGGTTCTTCGCATTCTGTTGCTCAGACTATTTCTTATGAAGTAAGATTGGCTTTGATTTTATTATCATTAATTATTTAAGTTTGGAGTTTATATATATATATATATATATATATATATATATATATATATATATATATATATATTTGATTTCATTAATTTCAGATTTATTATTGATTTATTGTTTTTTCTTTACGTTTAGCTTGACCCTTTTTAAATGTTTACGAAAAACTAACCAGACTCCTTTTGATTTTGCTGAAGGTGAGTTCCAAGTTAGTTTCAGGTTTTACTGTTTAGTATGGTGCTGGTGGTTTCACTTTAATTTTTCTTGTGGAGTATTCTAGAATTAATTTAATGAGAATAGTAATTTTCTTAATTTATTTAGGTGGTGATTTTTATTCTTTTTTAAAAGCTTTCTTCTATATCTGTCATTTTTTTGTTTGGGTTCATGGTACTTTACCTCATTTTCATTATGATGAACTTATACATTTGGCTTGAAAGAGTTATTTGCCTTTATCTTTAATTTTTTTCTTTGTCTTTGTTGGTTTGAGGATTACGTTTTTTTCACTTGTTTAAATGTTTTTAAAGAATTTTAAAGTTAATAGAAGAATAAAACTTCTGTTCTTATGTTGTCAATACATTCGCTTTCTTAAAGCTTATTACCATATGTTTAATTAGGATATTATATTTTTGTAATATGAACGCTGATTAGAAAATATGAGAAGTAAATTGTTGTCAAAATTTGTCCTATTATGAAGTATGGTTCTTCTACTGGACGTTTTCTAGTTCATGTTAGTAAACAAATTACGATTACTATAATTCAAAACGGTATAATTATTAGGATTGTAACTGGTATTACTAATGCAGAAACTCCCCCTAGTTAATTAGGGTTTGATTGTAAGATTGCATAGGCAAATAGAAAATATCATTCAGGTTGATTATGGATTGGTGTTACTAATGTATTAGCTGTTACAAAGTTATCTGAATCTCCAATATATATATATATATATATATATATATATATATATATATAGAAAGAAAGAAACTGATGCTCCATTTTGATAGACGGTTCCGATTTTTCATCCACTTTTAACATCTCAGCAAATGTGAATTACTCTAGAGAATGCTATTTAAATATTTGCTGTGTAGAGTATACTTAAAAATAATCCTGTAATAATATTATTTAATAAGCATAGTCCTAATAATGATTCAAGGTTTCATCATAATGAAATATTTGTTGGTGCTGGTAAAGCCATTAATAAATTGTTAATAATTTCAATTACCGGGTTTTTGATTCATACAGGTTTATTCATTAGTTTATTAATTTGTTTTACATATAGGTCCTTGATTAATGTTGCTAATTTTTACTACTGCTATTAATGTAATGAATAGATAGATTATTATTGTGATTGTAATAAGAATTGTTGAAATAATATATAGTTTTACTAATGAAGTTGATATTTCTTCAAAATTAGTTGCGTATTTTAAATTTATGATTACTGTGTTTTTTATTATTTCTGTGGATATTATTTTATCAATATTATATAATATTGTTGATCTGATAATTATTATATACATGATGAAATCATTTAGTTTTATGTAGTTCATTTGATGCAATTCTTGTGATGTAGATGAATAGTACTACTATACCAACAAGAAATGTTAATGAAGAATACATGATAGTCAGAATCTTCCTATTAATGTTCCTGTTAACTATTATAATAAATAGGGTTTGGATAATAATGGTTATTATAACTAATATAGAATGGTTTATTTTTATGAAGTTAATGTTTATTAATTTTGATATTCTTATAATTATTATTTTTAGAGATCGCTTGGTAGAATTTTGCACAGAGAACAATTTAATGAGTACCAATACTTGGTTCAAACATCATGAAAGAAGGTTGTATACATGGTAGAGACCAGGAGACACTGGAAGGCATCAGGTTGGCTTTATAATGGTAAGGAACAGATTTAGAAACCAGGTTTTAAACTGTAAGATATACCCAGGGGCAGATATAGAATATGACCATAACTTGTTGATTATGAACTGCAGCTTAAAACTTAAGAGACTGCAGAAAGGTAGAAACATTAGGAGATGAAATCTTGACAAATTGAAGGAACGAGAGCTGATTGAGAGTTTCAGAGTGAGCATTAGGCAAGGATTGAATGAAATGGGGGAAAGTTACACAGTAGAAGAAAAATGGGTAGCTATGAGAAATAGGGTAGTGAAGGCAGCAGAGGATCATATAGGCAGAAGGACAAGGCCTAGTAGAAATCCCTGGATAACACAGGATATACTGAACTTAATTGATGAGAGGAGAAAATATAAAAATTCAGCAAGTGAAACAGAAAAAAGGGAGTACAAACATTTGAAAAACGAGATTGACAGGAGGTGCAGACTGGCTAAGCAGGAGTGGCTAGAGGACAAATGCAGAAACGTAGAGGATTGCATAACTATGGGAAAGATAGATACCACCTACAGGAAAATAAAAGAGATGCTTGGAGACAAGGAAAGCAGCTGTATGAATATCAAATACTAAGATGGAAAACCAGTACTAAGCAAAGAGGGGAAAGCTGAATTGTGAAAGGAATATATAGAGGTCCTATACAAAGGAAATAAACTTGAAGGCGGTATTCTAGAAATGGAAGACGAAGTGGAGGAAGATGAGATAGGAGATATGATACTGCGAGAAGAATTTGACAGAGCATTGAAAGATATGAGTTGAAACAAGGCCCGTGGAGTAGATGATATTCTGTCTCAACTGCTGATATCGTTAGGAGAACCAATCATGAGAAAATTGTTCCACCCGGTATGCAAGATGTATGAGACAGGGGAAATACCATATGACTTCAAGAAGACTATCGTAATTCCAATTCGAAAGAAAGTAAGAGGAGACACAAAACCATGTGCAGGATGGCGCAAGTAGCACCAAAAATTAATTCTTTCAAATGAGCAAAATTTAAAATTACAAAATTATTGAATTGGATTGACTCAAACACTATACTAATTATGGCATCAACTAATGCCAAAACAACAAGGCAGTGAGAAAATTTCCCAATATTTGTATCATTAAGACCACTTATAAATTAGCAGAATAACTCTTATAGACTGTGCATATTTTTAAGAAAAGAATCCTTATAATCAATTACACACATGAAATTTAAGTGTGCCTGTTGTTCATATTAAGAATTGGCACAAAAATTTATAATAGTATTAACCTTTAGTCCCACAACGTCCCGTCCTCTTTATCCTCTCCCAGCCCTTTCCCAATTCCTTTCCCAACTCTTGCGCTGCGCGGTGTTATCGTGGTGTGGACCATATAAATCCCCAAATCTCGTGGGACTAAGGTGAACACAGAGAAACAAAGTATTTTAAAAGAATCTGAGGGGCAATCTGAGACCTCAGATGCTCAGACATCGGGATCAGGACCGATGGAGTGCACTCCTACTTCTGAATCAGGGTCTAGACCTGAGCAAGAAGTGGGAACTGCAACAGAGACATTGGACCAGATTAGGGTTAAGGCCTTATCTGGGACTCAGAGGAGGAAACTTCTCAACGAACAAAAGCAAAAGGAGGTAACAGAATGGCTTCCTAAGCATAAGTGGAGGGAATCAAAAGGGCTTGAGCCCAAGAGCCCCAAAAAGAAACTGCCTCAGTTCGAAGGGGATACACAAACCCCTCGACGTCAAAGACAGGTGGCAAGAGGGTTAGGGAGGAAACTAAGACTCCTCCTCTCTGGACAAGAGTGATCCTAAAAGGCTGAGGCAGGAAATAGGGAAACAGACCTATTGTACTGCAGTCTCGCACTTTAGAATGGCGACTGTCCAAGAAGAATAACCACTGGTGAGCATCACCTCGCAGCAGGAGGAGCTCGTGCAGATGGCCCTCTTTGAAGTGATTGCGGGGACGCTGGTCCAGGGCCAAATTTCAGGAGGGTCTATCTAGATCTCGGTGCTCTCATTTTTGTCTACGAGGGGAAGCACTCAACAGAATGGCTTAAGGACAAGGTGCTCATGATATCCTCGTGGGAGTATGCGAAGCAGCTGGTCAAGACATCAGCCGAACTCCTGAAGACCACAAAGGTATCAATATGGGTACCAAAGATCCTTAAGGATGTCACTCCAAAGACGCTGTTCGAGAAAATAATGGCCCAGAACCCAAAAGTCTCAACAGAGGATTGGACGGTAATTAACTAAAAGGTCGTTCCGGAAGGACGAACCCTGGTGGTGGAGATCGGAGAGAAGTCCCTGAAGGCAATGCGAGAGCACAGCCTGAAACTGTTTTTAGGGTTCTCACAGGCCGCCATCAGGGTAATCAAAGACCTTAAAGGCAATAATGGCAGCTGCTGCAGATAAACCTGCAGCACAGTAAATGGGCCAATTCTGCCCTGAGCTGTCGCCTGGGGAGACAGGAGGTGGACGTGACCCTGATACAAGAACACTATTTATACAAAGGGGGTGTATCGGGCCTCGCTGGTAGCGGAGGTAAGCTGATTTATGCTAGAAATCTAAAAAACTCCAGAACATACATTTATGTTCGAAATGGAATCCCTTTTATACCAATGATGGATTTTTGTTCCAGGGACCTGGTGACCATCAGTATGCAGCAACATGAGGAAGGTATCATGAGGGAATATTTTTTGGCCTCAGCATACCTTCCTTATGAACACAGCTCTCCTCCACATTTGGATGTGAGGAGACTGCGGGAGCTTGCCATCGGCAAAGTGCCCAATTTGTGACATTACTGCCCATTACAAATATTGGTAATTAATAGCGTTTGTAATTAAACAGTATGAAGTTCACTGCAGACATTGACCATGCCAATGCACCAAATGTTACACAATTTTAATCTTAATAATTATGGTAGCAATGTATGTACGCAGTTGGGTGGCAACATTTATAGTTAGGCCATAGGTAGAAATTCTCCACGATGAGATTTGCTGTGTGCTTGTAGCTGACGGGAAGCCAGCGAGCAGGCCGGCGTTGGTGGCTTGTTCCAGCTTAGGATTTTTCAGGTTCGATTCGGTTGAAGGGAGAGAGAGACAATGGCGAGTGCCAGGTGCAGTGCACTGCACAGTGTAAAATAAAATATTCTAATACTACTTGCATTTGAAGTAATATGATGCAGTTAGGAACCTTTAAGGCCCTCATTACAAAATTGACTGTTGATAAATAAACAATACATTAGCTGATATAGTCACATCTGGTGTAATATGTTTAATTGACAAAGGAAAGTAATAAATTACCAATGAATACAAGACAGTTAAACCACCAGCATGGCAATGTTTGTTTATAAAAATAATATATTAACTATTTCTCATTTTATTTTCAATTAATCTTGTGTATTTTATCTTGAAATATTCAGTTAAATCACTGATCTGTGATATAAGAAAATGCACGATTATAATAAATAGTACAAAGGATGTTTATACCAATATAAAAAACTAAGAAGAAATTTGTTTAATGTTTAGTGTAATTATTTTGATTTTAAGTAAAGTTTTAGAAATGTATTGGCTGAGCACTGTACGTTGGCAAATTGGTTAGAACAGCTCATATTGGGAAGTTGATGACGTAGGGAAAAAACCCAGCAGTTGGGCTTTTGGCGCGCGCGCGCGTGGGCAGGAAGTGACGATTCGGGAGCAAGTGGGGTAGCTGGCCGGGCGGCGTTGCTCTAGGCAGTCGGCATGTGGACCTCCACGTGGAGACTATCGATTTTTGTCTGGCAATTGCCAAGTGTGGTTGCTCGTCGTAGATTTCACCAAGTTGTATCGAGTGCTTCTGTGTGTTGTGAATATTTATCAGGTGGAACAAGGTGTGCATCACACTAAAAGTGACTGTGTTTTGTTAATGTAACACGTGTCGTCGCATAGGCATGAACATAAACGGTGTTTGAGACAGGCACATGATGTGAAAACAATTTGCTACAAATGTTCATTTTGTCTGGGGGCTCATGAGCTATAACTTTATTTGATAAATGTGTCAACGTACAGACGTTTTAGCCAAAGGGTTTTAATATGGTGTAATAAACAACATAAAGTGAACTTTCGCGCGTTTTCAAAAATAGTAGTTAGTACACCCTTTTCTCTCATGAACTTGACTTTATTATGAATTTTTGTTAATCATATGCAGGGAAGGAAAGCTGTGAACGTGTAATATCATACCCTACAAAACGAGTCAAACAGTAGCGATCACATTTCCAGTGTTTTTGAATGTTTAGGAATTTGGTTCGCAGTTGGTGGTTGTGAGTTTTACAAATTAAACTCTCACCCCGATCTTCACTCTCGCAAATTGTTGGTGTGATGTGATGCCAATGCCCACAATCTATCGTGGGGCAGCAAGGACATCAACAGTAGAGGTGAGCACGTTTTGAATTTCTCCTATCTAATAACTTGGAGATCCTGAATAGGGGTGATGAACCTACATTCAGGAATAGTAGAAGGGAAGAAGTTATTGACGTAACTTTTGATTCCATGATGATGGGCAGTTATGTCAAACAGTGGCATGTGGTCCTGGAGCCATCCTCATCGGATCACATGTATATTAAATTCAAGGTTGAAATGGGAACCAGACAGACCATGGCCTATAGGAATCCCAGGAAAACGGACTGGTAGACATATAGGAGAGACCTAGACTTCAGACATCGATAAGGAATCCAGCAGAGTTTGAGGAAGTAGCAGAAGCCGTAACCTCTGCTATACTGACCTCATACGAGGATAACTGCTCAATCACCTGGAAATGCAAAGGAAACAGGTACGAAGACTGTTTAACCTTGCGAGGCGCAAAGGAAAATGGGCAAAGTACCGTGAGGCCCTTGTCAATTACAACCTTGCCATCAGACGGGTAATGGAGGCATCCTGAAAGGTATTCTGTATACTCTGGTGGATAAATCAGACATCAATGTGATTCCTGAGAGACAACGGTTCTCAGGAATTCGCAAAGAGGACTGGGATTTGGCCAAGGAGTGTGTCAATTTCAGTAAGGTCCGATGGGCGGCGAGAATATTTCAACCATTCAAGTCACCTGGCCCCGATGGAATCTTTCCAACTCTCCTGCAACAAGCGGCAGAAAATCTTATTACATTCCTATGCAAGTTATTCAGGGTTAGACTAGCAGTAGGAATCATTTCCAATGCCTGGAGGGCAGTGAAGTTGGTCTTCATTCCAAAACCAGGTAGGATTGATCATACCAAGGCCAAGGATATGAGACCAATCAGCCTGTCCTCCTTCATTCTTAAGACATTGGAAAAGCTGGTTAATGTGCATGTTGGAGAAAGGAGGTTACATAGGGCTCCTCTACATTCAAACCAACATGCATATCAGCCAGGTAAATCATGTGAGACAGCTCTCCACCAACTCGTCTATCAAAATGATACCTACGTTTATAAATATAAATCCTACCCCATCTCAAAAAAAAAAAAAAAAAAAAAAAAAAAAAAAAAAAAAAAAAAAAAAGATTTCTACTGGTGTGAGGTTAAATTGTCCTACATCGTCCAGTATTATCCCTATCATGCATATGCATCACAGTAACTACAACTACTGCAGCCTGTGAGCACCAGTTTAAACAAAAATGTATTATAGTGCTGATTTCAAAGTTTAACTAACATGTAGCAATCAATAGAAGAATATTTGGTCTAGTTCCAAAATGACAATTAATATTAATTAAACACAATAAACACTTATCTTCAGCTGTTGTTTCAGAAAATCGGTTCTGATAACAGCTGAGCATACTTCATTAATAATTATACAAATATATCTGCACACACTATCAAAAATGGAAATTCAATAAAATTCAGTAAAATTCAGAAAGAGATACATGTAGCCTCTAATAATTCTGCATTTTTCAATTATGTCCCAGTCCAGCATTCGTTGTAATTCAGTTCTATCTGCCTCCCTTTCAGATATAGCAATGGCATAAGGCTTAGCTTTAACAGGCTCATGTAGCCTTACCCTAATAGAATATTCAAAATTCAGAATTTTGCCAGGTTTTTCAGAAAATATATTATATCTTGACAACAGATGGTATAATTCCCCTTTTCACTTTCATTTATTACCTTTGTTTCATCCACCTTCTTCCGTATTTGCTCCTCAACTTCTGTTTCATTCATAATATATTTAGCTACCTGTACACATGCCATCAAATCTTTTTCATCTACAGAATTACTAAATTCAACTCTGTTCATATATCCCCCATATTTAATTTTATAGTCTTATCCTTGTAGTCGAATTGTGTCCCATATTTGTTCAGAAAATCATTCCCCAACACTAAATTTAAACAAAGTCCCTTTATGACTAATAGGCGTTGGCTGAACAGTTCATCTTCAATAATTATGTCTATTACTACCTCCTTAGATACCGGTCGGCTAAAACTGCTAGTTGCATTCCTTATCCTTACCCCAGTGACTGGAAATACAACTGTCTCTGTATTTTTTATTTGATTGTAAAAGTCCTCAGAAATACCACTAATTGTACTTCCTGTGTCAATTAATGCAGTTTCTCACACACCCTTAACCTTAACGTTGATAATGGGTTGCACATTTTCACTAACATCTTCCTCGAGTTCAGTTTCAGCTAACAAATCCTTCTCAATCTCATGCATACAGCTCTCTATCATGGTATTTACTTGCCCTCATAACAATATGGTTGTATGTCCTCATCCACTTTAAATATTTCCTTAAATACATCCCCAAAGTCTGGGTTCCCTGCATTTAATTCTCTGCATTGCATAACGATATTGCTCCTGTGCCCATGCCACTGGGTCTACTGTTTTTAAATATTTGAGGAATTGGATCCAATCATCTTGCCCATACTCGTGTACTTCTTTATTAACCTAACCTGACTTTAACCCATCAGTATCCATTCATTACACTGTTCATTATTATGAATCATAAAAAATTGTATTTTCTCCTCCTCATCACCTAACCCCTCCTGTACAACTCTCAGTTCCTCACTTATCTCATCATGATCTAGGGTACACATGCCTAATCCCCTTAATTGATCATACTCATTGTCCCCATTCACAAACTCTTTCAACACATTGTAATACGTCTGGTCCCTATTAAATTGTTTGCCTAGTCTGTCCAAGTAATCATATTTGTGCAATAGCCAATCATCTGGTGCCCACTTCCTAATCCACTTTATTTTCACAATTAAATTTCTGTTTTGTGCTTCTGCACTGTCAACTTGGCCTTCCTCGGAGATCTTCACATTTATAGTAACATTTCCACTAGGTCCAGTGCCATTTATTGTCTCTACTGGATCACATTTATTTAGATTTAATTTAGAAAAGCATTCACTCTTATTCATACATTCCACAACATCTATGCTGGTTCCAGTACCCTCAATATTTACATTCATACTTTCACATTCAGTCAGCACTTGTGCCTCTGACCTATCCAAAACTAAGGATACCCCAACACTGTTTTATCTTCTTTAATGTTATCGTCAAATAAACTTCCCACATCATACTCCCCTTTATTGTCCTTGTTTCTAGTATTCCTCCTCCTGTTTGCATTTCTCTTGTCATGTTGCAAAAACCACCCCTCAACAATTTCCTCATTACCTATGACGGCATCCATCTGACCCATTCTTTCCTCTCTTTTCTCTCTTTCCCTGTTCACTTCATTTATGATTTCTTCCCTTTTCTCCCTATCTTTATCCATGACTCTCCTACTGTTTTCCCCTGTTCTACTTCTACCATCCTGTCCTATCTATTACTTCCATAATTTTCCCATGTACCCCTCTGGTGTCTGTTATCCCAATTATTTGTCCTATTATTATTATTAATTATTATTACTCCAATTCTCATTCATATTCCTTTCTCTATTGTGGTCCCTCTGATGGTAGTCCCCATTTCTATTGCTTCTATTATCATGGTGTTCCATATGCTGTGTCCCCCTGACTTGTTGCTCCATAATTAAACCCTGACCTACCTTCTCTATAAACTCAATGAAATTCTCAATTGAATCTGTAGGATGGTGAAGCAACTGCCAACGCAAATCTGCAGGCAACCTCCTACACAAAGTGGCAATTACAGCTAAAGGACTCAGTAGCTTATCTAAGTGCACTAGCTTCTTTAATTCCTCCTAACAAAATTCTTTCATTGTCTGATTACCCCTCACATAATTAGGCCCATTCAAAAATTCATTCTGCAACCTTATCTGCTTGGCCTCCCCCCAATATTTATTAAGAAATAACATTTCAAATACATCAAAGGTAACAAACTGCTCAGGACACTTGTTTGCCCAACTTTGTGGAGAACATTCAAGCATTCTCTTTTCTAATTTTACCTTACACTGATAAGACATGCCTGGTATAAATTGGTCTTTGCATGCTGCCAAAAAATCTACAGGATTATATTTGTCTTCCCCTCTAAACTTTTTACCACTTGGAATCTGCATCATGGACCAATTAGTGTTTCCAGATGCAGTACACAACTCTAAATCATTAATTCTAGTATTTACTTTTTCTAATTCATTGTAGTTTACTGTCACCATTTGTTCTATCTTTTTCTTTAATCTACTTTCTCTATGTTCTAGTTTACCTGCCAACAAAGTTTTTGTTTCCTCAGCACATGCCACAATTTACCTGTCCATCTCAACCAATGCTTGCTTATTGCTCTCATTTCTGTTATCACATATTTGTTTCACAGTATCCACCCTGCCCCCCATTTAGCCTCAACAGCACCAATTCTGAAATTTAGATTCTTTTCCCTATTTTCAAAGCGTTTAGTTAAGTTTTCTATCTTATTGTCAATATCCACAAGCATCTCCTTTTTCAACTCAACCATAGAATTTTAAATCTGAATGTGAGTTTTCTATTTCTGATTCTAAATTCCACATATAACTTGTGAACACGTTAGTTAATATATCCTGCGATACCATCATCACTCCCCCCCCCCCCCCCCAGTATTTAATTTTTCAGGACTGTCTGGTATGCTAACCTCGAAATTTACATCACTGGCTGACCTCTAAACTATCTGATCCATGTTCCGCACCAACAAGAAAACTTGATTAACAAAAAAATTGCACCAGCTGCATTACTTATCTTTTGAATCAAGAGTTACTGCACCCCAATGTCTCGAAGATGTGTCACAAAGTCTATTTTTGTTTTTTTTGTTAAGGTATTTACTTATAAGTATTTTATCCCTATCTGTTTAATTACTAATTATGATCATTAATTAATTCTTTAATATTTTTATTAAGTTTCATTTTCAGGGTTTCGATATACTCTTATTATGATTTAAGAATGATTGGTTATTATTTTGGTGTAGATTTTTATTCCTTTATATTGATTTTAATAAGTTTTTGCATTTGTTGTTTAATAATTACTGCAAGAAGATCAGTTTATTTGTTCTTATCATTCTAATTTTTTTATTGTTTTATTATTATTAATTATGTTATTTTGTTCTTTTTCTAGTTTTTATCTTGTTGAATCTAGATTGATTCCTATTTAGTTTTTAATTTTGGGTTGGAACGCGGCAGATTAGCTGCACGTACTGGAGGGTTATGTTGCGGTGCGCACAGCCATCATTGGGGGTTCGAATCCCCCTCAGGTATGGATGTGTGTGTTTTCCTTAGGTTACTTTATCTTAGTTTAAGTTGTTTGTAAGTCTAGGGACTGATGACCAATGTAGTTTGGTCCCATAAGAATTACAACCGTATGAACATTACAAACATATAAATTTTGGGTTGAGGTTATAAATGTGAGCATTTGCAGGCTGGTATTTAATTTTTCATACTTCAGTTGCTAGATGACCTTTATTATTGGTTTTATTTTGGATTAATGATGTATTTTATACTCTATTATTTGGTTTAGGTTCTTTTTATTTTTTGTTTTATGATTTTTCTATTTTTGCTTTTTTAGTTAAAATCCCAGTTTTTTTTATTTCATCTTTGACTTCCTAATACTCATGTTGAAGCTCCTATTTCTGGGAGAATGATTTCGGCAGGTTTTTAGCAAATTTAAGTGGTCACGGTACTTTTCGTTTAATAAATTTTATTTCTTGCTTGGGTTTAAGATTTAATTATTATTTTTTGTCTTTAAGATTATTTGGTGGTGTTCTTAGATTTTTGTGTTTCGTCAGGTTGATTTGAAGTTTGTAATTGCTTATTCTTCTGTTGCTCATATAAGATTAGTAATTTGTGGTTTGTTAACTATATATTGAGGGGGATGTATAGGTTCTCTTTCATTAATGAATGGTCATGGTTTTTGTTCTTCTGGTTTATTTTGTTTATCAAATATTATTTATGAGTGTTTAGGTAGATGGAGATTATTAATTAACCCTAGAGCTGTAATGCATTTACATGGTTCAGAAGCAGTCTCGCAGCACACTGAGTGTGCCATGTAGATTGACTCAGTTCTATTATACTTTTCACATTAACTCATGTCAGTCCCATCTTAAATGTCAGTCCCGTCTTAAATCCAGTGCATTAATCTGCCATATTAGAATCTATAGATTATTGGTAGTTCTGAGTATCTATCATTACGAAATGTCATATATATGATCTATGGAACAAGTATTAATCTAATCTAATCTAATCTGCAGGTGGGTTATTTTGTAATCATTCTGTTGATCATCTTATACTTGTTCTAAATACTATAGTTCGTTTTTTAATTATTATTTCTCATATAATTAAAATGAATATGACAATTCCTATGATTTAAATGGTTGAACCAATTCTGGAAATAACATTTCATGATGTATATGCATTAGGGTAATTTGAATATTGTGGTATACCTGCTTATCCAAGGAAGTGTTTAGGGATAAATGTGAAGTTTACTCCAATAAATATAATGGTGAATTGAATTTTTAGTCATTTATTATTTATTTTTATTCCTATGAATAAAGGGTATCATTTAATAATTCCTCATATAATTGAGAATAATGCTTCTATAGTTAATACACAATAAAAATGTGCTAGTACATAGCATGTGTCGTGTAATACAATATCTAGTGATGAATTTGCAAGTACTAATCCTGTTAATTCTCCTATTGTAAATAGAAATATGAATTCTAATGCTCATAATAAGGGTGGATTGAATTTGAATTTAGTTCTGTATAGTGTTGCTATTCATCTGAATTCCTTAATTCCTGTTGGTACAGCAATAATTATTGTTGCTGAGGTAAAGTAAGCTCGTGTATGGACATCTATTCCTACTGTAAGTCTATAGCGTGCTCATACAATAAATCCTATTAATCCAATTGAGAGTATTGCATAAATTATACCAATGGTTCCAAATGTTTCAATCTTTCCTCTTTCTTGACAAACAATGTGTGAAATAATACCAACTCCTGGTAAAATTGAATGTATACTTCTGGATGTTCAAGAAATCAGAATAAAGAATTGGATCACTTCTTCCTGCTGTATCAAAGAATGACATATTAAAATTGCGATCAATTAATAATATAGTAATAGCTCGTGCTAGTACTGGTAATGAGTAATTGGGCTGTAATTGCTACTGATCAAACGAATAGTGGTGTTTGTTGAAAAGTTATATTACTTGATCATATAGTAATTGCTGTTGTAATAAGATGTAATGAAAAGACTGCTAAATCTACAGAGGCTCTGCTGTGTGCAGTAACTCTTGCTAGTGGTGGGTAAACTGTTCATCCTGTACCACCCCATTTTCTACTTTAGAGGATAGGAGTAGAAGTGTTAATGATGGTGGTAATACTCAGAATTTTATATTGTTTATTCATGGGAAGGCTATGTCTGGAGCTCCAATTATTAATGGTACTAATCAATTTCCAAATCCTCCAATTATAATTGATATAACTATGAAGAAAATTATAATAAAGGCATAAGCTGTAATAATTACATTGTAGGTTTGATCATCTCCAATTATTGTTTCTGGTTAATCCAGTTCCACTCCAATAATTACTCTTATTGATGGTCCTACCATTCCAGCTCATGCATCGAATATAAAATACAAGCTACCAATGTCATTATTTCTTGAGAATAGTCATTTTTGCGGTACGTTGACTGAATTATTAGGTGTTAGTTTGTAAACCTATTTGTTGGAATTGTTTCTCTGTTACCATTATTTGTTTGTTATATATTCAACTATGAATCTAGACAGCAATTCTAGGGGTGTAATAATTATTTTACTAAGACCTAAAAGGTAAGTTGTAATTATAACTTTGAAGGTTATTAGTTTTATTAACTTAAGGTCTTTGTAAAATAATATAAGGTTTTATGTACAGATTAATCCTATTATTGAAATTGTTGATAAAATAGGTAGGGCTATTATTAATTTATTTATTTTCACTTTTATTCATCATGAGTTTTCATTATGTGATATAATGATTGATGACAATCTAGATCGTATATAATAGTATGGTGTAATGGTTGTGAATTATAAAGAACACTATAACTTATTTTATTATTAATCAGCATTTGGTTAATAATTCATTGTCTCCACCCAGTGATAATAGGGATGTTATTATCATGAATTGAACTTCTGTTTTAAAATATCTTGTTGAGTATATTGTTTTTGTGAATAGCTTTGTTATTTTAAATATCATTATAATGATTATGTTTAATGTTAAGTAGAAAAATAGAGTCTCAAATATTTCCTCTACTGATTATTGATCTAATTATTCATCCTAAATGTCTAATTGATGAGTATGCTATAATTTGTCATAATGATTTCTGATTTAACCCTCATATTGCTCCAATAGTAATTCCTATTATGATTACCACGAATAAAAATCCTCTTATTGAACTGCAATATGATAATGTTCGTATAGGAGCAATTTTTGTCACGTTATTAATATAAAACAGTTAATTCATCTTGTTGATGACATTGCTTCTGGAAGTCAAATGTGCAATAGGGCTGCTCCTTTTCGGTTATCATTCTTGACATGGTTATTATTAATGGGATATTTTTATCTCAACGTTTTATATATTTTATTTGGATAATTAAAATTGCGATTAATAATATTGTTGATACTACTGATTGAATAATAAAGTATTTAATGGCAGGTTCATTAATTAGTAGGTGTTTATTATCTGTTAATATTGGAATAATGGAGAGTAAGTTGATCTCTAGTCCTATTCAGATTCCTAATCTGGAATTAGAAGAAATGTACAGGATCGTTCCTATCATTAATGATGATAGAAAAATAAGTTTTATAGAGTTGTATATTAAAAAGAGAAGGGTTATTACCTTCATAAATGGGGTATGAACTCATTAGCTTATTTAGCTTATATTTGTATTTTATATTAAGGTGTAAGATGCACATTAGATTTTGATACTAAAGATCAGTGTAATTCTATCTTATGTAATGAGAGTATTTCTTTACTTTATTTATCCTATTAAGATAATCCTTTATTCAGTCATCTCATTTATTTCTTTTAAAAATTAAAAGGCCTTTTTGTATTTTATGTAATGATTTATATCTGTAATTAAGATAAAATTTTGTTGGAAATTTGATTTTACTTCCTACTTACATTGCTATATAATCTAAATTATTTATTTTAAAATATCTCTTCTAATTAAATATATCCCTATAAGTTTTATTTAATTAATATTAATTGATTATTCAAATTTATACATTTATCAAAAATTGTAGCTCATTTTTTATGGCAAAGAATTATTTTATAATAAAATATTCAATATAACGTAATTACATATTTTACATTAGTAATATATTACATAATCAATATAATTTAAATATCTAACATTATTTTAATAGTAGTTTAATTAAATATATTAATTATATAATATTATTATCCAATTAAATTAATTGTACATAATTCATTAAATGTTAAATTACATGTTGTATTTAGTTAAATAATTGATGTTAATTAATCCTTCTTTGTTATTAGTGAAAAGATAGATCAAATAATAAAGAAGTGTTGACAATTTTTCTCTTATCCGCTCCAATCCGTCCTCAAATTGTTCTGGCGATATCCACACTAGTGACAAGTGCCCACAAGTGGCGTGTAGTCATGACTCTTGTAACCCCTCTGTTTCAATACGGCCATAGGGTATGCTTTCTTGTAGACTGTAGCATCTTTGTAATTAACAGCTGTCTATCAACTTTGTATGGTGTTTCTTAACTACGTTCAAATAACGGTTTGTTGCATTCACCGATAGTTGAACATATGCAAGTCTAACGTCTCCTGGGTGCCTCTCACGTCGCTCTGTAAATGCTGTAATGCCTCATTAATGTTCTTAAGGTCCTCAGAATCTGCCTTTCCGAACACTGTTTTCAAAATTCGTCCTCCTGCTTCCAATCCCCTTTTCCGATGTACACACACACACAATCACTGTAGATGTTTATTATAATTGAGCCTGTAAGTGGGCGAAACCTGTTTCTAAAAACTGGTATTCCCCTTGTATACTACTGAATTCAGTTTCATTAGCCACTAGACTACGTAAACTGGTAAACATGATTTGCAATTCCTCTATTTCCTTTCCCATTGCCAAAATGTCACACTATCCTCTAAGTCCAGTGGTGATTTCATACCACCACTTCACTCCCTCTGGAAAATACCACCCCACCTGTAAAAGGACATACCTTCAAAGCTTCAGACAGCTTCAGACAGTAGCCTTAACATGGTGAGACTGGCTGATGTTCCTGGTCGAGTCATACCCGGGCCGTATCCACATTTCCTGTGGAAAATAAAGGAAACCCATTTTCAGCTCTCTGCCCTTGTGCACGGTATAAGAGCATAGTAATGTATTGGGGGTTTTGTACAGAACCATTTTCATTCTCTTTAGCCACTTTTTTTGCGTTTCTTTTTTGATGCAGCCTTCCCGGCTATCGACAAAGGAGTTACCAACTCAATATTTCCCTTGAAAGGTCTAACCCTGCTAAGATGTACAACTACTGTACGGGTTTGTAGCTGTGACTTAACATTTACGGGTGATGTCATCTAAATGACTTGATGACTTCTTCGTCTTCCCTTTCGGTACACAAGGATTTGATAACATTATCCATTGTCCCACATAAAATTTCGGGAATGTTGTCTTACTATTGTATAATTTTTCCTGACATTCTAGGGCCTTAGTATTCATCTTCTTGATGTGACGCCAGACCATTTTCATACGCTTTGCGAAATCCTTCACTTATGAAATATCGCCTTTTTGCTGCTTCATGCAGAAATCGAAGGGTGATCTCATTTTTTTCCAAATACGACCTCGTATGGAGATAAGACAGTACTTTCGTGTACTTTGGTGTTGTATGTGCAAGTGCAGGCATTGAGAAGTGAATCCCAATTGTGTTGGGAATTAACATAATAGCTCAACATTTTAGCTATTGTTCTATGTACCCTCTCTCTTCTGCCGTTCGACTGCAGATGATATGCACTAGTGCGTAATTTTGTAATGTACAACAACCGACACAATTGTTTGAATAATTCGGCCATAACTGTTGCTCCTTGATCCGAGATTATAGTGTCTGGAACTCCAAATTTCAGTATCCATTCATTTAGTAGTACCTGAGCTACGGTCATTGCTTGCAGATCAGGTATTGCAACCATGGCTATGAAAAGAGAGAAATGGTCAATTATAGTGAGTATATATCGATTACCTGCAGGGGTTTGAATTAGTGGTCCAAAAATGTCAATTCCTATCATGGACCTAGGTTTATCTGCTTCTGGAAGTCTCTGCAGTTCTATTCGTTGGCAGCTGAGTTGCACCCTCTGTGCACATGGGATACAATTTTTTGCATATAGATCTACGTCCTACGTGATTTCCACCAGTAGTTCTGTGCTATTCTGCGCTTAGTTGCTCTTTTCCCTGAGTGACCTGCAAAGATAGAATCGTGAGCTTGCTTTAGAATTTCGTTGCGCAGCGTAGCTGGCACAACAATTTGCGGTCCTTTACATGTTGACCTAAAAAGAATTCCGTCCTCCAAGCAGAAATGCGGCTGGCTGGCAAACTGCTTCCAGTCTTCTTCGTCAACTCCTGCACATTCAATGCTTCGAATTGTCCTACTGAGTCCGTCTGCGTTTCCATGCGAGGTACCTGGTCGATGAATTACTTCAAAATCGTATTCACTTAAACGTAAACACCATCTTGTAAGACGCGAGGATGGGTCCTTCAAATTTAGTAGCCAATGGAGTGCTGAGTGGTCTATTACTACCTTGAACTTTCTATCATATAAGTAACATCTAAAATATGTTATTCCAAAAACCAAAGCCAACATCTCACACACTGTGGTTGAATAGTTCCTTTCCCCATTATTGAGATGCCTGGATGCGTAAGCTACAGGATGTTCTCGACCATTCCTTTCCTGACTTAGAACCACACCTAATGCATAATTGGATGCATCACACGATAGTATAAATTGCTTGTTGAAATGGGGAAAAATCAGCACAGGAGCAGATGTCAACAACTCTTTCAATTTTCCGAATGCTGAATCGTATTCCGGAGACCAAATAAATTTAGCACCCTTCTTTAACAACTGGGTAAGGGGTCTTGCAATTTCTGCAAATTGTGGAATATATTTTCTTCAGAAGTTTGCTACTGCTAAATAATATTGTAACTGCTTTACAGTTGTCTGGTATTGCAAATTCTGTACCAATTGAGGAGCCATTCGAATTCCTTCCTGACCTATGAAATGTCCTAAATAACTGACCTCCTTCAAGCCAAAATTACACTTATCCGGACTCAGCGTTAACTTTGCGGCATGCAGCCGGTCAAACATGTCACGCAAATGTGACACATGCTCTTGCATATTCATGGGAAAAAAAATGATGTTGTCCAAGTACAACATGCACTGTCTAGGCCTAAAACCCCCTAAAACACTATCTAGCAACCGTTGAAACGTAGCTGGTGCGTTTTTCAGTCCAAAGATATACGTTTATACTGATAATGACCATCTAGTGTAGAAAAAGCTATCTTCGGACGATCTTATGACGCTACTTCGAGTTGGTGGTACATACTTTGTAAATCCAAGGTTGTGAAATACTAACACTGACTCAAATTATAGAGGGTTTCCGCGATATTCGGCATTGGGTATGCGTCTGTCGCAATTTGGTCTCTCTTTTTTTTTTTTTTTTTTTTTTTTTTTTTTTTTTTTTTTTTTTTTTTTTTTTTTTACAATTAGTACCACAGGAGCGGACCAGGGACTGTTACTCTCCTCAATAATATCATCTCGCAACTGCTGATCTATTAGGTGTTGCATAACAGATTGTGAGACAGGGGCTGTAATTAGTCTATTTTTTGTACTAACCTTGTGTTACTGTACCTTTCTCTTTGCGCTAATGATTGAAATATGTAACATTTTTATTTGTAGATCTTTATTTAGTTTGATTTCTGTGCCTTTGGGGACGGTCAGGCCACGCAGTGCAGAGACGCTCTTGGAGGTCTACCCCTCCCACTAACTTTCGCTCGCCTTCGGGGAAGGACGAGAGGGGCTGGCTTCACCTGTCGACGCTACAGGCGGCGGAGTATACCTGGCAGAATTTTTTTAGAGTGTGTGGAACGCTTTACACGATGCTGGCCCGCGGTTTACAGTGGGCGAGAGCGGGGACTGCCTTTTAGTCATTTGGCCGTTTCGCAAGAGAGGAATTTGTCGGATACAAACAATAGCAGAGTGCTCTGGGCCCTGGGCTGTTTATGGAGACGTATTGCCCTTAGGCGTTATCTAAAAAACTTCCTAGAAAGCAGCAGAGTTTGAACACAGTTAGTGTGTCAAATGGTTAGGTTGAGAGGAAAGCTTTCTGCCCATCTAGCACCCCAGGGGTTTGGCTCCAGCGGCTGTATATATAGCACAACGATAAAATTTTCAGGTCGTGTGACCGTAGCTAGGAGCAAGGTGAAATTCCTTTCAGAGCATTCACCCTGGGAACGGTGAAGTCCGCGGGTTGCTTTGGTGGCGTTGGCGGAGCCTCTTGCCAGCCGCAGAGAACACGTCCTGATTCGACAAATTATTTTAGAATGACAGCTAAACAATTTGTCAACGGCGCTACGCCATCCGATTGGTTTGACTATTAGCCGTTAGCAGATATTGGGGCGTCTTTTCGCGCGTGTGTGTGGTCGCCGTCACTTGCCGTGAGCTGCGGCAGAGCGCGAGGAGGGACAGTCTCTCGTGTCTGAGCGTCTGAAGTGTACGGACCTCGCTAGTCTCCTGTTTGAGCGTTCGAAGTGTACGGACCTCGGGAGACACGGAAAACTCCGTTTAGATTCGTGGGGGAGGACATCGTCTTAAACGGTCCTCTGGTTAAACTTGTGTGTGATTCCGAAGATTCGGACCTTGTAGAACTTGTGTTTACTTCGCGGACGTTACATTGTCCTGTGGTTACGCTGTGAGCGGCCACAGTTTAGTTCAGTTTAGTTTTCGTTTTGCTAGAAGTCTATATTTGAGCATTCGCGCCTTTGCAAATCAGGCATTGTTTTTACAGATCTTATTCCGTAAGTGACTGATCGATTTGTACCAAGTGGCTTTTGTGTCACATATGCAAAATACTGATTAGTCTACTAGCGTGATAGAATCGCACAGCAACTGCCTAGCGACGGCGACGCCAGTGACGCTGTGTTAAGTTACATGTCGACCCTGCTTAACAGATCGCAGCAATTATGGTCGGATAAAAATTTCAGCTCATCCGCTCCCACCGCCTGCTGCCTGCGAGCCTGAGACGCTGCTGTCAATGATCATCTGTGGGGGTAAGGTGACGCACTTTCTGGAGGGTTATATGAATCAGACTTGTTGGATTCGGTCCATTATTTTATTCTTTTGAGATCTGCCTATTTACTTTGGGGAGCTTAGGGCTAACGATAATTTCAACCCCCTGTGTAGCCAATCTAATAGCATTCTGTTTTGCAAACCCTCCGACCTTTGACTCAGCCAGTCATTTTTGTGACTCAATATTTTAACATTTATAAAAATTTGTTTGAATACCATAATCTGTTTTACATGATAGGAAATGTCATCTAATTTATTTTTGTATGTTTAATTATATTATATTGATTTTAAGTAGATCGCCTTTCATCTAAGAACATTCCTTTTTCACTATTTTGGAGGGGAAACACAACAGTTAAATTCCACAGTTTACCAATAATTTTTTCAAGTACATTATTGTTTGCTTGGTACAACTGTTATATTGCAATCGAGTAGGAATATTTATTATATGTTTGAAAATATGATCACATCATAGCTGATCAGTAACATTTCCATTTTCCATATTTTGGAGAAATATGGTGGCGACCCAAGATAATTAATTGCTGTCCTAAATATATATATTAATTCCTAACCAAGGACATAGTTCACACCTGACAACTCCAAACTCCAGCCAAAGGATATCGACATACTATACAAGTTTGACATCTATCCCTACGATCATTTCACGAGTGGTCCGTGCATCCGGAAAAACATCAAGTCTCCAACATCACTGCGGCCGGAAAAAGATCATTGAAGAATGGGATCAATGACGACTGAAGACGTAACAGAATTTTAACCCTTTCGCAAAATGCTATGGATTTCAGTACTGGACCATCAAAAAGTGTCAGCGTGCGAACCATCCAATGAAACATTATCGAAATGGGCGGAGCGGAAGGCCCACTCGTGCATATTTTCCGACTGCACGACACAAAATGTGACGCCTCTCCAGGGCCTGTCAACACTGTCATTGAAATTGTGATGACAAGAAACATATTTCCTGGTCTCACGAGTCGCGTTTTCAATTGTATGGTATGGTTGGATGTGTACGAATATGGAGACAACCTCATGAATGCTGCATACCACCACAGGATTATTCAAACTGGTGGAGGCCCTGTGATGGTATGGGGAGAATGCAGTTGGAGTTATTACGACCCTAGTACTGGGGTACCAGGGGTATCAGCGCAGAGAGATTCGCCCGTCTTTTGTTTGTTCAGCGGTAAATTTGAATTATGAAATGAAATGTTTGTTAAGCTTATGGGACTTAACTACGGGGTCATCAGTCCCTAAACTTACAAACTCCTCGGCCACCACAGCCGGCGAAATTTTAATTACCCCCACCCTTCCTCCCTCGGCCAATTGCCGGACTGCTAATCAAAGGACGCCGCCATAAAGCACTTGAGGATGACTGACTGGTTGCAAGTAAATAACACCTCCCTCGGCCACACACCTGGCTGAGACGATGCCCCCCTCCACTCCCAGGCACCGCCGTCAGACAGGCAGCACCTCCGACAGGTCCAGACCTGTCGACCCCTCGACATGTCTGTACTTGCACCCTCTACCACACACCTGGCTGGCACCGCGACCCCTACTTGCTCGGCCGATTGCCGGACCGCCGCCACCGCCGCCGCCAAGGCCCCCCCTCCTCCACGCTCGCGACCGCTTCTCAAAGGACGCCACCACCCGACCTACTCACGAGGACTGTCTTGACCGCATCGACATCTCTAAACAACACCGCCCCTGCCGGCCGACCCCTACACCCAGAACATGGGCGTAATGCACTCTTTTTACGGCGACCGCACCCCGCCAGGTCAGCAGCCAATTGAAGTGCTTATTATTATTAAGCGCGCCGCAGCGATCTATACGCCAGATCTCTATTTATGTAACAATTTCCGTCGTTTATTATTATTCTTGGAAAAAATAAAGCTACCATAGTGTTCTTCATATGTATTTTTAACAAGAATTTAGGTATAATGCTAAAAACAATTTAGAACAGAAATGCTTAGTTGGTCTCGTACACCACAGCTTGTAGTAAAATATTAAAACTCGTATGTGAAATTTACCAGTAAGAATTTATCGATGCGCAAACACTCCCATCTCTTTCCATGCTCTTCGCATAGAATACAGCCGGACAGACGTGTTTAATAATAATAGCGCTTGTTGTGGTAACGAACGCCACAAACTTACGTACTCTTTCGATATACAAAAACAATTCTAGCCAGAGCCAACTAACAAAAGGAAAAGAAAAGGTCCGTTTCGGAACTCGACCGCAACCTTAAATCTATAAATTTATTCTTCGTTTAGACGATGGAAGCAACAGCCATCGAACGGAATGTAACGTTACAAACTTGTATGACAACCACTCTTTCGATAAAACAGCAACAACAGCAGCAGCAGAAGACGACATATTGTTTATACAAAAATTCCAAATACCGAAAATCGGCAATGACATCTAACACAGCGTCTCTAAAAATACATCTGCAAGCACCGTTAACAATCGTCCAGAACTCAGAGCGCTCTCTCGGCAGGCTACATAAAAGAAACATATGCTAAGTGTTTAAAAACACCTAAGTTACATCTCCAAATGATCAACACCTTCTACACAGACGCACCACTCTGACAAGGATAGCGCGCATTGCATTTATTTAATGGAGCTGAACCATGCAGAAACTTCCGAAATTTAACACTCTCTTTATCGATCTTGCCCTGTTACGTTTCCTTCTTAGATCGAGGTATAGATGCGCCTTCCGAGAATTCGGGTACTTTAAATTTACCTCTTATTTCTTTGCTACAGCAGTACACATGCCATCTAAGGAATCTCTATGACCTGTTACGATGCAAACCACATTTACCTGACACCGATATTCCAGGGCCCCAGAAGACATTTAAACCCTATTGTGCAACGGAGAGTCGAAATACAAAAATACGCGAAATAGTTTACCGATTTTCGTCCGTCTACACTAAAACTTTTCGAAAGTATTGGCCTAACAACACACTTATTCGACAATACAGCAACCACAGAACCGAGGTTACCTGCCGGCCGCGGTGGCCGAGGAGACTGAGACGCTTCAGTCACGGTCTGCACGGCCACTACGGTCGGGGGTTCGAATCCCCTCCTCGGGCATGGATATTTGTGCCGTCCTTAGGATAAGCTAGTTGATAAGTAGTTTGCAAGTGTAGGGACTGATGACCCCGCAGTTAAGTTCCTTAAGCTTAACAAACATTTGAACATTTTTGAGGTTACCTACCCAATGCAACACCGATTTCCATCTCGACCCGCCCTTTACCCACAAAATTCCTACTCCCAGTTCCTTTCTTGTGCATTCCACTAATCCGAACTCAGATTTATTATTTTAATTACAAGTAGATGTCTACCGCAAACGAAGATGCTAACCTACACACCGCAACACATGATCCTATATAGGACATGGAGTGTTTACAATTTTTTTGTTACAGTACAACTGATTACATGCAACGTAATGTTCGCAAACACTTATATCGCAACCAACGCCCGTATACTTCGATCATAGCCTGCACTCTAAGGAATGGATGGGAGTCACACACAGTACAAACACGTTTGTCGTGTGTGTTCCGCTAATTTCGGTCAATACAAAGATGCGAGACCAATACCCCCGCCTGTTTAGTGTAAAAGCAAATATTTCCCCCCACACTATCTGTTTAAACCGGGCTTGCACATATGCAATAGCCCCCTTTTAAAAGCCTTTGTCTTCGCCATATAACCCAGTTTTCGTTTACCCTTCTTCTTGGGACTTGTGGAATAACGTAGGCGATATCTACGTCTGTAGAGAATAAAGTCCTGGAATGCTATACAAATATGGTTCCTTGCTCGACTCTACAAGTAATTTACAGTTGAAACTAAAACAATGTCCGAGAGAGCGGTCAATTTTCGGGTACTCTTAATACCCAAGTAATCTAAAAGCGTATATTAACCGGGAGCGACGGACAGTACAACTTTGTAAATACCGTATCTTCTCTTTTAGAACACTTAAACAATCTTCTTTCACAGATCAAAACCACATTCCCATCCTGGTAATGCCATCTTCTCGACCCAGTGAAAAAATAGAAGTCCTAACAATCGTCTGGACGCTTTATAAAATCGATAACTTTGCTTACACCAGGGCTTGTGATTTTTCGGCAAATTTATTTTGGTTCTACAATTCGGCGCCAACCACGTTAAGCAGTCGTTTCCAATTGTCTTAACCTCGCCCACAACCACATTGATATGGCTCCTTCCATACGAAGGTCATGCTCGGTTAAAAAAAATGCCTTCGAAATCTTGTGTGTTGTGCAAAAATCCAGGAGATAGAAGCTATCTACACGAAGCTGCTGCTGTAGTATAGATGGCAGCGCCTCCATTAGAAAACATTGATTAGTTGCAGTTTATAAGATATATACCCACAGGACGTACATATTTCCCCCATGTATGCCAGAAATAGTAACTTCGTCTTATCTCCAGCGTTTGCAGTATCGAACTTGCTGAATTTACTACGAATGTAGATCCGCACACACGCACTCCATTGGCTACAACTAGCGCACTTTAAGTTACCTAACTATAGGGGTTTTATAAAACACGTTGATTTTCGACGAAAGAATTATGATTTACCGCAGCAGGCATATCCTCTACGTAACATAATGCACACCAGCCGTAAAGTAGACAACACTAGCATACGATACAGGCGATGCTTCGATGAAAGATCACTGCAAAGTTTACTTTACAACCACCAATGTCGGCTTCTTTAGAGCTCTACTGCGATGTGTATTTAGAGTAAATCAACACTTTTTACTTAAATCCCATCCCGTCTCGCCTACAGAATTCTCTGTAAGCGCCAAACATTTTCAACACAGTAACAGAACTACACCTAGCAGTCAACACTAACCTGCAACAAACGAATCTAGCCATTCCAACTCGTTTTTACAACAACAACAAAAAATGTTTTTGACCCAACTAGCATGTTGCAAGCTCTGTATACGTCCAAACGCAACCCAAGCAAGGCTATCCTTACAGCCGTCACCAACCCAGTACCAACTCTAAGTTCCCCCACAGACAGTGTTATAACCGCGATCAGTAACAGACAGGATATCCCACACACAGCACATTTTTAATAAAGTTTCGATCTCTCCCCACCCAATAACTGTATTGGTTGCTTGACCCGCCCCAAACATCCAACCACAACTTTGTTTCCAATGCATAGCCCGACAGACAATATTTCTGGTTCGCTTTCTATCATATAGGTAAGAAAGCTACCTTGCTACGTTTTCAGCTACCTACTTTCAACTACTTTTCAAGGTCATCCAACTGGCCAGTTCCAACTATCGATATGCAGACCGTTGTACATAGCAGAGTTTATTCTCCAAATAGTAGCATCTCTTTTCTCTGCTGCAAATCCTCCAACCACCGGCATTCGGAATTTTAACTTTTATGCCCAAAATATTACAACTATTAAGGCTATTCTATTCCACACTAATGCAGAATTTACTTATAGAATTTCAACATTAAATTAAAAAAAAACCAATTGGTCATTCCACTATAAATACGGGCACATAGAGCACAGTAAATGTAGGGTTCCTAGGATTTCTTGTAAGGTAGTAAATAAGCACACTAATATTAGAGTACAAAATGTTTATTACTTTTGTATAGATGTTTACATACAGAATACAAGTTTATATCTATACATTTCGAATACAACTCGTTCTTTATTCTTGTTTGGTGTAACTTTAATTTTGTCTAATTTAATTTTTAACTTGTAGCTTAGAGCTAAATCCGAGTCTTCTATTTCCCTTTCTGGCCAGATGTTCTAAAGGTACAGGGAAGGTATGTTCTCGAACTCCATTACGTACCTACGCTTATTCCTGAATCCACTTCTTTTATAGCTTTAATAACAAGTTGTGCAACTTCTGGCAGTGCTTCTAGACGAGAGCAACCGGGTATTTTAACTTTACCCATTATTTCCTGCATGGCATCCTGGTTATAGCACTCTACATCCCCCTGTGTGTGCACCACCAATTCTTCTGATACACAATCCTGTGGTAATTCTGTATAGAAGTCTAGGCTTACGACTTTTGCAAACGAATGGCTGTTAAATATTGTTATTCCATCGGTTTTTAATTCCGCAAATGGCTTCTCTCTAGCTAGAAGGGCAACATCCAGGCCTCCACATTTGGATACAATGTCAAGGCGAAGTTGCCTTTTCTGCTAAATGGTGGTTGCGGTACAGCATTAAAAGGAATACTGGAGAAACTCGACAAGGAAGCACTGGAAAACATCTCGAGGAAATATGCGAATCATGTTGCTATACCTTATAAAGTGGAATTAGCCGATGTTCAAATGGATGTTTTAATGAAGGAGCTCCCTGATATAGACACTCCATGTTCTAAATAGGATCAGGTGTTGCGGTGTGTAGGTTAGCATCTTCGTTTGCGGTAGACATCTACTTGTAATTAAAATAATAAATCTTAGTTCGGATTAGGGAAATGCACAAGAAAGGAACTTGGAGTAGGAATTTTTGTGGGTAAAGGGCGGGTCGAGATGGAAATCGGTGTTGCATTGGGCAGGTAACCTCGGTTCTGTGGTTGCTGTGTTGTCGAATAAGTGTGTTGTTAGGTCAATACTTTCGAAAAGTTTTAGTGTAGGCGGACGACAATCGGTAAATTATTTCGCGTATTTTTGTATTTCGACTCTCCGTTGAACAATAGGGTTTAAATGTCTTCTGGGGCGCTGGAATATCGGTGTCAGATAAATGTAGTTTGCATCATAACAGGACATAGAAATTCCTTAGATGGGATGTGTACTGCTGTAGCAAGGAAATAAGAGGTAAATTTAAAGTACCCGATTTCTCGGAAGCCGCATCTATACCTCGATCTAAGAAGGAAACGTAACAGCGCAAGATCGATAAAGAGAGTGTTAAATTTCGGAAGTTTCGGCATGGTTCAGGTCCATTAAATAAATGCAATACGTGCTATCCTTGTCAGAGTGGTGCGTCTGCGTAGAAGTTTGTGGCGTTTATTATCTAACCTGCGCTATTATTATTAAACACGTCTGTCGGCTGTAGTCTATGCGAAGAGCATGGAGAGAGATGGGAGTGTTTGGGCATCGAAAAATTCTTACTTGCAAATTTTGCATACGAGTTTTAATATTTTACTACAAGCTGCAGTATACGAGACCAACTAAGCATTTCTGTTCCATTTTTTTTTTTTTTTTTTTTTTTTTTTTTTTTTTTTTTTTTTTTTTTTTTTTTTTTTTTTTTTTTAGCATAACACCGAAATTATTTTAAAAATACATATGAAGAACACTATGGTAGCTTTATTTTTTCCAAGAATAATAATAAACGGCGGAAATTGTGACATAAATCGAGATGTGGCGTACGGATCGCTGCGGCACGCTTAATAATAAATAAGCAATTTAATTGGCTGCTGACCTGGCGGGGCGCGGTCGCCGTAAAAAGAGTGCAGTACGCCCCTGCCCGGGGCACAGGGGTCGGCCGGCGGGGGCGGTGTTGTTTAGAGATGTCGATGCGGTCAAGATAATCGTCACGGTATTGTCCTCGCGGGTAGGGCGGTTCGCGGCGTCCTTTGAGAAGCGGTCGCGGTCCGGCAAGTAGGGGTCGCGGTGTTGGCCAGGTGTGTAGCAGAGGGTGCAAGTACAGACATGTCGAGGGGTCGACAGGTCTGGCCCTGTCGGAGGTGCTGCTTGTCTGACGGCGGCGCCGAGGGGTGGAGGGGGGCATCGTGTAGGCCAGGTGTGTGGCCGAGGGAGGTGTTGTTTACTTGCAACCTGTCAATCGTTCTTAAGTGCGTTATGGCGGCGTCCTTTGATTAGCGGTCGGATAAGTAGCGTCGATGACAATCAAAAGGACCTAAATGTAATCATCCTGTCCTTCCGGGAAGAACTATCAATCGTCCTCTGGCGGCATCCTTCGATCTGCGGGCCGGCAATTGGCCGAGCGTCTGGCGTCGATGGCACTATCGTCGACGGGCGAAAGTTCGAGGTCACTGCGCTGATACCCCTGCAACTCCATTACTGACCCCTGATACTTGTAAATACGACTCCAACATGTGACATGTAGGTATGCATCCTGGCTCATCACCTTTCATGTCCACCACACTCCAACGGGTTTGGGTTATTACAGCAGGACAATGCAATACTCTCACACATCCAGAAGTAGCTCAAGGAACACTCTTGTGATTTGAAACACCTCCAAACTCCTCAGACATGAACGTTTTTTTGGGATGCCTTGCAGCATGCAAGTCGACTCCCTCGTACTCTTACGGATTTATGGACAGCACTACAGTTACAGCAGACATGAGTCAAGTCCATGCCACCTCGCATAGTGGCACTCCTGAGTGTGGCGAGGGTGCTGCACGATATTAGGCAGGTATACAAATTTCATATCTCTTCAGTGTATGTTTGATATGTACAGCATTGTACTGGTACACCAACAAATTCCTTTTCTCCTTTAGTTAATTGCGCTACAATTAACGTGTGATTTCATAAATGGTGTTAGAGTTTTTGTACGCTATTTGTCAAATGCAGTTTCAACACAAACCATATGTTAGCCAAATTTTACAGTTTTGTGCATCCAGAATTAATATCAAATACGATAAAATACAGAATTTTCAATTCTGAAAATCCATTATAAACGAGAAGTAGTAGGCTTTGTTCATGGTCAGAAATTTTGTTATTACTAATGACAGTGTGTCCTAGACTGGCAATTGGGTTTATTACCATTGACCCCCATACTCCTACAAGCCCGTTTGTAGAGGTATGGCTAACATTCCGGCTGGAATTTCATAGAATGGAGTAGAATTGTCTTCATTGATGGCCTCAAAAAGGGCGACTGCAAAACGAAATACTTCTTTCAATGCTATATCTGTAAATACTCCATACTCTTCCTACCTACAAGACAATACCAGCTTCGTAATGTTTACTTTCTTTGACTGTTCACGTTATGAAAATCTACTATGGTCATCAGTCCCTAGGCTTACTAACTAATTAAACCACCTTACACTATGGACGACACATTCACGAGGGAGGACTCTAACCTCTCTTGGAGTACTGTTGCCCGTTGTGGGACCCGCACCAGGTGGGACTGACGGAAGATATTGAGAAGGTTCAGAGAAGGGCAGCTCGTTTTGTTTTATCACGTTACGGGGGGGAAAGCGTCACGGAAATGTTGCACGAATTGGGGTGGAAATCATTAAAAGAAAGACGTTATTCATTGCGGCGTGATCTGTTTGCGAAGTTTCAATCACCGACTTTTAGTTCTGAATGTGAAAATATTTTGCTAGCACGCACCTACTTAGGGAGACATAACCATCCCAATAAAATAAGAGAAATCAGATCGAAAACGGAACGATTTAGGTGTTCTTTCTTCCCGCGCGCTATTAGAGAATGGAACGGTAGAGAAAAGTTATGAAGGTGGTTAATGAACCCTCTGCCAGGCACTTAAATGTGATTTGCAGAGTATCGATGTAGATGTAGATGTAGATGTAAACTCCGGCGGGAACGACCGCCATGTCCGTAGTAACGCCTTAGACCACGCGACCATTCATGTTTTGCAGACGACTTAGATTGTAATTTACGTCTGGACAGATTCTCATTTTACGTGCAATGCGCATCATACATTCAAATTTATGAACGGATTCTACAGATATCCTTTCATATGAGTATAGTGCATTGACTTCATCCTCACGGTCATCATTAATTTCATTTGAGTCCATTTAATTCAGTTGTTAGCAAAACCAGTCACCGGACTGAAGACCACAACAACAGGAAAACTAAAGATTAAATTATTCCCTATGCGTGTGACCAACAACATAGAATATGCGAAGAAAAAAAACTTGTCTCGGCAATATCATGAAAAGTGTAAGAGAATACCGATTTAATCTCTTTATTCAATGACTGTATTCAGTAATTAAATGTCACCTTATATTTTAGACCACAGGTTTTCATTGCCCAAATGCGCTCCATAATGTCGTGTTAACACAGTAGCCTATCAGAGGACAGATGAAATACTGTTATAATTGTTGCATTTGCATGCTGTTGAATTCACTGCACAAAGACGAATTACCGTTATTTCAAAAGATTTTTTAGATCTGACAAATAAAGTAAAATACCTTAAAGTTAGCAAAACTAAATATTAAATTCCATTTTAAAATCTTTTTTATTGTCATCTCAATTCGAAAAAAGAATTTTTACTTTGAATCTCAAAGGATAGTTTGTGGAAAATTATACGAGTATGATACGTAGTAATGTCTCCCACGTTTGCAATAGAAGATATTCTTGCAAAATTGCATACTCAGTGATGAATACTTAAGTTAAAAATAATCTGTCTATTAGGCCTATCTCACAAAGAGCATAGCCGACCGCGGTGGCCGAGGGGACTGAGGCGCTCCAGTCACGGTCTACACGGCCACCACGGTCGGGGGGGGGGGGTCGAATGCCCCCTCGGGCATGGATATTTGTGCCGTCCTTAGTATTAGCTAGTTCGTAAGTAGTTTGTAAGTTTAGGGACTTATGACCCCGTAGTTAAGTCCCATAAGCTTAACAAACATTTAGTTTAAAAAAAAATAAATAAAAAAAACAAAGAGCATAATTTCGTCTCCACTAATGAGTATTTCTCTAGTGTGGTATCACAATACTGACAATGGATTGCCACTTGAAGCTCCGAGCATCAAGTAGTGCTTCGAAATCTATACTGATGAATAAAATATTCGATTGAAAAGACAGTAGTCAGGTTTCATCAGAAAGTTTACCAGTTAGATTTGTACTTAAATATACTGTAAAAGTAAACACGAAGCACCAAAAGATGCAAGTCAAATCACTTTAGGGCTGTGTGATTCCTTTTACAGTAAAATAAACTGTTACGGTTGCTACTTTAGAGAAGCTATGTACCAAGACAGTAATTAATTTTTTTTACTCTTGTACATTATACTTTACAAACGAAGAACAGTAATTAAAGTATATCCTGCAGTACGATATATCTTAGAACTGACTCGTAGAATACGTCATTATATTTTTTACGTTCAACATGTATCTGGCTCATTTACATTCTGTTCCTCATCGCGAGTCACCTCGCATTCTGTCTTATACAGAAAGGGAGAAATTCGTAGCTAATTAACAACGGAAGCCTGGCGATTTATTGGAATTATAAAACAATTGCCGAAAACTGTGAAGGTGGCCGCATTCATTCATAAAGGCAGAGAGAGTGCGGTTTTTAAGAGCTGTCGCGTTGCGCGCGCCGCAGAGCCGCTGAAGCCACGGGACACGGGGAAACTTTTCTCATTACCTGCTTCGCACCGCAATTCGCAACAACAAGCTGCCATACACAGATACAAACACACAGCCTGCCGCATTACACCTCTACACGACGAAAGCAAGAAAACGTATCGTGTCCTACATATTCTACAAACGTCGTCTAAATTCCACTTAATTTACATAATTTTTCATGTTACCTGCACGGCAGAGAAATTAATTTGGATTACAAAATCATCGTTACCAATTAACACATACAATACAGAAGGTTTGCTGTTTTATTGGGTTGTATTTCCTAGTCTCGTTTAGAATTCATACGGAGAATTCATTGTTTGTCGTGAGGACTAAGATGTCTGTGGAGACGATAATGAATTAATTCAGGAAACAACAGCAGAAAGATAAGTCTTATATAGTTCACGCCTTTCTTTGTTGACCGTCAGTTCCTAATCACTGAACATGTCAGTTGTAGAAATACACTTCGTGGACGATAGTAACAACTACATAGACACAGTAGCAATTAGTTTGTTACGTTATTCATAACATGCGATTCCTCCGTCGGGCATGGGTTTGTGTCTCGTTCCTAGTGTTAGTTTAAGTAGTTTGTAAGGTCTGCTGACCATAGCAGTTTGGTCCAATAGTTTTAGAAAAATTGTTCGTAACTGAAATAAAAAATGTGGACAGATGATTTTTTTACCGATGCAACTTAAGTAATGGTTTATGCCAGATACAAGCATAAATAACGATCTCAAGACTACCATCTAGGCCTCTCTGTTATTTCATGAGGTATATTGAAGGCCAAAATGTGAGATAACATCAATCACATGTAAATATAAACCCTACAAATACTGCTTGGGCAGTTGGTAGGAAAATGGTCACCCTTCTCGGCTCTAGTCTATACCAGTTATCCGAGATATTGCGCAAAGTCTGTGGGACGATTAAAAAGAAATACCTCACTCCCCTTGTTACCTAATTGAGTAATATTTGGTCAGTTCACTAGAGTGCCAACAGCAGTAGTATCCTGCTACAAATAACTAGAAATATGACTATAATTTTTGACATAAGACATTTTGATACTTCACTGTGTAACTAAAATTCGAACGGGCTGGGATTAATGCACCATAATTTTATGACATTTTCTGTAAGCAGTGCAGAGCATTATCAACTGTGATGGATATTTAAAATTTTTGGTTAATTAGATACATTTGTCTTTGGGCATTTCATTCCGTGCAAACAGTTAGACAGCAACAATGCCTTGCAGACAGGCACGTGTATAATATACGCAGGCGTTAGTATTTGAGGCAGGTTATGTAGCTGGACTCAACCGAAGCAGGTTGGAGTATTCGGCAAGTCACTTCTCATTTGGACATGAGTGACGTCACTGTAGGACGATGTAAGCACGAATGAGTGAACCAGGCCGCACTCAGTGCGAATGAGGAAGTGGTCGACCAGGACAACCGACAAAATCCGAGGAAGTAGAGAAGATCCAAAGGAGAGCAGCGCGCTTCGTTACAGGATCATTTAGTAATCGAGAATGCGTTACGGAAATGATCGATGAACTCCAAAGGAAGACTCTGCAAAAGAGATGCTCTGTAGCTCGGTACAGGCTTTTGTCGAAGTTTCCAGAACGTACCTATACCGAGGAGTCAAGAAGTCTATTGCTCCCTCCTACGTAGATGTCGCGAAGAGATCATGAGGATAAAATCAGAGAGGTTAGACCCAACACAGAGGCATACCGACAATCTTTCTTTCCGCGAACAATACGAAACTGGAATAGGAGGGAGAACCGATAGTGGTACTCAAGGTACCCTCCACCACACAACGTCAGGTGGCTTGCGGAGTATGGATGTAGATGTTGGCCACATAATCGTCAGAGAGGCACTCAAAGACTCGGAGCCGGCCGCGGTGGCCGAGGAGACTAAGGCGCTCCAGTCACGGTCTGCACGGCCTCTACGGTCGGGGGTTCGAATCCCCCCTCGGGCATGGATATTTGTGCCGTCCTAGTTCGTAAGTAGTTCATAAGTAATTTGTAAGTTTAGGGACTGATGACCCCGTAGTTAAGTCCCATAGACTATACAAACATTAACATTAAAAGACTCGGAATGTTCATTATTATCGTTACGACCTGCGACTGCTGCTTCCATGACCGCAAGGATCACATATGGTCCGTTCACTGAAAGGATCTCAACGCACCGCTTTCCTTGGGCTTATTACCATTGACCCCCATACTCCTACAAGCCCGTTTGTAGAGGTATGGCTAACATTTCGGCTGGAATTTCATAGAATGGAGTAGAATTGTCTTCATTGATGGCCTCAAAAAGGACGACTGCTAAACGAAATATTTCTTTCAATGCTATCTATATCTGTAAATACTCCATACTCTTCCTTGCCACTCAATATCAACCAGCCGCGGCGGAGTGCCCGAGCGCTCTAAGACAGTTTGTTGAGGAGCGCGCGGTTGTTCGCCGTCGGTGGTTCGAGTCCTCTCTCGGGAATAGGTGTGTGTGTGTTGTCCTTAGGTTAGGTTACTTTAAGTAGTTTGTAAGCCTAGGGACTAATAACCACAGATGTCAAGTCCCTTAGTTTTACAAACATTTGATATCAACGATACAATCTTAATCTTCGTGCCCAAATTCAAATGTTCAAATGTTTGTAGAACGTATGGTACTCGACTAAAGGGTCATCAGTCCCTAAGCTTACGAGCTACTTATGAACTAGCTAATACTAAGGACGGCACAAATATCCGTGCCCGAGGGGGGATTCGAGCCGCCGACCGTAGTGGCCGTGCAGACCGTGACTGGGGCGCCACCGCTTGGCCACCGCGGCCGGCTTCGTGCCCATAGAGGAACAAATAGAAAATGGAGATGTTGCATAATATCTGACAAACTGCCACTATAAACACGGTTACACACGCTAGATTTATAATAAGTAAGAGATGATCTCTCGGTCATAGAAAACATGAACCATTGGAAGGTTAGTCAAGTGGCAGACCACACGGCATTCCCATGTCGCAATTATGAAAGCATCCTACGGCTGCGTTGTTCTCGTATAGCAGTGAATACGTTATTAACCACACTGGTTTCTCCACAAAATTCCAGATTATAAAACTTTTCTCTTGAAATAAACTTATGTTTTTTGACTTGATAAGATACTTTGGAAATTTTAAATTCGTCTGGTGACCTACTTGAATGCGCCGCTAGTGGGTCACGACCAACAGTTTTATGACAATTTCCTCATGGTGCGTCGTATTCTGTTTTTCTTACTTTATATTTGAATTACTAATCACACTAATAGTATATTGACACTTTCCTCGAGTCGCCTGATCCCCTCGGCAGACAAGGTCATCCTCTGACTTACGTTCCCTTCCCTGGCCGCTTGCACCATTAACGTCTTTACGCCCCGTTTAAAAGTTGTTTTATCATAGCGCACTCTGCTGTCAGTCATCCGGCGATGACTGTTGACTCCATTGCATCCCTAAATACATATAATGACAGCACGTAGTTTACACTGTACTGTTGTAGGTATGTACATCTTGCAAGCTGCTTCCACTGCGCATTTGTTAACACTGAAATACGACCTAGCGCCATCATCTATATGATCCGTTTTCTTCTGAGAAGGAAGACATAAATGGTCGATGAAATGACTTGATCTCTTAGAATTCCAAAGTGGCCAAATTCCTTGGCGCGCAGTTATTTTGAGCACGTGTGTCGGAAACAGCCGCACTATTTAACATTTCACCACCGATAGTATCCTCGGTGATGACAGCATACACAAAATAAGATAATATATCACTGGAGAAGAGGAATAGTAGGCGAAATCCGAAGTTAAATGACAACGACCAAAGAGCATTAAAATGATTGTGGCCGGGCAACGTAACACTACCACAGAAATAGGGACTGCAAAACTCAATACGCAGGGTGCCGTACACTGTCTCAGGCGGTGTGATTTTGCGGAGGCACCGCTCGTCGCACACCCTGAGCACCTCGTTCCCACCATTAGGGAGCAACCGCGGGCTATAAACACGGACCTTAGACACCGCGCGTATGGCGAGTGCTATTTTGATGTCCTGACAAAATTGCCCCATGAGTGAACTTAATTTTTCATAGCGTAGTGTTTCCTAGTTCCTCATTTAACTCCTTGTTCTTTTTTCGTTAGTGCATTATACTTTTCAGTCACTCCTATCTGTATACTTTTGTTACACTGCTCAAAACAATTAGGAGATCGGTGAGATATCATACGCAATATCCTAAGTATTTTATTCAGATATTGGTGACCGTTATAATTTGTGTGATACAGTTCGATATTTTGCTGTTTCAACTCTTTACTTCAGGTTTAAAAGGCATTTACTTAGAGCGAGGCACCATGGGTCTACGAAAATAGTGAAAAAGTGAATTCTTGTTGACCTCTAATATGGTGTGAGATCTCCTCAGGCGGCCAGTACAGTTACCGTGGACACTATGCTGTTATCAACCAGCTCTTGAGGGATATTTGGCCATTCTTCTATGAGTGCAATATCCAGCCTTGTAATTGTTATGGGAGGTGCAATGCATCTACCCAGTGCATCCAAAACGTGCTCAATCGGGTGTAAGTCCCGTGAACAAGCTGGTCACTCCAATCGTTAAATTGTTGTTTTGAGGGGACTAAACCGCTAGGTCAGCAGTCCCATTCGTTCAGTTCCATCAGCTTCAGGCAAGTTGTCAACCAGTAGAACTCTTGTGGAGACGAGCGTTATTGTCCACGAGAAGGAACGCATCTCCTACGGCATCAGTGTAGGCCACAACAAAAGGTCGAAGGATATCGTTTCTATATCTCTAAGCAGTCAAAGCATCATTCTAAACGACGTAGAGGTTCGTACGAACGACAATACTGACATCTGACCACACTAATCGTCCACCAACGTGATAACTTCATGTTTCATGCAGATAAGCAGGATTGTTTCGAGTTCTTTCCATGTGAGAAAACGACTGTTGTTCGGCTAAAAACAAAATTTTGACTCTTCTGTGAACAGAAACCGGCGCCATTCGTTACGACTCCAATCCTGATGTTCCTCCGCCCAGTTTCTATGGCCTAAACGGTACCATGGTTTTAATGTGACATACACTATAGGCCTTTGTGCGTAGAGGCCACATTACGGAAGGCTATTTCGGACTGTGTTGTGTTGATATCGCGCATCCTTTTGCTGCCTCGACGGCGCCAGGGTGCCTCTGTCTCGACGGGCTTTTAACCGGAGATAACGGTCATCTCTTGCTGATGTTACCTGTGGACGACCTTGACCTTACCTTCTGTGAACCGTTACTGTTATCCAAATACGCGTCCATGTCCTAGACACTCAAAGACCGACCGTCTGTTGTCTTCCACATATTTCTTATAGAATTGTAATTTATTTGATGTCGCTAGATTAGCATATTGTTGAAACTAAAACCCCACTCTTTTCGAGGTATGAGGAATAGCATTTTTATTTCATGTTTTAAAATATTAGTTTCTGAAATGTTAGTTAATATTGCTAGGATTTTGTTATTTTAATAATTTATTATTGTGTTTATGAATGTGGCAATAGGTACGGCTTCTCTGGTACCCCACTGTCCCTGTGGTAATGTGTACTTGTTTTACTTTTAAGTGGATGTGCGAAAATCTAATGGCTGTCTGAATGTGGTTAGTAATAGCTCGCTTTGCATGGTTCGCTCTGGGTCAGAGTCGATAGTTAGTCGTTACCAACCTCCACTGCTGATGCTACCAAAGAGGTTTCTACACCCTTTGGTTACAAAACAGTCAGTGAGCCCTTTCCAGGGCGAGGCTCGCGTCCCCACCACTGTTGTTTTTGGGGTTTTTTCCAGTTTCCGGTAGCTTCGCGCCTCCTGGTCGCTCGCTTTTCACTTTGTGCTCGAATCGTCGTGGGGTAAGGTTGGTTCTGTTCTTGTGTCCACGGAGATTGTAGCGATTCGTTGTCTAGCATGTTTAACTTAGACTATTAAACTTAGATTCATTTTTCGGAATATTTTTTTCAGATCGTGCGCAGAAATATCTTCTAGGCCTTTAGTCCAGTGATTTCCAACAGATAAATGCGGTGTATGTGTTACTAGTTGCAGTCTGATAATGGCCTGGTATATTCAAACCTTTTGTGATTATCTGGCGGTATATGAACTCTGTGTAAATTCTTTCTAGCTTTGTGGGGCCTGATTTCTAACAGACGATATGTTCATTTTTGTATAGTGCATGTAAAATCTTTCTTATCGTTTCCTTCCATGAGTGATATGTGTTCCATGTGGTTGGTTCATAGAAAAAAGCCTTCAGCTTCCACTATTGTTTGTTCCATGCCCATCAAGCAAGTAACTATGTGTGTATCCTGTTTTCCAACAACATTTGCGATCTTTTCTCCCCGCCTACTTTAATTATGCTCAGTCTTTGTCAGTAATTCTCTCCGAGCCTTGTACAACCTCGTTCAATAACTTGCTTATGAAATTCAATGTATTTCTATGGGTTGCATGCCGTAGTTTTTATTCTCACTTTTCTGTCTGTTATTATTTCACTTTTCTGGTTTTTTGAGACTGGACATCATCCGTCACTTAAATTGCTCCCTTTCACGTGTAGCTGCATTTCATTCGCTTCCTTGTGCAATTCTAAACATTTCTATGGGTTGCATGTCGTAGTTTTTATTTTTATTTTTCCGACTTGTAATTATTTCACTTTTCCGGGTTTTGCGACTGCACTTCTTTCGTCTCTGGGAACGCTTCCCATCGCAAGTTGCTGCATTTCAGTAACTTCATTATGAAATTCTACGCAGTTCTAGGGGTTGCATGCCATAGTTAATTTTCTTAATTTTTTGGAAATTGTATTTATACACTTTTATCGGTTTTCGGAACCACGTGGGTCCGAACACCGATTTCATGGGTTTACATTTAGTCACTTCTCATAAAACCAGTGCCTAGATAGTTTACTCTCAGATTGCAACTTAAGAGTCCGTCGTGATTTTGTGTACTGAATCCGATTTCTAACCACTTCACCTTCAGTGGAGTGCGATCATGTAACGTAGCCGTGTGTTGCCGTTAGCATGTTCCGGTATAATTTAAATGCAACTTAACTTTGCTATATTCACGCACCATCTCAAATCAGGCATGACAGACAAGAGCCATCTTCGCAGTTTTATTGTATATGGTGTTGTGTGGTACCTCCCGATTTGCTGAATTTCGCCTACGATAGCGGCGCCTGCTTCTGCCTCGTTTCAGCACGCTGATTTTGGTAAGTTTCGCTGTTGCATTGCGTGTGTGTGAGCGAGTGAGTGTTGATTCTAAATCCACCCCCCAGTAGCGTTAAGTTCTGTGTAATTTATGTTAAATTGAATGCTGGGCATCATCAGTATTAAATCATTTAAATGGGATGCATCTTTATTGTATTAACCAAATCTGTTCCCCATTTTGCTTGCGTTCGCCCTGAATAAGCAAGTTCAGTTCAGTATAATTTTGACTTGCCTATAAATTGTATTTTTCGAGCATCTTCCCCTTTTATTTTATATTGTTTTTCACCAGTGCTGAGAATAAGCGCAGATACAATTTTTTTTATGTTTAAGTTCCGTTGCGCCATAAATGTTTTTCTTTAGCTACCTTTATGTAATAACTGTAATTGTGTTGGCTTGTTTATTAATGACTGTGTGTAATTTCGTGTGAGCTGCTACGTATATTGGCCACTGAATCGTTAACTTCCTGGTATTAGAGTAATTTTAACCAAGTCAGTACTCAATTTGGGCCAGGGGAATAAGGTTTTGCTGCAGGGAGTGGCCGGTAGTTCACGCGGACCTTTTGCTAATTTTACTGTTAAAATTAAGCTTTTTTATGGCAGTAAACTCTTATCTGGGTACCTCCTACCAGAATTAAGCCATTTTTCGTGCAGTGGCCCACTTTTAACACTCCAACAGCTGCAGCCACCTCCCTCTGTGCCTGTGCCACTTCCAACGTTCTATGGTTCACCGTGCCATAGCTTCAGGTAAGTCACGTTGTTGGTGCAGTGCACTATCTGAACCCAACTGCTTGTGTAATCCTTTTGTTGAGTAAACACAAGTCAACACCAACCTCCTCTGTGTTATTACAAAAATAAATAAATGTTCAAACGTTTGCTAAGCTTAAGGGACTTAACTGCAGGTCATCAATCCCTAAACTTATAAACTAACTTATACTAAAGACAACACAAACATCCATGCCCGAGGGAGGATTTTAAACCCCGACAGGGAGCGGCCTTGCGCATTTTAGCATAGCGCCTTAATGCCCTCGGTCACTGCCGCTGCTGTTATTACCAATATCCCGGTTGCCGTAATGTTGTTGTCTCCACCGTGTCGAACCAACAGAAACACTTCGAACCATTTTAGTTCATTCTGCGAATGACAATACTTCAGAATCTAAATATCTTAACTGATCTCCTGAAGTTTATGCCCAGTGTAGTAACAAATATTGTGTGACATAATATGACCAAGAAGCAACGCAGAAAACGTTAAGTTTATAATGAAAGTGTCGATAATATAATAGATAAATGGGTGCCGCATTCTAAAATTCCTTATACAAGGATAATCAAGCGTTTTGTTTCTAAAGAATTGCTAAATCCACAGGTAATTTTGTCAAAATTGCCATAATTTTTGTAATTACTGCTAAAGAAATTTTAAACCCTTACCGAATCTGCTCAGAACTTCCGACATAGGTTTTTACAGCTTAAGACGAATTCCATAGCTTAGAAAGTTCGCATGTTTATTTGGTTTTCATGTTTGGAATGAATTATTTTCAGAAAAATAAGCTAACTCGAAACCTAAGTCCTACTTTGTCAATAAATTTGTTCCTTAACTTAATGCGAAAAATACTGCTAGTTTTCGTTCGGTTGCAATCATCTCATGCGCATTACATTCATTCAACTTAATGGCATGCAGTGTAATCCTATATTATTACCCCTCATAAACTGCCTTGTAATCATAATCACGTAAGAAGTAAAAGCAATATTACTTATCTTTGTGGTAGCTTGAAGTCGTCCACAGATATACCTTACGGGCAAATATATCTACTTGGGGATTCGAATCGTTTATTCTCTGTTGAATAAAGCAACACTTGGTCTTCAGAATAAGAATGAAATATGACGATTGTTGTGACCACATGATTACCTGGAGTGCCGAGCACAACTGTAAGGGATACATATGAACGAGTATCTGGAGAACGAATTAGCGTACCGTTCTGCTCTCAGTTTTAAATCAAAATTCAGAATCTTGACTACATTCCATACACAGCAACCTATGAGCTAAAATCAGCAACACGCAAAGTCTACCTCGCGTGTTTTAACCACTGCACACTCTAAGATTCTGTGTAATTATTTGTTTAAGTTAATGCTTCACATTAACTGTCATGAATTGTAGGGTGACAATTATTTGTTCATTTATTTTCTCTCTTTCTAGTGCCTTTCTGTGTGCTGTGTGTAGTGGGAGTAATTTCTAGTCGTTTTATTTTTTATTTATTCTTGTATGTCATAAGGGTTTGCCTCAGAATGTATTGTTTGGTGAATCTGCAGTATGTGTCTTGGATGACAATTTTCTCGTTGTTCTTGTAAACTGTATTCGTTAGCTGTTAGGCACTGTCCCTGCCTGTGGAAGGCAGAGCTGGGCTGGCATTGTTGAGGTATGTTGGTCGCTAGCGTCACGTTTACGGGGCAGTTTGTGAAGCAGGACCTATCTGTCGGTAGGCTCACTACCTGAGATGGCTGCACTCTCCAGAAAACACTCGATAACTTATCGCATCCTGTTCAGATAGAGGGCAGTGTGGGCCGCATTCTGCTCAAAAATGTTCAAATGTTTGTATAGCTTATGGGACTTAACTACGGGGTCATCAGTCCCTATAACTTACAAACTACTTATGAACTAGCTAACACTAAGGACGGCACAAATATCCATGCCCGAGGGGGATTCGAACCCCCGACCGTAGTGGCCGTGCAGACCGTGACTGGCGCGCCGCAGTCCCCTCGGCCACCGTAGCCGGCCTGCATTCTGCAGGTTAGCTATCATCACGGAGCCTCTTAGTGTACGCCTTTGAGGAGGTAATTTTTAGTATCCGTTAGCCTTCCTTGTCTGCAGAATTACAGCTGGGGGCTGACTCGGGCCATGTTTTTTCAGCGTGATATACTGCGTGGCATCCTGTTGAATTTCGGCACACAATGGAGTCTTCTCTTGTCTGGTGTTTCGTGTCTCCTTTCCACTTTGCTCTTTTATCTGTTTCTATTTGGGCTACATGCTCGCTACAAGCCTTTTAGAGCAAAAGGCAGGGAAACGATGGGCGTGTGGAATTTTCGAAAGGACGGTTGGGTGGCGTCCTCTGGAGGCGATCCGATTGGCTCCGTTTTTGTAGGCGACAGGCCTAACTATCTGTCACAGCTGCCTGTCCATCTCATTGACCGGAGGATTACAGATCTCCAGTGATTGGTATATCGAGTTTAGAGGGGCCATGACGCCCAGTTTTTGGCGTGGGCCGACGAAGAGTAGCGAGACTTCTCGTGTAGGCTCCAGCGAGTTCGGACATCTTCTTTAAGATAGGACCTAAAGAGTATTTGCTCTTTGAGCTGAGTCCTGAGCGTTTGTGGGACTTAAATTTTCTGAGGTATCCGCCTGCAGCGGATCGCGGACTTTGAAAATTTCACATGTAGACCTGGACAGGAACCCAGTTGCAGTTGTTCGCTTTGCGAAACAGCTGTGTTTTACATTATTGTTCGTTCGAGATTTCAGATTAGACAGCCATCGTCGTACTGGCCGTACCGACGTGCTAGTGGTTTATGCAATTCCATTCTGGGGACATTTGTGCTCAATACTCGCGTTTTGCGCTTGAGTTTGTGAGTGTATGTCTTAGCCTACACTGGAAGCATTTACCTGACAACTGCTGTCTGCTGTGATAGTGGGGCTGCTATAGTTAAATGTCGATACTGCTTCACAGATCGTAGTGAGATTCCCAGGCGCAAAATTTATTCTCTTTCAGCTCCACTCCTTCAACATCGTCCAGTCGTCAGCGAGATCCAGCGTCGACAGATCAAGCTGACTCAAGGCGATTGGTAAAGTGATGCTCGCTATTTGCTAGGGTTGTTTTATATAGTTGCAGTAATCACCCATCAGTGTGTATGTGCGTGCGCATGATCGATATGGAGTTAAGTTCCATAGATTTACAAACATTTGAACATTTTCGAACAGCACACGCGCCATGATTTCCCTGGTCCGGCGCAGCATGTTTCCAACGGGCTGCGACGGAAGTGTTTTCACGATCATTAAACCTGAACGCTTTATGAAATCAAAGGTTTGTAATCCTATGGGAGCAAACAACGTTGGCCATCATTCCCTAGTATTACATACTACTTAAACTAAGTTAAACTAACCGAAGGACAACACACACATCCATGCCCTAGGAAGGATTCGAACCACCGACGCGGGAGGCCACGCGATCCGTAACGTGGCGCTCCTGACCGCTCGGAACACTTGATGACTAAGTATATGGTGTGGCCCGATGAATCATTGTTTGTATTTCTCCCTACAAATAACCCCAGAGAAGCTTTCACTACGACATGCCTATTTCCCAGTCAAACATTATACACACTGGTCGGATAACAGTGAATGAATATCTCACCGCCGCGGTGGAGTAGCCGAGCGGTCTAAAGCGTCTCGCTGCGGAGCGCGCGGTTGCTCGCCGTGGAGGTTCGAGTCCTCCCTGGGGCGTGTGTGTGTGTGTGTGTGTGTTTGTCCTTAGGTTAGTTTACCTAGGTTTAAGTAGTTTGTAAGCTACGGACTGATGACCACGCAGTTTGGTCCGATAGATTTACAAACATTTGAATATCTCACCATTCTCGACAACGAACTGCTTACTATGAATAATACATTGCTAACAAGCAATGCCATATTCCAAAACAATAATGTGCCCACACACACAGCCAAAAAATGTTTAAGCATGTCGTGTTCAGAATAAGAAAATTATTAAAGGTCTCTTTGGAGAGCAAAATCGCCATTTTTCAATGTCATGAGGAGTTTTATAGGACAGAGTAGGGGCCAAATCTATAGCTCCAACATCGTTGAAGTAATTGTCGGATGTTTTGCTACAAGCATTGAAAACATTCTGTTGTAAAATATAAAGAAACTTTATGAATCTTTTCCTCGAAGTGTTTCAGCTATTCTCAGAGTCAATGGTGGTTCGCCTCATTTGTAATACAGAAGTGTTGTGTCTGTTAACTGTTCATCCCCCTGTATCTACACTTTAGTGCAGTTCTAACGTTCGTCCCTTGTCAGAAATATACGCAAGAGTAACGCTGAGAGTTGGCCCTTCCCAGTAAGCAACTCTGCACTTGCACTAGCAGTAGAACTCAAGAAAAAATATGAATCCCATCCAAAATAATGAAATAAAGGATTACAGTAACAATGTATTGACTACCCCTAAAGAATAGTAGGGACAACGCAAATAATGAGATGAAGAATGTGCCATAAGCTCCATCAGAGCTCTTTATTAAACTAGACAAGTTACAGACATGAGTCCTTTTTTCAAAAAAGAAAGGATATTTCGGTGGGTTTACAATGGTACAACAAGGTGTACACAATGTGAGTTACATTTATAAAACAGTTCTATATAGATCTGAAATTCATCTTACAGTGGGTTCTCAACTGCCTGCGTGAGCGACATGGTATTAACGTAGAGCCAGTGTACTGAGTAGCCACAGCGCACACTATCAGAGTGGCGAAGTGGATGGGGGTACAGCAATAAGTGTCAAGTGACAGTAGTAGCCGGCCGAGCGGTCTGCGGCGCGCCAGTCACGGCCGCTGCGGTCGGGGTTTCGAACCCCCGTCGGGCATGATGTTTGTGCCGTCTTTACTATAAGCTAGTTCATAAGTAGTTTGTAAGTTTAGGGACTGATGACCCAATAGTTAAGTCCAATAAGCTCTACCAACATTTGATTTGATTTGACAGTAGTATGATAAGTAATGTAGAATGTAACCAGAGAGCAAAAGCGCTACAAGTCGGTATTAGTGGCACACGTCAAATAGAAAAAAATGTATACATATTAAACATTTACTTTACTGAAACATTGCGTAAATATTTAAAATATGCCACATCAACTACCATCAATCACTCATTGGCCATCAGTACATGGAAATAAATTTTATTGTGCTATATAGTGACGTGAAGATAATTACTGTAGTTCTACTACTCAACGTCACAGTACTTACTTTCCGTGTCGAGCCAAATGCAATATTTCCAGTAATTTTGCTGCTAATATCACCCTGTCTTTGCTAAAAGAAGGTCCGCAGTTGTTCAAGGGTGGTCCATTTTTGGGCAGATAAAAAGCTGTTCTGAGTCCTGCATTTGCAAAACGGCAATACGATTAAGGATTCTCCTTACTGCGTAGAGCTGATGACTACCGGAAGGTAGTTCACAACGAACTAGGAGAGGTATGTTTGGCTTAGCCACTGGCGCAGTCAAGTGGTCAGGCAGGTGTGTAGCATGTAACACTGGTTTCCAGACAAGTGTGGGCCTGCCCTTGTGTGCACCCTCCACAGTTTTAGAGATATCCCAATCTGAAGATGCGCCACGAGCGTGAAACGCGGTATTGCTAAGTAACTCTTAATAATTAGAACAAAGAAGCATTTTATTCTTTGAACTGAAAACACTGTTGCTGTACCAGGTCATGTAATGTAGGAACGTGTAAAAGAAGCATGCGATGGGGTCCTGAATCGAGAAGTCGAGGGGTCCTGGGATCGGATCCAGAACGGGTCAGTGGTTTAATGTTTCCAGGTGACTCAAAACGGGGAGGAGTGAATTCCCATTGGGGTGGGGAAGGATAGGAACATTCCCATTGGGGATATCCCACAGGCGTGGAGAGAGAGAGAGAGGAAGGGATTGATTTATTGATCAAATTGATTAAAAGCCATTCAGTCTGATATGATAATTGCGCCAGATCTACCTTACTCTTCGACTCATACCCCGATCCCTCTTACATCACTACACTTGAGATACAATAGTTACAGCGTACATGAATCACACTCCTTGTTGAAAAAAATTTATCTCAGTAGTGTACATCATCTCTTCCTTGAGCTCTTATGACTATTTTTTACCATAAATAGATACACATATTTATAAACCGAGGCGAGGCTCGTTAAATGCGGTTGAGCGGCTGAAGTTTGAGAACGTTGTAGAAAATAACTGTAAATGAAAAAGTTGAAAACACGTTATTTAGGAAAAACGACAAAAATATTAAGAGATGAATTATTGCAGTCTTTACTATGGGACTGGAGAGCTGCATCAAACCAGTCTCCGGACTGAAGACCTTAACAACAACAACAACTATGGGACTTGCTAAAAATATACACTTTTATATAATCTGTCAATTATTTCGTATGTTCTCGAAATTTGGCCATTTCACGACTCGAAAAGTAAAGCCCTTTTGCAGTTGTAACTATTAGGAAAATAAGCAATTGTGAGTCACCTTTTGACAAGGTTTGTCATTAACTTATGGATTGTCAAGCTAACACAAGAACTTTATCAGGCTCTAAAGCATTGTATTTGATTCGAGACGATAATTTACCATCTTTTTTAAGTAAAATAATTAACAGCGGAGACAAAAGAGAAACAGTGAATGCTATGATAACATGAATTGTATAACTGTCAGTCATATAGTTCGGCGATTGGGTTTTTTATTCAAGTTTTTATGTTTTCTGTAAGATGAAGTATGTCCTGAATGAGAATGTCAAAGTTAAAAACATTTTTTTGTCCAACAAGCGAAAGTCCTGTTTCTACTTTTTCAGCAAATTTTATTAGCTTTTATTTTCAGTTTACTTACGGCTGTTAATTCTTTTCCAGGGATCCCTAGCTCTGAATCTACCATTACCATTGCGATGACCTCCGCGTCTGTTTCCGTTGTCTTGTGGCTGGTGACACTGCTTACGCACACGTCCCATCTGTCCTCATACATAAAACTTTATATTGGCTAAAATACTGCCCGTCTGCCTTGTAATACGGTCGACACATAAATTTCCTCACATTCTACTGCCACTATAACGTCTGTACATAAATAAAGCGCACTCCAGTTCCCAATTGTCTTTACATTTCTGAGGGCAAAACTTTTAAAAATTAGTCACGCACCTACTATTTAGCCTTACATCAGATTATTACATCCGGCACAGAATTCTCTCTCAACTTAAATATTGATCATTCTTATCCTATCCGCATTTTTCCACTGATTTACCACTGTGTTGTGATAGCGTGTCCAGATGTTCTGTTAAATGTCTGGTACCGTTCTTTTCCTTATATCTTTGAACGAACCCAGTTTCAAATCTTCAAATGTTTGTATAGCTTATGGGACTTAACTACGGGGTCATCAGTCCCTAAGCTTACAAACTACTTATGAACTAACTAATTCTAAGGACGGCACAAATATCCATGCGCGAGGGGGGATTCGAACCCCCGATCGTAGTGGCCGTGCAGACCGTGACTGGAGCGCCTCAGTCCCCTCGGCCGGTTCTTCAAGTACCCATGCTCCATTGAGATGTTATGCATAATCCACGTAAGCATTAGCTTCTCCTATTAACTTTGCTACTCTGAAAAGCTCTATTTTAGATTATTTCCCCATCTCCGTCAAAGGCCTAAAAACCCCCACGAACGCTTGAACATCGGCACATAATTTATCATAGAAATAAAAAAGTAATCTCGCATCTGACGACCTTCCATATCACCGAACTAGGGGCAACAGATATAATAAATTGGACTCATATTCTCAGGTCGGTGGTTCCCTCCCGCCTCCGGCCATTTTGATTTAGGTTTCCCCAAATTATTTCATGCAAATGACGGTTTGGTTCCTTTCTAAGAGCACGGCCGAATTCCTTGTCCATCCACAGCAAAAACTGCCCAAGAGTTTGTTCCGTATCTAATGTCCACGATTCTAGGGGAAGTTAAACCCTAACTTTACATTAATTCTGAATTTCGCTACGGTAAATGCATTCCCAGTTGACCCAGTAGCTCTGTATGCTCCGCCGTCATTTTCTACTCTCTGGATCTGACACACTTGGCGTTCCTAACCCTGACCCTGCCAAAGTATTGCCCGTATTGATACTCGTTTAATTAAATCAAATCCTACAAATATAGTGAACAAACTATAGCAATTCTAACACCTAATTTTAACTACTTTGACTCTAGGCACTTTATAGTCATGTGCCTGTAATGTGCACACGTTAAAATGTAATTTGCTACTGATTGTGTACATGGCTCTGAACGATTTTCCAAGTTACAGGTGTACTTCTGACAGGTACTAACCAGTCGTTTTCCTTATAGCGCGGTAGTCGAGCTTCCTTTCCGTAACAGTGCACATTTACAATAACTATAACATTTCTTGACTCACCGCACTGTAGGCTGTAGGTTGAGACACTGCACTCTGTCGTCAGTATCGTAGGAGCAACACTGCGGCACCAGTTAAAGTGCCGGTAGTACACAGTGTTGTATTACAACAATACAGCGGCTTTCAGTTGCTCGTGGGCCAGTAAGCTCCTGACCCCTGGCGCCGGTGACATAGCGCCCCAGGGCCTGTGGCAGCAGGACTAGAATGCCAGTCCATGCCTGGAAACGACACAAGCCCATGGTGACGTAGCTCCGATACTCACAGATGACACTTTACCACGAAACGGTACATATTTTTACTATTTCTAGATGCACTTGCTTGGACTTTGCTATGCCATGCCGGCCGGGGTGGCCGAGGAGACTGAGGCGCTTCAGTCACGGTCTGCACGTCCACTACGGTCGGGGGTTCGAATCCCCCCTCGTGCATGGATATTTGTGCCGTCTTTAGTATAAGATAGTTCACACGTAGTTTGTAAGTTTAGGGAGTGATGACCCCGTAGTTAAGTCCCATAAGCTTAACAAGCATTTGAACATTTTGCTATGCCATGTTGTACGTACATTAAACATTTTGGTGGCTGTCGGCGAGGAATGGGACAATCTTCTAGCTTTTTAGTCACAAGGTCTCGTTATAAGCTGTATGCCGTAAATTGTATCTACTACAGTGGCAGAGGGCTGACGTAATAAGAGTAGTGGGTGAAAAAGAGCGGGGGGCACAGTGAATACCAATACTGTAAAATATTGCGACAAAGTGGTTGCCTAACATTCAAAGACCTAATGCATAACAACTGTTAAATTTTAGTTATTAATGCTTTAAGATAGTGTTTCTCAACGTGTGGGTCCCGATCCCCAGAGGGGTCGCAAAGTCTCGCTTGGGGGGTCGCCGTCACAGGATAAGTAATACAGAAACGTGTGTAACATTCATAATGACTTGAATTCATAATAGATGGTTTTATTGTAAAGTGTGTTAATGATGAATAAGCGCAGATAAATTCGAAAAAAAATCTATTCTTTACAGAGGGACCTTTCTTAACGAACATCAACCGCTTCTGTGTCTTGTCTGAGCTGCGAAACAATCGTTAAGCGAAATATATTTTTCTGTCGGAAATCATGTAAAGATAAGCTAATAATATTCCATTCCGGAAAATACACACAAAAATACCTTCGACGAACAATTTAAAACAAAGCTGTAGCAAAAGACAGAAGATAAATTTTGTTTCCTTTGAGATAACACAGTTTTGTTATGTTTCATGAGGCGGGAGGGGGGTCCGTCATAATACTTTTATTTGGAAAGGGTTCGCCACAATATTTTTGCTTGCAAGGGGATCGTATATTCGAAACGTTGGAAAACACTGCGTTAAAAAATTGGATCAAATTGTACTTTTTGTCATTCTAAATAAAATCTCAATAACATTCATTCTGTTACAAAATTTATTTACTTAAAATTTTAACTAACAAACACTAAGAACTTCAGAATGTTCGGTGAATACCGAATGAATAGAAGAGCATCTGGCATATCACCTTTACAGTGAAGAATCTTTTACTAAATTCGAGGGAGGGCGTTACTCAACACAACTTTTATTTTCAGCCTGACATAAAGAACGAGCCTATAATCTGACTGCCACTTCTGTGATGGGACAATATATAAAGACGATCTGATATCGACGAGAAGAATAAGTGTTCCACCGTGACGAGGTAGAATTCACCTAGGTCCCCTGCCAACGACAATGCCATTCTGGTTGCAGAGTGCTCGACCAATAAAGTGTGATATTGTTATAAATTTATTTATTCTACACCGTAAGTTAATATTCAAAATTGTATTGTGATGTAGTGCCTCGTGGACTCGGGTAAAACCTACGTCCCCTATACCGCCAGTACAAATTGGATCACTTACATACAAGGTTGACATCAGTTCCAACGTCCCCGGGGGTCGTCACTTATGGACCTCCTTGTCCCGACATCTCCACAAGATACAATTTGGCCCGACATTGCATAATACTCAAGTATTGAAGGCCTTATGTTAGCTCAACATGTTCAGTTAACTTTATTTATATCAACAAGTTGCATAACGTGTGTCGACGATGCAAGCACGTTTTAGATCTAGCACCATCTTTAGAAAAATCACAAGAATTGTCCGGTAATATGGGGCTTCAACTACTTAAATAGTGCCATGCTGAAGATACGAGGAGTTCCAGATTGAATAACGATCTGATAAGGCGACTCTTTCCAAATGTAATATTAACAACGAGTGTAAGTTAGTAGTGACTGAGTGCTGCCAGGGACTGTGAAATTAATCTCAAATGATTTACGTAAGATATCCACATGGTGCAAAAAGTTTCATCTGCCCTAAATAATGATAAGTGTGAAGTCATCCATATGAGCACTAACAGAACTACATAAACTTCATTAACATGATAACTCAGTCAAATTTATAGCCCGTAAATTCAACTAAATACAAAGCAATAACGTTACGAATAACTCTAATTGGAATGAAAACATAGAAAATATTGTAGGGAATGCGAGCCAAAGGCTATGTTTCCTTTGTGGGTTAGAGGGACGCTCAACAACGAGGTTTACAGCGCCAAGGTTACGTGTCGTTTTCAGAACACTTAGAATACGCAACAGTTCTACTAAAGAAACTGCATGCACTAACCTTGTGAGTCCTATTTTGGAGTGTTCCTGCGCATTGTGCCAGTCCAGTGCCAGCTGTCACCAGTGTCGCGGCGTTAACACTAAGTATCTGAATTTAATTTGTGTCAAATTTAATTTGCCAGTCTAGTTCATTTTCGTTACTCTGTTTTAAGAGGTTTATTCCCGCGTACTTGCAGATTTCGTTTGTACTACTGTTTTAATAGTTTATTCTATCGTATTTGATAAATACCGTTGTGTTTAGTCTTCGTCTTTGACCGGTGTATTTCAAAACAAGTCAGAGACCGTTACTAAGCTCGTTATCAGTCAGTCCAGTGCCAGCTGTCACCAGTGTCGCGGCGTTAACAGCGCTAAGTATCTGAATTCAATTTGTGTCAAATTTAATTTGCCAGTCTAGTTCAGTTTCGTTACTCTGTTTTAAGAGGTTTATTCCCGCGTACTTGCAGATTTCGTTTGTACTACTGTTTTAATAGTTTATTCTATCGTATTTGATAAATACCGTTGTGTTTAGTCTTCGTCTTTGACCGGTGTATTTCAAAACAAGTCAGAGACCGTTACTAAGCTCGTTATCAGTCAGTCCAGTGCCAGCTGTCACCAGTGTCGCGGCGTTAACAGCGCTAAGCTGCCAGACTCAGTTTTGTTGATTCGACAGTGTAGTTACCACTGACCACAGTTAAGTCAGCAGCCAGCCGCCTTCATTAGAGTACTAGGCTTTTTTAAAGTTGTTAATTACTGTTAATTGTATCGATAGGATGGATAGGATGTGTGCCTGCTGTGTGCGGACGCAGGAGGAGTTGGCCGCGGTTCGCGAACAGCTGAGCGTGCTGTTGGCTACGGTCAGCCGTCTTTATTCCTGCGTACTTGGCAGATTAGCATTCAGTCAGTTCGGACACCTCAGGTGTCTCAAGCTTCGCAATCTTTCCCTGCTACCGAGGCACCTTCAGGTGTACCGGACGTCGTCGAGCCGCCTTCTCCGCAAGGGGAGTGGCGGGTTGTACGGCGTTCGCGTCGCTCAAGGCGGAAGGCCAATGTGGAGGCTGGACGTCCGTCCGCGCCCGTTCGTCCTATGAGTGAAAGTGTGGCCACTCCTTCAGCAGGGTCCGAGCAGGTGCACGGGGGGAGGGGATTATTAGTTATTGGGAGCTCCAATGTCAGGCGCGTGATGAAGCCCCTTAGGCAGATAGCGTCCAGATCTGGAAGGAATTCCAACGTGCACTCGGTGTGTTTGCCGGGGGGGCCTCATCCGAGATGTGGAGGCGGCGTTGCCGGCGGCTATCGAGGGTGCGGGGTGCAGTCAACTGCAAGTCGTGGCTCACGTCGGCACCAATGACGCTTGTCGCTTGGGTTCTGAGGACATCCTCAGGTCCTACGAGCGGCTGGCGGAATTGGTGAAGGCTGCTGCCTTCGCACGCGGGGTGCAAGCAGAGCTGTCGATTTGCAGCATTGTTCCCAGGGTTGATCGGGGTCCTTTGGTTTGGAGCCGAGTGGAGGGTCTAAACCAGAGGCTTCGCCGACTCTGTGACAGTCATGGCTGCAGATTTCTGGATCTGCGTTATCGGGTGGGGAATTGTAGGGTGCCCCTAGATAGATCAGGGGTGCACTACACTAAGGAAGCGGCTACTCGGGTAGCAGAGTACTTGTGGAGTGCACATGGGTTTTTTTTTAGGCTAGGCGCTAACTCTGATGAGCACTCGCCTGCCAGCATTCAAACAGCGAATTCAGGCCACGTTCGGAACAAAAATTCGAACATAAAAATATTAGCCGCGAACTTACAGAGTATTAGAAACAAAGTTCCCGAATTTGCAGCGCTGCATGGAAGTTATTGCGCTCAGATAGTTTTAGGCACCGAAAGCTGGCTAAATGATGATGTGGCAAGTTCAGAAATATTTAGCGAAGCGTGGAATGTATATCGGAAAGATAGATCTGATACAACTGGAGGAGGAGTGTTCATCGCTGTGGACAAAGATATTGTTTCTACTGAGATCGAGGTTGAAAGTAACTGTGAAGTTATCTGGGCATGCATAACAGGTCTAATAGAAGTAAAGTTAATAGTTGGGTGTTTTTACCGGCCCCCCAGTGCTGCTGTAGCAGTTTTAGAATCATTCAAGGAAAGTCTACACCAGGTAGTGCATAGGTATCCGGGCCATGTAATATTAGTCGGAGGTGACTTCAACCTTAAGAGTATAGATTGGGACCTCGCTAGTTACATTTCAGGCGGTACAGACAAGCAGTCTTGCGAGCTACTTTTGGACACATTCTCCGAAAACTGTCTTGAGCAGTTAAACCGGCAACCCACGCGCAATGGAAATATTCTAGACCTTACAGCCACAAACAGGCCTGACCTTATTAACGATGTCTGTGTAGAGACTGGAATTAGTGATCATGATATCGTCATAGCGTCGATGGTGACCAAAGTTCATAAACCAGTCAAGAAGGCTAGGAGCGTGTTTTTGTTGGGAAAAACCGACAAGCAAATGTTACGATCGCACTTAGAAAATGAATGGGCATCGTTTAATTCTGGGACTATGGATGTAGAGGAATTGTGGACTAAATTTAAGTGCATTGTTAATGAAGGGTTAGAGAAATATGTGCCAGTAAAGAGGATTAAGGATGGAAAAGATCCACCGTGGTATAATAATAATGTTAGAAAGCTGCTGAGAAAGCAAAGGCTGTTGCACTCTCGATTCAAAAAAGAACACGCAAATGATTACAGGCAAAAGTTAGTAGAGATTCGTGCGTCTATAAAAAGATCGATCCGTGAAGCATACAATAATTATCACAGCCATACCTTAGCAAAAGATCTTTCCGAGAACCCGAAAAAATTCTGGTCCTATGTAAAATCGATAAGCCGGTCAAAGCCCACTGTCCAGTCACTAGTTGATCATTCCGGGGCAGTAATAGAAGAAAGCAAACGGAAAGCTGAAGTTCTAAATTTAACCTTTAAGAAATCTTTCACGCAGGAGGACCGCACAAATATACCATCATTTGATCAACGTACTAATTCCGAAATGGGGGACATAGCAATAGGTATTTCCGGTGTAGAGAAGCAGCTGAGAGAGCTAAATACGAAAAAGTCTGCTGGTCCGGAGCGAATACCAGTTCGGTTTTACAAAAAGACTATTCTGCGGCATTGGCCCCCTACTTAGCTTGCATTTATAGCGAATCTTTAATTCAGCGCAAAGTTCCTAGTGATTGGAAAAAAGCGCAGGGGACTCCCGTGTATAAGAAAGAAAAGAGAACTGACCAATACAATTACAGGCCAATATCGTTGACATCGGTTTCATGTAGAATTTTGGAGCATATTCTCAGTTCGAATATAGTAAATTTCCTTGAAACGGAAAAGCATCTTTCCATGAATGAGCACGGGTTTAGGAAACACCGTTCATGTGAAACTCAGCTTGCCCTTTTCTCACATGACATCTTGCGAGCCATGGACGAAGGGCAACAGGCGGATTGTGTTTTTCTCGACTTCAAAAAGGTGTTCGACACGGTGCCACACTGCAGACTGCTAACGAAGATACGAGCTTATGGAATAGGTTCACAGATTTGTGACTGGCTGGAAGACTTCCTAAGTAATAGAACGCAGTACGTTGTTCTCGACGGCGAATGTTCATCAGAGACGAGTGTATCGTCAGGCGTGCCCCAGGGGAGTGTTATAGGACCGCTATTATTTTCTATCTATATAAATGATCTGATGGACAGAGTAAGTTGTAATTTGCGGCTGTTTGCTGATGATGCTGTGGTGTATGGGAGGGTGTCGTCTGTAACTGACTGTAATAGGATACAGGTTGACTTAGACAAAATTTCTAGTTGGTGCGAAGAATGGCAGCTAGCTCTCAATGTAGAAAAATGTAAGGTGATGCGCATGAGTAGAAAAAACAATCCTATAATGTTCGAATACAGCATCAGTAGTGAGCTTTTTGATGCTGTCGCGTCGTTCAAATATCTAGGCGTAATATTGCAGAGCGATATGAAATGGAACGAGCATGTAAGGACAGTTGTGAGTAAGGCAGACAGCCGACTTCGGTTTATTGGGAGAATTTTGGGAAGATGTACTTCACCTGTAAAGGAGACCGCGTATAAAACGCTTGTACGACCACGTCTTGAGTATTGCTCAAGTATTTGGGACCCGCAGCAGATCGGTTTGAAGGAAGACATAGAGGCGGTTCAAAGGCGAGCAGCTAGATTTGTTACCGGTAGATTAGACCAATGCGCGAGTGTCACGGAAATGCTCCGGCAACTCAATTGGGGATCCCTGGAAGAAAGACGACGTTCTTTTCGTGAATTTCTGTTAAGTAAATTTAGAGGGCCGGAATTTGAAGCTGAGTGTACTACGATCTGGCTGCCGCCTACTTACATTTCGCGTAAAGATCACTAAGACAAGATAAGAGAAATTAGGGCTCGTACGGAGGCATATAGGCATTCTTTTTTTCCTCGTTCAATCTGGGAGTGGAATAAGAAAGGAAATGCCTAGTAGTGGTACAGTGTACCCTCCGCCACGCACCTTACGGTGAATTGCGGAGTATGTATGTAGATGTAGATTGTGGATTCCCACTGACTGAAAATATAGAATTATCGCGATATAGGAGACAGAAATGATGCACGTGTTGAGGTGGAAATCATTGAAAGCATTTGTGTTGTTCGTTGATACGAGCTTTATTTGCGAAATTTCTTTCACCAACTTTCTCTTCCGAATGCGAATATATTTTGTCATCACCTTCCTACATGTGGAGACATGATCATAATAATAATATAAGAGAAAACAGATCGAAATCGGAAAGGTGTTTCTTGTCTCACTCGCTATTAGAGAATAGAAAGCTAGAGACATATCATAAAAGCTGTTCGATGAACCCTCATCCCTGCACTGCATTGTGTCTTGTATAGTACTTATGCAGATGTAGAATATGACAGTTGAACTACAAGCTGACTTGCATGAGACTTTATGAATACGTATATGGGAAAAGATACTTTCTGAAAAAGCTGAAATCTTTCGAAGAATATGTTGTAGCAACTGCGTCTTTAGCAACAAGTTTCATGTACTTGTGTTTTAAATAACAGGTAATTGTAGTAAATAAACTTTTCATTTCTATACCCAATTCTAAGAGTACCCGTAGCAGGACACCACAAGTTTATCAAGTAAAGCTTCAATATTTGCAGTTAAATTCAATTAAAGTGTGCAAACATTTGCAATGAAAAATATGGAAAAATATTTATGTTGCAAGTATTGAGAGAGTGAAGGTCGGGGTGAGAGTTTAGAATTGGGAAAGATTAATTTTTAAAACTCACAACCACCAGCTGCGAACCAAATTCCTAAACATGCAAAAACACTGGAAATGTGATTGCGACTCTTTGACTCGTTTTCTAGGGGATGATATCACACATTCGCAGCTTTCCTTCCCTGCATATGATTAACAAAACAAATTCATAATAAAATCAAGTTCATGAGAGAAAAGGGTGTACTAACTACTATTTTTGAAAACACGTAAAAGTTCACTTAATGTTGTTTATTTCACAATATTAGAACCCTGTGGCTGATACGTCTGTACGCCGACACATTTATCAAATAAAGTTATAGCTCGTGAGCACCCAGACAAAATGAATATTTGTCGCAAATTGTTTTCACACCATGTGGCTGTCTCAAACACCGTTTATGTTCAAGCCTATGCGACGACACGTGTTACATTAACAAATCACAGTCACTTTAATTCAATGCGATGCACACCTTGTTCCACCGGCTAAATATTCACAAACAAACAGTAGCACTCGATTCAACTTAGTGCAGCCTACGACGAGCAACCACATGTGGCGATTGTCACACACAAATCTATAACCTCCACCTGTAGCTCCACATGCCGACTGATGCAGCGCGCCGTGGTGGAGTAGCCGAGCGGTCTAAAGCGTCTCGCTGCGGAGTGCGTGGTTGCTCGCCGTGGAGGTTCGAGTCCTCCCTGGGGCATGGGTGTGTGTGTTTGTCCTTAGGTTAGTTTACCTAGGTTTAAGTAGTTTGTAAGCTACGGACTGATGACCACGCAGTTTGGTCCGATAGATTTCCAAACATTTGAACATTTTGATTTTGCAGCTCGACGCCGCCTGGCCAGCTACCCCACGTGCTCCCACCTCGTCACTTCCTGCCCAAGCGCATGCGCCAAAAGCTCAACTGCCGGGGTTTTTCCCCTACGTCATCAACATCCCCATGTGAGCTGTTCTAACCGATTTGCCAACTTAAAGCGCTCAGCCAATACATTTCTAAAACTTTACTTAAAATCAAAATAACTACAGTACACATTAAACAAATATCTTCTTACGTTTTTATATTAGTATAAACATCCTTTGTACTATTTATTATAATCGTGCAATTTCTTATATCACAGATAAGTGATTTAACTGAATATTTCAAGGTAAAATACACAAGAATAATTGAAAATAAAATGAGAAATAGTTAATATATTACTTTTATAAACAAACATTGCCATGCTAGTTGTGTAACTGTCTTGTATTCATCGGTAATTTATTACTTTTCATTGTCAATTAAACATATTACGCCAGATGTGACTATATCAGCTAATGTATTGTTTATTTGTCCAAATTTTGTAATGAGGGCCTTAAAGGTTCCTAACTGCTTCGTATTACTTCAAATGCCAGTAGTATTAGAATATTTTATTTCACGCTGTGCACTGCACTGTGCCTGGCACTCGCCATTGTCCCTCTCTCCCCTCACCGGAAACGAACTGGAAAAGCCTAAGCTGGAACAAGCCACCAACGTCGGCCTGCTCGCTGGCCTCCCGTCAGCTACAAGCACACAGCAAATCTCAACGTGGAGAATTTCTACCTATGGCCTAACTATGAATGTTGTCACCCAACTGTGTACATACATTGCTACCATAATTAATAAGGTTAAAATTGTGTAACATTTAGTGCATTGGCATGGTCAATGTTTGCAGTGAACTTCATACTGTTTAATTATCAAATGCTATTAATTACCAATATTTCTATTGGGCGGTAATCTTATAGTATTCTTAAAAATGTATGTAAAATGGAACACATGAAAAAGTAAAAAAGTTCAGATATAGCTGTTTCAGCAAAATCTAAAATTCAAACGTATGAAAATGCCCGTAGTTTAGGGACAAAGGCAGAAATAAAATGATGTAGATTCCATTTGACTGTTTGGTAAACCAACACATTCAATATTCTAATCTACAGCTAAACAACAATCCACATCTAAATCTACATAAATACTCCGCTAATCACATTTAAGTGCATGGCGGAGGGTTCATCGAATCGCTATTATGATATATCCCTACCGTTCCGTTCTCTAACAGCGCGCGGGAGAAAGGGACACCTGAATCTATTCGCTTTCGACCTGATTTCTTTCATTGTATTAAGATGATCATGTAATTGTGATAGCAAAATATGATCGCATTCGGAAGAGAAAGTTAGTGTAAGATATTTCGCAAATAAATTTTGTCGCAACGAATAACGCCTTTCTTTAATGATTTCTACCCTAAGTCGTAACAATCTCTCCCCTATACCGCGATATACAAAACGAGCTGCCCTTCTCTGCTGTATATTCTCAGTCAGTCTCACGTCGTGGGGATCCCACAATATTCCCAGTGTAGTGCCTGTACTTTCTTTATTCGAATTGTTGCATCTTCCAAGTGTTTTGCCAATAAAACGTAGCATTCTTTTGCATTACCTACAAAATTTTCTACGTGTTCTTTCCAATTTAAAATGTTAGTAATTGTTATTCCTAGGTATTTAGTCCAATTTACGACCTTTAGATTTGACTGATTTAGAATTTAGCGAAGTATAATGCATTTCTTTTAGCGCTCATAGGGTCGACTTCACACTTATCATTGTTTTGGGTCAATTGTCAATTTTCACACCATACAGATATCTAAATCATTTTGCAGTTGCTTTTGATCTTGTGGTGACTTTACTAACCGATAAACTACAGCATCATCCGCTAACAGTCTAGGAGAGCTCCTTACATGGTCTCCTAAACTGTTTATAAATATTAGGAACAGTAGGGGCCCTATAAAATTTAGTTGAGAAAAGCCAGATATCACTCCTGGTTAATACGATAACTTTCTGACAATTACTACGTACTGTTTCCTTTCTGACAGGAAATCGAGAATCCCATCGCACAACTGTGGTAAGCAATTTGATTATAAGCCGTTTGTGAGGTACAGTGTCAAAAGCCTTCGGGAAATCGAAAAATATGGAATCGACTTGAGATACCCTGTAGATAGCAGTAATTACGTCATGTGAGTAAAGAGCAAGCTGCGTTTTACAAGAACGGTACTTTCCTAATCCGTCTTGACTGAGTCAATAGGTCGTTCTCTTCGAGGTTGCAAACAGACATCAATGAATAGGCTTGTAATTTTGCTGATCACTCTTATTGGCTTTCTTGAATATTGGGGTGACCTGTGCAACTTTCCAGTCTTTGTGTACGGAACTTTCGCTGAGCTAGTGGTTGTATATGATAGCTAGGAATGTTGCCATTGCATTAGCTTACTCTGAAAGGAACCTAATTGGTATAGAATCTGGGCCGTGAGACTTGCATTTTTTAAGTGATTTCAGTCGCTTTAACACTCCAGGAATACCTACCTCTAAATGACGCCTGCTGGCGGTTGTTCATGATTAGAATTTTGGAGTATTTGCTTCGTCTTCTTTGGTGAAGAATTTTCAGAAATCTGTGTTAAGCAATTCAGCTTTAGCATAGCTGTCATCCTCAGCATCACCATTGCTACCGCGTAGTAAAGGTATTGATTGTGTTTCGCGACTAGTATACTGTACATGCGACCAGAATTTCTTAGAATTTTGTTCGAAGTTTGTAGCTACGTTTTTCTCTACTGCAAATACGTGGCATTTCCAACATTTCTCAGCATACTACATATCCCGGGGGTGGTGGCGGGGAGGGTTGTGAACTGGATAATTCACTGGGGTTAATCAAGGGAAATTAGTAGTTCACCTGAAGTGTGTCCTCTCATTAAGCAGGAAAGCGCGCTAGCCAGTCAATTTTGAGGGGAAAAAATGCAAGTCAAATGTTCTGAGTGTAGTTTGGACTTTATAAACGATTTAGGAGACAATGTCAATTCCTCTCTTAGACTATCCTACAGATAGCCGTACCGTAGGTGCAACCACAGCGGAGGGGTATCTGTGGAGAGGCCAGACAATCGTGTGGTTCCTGAAGAGGGGCAGCAGCCTTTCCAGTAGTTACAGGGGCAACAGCCTTGATGATTGATTGAGCTGGCCTTGTAACATCAGCTAATGTGGCTTTGCTACACAGCTACTGCGAACGGCTGAAAGCAAGGGGAAACTAAAGCCGTTACCTTTCCTGAGGACATGCAGCTCTACTGTATGAACACATGATGATGGCATCCTCTCGGGTAAAATCAGGTAGGGAAGCTAGAAAATTTAACAAAAAATTTAAAAAGAGAAATGGATATGTTGAAGTTAGATATAGTGGGGATTAGTGAAGTTTGGTGGAAAGAGGAACAGTATTTCTTGTCAGGTGAGTACAGGATTATAAAGACAAAATCAGTTGGGGGTATTACAGGAGTAGGTCTGATGTTGTTGTTGTGGTCTTCAGTCCGCAGACTGGTTTGATGCAGCTCTCCACGCTACACTGTCCTGTGCAAGTCTCTTCATCTGAGAACACATTTGCCAACTACATCCTTTTGAATCTGCTTACCATATTCGTCCCTCGGTCTCCCTCTACGATTTTTACCCCACACGCTTCCTTCTAATGCTAAGTTGACAATTCCTTGATGTCTCAGAATGTGTCCAACAAATCTATCCCTTCCCTTAGTCAGGATATGCCAGAAACTCCTTTTCTCCCCGATTCGGTTAAGCACCTCCTCATTAGTCACGTGATCTACCCATCCAATTTTCATCATTCGTCTGTAGCACCACATTTCAAAAGCTTCTACCATCTTTTTATCTTAACTCTTTATCAAATGTTCAAATGTTTGTAAATCTATCGAACCAAACTGCGTGGTCATCAGTCCGTAGCTTACAGACTACTTAAACCTACGTAAACTAACCTATGGACAAGCACACACACCCATGCCCCAGGGAGGACTCTAACTTCCACGGCGAGCAACCGCGCGCTCCGCAGCGAGACGCTTTAAAAATGTTCAAATGTTTGTTAAGCTTAAGGGACTTAACTACGGGGTCATCAGTCCCTAAACTTACAAACTACTTATGAACTACCTACAACTAAGGACGGCACAAATATCCATGCCCGAGGGGGGATTCGAACCCCCGACCGTAGTGACCGTGCAGACCGTGACTGAAGCGCCTCAGTCCCCTCGGCCACCGCGGCCGGTGAGACGCTTTAGACCGCTCGGCTACTCCACCGCGGCAACTCTTTATCGTCCACGTTTCACTCCCGTACAATGCTAAACCGCCAGACAATTGCTTTCAGAAAGGACTTGTAGGTCTGATAATGAATACAAAAACAGGAATGCGAGTAAATTACTATAAGCAACATAGTGATTGCATTATCGTAGTCAAGGTTGATACGAAGCCAACACCGGCCACAGTAGTACAGGTATATATACCAACTAGCTCTGCCGTTGATGAGCAGATTGAAGAAATATATGAGAAGCTAAAGGAAATTAATCAGACAATTGAGGGAGAGGAGAACTTAATTGTTATGGGAGACTTGAATTCGGTAGTAAGAGAAGGAAAGGAAGTGAAGATAGTAGGTGAATATGGTCTGGGCAAAAGGAATGAAAGAGGAAGCCGCCTGGTAGGGAAGATAATTTAATTATAACAAACACCTGGTTTAAGAATCACGAAAGAAGGTTGTATACGTGGAAGAGACCAGAAGACACCGGGACATATCAGATAGATTTTATAATGGTAAGACAGATTTTGGAACCAGGTTTTAAACTGTAAGACATATCCAGTGGCAGATATAAACTCTGACCATAACTTATTGGTCATGAATTGTAGGCTGAATCTGAAAAAAACTACAGAGAGGTAGGAAAATAAGGAGATGGGACCTGGATAAACTGAAGGAACCTGAAGTTCTTGAGAATTTCCGAGGGAGCTTTAGGCGACAATTGACAGAAACCGGGGAAAATAAAACAGTAGAGGAGGAATGGGTAGCATTGAGAGATGAAATAGTGAAGGCAGCCGAGGACAAGAGAGATAGGAAGGCAAGACCTACGAAAATCCTTGGATATCACAGGACATACTAAATTTGATCGATGAAAGGAGAAAATATAAAAATGCAGTAAACAGGCAAAATGGAGTACAGACGACTAAGAAATGAGATTGACAGGAAGTGCAAAATGGATAAGCAGGAGTGGCTAGAAGGCAAATGCAAGGATGTAGAGGAATGTATAAATAGGGGAAAAATAGATACCGCCTACAGGAAAATAAAAGATATTTGGAGATAAGAAAAACAGCTCTATGAATATCAAGAACGCAGATGGAAAGCCAGTTCTCAGCAAAGAAGCGAAAGCTGAAAGGAGGAAAGAGTATGTAGAGAGGATCTACGAAGGAAATGACCTTGGAGGCACTATTGTAGGAAGGGGTGAAGAAGTAGATGAGGATGAAATAGGAGATACTATAGTGAGAGATGAATTTGACGGAGCACTGAAAGACCTAAGTCGAAGCAAGGCCAGTGGAGTAGATGACATACCTTCAGAGCTACTGAAGTCTCTGGGAGAAACAGCCATGACAAAACTGTTTCACCTGGTGTGTAAGATGTATGAGACAGGCGAAGTACCCTCAGACTTTAAGAAAAATGTTATAATACCCATTCCAAAGAAAGCAGATGTGAAAATTACAGAACCATCTATATTTTATAAGTTTAATAAGTCATGGTTGCAAAATATTAACACGAATTATTTACAGAAGGATGGAAAAGCTGGTAGAAGCCGACCTCGGGGAAGATCAGTTTGGGTTCAGGAGAAATTTAGGAACACGGGAGGCAATACTCACTTTACGGCTTATCCTTGAAGATAGATTGAGAAAAGGCAAACCTACATATCTAGCTTTTGTAGATTTGGAGATGGCTTTTGACAATGTTGATTGGAATAAACTCTTTCAAGTTCTGAAGCAAGCAGGAGTAAAATATAGGGAGCGTAAGATTATTTACAACTTGTTCAAAAACCAAACAGCAGTTGTCAGAGTTGAAGGGCATGAAAGGGATGCAGTGGTTGGGAAGGGAGTAAGACAGTGATGTAGTCTTTCTCCAATGTTATTCAATTTGTACATTGAGCAAGCTATAAAGGAAACCAAGGAGAAATTTGGAGAAGGAATCAAAGTTCAGGGTGAAGAATTAAAACATTGCGTTTTGCTGACGACATAGTAATTCTGTCAGAGACAGCAAAGGACCTGGAAGAGCAGTTGAACGGAATGGACAGTGTGCTAAAAGGTGCATAAAAGATGAAGATTAACAAGAGCAAAACTAGGGTAATAGAGTACAGTCTAAAAAAATCAGGTGATGCTGAAGGAGGTAGATTGGGTAACGAAACAATAAAGGAGGTAGATGAGTTTTGTTACTTGGGCAGTAAAATAACAAATGATGGTCGCAGTACACAGGATATAAAATGCAGAATGGCAATGGGTAGAAATGAATTTTTGCAAAAGAGAAATTTGTTAACATCGAATATTGATTTAATCCTAAGGAAGTCCATTCTGTAGGCATTTGTGTGGAGTGTTGCCTTGTATGGGAGTGAAACATGGACGATAAACAGTGCGGAGAGGAAGACGAAAGAGGCTTTTGACATGTGGGGCTACAGAAGAATGCTGAAGATTAGGTGGGTGGATCGCGTAACTAATGAGGAGGTACTGAACAGAATTGGGGAGAAAAGGAATTTGTGGAATATCTTGACTAAAAGAAGGGATCGATTGGTAGGACACATTCTTAGACATCAAGGAATTGTGAATTTAGCGTTGGAGGGAAGTGTGTGGGGTAAAAACCGCAGAGGAAGACCAAGAAATAGGTACAGTAAACAGATTCAAACAGATGTAGGTTGCCATTCTTTTGTTGAGTTGAAAAGGTTTGCTCAGGATAGGGTATTGTAGAGAGCTGCATCAAACCAGTCTCCGGACTGAACACCGCAACATCAAACAACAACAGACTATCCTCTGATAGTGTTCTTGTTTATCGGTTACTAAAGTCACCTGAAGATGAGAATCAATTGTGAAACGATTTAGATAAAATATCTGCATGGTGCGAAACGTGGCAGTTGACCCGAAATAATTAAAAGTTTGAAGTCATCCATATGAGCACTGAAAGAAATTTGTTAAAATTCATTTAGATGAGAAACGAGTCAAATCTGTAAGACATACATTCAGATAAATATCTAGGAATCGCTATTACGAATAAATATAATCGGAAAAAACACACAGAAAATATCGCAGGGAAGGCGAACCAAAGGCTAGGTTTCATTGTCAGAGCACTTAGAAGATGCATCACTTCTATTAAATAAACTGTCTACATTCGCTTCTCCTAATTTTAGAGTAGTTGTGCGCATTGTGGGATCCCCACTAAGTGGGACTGATGAAGGATATTGTGAAAGTTCAGAGAAGGGCAACTAGCTTTTTACTATCACGATATAGGGAGATTGTCACGGAAATGATGAACGAGTTGGGATGCAAATCATTAAAAGACAGGCTTTACCGGTATTGTGAGATGTATTTTCTTAATGTCCTTTTAAATTGGGAGATTTAGGTGTTCATTTTTCCCGCGGGCTATTATAGAATAGAACTGTAGAGAAATATTATGAAAACTGCTCGATAAACCCTCTGCCACGCACTTAAATGTGATTTTCAAAATTCAATGTAAATGCATTTCAATATTATCATGTAGATAAAACAACTTATCGATAGTCTATTCTTGAGTCACAGTACAGTAAGAAAATGATAAACAGTGAACTCCTTACTGTATATAAGTCCAGCGCAGGGTGACCAGATTGTGCGTAGGTCACCTTTATGGTACATTACGAACAGTCTATAGGAATGCTATTTTTTAGAAAAATATGGAAGTATATTTGTGTGACACGATTTTAACTGAACGTTTTCTTCTTAATCACTGCATTTGTCTCGTATTCGTAGGGCCTGTGTCGCTGTAACCGATTGCGAAAGTTAGCTTAATGGATGGTCGGATGCCAGCTATTACTCCCGTTGAGGAAACGTTTGTACCGCAACTATCGGCGTGTAATGTTATACAAGTTGAAGTGGGTGAAAGTTTCCTAAATATATGCTACTCGTGTGGGACATAGCTTCCAGACCAGTAAAGATCCCGGCTGGGCAGCGCACCGACCCCCCTCGTTTACACGCCGGACGGACTCGGACGCAGATAACCAAATAGATGCCCGAATTTAAGTTTATTCTAATTTGATATTCCTAACATTAAGTCAGCTTCGTGGCTTGCCCAAAATTGCTTAACCCCATCATTCCTAGCGTTGTTCCTCGATCGCCGGCCGCAATGGCCGAGCGGTCTGCGGCGTGCCAGTCACGGTCTGCACGGTCGCTGCGGTCGGGGGTTCGAAGTTTGTGCCGTCTTTAGTATAAACTAGTTTGTAAGTTTAGGGACTGATGATCCCGTAGTTAAGTCCCATAAGCTGTACAAATATTTGAACATTTTGTTCCTCGACAACAACGTATTAAAACGATTTATACCGTAAGACATTTTCCCGCTTGGTACGGCGTGTAGCCACTTCTGAGGCATTAATTTGTCCGTCTAGGAGGTTGGGTTACGTTGCCGTCTGTACGTGGCTTTGGTAACACACTGGACTCGCATTCGGAAGGACGGTGGTTCAAATCCACCTCCGACCATCCAGATTTAGGTATTCCGTGATTTCCCTAAATCCGGGATGGTTCCTTTGAAAGGGCACTGCCGATTTCGTTCCACATATACTTACCCAAACACTTCGAGCGTAAGCTTGGTCTGTGATGACCACGCTGACGGCGTTAAACTCCAAGCTTCCTTCCTCCTTTGTACCTGGCTGTGAGTGTAAGCGTGAGTGTGGTGCATGTAATTTTATTTCATCAGTGAATTGTCTTGTGTTTAGTGTTCTGGAGAAGATTAGGCTAGCATTATTGATCTGAAAATGTTAACTACCAACCAAATAACGACCCAAGTAATAAAATACCTCTATGCAAGCGTCAGTGTTGTGCATGAAATGCATGACATAAGAAAACAATAGTTAGATCAAAAATTCTGAAACGTATATTTTGATGTTTAGTGCACTGTATTAATACAGAAAACACTGAATTTTAATTTTTCCAAAGCTGAAATCATAATGTGGGAATGAAAGGATTAAAACTTTTTTACTTTTGACCATTTTTACAAATATGTGCTGCCATCATCACATCTTTCATGTATTACCTAAAGTTCATGAGTCGCAAGCGATACGTTAATATAGGGTATCTTAGAACAGCAGGATGCCAAGACGATTGGCATATTACGTGTAAACAGACACCAATATAAAATGCATATCAGTTCTGCCGATGCCTCTGCATACCTCTCAACTCAACATCATTTGTAATGATTACTATTGCTCCACTGCCCTGTGAAATACTTGAATATTGTAACCTACATTTCAAATGTAATCGGTAAAGGTCAAGCTACATTTCTTGGACGTTATTAGCCATTTGTTTTTGTATTATAAATTAGTGACCAATTTCGAATTGGCGCAGGTGCTACTTATTAATGAAGAAAATGAGACGTGCCCCTAGCAAAAATAAATAAATAAACTTATCTTATATGTAACATATTAATATCTCCAGTTATTTATTATGTGCGATAACTATCAGAGAGTAAGTTAATATAGAAGCGATTCATCAAACGAAATCTTTTATAGAGTCACTAGCAATACTGGGTAAACTCACATGCTGCGATTACATTTTCCGCTCAAACTTCGACGACATAGACTTTGTACGAGCCTCTGGTTCCACGTACATTAACTGAAAGCGTGTAAATGTGAGAGACTAGAATCTCCCCATCGTTTCCACCTTCTCAATAATAATCAAGACGTTAACTGAATTGTAATATTTAAGCATTTATTAGTAACAGTTACACAAATGTTTCGCCAGCCGCGATTACTGTTTTACAATATGAGGAGCCTACTAGCGGTAGCCCTCTGAGACGTCCGACATGCGTCCGTTAGCGACGGAGCCTCGATACAGTCTGCAGTCTGCCGTGCCGAGTGTCGCGCACCCAGCACGAGGGCCGGGGCGGCATCGGAACAAAGGCAGTATACCTGCCGGTGGTCAAGCTGCCCTTGGGGTTCCAGCATTTCTCCCAGGGGGCAGACCTGACTAGGCGGCATCTCCACCCAGCTACCAACCACCACCAGATGGCAACTGCGAGTCCAAACAGACTTCCTGAATATCCCCTTTCTTGGGATGTAACTATTTACGTGACAATGTACTTGTTCGCTGTACACAGTGAGCTTTAGTCTACACGCCGTTATCGCGTTAAGTTCTGCACTAATGAAATGTGCTGAATGACACCTCCAATGTGTACACAATGATCATCAAACAACAGTTCTTATGCACTCTCCTCCATTTTATTATGTAGCATTTGATCAAATGACTATTTTATTACCTTATCACTATGAAATATTTCCTGAAGTTTCTGCCACATAGATTATCATCTGTGCGTAGTTCATTCTGGATTGATAGATTTCACGAGGAGCTCAGAATCCACTTACAACAGGAATCGCTATTTATGATATCAAATTGTGAATTCTGATTTGGTTTTCTTTTCATTTTGTTCCAAGATTCTGTTTAATACTGTAATTCAGTTATTGTATTTCGCTACCAGCCCGGATTGGCCTGCTACTTCCGGGATTCGGTACCACATTAGTTTTTAGGCAGTATTTCGCTTTTAGACAGTTTGCCGGATCCGAGCAGGTGAACATCGGGATTTCGCGGTGCGTCTCAATTATACGATACGAAAATACAAAAAATAATAAAAAATTAGACCCTTCCATAGGGACTAACACCAGAGGCCGACAATAGGGGTACACAATTTCTATACCGGGATAAACCCTTAACATATCGTGTCCGGATCCGAATATTAGCATGCAGATTCCATGATGATATGGGATAAAGGCTAGTAAAAACGAAATAAAAGGACGTCGTCCACTTGCTTAACTGATTCTCTTTGTTCGGTATGTTTTATTTCAGAATAACGAAAAATGGTAACCCAAGTATGTAGAAACGGTTACTTCTTCTAATATTTCTTGTACTTGCTCTTACTACTTCATCATTTCTTGGGGGATGCTGCAACATAATCTGAAATTTATGCAGAGTGCTACAGAGAAGCCGGCATGGCGAGGCCTATCCTAGCCAAGTTACACTACAAGCTCGGCATACTATCTTTTCGCGTCGACGCTGTTACCAGGAGCACTGGAAGCCAAGATGTATAATAAATTAACCTAGTGCAAACTCGGAATCAACGTGCGACGGGGGAAGAAGGCGAACGATGGAGAGCTACTGTTGGCTCCGAGTTTTCGTGTTCTTTTTCGTGCTTTTAATAAGCTTTTAATTCATTGTTTGTTTTATTCCAAGTTTTAATCAGTACTGAAATGAGTTTTTGGAGCCATTAACGATGTGGAGAAACAAAGAGAATCGATAAAACAAACTTGTGGGCCTCCGGCCGACTACAAGAGAGATTACTTGGTAATTGTCTCTTGCATTCGTAAACACGCCGCCCGGGAAGGAAGCTCGCGGCGCGCTGATACACGCGGCCGGCCTAACCCAATACATATCGCTGTTTGCCCGGCCCGCTTTGTTTTGCCTTTTCATTGTGTTGCGCGCTCAAGAGACGCCGTAAACAAACAGTTAGATTAGAAGCAAGTCGGTATCGATCCCCGTACGGAACATTGGGCAGCTGGTGGGCGGAGTTCCCAGCTTGCCAGTGTCTGGACCTGTCGGTCTCTGGGGTAACGCCAGCCCGGTTTCCCTTGCGCATACACCGATTCACAAGTCAAAGCCTAAAGGGCAGACGTTTTTGTTAAATACGTCACAGTTGTAAAACTCTACGGAAGACCTGTGTACAGAAGAATGAAAACAATGGTTCAATTCAACAGGGGAAAACAATCAATCTGGGTTTCGGAAGGAACACGCGGGCAAACACTGACCCGATTACCAGAAAAGATTTTTTACGGAATAGGATATACGTCTTTATAGCCGTTTCTAACAATAATAATAATAAGAAACCAGACAATGCTTCTTAGTTGCTAAAGATGCGAGGTAATTGGGTATCCATGCTACACTCCTTCCCTTAATATGCTCATCGCTTCCCCCATCATTATACCCATTTCTTACCTTCCTTGTCGTCCTCATAGACCCGTCTGTATTAGCTGAAACTCGGCGTTATTTGCGGGGATTTCAATGTTGATTCCCTGAAAGAATGCAATAGTAAGAATTACCTGGAAGTATTACTCGATTCTTTCAATTTGACATCTGTGACTGATTTTCCTAGTCGGATAGTAATGGACAGCAGCACATTAATAGATAACTGTTTTATAGACGTAGATAAGTTTAACAACATATGTGTGTCCTGTTGAAAATAGAATTTCTGATCATGGTGCACAGCTCTTTGCAGTATATGGCATAGCTCTTTTCAGTATTTCAAAACAGTCCCCCAAACGTTGTGCGTTCAATTAATGATTCAACAATTACGAACTCTAGAGGAAAGCTTCATCAGTTAGGGTGGGATGAGATATATGAGGAACTTGGTGCTAATTCAAAATATAACTTATTTCGTGATACGTTTGTAGGAGTATTTAAAAATAGTTTTCCCAAAAAATAATTAATTATTATTATAAGAAACCGTGGAAATACCATGGCTTACTAAAGGAATAAAAATATTTTGTAACCGCAAAAAGGAACTGTATCTGAGAGTCAGGATGAGTAATGACCCAGAAACAGTCAAATATTATAAAAACTACTGTCGTTCCTAGGGAATTAATTTTTTCCACACTTCTGCTAATCCGTGTACTCCTACCACTTATTTTTGTCCATCTCCTCTTCCCCCATCTCTTTACCCATCTTTTTCCTGTCTCTGTCCATCTCCTCCTCCCCTCTATCTACTTACACATTATCTCTTCTACCCCCTCCTTCTCCCCATCCTCTTCCATCCATCCCCCTATTACCTGTACATCTCCTACTTTCCTCCTAATATGAGCAATGTTACGTGTAATCCACAGTAATATTAAATGTTTTATTCAAATCTTCCATTAGTCCATCTCCTCCAGCCTCCTCTGTCTGACATGGCGCCTCAGACCACGCGGCGCTGTCCCTGCCTCTGTACATCTCCTCCACCTGTTTGTCTCCTCCTTTCCGCTATCTATAAACATTTACACATACCTGCCAATTTTCATGGTCAGTCATCAAACGGTGTCCAAGTGTATTGGAAGTTACCCTCCGCCATGCAACATACAGCGGCTTGCAGAGGGAAAAGCACTTCTCCGTGAAAACATAAACATGTGTTCCAAGTTTGATGGTGAAAGATACCCATCGCCATGCGCCATACGGTGGATTGTGGAGGATAAAAACCTTCTCGAAGGAAAAGTACAGAAATGTACCAAATTTGATGGTGATCGCTCAGACCAAACATGTTTTTCCTGTCGTCAACTATGATAGAGAATGCATACAAAAATTATGAAGCTTTTCCATGGCAGCAGCGAAATAAAGACTTGCCCTTCTGCTCCATCATCCGAATCGAGAAATATAGTATCGAGTTCATTTAAAAACACATTGAGAAAAAGGGCGACCCAATCGGCCGAGTCGTTCACAAATGATCCTCTTACATACACGTGGCAATTTATATGGATTTAGATAACATTGTCAGTTATAAACATTCTGGCGTTCTGAAGTGCCAGGGATAGTCAGTGAAGCCTCCTCTACAACTTTCACTGAAACCAGCTTGTAAAAATAATTGTTTTGTACATGGTAGAGATCTACATTTACTACACAGTCATATATACAATAGTTCATAAACCACCATATGATGCGTAGTGGATGATACCTCGTACCAGTACTGGTACTGGGTACAAACGTAACTCCGAACCAAATTTTCCACCAACTGCTACTAAATAGGAAGATTTACACAAAAGACAAGTAAATTGAATCTCAAGCGAAACATGGGAGGAGAGAGTAACTCTCTGGCCACTCCTTTCTCACCTGAAGAACTGGGAAGAACAGTGCGAGAACTCAAAGAAAATTAAGCAGCAAGCCATAATAACATACGAACGAAACAAATAAATAAGTCTGGTCCAAAAACTAATGAATGGCTAGTGAGGATGATGAACAGATATTTGGAAACATTCCAAATTCCGAAACTATGGAGGAAGGCGCAAGTAGTAGCAATACTAAAGCCTGGCAAAGATCCAACCGAACCAAAAAATTTCCGACCTATCTCATTAACATGCCACTTATAGAAGCTGTTTGAAAGAATGATCTTGTCAAGAATAGCAACCAAAATTGATACAAAACTTATCCCTGAACAAGCTGGTTTCAGACCAGGAAAAGCATGTTGTTGTCAAATACTAAACCTCACTCAACACATCGAAGAAGGATTTGAAAGAAAATTAATAACTGCTGCGGCCTTTGTTGATCTTTCTGGGGGTATGATACAGTAAACCACCAACGACTCCTCGCGAAAGTCTATGAAATAACAAAAGACATATAACTGACTTACATGTTAAAAGGCATGCTGCAAAATCTTAGATTGTATGTAACCCTCCAAGGGAAGAAAAGTATATGTAGGGACCAAAAGAATGGTCTACCACAAGGTAGCGTTCTCTCCCTTATTCTGTACAGTATGTACACAAATGACCAACCACACAAGCTGGAAATAAGAAGATTCATTTATGCAGATGACACTGTCTCAATGACGAACGTTAGAAGAAGTTGAAAGAAAACTGACAGAGGTTTTGGCTACCTTGGGGAACTGCTATGAAGGAAACCACCTGCCGGCCAGTGCACACGCGACAGCAGTAGCAGCTGCTCGATATTGTAAGGTAACCGCCTTCTGAATAGAAGCGACTTATTTTCATTTCGTATGTGCTTTCTTTTACAGTTCTTAAATCTTTAGTGTGCTCGCGTGTTTCTTTACTAAGAATCGCGTTTAGTTGTCAGTTCAGTTGTTATTTTGATTTATTAGCTCCCGTATATATTTTTCAGATTCGCCGTTAATAAACAGTTTAGTGTTAAATTCATATTTTTCGAAGCTCACTGTTTATCAAACTTCTGTTTCCTCAGACGTACTTACTTGGAAGATGCATAGGTTTTTAGAATGGCTAGGAACTGTGACTGCTGCGAACGGATGGAGGCATAGTTGGTGACTCTTCGCTCGCAGCTTCAGGCGGCGTTGGCTTTGCTGGCAACGCTTGAGACAGCGGTGGGTGGGCGCCGCTGTTGCGGGCCGCTCGCGGGGGTGCAGCAGACGCCCTGTGCGTCTGTTGTGCCATCCGATCGGCCTGCGGCTGTGGCCAGCCCGCTCACTGCCAGCGAGAGGAAAGCCCCCAATCCGTAGTGGATTTTGGGTGGTCTCTTCAGCGCGTGTCAGGCGGCGTAAGACTTCCCGGGGGACCGAAGTGGAGATCTCCCCGGTTAGTCTTGCCACCAGATTCGAGGCGCTGTCTGTGTCAGAGGATGTTCCTGATGCAGATGGTGTCGCTTGTCCTGTACTCGCCCCCCTGCCTACAAGATCCGGGCACTCACAGAGGGTGGGTTTGTTAGTAGTTGGGAGCTCCAACGTTAGGCGGGTGATGAAGCCCCTTAGGAAAATGGCTGCTAGGGAGGAAGAAGTCCAATGTGCACTCCGTGTGCATACCGGGGGGAGTCATTCCAGATGTGGAACGGGTCCTTCTGGATGCCATGAAGAGCACAGGGTGCAGCCAGCTGCAGGTGGTGGCTCATGTTGGGACCAATGACGTGTGTCGCTTTGGATCTGAAGAGATCCTCTCTGGTTTTGAGCGGATATCAGAAATGGTAAAGACTGCCAGTCTTGCTTGCGAGATGAAAGCGGAGGTCACCATCTGCAGCATTGTCGACAGGACTGACGGCGGACCTTTGGTTCAGAGCCGAGTGGAGGATCTGAATCAGAGGCTCAAACGGTACTGCGACCGTGTGGGCTGCAGATTCTTCGACTTGCGCTAAAGGGTGGTGAGTTTTCGGGTTCCGCTAAATAGGTTAGGAGTCCACTATACTCAGGAAGCGGCTACACGGGTAGCGGGAGCTGTGTGGGGTGGACGGCCTCGGGAATACACAAAATGGGTTTAAGTCTCAAAGGGGGCAGGTCAGACACAGGAAGAAAGCAGATCTATAAACCATTGGTATAACAGTTGTAAATTGTCGTAGCTGTATTGGGAAAGTTCCAGAGCTCCAAGCGCTGATAGAAAGTACTGAGGCACAAATCGTTATAGGTTCTGAAAGCTGGCTGACGCCTGAGACAAGTTCGGCCGAAATTTTTTCACAGGGCCAAATGCTCTTCAGAAAGGATAGAATAAATAAAAAAGAGGGTGGCGTGCTTAATGCTGTTATAAACGGTTTATCATGTAGCGAAATTGAGGCAGATACTTCCTGTGAGCTGGTCTGGGTAGATGTTACACCTGACAACCGGAATATATTAATAATTGGATCTTTTTATCGGCCCCCTGACTCAGACGATGCGGTTGCCGAAATGTTCAAAGAAAGCTTGAATCACATTTCAAATAGGTATCCGAAGCATACTGTTATAATCGGTGGAAACTTTATTTACCCTCGATATGTTGGCATAATTGCGTATTGAAAACCGGAGGCAAATATAAAACATCGTCCGAACTAGTTCCGAATGCTTTTTCTGATAACTACTTCGAACAGTTAGTTCATGAACCCACTAGAATAGTAAGTGGTTGCGAAAATACCCTTGATCTCCTAGCAACAAATAATCCTGAGTTGGTAAAGAGCATCAAAACAGATACAGGGATTAGCGAACATCGAGTTGTAGTAGCGAGACTGAATGTCGAAATTCCCAAATGCACCAAAAATAAACAAAAAATATATATATTCAATAAAGCAGATAAAAATTCGCTTCACGCTTTCCTGAGTGACAGTCTCCAGTGTTTCAAAACAAAAAATGCGAGTGTAGATCAGTTGTGGCTTACTTTCAAAGACATAATATCAGTAGCAATCGAGAGATTTATACCAAATAAATTAATAAAAGATGGGGCTGACCCCCCCGTGGTACACAAAACAGGTCAGATCACTGTTGCAGAAACAAAGAAAAACGCATGCAAAACTTAAAAAGACACAGAATCCACAAGACTGGCAATCTTTTACTGAAACTCGCAACCTAGCGCGGACTTCAATGCGAAAAGCCTATAGTAGTTACCACAACGAAATCCTGTCTCGTAACCTTGCAGAAAATCCAAAGAAATTCTGGTCATAAGTGAAGTACACTAGCGGCAAAACACAATACCTTCAGTACTCGACAGCAATGGTAATACTACCGATGACAGTACTGCTACGGCAGAATGAAATTCGTTCATCAAAAAAGGCGAAGTGAACACTCCAGTATTCAATGCAAGAACAGCTTCCAGCATGCGAAACTTAGAAGTAGATGTTCCTGGAGTAGTACAACAACTTAAATCACTAAACAAAAATAAATCTTCCGGGCCAGATTGTATACCAACTATATTCCTCTCAGAGTATGCTGATGCAATAGCTCCGCACTTAGCTATAATTTACAACCGATCACTCAGCGCAAGATCCGTACCCAAAGACTAGAAAGTTGCCCAAGTTACTCCAATATTCAAGAAAGGCAATAGGAGTGATCCCCAAAATTACAGGCCTATCTCATTGACCTCGATTTGCACTAGGATTTTGGAACATATACTTTGTTAGAATATTATGAACTACCTCGAAGACAACAACCTATTAACCAACAGTCAACACAGATTCAGAAAGTATCACTCTTGTGAAACACAACTTGCCCTTTATTCAAATGAAGTAGTAAGTGCCATCGACAAGGGATCTCAGATCGATTCCATATTTCTGGATTTCCGGAAGGCTTTTGACACTGTACCCCACAAGCGGCTTCTTATGAAATTGCGTGCATATGGAATATCTCCCCAATTGTGCGACTGGATTCATGATTTCCTATCAGAAAGGACACAGTTCGTTGTAATTGACGGCAAGTCATCGAGTAAAACAGACGTGATATCTGGCGTTCCACAGGGAAGCGTTATAGGTCCCCTACTCTTCCTCGTGTTTATAAACGATTTAGGAGACAATTTGAATAGCTCCCTTAGACTTTTCACGGATGATGCTGTCGTTTATCGGTTAGTGAAGTCAACAGAGTATCAAAAGAAACTGCAAAGCGATTTAGACAAAATTTCTACATGCTGCGAAAATTGGCAATTGACACCAAAAGAAAAGTGTCAAGTAATACACATGACCACTAAAAGAAATCCGCTGAACTTCAATTACGCGATAAATCAGTCAAACCTTAAGGTCGTAAATTCTACCAAATACCTAGGAGTTGCAATCACGAACAACTTTGACTGGAGAGAACACACAGAAAATATTGTGGGGAAGGCGAACCAAAGGTTACGTTTCATTGGTAGAACGCTTCGAAGATGCACCAGCTCCACCAAAGAGACTGCCAACATCACACTTGTGCATCCTCTCCTGGAGTACTGTTGCCCCTTGTGGGAACCTCACCAGGTGGGACTGACGGAAAACATTGAGAAGGTTCAGAGAAGGGCAGCTCGTTTTGTTCTATCACGTTACGGGGTGGAAAGCGTCACGGAGATGTTGCACGAATTGGGGTGGAAATCATTAAAAGAAAGACGTTATTCATTGCGGCGTGATCTGTTTGCGAAGTTTCAATCACCGATTTTTAGTTCTGAATGTGAAAATATTTTGCTAGCACCCACCTACTTAGGGAGACATGACCATCCCAATAAAATAAGACAAATCAGATCGAAAACGGAACGATTTAGGTGTTCTCTCTTCCCGCGCGCTATTAGAGAATGGAACGGTAGAGAAAAGTTATGAAAGTGGTTAATGAACCCTCTGACAGGCACTTAAATGTGATTTGCAGAGTATCTGTGTAGATGTAGACCAAATCCGGAAAAAAGCGAAGTATGCCCATTCCACCTGCGTAATAGAGAGGCATCAAGACAAATGGCAATAGAATAGAGAGGCGTTAGGCTACGCCACTGTGCCAAGCCTAAATATTTGGGTGTCAGCTTAGACCGAACGCTGTCATTTAAAAAACACTGCACCGATCTAAAAGGAAAAATATGTGCAATGAACAACATTATTCGTGAACTGACTGGATCCACATGGGGAGCGCAACCTGAAGTTCTGCGATCATCAGCAATGGGACTCTGTTATGCAGCAGGAGAACATGCGGCACCATGCGAATATGTGGGAGGCATCGTGCCACTCCAGACAAGTAGCCACTGCTCTGAACGAGACTGTCAGGACTGTCACTGGAAGCTTGAGGCCAACACCTGTCCACAAAATTTACACACATAGCACCGACAAATATCAGAGGTAGAGTAGCCAGTGAAGTAGAAAGGAGGAAACAACAAACCGACCCACGGCACGTAATGTATAGCCACCAAACAGTTCCAGCCTGTCTTAAGTCTAGGAAGAGCTCTATCCAACGGACCGTACCAGTAGAAGGCCGACCTGAGACTCGCCGCCTATCTTTATGGACGGATTCTTTAGAAAATACGATTCTACAATCCAAGGAGCAAATTGCACAAGGGCAGCAACTACAGTATTGTACATGGAGAACACTTGAAAGGCCACCGTTAATTGTAAAATTAATTCTGGCTGAAGGGAGCCAGTTAAAAGCTTACTTTAAACATATATCTCTGGCCGTAAAACCAATTAAAGGATTCGCGTGAACTACTGACTACTTCCTGCAACAGAATCTTGTTCTCTGGCCCAGAAGTTGGAGCTGACTCAAACTTTACTTTAGCAATAGGAAGACAAAGAGACGGTGGCCAACGTACGTCGTAGATCACGAGAATTACACACCATCATTAATATACAAGCCACCCCGAACTAAACCCTTTCATGAAGGTGGCTGTGAGAACATTTATGGCGCAACGGAATTAAAAATATGATAATTTGGATCTGAATTTGTTGTCAGCACTGGTGAAAATCAATATTAAATAAAAAAGGGAAGTTATTCGTTAACTAATATTCATAATTAGAATAAAGTCTAATCATCATCATCATCATCATTAGAGACTGATTATGCCTTTCAGCGTTCAGTCTGGAGAATAGTACCTGTAATAAAATTCCTCCATGATCCCCTATTCAGTGCTAACATTGATGCCTCGTCTGATGTTATGCCTTTTACTTCAAAATCATTCTTCACCGAATCTAAGTATTTTCTTCATGGTCTACCTCGACTCCTCTAGCCCTCCGCTGCCGAGCTCATGAGTCTCTTAGGTAACCTTGCTTCTCCCATTCGTGTAACATGACCCCACCATCTAAGTCTGTTCGCTCTGACTGCTTCATCTATGGTGTCCATTCCCAGTTTTTCTTTGATTTCTTCATTATGGACACCCTCCTGCCATTGTTCCCATCTATTAGTACCTACTGCAATCATTCTTGCTACTTTCACATCTGTAACCTCTACCTTATGAATAAGGTAACCTGTATCCACCCAACTTTCACTGCCATACAATTAAGTTGGTCGAAAGATAGAGCGGTGCACTACTAACTTAGTCTTGGTACTTACTTCCTTCTTGCAGAAGAGAGTAGATCTTAGCTGAGCACTCATTGCATTAGCTTTGCTGCACTTCGATTCCAGTTCTTTCACTATGTTGCCATCCTGTGAGAAAATACATTCTAGGTACTTGAAACTGTCCACCTGTTCTAATTTTGTTCCTCCTATTTGGCACTCAATCTGTTTGAATCTCTTTCCCACAGACATTACTTTCGTTTTGGAGATGCTGATCTCATATCATAATCATTGCACCTCTGATCGAGCTCTGAAATATTAGTTTGCAACCTTTCAATCGAATCGGCCATTACCATTAAGTCATCCGCATATGCGAGACTGCTTATTTTGTTTTCACCTATTTTAATCCCGCCCTGCTAATCTAATGTTTTCAACATATGATCCATGAATAGGATGAACAACAGTGGTGACAGGTTACAGCCTTGTCTTACCCCTGAAACTACCCTGAACCATGAGCTTAATTTGCCATCTACTCTAACTGCTGCCTGACAATCTACGTAAAGCCCTTTAATTGCCTGCAGAAGTTTGCCTCCTATACCATAATCTTGTAGAACTGACAGTAGCGTCCTCCTAGGAACACGATCATAAGCCTTTTCTAAATCTATGAAACATAGATACAAGTCCCTGTTCCACTCATAGCACTTTTCCATTACCTGCCGTAAGCTAAAGATCTGGTCCTGACAGCCTCTAAGAGGCCTAAACCCACACTGATTTTCATCTAACTTGTCCTCAATTAATACTCGCATTCTCCTGTCAACAATACCTGAGAATATTTTACCTACAACGCTAATTAAAGAGATACCTCTATAGTTGTTACAATCTTTTTTATTTCCATGTTTGAAAATTGGCGTGATTATCGCTTTCGTCCAGTCAGACGGAACCTGTTCCGACTCCCACGCCTTCTCAATTATCCTGTGTAACCACTTGAGACCTGACATTCCACTGTATTTGACGAGTTCCGGCTTAATTACATCCACCCCAGTCGATTATTTATTCACTTCAAACATGAGCAAATGTGGGGACCGATTTTGTTGAACAATAAAAATGAATCCCCATTTAAAATAACTTAATGTAATCTGAACTGAACATCGTCGGAGGAGGGATTTACAATCAACAAGCATTCAGCCACTCACACGCACGAAGCAAAGCGAAACTCACCCAACTCAGCGTGCTGATACAAAGCAGAGGCAACCGCCGCTATCGTAGGCGAAATTCAGCGTACCCGGATGTATCACACAACACAAGAAAAGTAAGCTTCGTAGGTCGCTCTGCTCTGTCTTCCTTTACTTGAGATGGTACGCGATAACAGCGATATTAAATTTCATTCAATCATACCGAGAGCATCCAGAAAATTATTGAGACACACGGCACGTGTCTGCTACATTACATATTTGCACCCCACTGAAGGCGAAGTGCTTAAAGGTCGCGTTCATTTCAACAAAAACCAGCAGAATCACAGATTTCGAAGCAAGAATACACAATATTAGCTTTAAACCCTTGAAGTCGGAGTTCGGAGCCACGTGGTTTCGAAAACCAGTAAAAATACAGAAATTCAATTTCTCGAAGATAAAGAAAAATAGCTACGGCATGCAACCCTTCGAAACGCGTAGGATATCATAAGGAAGTGAAAGAAATACAGTTAGACGCGACTGGGTAGGTTTTACATGGATAGACGAAGTCCAGACTTCAAAAATCAGAAAAGTGGAATAAATTCACAAAGTCGGAGTAAATCAACTAAGAAACACGGCATGCAGCCCCTAGAAATACGTAGTATTTCATAAGCAAGCTAATAAAGGGGGTCGTACAAGGCTAGAAGAGAATTTACTGTGGGATCTTAATGCAAAGTACAAGGCTGGAAACAAAACAAAAATTTAAAAATAGACGGAGACTTGATCGTGAGGTACTGATGAAAATCAGAAAGATGCATGCATAATTTCTTGCCTGAAGGGCATAGAAACAGACACAGGAGTAGCTGAAGGCTTTGTTCTAAGAACACACCACGTGGAGTACATATCAGGAAACGGAAAAGAATATTTCACATGCACTATATAGAATAAAAATATTCCTGCAGATTGGTTGCATCCCATAAAACTAGAAAGAAACTAAACAGAGTTCATAGACTGCCAGCTACCGATTCCCAACCGTTATCAAACCGAATTAGTTGCATATTCACCGCATTTACCTATGCAAAATCACCGAAATGAAACTGAATACATTTCCATACATCATCGGAAAAACATATCCCGAAAAATGAACCTAAGATCTGAAATCTAACTTTAACAAAGTAGACAACGAATCGCTTCCATCTCAAAGGAGGAAAGAAAATCCAGAACGTCTTACCAGCTCGAAGCGCAGCCACAGAATGTCCAGACGGCCAACGAGCCCGCCACCTGTGGCGCCACGGAGAAACCGTTCATATTGCCACATTCATTGACACAATGATAAATTATTAGCATAACAAAATCCCAGCAATATTACAGAAACTAACATTTAAAAACATGAAATGAAATTCTATTCCTCATGCCTCCGAACGAGAGGGGTTCTTGTTTAGCATAAAAAGCCATCTAGTGAGCTCAGATAATTTACAAAGTTAAAAACGTAGGGAAGACGGCAGACAGGCGTCTTTCACACTGAATAGATTAAGAACAGGAGTCACAAAATGCAAAGTACATATGGTTAAGGGGGGCTATTCTGACGATGACCAATGTAAATGCGGAAACATACAAACTAATAAACATTTACTCATATGCCTAAGGATGGAAGTTGTTTGCACAGCGGAAGATCTGCTTTTATGCAAAGACAAGGTCATTAAAGCTGCAGAGTTTTGGAAGAAGACAGTTTAGATATTCTCACCCGACACGAAAAGTAAAGTAAGTACCGGTTATTCCCCTTCTGTTTTACTCCCAAACAGAATATTTACGTGCCTCCGAAGGAGCAATAATTTATATTATCTTTGTGGTTTTATTGAGGAATATAAGTTGACTGCAGCTGAATCGTTCTGCAGTCAGCTTCAAATGCTGGCCCTATAAATTTCCCCAGTATTGTTCCTCGAAAAGAAGGTTACATTCCTTCTTGGGATTTCCGTTTTATTTCCAGAAGCATCTCTGTAGCACTCGCAAGTTGATCGAACTTAAAATTAATCGATCTAACAGTCTGTCTCTGCATTGCTCTATGTATTCCTTTCAACCGCTCTGGCGAGGAACTCAAACACTTGAGCATTAATCTAGATTGTGTCACTCTTGTGTTCTGCATGTCGTATCCCTTAAAGATTAATCAGATCTTCCTAAAATTATCCCAATAAACTCAAGTCGACGATTCGTCTTCCCCACATCTCCCCATAAATGCTTGTTTAAGCCTAGATATTTAACCGAAGTGACTGTGTCAAACAGCTCACAAATAATACTACAATGGAATATTACGAGATTATTTTTTTCCTATTCATTTGCGTCACCTTATATTTTCTTACATATAGAGCTAACTGGAGGAGGGGGGGGGGGGGGGTGGAAGGTAGAGATAGACGTGTAGTCTCTCAGCATTTATATCAATAATTTAGTAAGCAGTTAATGAACCCAAGGAGTCACTTCGTCTTCGGACTGGAATTCACAATAACGATTTGCTATAAGTGATGGGATCTGATTTAGATGTAGGGGTTCACTTACGCTCACTTTGTAAAAAGAGAAATACTGACGACCAGAGAGATCTGTCTGACTCCTTACATCTGTCTTGGACTGCCGTATTCCTTCGTATTTGCGACTATCGTACGGTCTTCCCATATGCCATCCTGAAAGCCATGGTGTATGCGTACAGATAGTTGCAGTATTTCCTTATTTCCGAAAATATTTGTACTAGTTACTACTCCAATGTGTAAGTAAATTGCAATCATGTAGGAAATTAAACAAAATTTTTGACTGAAATGAGGATTTCTTGTGAGAAACGCACGGCTTCCCTTGAATAGGGTTGATAAACACACGTAGAAATAACTTCAGCCTTGGTTAGAGATGCGAGTGTTGCATGTATAGAATTCGCAATACTAGAAAATAGCAACAACGCTTGATGCATGGACTGATGGTTGAACTTCAGTACAAACTAATATAACATATGGTACATAGTCATTAGTTTCTCATTACACAATTGATAAACAGTTACTGGAAGCAGCCATATCCATAAACTAGGTGATGAGTGATCCATCCATCGGAGGAATCGTCAGAATGTTCAGCGAACCCCTGAAGGATGTGACATATATGGCATCGTCTGAGCGGTTCCTAAGCTTTGCTCCAAAGCCTGGTTTAATAACCAGATAGAACTGATAGAAAAAATCACGCAAGGTCCCGGAAATTTTCATCGAATAACTGTGTCACATGGTACAAATTCGCATACCATACATTACTGATATTAGTCACACAGATGATTCAGTTATCTATTATGAAGTACTGTCTTACTGTCTGAGAAAGATTCAAGTGTCTCACCGGCCGTTGCTAAAATTCAGAATACTGCAAGGAGTGAAATCTTTCTTGAAGCGTTCGGAAATGTAAAATCGTGTATTTACAAAACTGAAAAACCAGTGTCCTACAAGAGCTTTTATTTGTTATAAAAAATAAATAAAAATAACGATTTTTTGAGTCCGTCAACTTACACAAATACCTGAGTGTAACAAGATGTAGTCGTATGAAACTGAATATTTACATAGACCAAATCGTAATTAAAGGACACTGACAGAACACAGTCACTCCCCGTATGAATGAGATCCATACTGGAATGTTCCCAAGTCCATATGACACATAACAAATAGGCTACGACGTTTTTCGCGATTGTGTCCTTGGATAGAACGTACCGTGTCAAATTCTGATAAAATCCAATCTTTTTCGTGATTATCTCCATTATCGTAATGAGCTGTCTATCGCAGAACTTTTTTGTTCTTTTCATTCAGCACGCTATTCTGCTATTCTGAGGAGTTGAACGGATGAGGTCCATCAAAGCATCCAAATATCAGACATTCTGATTGTTGGGCAGAAGAAATCCCAGTTAATACATATAAGGGACCTACCAATTTCGGCATATGTTTCATAACCACTGAAGACCTCTTGAAATCATTGGTCAGAACTGGAGAACTTGTACCACATTCATGAATTAATGACATTGTGGATAAGGTTGAAAATGTCTGCAAGGGTAAGGAACGGGAGATTTGGCGTCATTTAAAGTTGTCACACGGGGTGGCAAATTCCCTCGAGCCAGCCTCGAGCCGGCGATCTAATGACATCTTGGGTTGTCGGATGTTCTGCCACATAAGAGTGTCGAACTTACACTATATTTCGACTACGTAGCTCGTAACCTTCTTCATGTGCGACCAGAGAGTCAGGTCGCACCTGAAGAGGGTTACGAGCTACATAGCCAAAATAGTGTGCAAGTTCGACACTGTTATCCGGCAGAACACCCGACAACCCAAGATTTCAATGGACATAACGTTTGAAATTTTGGTAGGTAAGGCGTCTTTTAGAAAAAAAGAATTCAATTCTGAGCTGTAGAAATTGATGTTCTTCAATGCGAAGAAACATTATTCAGATGACCGCTTTTTTTTTTTTTCTTTTACAAATAATCAATGTCACTACTTCTAATTCAGTTTCACAGAGTGCAAAGATGAAGGGTGATCCAAAAGGCCGTTAACATTTGACACTGCACTAACAAGTCAGTAACAATACAAAATAAACAGTGAGGTAGAAATTGAGACACATGCTTGGAATTCTACATCTACACCTACATGGATACTCTACAAATCACATTATGTGCCTGGCAGAGGGTTCGTCGAACCTCCTTTATACTATTAATCTCCCATTCCATTCTCGAAAAGCGCGCGGGAAGAAAGAACATCTGAATCTCTCCGTTCGAGCTCTGATTTCTCGTATTTTATTCTGATGATCATTTCTACCTATGTAGGTGGGAGTCAATAATATATTTTCGCATTCGTAGGAAAATGCTGGTGATTGGAGTTTCGTAAGTAGACCACACCGCAGCGATAAGCGCCGTTGTTGTAATGATTCCCATCCCAGGCCCTGTATGATTTCCGTGACGCTGTCTCCTCTGTATCGCGACAGTACAAAACTAGCTGCCCTTCTTTGAACTCTTCAGATGCCCTCCGTCAAACCCACCTGATAAGGATCCCACACTGGGCAGCAATACTCCATAAAAGGACGGACAAACGTAGTGTATGCAGTCTGGTTAGTAGTTCTGTTGCATCTTTGAAGGGCTCTGCCAATAAAACGCAATCTCTGGTTCGCCGTTCCCACGACATTATCTACGTGTTCTTTCCAGTTTAAGTCCGAAGTAATAGTAATTCCTAGGTATTTAGTGGAGTTTACAGCCTTCACATATGATTGATTTGTCTTGTAAACAAAATATAACGGATTTCTTTTCGTACTCATGTACACGACTTCACACTTCTCATTATTTAGAGTCAAATGTTCAAATGTTTGTATAGTCTATGGGACTTAACTACGGGGTCATCAGTCCCTAAACTTACAAACTACTTATGAACTACTTACGAACTAGGACGGCACGAATATCCATGCCCGGGGGGGATTCGAACCCCCGACCGTAGTGGCCGTGCAGACCGTGACTGACGCGCCGAAGTCTCCTCGGTCACCGCGACCGGCGATTTAAGTTGCTTCACTACTCCGAGGATATCTACTTCAACATTACTCATTCTGGCCTCTGTTTGTAATTCGAAATCTGGAATATTGGTTTCGTCTTTTTTTGGTGAATCAGTTTCTAAAAGCTATGTTTAATAACTCTACTTTTGTAGCGCTATCATCTGAAAGATCGCCATTACTATCACGTAGTGAGGGTATTGTTTGTGTTTTTCCCATAGTATATTTAACATATACCCAAAATCTCTTAGGGTTTTCAGTCAAATTTCGAGAAAGTTTCGTGGTGAAAAGTATTGTAGGCATTTCGCATTGAAATACTCGCTAAATTTCGAGCTTCAGTGTAGGATCGCCAATCCTGGGGATTTTGTGTTCGTTTAAATTTAGCATGCCTTTTCCGTTGCTTTTGCAATAGTGTTCTGGCCTGTTTTATGTACCAAGGGGGATTTTTCAAACACAAATGATGGTGAAACTGATGATTGCGGATATGAAACAGGTGAAAGTGAATGGTGACACATAAAAGAGGGTGATGTGTTAGGGCTTTGGGCGTTGGGTCCTTGAGTAATTCGGCAGTTGTCAGCGGATGTTGGAGTACAAAGAACGTTAGACTGATGACCCCGTAGTTAAGTCCCATAAGCTTAACAACGTTAGCGACACGCAGGACGGGGAAGGAGAGAAAGTGCCAGTTGGAGCAAGTGTGGAATATATAGAGTGGGAGTGGGGCTACGGCTAGAGAGAGGGGTATATTTCAGGTACGAGTTCATGGTCAGGGAGGAGATCGTGGTTGAAATATCGTTCAGACAGGATACCTAGGGTGTGGAGACAGTGGGAAGTATGGACACATTGATAGTGGCGCAACAGCGGTCCAGGATTCTCCAGGACTGGGGAGACGAGAAATTGCTGGGAATAAAGTTGATGGGAGACACAGGGAGGTGTAAGTCTTCTAGGTGTTTGAGGAGATGCGGAAACTTGATTACCTTGTAAACGAGGCGGCAGGGAAGAGTAGACAGATGCGGATGGCAAGTGCATGGAACGCTAGGATTTCTATCGAGTGATGAAAGGTTAAAGCTGCAGAAGTCCATGCGTCGTTGGCATACGTCAGGATAGGATGGATGAGGGTCTTGTAGGTATAGAGGACGTTACAGGTTTGGAATCCCCATGTTCAGTAGTTTCAGTCTGTTGTAGGCTATTTACTGGATGGTTAGTAGGTGGAGTTTCCAGGTTACATTACGGTAAAGGTTTAGTCCAAGGAATTTAAGTGTGTTAGACCAGTGGTTGGCAACAGATGGATTGTAATCTACCAGTAGATCGCGAGTGCTTATTTGGCAGATTGCGTGAGTACGGAGAGTGCAGAAGAAAAATCGTTGTATAAAATTGATTTAGTAGCAGCGACAGGGGCGTTCTTTACTCAATTTTGTTTTATGAATTAACAATCGCGATTAACTACTAACTGCTGCCTTTATATAGTGTGGACGGGATATTTTCAGACTTGGATATTAACTGTGATCTTGTCGCATGATAATAATAGCGTACTTAGTGTAACTTCACGCGTAATGAGTAGCGTATGAAAGAATCGCAAAGTTTATCACTTTTATTTCGAATGTGAACAAGAGTTTTCTTAGTCGAAAAAAATTGTGCATGCATTAGTTTATTTTGTCAAGCTAAGACTGCATTTGTGGCGTGTCAGTGCCGAGTTTCCTTTTCACGGTGAAATGAGAAAAGAAAATATCAAGAAATTTAAACATCTCTTAATTAACGGTGAATATTATGCAACAATGATCTCTACTTTCAGAGATTATTTCAATTACCGGTTTTCAGATTTTCAAAAGTTTTTTTATCTTTCCCTTGGGCAAACCTCGAACTATTGAATATATTCACGGAATGTATTACATTAAACGTGAATGGGTAAAGATGAAACAGTGTACGCAGTCGGGATTCGAACTAGGTTCTGTTGCGCTGACCCCTAAACCACTTGGGACACAGCGATCACCACCCCTGCGCGGAATTACTCAAGTACGCCTCCCGTCATATACTAATTCTCAACTCTTTGCTGCCCACTAGAAATAAAAATCGTAGTTTCTGTTTTTGTAAACTGATTCCCGTAAGAGTAAGGATATAGGAGTGCCTCCGCTCTCAAGAAAGGATCATTGGCCGTCATGATCATATTGTATAAGATATACATTGAAATGAAATGGTTTGTATCTCAAAAGTGTTACTGCATTCAAAAAAATTGTGGCCTCTAATTCCTCAAGAGAAGTACCCTGTATTTCTTAATGTTGCTATTGGTTGCAGTTGCATCTACGTACTTTTGCGAATCATTGTTTTCAAATATCAGTTTTATTAAAAATAAACGTATAACACGGTTGACCGACAAATACCTGGATTTCTGTATTCGACAATGCGTAACAAGTTATTCACCTCATATCATGGAAGTTGTTAACGGAACATCTACTTCTCTTTCTCAGGCCGTTCCTCTTCGGGGGCATGGGCATCCTCCCTCGGGCATGGATGTTTGTGTTGTCTTTAGTATTAGTTAGTTTATAAGTAGTTTGTAAGTTTAGGAACTGATGACCCCGCAGTTAAGTCCCATAAACTTAACAAACACTTCAACATTTCAACCTCTTTCACATTCAGTGTAAGGTAATATTTGTAAAACATTTTTATATTTTGAACAAATAACGATTATGTGAAAGCTTTATTGTCAGTAGTGTAGTCTTACAGCATTGAAATTGCAGTATGAAATAGTAGATCGCGAACGCTTTGTTGTTGCCTATCCCTGTGTTAGACTGAGTGACGTAACGGTTGTCTATCGTGAGGTAGAGTACATGGAGACGGAAGTATCGAGTACTTTTTCCTGTAATTATGGTCTGCATTTTAGAGCGATTGAAGGAATGGTACCATTGGTCACAGCAGCGGATGGAGTAGTGGAATGTTTGGAAGATGGGGGTGTAGGAAGGACAGCTAGGAAGGCTGTGTTATTGCAATATTGTGGAAACGACACGGTTGGGGGTGGCTTTGGGGCATGTCGTAGAAAGAAGGTAAAGTACTGGTGACAGGAAAGACACCGGGGTACTCCAGCAGTTGAATGGAAGACGCGGAATGGTGTTGTTTATTCTTTATTATTTTTTAAATTTATTTTTTAACCACTACATAGGACTGACGCTTTCTGCGGAGGGAGGTGATAGGGTGGATTAAATTGATTGGACGTGCATAACAGTGGAGGTTAAAGAGGAGACCGGAATGCCATACACGGTTATAGGCTCTTTCAATGTCACGTGAGAGGAATAGGGACGGCGACGCTTGTTGAATTTGTCATAAATGGAATGAATAACATGGAGGAGTTGGTCATCTGTGAAGAATTTGGGCCGAAAGCCATACTGGATGAGAGGTAAAGAGAAGCATTGCTGTAGTTTCATGTAGATATGGCGGATCAGAATGGATTCAACGACCTTGCTGAAGACGGAGGTTAGGCTAAGGGTTTCAATGGGGTGGCGGCGTTATTGGGTTTGGGATAAGGAGGATTTTGTAGGTGTTCCATGGCACTGAATAATAACTGATATGAAGAATGGTTATACAGGCAGAAGAGGAAGTGAAGGAAGAAGAAAGGCTATATTTCAGGTGGGGATATGTGATGAAATCATTACTGATGCTGTGTTGCGTGATATGAGTGTTCAGTTCTGTTTGTGGTTTACAACGTCAGTATTGAAGGTCGGAAGCAACGCGATCGGAAAAAGTATCAATGTGCTCGTGGACCTCAGGGGCCATGGAGAGATCAAAGTGGAGGTTTTCGGGGATGATGAATGTGTTTGTGAGCTAAGAATTTAAAAAGTTGCACCTGCTTAGGTTGTCCGATTCGGGTTTGTTGTTGTACAGTAGATGGTAGGATGAGGTCGTGTTACGTTATAGGCGATAGTAGGCTTTCGAGTACTTCCCAGAATTTATTGGCTGCCGCAGCAGTATAGCCGTGTGCACTGAGCCGCCCAGCTGCGGTGCGCGCGGCCGGGATTCGAGTGCTCTAAATGTTCAAATGTTTGTAAATCTATCGCACCAAACTGCGTGGTCATCAGTCCGTAGCTTACAAACTACTTAAACCTAGGTAAACTAACCTAAGGACAACACACACATGCTAGCCGGCCGCGGTGGCTGAGGGGACTGAGGCGCTCCAGTCACGGTCTGCACGGCCAGTACGGTCGGGGGTTCGAATCCCCCCTCGGGCATGGATATTTGTGCCGTCCTAGTTCGTAAGTAGTTTGTAAGTTTAGGGACTGATGACCCCGTAGTTAAGTCCCATAGACTATACAAACATTAGAACATTTGAACAACACACACACCAATGCCCAAGGGAGGACTCGAACCTCCACGGCGAGCAACCGCGCGCTCTGCAGCGAGACGCTTTAGACCGCTCGGCTACTCCACCGCGGCTCGAGTGCTCCCTCGGGCATGGGTACATGTGTTGTCCTCAGCAGACGTTAATTTAGTGTAAGTAGTTTGTAAGATTAAGGACTGATGACAAACGAAGTTAAGTCCCTTAAATTTACAAACGTCTGAACGTTTTCGCTTATTGGAAATGTTGTGTTGAGTGTTGTGCAGATCTGTGGCCAATCCCGGCGGCGTTTGGAATTCCAGAAGTATTTGGTGTGTCGCTGTAACTGCTGGCGGTGCGTCAGTTTGTCTCGGTCATGTACGTGAAGGAAAGACCGATACAGTCTGCCTGAGTCACGAAGGAGGTCCAGATCTCGTGAGGAAGTGTGGGTGTGTGACGGTAGATAAGACGAGTAAGTATGTGGGCGCTGATTACTTCAGTCGGGTTTTGCAGCAGGAAGAAGGAGTATGGGTGCTATCTCCATTGGTGTCAAGAGAACAAGGGTGGCGTTCTAGGCCGGTAGTGATGTACTCCCGGTGGGTATTCCAGTTGGTGCAATTGTAGTACTGGATCAGTTTTAATGGGAGGGGATGGGGTCAGGCTTGGTGGTGTGGGTGGTCACTACCAATCGGATGTGGTGTGGTGTTGCTTTGAGGTCGGGTGTGGCAGTTGAGAGGAACCAGATGACTGGAAAAGGAGAAAGTAACGACACCGGCTTGAGAACGACTATGGTTCTGGATAGTGAGGTCTGCTGCAATAATATAGGTGGAAAAAGATTTATCAAGTAGGTGAGGAATTTGTGTTGTTTGTTAGGCTTATAAGACTTAACTACAGGGTCATCAGTCCCTAAACTTACAAACTACTTATAAACTAACTTATAGTAAAGACAACACAACATCCACGTTCGAGGGATAATTCGAACCCCCGACGGGAAACGGCCTCGCGCATCGTAGCATAGCGCCTCAATGCGCTCGGCCACTTCGCCGCGGCAAGAGGAATTTGTGTGGGAGAGTGTGATTGGGATGGATGTATATGGTGGTGTAGGTTTCATTAAGGGGTTTGAAGTATAAGGAAAGGATGATGTGTTCGTCAGGATGATTGAGCAGGGGTTGTGGCTGACATTTGTACTTGTTATAAAGAGCACCCACTTTGCTAAAAAATAAATCGTTATGCTCATTATTTCTTTTGTATTATATGAAACGCCATCTGTTAGTCATTTTGTGCACTTTTGTCTTCAATAAAACCCTATGTCATTTCAAGCCCATGTGTGTATTTCTACCACTCAAACTACATGGTGTTTTGCAGTCGGGAGTGTCATGCTATTGCTCACCTAAGGTACAAATCTATTTGATTTGTTATAGCTGGGGCACCATCTCCTGTCAAATTGGAAAACTTTTCGTATTGAAGATCAAACTTTTTCATACAGGTTCTTGTTTCATCTTGCCCTGTTGTTGTACTTTTCATGTCAAGAAATTCTTAAGTTACTCTTTAGTTCTGTCACTCTCTCGCAAAGACAGCCAACTGGGCTGTATCTGAGAAATCAGCAATTTCACCAACCGCTCAACTGTTAATTAACACTAAATTTTTCTTTGGGAGAAATTTCCATATCGTTAGCCATGTACCACCTGGAAGACAAGGCCTCAACTGGCCGTCACGCTAGCTGACTGGCTGGCGGTGGGCGAGCCCCAGCTGGTGGCCGTTGCCTTTAGGTGTGACGTAGGCACGGCCAGTTGTGAGGCCTTGTCTTCTAGGCGGTGTTGACGCAACTCGTCGCACTATGATTTGATATGACAAGCCTGTATTTTTCATTAATAATATGTGTTCTGGCCACGATGCTGATGCTAACATTCTTTGACGAATTCTCCGTTAGATGAAGGTTTTCCTTTTTGTCACCGGCTTCTGATTCATAAAGCTTAGTTTTTGTACAGATTCCGAGTTTCCTTTTTGTATTTTAAAAATGGCCCCACTGACCGGCCATTGTTTCAATGAATTGATTAGATCGATTCTTATTTGGTCTCTGTAAATCGTAGTTGGAAGAGTGTCCCGGAGAATAATGGTACTCTGAGTGGTACTCCTTGCAAACTATCATTCTTTCATTACGGGTGAAACAATATCTTTCTCCTTTTTGTTGTCTTCTCCACCCACAGTGTTGACGATGTAGTACATTGACAGTATAGGAGATATTCCAAATCTCAGTCAATTATATTGCGTGTATTTCACACGAAAAAAGTTTCACCTAAACTCTGTCCTTAGGAATCGTAAGATACATACTGTCTTTGCGAAAATTGTAAACTTGGCAAATCTTTATCAGTGGAATATTGTTATTTACTATTACACTTATGTTTCTGTGGATAATAATTGTATATTTCCATACTAAAAAGTGCAAAAAAATACGTATCTTCATGAATGACATAACTGTATTAACAATAATGAACTTGCAAATTACTGATGAAGGAGGGGAAGAAAAATGATTAAGAAGGAAAGGATTGACAGTGGCTGCATTAGGAAATTGAAATGAAACAATGGCGACAGTTGAAAATATGAGCAGCCGGGTCTCCCGCTTGGTTGCGCACACACACACCGATAGAATATCGGCGAGCGCCACTTGCACTCACGCCGGTCAAACGAGCAGTCGCTTCGCTGTCGTTGATTCCAAACATAAATTAATGAAGCCCAAACGACTTTGCATAATATATGATGGATATTGCTCACATGAGACAGAACTAATTAACTACTGAAACTTTCATTAGGTTACCATTTACGAAATGCACTTTTTCTTTGCTCTCCATTTTCCCAAAACCCTCATTCAGTTCGCAGGAAACTTGTATTTACATATCTCTAGTCTCATTTCTATATTCAGACGTGTCCAAATCTTTGTTCCACAAAACTGGTTGTGCTGCCACTAGCAAAATAAGTATATCATGAGTTATCTATTAGTGGCCGCGACGGGGCGGCTGAGCGCAATGAGGCGCTATGCTACGATGCGCGAGGCCGTTCCCCGTCAGGGGTTCGAATCCCCGCTCGGGCATGGATGTTTGTGTTGCCCTTAGTATAAGTTAGTTCATACGTAGTTTGTAAGTTTAGCGACTGATGTCCCCTCAGTTAAGTCCCATATGCTTAACAAACAACATAGGTTAAGGAAAGCCAAGCCTAAGTTTTTAGCTTTGTATATTTGTAGAAAGATTTTGACAATGTTGACTGCAATAGACTCTTTCAAATTCCGAGGGTAGCATGGGTAAAATCTAGGGAACGAAGAGTTATATTCATAATTAACGATTGTAACTGTAAGTACCTCGATAAATACAGAGCCCCGGCTGAGCGGCCGAGCGCATTGAGACGCTACGGTACAATGAACGAGGCTGTTCCCCCTTTGGGGGGTTCGAATCCCCCCTCGGGCATGGTTGTTTGTGCTGTCTTTAGTGTAAGGTAGTTCATAAGTAGTTTGTAAGTTTAGAGACTGATGACCCCGCAGTTAAGTCCCTTAATCTCTACAAACATTTGAACATTTGGAGACATTGCAAATGTATGCATATATGAATGTATACAGTGGTGGATTTACCAGTAGGCTGAGAAGGCTGGAGCCTAGGGCGGCAGATTTTAGGAGCGTCAAATTTGTGACAAAAAATTTTAAACTCTAAGTAAGTGTAATAAAAGAAATTTAATTACGTTTACAATGTTCAAATGTTTGTATGGCTTATGTGACTTAACTGCGAGATCATCAGTCTCTAAACTTACAAGCTACTTATGAACTAACTTATATTAAAGACAGCACAAACATCCATGCCCGAGTGGGGATTCGAACCCCTGACGGGGAACGGCGTCGCGCATCGTAGCATAGCGCCACAATGCTCTCCGCCGCGGCCTACGTTTACAGAATGCACATTAGTCTGTAAGAAGTATTAAGGTATACCTTACAGTCACACGATTAGTGGTATTTGACTGTGCTTTTATTACTCCAGAAATATATACAAAAACTATTTTTTGTACAATCTTATCCAAATAGTTGGGTTCTAAAAATAATATGGGAAGTGAGACTTCGATCCCCCAGTTCACACTTATACTAATAACGGAAAAAGATTGTATAATTACGACGATAGTGTACAAAACATTATAATTAGTATGACTGTGAAATATGATATCGAATTCTAGATGTTAGCACGGGCGGAAAAATTTGAAGACTGCTGGCGGAAAATATGAAAATCCGCCACTATATGCCTCAAACAAGCAAATGATCATTTCTGTGTGGATATAGCAAGCTGCCCGATACTTTGCGAGAAAAAAGATAAAGCTACGAGAAAATGGAATCGTGGACACACTTACTACGCAATAAGTTGGTGATTTGGGGCACGACTAGAAACGTATCTGGATAGCCAACCGCTCAGAGGGCTCCGTAATAAAGAAGAGTGAAGAACATAATAGAACAAAGACTCGGTCCAGCCGAGGATAAAAAAAGGACCACACTGACACAAAGTTTCAATTTCGCCATTGAATTTCATTAAATGCCACGAAACAGACAAAAACCTGAAATATTTATTTTTTGTATACATATATTGATTCGGCAATGAGTTCTGTATACAGTTTTGTATTTTAGTCGTATAGGCGCTACGTCGACTATGGCGAGAACTGTGTACGGAGGGCAGCGGTGCGTGTGCCAGGTGCCATGACATCGGTGGTCTGCTGACGGGCTTATTGCCAGTCTGCGGAATGTGGACGGCCGATATTCTACAAGCTGGCTACCCGTGCTCGCGTTCCGGCCGTCTCAAACTTCCACACGCTATGGCTGCAGCGCCCCTTATCGTCCATGCCCTCTTACACTCGCCATTACGGATTCCCATGCGCGGTCGAACGTATGACCGCATCTGTGGTGAAGTAAGTAAAGCTAACGCCGTCTTCGCGTGTAAAGACTTATGATATTGGTGTGGTGTCTGTTCTTTCCGACATGTCAGAAAGAACGGACGCCATACCAATATAATAAAAAAACTCGTGATCTGCTGATTGATAATCAATACAGCCAATATGTATACCGATCTTCATAACTGAGCGAGTCATTTGGAACAATATTATAAATATTGGCACAGGTCTTATTGGTCAATCGAATACCGGAATAAAATGTGGGTTAGTTAGTAGTGAATAGGCCAACTAAATCTCTAAGAAATGGAATAATAGTAAAATAGAATTATTTTTCCTGATCTTACGAACGTCATAGAGGGGCAGATTTAAGTAAAATCTGACATCCGTTCGCGAGGTTATAGTGTGCTATCAACTTCCGAGCAATTCCGGAAAAATTTCTAACGTCAGCCGAACAGCACAGCTGCATTAACGGGTTTCACGACCCTACTGATGGCTACAGACCACAGCAGCAATTGAGCTCGTGTACGACCCCCATTGTAAGTTACATACACATACAGCCACCCACACAATGCCATACGCACGCGTCGCTTTGGGATATAGTATTTTCACCATTAAACATTGTCCCCGAATTACGAACTTGAATAAACCGTTGATGAATGATGGGAAATATGCGACTTTGAGAGCTAACTATTGAGCTCAAAATCACTGCAACAGAGAGTCACTGATTGAGAACTGAAACAAAGAAAGGAGCGAGTTATGGGACGCGCCACCGCAACACGCGCAGGAACCTTGTTTAGCCGCTTGCTCGGCGCCATGCTGTGAACGCCGGGGCATTTTGACGGCTGCGTCAAGTGGGCGAGAACAGCTACGGCTAGTGGGTTAGCAACCACCCCATGCCTCACAAGCACGATTGTTTGCGACCGCGTACAACCGACAAAGTTAGTTAACTTCACGTACACCGCGATCCACCGTAAAGTACGTGGCGAAAGGTACACAGTACCACTACTAGGCACTTTATTTCCTGTTCCACTCCCAAATTGAAAGAGGAAAAAAAGAATGTCCATACATCTCTGTATGAGCCATAATTTCTCATGTCTTGTCTTTGTGATCTTTAGGGGAAATGTAAGTAGGTGGCCAGTGGCGTAGCTATGTCACCAAGGGCCCCAGGGCAAAAATGACATTGGGGCCCTCTTTACACTAATACTGTACAGATGCAAAACTACTTCATCATCAGCTCCTAACCGCCCACAGGAAGACATAATAAGACAAACCTAAATACTACTAAGTAAATTATTATGTGTCACGCAGCAGATAATATTTAATCGTACTCTCTAATATAAGTGTGAAAGTTAGTTTGTTATGCTTTCACGCAAAAATTACAGGTGATGTGGATGAAATTTTGCAGAAGGATAGAGATAGAGTTGGACCTGGGTAGAACATACAGATAAAAATGCCCCATGGGATATTTTTCTTCAGCGGTGACATCAAGCGGACTTTTGTTAGTGCCGACAACTCACTCTCGCTAAACTACTGCGCTGTTAGCTCATTTCGTAGATAGCCCAGTCAAAGAAGGATAATAGGGGGCCGGCCGCGGTGGCCGAGGGGACTGTCACAGTCTGCACGGCCACTACGGTCGGGGGTTCGAATCCCTCCTCGGGCATGGATATTTGTGCCGCCCTTAGTATTAGCTAGTTCATAAGTAGTTTGTAAGTTTAGGGACTGATGACCCCGTAGTTAAGTCCCATAAGCTTTACAAACATTTGAACATTTTTGATAATTGGGGAAATATTCGTGTAGGAGGGTTTCATCAAAAGTAAGTTGTCGGATTTTGTTTCATGAAACATGAAGGATTGAGCCGTGCCCCTATCAGTCTTCTTGAAGTATATGTTAAGTCTCTGGCCAGGAAAAAATAATAAGTAATAAGTAAAATAACTAAGTCGATATCTTCGCTTATTATCGTGACAGTGGGGTGGAGGGCACCTTCTTCATGCACAATTAACTATTGAGACAAAGTAATTATTACATGAAACTTCTGATACGTGAATGTAATTAAGCTTTTAAATGGCAGAATAAAATAGTGTGCGGGTAGAAACGTACCTTAAAAGATTGCGTGATGTGCTGAATTCTCACCATTACTTTAAAACACAGTGAAGTGGTTTGTTTTTCACATAGAAGAACTGAGCAGGATGCGGCGGAGGGTATACTGTTAGTATGAACGTAAATCGAAGAGCGAATAGTTCTCATGGTATGGGAAGGCACCGTTCCCAGAAAAAAGGCACAGAATGCCGAATCAATTTCCCGTCTTCCATTGCAAGGTAGTGAGTAGAAAGGTATGTAGATTCTGTTCGGTATTCCTTTCAGTATTAACGCATTTGTGGAAAACAAACATGCCTGTTTACTGGCGCAACGCATTTTGTCTATCTGCGCACTACGTCATCTGTGATTTATGAGATGCACTGTGGAACGGTCTGTATAACTTTGTAAAACACCTTGTAATTTCCTTTTGCGACGTAATGGGGTAGACATAGTGGGGGGCTCGCTTTCTCGCTATTCGTTTTGCAAGAGCACAAAGAACGGCAATGCCTGACCATTCCAGCGGTCTGCCCTTTCCTGCACCTTCTGCCTCCAACCCCCCCCCCCCCCCCCCTCTTCCTGCTGTCACCTGTCACAACCGCACAACAAATCATTTGCCCAATGCTGTTCTACTGTACTGAAATATGCTGTATACATTAAATATTTTGTCTTAGTCCATTCTGTTTAACAATAACTATATTAACATATTGGCTGCCAAAGGTATACTTGGGTTACGGCCCCCCCCCCCCCCCCCCCCGGGCACCATTTACCTTTTTTTTCATATACTGCTTTAGTTTGCTTGAAGTAAGCAATTTAAGTACAAATAAGTTGAAAATATTGCAATTTAGTACCTTAGTTTATGTTTTTTGTGCGAGCTACATATGACTCACATGGCGCCAGATTAAAGTGCCAGGTGTGTCATTTGCTATGTCGCTAATAATTTTGGGTCAGTACTCCTGTAAGTCTTTTATTCCACAACATTACTTGCGTACAGTTCCATTATTGTTTTTCTGCATTGTTACTACAGTCTATAATCAGTGTTGTTTGCTCCGTAACACAGTGATATTGTAGCAGGAGAAAGTGTCTCGTAGAAGTTATGTAGATGAACAAAGGCATGTGCAGAAGCTTTAAGATGAAGTTATGGACATAAGTGAAGAAGATGAAGATACTACTGAAATGTAAAAATAAGAGGAATGTGTTGATGCTGAGTACTGTTCATGGAGAGGAAGAAGCTGAAGTTTAAACCAATAGGGGCACAAAGAAAAAACCAGGAATGATAACTGACTATAATCAGTCATTTATAGATCTCTCTCGCCAAATGAACTCCTATATTGTCTAAGGCGGGGTGTGGAATTGTACAGGAAGCTTGCCATTTAACTGTTGACAGGGTCAGCACTGGTAAATGCTCTTGTGATTTACCGATACATCAACAACAAGATCATCTCAATCACAGAATACAAAGCGGAAGTGACTTTGAGACTCCATACAGAAGATGCCGATGCCTCTGAGAAATCTCTCAACATAGCCACCGAGCTGCCTGCAGATTGTGCTCTTGTGAACATGGGAACAGCAAGTCATAGGTGTACGGATGCTACGAAAAAATGAAGAATGAATTTGGACGAGAGCAAGCTGTCAAGAAATGTAAACAAACTTCATGGAAATGTAAGAAATTGTGAACCATATTTTTGCGAAGTTTGTTTCTTCATAAAGCACAGTGCATGCAGGTGTTAGAGATACAAAGTGTAATTACCCAATTTTTTCAGTCTGTTTCATTTTTGTTATAATTCAAACTATATGTGATATATAATCTACTGTATAAGTCATATGTAACACCAAATAATAAATTATAAAAACAAGGAAACTCCAATATGACTGGGCCATGTCAGTTATATGTTGTTGTTGTGGTCTTCAGTCCGGAGACTGGTTTGATGCAGTTCTCCACAATACCTTATTATGAGCAAACCTCTTCAACTCCTCATAAGAACGGCAACCTACATCTGTCTGAATATGCTTACTGTACTCATCTCTTGGTCTTCCTCTGCGGTTTTTACCCCACACACTTCCCTCCAATGCTAAATTCACAATTCCTTGATGTCTAAGAATGTGTCCTACCAATCGATCCCGTCTTTTAGTCAAGGTGTGCCAGAAATTCCTTTTCTCCCCAATTCTGTTCAGTACCTCATTAGTTATGCGATCCACCCACCTAATCTTCAGCATTCTTCTGTAGCACCACATTTCAAAAGAGAGGAGAAATTAAAAGTCGAAATTCCTTCATTCAATTAAAATATTTTATACAGTATTACGTCTATTATCGGAAGTGGTTTGGGGACATGGATATTCGGAAAACCGATTTATTCGGATATTCGAACTGTACACTTCTATTTGCCAATAAGAAGTAGTGTACAGAAAATGTATTTATACTGTATTTGGAGGAGCGCGATCCTTCACATTGCACGCCACAACACTTGGAAAACGCAGCTGTTGCTGTGAGTAGCTTTGATGCTGCCGCTACTTCTGCTGCTACGCCGACTGGAGTGTGCCGATTGTTGGACACATTGACTGGCCGCTTCGCCTGTCAGCAGCGCCACATAGTGGCGTCTTGTGAAGGCCTAATTAGAAGTATTGTTCCGCCAGCCGGTGGCCCAGTGCGGCTACTGTGGAAAACAGTTTCTGGGGAAGGGGATATGATGGACGATACGGTGGTGAGGTAAAAAAAAGAATTAAATAAAAAATTCGACGCTCTACTGTAACTTTTTTGGATCGTCGCTCACGAAGGCCGAGGGGCCCCTGGAGCTTGGGGGCCCCGGGGCACTGCCCCGGTGTCGCGAATTCTGGGCCCAGTGAATTCTGGGCCCAGTGAATTCTGGGCCCGGAAAAGGTCGGGCCACTAATCCTCCTTCCCCCCCCTCCCATCCTCACGCCGGGGTGTGTGCCGGCCGGGCCGGTCGCGGTGACCGAGCTGTCTGCGGCGCGCCAGTCACGGTCTGGGGTTCGAATCCCCCCTCGGACATGGATATTTGTGCCGTCCTTAGTATTAGCTAGATCATAAGTAGTTTGTAAGTTTAGGGACTGATGACCCCATAGTTAAGTCCCATAAGCTATCGATTGATTTTCTCAGGGAAGCCAAAACAGTCTTGGTCCAACCCGCCACTGCCCCTACCGAAACTAAGCTATACAAACATTTGAACATTTGGTGCCGACCGGCAGATAAACGAGCCGACTTCATTATTTTGCACCGGTAGCTTGGTTCATGTAAACACACTCGGCCCTGAAATACTTTTCTACAAACATTACAAGGCAACAGTGACCGGCATTGTTATAGTACATGTGGCTGCAATTCGAGTGGTTCCAATGTTTCCAGAAAACATTGTGGGCCAGTGTTATCGGCAATAACAATTGTTATGGCCCGTGCAAACGTAGCTTTACGTGCTGTACTGATGAATGAGGTGTGGAGATGATCAAACAAGAAACAAAAGTGATACAGTTGGAAGTGGTCATGTAATTTCTGTTTGACAACTTTTACTTATGATTGGATATTCAGAAGCAACCATGGAAAACCTGGAAACCAAATTACAAACACAGAATTTCAAAATATCGTCTGTTTGACAAAGAACATTTAAATTAACGTAAAATAAAATCTGTTCCACACCCATCGACCTGCGAATGTTAGACCTACATGTAATGTACATGAACCAGGAGTGTGCACGTATAGGTGAAATAATCTGCGTATTGCTTTCCATCTCACTCATAGCGCTAAATGTGCATGGCCCCTACATATGACTTCGAAACAGGAAAACCCTTTCTATTTTGTAATTATAATCATGCATAACGTTATTAGTATTGCCAAATGTAAAATATATAGAATCAGCAATATGAACTCGCGTATTGAGACACACATTAAAACGAGAGTGTGTGAACCATAAAATAATTTACATAATAAGACTGTGTGTTTACGGCTACAATGAATGACATGATTATCCATACCATGATAGAGAATGCATCGTAAAACAAGGGAAAACAGGAAAAAATTAGAGGCAGTGCAATACGCGTTTAAAAGAGGTAATATCTTTGAACATTATGTCAACATTCAACGTTGCTCTTCCGGCAGCAGGACAGTTTGTTTCCGTTGGTGGTCATTTGAAGGGCAGTGTTAACGCGGCTCTGACAGGACGGCATAACATCATAAATCTTAAAGTAGGCATTAGGAAAAAATTAATTTTGCTCATTTCTTTTTGCAATCTGTATCTCCAACGTAGAGTCGCATTTGTGGACCACTTCCATTTGATCTTCAGTATTATCTATGCCAAATTTCTCCTTGTCAAAATGCAAACCTAATGCAATTTTCTTTTTGCTACCATAAGTACTTTCTTCAAATCGCCACGTATGAAGGAGCTTCGAGACTGGCCAGTGGAGGGCTCCTCAGCGACAGGACATTCATAAACCCCGTAATTTGCATATTTGGCTTCTTTTGTGGTATATTATCACGCAAACGCACTTTAAGATTATGTGTCGTTCTGAACGCAGTTTTAACTCTTTGCTTCCAAAAAAGGATCGTTAGTTCCGGGGTGTGGTGTGATGGTTGCAGTGGTTTTTTTCATTGGGGCGAATGTAGTGGCGTGGGAAATGGGGATGTAAATGAGGCTCACCAGTGGTTTTGTAGGATCTGCAATAGAGATAGGAAAATAATGGAACAGGAGGGGAAAATTGCAGCTCTTCAAGCTGAATTAGATAAGGCAAGGGAGACTCTGAGCAGGTTAAGGAGGGAGAAGGGTGAACAGCGGTGGGAAGTGGCAACAGGTAAGAGGGGGAACAGAATTAGGACAGTTTCAGACAGCTTTGTCCTTAATGTGAAAAATAGATTTGACCTGTTGCCTCAGTCAGGATCGGATGAGCCTCATGTAGCTGTAACTGTAGAAAGGACACAACAGACTTTCAAAAAGGACTTGAAAAAGGTAGGGAAAACTGAGAAAAGAAAGAAAGTCTTGTTGTTAGGTAGTTCCCATGGTAGAGGTGTTGGCCAACTACTGCAGGAAGAGCTAGGACCAGGGTAGCAGGTCACAAACGTTTTCAAACCAAATGCGGGCCTGGGTCAGGTAACAGAGGATATAGGTTCTTTATGTAAGGATTTCACAATGGAGGATACCGTGGTTATAGTGGGTGGTCCGGGAAACAGCATTGACAGAAACTGTGAATATTCTATAGAGTGTGACCTGGTGAAGATATCATCGGCAACGAAGCATACTAGTGTGGGATTTGTATCTGTCTTGAGTCGCCATGATCGGCCTCATTTGAACTCTTCTGTCAGGAGAGTAAACTTGGAGTTGGAACGGCTACTCATGTCAGATATGGGGTCCCATATTGGTTTGATTCCTGTGGATGATATCTGTAGGTGGGACTATACTAGGCATGGCCTTCACCTCAACAGGAAAGGGAAGGGAAAATTGTCTGTGTTGATCGCAAGTAACTTACGGGGGGGCACTGTCACAAATGGTAAAATACCAGTGGTTACAGGTGTCAGAGGGATGCCTTTTTTAGGATAGGGAGGGGGGGAAGAAAACCAGTTTTGAGAGAGCTTGTAAGACACCCTCAGTTTGGAAAAGCAGATAAACAGGAGATAGATTTTAGCAAACAATATTTAACAGAAAGTAGTCAGAAACTTCCAGTAAATCTTACTCAAGCCATTAGTATGCAATATCAGTTATCTTTATTACATCAAAATATTCCAGGACTCAGAAATAAACTTGATGAACTACTCATTTGTATTGATGAAATAGATTCCTCTAGCCCAATTGACATAATTTGCCTCTCTGAACATCATGTGGCCACTGGTATAGATATGTTAAACATTCCAGGATTTAATTTAGCTTCACACTTCTGTAGAGTAGATATGGAGGGAGGAGGAGTTGCCACATTCATTAAAAACTGCTATAAATTCAAGAATATTGATATAAATAAATTCTGTCTAGAGCAGCATTTAGAAGCTTGCGCAACAGAAGTAGAATTCCATAACAGATGCTATATAATAGTAACTATTTACCGAGCACCTGCAGGAAATTATAATCTATTCCTAAATCATCTAGAAGCTCTATTGGGTTATTTAACAGGAAGAAATAAAGAAATCCTGGTTGCTGGTGACTTTAATACAGATTTTCTTATGCAGTCTTCCAGTAAAAATTTATTGCAGTCAGTAACTTTGTCTTTCAATCTAACACACACTGTAAACTTTCCAACTAGGGTAACTAAAACCTCTAGGACAGCAATTGATAATATTTTTATAGACAAATCAAAGGAACAAAATCATATCATAAAACCAATAATAAATGGCCTGTCAGATCATGATATGCAGCTCCTTGTTTTAGGTATAGATTCTAAACAGATTATGAAGACTGCAAAATGTACATACAGGAGAGTAGTGAACCCACCAAAAATTGAAAATTTTAGAAAACTCCTCAAAGACATGAACTGGAGAGATGTATATAGTGCTAATGGCATGAATGAAAAATATAATGTATTCATTAATAATATTAGTATCATGTTTGAAAACTGTTTTCCTCTAAAAGTAACGCGCATTAAACAGAAGTCTATAATAAAACCTTGGATTACACAAGGAATAAAGATTTCATGTAAGACAAAAAGGAGTATGTATCTATCAGCCAAGAGTAGTTGCAATGATGATGATTTAACTAAATATAAGGAATACTGTAAAATATTAAAAAAAAATATTCAGGTATCTAAACAAATGCACTATGAAAAGAAGATAGCAACATCAGGAAACCAAATAAATACAATATGGGATATAGTGAAAGAAGAGACTGGTAGAACCAGAAAGGAACAAGAGCAGGTACGGTTAAGAGTAGCTGAGACATTAGTAACTGATGGGCATAGTGTGGCAAATCTATTTAACAAGTACTTTATATCCGTTACTGATAGTATGGGATTGTCTGGGTCAGTAAATAATGCGCTTGAATATTTGAAACTAGCATTTACAAATAACTTCACACACATGAATATGTCAGTCACTTCACCACAAGAAATATCTTCCATAATAAAATCTTTAAAAACAAAGAATTCCAGTGGATACGATGAAATATCAACAAAGTTAATTAAAGCGTGTTCTTGTGAACTTAGCATAATCTTAAGTTATTTGTGTAACCAGTCTGTTATAACGGGAACATTTCCTGATTGGCTAAAATATGCAGATATTAAACCTCTCTTCAAGAAGGGGGATAAAGAGATACCATCAAACTACAGACCCATTTCACTTTTGCCAGCATTCTCAAAAATTATAGAAAAGGTAATGTACAAGCGGCTTCTCAACCACTTAACCACAAATGGCATATTGTCTAGAACACAGTTTGGATTTCTGAAAGGTTCCGATATTGAGAAGGCTATTTACACTTTCAGTGAGAATGTACTTAATTCATTAGATAATAAATTGCAAGCAGCAGGTATTTTCTGTGATTTGTCAAAGGCATTTGATTGTGTGAACCATAACATCCTTTTAAGTAAATTAGAATTCTATGGGGTCACGGGAAATGCTGCAAAATGGTTCAAGTCGTACCTCACTAACAGGAAACAAAGGGTGTCAGTGCAAGTGACTAGTGAATTAGGCCAACAGTCATCATCGGGTTGGGAAGAAATTACATGTGGTGTCACACAAGGATCCATCTTAGGGCCATTGCTTTTTCTTGTGTACATTAATGATCTCTCATCAGTTACACTACCAGAAGCAGAGTTCGTTTTGTTTGCAGATGATACAAGTATTGCAATAAAGAGTACGTCAAGTATAGTGATAGAAAAGTCTGCTAATGATATTTTCATGAACATTAATAAATGGTTTAAAGCCAACTCATTGTCATTAAACTTTGAAAAGACGCACTACATGCAGTTCAGAACATGTAAGAGATTTCCTGACAGCATATGCATTAAATATGAAGAAGAGCAGATAGAAGAGGTTGACAGAATTAAATTCCTGGGATTACAGCTTGATAATAAATTTAGTTGGGAGGAGCACACCACAGAACTGCAGAAACGACTCAACAAATCTGTATTTTCAATACGAGTGTTATCAGACATAGGAGACATAAAAATAACAAAGCTTGCATACTTTGCTTACTTTCATTCCTTAATGTCATATGGTATAATATTTTGGGGTAACTCTTCAAGTCAGTCAAAAGTCTTCAGAGTCCAAAAACGTGTAATACGTATTATTTGTGGAGTAAATTCACGGACGTCTTGTAGAAGCCTCTTCAAAGAACTGGGTATATTAACTACTGCCTCTCAATATATTTATTCCTTAATGAAATTTGTCATAAATAATATATCCCTTTTCCCAACAAACAGCTCAGTTCATACATACAATACTAGAAATAAAAATGATCTACACAAGGATTTAAAAGCACATACTTTAGTTCAAAAAGGGGTCCACTACTCAGGAACACACATTTTCAATAATTTACCATCAAGTATAAAAAATTTAGCTACAAATAAAGATCAGTTTAAGAGGAACCTAAAAGACTTTCTAGTGGCCAACTCCTTCTACTCCATTAGTGAATTTCTAAATTGTACCAAATGATGCATGCACTCATACTATATTAGTATTATTATATTATCACCAAAAAAAAAAACTTAAAAAATTATGTATCTGTATTTATATTATAAGTGTATGTATTTATATTATTAGTATTATTTGTTATTCAACTTGTAAATTTTGTTTCTTGACATGTTCCACATCCACGAGGATCCCCTCAATTTGGATCTACGGAACAAATAAATAATCTAATCTAATCTAATGTATGTTTTAGTTTTTCTGACGGCTTGCCAGTTGTTATTCTGTTTTGAAAGGAGCGAGAGAAGAAGCCATGTACAGCTTATGTCACCTACGCACTGTATGTGAGTTATATCCAATGATCTTTAATTATATGCATAATTCTACCCTTTTTTCGTACGCCATCATATATTATGTTCTTTAGATTACATATGCCACCCAGAGGTATGAGGAATATATTATTTTATATTTATATTAATATAAAGTTTTGTAAAGAAGAATAGATACGATTTTTAAATTACATTTTTGTAATTAGGTTTTAAGTTTTCCATTGTTTTTGGAGGTAGTTGACATTGGCTGAAATTGGTCATAAGTAAAACCTTTTTGAAGATTTAGATGTAAATGATTGCGTCAGAGAGACAATATATTACAAAAAGTCACAGTGCTCGATATAAGAAATTCGCTTTTTCCAGGAAGTGATCATGTTATGTTAACGGAATTTTCGTAATAAACAGACTCCCATCACATTTTATCCAGGCTTTGGACTGGCTAAATGACAAGAATACATTGTCATTCAGGCGTTTTAAGATCAGTTATTTTATTTTATTTTTTATTAACTTTTAAATTATTATTTATTTGTACATTTTTTTCACATACGTTGTCTCAAACTAGGCCATTGAATTTATTAAAATTTTTGAAGGTAAAAGATCGCTTTCAAACAGGCCCTGATGTCACCATCCTCTTCGTACTTTTGTACTATTTTTGCCATCCTTTCATCGAGTTTCACATATGTTTTTTTTCTTTCCTTTTCCCTCCATACCTAACTCTGATCTCATTAAAGCACGTGCCGAGTACTCTGCTTCCGTCTTCATGCACTTGATTACGTCTTTAATTTTAGGATTCGATTTCCCAAGCAAATTATTAATCTTGTTGTCCCAATCTTCTACAGCGTTGGTAGTACGATGGCGCAGTCTGTAGCAGCTCCAAACACTGATCGGGACTTTATCGTTTTCGAACCACCTGTCTACGAAATAGTCGAAAAACTGAGACAGCTTGGGGATATCTGGTGCTTGTGAATGGATTTCGAGCCAGCCATCGCAGACATCTTCCGGTCGAAGGAATGCCAAAGAAGCACACATCTGAATTTGCAACCTTACTTCTTCATTTTCTCTGTATTCGGAAGCAAGTCCCAAGTCTTGCACTTTCCTCCAGAGAGATTTCTTCATGTGGAAACGGCAGCCATGAACTTGAACCGACGGGAGCACAACTTTTAATGCAGCAGTAGCAGCTATTTCAAAATCAACGGTGATATTTTGAGGATTCCATTCTTTTATATTTTTTAAGAGTGCTGAAAAAATGAATATATGTCTCCTTTCTTTTGTTGGCTAACAGTGCAAAGGCCACCGGATAGATATTTGTTTCATACTTTGAACTTTCAGAGTCTGCATGTATCGTATATATTTAAGAAAATTGCTTGCTACAACATTTGAAGGTCCCATCTATAAAAAAGTCTCGTTTAGTCTTTAAAGCCTCTCTTCCTGCTTTTCCACTTAAGACTATCACCCTATCTCCAATGTTGTTATCGCTCAAGAGAAAACTGCTACCGGCATTCATATTTAGTAGCTCAGGCGAAAGATCGACTTCTTGTCTCGTCTCTGGCTCTTTCTGATCTCCGCGTGCTTTGGACCGATGCTTGTATAATATCCGCTTCATTGATAGCTCTTCTGGCATTTCAGACACAAAATGATACCCTCGATTGTGGAGGTCACCTAATTCTTCAGTATTTTTTTTAGAAATCGAAGTCTCTTCGTCTCTCTATCTCTTCTTAGCCCGATTTACTGCCTTCTGTATTTCTATGCGAGCGTCATCCGGTGCTCTACATTGATGCTCGTTTGAACTAAGCACCTCACAATCTTTCGTCTCAAGCATTCCTCGGCAATACTTTGTTCTTTGCTTTGAACAGCGCCAAATAACAGTCCCATCTTCTTTGGTTCTCCTTATGGTATATGACTAGCCGTCATAGTCCGCATATGGCTTACCACGGATGGTCGTTGACACTTCCAAGATGCACGAACTGAATACTACGCAAGTTAGAGTCTACTGGCAGTGACCGTCTAAGCGGTCAGCCACTGCGTTGGACGAGACCTTCGCGACCGTGACTGACAAGGAGCGTTCCCAAGGGGGGGGGGGGGGGGCGCAGGGAGGCTCTGCCCTCGCGCAGGTAGTTTCCAGGAAACTGGGCCCAGAATTCGCACATTTCTGGTTGGGCCCAGAATTCACTGGGCCCAGAATTCAGTGAACCCACTGCCCCGCCTAGCCCTATGATAGCTACGCCACTGTAGGTGGCAGAAAGATCGTTCTACAGTTGACTTCAAATTCCAAATCTCTAAATTTCCTCTACAGATATACCACGTTCTCGAAAAGAACGTCGTCCTTCCTCCAGAAATTCCTATATGAGCTTCCGGAGCATTTCTGTAACACTCGCGTGTTGGTCAAAACAGTTGAAAAACGTCCACTGAATGTATGATCGTGTTTCATTTTATGTTATTCATTACTCTAAAGTGTTTCTCCGCCATTCATATTGTCTATTTGTATGTCAGATATTTTATCCTTTTATTAATGAACAGTGCCCAATTTTTATATATGTTTCCACCCGTTACAGCGGGGCTTCTATTTTAAAAGACAGGGAGGGAAGGTCAGTGCATAGTTGACAAAGTTCCTAAAACACCTTCCCTCTTTCATGCCTATCCTCGGCGATATTACTATCACACTTCGTGCCAGTGCCCTGGTTTGTAAACGGGGCAGCACTGCACGCGAGGTGCCGTGTCGACATGCAACTTCAGTGCATGTCTAAATTCACTCTTTTACTAACCTTGTGTCTTCTGTCGTAGTTGATGTCCCATTGCGCAGGTGAAGCACACAGGTCGCTCGTCCGTTGTACTTGAAGTGATGCTAAAATAGGTGTTGAGATGTGGTTAGGAAGTACTGCACTACGAATAACTTTAGCTTTTGTAGGATGCCAGTGCTTGTTTTTATTGAAGAAATGCCAGTATATATCCAAGCACAAATATATAGACTAAGTAATGATAAAAATATAAACGTTGCATAACGTATAAACTATCCCTGGCCCGCACTGAACTAACATGAATGTGCAAGGTATCGCGGTCGGCGCTCGACTGACTGCCGCCGCCTCTCGCTGCGCGCCACAAGCCACCGTTTTGGCGCCATGCGAAACTTCTAGACTAACATTGTTCAACTTACTACAAAATAGACAAATAATTAAATCTTTGAATTAACCAAAAATAGATTAGCACAAAAGCATTACAGAAAGTATACAGATGATTTTTAATAGACATAGGAACGTTAAATATTAATAAAAGAAGCTTAAAGTTTTGGCGGACATCTAGTATAGGCGGGAGCCAATCAGATCTCAACTTGCAATAAGGGCGGAGCTTTCCCACGGGATACAAGCTCATCCACTGTCTCTCTCTCACACCCTTTCTACTATTGCGTCACACGGTTCTCCAACCAAGAAAACTTCTTTAACACCTAGTATATTGATATGCGAAATAAACGGCTCCATATCAGCCCCCTCACACCGTGTGATTGAACTCGTGTGTTCATGTGAATGTGGAAGGTTGCTTTTAATACTGACTGCCGCGCAATGGCTTACAGTCGCCGTCTCGCGCTTTAGGCCTCGTTTTCTTTAGTTAAGAACACATGGCTTCGTTAGTCGTCTGCACTGGCGTCTGCTGCGTGGCCAGACACAAGCATAGTTGGCAAGATGGAGAGGTGGCCTGTTCTTAGTGTAGTACCAACATAATCGTGGTCGAAAGAGGTGACAGAAGAGACCTCTCTGGAGCTCTAAAAGAGGATATTATCTACTTACCGAGGATTGGTAGACACTATGCTCTGAAAGTGCTCTGCATCGTTTATAGCACGCCCTACATCCGGTGTGTGGGGGGGGGGGGGACGTTTTTTTGCGTAGCCTTAGGCTTCACTTTCGCTGCGACGCCCGAAGTGAGTATATCGTGGAAACATGCTGAGGGGATGGCATACTGTAACAACGTTACTTTGTTCATGACAAGGCAGTCTTGGTTTTTGTGATAGTTTTCTTGAGTAATTCTTTCGCTATGCGAGGCGAAGTGTTTCTTCAATTACAGAACTCGAGTAATTCAGTTTAAATTTAGTATTTGCATTCTCATTCCAGTGATGATTTTGTGTCTGGTTTTTCTCAATTTGGAATACACGTGTGTGGCTTTCAGCCTTTGTGTAAACTTAGTATGTTTGAATTTCCTTACTTTTTTTAACTAACGTTTCGGCGTCGTGTCTTTATCCGCAAGTATGCTAGATTTTTCACAGATTTTCTTGTTTGATTCTGTCTTTCCTGTCTTGGTATGACCGAATACACAACGTGCTTTTGTAACGGTCTTTACTTTGGCCTTCAGCCATGCTTTTACTGATACTAGCATTCTTCTATATGAATTCTCGCGTGTGCTTCACTTGCTTATTCTAAACTCATTTCTTTTTGTAAATTTTATTTAATTCACTGTGTTCACACACCACATAGTACTTACGGCTAGTATGCTGCTGCCTCCTTGCATACAAGTTCGTTTGGTGCATAGTTGATTTTTAATTTAGTGCTCGAAGACACCCGCCATCTCGTCAACACGCCAGCGACACTGTTTCACTGCTGCTATCGAGTGTTCCCGCACGAGTAATGTGTCGCAAGCATTATGCGTGTCTCTGAGTGAATGAAAGTCCGCTGTGTGCTGTTTATTTCCAAATTTCCTCCCATGTTACCTCTGTATCCATGAAGGGCGGAAACAGTTTCATTATGGGCAATAACTTTATGATTTAATTCACTTTTGTACAAGATGTATGCTTTATTGTAATTTGGTCTCCCCACATTTATTTGCTTGTTCATTTTATTGAATAGATGACTATTTAAAGTATCAAAACTCTGCTTTATAATTCCATGATCCCCGTCCCATGTTCAATTTTCTATTCCTTTTTTAGCGTTAATGTGTTTGATCAAAATATCCACGGGTGTACTGCCGGTCTATAGTGTCCAACGGGCACAATATTTCGGCGATCATACATGTCGCCATCATCAGGTGAACTGACGGACTGAGCTGGAAACGCGCCGGCACGGAGATCCACGCGCTGCGGCTGCTCGAAGGGAACTGGGTTCTAGCCCGGTAGCGGGCCATTTAAATACCCTCGGCCCGCGGAGCGACCCCTCCGCGGTCCGCGCCCCGCGCCGCTGCCGCGCAGTGGAACCGATAGCGCCGGCGTCTGAGAAGATGTCGGTGTGAGGGCTCTGTCCGCCGTGGTCGTCACTTCGTTACGTTTGCTAGATTTATTCTTAATTAACCCAATCGCTGGTTCCCAAGCTTTGCTAAGATTATAGCCAGAGTCACGGTTTATGAGGTCGTCACTTGTGCGAATTTCAATGGCCTCTCTAACGACGCAGTCCCAGTATCTCGACGTCTGTACCAGAATCCTAGTGTGTTCATACTCCATGGCGTGATTCTCCGACAAACAATGTTCAGCGACCGCCGACTTGCTCGGATACATCAATCATGTGTGTCTCTGGTGTTCAACGCATCGATCCTCGACGGTACGCATCGTCTGTCCAATATATGACTTTCCACACTGACACGGAATCTGGTACACGCCCGCCTTCCTCAAACCGAGATCATCTTTAGTGCTCCCCACCAGTGCACGAATTTTATTCGGCGGACAAAAAACAGTTCCAACCTGGTGTTTTCTCAAAATGCGGGCGATCTTCCCTGAGAGTGCGCCGGTATATGGAACGAACGCAGTGCCTAAATCCTCCCTTGCGTTTTCATCCGTTTCTACAGGTTGTGTTGTAGTGATTGGGCGGAGAGCCCGCTGAATCTGCCACTCTGAGTACCCATTTTTTCGAAATACAGTTCTCAGGTGTTCCAATTCCTGGGGTAGACTCTCTGCGTCGGAGATAGTGCGCGCCCTATGTACTAGAGTTTTAAGTACCCCATTCCTCTGTGAAGGGTGGTGACAGCTGTCTGCGTGTAAATACAGATCAGTGTGCGTTGTCTTCCGATATACACTATGACCCAGGGTACCATCAGCTCTTCTCTTGACCAAGACGTCAAGGAACGGCAATTTACCCTCCGTTTCAGTCTCCATAGTGAATTTGATGTTGGGGTGTATGGAGTTCAGATGTGTAAGGAAGTCAAGGAGTTTATCCATACCATGTGGCCAGATGACGAAAGTGTCGTCCACATAACGGAAAAAGCAAGTGGGTCTCCATTCAGATGATGCCAGGGCTTCCTCCTCGAAATTCTCCATGTACAAATTTGCGACGACAGGGGAGAGTGGGCTACCCATGGCGACTCCGTCCGTTTGTTCGTAGTATTCGCCATTGAAAAGAAAATACGTGGAGGTGAAGACATGCCTAAAAAGTTCGGTGGTCTTCTCGTCAAATTTCTGACCAATCAAATCTAGTGACTCTCGAAGGGGCACCCTCGTAAACAACGAAACGACGTCAAAACTCACCATGATATCTGACTCATCCAGCCTGAAGTTGTTAAGGCGTTTCACAAAATCCACGGAATTACGGATGTGATGAGGGCATTTACCCACATAAGGACTTAATATTCCCGTCAAGTATTTGGCCAACAAATATGTAGGTGCTCTGATGTTACTGACAATGGGACGTAACGGCACCCCATCTTTGTGAACCTTAGGGTGTCCATAAAGTCTTGGCGGTACCGGACCTTGAGGTAACAGTTTCTTGGCGACACCCTCCGGTAAATCCACATCCTTGAGAAGCGCCCTCGTCTTGTTTTCCACCTTCTTTGTGGGGTCAACGCTGATCTTCCGGTAGGAATCGTCATTTAGCAGGCTCTGCATCTTTTCAGTGTAGTCCTTATGGGAGACAACAACCGTAGCATTGCCTTTGTCAGCCGGTAAGACAACAATATCAGGACGCTCCCTCAGGTCACGAATGGCCGCCCTCTCTTTACTAGTGATGTTCGACTTCATGAGCTTGGATTTCGTCAATGCACGACAAGTTTCACGACGTATTTCCTCAGCTGAATCAGGCGGAAGTCGAGCTGCAACCTGTTCAATAGCACTAATAATTTCTGCGACCGGTGTGAACTTGGGGGTAGGAGCAAAGTTGAGTCCTTTCTCTAAAACTCAACTCCATGCCACTCAGATTGATGACGGTCTTGCACGGAACCTGCAGAGATGGCTTGTCAAGGAGGCGTGAGAACTTAGCTGTTTGACGTCCCGTTGCCTTCTTATGGGCGGAATCGACTGCAACCGAAGTAACACCATCAATCCAATCCCAGGAAAAAGACGTGAAGTGACTAGCCAGTTGCAAATGCAGATGGAATAGTTCCAGAGAGACGAACTCAAGACTACGGCGGGTGAAATGCACTCTCTCACGAAGCAAAGCGAGGCCGGCCCGTTTTTTAATTCTCTTGGCTGCTGCAGAATCGATGTGATGCGTAACCTTAGCAAAATTTGGAACAACATTCTCGGAACGACATCTCTTTAGAAAAGCAAGAGTACTTAGCAAATATATATTTTGATCATCAAATACGCCGGGAGAAACTGAAGAATCACAATTTTGTGTTTGTTAAAACGTTGGCTGCTCACTTAAGAAGTGAGCAGTTAGATAAATTTCTGTTGCGCAGGTACTGTGGCCACTCAAAGTAATTTATAGCAGCAGTGGGCGTTTTAACTTGCTCTTACAGATCTCAACTGCCTGAGGTCTTAAATAGAAAACAAAACAACCTACTTCCACTTGGCTTACCGCTGCCAGGATTCGTCCTCCTCACGTCTCCAGATTTCATTTTTAAATATTGTTTGCTTCTCTAGATGCCCTCCCGTCCTTTGAGTATGTGTGTGTGTGTGTGTGTGTGTGTGTGTGTGTGTGTGTGTGTGTGCATGAGTAGAAATCGCAAGCGCTAGTGTACTTCCATTGTGTTTTCAGCTGCGCATTTTCAGTTTCAGCAGTGTTCAACGAGTGTATATATATATATATATATATATATATATATATATATATATATATATATATATATTTTTTTTTTTTTGGGGGGGGGGGGGGGTGGAATAATGGTCATAATGGTCGAGTTTCATACAGTGTGAAAAGAGGGTGCAATTATGACTGATTTGTGTGCAAAAATATTTTTGTGTGTGAAACTCCTTAAGCACCACGTGTTCTGACCATGCGGGTAGCCAGGAACTTGTTGTTTGGTAATTGCTTGTGAGTACTTTAACGTGCTTTTGAAAATTGATAGCATTACAGTATCAGCAGTCAAAACACGTAGGCGGGCCTTTCTTAAGGAACAAGAAAAGGAAAAGCATGATAGGTTGCAGGAGTTAGACTCAGCACGTTGCCTTAAGCGACGCTGCGAACGCGGGAGATAACTTTTTAACAGAAAAGAATATTTCAATAGAAAACCGCCTCCAAAGCGTAGGCGATGGGTCACTTAGAGACAAGTGGGCGGCAGGCGGGCTCTCCTTGTGATGGGGATAACCCAGTGACGATCGCTTGTTCACAGGTACTGACACGCTCACCGCCCTCTTCAAACAAATGACTGCACAGATTACTGAACAAATGAAACAGCAGTGGCGAAAGATTGATGAACTTAATGAGATGAAAGGGCAGGTCGCAAATCAAGAGGCACGGGTATTACATGAAATTACTAGCCTCCGTGCTCAACTGGCTGAGGGAGTAAGCAGGAACAGCGCAGAGATAGGAACCATAAAATTACTTGTTGAGAGCATAGAGACGTGGGTCGACGGTCTTGCCGAACACTTCGAAGCCGTAGATTCACTTGTCGATGACGTGCTTACACAGGTGACCACCTTGCGTGAACACAAGGAAGAATGCAAAGAAACTATCGGGGCAGTTTCTGGCCACGTCGATGTTATGACCGCTGCGGTTACTAGCGTGAAGAGCATGCTAGATGAGGTAGTGCAAAGAATTGCATGGGTAGAGTTAAGCCCCACGCAGTCTTTAAGTGAGAGTTGCAATCAGGCTGATGAACCACTTGTGCGCATTGCTCGGCAGCAAGAGGTGGCCGCATGCTCTAACAACCGCTCCCCGCGTGGTGTGTGCGACAGCTGAGATGGGAGCGCCGGCCAGGACTCGGGCTCAGCTTTCGAGAACGAAAATGAGATGCTCCGAATAACTTCGAGTCACAATCAAAATAGGACTGCAAGATGTAATCGAGACCCAGCACCGGGCTTCAATTCCAACCATTTCCTGAGGGTGTGAAAACTCGAAGTGTTCTGGAACACGCACTGTGAAATACATCCGCAGGCTTGGTTATTGCGAGTGTGAAGGTCGGAGTGAGAGTTTAAAATAGGGAAAGATTAATTTTGAAAACTCACAACCACCAACTGCGAACCCAATTCCTAAACATGCAAAAACACTGGAACTGTGATTGCTATTGTTTGACTCGTTTTCTAGGGGATGATATCACACGTTCACAGCTTTCCTTCCCTGCATATGATTAAAAAAATCATAATAAAGTCAAGTTCATGAGAGAAAAGGGTGTACTAACTACTATTTTTGAAAACACGTGAAAGTTTACTTTATGTTGTTTATTTCCCAATATTATAATCCTGTGGCTGATACGTCTGTACGTCGACACATTTATAGCTCGTGAGCCCCCAGACAAAATGAATATTTGTCGCAAATTGTTTTCACACCATGTGCCTGTCTCAAACACCGTTTATGTTCATGCCTATGCGACGACACGTGTTACATTAACAAAACACAGTCACTTTAATTTAGTGCGATGCACACCTTGTTCCACCGGCTAAATATTCACAACACACAGTAGCACTCGATACAACTTGGTGAAATCTACGACGAGCAACCACACTTGGCAATTGCCACACAAAAATCTATAGTCTCCACCTGGAGATCCACATGCCGACTGTGCAGAGCGACGCCTCGCCCAGCCAGCTCCACCATCCGCTCCCGACTTCCAACGTACTACGCTCAGCCAATACACTTCTAAAACTTTACTTAAAATCAAAATAATTACACTACACATTAAACAAATTTCTTATAATGTTTTTATATTGGTATAAACATCCTTTGCACTATTTATTACAATCGTACAATTTCTTATATCACAGATAAGTGATTTAACTGAATATTTCAAGATAAAATACACAAGATTAATTGAAAATAAAATGAGAAATAGTTAATATATTACTTTTATAAACAAACATTGCCATGCTAGTTGTGTAACTGTCTTGTATTCATCGGTAATTTATTACTTTTCATTGTCAATTAAACATATTACGCCAGATGTGACTATATCAGCTAATGTATTGTTTATTTATCAACAGGCTATTTTGTAATGAGGGCCTTAAAGGTTCCTGACTGCATCGTATTACTACAAATGCCAGTAGTATTAGAATATTTTATTTCACGCTGTGCACTGCACTGCACCTGGCACTCGCCATTGTCCCTCTCTCCCCTCACCGGAAACGAACCTGGAAAATCCTAAGCTGGAACAAGCCACCAACGTCGGCCTGCTTGCTTGCCTCCCATCAGCTACAAGCACACAGCAAATCTCAACGTGGAGAATTTCTACCTATGGCCTAACTATAAATGTTGTCACCCAACTGTGTACATACATTGCTACCATAATTAATAAGATTAAAATTGTGTAACATTTAGTGCATTGGCATGGTCAATGTTTGCAGTGAACTTCATACTGTTTAATTATCAAATGCTTTTAATTACCAATATTTCTATTGGGCGGTAATCTCACAGTATACCAATTCGACCTCTGTCTTTCACTGAACTGGCCTGAAGAACATAAAATAGAGTTTGTGCGCAGACACCTGGAAGGCGAACCTATGACGCGAATGAGGTCGAAGGCAAAATCTACGAGAGCTTCCGACAATACCTTCTAGCTTCCTACTGGTCCGAGAACCAGCAGGATCGCATGTGCCACAACATCGAAATGGTCCCTTCTTCAGACAGTCGAAATATGCCAGTCCAGCCGAGTTCTCCCAATATATGTTAAATAAGAACTATTATTTAACAACCCGTATCCCATCCCTGAACTTATTAGAATTTGTTTGGATAAGCTGCTGCGATGTCTGCGCAACGCTCTCTGAACAGGGAGATGCAAAGACGAGGTGGAGCAGTTTCAGGCACTCCTCGAAGATTTCGATTTGGATTACGACCCTCTGCAGAATAACTTTCCTGCCAAACAGGGGAAGGAGACTAGTAATAAAATCAGGTACTGGAGAAGGAGAAGAATAATGGTTCTAATCGGCAGTCTTGGGGAAACGGCCAGCGAACCTCACAAAACGGGCAAATGGCATAACAAGAATGTGATGGATATAAGGATGATTATCGCGGGAAGAAAAAAACGCATGTGGGGGAACAGAAACAACTGGCACTCCTATAGAAACGAACTGCGCAATGCAAATTCCAAGCGCGTTCACTTGGAACGGTCGAACACGCCTCCGCTGGGTGTGGAAGTACGTCGCCCGACCCAAAACATAAAAAGCCAGATGCTCAGACTGGGCCATCGACGTCAAAACAGTGACGTTCTTACTAGGTTCCTCCCTGCTCACGGTGTGACGACGAACAGGAGACGGAACACGTCATACGTATAAAGTTTGATGACGTAACGGAAGTCCTCTTAGAGGAGGTTCCCGTGTGTATTTTTTGGTGTATTCTCTATAGGCTACAGGTTCTACGTTTTTCTTGTGTGTGTTTACCACTGTTTTTCAGCGTTAAACAACGCGCCGACAAAGTGTTGCATGGAAGACACATATGAGTATATGCAGCACTGGGTGACATAAGTTGAGTTCTGTACAGTCAGCTGACATGTGAGGCCTAGTGATTCGGTGCGCGCACTAAATGTTGCGGCGCCGTCGTTAATGTTGGCTCCGCTAAACAGACGTTTGAATGCTAATTTACCGAGGAGCGCCTGTGTTATTCAATTGCTGCACTAGATATGCGATCTAAGTACAATTAGGACCAAAACAAAGTGTAATATTTTAGAGTGTATCTTTCTTTTCAGCTGTGCTACGTAAATTTGATGGTTTAGGTTCTTATTGATGTCCAGTACCGTTTTTGTAAGTCACCGTAACGGTGCCGCCTCCCAGACAAGAAAGGGTTAGCGCTTGGTGAAGCGTAGAAAGTGGTTAGGAATATGATATGTGTTCTTGGGACGACGGTTTGTAATGCCAAGTAGGTGGCGTATCTGATTTATCAATTAATCAAGAACCCGTAACACAAGCTTTAACATGACGACCTTAACTGTGTGGATCCCTAACGGAATTTTCCAGTTGTATTTTGCAGGAAACTCTGATCGCCGACATATAATAGATGAGAAGGACGTACTGGAAGAATCTAGCTTCCCAGGCCCACTTGAATTTTGTTGACGAGAAAAACTACACAGCCCAGTGTACAATGTAGAGCCCATGATTAATGCGACCAAAACGCGAGACGAATGCCCGAATTTGGAACACCATTAGTTGTATAAATTAGGAATATGTACTCCTAAATGATTTTCTTTTTGTAAATTTTAGCTGGAACCTAGGTAACATGTTTAAATTTTATGATGATCTTTTAATGATAAGCCTAGAACTGGGCCATCTAATCGCTATTGTGTCTTGGTTTATGTTTTTACAGACAAATTGTGATTTGTATGTTTGACTTAATCAACTGTGTTTTATTATCTTTATTGTTCAAGGTGTTTATGTATTTTCATGTCTTGTTTTAGTGTTTCTCTGATTATAGGATTAGGATGTCAATTTATACATTTATTGATTTTAGTACCAAGCTTACTTTTAACGAGAATATATGTTTTATGTCTTTTGAGATTTTGTCTTTAGAATGTTTTAAAGAATCGAGGGGCCGCTGGAGCTGTCATCATATCGTGACGCTGCTGTTCAAAATGGGCAGTAAGCGGGTGTAGCGACACTAATTATACAAAATTGTCTTTGCTTCTATAAAGATTCTACAGGTACTCGCCAGAGAGCCAGGAGCAATCCAGTGATCTGCAAAGGGTCGGAAACTAAATAGTAGCCAATAGATATCGTAGATGTAGCATTACGTTGGGCCCAACATTAAGTTTGCGTAGTAGATTATCGCAGCGCGACCTTAGCCTGTGGGCCGGTCAATTTAATTTGATTTAATACTATGTAGCCATGTCACGCCGTGCCACTCTGCTTCTGCTATCTCCTTCTTTCCAAAGTTTTGCCGCTTGTGCCCCCTTGTGTGTGTGTGACTGAGTGTGTCTCTGCAAAGCCTGTGGCCACTGCATCGACCTTACTAAATTAGCGTTGTTTAATTCTCCGTGATAGTACTAGGAAATTTCTTAAACATTTCTCAAATGTTAAAACTTTCCTTTGATAAGCATTGAGACACGTTTTATAAAGCCAGTGGTCTGAAGTAGTCTAGTGAATTTAAGCTTTTGTAATTTAGTTCAATGTTCTCAATTAGTTCTTTATCAATTATCAGTGTAATATTTGTAGGCTATGTTGATGCGATTACGTTGTACCAGTTTGATGAACATCAGTGGACAACGAATATGTCATGACAAAGTGTTCTCTAAGTGCCAAGAGAATAGTTTATGCACGCCACACAGCTGCCACAAACACGGGGTGGCACTCCTGCCTCCCATGTCACGGGGCAAATACTGGCCAGACAGCTTGTCGCCGACAGTGCTGGGGAAGGCGGTCGCCCGGCTCTGCACGCGGTCGCATCCCCACCAGATCACCGCCACCTCACCTCCAAGTGGGTGACAGGCAACTGTCAACGCCACCCAGATGCAGCCGTCGGCTACAACTCGGCCACCCTAGGATGCGAGGTCAGTACTGGTCCGGCACCAGCGCACACCCTGCTGCACAACCAGACCAGTTGCTACAAGTTTTAAGACATTGATGCCATGGCATCGCTCACCTTACTTTTCCAAGTTTTCTCGTGATCTTACCAATGTCATATTTAGTCCCTGATACCGGAAAACATTTTGGGTTTGCCCCAACATTCATCTCCGAACTTCTGTGACTTAGCGAGTGACGGAAGTCTTAAATGAACCTCCTTGCTTCGGCACTTAGGAATTCCACATCCTTGGGTCCTGCTTGGATGTCAGAACCTGAAATGAAATGAATTTCCATAATTTCCTCTCTATCGCTCACACAGGACCGACACGCGACAGAACGCAGCCAGCCTAATATCCTAGGTCCAACGCACCATAGCGTGCCCAGAACAAAATCACAATCTTCTACGTCTAAAGCAACCACAGTGGGAGCCGTCCAACAACGCAGGAATAATATAAAACACTAAGTGGCAAATTCCTATACCTCGGCAGAATTAGCACTTCCTGATAACGCAACAATCCCATAGAGCGACCACAAACGGAAAGAATGTCTCCACAAGAGCCAATACTAAACAACGAGGATTCAGCCCTACATGATGGAATTCAATAAGTAATCATACTATGCACAATGGCGTAGACGACACCGACGAGCAAATTCAAAATCACCAATCAGATCACGATTTTAATGGTCAGCATGCCATAGACATTACAAAGAAGACAAGATTACGACGACACCGAGTAAACCTTGCTACTTAACCACAAACTGAGGACCATAAACCAACACTGGACAAGGCTATGTAAAAATTCTCGACTAACCACAGGAACCTTTTGCAATACTCTCCTTAATGACCAAACAGACGAAACATCTTGACCCATATGACTTAAGAGTAACAATAACTACATACTAGCATGAAAATCGCTATTATGCAACAAATTATATATATATATATATATATATATATATATATATATATAAAACATAAAAATGATACTTATGTGCACTATTCTTATTCTACGGCACAAAATAACAAACAACAATAAATTATGATAATTATCATTACTACTTTAATATTTTTTTTTTTTTTTACAAATTTCCCTCTATTCCAAAAACGGCTTGGGATGACATACATGGTGTACCCCTACAGCTTTTCCAGTCTTAGTGGTTTCTAGCAGGACAGCACAGGGATGACCCATTTTTCCTATTCTCAGTGGCCCGTTGTAAACCGAGAAGAACTTAGAAAGACGAAAACTTTTAACCAATACTTTCTCCCCAGCCACAAAACTCCGTGAACTGGCATGCCAGTCCGCAATCACTTTGTTTTTATTCGCAGCATCCTTGATGCGCTGAATGGCCAACTCTATCACATTGTGACGGGAGCGGCGCGACGGCGGGAAATCCACGATTTCTCTAATTAAATTCTTCGGCTAAATATTGTTGAGTACCGTTATGGGAGCTAGACGGGTCGTATTGTGCGGAATGTTGTTGATCACGTCTTGGAAGTCACTAAGGAATACGTCCCAAGCATCGTGATTCTTATTACAGTATATCCTGCACAGATTACCAATCTTACGCATTACAGTTTCGGCAGGGTTGCTCTGGGGGTGATATGCTGACGCAAAGGTTGGCTGACTCCGTAGCCGACGTAACGTTTCTTTCCAAGTTTTTGGCCGGAACTGTGGTCCGTTATCGGATTTCACTCGTTGTACCTTGCCAACCTGTTTCACAAAATATTTGCAAAAACCCCGGCTAACCGTACGTGCCGTTGCTCTCCTAAGGGGAGTTAGAGTCACAAATTTCGACACCAGCTCCATCACAACTAGGACGTAGCGGTATCCTCTGCTCGTCCTTGGTAGAGCACCCATTAGATCTGCACAGGCTACCTCTCGAAGCCGTGAAGGGATAAATGGGTGGAGAGGCGCTTGCGTATTCACAGTGCAATGTTTTTGCCTTCTGGCAAGGTTTGCATACTGCAAGCACTTTCCTGATTCTCCTTTCCATTTTGATAAAATGAAACAGAGATCTTAACTTTAAGTACACTTTCCTGGGACCAAACTGTCCGTACGACAGATGAGTGTGCCAAATTACTTTATTTTCCAGTTCGTCACGCACGCAAGCACGCCACGGATCTGCCTCACCACCGGAGGTGTAAAACAAAACCCCTTCGCGAAGCATGTAATATTTGCGAATCGCCGACTCGCTCTTGTCTTTAATTCGTTTCTTAATTTTCAATAGGACCGGGTCCTTGTCTTGTTCCTTGCCAATACTGCGTAAATTCGTAGAGATAAAGTTTTCGAAAGCCACCTTCTTAATATAGTACAAACTGTAGTGCTCCTGTTCTAGTGGCTGGTGGCCCAATTCTTCGAAACCAACAGGTGACCTCGAAAGTGCGTCGGCGATTATATTCTCTACGCCAGAAACATTTTCTATGGTGAAATCACATTCCTGCAGTGTCAACACCCATTGAGCAATTCTTTTATTTTTTAATTTCGCAGTCATGATAAATTGTAATGCCTTGTGGTCCGTATACACCCGGGTTTTTCGGCCGTACAGAAAGTGTCGAAACTTTTCAAAACCCTATACTACCGCTAGGGCCTCCAACTCCGTCACAGAATAGTTACGCTCTGCTTTGTTAAGAATCTTGCTCCCAAATGCAATTGAAAACAGGATTCCACCATCTACATATTTCTGAAATATCGTGACGCCCAAACCCGTGTCGTGAGAGCCCTCAGCAACCTACGCCTCGCCAACATGGCGCCGGCAAAAGTCGTGAAGTATGGCTCCGGCCGACCGCGAGGGTCTAGGCAACGTACACAATGCTGCCGGCCCCGCTTTCCCTTCGACTACCCGGAGCGACCGAGCGAGCCCGGGGCGCCTTTCTCTCCCCAACCCCCGCGGCTGGGGCACCATCCTGTCCCGTATCTTTATACACTGCTGGCAACGAAACAAGGGCAGCATTCTCTCCCAGGTATTTTGCTGGTGGCGACAAGTGCCTAAAAACAATTACCCAGGTGGCTTATTTCCAATGTACCAAAATCATGGAATGATCATTTCTATCACCTGGCATTAAGAATTTGGAGAAATTAGAATACAAAGAACACAACATCCAATTAAATTGACAGACTAAATGAAATTGAAAAATATGAATACAAATAGTATTACTACCGCTCAAACCTTACAAATCCTATCCAAGAAGGCATGGCACTACCTCTTGTGATCGCTCGCCATTGAGGGTGCTCACAAAATTCCTCTTCCTCTGAGCCTAATGCAAGATGATCACTGACCTAACCATTGGCACTGAGTCAGCAAGGAAGAGACGTTGGGGAGGCGAGATGCACCTGGAGCTGGAAAGAGGGGTAATCAACTACGACCATGGACAATGAATGACAACTTGGCAGTAGTAAAGTGTTAAATAAGTGCGTGTTGTAGTTTCCATCCAGTTATCCTGAAGAGTACATCCTCCCCCTTGATGCCCCAAAGTTATTATCGAAGTGTGTGGCGAATATTTAATCATTAAAATTGTAACAAGAAAGGGAACACTCACCATAGTGAATCGAACTTTATTTCCTTTTTTAAAGACACTCCCAGGAGTGAAAAGCTTATGTTTGTCTTATTTAATTTACATAAATCTGTAACTTTTGTTTATGCATCCATTGTTACTCGCCAATATCTTTGACCAATCTTTTTTGCACACCACCTTCTTTACTGTTTTAAATGTTGTTTAAATAATTTAAAATGTTTTCCCATGTTACTGTTTAAATGTTTCTTAAATTATCATTCTTTTTTTAAAATGGACTGCCCATAGCTGCCCACAATGCCCAGAATAGATATTTAATTTTTTTTGTTTCTGTGTGTAACTAATTTTAATCTGGGTCCAATCCAGGACAACAGGATTGGTTCCAGACTGTTTAACGCCTCTAAGCAGAGGGTGATAAAACATGGCCGGCCGCGGTGGCCGAGGTGACTGAGGCGCTCCAGTCACGGTCAGCACGGCCACTACGGTCGGGGGTTCGAATCCCCCCTCGGGCATGGATATTTGTGCCGTCCTAGTTAGTACGTAGTCCATAAGTAGTTTGTAAGATTAGGGACTGATGACCCCGTAGTTAAGTCCCATAAGCTTAACAAACATTTGATAAAAAACGTCTGCTGAATGTGTGGTCGTGTTCCATTTTGTGTTATTCATTACTCTAAAGTGTTTCTCTGTGATTAATATTGTCTATTTGTATGCCAATTATTTTATTCTTTTATTAATGATCAATGCCCCATATTTATATATGTTTCCACCCGTGTAATTGAACTTTTGTGTTCATATAAATGTGTAAGGTTGCTTTTAATATTGACTGACTGCCACGCAATGGCCAATAGCCACCACCTCGCACTTTAGTCCTCGTTTTCTTTAGTTAAGAACATATGGCTTCATAAGTCGTCTGCACTGGCGTCTGCTGGGTGACCAGAGACAAGCTTACTTGGCAAGATGGTGAGGTGGCCTGTTCTTAGTACAGTACCAACATAATCATAGTCGAAAGAGGTGACAAAAGAGACATCTCTGGAGCTCTAGAACAGGCTATTTTCTTCAGGTAGCGAGAGTTGGTAGACACTATGCTCTGAGCGCGCTCAGCATCGCTTTTAGCGCGCCCTACAGCCAGTGTGTGGGGAAGGAGCTCTTTTTCATGGCTTTAGGCTTGCTGTGTATATCGTGGAATCATGCTGAGGAGATGGCATGCTGTTAGAATATTACTTTGTTCGTGACCAGGCCGTCTTGGTTTTTTGTGATAGTTTTCTTGAGTAATTCTTTCGCCATTCAAGGCAAAGTGGTTCTTCAATTACAGAACTCGAGTAATTCAGTTTAAATTTAGTATTTGTATTCTCATTCGAGTGATAATTTTGTGTCAAGTACGTTTGATTTTCCTTGCTTTTTTTTTTTTTTTTTTTTTTTTTTTTTTTTTTTTTTTTTTTTTTTTTTAACTAAAGTTTTTGCGCCGTGTCTGTATCCGTGAATATGCTAGATATTTCACAGATTTTCTTGTTTGATTCCGTCTTTCCTGTGTTGGTATGACCGATTGCACGACGTGCTTTTGTAATGGTCTTTACTTCGGCCTTCAGCCATGCTTTTACTGATACTAGCTTTCTTCTATATGAATTCTTACGTGTGCTTTACTTGCTTATTCTAAATTAATTTCTTTTTGTAAATTTTATTTAATTCACTGTGGTCGCACACCACATAGTACTTCAGGTTAGTATGCTGCTGCCTCCTTGCACACGAGTTCATTTGGTACATAGTTGATTTTTAATTTAGTGCTTGAAGACACCCGCAATCTCTGTATTCGTAAAGGGCAGAAACAATTTCATTATGGGCAATAACTTTACGATTTAATTCACTTTTGTACAAGATGTATGCTTTGTGCTTAATTTGGTCTCCCCACATTTATTTGCTTGTTCATTTTATTGAATAGATGATTTAAAGTATCAAACCTCAGCTTTATAATTCCATGATCCCTGGCCCATGTTCAACTATCTATTCCTCTTTTAGCATTAATTTTGTGCTTGTTAAAACGTTGGCTGCTCCCTTAAGGAGTAAGCAGTTGGATAAATTTCCATTGCGCAAGTACTGTAGCCACTCAAAGTAATTTAGAGCAGCAGTGAGCGTTTTAACTTGCATTTACAGAACTCAACTGCCTGAGATCTTACATGGAAAACTAAACAAGCTATTTTCACAGTAACGAATCTAGCTGCTTGCCTCTGGACTTTTTCCGTGACTTCCTTTACACTGATCTGCTGCGGGTCCCAAACACTTCAGCAATACTTGAGATGTGGTAGTACAAGCGTTTTATACATGGTCTGCTTTAAAGATGATGTATATCTTCCCTAAACACTCCCAATTAACCGAAGTTGGCTATTCGTCTGACTCATAACGGTCCTAACATGTTCGTTCCACTCTGCAATGTTATACCCAAATATTTGGACGATAGATTTTATAATTGTAAAACATAGATTCCGGAACCAGGTGATAAACTGTAAGACATACCCAGTGCAGATATAGACTCTTTTTTGTGGTTTTAGGGCGCCAACTACTAAGGTCATTAGCGCCCGAATCAAACCAGGGATATACCCAAGAATAATAAGACTATATAAAAACAGCTAAAAAACATAGAATAAAAAACAACAAAGCGAAGAGCTAAATGTCCCTCGACAAATTGGTCAAATTGATAAAATCCAATTCTCGAGCAACAGCCCGCACGTCATCAGCTAAAATGTCTTCCAATGTGTCCGGCAGATGTAGTGCAAGCCGAACAGGAGTAAAATTTGAACACGACAATAAAACATGGCGCACCGACAGCAGGTGGCCACAGGAACATAACGGTGCGGGGTCACCACTGATCAAGTGGCGGTGGCTGAACCGGCAATGTCCGATCCGCAACCGGGCCAAGATGATCTCCTCTCGTCGCGAGCGGCGTGATGAGGTCGTCCAAGCCACCGGGAGCGGTTTAACGGTCCGGAGCTTATTATTAGTATGTGAAGACCACACATTATGCCATGACGATATAAGGGGCCGCGAAAGAGCCCCTTGAATATCGTGCGATGGGACACAGTACGTAGCTGTCCGACGTAAGAAAGTTGCAGCCTTGGCAGCGGCATCAGCAGCCTCGTTACCTAGCACGCCTGCGTGGCCAGGTACCCACAGGAGGTGAACGCGAAGGCCGTCAGAAGCTAATAACTGAAGGGAGCGGTTGATTCGGTGCACAATAGGATTGGCTGAAAAGGGGTCGCTCAAACTCTGGATGGCGCTGAGCAGATAACATAAGAACGAGAACGGTGTCGACGGATGAAGAGTACAGCCTGATAGAGGGCAAAAAGATCCGCTGTGAAATTCGAGCAGTGGGCATTAAGCCTGTACTGGTAACAGTCATCCCCCACGACAAACGCACATCCGACACCGTCATTGGTCTTTGAGCCATCCGTATATATGAAAACTGAGTTTTCGAGCCGTGCACAAAGTTCAAGGAACCGCGAGCAGTATAAAGCATCCAAAGTGCTCTCCTTCGGGAGTGAGGCGAGTTCGAGGTGAACGCGAACTTGAGCCTGAAGCCAAGGTGGCACTGGGCTCTCACCTATTTGAAATGTGGAAGGGAGAGTAAAATCGAGCTGCCGAAGAAGCGTCGAAAACGGACTCCAGGAGGGAGCAGGGCAATCGCAGACAGCCCATATTGGTTATCGAGGGAGTCAAAGAACGATGGATGGGAAGGATGGTGAGGCATCGAAAGCAAATGGCATGCATACCGACACAGTAATATGTCGCGTCGATACGTTAAGTAATTCGGCAGCTTCGGCATAGAGACTGTCAACAGGGCTTGTGTAAAAAGCTCCTATCGCCAGGCGTAACCCCCGATGGTGAATCGAGTTTAGGCGGCGTAAAATGGAGGGCCGTGCGGAAGAGTAAATGAAGCTTCCGTAATCCAATTTCGAACGGACTGTGGACCGGTAGAGGTGAAGTAGGACGGTTCGATCCGCTCCCCATGACGTGCCGCTAAGAACACGGAGGACGTTAAGGGAACGAATACACCGGCCAGCCAGATAGGACACATGTGGGGACCAGCAGAGTTTCCTGTCCAATATAAGCCCTAAAAATTTTGTCGTCTCTACGAAGGACAGAGTAACGGGGCCAAGATGGAGAGACGGTGGAGGGAACTTTTGTATCTCCAGAAATTTATACAGACTGTCCTCTCACTGGAGAACCGGAAGTCATTGGCGACACTCCAAGAATAGAGACGGTCTAGACAGCGCTGAAGGCAGCGTTCCAGGATACACGTTCTCTGGGCACTGCAGTAAATCGCGAAATCGTCCACAAAAAGGGAGCCAGAGACGTCGGCCAGAAGACAATCCATAATTGGGTTAATTGCTATGGCGAAAAGTGCCACGCTCAACACAGGTCCTTGCGGCACCCCATTCTCCTGGCGGAAGGTGTTCAACAGAACAGAGCCACTCGTACACGGAACCTTCGATCTAGTAAAAATGCTTGGATAAAAATGGGGAGGCGGCCGCGAAAGCCCCATGTATGGAGCGTGCGGAGAATTCCCGCCCTCCAACAGGTGTCATAAGCCTTCTCCAAATCAAAAAACACAGCCATCGTCTGGCGCTTACGCAAATAGTTATCCATAATATAGGTCGACAAGGTAACGAGGTGGTCGATAGCAGAACGATGCCTACGAAATCCGCATTGGACGTTGGTAAGGAGACGGCGGGATTCGAGTAGCCAAATCAGCCGAGCATTAACCATGCGTTCCATCACCTTGCAAACGCAGCTGGTGAGAGAAATGGGGCGATAACTCGAAGGAAGATGTTTGTCCTTCCCTGGTTTTGGTATGGGAACAACAATTGCTTCACGCCAGTGTGTGGGGATCTGACCTTCAATCCATATGCGATTATAAGTGCGGAGGAGAAAACATTTACCCGCAAGAGAAAGGTTTTTCAGCATCTGTATATGAATTGTATCAGGCCCTGGAGCAGAAGATCGGGACACAGAGAGAGCACGTTCAAGCTCCTGCATGGTGAAGTAACTTGAGAGATTGGAAGGAAGGTGGCCGTGCCTCTTCTGTCTGTTTTCGAGGGAGAAAGGCGGGGTGATAGTGTGTTGAGCTCGAGACTGCTGCAAAAGATTGACCTAAAGCGTTGGATCTAGCGGCTGGGTCTACGAAGAATTCACTTGCGACGGTCAAGCCAGGAATTGGGGAGTGGACCTTTGTGCCAGATAACCGGCGCAGGCCCCCCCAGACAACAGAAGAAGGAGTAAGTCTGTTAAAAGCAATCCAGCAAGCCCGTTTGCTTTCCTTGATGACTCGACGGCATTGCGCTCGTAGACGTTTGTAATTTATACAGTTCGCCAATGTTGGGTGGCGGCGAAAGGTGCGTAGAGCACGTCTCTGGGCTCTAACAGCATCGCGACATGCCGCAATCCACCACGGGACTGGGACTCGACATGGAGAAGACGAAGTGCATGGAATGGAATATTCGGCAGCATTGAGAATGACTTCCGTGAGGTATTCGACCTGACTGTCACAGCTGGGGAAGTTCCCATCATGGAAAACCGCCAGTGAGGAGAACGGCCCCCAGTCAGCTTTCGAGATGTTCCAACTAGTGGAACCCAGAGGTAGGGTATGATGAAGGAGATGAATTATGCAGGGGAAATGGTCGCTCGAGTATTTATCAGAGAGAGCATACCACTCAAACCGACGCGCAAGATGAGCAGTACATATCAAGAGGTCCAAGTGAGAGTAGGTATGCGTCGTATCTGAAAGAAAGGTTGGTGCACCTGTGTTTAGGCAGACAAGATTAAGATGGTTGAGAATGTCCGCTAAAAGGGAGCCTCTCTGGCAAGAGGCCGGAGAACCCCATAGGGGGTTGTGGGCGTTGAAATCGCTTATCAACAAAAAGGGGGAAGGAAGTTGGGCAACAAGGTGCAGCACATCTGCCCCAGTATAGGCAGAAGACGATGGGGTATAGATGTTACAAAGAGAAAAGGAAAAGGTTGGAAGAATGGTGCGGACGGCAACTGCCTGTAGTTGAGTGTGCAGTGGAATAGGATGATAGTATATGTCATCTCTAATGAGAAACATAACCCTCCATGGGCTGCAATACCCTCCACAGGGGGCAGGTCAAAACGCACTGAGGTATATTGTGAAAAAACTATGTCGTCGCGTGGGTGTAACTTCGTTTCTTGAAGTCCGACCACAAATGGACGGTGCAGTCTGAGTAGGAGTTTCAATTCATCTCTGTTGGAACGAATGCTGCGAATATTCCATTGAAGGAGATCCATAAGGTGAGAAGATAGAGAAGAAAAGAGAGAGGAGATCACTTCGCTGGCCACTGAGGATCTGACTTCAAGGGAACGCTGCTACTGGAATCTGTAGGTAAAGGGTCATGTTCCATCGCTTCATCTGGAGTTTCCGCCGTCTGCCTGGATTTAAGGGCAGGGGCAGCTTCCTCCGCCAGTCGAGGGCCGGATGATCGGCCAGCAGTAGCGCGCCCTGGAGAGACAGAGGAAGACCGAGTGGTGCCACTGCTAGATGGCGTGACAGTCGAGTCGCGCCGAGGCGGGGAAGGAGAGGAACTCTTTTTTTCTGTGTGCCTTCTTGGAGGAATGACGGTGAGTTGTGTGCGCAGACGTAGGTTTTGCAGGCTCAGATCTTAAGAAATCCTCTCGGACAGGCTCTTTCTTGGAAGTCCGGGCATCCGATTTAGACGCCCGTGATTTGGGAGGAGCTGCTGATGGCTGTGTTTTTTGGTGAGAGGAAGTGAGTGGAGAGGTTGATCGGGCAATCTTTGGACTGGCCGATCTGACAACCGTGTCGCTAAAAGTAAGGTCACATGTCTGTGTGGCAACCTCCTTAGTAGGACGAGGAGAGGCAAGGACAGCACTGTATTTACCCGCTGGGAGCTCAGCGGGCTTTCGACTAGCTAGTATCTTCCGCGCAGCAGAGGTCGAAACTTTTTCACATACTCTTATTTCTTGGATGACCCGCTCCTCCTTGTAAACAGGGCAGTCTCTAGATGAAGCAGCATGGTCGCCCATGCAGTTAATGCAGTGAGGGGATGGAGGCGGACAGTCCCCTTCATGAGCGTCCCTGCCGCAGGTGACACATTTGGCTGCATGAGGGCAAGACTCACGGGTATGATTATATCTGTGTCACTGGTAACAACGTGTGGGACTCGGGATATAGGGGTGAACTGATATAATTTCGTAGCCTGCTTTGATTTTGGAAGGGAGATCCACCTTGTCAAAGGTCTAAAATACAGTTTGGGTTGGTATCAAACCTGTAGCAGCCTTTTTCATTACTCTATGGACAGCTATGACGCCCTGATCGGTCAGATAGTCCTTTATCTCTTCGTCCGGTAACCCGTCGAGGGATCGAGAATAGACCACCCCACGTGACGAATTAAGGGTACGGTGGGCTTCGACTTTTACCGGGAAGGTGTGCAAAAGCGTAGCTCGGATCAGTTTTTGAGCCTGAAAGGCATTATCTGTTTCTAACAGCAAACTCCCATTACGTTGACGAGAACATTTCTTCAATGGACTGGCAATGGCATCTACACCCTTCTGAAATATGAAGGGATTGACCTTGGAGAAATCATGACCATCAATACGGGTAACAATGAGAAACTTAGGAACGTTAGGTAGTATTTTCTTAGTTTGAGGGGCATCCAACTTTCGTTTTTGGGTTGAAGTCAGAAGGAAAGAGAGAGAGGTCATTGCGGAAGTTTCCCCCCATGATTACCGGCATCTCCGATGGCGCGCTCCTTCCTAATGGGAACCCTCACTGAGGGCTCACCCGCCTTAGGTGATTGTACACACCTCAGGTCACACCTCCCGAGAAACGGACGGAGGGACCAATCGGCACGGTCGGAAGGTTACAGCTCGGGTAATCACCCCTCCCTGGGCCTGGCCTTTACCAGGGGGTACGTGCCCTACTTGTCTACCCAGGGTGGGGAATTACGCGTTACCCCGTGACCTGCTACGCATGGGGATGCGTGGGTCGGCCTTCAGACACGCACAGGGAGGAAGGAAGAAGAATAGAGGATGGGAAGAGGGAGATACAAAAGTGAGAAAAGGAAGAATCTCAAACGCCGAAGCGGAGATGGTATGGATGGCTAGAAGGTAGGAACAACAGAGTAAGAAGAAGGAGCGGAAAAAGCGAGTGAGAGGAAGGAAGGACCTTAGGAAAAGGAAAGCGTAGAAAAGGAGATGACCTGCAGTTACTCAGACACCCGTCTCCGGGCAAAGGCACAAACCGAGGGGGGGGGGGTGAAGCAGCCTGGGGAGGAAGAAAGGCTACTTCGGCTCGGGGCCCCGTGCTCGCCACACACGTACCCACAAAAGAGCTGTGGGCCCCCTGGGGGGATAACTTGTTAGTCATGAACTGTAGGCTGAAACTGAAAAAACTGCAGAAAGGTAGGAAAATAAGGAAATGGGACTTCGATAAATTGAGGGAACCTGACGTTCTTAAGAATTTCAGAGGGAGCTTTAGGCAACAATTGACAGAAACGGGGGGAAATAAAACAGTAGAAGAATGGGTACCATTGAGAGATGTAATAGTGAAGGCAGCACAGGACAAAATAGGTAGAAAGGCAAGACCTACAAAAAATCCTTGGATATCACAGGAAATACTAAATTTAATTGATGAAAGGAGAAAATATAAAAATGCAGTAAATGAAACAGGCAAAATGGAGTACAGACGACTAAGAAATGAGATTGACAGGAAGTGCAAAATGGCTAAGCATGAGTGGCTAGAAGACAAATGCAAATCTGTAGAAGAATGTATAAGAAGGGGAAACGTAGATACCGCCTACAGGAAAATAAGAGAGACATTTGGGGACAAGAAAAGCAACTCTACGAATATCAAGGACACTGATGGGAAACCAGTTCTCAGCAAGGAAGGGAAAGCTGAAAGGTGGAAAGAGTACATAGAGCAGCTCTACAAAGGAAATGAACTTAGAGACGATGTTGTAGGAAGGGAAGAAGAAGTGTATCAAGATGAAATAGGAGATACTATACTGAGAGATGAATTTGACAGAGCCCTGAAAGACCTAAGTCGAAACAAGACCCCTGGAGTAGATGATATTCCCTCAGAGCTACTGAAGTCTCTGGGAGAACCAGCCATGACAAACCTGTTTCACCTGGTGTGTAAAATGTATGAGACAGGCGAAGTACCCTCAGACTTTAAGAAAAATGTAATAATCCCCATTCCAATGAAAGCAGGCGCAGACAGGTGTGAAAATTACAGAACCATCTGTTTGATAAGTCATGGTTGCAAAATTTTAACATGAATTATCTACAGAAGACTGGAAAAGCTGGTAGAAGCTGACCTCGGGGAAGATCAGTTTGGATTCAGAAGGAACGTAGGAACCTGGGAGGCAATTCTCACTGTACTTCTTATCTTATAAGATAGATTAAGGAAAGGCAAACCTACATTTTTAGCTTTTGTAGATTTGGAGAAAGCTTTTGACAATGTTGACTGGAATACACTCTTTCAAATTCTGAAGTCAGCAGGGGTAAAATACAGGGAAAGGAGAGGTGTTTGTATAGTCTATGGGACTTAACTACAGGGTCATCAGTCCCTAAACTTACAAACTACTTATGAACTACTTATGAACTAGGACGGCACAAATATCCATGCCCGAGGGGGGATTTGAACCCCCGACAGTAGTGGCCGTGCAGACCGTGACTGGAGCGCCTTAGTCCCCTCGGCCACCGCGGCCGGCGAAAGGAGATCATTTAAAACTTGTACAAAAGCCAGACCGCAGTCATTAGATTCGAAGGGCATGAAAGAGAAGCATCAGTTGGGAAGGGAGTAAGACAGGGTTGTAGCCTTTCACCAGTGTTGTTCAATTTGTATATTGAGCAAGCTATAAAGGAAAGCAAGGAGAAATTTGGAGAAGGAATTAAAGTTCAGGGGGAAGAATTAAAAACATTGCGTTTTGCCGACGACATAGCAATTCTGTCAGATACAGCAAAGGACCTGGAAGAGCAGTTGAACGGAATGGACAGTGTGCTGAAAGGTGCTTATATGATGAACATTAACAAGAGCAAACCTAGGATAATGGAGTGCAGTCTACGAAAATCGGGTGATGCTGAAGGAAGTAGATTAGGTAACGAAGCAATAAAGGAGGTAGATGAGTTTTGTTATTGGGCATTAAAATAACAAATGATGGTCGCAGTACAGAGGATATAAAAGGCAGAATGGCAGTGGGAAAAAAAGCATTCTTGAAAAAGAGATATTTGCTAACATGGATTATTAATTAAAGTTTAAGGAAGTCTTTTCTGAAGGCATTTGTGTGGAGTGTTGCCTTGTATGGGAGTGAAACATGGACAATAAGCTGTGCGGACAGGAAGAGGATAGAGGCTTTTGAAATGTGGTGCTACAGAAGAATGCTGAAGATTAGGTGGGTAGATCGCATAACTAATGAAGAGGTACTGAACAGAATTGGTGAGAAAAGGAATTTTTGGCATACCCTGACTGAAAGAAGGGATCGCTTGGTAGGACGCATTCTTAGACATCGAGGAATCGTAAATTTAGCATTGGAGGGAAGTGTGTGGGATAAAAATCGCAGAGGGAGACCAAGAGACGCGTATAGTAAACAGATTCAAGTGGATGTGGGTTGTCGTTCTTATGAGGAGATGAAAAGGCTTGCTCAGGATAGGGTATTGTGGAAAGCTGCATCAAACCCGTCTCTGGACTGAAGACCATAACACATTTGGACGACGCGACTGCATCAAGACGCTCACTACTAATGTTGTGTTCGAACGTTATGGGATTGTTTTTGCTACTCATGTGCGTCACCTTACATTTATCTGCATTTAGAGCTAGCTGCCATCCTTCACACAAACTAGAAATTTTGTCTAAGTCATTCTGTATGCCATTACAGTCAATTAAAGACGACAGCCTCCCATATATCACAGTATCATCAGTAAACAGCCGCAAATTAGAAGTTAGTCTGTCCATCAGATCACTTATATAGATAGAAAATAATAACGATCCTATCACACTGCCCTGGGGCACGCCTGAGGATACACTAGTCACTGAAGAACACTCGCCGTCGAGAACAACGTACTGAGCTCTATCACTTAGGTAGTCTTCCAGCTTATTTCACATGCTCGTAATTTCGTTACCAGCCTGTAGTGTGGCACCGCGTCAAATGCCTTTTTGAAGTCGAGAAAAACACCATCTGCTTGTAGCCCTTCATCCATGTCTCGCAAGATGTCATCTGTGAAAAAGGCAAGTAGAGTTTAAAACGAACGATTTTTCCTAAACCCGTGCTGATTCATAGAAATAAGCTATTGTCTCCCAGGACAGAACAACTTCGTCAGGCTGTAGCGAGCCGGAATACTCAGCTGGACAGCTCTGACAAAGATCGTCGTTTTGTAAGTTCACCAATGGCAGATCGTACAGCCACCACGGCACCGATTAGAGTGTTTGTGAGCCCAGAATTGTCAAAAACAACTGTTGCCCCACAGTTACCACCAGTGGCACGCATACCTTTTACCCGCTGTCCACTCACCCCACAGCATCAACCTGCACGGTTAGACAGATGTCGACGGAGGATCACTTGGCAGATGGAATGGCGGACCACTCTCGTAGAGTGGACTTTTGCTCTACACACCGGCCCCACCCAGTCCTTATAGTCTGGAGTGCGATGTGCTAGTACTATCCCTTGTCGAGTGAACGTTGGCCAGCGCTCGGAAACTGCAGAATGTTGCTACTCTTGCAACATCTGGGAAATGCTGGCCCATACACTGTGCGTGAAACTCAACAGGCTCTGCAAGATGTGCAGAAACGTTCCTGGATCGCACGATCTCCGGACGTGTCTTCAAAGGATCACGTGTGAGATATGATGTAACGAGAAATGACACGTGCGACCTGTCAAGTAGGCGTGGAATACTGTATCCCAAGACAGAATTTACCATCTGTATGATCGAATGAATGCTAGAAACAGCGCATGCGTTGCCGACTGTGAAAGCAACACCACGTACTAATACTGTTGCTTCTGCATGGGTCGTCAGTACCGCTTCAGCTTTTGATCTGTTAATATAATCATATGACGAACACTATATTCACTATTTCAACAATAACTCTTAAGTGAATTGGAAAACTCTGAAATAGTGTAGTAATTTTTATTTCCGGGAGCGTATCTGTGTTTGCATATTTGCTGTATGTTATAATAGCATATAAATGAGCGGTGTAATGTCAACGAGGCCAATACGAAGTCGACTGCTCGTCACACAAACACACTTTGTAGACTTCTGACTTCATTCTTCGTTCAGCTCCATTGATCTTGGAGGTGGTATTCTCATCATCATTAAAATGCGACTATTAAGACGACGACGTTCTGGAAAACTATCCATTCGCAGGCATTCATGGGAAATGAAACAGTGGAGTATCACTGGGAACTGATGAACTTTGGAAGGGAAAGCGCTGGCGGGGTTTCGGGCGGAGTAGTTTTCGATTACCCAGTTGCGTGTGTAGAGTATACCACACAGCTCTCATTTATTCTTTTCTGTGGCTCTCTTCAAACACGGAGTCCGCGGTGGCTATGACAATTACGAAGTTATTATAGGAAACAAGGAAGCAGTTCCCACTGATGGCTGAAGTTGCAATCATAATAAAATTTTAAGACGACCGTTTACCGGCGAAGAAAACATCATCGAAATTACTATCGTTTACCTACTTCTAATAACGCAGATGCGCTTCCGTCTGCATGGTTATACACCAGACTAAGAAAGTTCGGCATGTTGTCGACTAAAAGCTGTTTGACGTATCTTCTGGCCGCAGATGACGTAATTATCAAATATTTACGAATTCTCTCGGATTGCTAATACCTCTTGTACCCCGATAATATAGCCTCCTGCTGATGAAAAGTTTCGTGTTTGTTTAACGGATACGAAAGTAAATGTATATGTTGCTGTGTTATCACGATATAATGGAACTGTCTTACGGTTTATGCCATATTTATCTAAAATATGACTAGAAGACCTTCAACTGGCCAAATAAGTAAAAATATCTATTTTCATCATTTTTGATAGTATATCTGCGAATGATTACAAAAATTAAACAAACACACACACATACTATCACGCATCCATGCAGAACTTTTTATCCACAAAACGGCACAGGAAATCTATATTCTTTGTGTATTTTGTCGACAATTTAAATAATGCGTTGTAATAATACATTTATGGTACAAGCGGAGCTCGATCTGTGAGAAAGGTGGCGCGGATCTTATCAAATTGAATTTGCATGCAGGAGGACGGAGGTTCATATTTGCCTCTCGCTGTCCATATTTCGATTTTCCTGTGATATCCCTAAATCAGTCCAGGCAAATGCAGGGGCGTTTCCTTTCAAAAGGAAAGGCTGATTTACTTCCCTGTTCTTAAGAGAACAATCCGAAATTGTGCTAAATGTGTGATGACAGAGCTGTCGGCGGGACGTTTTCTTATTGTCATTGAAAATTGTTTCTAAGATATAATAAATATTGTTATCAAACACTTCACAATGCCTGAGGGGTTCTCTTGTGTTAGAAGACCGTGGTAATCATTATGTTACTGTGCTAACCGTGTAAAGAGTGGCAGATGGGTGGGGTTTTGAAAAAAAACAACCAAGGGGAATGGAAGCTGGCAGGGGACGCTAAATGTATATGGTGAGGATGTGAATTAAATTGGAATGAGAGACAGGAGCGGCTGACCCTGAATTAATACCTGTGATAATAAATCACGATATTAAAAATTATTTGATTGATAGAATATGGCCCTGATTCAATACTAATTGACCGTCTCTCTTACACTTCCTGCAAGCGGCATAAAATATAAATTAATAATTTCTCCCCACCAAAAATGTGATAAGCTACCTAGGATCTAATAACTATTAATGTTAGAAATACATCATTTTTTTAACAATATGTTTATTATCGTTAAGCTGTTATCAAAAAAAAAAAAAAAAAAAAAAAAAAAAATTGAAAATCCAATACAAAACACAAACTAGATTGAACATGCAAGTTTACAATTACCATAAAATATGAAACAATAATCTAGATGATTATGACGTTACACTGATCATTATGAAACATTAACACCGACTGACAAGTAAAAAAAAACCTATCATGAATTGATACAATATTCGTAACGGAATAATTGAACCGTAATATCAGTGCAGGGTTGATTTTCCTAACGACACAATCCCACTATAATGCAGAACCTGATGCAACGACTATTTGTTGCTGGCGAGAGCTTTGCCATACATTAGCAAACTGACGACTTGCGTGTGAAGGCGCTGCGCTGCAGTGGCGTGGATGCAGGGCGGCTGTAAACTTAAAATCTCCGCGACTACGAAATAAAAAACACGCTCCGTTACTCGGAAGCTGTACTCACTACTATCAGCCTCTGTGTGCTCGGCAGTACACAGTGCCTACGATCTCAAGCACTTCTGCCAAGTCAGGGCCACTTCAGTTAGCGTAGACAAGTACGCTCAAGTACTGAAAGCCTAGATAACTCCAGAAGTTGAGTATAGCGTAACTAGTACCTCGGTACACTAGTATTAGCTGGCTGACCTTATCCAAACCGAAAACAAGGACTTCCAGCTCAAGTACAAATCTCAGTTTGTACCCTGAAACGTATACAAGCTCACCCGTCCACGTATCGGCTCAATAAGCAAAATCTCCCGAGTCCGTCCACTAAGAGAACAGGGCGCGAGCAGACGCGTCCGCGCTCCAGCGGAGCAAAGCAAGCCGCGGTGGAGTAGCCGAGCGTTCTAAGGCGCCTTGCTGCGAAGCGCGCGGTTACTAGCCGTCGGAGGTTCGAGTCCTCCCTGGGGCATGTGTGTGTGTGTGTGTGTGTGTGTGTGTGTGTGTGTAGTTTGTAAGCTACGGACTGATGACCACGCAGTTTGGTCCGATAGATTTACAAACATTTGAACGTTTTTGGAGCAAAGCAAGAATGTCCCTCATACCGCGTCTGCCGCGCAAGATCCCGCGAGAACCCGATTTTTTTTTTTTTTTTTTTTTTTTTTTTTTTTTTTTTTTTTTTTCGAAAAACCAATCAGCATCGAGTTCTCAAACTCCGGCCAGTAAAATTTCACTAAACGACCTCAGATTTCGAAAAGCTGGCGCTTTGAACATCAGCCAATCTGAGTAGGCTAACCCTTCCACACACACTTTTGGCGCGATTCTTCACGAACGGTCTAAACCGTCACCGTATAAGCGCAAATCAAGCTTCTAGAAAAAACATCCACGATTCTGGGTGCTTGTCTTAGCGGAGGGACCGGCTATCTTTTTCTAAAATCGGAAGGAGTGGTTCTACAAGCACAGAAAATACTCCTTAGTTTGGGACACTAGGCTCACACATTTACAGCCTGCTGCTTGGCACCTTGCTATCGGGACCCCTACGGCGCGGTCCCCATGGCACGCCGCTGGAGGAGGTGTAGAGGGCTGTAACGGCCGCCTCCACCGGAATTCCACTCTCCCCCGTCAAGACAAAGTCAGATCTGTTTCTCACCGCAGGAAAATCTTCCGTGCACTGCATTCCCGACAGCAATAAAAAAATGCATGTACTGGTCACTTTACATCATTAGACGAACGATAAACACAGTTAATAAAGATGAGAGATGAGCTGCAATCTCTCAACCGGACAGATGCTATATACTGTGCAACGTATTCTAATATTGAAAACAGACTTGGCTTACTTTTGAGCTTCCTGTACAGTTTTACTATGGTGTAATACTGCGTATATTATGTTATATAGATGTGTAGTCAACCTTCTTGAACCACAGACATTGACGACGTAGATTGGTTGTGTGCCTCAACGACAAAGATAGCCTTACCGTAGGTGTAACCACAGCGGGGGTGTATTTGTGGAGAGGCCCGACAAACGTGAGGTTTCTAAAGAGGGGCGCAGCCTTTTCACTGGTTACAGTCTGGATGATGGACTGAGCTGACGTAACATCGGCTACGTGGCTTTTCTAATGCATCTACTGCAAACGACTGAAATTTAGGGGAAAAACGGTCGTTACTTTTCCCGAGGACATACAACTCTAGTCTATAAATATATGATGAGGGCGTCTTCTTGGATAAAATATTCCGGAGGTAAAATAGTACTCAGTTCGGATCTCCGATCGAGGATTACTCAGCAAGATGTCATCGGGAAAAACAGAACTGGCATTCTATGGACCGGAGCGTGAAATCTTGTATCCCTTAATCGGATAGGGAAGCAAGAAAATTTGGAAAGGGAAATTGATAGGTTTAATTTAGATATGGTGACGATTAGTTTTGTTCGAAGGAAAAGATAAAATTACTTGTGGGTAACGCAAAAGTAATAATAATTTATATAAAATAGGAATGTGGGTAAGCTACTATGAACAGCGTAATGATCGATTTATCTTAGCCAAGATATAGACGAAGCCAACATCTATTACAGTACCGCACTACAATATGCCATCTATTTCTACCGATGATGAGGAGATTGAAAAAAAAGTGTATGATGACATGAAAGAAGTTATTGAGACAGTTAACTGAGAGGACAACTTGATTGAGATGGAGGACTGGAACTCAGTAGTAGGAAAAGGAAGGGAAGGAAAAATTGAAGGTGAACATGAACTGGAGATTGGGAAAGGAGGATGCCTGCTAGAATTTTGCGCAGGCCATAATTTAATCATCACAAACACTTGGTTTAACCCCCATGCAAAAAGGCTACATACATGGAAAAGACCATGAAACACCGAAGGTACCAAACTGACTTTATAATGGTGATACACAGATTTCTAAACCCGCTTTTGACCTGTAAACCATATCTAGGGGCAGATATAGACTCTGACCTTAGGTTACTTGTTATAAATTATAGATTGAAATGTGAACGAAGGCTTCCGCGGCCGTTGTCACTGTCAATAAAATTCTTCAGGGGTTTTGGTAGCATTATGGGAAAAATACTACGCAAAGCGGACATCAAGCCAATTTTCAAAAGCAAAAAGAAAGTAAAAGATGTTCTTCGTTCAACAAAAGACGCAGTCTGTAAGATACCTGCTATTGGAAGGTATACATTTCATATTCAAACGTGCCGCGAATTTGAGACCAGTGTCAAGCTAGTCAGGCATGGGTCATTTATCTTTGGTTGCAGGCTTATTTTTCGATGTCAGTACTATCGATATTGGAGATGGTGATAGTATTATTGCCGGGAAGTAAGGTTGTGATTATTGAGAGTGCAGATTTTGCTAGGCGCGCGGATGAGATTGCAGAAGCGTGGGGAGCGTGGTTGTGTGCAGTTGTCGTTCCGGCGGGATAGCCGACGAGATGAAATTTTGAGACTTGAATGTTGAGCCAAACTGTTTGTTTGAGATATGGAGACGAAAGGTATAGATGACGTTGGAGAAACGATCTTTCGAAGTTTTTATAAGGTAAAGTTTTTCATGAAATACTTGGCATGTTTCTATGGCACAACTTCGCATTGTTAGGCTGAACTGACGTAAAAGTAACGGTCGGGAAAGATCTTGCTGTTAGCTTGTGGTCTCAGGATTAATTCTAGGGATCTCTTTCTGTGTCAGGAAAAGTATATTTTAATAGTTAAGTTTTTAAATTGCGTTTTTTATGAGATAGGAATTTCATGGGTAGTGTTCTTTAAATATGGTATTGTTGTAGCATTGTTTGTGTAAATCGAGTTAAATTTATTAACAGTAAAGAATTGATTATCTTTGTTTAAAAATAATTTTGTAGGCAGATTAAATATCTGAGTTATATTTTTCTCTGAAAGATTTTAAAATCCAAAAATTGACATTGTTAGTAATTTTCATGAAGTTACATCAGTTAGACCATAAACCAGATATTTCATTTTTAATAATTAGTTCCAGTTTCTTAAACAAAAAATGTTCAAATGTATGTAAATCTATCGGACCAAACTGCGTGATCGTCAGTCCGTAGCTTACAAACTACTTAAACCTAGGTAAACTAACCTAAGGACAACACACACACCCATGCCCCAGGGAGGACTGGAACCTTCGACGGCGAGCAACCGCGCTCTCCGCAGCGAGGCGCCTTAGAACACTCGGCTACTCCACCGCGGCTTTCTTAAACAATTACCAGTTTATCCCTCCTCACATTTTTATTAAAAGTGCCACAGATGTTTTCTGTAGTTAGTTTTCCAGTAGTTAGTACAGCAGAAAGCAATTTGGTGTTGCGCAAATTAAAAAAAATATATATTAAAAAAAAAAAAAAAAAAAAAAAAAAAAAAAAAAAAAAAAAAAAAAAAAACAGTAGTCCAGGTTAGTAAGTGAAAGTAATCGAAAACCGAAAGTGAGAAAGAATCAGTTTTTGTCAAGCTTATAGTTCAGTATGATTTACAGATTTCAGGGTAGGACAATTCATACAGTGTTCAGGTTAACAAGTGTTTGCACTGAGTAACATTGCATTGATAAATATTGTGTTTGTTACATTCCGTTAAAGATTGTTAGTTCAGTCAGAAACAAGTTTGTAGGGCCAGAATTATTAACAGTGATTTTTAGTATTAATAATTTTCAAACAGTTAACTTTGTTATGATTTTTCATACAGAAACAATTAGCAGTTTGTGTCTCATTACAATAAACATTACGCAGTCAGATATGTTATGCAATACCTTTACATTCACATAGAATACAGTTAAAAAATACGCCGTCAGATTAACATAACGTTGTGAAAAGGCATTCAGGTAGAACAAGTTCAAACACATTCAGTTACATTTCGTTCAAATAGCGTCAGTCAATTACATTTCTTAGATCATATGGTAAAACACACAACTTTCGCAGCAGACGTAAATTTGGAAGAGAGAAGGACAAGCAAGAAACTTTCAAGTCGACAAGCTGAGTACAGCCGGAGTTTAAGAAGACAGGTGTGTGGACAAATATATGAAGGCGAAACGGGACGACCTATCAAGACGAGAATTTCAGTACACGAAAGATACATTCGTCTGGGACAACACACAAAGTCAGCGGTGGCAGAAAACCAGGAGTAGTGCGGAAAAGAAATAATTTTTCGCGAAGTACGTATATCAGCGAAACAGTCATTTCAAACGAGGAGGAAGATCAGAGAGGTCATTGTAATTTAAAAGCGACACCTACCTGAACAGAGAGGATGGCTGCCAGCAGCGACAACTCTTCCGGCGAACCACAGGACGTGCGCGGGAGACCACTGCGGGCGTGTGTACACACAGCACTAGCGCGCCCCAGCCAACGCCAGTAAGCGTGACGTCATAACCGCCGCCCGTCTCTCAATCGCCTACTTCCACCAATATAAATAAACAATGCAAACACCAATGAAGCACCTCTGTTCCCTCCAATCACAGGCCATAATATAAAGGGCTCATTCCACATGAAATGAGCCAAATTGTCATTTTTTTTTAAATCACAAAAGTAAAGGTTTAGGCATGTGAATGCACTAACAAAATTTGAAATTTAATGATTTGATACTCATTTTTATTGTATTCAAGCTATTTAACTATGAATTGCCATCCCAAAGATTGTAGTTGAACAAACACTATGAAGACCATAAAACTTAATTATATTGGCTGTACTGATTTGCTGTTTGTAAGTCAGTTGCTGCAACAATGAGTAACTTGTTATGTAACAACAGGCTTCCTTGATATCCTACACTGACTAATTTTTTCAGGTAAGCTTTCTTTTGATTTTATTTCTCTTTTTGAAATTGACAGGGATCACTGTCACACCCGTGACAAAAAAAGAAGGTAAAGTTTGCTTCTTGCCAGAACAAGTACTTCATAATTATTTATATTCTGGGAAAGTAAGGTTAAGGCAATATATTAACTCCCAAACCTATTAATTTCTGGGAATAACTGTGTTTTATCCTGGAATGGCGTCACGGGTGTGACATAACATTTGTCACGGGTGTGACAAAATGCATACATCTTTGAAAGCATGCCAGCTGAATGAAATGCCAGTGTTTAATATTTTTAACAATCACTTCCTGTTCATGTGACATATTAAACTGGTGAGATACAAAGTAAATACAGATCTACTGACATTAAAAATAAATGTCCAAATTATCTTGCATTCCCAGATAATGATTTCTTCAACGGAAAGAATGAGAAAAATGAAGAGTAAAATGCTATGTATGGGATACTTTAAAGGTTTCTTCTTATGTAATTGCAAGTGATTACCTTTCACATGACAAATTTGCGGTTTGGTGCTTTCTTGAAAAAATAATAGCAAATTTGAAAAAACAGAATGCAAATTTAGAAAAAATTCACATGTTTTCTGACAACTGCATTGCACTGTTTAAAAAATAAATTTACGTTGTCATATCTCTGCCATACCAAGTCATATTTGGGAGTTGAATTTGAGTGGAACTTCTTTGCTGCTGTTGATGCTATAGGGGGGACTGAAGAGAACTGTATGGAATCAAAAGTCGTCAAGTGGTGGTGAATAATGCAAAGGAATTTTGTGATTATGCTTGTGATAAACTGAATGAAGTTCATGTTCTCTTTGTTTCAAGCAGTGATGTGGAAAAGACAAAGGAAAGAAAGTCAAGGTTTTGAGAGAATGTCATTCCAATTCCTAAAGTACATTCTAACCATTACTTTAAAAACTATGACAGTTACCACATTTTACCAGCAGAAACATCTGGCAGTGAAATAACAAGATATCAAGTCTTTCGGGAGATCCCTAAATCCAGAAAACAGCTGAAATTTTCTGATGTTTATTCAGATTCTGAAGAGTCTAATGCTGAAGACATACAAACAACATCAGGAAATAAAATAAATTCAACCATAAATCCCACGGAAATTAAAGCAGGAACGTTCTAAACATAGAGCTTCAAAGTGACAGGGGAGATGGACAGAATTTTGTTGTTGTTTGTCAATCAGACTGTGTGGCCGATGAAATGAAGGTCATGTTTTTAAAGCCATGCGAGAAAGGAAAGAAACTTTTGTGCTAATGAAAATGACATTTCAGTTGTTTCTTTACAAAAGAATGTTGTTAAAGTCCTGAATCCTCCTGCAATTCAAATGAAAGGAAATAGAGTTTAGTATTATTTTTGTGAGAAAGTTATTTAAATATGTATGTCAGTGTATATTTATTTATGTTGTTAAGTATTCAATCCTTTAATTGTTTTAACATACATTACTTTAAATTCTCCATATTGTGCAATATGCTGAAGTTTAGGTTATTTCATTGAAAAATTAGTTGTTTATAAAATTTATATTAAAGATTTGAGATTTTGTTAATTTGACACAATCACCACTTTAATTAAGCATTGTGCTTTTTTTGTACTGCAAAAATTTGGTTTCAATCAATTATTACCTTTAATTCTCTGAAATGTTGAGAGATATTTGTACATGTCACGCCCGTGACAAAATTATGTCACACCCGTGACAGCAAAAATTATGCTGGTATTATAAAAATAATTTTATGTTCTTTCTGATACCTTCATGGCTAATAAAATGAGTTTTCAGCATTAGACCGTTATTAATTGGTTTACATACAATTCACAGATTTTTCCCTGTAAAGGTCAAAGTGTAAGGTTGTACTTCTGAATTTTGTCACACCCGTGATGCATGGATTTTGGTTAATAATATAGGCTTTAATCTTTTACCAAAAAAAAAAAAAATTATATTCAGATTGAATAATACATTCAATTTCCTTTTAAATGATATATACTAAAAGAGGAATTTTTGATATGGGATATTTTAAAATTATTTTACTGCTGATCTCAACGTGTCTATTTGTCACACCCGTGACTATGGAATCAGCCAAAGACCAATAAAGAACGCCTAACAGTTTGATAACAGCTTCTCCCACATATAAGTAGCAGCAATTCCTTGTGGTCAGCTTCTGTCGAAGATGCTTTATGGCAGCTCAGTCTGGAGACTGGCCAGTGCTACCCAAATTCAACGGCTGCAGGTGATACAGAACAAAACCTTACGATGGATCCTCAGGGCAAACAGCTACACACGGAACACCGACATCCATGAGGCGCTTCACATGGATACTATCATGGAAGCCGTCTAAAAAAGAGCGAAGAAGATCCACCACAAGATTGATCAACTACGGGATACTGTCCACAACATCCGCACATTGGGGAGGACAATGCCACTTCCATGGCATAGATACAAAGTGCCACGGGCCTTGACTAGCCGCTAAAGTTTTAAATTAGATGTAAATACAAAGTTTAATTGAAATTGTCATTAATACATCGAGAGGGGTACGTTACGGACCAAAATAAAGGCCCTTACAAGTTAACCCCTAAAGTTTATTGTCATAAATAAAGTTGTAGTTAACCCCCATATCCTCAACTGTGAAGTGTAAATCGTCCATGACGATGGTACTTCATTTACTTTGTACCGCCATAAAAAAAAAAAAAAAAAAAATAAAAAAAAAAAATAAAAAAAAGTGTCGGCAGTTAGCCAAACACCTTGATAAAGGCCACTTGCAACAGTGGCCGAAACGCCGAATTTTACAAATTGACAATGCGGCCAAAAACCCTGAAGAATTTTTTTTTAATTATATATATTACGAAAACAATTGTGTGGTTATAGTGGATCTCAGCAACGATGGACCAATTTACTTGCGGTTTTCGATTTCAGATAAAGTGACTGCTCGGAAGACAGGGAAAAATACGAAAAAAATGAAATCGGCACGTTTCGAGGGGTAAATTCAAAAGCGAAAAATTTTCCCAAAAAATTAAAATGCAATTTTGAATAATTTTGCAGCGTCATTAGAGCAATACTAACCCCAGGAATCGGAATCCGAAGTCTGTTTTCGGAAATATTCAAAAACAAACGCAGGAAAGCAAAAAGGTGTCATTTTTGGCACATTTCATTTAAAAAAATCGTACCGATGGATTTTCTCATTTTGAAATATATTGTGGAGAATTTTCTCCTCTATCGATTGGTGTATGCCACATTCATGGGAAAAATCGGAAACGGCAGATAGAGTTCGGCAAACTTTTACCTGTTCAAAAAATGTTAGCCACTGACATGGAACTTCTATAAAATTCGTAGGATGTCCATAACTCCTTTTAGTGGGTAAATAAATTCAGTTAAAGACCTTTAAGTCTCGCCTTCCTTAAGTAAGACTCTAAAGCGATTTCCTTATGTACATTTCTTATGGAAATGTCTTGCTGTGAACATTTCAATACGTTTGTTTTACGATATCTTTGGTTCTAAGTAAAATACGCCAGTCCGACGATAGCAACAACATATGAATAAAAATATACTTGACAGTTTACAAACTTCTCAGATGATATTTTAAACAATAGATTACCGAGAAGGTACATCTCTCATGACTATACAATTCACAGGCCGTTTATGCTAACGTTGGCTTGAGAATGATCGACTGAAGGAAACCGGTTGCTTTCAGCTAATAAAGAAACAGCTGACTATCATCATGAATTTTATTAATCATTTGACAGCTGTAATGCCACATATCACAAACTTTAAACCAGCCAGCTCATTTTTCTCAGGTGTTTTCGGCACGACTGTCGAAAGTGTTGACATGCCGGCCACCAGCTAGACTGTGTTAGCAATTCTCACTGACGCAACGCAACGGTCTTTCACTGTTGACTTACGTCACGCGAAGGAAAAATTAGTTATTACACATTTATAGCTTGATCAATCCGGTGTTTTGAAGTACATTGATAGAACAATGCGTTTTCTCAAAGACAACAACAAACATTTTGGTGGTGCTACCCTTTTAATTGGAGGTGATTGGAAACAGTTGACTTCAGTCGTACCAAAATCGAATGAAGCTCAAATCAATGATGCATCTTTCGACTACTGGGAAACATTTTAACAATCAATCGAACTTCATCTTCATGAAAATATAAGAGTCAACAAAGATGAAATTGAATTAATAAATGACTTGAAACTTATCGGCACTGGAGATAAAACTTATCGAAACTATATTGGTAATTGTCTAATACAGGTTGAAGCAGAAAATGTTGTTAAAATGAAACAAAATTGATCTTTTGCTACGAGCCCCAATGGTTACAGCAACCTCATAACTTTAATAATAACTTAATCCCTTGTCCCACAAATATAGTAGTTCAAGACATGAACACAAGACTTCTATCTAATTTAGCTAGCACAGAAGTCGACTATCAAAGTATAGATACTCCTCTGGGCGATAAAGAAATTGATCTCATGGAAGAATGTTTTGTGGATTACAGCGCTGAAAATATGAATTTTATTGAAACAACAGAAAGGCCGCCGCATTTGTTGAAGCTCTTAAAAGGTGCAATTGTAATGCTGATTATAAAATTTCTGTTTCTACCGGACTTTGAAATGGAACTCGAATGCAAGTTACTCAACTTTGTAACAAATACATCCAAAGTGCTCACCGGATCTCGATCAAAGAAAGGTGACGAAATTTTCCTCCCTCGATGTAAATTTGAATATGGTGGAACATTATCGGAGCCGGGGATTCGTTTTTCGCGGCTTCGATTTCCCGTCAAATTAGCTTTTGCCATGACCAATAATAAGTCTCAGGGACAAACACTCGATAGAGTTGGACTCTACTTTCGTCGAGGAGAATGCTTCTCTCATGGTCAACTTTATACAGCGATGTCTCGAGTTCGGTTCAGAGAGTCCCTGACAAGTATGATAAAAACGAAATCAAGAACATTGTGTGGCAGGAACGTATCGAATAATAACATAATATGGAACTCATACAACATTTGAATTGATCTTATTTTTGTATGACGTATGTTCTTTAAGAGTTACCTGGGTTATTTGGCTACTTTTGTGTAAATTACTTATTTAGCGCAGCCGAATGGTTCAATATCACTGTTTGGCCAGAACCAGAAACGCATCAACCTTACCGGATCTCCCACAAAGCTTCCACTACCCATTAAAAATAATCATTATGATTTGGGATCTGTTTCATACTGCTAACAAAATAAGAATAATAATAATAGGAAAATAAAAAATATATATCATTCTTCCTGCAGAATGAGAACGATGGCGAGGTTAGGAACCTTACATTGAAACAACGTTGTTAGCAAACTCACACTCAGATAATTTTAACAATTAGATATTCCTCAACAATGTTACCTTTGTAAAAACAGTCCCTAAATGCTTCATGCCCGAAAGGCTAGTAACAGCAAATAATCGTCCGCAGACGATTACCTCTTCGAATCGCAATGCTCTGCCGATTGTTTATTGAAAATAGAATACTTAAGACAAGTGCGAACCGTTTTTATATGGATTTTTTTAATGAAACAGAAATTAAGAAACTGTATTGCTCTTTTGGTTATCTGTCTAGGTGAAAGTTGGACACGTTTTGTTATTCCTTCACTTTTCCACATTGTACTTATTCTGTTATTGCACAAGACACAAAACTAAATTTTAAAACATAACTTAGGTTGCTGGAGCACATTTCTGATCTGCACTGACGAAATATCGTTCGGCATATTAATGTCAGCAAAACAAGTTTTGTTTATTGACAAATAATATTTTGAATGGCGCTCTGATTTCCTCAATACTTAGATTCCTAACAGCTGAAGCTATTACGATTCCCTGGTTGACATAGATTAAAACTTACGAGATTGGATAAATGTAGACAAGTAAGGAGATGGAACCTGGATACGTTGAAGGAACCAGAAGTTGTTGAGAGTTCCAGATGGAGCAATATGCAAGGATTGGCCGAAACGGTGGAAGAAATCAGTAGAAGAAGAAGCTCTGGGAGAGACAGTAGTGTGGGCCGCAGAGGATCATATGGGTAGAAGGACAAGGCATAATAGAAATTCTTGGATAAGACAGGAGATAGTTAACGAAATTAATGAAAGGTGAAAATATAAAAGTGTAACATGTGAAGCAGGTAAAAGGGAGTAAAGTCGGCTGAAAAATGAGGTAGAGAGGAAGTGCAGACTGGCTAAGCAGGAGCGCCTGAGGACCGCGGTAGTCCGTACAATAAGTAGATACCGCCTACAGGAAAATAACAGACAAGACAAGCAGCTGGATAATTATCAACAACTCAGATGGCAAACCGTTACTAAACAAAGAAGCGAAAGTAGAAAGGTTGAAGGAATATATTGATGTTCATAGTTTCTTCGGGTTTGCTGCCGGATTTTGAAGTCAAACTGACCCAATATTTCGGCGGTACACCTATCCGCCATCCTCAGGGGAACTGCTGCTGCTGGACTCGCCGACAACTGATGTCGAGGGCATGGAACGCCTTCCTATATAAGCCTGCGAGTGGTGAAGGCGCATGCGCGGCCTGCCATAGGTACTGCACACAGACAGGTCTTGCGGCGCTGCCGGTGGCGGAAAGGCGGTGCTCTCGATATATCGCAGTCATGGGCTGTCTTCCAGCAATCTGGTGGGTTGCATAAAAGATCGATGTTTTTTCATATTTGATCAAATCGGGTTCCACGCCCTGCTAAGCGGAAAACCCTTGTCTCTATTAATTAAATTTTCTGACAGCCTGATTTCAAAGGACTCTATATAAACATTGTCCCAAAAACCGGACGTGCTGGCCACAATACGAGTTTCATCGAACAATATCCTATGTTACTCGTTTAGACAATGTTCCGCAACTGCAGATTTTTCGGGCTGTAGAAGCCTGATGTGACGGCGATGTTCTACACATCTTTCATGAACTGTGCGGATCGACCTGGCAATGTACGCCTTGCCACACTCGCATGGAATCCTGTACACACCCTGTTTTTTAAGGCCCAAGTCGTCTTTAACGGATCTTAAAAGTGTCCTGATCTTGGGTGGTGGACGGAACACACTCTGGATGTTAAATTTCCTTAGGATTCTGCTAATTTTGAGAGATATGCCCCCTGCATACGGAATAAAAGCAAAAGATCTGTCTTCCTTTTCATGTACTTCCCGGGATGATCCAAACTGCATAGCTCGAAGAATCTGCTTCTCGGAGTACCCATTTTCCTTAAACACAGAAGTCAAGTGTGAAAGTTCCTGTGGTAGGCTGTCTGCATCGGAAACTGCATAAGCTCTGCGTACCAGAGTCTTAAGGATGCCACTGCGTTGGTGTGGTGGGTGGCAGCTTCTTGAATTGAGGTACAGATCTGTATGCGTGGGTTTCCGATGAACACTGTGTCCCAGGGTACCATCATGTTTCTTGTACACCATAACATCCAGGAACGGAAGCTTCCCATCGCTTTCAACCTCCATGGTGAATTTGATATTGGGATGGAGACAGATGAAGTGGTCAAGAAATCGATTCAGAGAATCCCGTCCATGGGGCCACACAAATAATGTGTCATCAACATATCTCCAGAAACACTTTGGTTGCAAAGCCGAAGTCCTCAGTGCCATATCCTCAAAATCCTCCATAAACAAATTGGCAACTACGGGTGATAAAGGACTCCCCATAGCCACTCCGCCAGTCTGTTCAAAAAAGTGGTACACAAAAGTGTATGCTTATTATAAAAGTCGACCAGTGTACGAAACAAGAGCCTTGTCTATCACAAAAATTAGTAAATGAGGTCCGTGTGAACTACTGGTTACTCCCTGCTATAAAGCCTTGTTCCCTGGCCCAAACTGAGAACTGAGTCGTTTCAAATTACTTCAATAACAGGAAGTTAATACTACAGTGGTCAATATACATAGAAGCTCACACGTTATTACACACAGACATTAATAAGCAAGCCACCACAATTAAAGGTATCTTAGAAAGGTGGCTAAGAAAACATTCATGGCGCAACGGAATTTACACTTAAAATTGCATCTGAGCTAGTTCTCACCACTTGTGAAGAACAATATTAAATGAAAGAGGGAAGGTGCTCTAGAAGTACAATTTATAGGCAAATTACGGATTATGCTGAACATAAACTTGTTTATTGAGATAGAAAACAAGCAAAATGGTAAACAAATTTCGTTAACAGGATAATAATGCATCTATTACATGGATTAATGCGGACGGTGCCCAGCCTAAATTATACGTGATTTAACGCTACTGGCGGGGGGGGAGGGAGGATTCACAAAGAACACTCATTCGCTCACACACACGCAATGCCACAGCAAAACTCACCAAAATCAGCGTGCTGAGACGAGGCGGAAGCAGGCGCCGCTATCGTAGGCGAAATTCAGCAAGTCGGAGGTACCACAAAACACAATATACAAAAACACATTGAAGCTGGCTCTGGTCTGTCGTGCCCGTTTCGAGATGGTGCGTGTGTATAGCAAGTTAAATTACATCTGAATTGGACCGCGCGCAAACACGCTAACGGTGACACACAGCTACGTTCACTGAAGGTGAAGTGGTTGTAAATCGGACTCATTATACAAAATCACGGTGGATTCTTAAGTAGCAGTCTGTCAGCAATCTATCTAGTTACTGGTGTTATATGAGAAGTGGCGTGAACTCAGGCGACTAGCTGTAAACCCCGGAAGTCGGAACTCGGACCCACGTGGTTCCCAAAACCGATAAAATTGAATAAATTCAGAAATTGAACTACAGCATGCGACCCATAGAAATGCTTAGAATTATATAAGGAAGCGAATAAAATACAGCTATATGCGATATGGAGCGCTTACATAAACGGATGAAGTCCAGTCTCAAAAATCTTGTAATAATGAAGTAGTTACAAAGTCGGAAAAATAAAATTAAGAATTACAGCATGCAACCCATAGAAATGCTTAGAATTACATAAGGAAGCTATTGATGGAGGTTGTACAAAGCTCAGAGTGAATTACTGACAAAGACAGAGTGCGTACTTCAAGTTGGAGAAGAACAGCCAAATTAAAATAGGCGGGGAGAGAAAATCGCGAAATATTAGTGGAAATCAGAAGGATACCCACATAGTTACTTGCCTGATGGGCATGGAACAAACAAGAGTAGAAGCTGAAGGCTTTGTTCTATGAACCAACCACGTGGAACACATATTACTCACGGAAGGAAACGATCAGGAAATCCCCAGGATTTGCGATCGTACTCAGAAGCTCGAAATTTAGCGAGGATTTCAATGCGAGATGCCTAAAATATTTATCACAACGAAACTCTTTCTCGTAATTTGACTGAAAACCCAAAGAGATTTTGGTCATATGTTAAATATACTCGGGGCAAGTCACAAACAATACCTTCACTACTGGATAGTAATGGCGATCCTGCTGATGACAGCGCTACTAAAGCAGAGCTACTAAACTTAGCTTTTAGAAACTCATTCACCAAAGAAGACGAAACCAATATTCCAGATTTCGAATTACGAACAGATGCCGTAATGAGTAACATGGAAGTAGATATCATCGGAGTAGTGCAGCAACTAAAATCACTTAACAAGAACAAGTCTTCTGGTCCGATTGTATACCCATTAGATTTCTATCTGATTATTCTGAAGCGATAGCTCCTTACTTAACAGTCATATACAACCGCTCTCTCATAGAAGGATCTGTACCAAAAGATTGGAAAGTTGCACAGGTCACACCTATATTCAAAAAAGGCAGTAGGAGTAACCCACTAAACTAAAGGCCTATTTCATTGACGTCAATTTGCAGCAGGGTTTTGGAACATATCCTGTATTCAAATATTATGAATTATCTCGAACAGAACGATCTATTGACCCAAGGTCAACACGGATTTAGAAAATATCGTTCATGCGAAACACAACTAGCTCTTTATTCACACGAAGTGATGGGTGCTATCGACAAAGGTTCGCAAATCGATTCCGTATTTCTTGATTTCCAGAAAGCGTTTGACACCGTACCTCACAAACGGCTTTTAATCAAATTGCGTGGTTATGGTATATCGCCCCAAATTTGCGATTGGATAGGGGATTTCTTGTCAGAGAGGACACAGTTCGTAGTAATCGATGGTAAGGCATCGACTAAAACATAGGTGATATCGGGCGTTCCACAGGGTAGTGTTATTGGTCCTCTGCTATCCCTTATTTACATAAACGATTTAGGGGAAAATCTAAGTAGCTCTCTTAGGTTGTTTGCAGATGACGCCGTCATTTACCGTCTAGTAAAATCATCTGAAGATCAAAACCAACTGCAGAACGAACTGAATAAGATATCAGTATGGTGTAAAAATTGGCAATTGACTCTAAATAATGAGAAGTGTGATGTCGTCCACATGAGTACGAAAAGAAATCCGTTAAACTTTGTTTACAACATAAATCAATCAAATGTGAAGGCCGTAAACTCCACAAAGTACCTAGGAATTACTATTACTTCAGACTTAAACTGGAAAGAACATGTAGATAATATCGTGGGAAAGGCGAACCAGAGACTGCGTTTTATTGGCAGAACCCTTAAAAGATGCAACAGAACTACTAAAGAAACTGCCTACACTGCGCTTGTCCGTCCATTTTTGGAGTATTGCGGCCCAGTGTGGGATCCTTATCAGGTGGGTTTGACGGAGGACATCGAAAGAGTCCAAAGAAGGGCAGCTCGTTTCGTATTGTCACGATACAGGGGAGACAGCGTTACGGAAATGATCCAGGATCTGGGATGGGAATCATTACAACAACGGCGCTTATCGCTGTGGCGTGGGCTACTTGCGAAACTCCAATCGCCGACATTCTCCTCCGAATGCGAAAATATATTGTTGCCTCCCACTTACATAGGTAGAAATGATCATCAGAATAAAATAAGAGAAATCAGAGCTCGAACAGAGAGATTCAGGTGTTCTTTCTTCCCGCGCGCTATTCGAGAATGGAATGAGAGATAAATAGTATAATTGTGGTTCTATGAACCCTCTGCCAGGCACTTAAATGTGATTTGCAGAGTATCCCATGTAGATGTAGATGTAGATGAGAAGATTTTTATATGCACTGTACAGAAAGGAACATATCACCTATTAGAAATCGGGCCCCAAAAGGTAGAAAGTATTTACACAGAGTTCACACACCGCCACATGATTACAAAAGGTTTTAACATATCAGGCCGCTATCAAACTGCAACTAGATTCACACACACCACGTTTATCTATTGGAAATCACTGAAATGAAAAACGAGAACACATTTCCGCACACGATCGGAGAAAATATTCCACAAAAAGATTCTAAGTTCACGAATCTAAGTTAAACGTGGTAGTCAATGAAACGCTACCATCTCCAGAAACAAGAGCAGAACCAACCTTACCTCACCAGACGCCCAAACAGAATGATCAGGCGAGTGGCCACCGGGGCGCGGGATAACGAGGGAAGCCACTGGAAAATCCAAGAAAACCGCGGTGGTGGGGACGGACAGCGAGACCAGCGCTGGAGGGAAGAATCGCTAACTAGCTCGCAATCAAAGGTTGTAGAAACCTCTTTGGTCACCTTAGCAGCTATCGACTCTGAGCCAGAGAGAACGACACAAAGCGAGCTATCACTCTCCACATTCAAACAGCCATAGATTCTCGCACACACTTAAAAGTACAAACAACTGCACATTCTCACAGTGAGAGTGGCGTAGCGGAGAATCTGTACTTTTGCCACATTAATTAATATAATAATAAATAATTAACATAACAAAATAAGAAAAACCTAGCAATATTAATTAATATTTTAACACATGAAATGTTAAACTAACACCGTCCGTAACACAACAGAAATACCCGTGTTCATTTCTGTACCAAGTAGACGTGATTATATGGTATGGCCAGCGACGCCACATACCACCAGTGCTGGAGCTGGAGCTTCCCGTGGAATGTGACGGAATCCGCGGCCTCTGGTAGCGTTGCCGTTACCTCTCTCTCCCTCTCCCTACTGGGGAACCGCTACACGCCGAGGCGACGGGTAGCAGCCTATGCCTTTCCTCTGATTGGCATAAACTGTTGAGATCTTCGGGCAACTCTATAATACTGCAGTCTTGTCACTGCCGGAGCCTGCCGCAGGCTGGAAGTCAATTCTCCTGCTTACACCATATGTAATACCATCTTACCAACATTAAATGTTAATTTTTAGATGTGCCAACTTTCCTTCTATAAAGACTCTTTATGGCCTAACAGCTACGTATCTTGTGGGATACTCTGAAACGTTAATCCATTCAATATATTTTATACTTCATACCTGTATGACATTTCTTGTAAGTTGTCATCACAGTATTGCACTTGTAATTGCCACCACTGTTTTCATATAAGTCTTAAAATTGCTAAATGGAGTCGTGACATGTTAAAAGGTCCTTAGTCAATGCGAACTAGTTTCGAGAATACTAATAAAAGCGTCATTACACGTAAATCATTCTTCCCTGTCTCCTGATAAAGTAACACAATGTATTAACGTGATGTGAATGTTTTGATTAGTTTCAAACTGTGGAAAAATACATATTATGCAGGTAGAAAAATGTAAACATCAACATTTGAGACCCCTTTATCAGGTTTCGGTATTTCCTATTATTCTTAGGTGTGTTTTTGTGTTAATAAATTCGTTCAAGAGTGTCTTAAAAACATTCTATAAATCATAGGAGAAAACAGTGTTTCATACTGCAACATCATCACATTACAAGACGTAAAGGAAACTATGACTTACAGGAGAATACATTTACTCATTTCTTTGTTTAATAATCAAAATCATTAGTGGTTGCCCATTGCAGTATTCCTTCATAAAATTGTAGGTGTTAGCCCTGAGGTATATACTGATATGGTTTCTGAATATCCTGCAGTTTTACAGTTTGTGGAGGTACTTACTCTGTAGCGTAGGTGCATTTTGAAGGAAAAGACAATTTATGTCTCCTAAGTACACCTATTAAACTTGTGGGTCACAACTGAATCAGTAAACTGCCGCGCAATCACACATTCAGATGCAATGACGATGTATTACTGATATGAAGTCCGTCCCCGAAGCTCAGAAGATAGCGTCTCTGCCTACCACGCGTGGGCCGGGTTCGATTCCAGGCAGGTGACTGGGTGTTGTGTGTTGTCCTCCTCCTCATCATTTCATCACCATCATTTCATCATCAACATCACTGGCATACAAGCCGCCCAAGAGGCGTCAAGTAAAAAGACTTGCACAATCCCATATTGAATCTCCCGCTCAAAAATTCCATACAATCATTTCATTTTCATTGAGACGATAGAGAGTTTTCATATTGGAACATTTTAAGGCAAGTTTCAACAAAAACACAAGTCTTCTTGGAAAACTACTGCCAATACGTCGTGAAATCCATTACGTCTAAGGTACAAATTTCTGCCCCAATAACTTCATTGCCATTTACTACACAGCAAGAAATTGAACGAGAATAAATTACTCACCATTAAGTACCAATGATAGCCAGTTTGCTACAGTAAAGTAAATAAAAAAGAAGTATTTCAACATAAAAATGCCAGAAGAGCTTCAGTCACTGTCTGACTGAAGTTGTTACAGTACATGACCCCTTTCTGTAGCATCTTTTCTACCATAACCCAATATCTGACAGTGCTGTATAGCGTTAGATTATGCAGCAACACATTAATTGCTTAACTTCATTTTAGATTGTTCCGCACTTTTAGACTGTTACTATTCAATTATTGCTAATTAATTTCTTAGAGTATTGTGTTATTAATCAGATTTAAGAAAGTGGTGCAGTTGTTTATAACCTTATCTGGAACTCAAGACATTACAAAATGTAAAATTGCTCTAATGCAAAATCTCACAAAAATTGGGAAATTATGTAAGAAGAATAACACTGTAAACGCTTTTCAGTTGAAAAAACTATTCTTTATTGAAACCGATGTTCATATTCTCGTATCAGCTCTTTCCGTATAGAGTAAATTTTAGGCGAACTGCTACAGGGAGACAGACATGCGGTGGGGGAATTGAAGATAACAAGATCGCGCGCAGCAGGGGTGGTGGCTGGCGGTGGGGGTGTTGATTACTGTGTTGTCTGCCGCGGAAGGGTGCCGGCGGGCAGGAAATAGGGATAGAGGAGGCTAAGAGGCTGATAAACGGACAAAATCACACGCTAAAGCAAAGAACATTACGGGGAGAAATGCGTACAATCAGAGACGCGAACCAACTGAAACCGTCCCACTCTCCAGCGCAGGCGTTAAGCGCACTGTATTCGGCTGGCAGTGATATGACTTGGAGAACATGAGATCCTCCAACAAATCAAAATGGATGAGATCTCACGTGGTTTCTCTTATTCGTACGAGGGAGACTGCACTGTCTCTAAGCTTAAATTCCAGGTACTTTGCTCAGAAACAGTCACCTCGTCAAGGGGAAGGACAGATGGTAAACGAAGTCACTATATTCACCATTTTCCCGGTAAATAGATCTGATACAAGGCATTTTCGTGATAAAAATAAAAGATCATTACCGAGTATATGATACGGTACCGAAAACTGCACGTGTATTACTAGCTCAAACATAAAGACGATAGTCAAGGAAAACAAGTTTCTCTTAGTTACCACTATCAATGTTGAAACTCAGCTTCTAAATACAGTTTCATAGATTACCAAAAGGCATTCGACATCACACAACATCGTCAACTGATAACCTAGATAACAAATTTATGCGACTGGACTGACAAATTTCTGCTAATAGAACCCAGTATGTTGTACCGAATAGCGAATCTCCAGCAGAAACGAATGTAATACGGTCATTTCGCAATGAAACCGAAATAAAACTGCCAATTTTCTCATTCCCAAGACGCAATTTATCACAAATTATCGACAACCCTATCCCATTGTCCGACGAGGATATTATTTTCTACAAAAAAGTTAAATTCAAGATACTTTCTAAATGACGAACTTTGTATTTAGTGTCGAACATCTGAAACAATACTGAGAAGTGATATGATGTAAAATGAAAACGAACTAGCTGCATCTGGTAATATGAATGTAAGATAGAGTTATACAGCATGTAATGGAAATACTATTCAAGATGCCAAGATGCTAGTAGAACATACAGTTAGGATTACATCGAGTAGACATGACAGCAGAAATCGTACGACTCCAGTGCCGAGGTGCTATGGTACTCAAAAATAAGGAAGTCTAACAGAAATGAATTTAACGACATTGTATTGAGTTACTTTCTGTTGAAGATGTACTTATAGGAAGTACAACGTAAATGTGACATGTGTAATGTAACAACCCAAAGTGAAACTTATATAAAATTTTAAAAATTTTCTGCAATGTGGCAAATCGATACTATCAGTATTGGAAGACGTCAAAGTGTTTGACAGCATCAGCATGTAGATGATAATTAAATTATGCGAGTAGCAGGGTTACACCGATTAAGGTACAATTTGTATCCAATTGACTGACTTTCAGTTAGATTAATCAATTAAGGTGCGAATTCCGCTCCCACTGCCTTCACCATTTTCTCTCCAGCCCTAAGCGCTTCATGCAATTTATGTGTGTTGGATTGCTGGACGCGATTGTTCTGGAAACAGAAGACGTATCTAAATTCACATATCAACTACATTGTATTCAAATGTTTGTAGAGTCTATGGGACTTAACTACAGGGTCATCAGTCCCTAAACTTACAAACTACTGATGAACTACTTACAACTAAGGACGGCACAAATATCCATGCCCGAGGGGGGATTCGAACCCCCGACCGTAGTGGCCGTGCAGACCGTGACTGGAGCGCCTCAGTCTCCTCGGCCACCGCGGCCGGCTACATTGTATTATGGAGAACAATAATTATTTAAAAAAAAATTGGATATTGTTTATATAAACTCAGTTTTACTGGTGGGAATTTCAAGAAAGCGCTGGGAAATTTGAAAGAAGATTAGCTATCTGTCTTCCCTATGCAACTGTATTAACTGTTTGCGTGAATATTCATTTCACATGCAGTCTGTAAACTGTTAGATATATAAGACAAGAACCAGTTTTTGAGAGCACAAAACTAATTAATACACTACTGGCCATTAAAATTGCTACACCAAGAGGTAATACAGATGATAAACAGGTATTCATTGGACAAACATATTATACTAGAATTGACATGTGATTACATTTTCGAGCAATTTGGGTGCATAGATCCTGAGAAATCAGTACCCAGAACAATCACCTCTGGCCGTAATAACTGCCTTGATACGCCTGTGCATTGAGTCAAACAGAGCTTGGATGGCGTTTACAGGTACAGATGCCCATGCAGCTTAAACACGATATCGCAGTTCATGAAGAGTAGTGACACGTATTGTGACGAGCCAGTTGCTCGACCACCATTGACCAGACGTTTCAGTTCGTGAGAGATCTGGAGAATCTGCTGGCCAGGAAAGAAGTCTAACATTTTCCATATCCAGAAAGGCCTGTATAGGACCTGCGACATGCGGTCGTGCATTATCCTGCTGAAATGTAGGGATAGACTGAAGGGTAGAGCCATGGGTCGTAACACATCTAAAATTTAACGGCCACTGTTCAACGTGCCGTCGATGCGAACAAGAGGTAACCGAGACGTGTAACCAATGGCACCCCGTACCATCACGCCAGGTGATACGCCAGTACGGGAATGACGAATACACGCTTCCATTGTGCGTTCACCGCGATGTCGCGAAACACGGATGCGACCACACTACGGTCGGGGGTTCGAATCCCCCCTCGGGCATGGATATTTGTACTGTCCTAGTTCGTAAGTACTTCATAAGTAGTTTGTACGTTTAGGGACTGATGACCCCGTAGTTAAGTCCCATAGACTATACAAACATTTGAACATTTTGATGCGACCCTCATGTAAACAGAACCTGGGTTCATCCGAAAAAGTGATGTTTTGCCATTCGTGCACCCAGGTTCGGCGTTGCGTACACCATCGCAGGCATTCCTGTTTGTGATGCAGCGTGAAGGGTAACCGCAGCCATGGTCTCCGTGCAGATGGTTGTTGTCTTGCAAACTGTTGACTCAGAGATCGAGATGTGGCTACACGATCTGTTATAGCCGTGTGGAGAAGATGCCTGTCATCTCGACTGTTAGTGATACAAGGCCGTTGGGATCCAGCACATCGTTCCGTATTGCCCTCTTGAACCCACCGATTCCATATTCTGCTAACATTGGATAGCGACCAGCGCAAGCAGCAATGTCGCGATACGATAAATAGAAATCGCGATAGGCTACAATCCTATCTTTATCAAAGTCGGAAACGTTATGGTACGCATTTCTCCTCCTTACACGATGCATCACAACGTTTCACCAGGCAACGCCGGTAACTGCTGTTTGTTCTGTTGGAAACTTTCCTCATGTCAGTGCATTGTAGGTGTCGCCACCGGTGCCAACCTTGTGTGAATGCTCTGAGAAGTGAATCATATCGCAGCATCTTCTTCCTGTCAGTTAAGTTTCTAGTCTGTAGCACGTCATCTTCGTGGCGTAGCGATTTTAATGGCCAGGAGTGTACTTCCATCAAACAATAGGAATTATCTTGTAGAATTCTCTAGGTGCAGTAATGGTAGAATCAACAATCTTTCTCAAATACCTATATACCAAGTATTTAATGGCTGTACAGGATTAATGTACTTGATATGATGTGCAGGGTCCCTTTTTATCGATGAAAGCATACAAATATCATTCAAAATTTGCATGCATATCTGAAGAAATGGCAACTGCATGCTTACTGCCGTCAAATTAATTACTAAAAATGCATTTGCAATTCGAATGCTAATCAGCATCAGCTGTGTGATTTAACAGCGACATAAAAAATCTGTGCCTGATCGGGACTAAGGGCCTGTATTTCCGAATTTTCGTTAGCAGTCGTGTTAACCATTACGTTATTGGGTGTGTACAGCATAATGGTTAATGCAGTAAATTCTGTATTTGTACTAAGTTTGGAGTAAACAAAATACTTTTCAAACTCTCTCCACTAATTTGATGCCCTTGAAACTGCCATTAACGTTCCACCCATCAATTTTTTGAATAAAGTTCGCTACGTTCAGTGTTATGTACGCCTATGCATTATAGTCGGCGACAACTACGAAGGCGGCCCAGTTTTCAGCCGTTCTGCGCATCCCCTCCATTACCGCAATGGCAGCCAATGATGTTCATTCTGTAGGCACGTGGCTGGCAGCGAGTGACGAAATATTTCTCCACCTGGCGCAACTGTTGGTGCTCCACCGTAGCACCTCCCCTCCACGCCTCTATATGCGGAAGCGCCTTCTTATATGACGCCAACTATAACAAACCAATATATTAGAAATAACTTCGAATAGCCGCGGCGGAGTGGCCAAGCGCATTGAAGAGCTAAGCTGTGATGCGCGAGGCCGCTCCACGTCGGAGGTTCGAATTCCCACTCGGTCATGGAAGTTTGTGTCGTCTTTAGTATAACGTAGTTCATAAGTAGTTTAGGGACTGATGACCCCGCAGTTAAGTCCCTTAAGCTTAACAAACATTTGAACATTTGAACTTCAATATCATCTGCCGCTTTAAGTTTCAATCTCATTATCGTTAGTTCAGTTGCAGTGTGCTCAGTTAACCGCCAGGAGAGGATCCGACACAGTATATCTATTTGTGATACCTAACATGCTTTTATATAACATTGCTTCATCTGCATCGACTCCCTCCCAGTCTACAATTATGGGGGAGTGAGTTTAAGGCTCGATGGCGCAACTGAAAAGAACCGATGTCAAGCGTCAGAAGTCTGCGACAACACCTAAAGCGTGCCGTTACCCGTATTAAGCAGTCTATGTGATGTATGAAAGCACATCCTCGGTGTGCACCCGTATTAAGCAGTCTATGTGATGTATGAAAGCACATCCTCGGTGTGCACAATGAAAAAATAAATAAATAAATAAAAATAAAAAATTAAAAAAACGCAAAATATCACTAGCTGATTGGCATTTTTCAACATTATCTCAATCATAAACCTGCATATACATCACTTATTACTGCTTACTTTTAGAAGTGGAAAAATGCTCTGCTGTCTTGGTGATTCAACCAACGGTAGAGGTAACTCTTCGTCTAAATTATGTGGCACTGTTTACAGGGGCAACGTGCTCAAAACTTCCCTGACAGTTCTCGCAAGAATATACAGTGGTTCAGCTCAATTTCTCCACTTGGACATGCTCGATTAGCTCAGAGCGATAAGGGCTGATAGTACCATTATATGTGACAAATAAATGCTCTTTGCATCACACAGAACATTAGGTGTGTTGTGACGCCGTTGGCCACAACGCCGGCGGTCTACGCAAGTCGCCGCGCAGCTCGAAGAAGAGGCGATAAGTCGTTCCACAGTACTTCGGCAGTCTCAGTACCTCTTTGTCTGCTTCGTGCGTCGGCCAATAGGAAGAAAGGTGCAAGCCTAGATATGCCGGCGCACCACAGCAGTGACAGAGAGTACGGGAGGTCCAGTTAGTACGAAGCAAATTCACGAGATCGACAGTTCCAAGAAGTTCAACAGAAGAGCACCATCTACAAGAACTGCAGTTACTTAGCACAAGCCAGAACGTTGTACCATTGCCTTACAGACGTGTTTTGTAGCTAGGAAGAAATTGTACCAACACAGGCACATCAGAGTTCAGTATTTGTTTCATCTAATTCAAATGTTCAATTGTTTGTATAGTCTATGGGACTTAACTACGGGGTCATCAGTCCCTAAACTTACAAACTACTTATGAACTACTTACGAACTAGGACAGCACAAATATCCATGCCCGAGGGGGGATTCGAACCCCCGACCGTAGTGGCCTTGCAGACCGTGACTGGAGTGCCTTAGTCTCCTCGGCCACCGCGGCCGGCTTCATCTAATTAATAGTTCATGTAGACTAATCAATTCTTTCAGTTACAGACCTATGCCCACATCCTTTGCTCGTCACGGTCCACCTACTTCTTGCAAATATAAAAAGGTGCACTGTGTCTCATGGGCTCCGTGTGCAGTTGCTCGCTTGGGCGATGCCGGCCGTGGTGGCCGAGGGGACTGAGGTGCTTCAGACACGGTCTGCACGGCCACTACGGTCGGGGGTTCGAATCCCCCCTCGGGCATGGATATTTGTGCCGTCCTAGTTCGTAAGTAGTTTGTAAGTTTAGGGACTGATGACCCCGTAGTTAAGTCCCATAAGCTTTACAAACATTTGAACATTTTTGCTTGGGCGATGGCGCTCTAGTGAGACTGGTGAGATGCGCGGCCATACTGCTGTATGGGGCAGGTTGTCTGTGTGCGGCCCGCGGTTCAAAATGTTCAAATGCTTATGGAACTTAACTACGGGGTCGTCAGTCCCTAAACTTACAAACTACTTATGAATATCTTTTACTAAAGACGGCACGAACATCCGTGCCAGAGGGGGGATTCGTACCCCCGAGAGGGAACGGCCTCGCGCATCGTAGCATAGCGCCTCAATCCGCTCGGCCGCTCCGCCGCGGCGTTGCGGTTACAGCTGTACGCGTGCAGTTTTCATATTTCATAATTCGTGTATCGCTGAGTTAAGAAAAGGGATATTTCATTGATATGGATACCGATATTGACAGCTGTGCCGCAGTTAGCAGCTGCTTATATTGTCCGCTTCTCCTTTCTCTGTATTGCGCCCTCCAGCATTGATGTTAAGGACATTCATCGCACGTGTAATTGTTCTCTCTCTACCAATGAATATATATATATTGATGTTAAGGACATTCATCGCACGTGTAATTGTTCTCTCTCTACCAATGAATACATCATAGCTTTTAGAAGTAATATATTTTAGATTATTTAATTCTTATATTATTTACAAATATCATTTTATTTTAATTTTTTATACCAACCATATAGCTTATTATATTACTTTAGTACTGATAGTTGAGTCATTGTGCTTGTTGTTCTTTATTTTGTATGTCTTATGTAGAGTATGATGTTAAAATACAACACTGTTTTGTAAATTTATTTGTAGATGATCTGAAGATGGTAATATTATAATACCGAAACCGGTAGTTAAATAAACAACAAACTTTACGGCTGTTGGTAAATACATTTATTATTTGGATTTAACTTCTTCTCCAGCTTCCTTAAGATTTTGTCTCATTATCTTACATTTACCCTCTGCAGTCTCTTCACCGAACCCTCTAACCATTTTGACATAAAAGTGTGTGCCAAGTCAGTACCCTTACTTTCTTCTTTCAGCCTTTGTAGGTACAACTTCTACTTTGGTTTTCCTCCTCTCACGCTCTTCAAACTTTGTTCCCAGATCGCTCCTTCCAAGTTGCGATCTGAAGTTGTGTCTGCTCTGCATTTTTAGGTAGTTATTGTACGTATTTTGAATTATGATACAATCAATTTCGAATCTATTGGCATATCCAATTGTGTCTTCGCCTTTTGTGTTGTTCAAGCAACGAGTTTTCAGTCGCAAGAGAATTTTCTCTGCAGTAATTAACTATTCTTTCTGTCCTGTGAGTTCTGATTCCCGATACAAATCTTTAACCTTTCAGAACCAAGGTTGTAGGTGAAGTGACATTCATATAGAGAGGGACGTTTAAGATACAAAATATTTACAGTAATTCATTTAAAAAATTATTTTCATAAATTTTTTACCCACACGATTGTCTAATTTGGGCCTTCACTACAAATTTTTTATGATCTGCACCATCTTACAGTAACATGTGTTAGAAAGAAACGATATAATAACATCACAGGAGTATATAAAATCAACTGACTGTCAGATATGATAGCTTCACATGTCAAAACAAGGATATCAAGACCTAGTCAACAAGTGTTTGTTGCAACCATTGTAAGTGTACTGAAAGTTTGCCGACTGCTCGTACAACACAGTATAGAAATGGAATTAAGACACGTTGCGCACGTTACCTCAGTCCATCCACGATTGTGTGATGCAGGCCCGAACTTCCTAGAGTGAATCACAAAGAAAGAAAGCGAGCAAAACCAGAACCGAACATTTGTGCGTGCAGGGCCTGAAAGGGTTACAATGTTTTGCCTTCTTTTCCACGACCTACCTCTGCATTCAAATCCCCCATTACGATGATGCAAAATTTCGTTACCCATAAATGATTCAGTCTTTTCATAATAATTTTCTACTCTATCATCAGTCTGTTGACATATTGGCATGTATATTTATATTAAAACGACATCCCTCCTGTCACCTCTTAATGTCATCATTATCAGTCCTCCATTTCGACTTTCAATAAGTTTTTCATTACCCGTTTCCCTGACATAATTGGCTCACTCTTCTCCCTGCCAACTGGTACTCTCCACTGTCCAGCTCTCCCTTACTTCACACTTATCCAATATATCCGCCAATAGCGTGAACTCATTATATTTTCCAATCCTTAACTTCCCTTCGTTCCCTCTTCCAGTATTTCAAAATTAGATCTGGATGTAATCCCCGACGGGAGATCAGACTGAGGAGAAAATCTGCATCAGGATTGTTTTACAAAGAAACTCGTACTATGTCTTTCCAAATGTAATGTGGTAGTATCACTTTCCTTTTCACATAGGCAGATGGTATCCCAGCTGAATTCAAGCAGTCAATATGAACTTTCTAATTATATGTGCAGCAGAAGGGTTTGACACTTATATTATTCCTATAGCAAATGAATAACCTCTTTTTATTCTGAAGATGACAGTCCTATACAGTCATCACTCATTATCATAAAAGAAACCTGTGATTGTGCCTGACAATAAAGAAAGTGTAATTTACGCGTTACATACAGTGTACGCTAAATCGACATTCCAGAAGAATATAATTCTTGTTAAGCTGCTGAAAACGGATCGCGAGAGGACTACTGATGTTATCTAGACAATTATATAAGAAAAGGAAATAGAATCTACTGAGTTTCGTAGAGTCAAGCGATGATTGTATGTCAGTATCTGTTTCCAGTTTACTGACTATAGGAGTACTATGAAGGTTACCAGTAGCGAAACTTGTTTCCTTTGGCAAGGAAGCAAGTCATCGAAATGATGTTAGGCTTCCAAAGAGGCTCAGGTAAAGCAGAAATGAGATTCGCAGCCAGGAAGCGGCAGACGCGAGAGACGTCGGTGTTATTGACGCGCTGCAGAACACACATGGTTTGGAGTAAACACAATATGAGGAATGAGACGGCGCTCCCTGCGGGCCACCAATCCCCTGATTGATGATTTGTAAACCCAATCAATCAGAAAACTTCTTCCTTCCTGCCGCCCCGCTTACTACAAGTTTTCCCGTATTTCTGATATAAAAAGAAACGGCCCCCGCTCCTCAATGGAACTAAAATACGTCCCCGGAGACACAGGAATTTCATCAAGTGGAAGTCGCCATAATACCCAATACAGCCAAATAGATGCGCCTGTGGTCTCAAGAATGTACTGCCCCGGCCCGCTGAATGTCTTATTTTAGTATCTTTCATAAACTAATTTTGTCCTGGTGAAATTTTCATAGCTGGCTAGAATCATTTAGATTTTATTGTCACTGTCGTGGCGCCGGGCCACAAATCTTTAGGCATGTATAAAACAAGCAGGAGCACAATTAATTTTATGGCTCGCTCATTAAGATGGCGGTGTCTTTATGGGCCCGTCTCCTCGCCGCTGCTTATTAAATTCGCTCCTGTACTATCGGCGCCTGCGTTCGCTACTTTGCTGCCCTCTTGTTCACAAAATGCCCGTGTTCAATTAGCTGATTCATTAAAATGGCTTTGTGTGTATTACGCTATCGATGAAACCGTGCTGTCGCCGCCGTCCCAGACAGCAAAAATGCCCCGAGAGAAAAAAACTTTTAAGATATCTCGCTTCGTTCGCGAAAGATTAACGTGTATTGCCTCCCGACCTTCACAGATTAAAGTATGAAGTTGTCACGCGTAAAAAAGTATATTTTCTCCGCGGAATAATATGAGCAGTTAATTTTTACTGTACTCGTTACTTGAGAGCACAACACCTTTCCAGACGAGGTTAGTGTTTTTTTTTTTTTTTTTTTTTTTTTTTTTTTTTTTTTTTTTTTTTTTTTTTTTTTTAATTTCAGCTCTCTTGTTGGAATATTAGAAGTGGTATAACGAAATAATTCTTCAACATTATCACGCAATCGTATCGATAACGAGAGCATGGTATATACAACTCTTTCGCCAACTATGGACATATTATGGACTTATTCTGTATTAAAATACGCAATATACAATGTCTGATTTGTTGGTTGCCACATGGATTTCTTCAAACTTTTGCAATTCATAGTGGGCCTTTCTAAAAATTCACAAAAAATGAAAAAAAAAAGTAGAATGCAAACTTAAATTAGCAAGAATATATTGAATGTCTTTTGTTTGAATGAAGTACTTAAATACGCACAGAAAAAATTTCGAGGCTCTTCATCTCATCACAGCATTCACCCGCACGGACTCTTACTCCATGTGATTAGCAGTGATTCATTGTTCTTGTGCTCACTCCCGTCAGCTTACGGCAGCCACGAACTAAACACGCGTAGCACGGAACTATCTCTATACCTTCATCTATACTCTGAAAGCCAGGTCACAGAGTGTGGCGGAGGGTATATCGTGTACCACAGACACTCGCTCCTTTTCCTGTTAGAGTCACGTATGGTAAGCTTTCATGTGGTCCCTAATCTCTCTGCTTTTATCCTCACGGTCTATTCGCGAGGTATACATTCTCGCAACCTTGATAGACGCCCACGCCGTGATACAGAACGTCTCTCTTGCAGCGTCTGCTGTTGGAATTTGCCTATCATCTCCATAATGATTTCTCGCGTACTAAATAAACCTATAACGAAGTTTTATGCTCCCCTTTGGAACTTCTCTACCTCCTCCATTAAACCTAACTGGCATGGATCTCACACTGACGAGCAATATTCAAGTATTACACACCGAGTGTTTTGTAATTGGTTGACATCTACCTTTCCCATAATTATTTGTTCCTTGTACTTCAAATCTTTCCTTGTGCACACGGAAATATCAATGTGTATTTTTGTACATAATTTTAGAAAATGTTAGAAAAATTAGAAAACTTGAAAGTATATATTTTTAAATTTCCGTGTGCATCTTTGTATATAATAGCACGAAGGCCTGAACAGTGTTGCGTCACTGGCCAAGTCATATTGACGCAGTCGTTATGTATTTGGAACATCAATCTTGAAAATCGCATCTTCCCGTGTCAGAACACCTTCAGAATTATTTATTTACGCATCAGAAAGCAGAACTTTCAATTTTATGTATCAACAATCATATGGAGATATTTTTATATATTTTGTATTCCAGTTCCAATTAAATATTCAATGCTAAGACAGGACATATTTCTTCTATGACTCCTTTATAATTTATGAAACTTTTGCAGTGTTTGTTTGATTGTTCAACCGCGGTGGAGTGGTCAAGCGCTGTAAGGCGCCTTCCTGCAGAGCGCGACGCTGCTCGCCGTCGGAGATTCGTGTCATCCCTACGACACCCGTGTGTGTGTGTGTGTGTGTGTTGTCTTTAGCGTAAGTTACTTTAAGAAGTTTCTAAGCCTAGGGACTCATAACCAAAGTAGTAAAGTCCCTTAGATTTACAAACATCTGAACATTTTTGCGATTGTTCAAATTTTATGCCCAGCTATACCGTTCATTCCATTGTGATAAACTTTGTCAATTGATTGCATGTACTCGGCGCGAAGGATATATATAGAGGGTGTCTCAAAAGGAATGGCACACACTTACACGGTTGAATGTACACGACAATAGAAGCAAAAACGTCCCAGTGAACACGGGTCTGCAAACGAGCCGTTTGTGAGATAATTATGAAATGATATGGTTCCAAACCGCTACTGACGTCATTGGGCACATCGTATTAATTAGAACATTTTATTTATACTTTACTATTAAGATTTACATAGCATTTAGTTGACATTATTGTAAGCATCGGCAAGCGACGATCAGCTTACTGGCCGCCTCTTGAATTGTAGAAAAGAACTCATATCTCTGTACGTTGGAAACTTATTTATCTTCTTATAGCACACATTGAAATGAATATTGAAGAAATAATTCCAATAAATATCTTGAAAATTTTGACTCGAAGAAATAAAAAAAACATCAATCACAACTGGAGTACGAGTGCTCAACTGTTCCTATTCTAAACTTCATGTACGGGTTAGTTACGCGATCCCCCCACCTAATCTTCAGCATTCTTCTGTAGCACAACATTTCAAAAGCCTCTATCCTCTTCCTATCCGCTCTGTTTATCGTTTATGTTTCACTCCATACAAGGCAACATTCCACACAAATGCCTTCAGAAAGAACTTCCTTAGGCTTAAATCAATATTCGATGTTAACAAATTTCTCTTTTTCAAGAACGTTTTTCTACCCATTGCCATTCTGAATTTTATATCCTCTGTACTGCGACCATCATTTGTTATTTTACTGCCTAAGTAACAAAACTCATCTACCTCCTTAATTGCTTCGTTACCTGATCTAATTCCTTCAGCATCATTTGATTTTCTTAGACTGCACTCTATTACCCTAGTTTTGCTCTTGTTAATGTTCATCTCATATGCACCTATCAGCACACTGTGTATTCCGTTCAACTGCTCTTCCAGATCCTTTGCTGTCTCTGACTCTCTGACCTTCAACTCCGACAACCGCTGTCTGGTTTTTGTACAAGTTGTAAATAACCTTATGCTCCCTATATTTTACTCCTGCTTGCTTCAGAACTTGAAAGAGTTTATTCCAATCAACATTGTCAAAAGCCTTCTCCAAATCTACAAAAGCTAGAAATGTAGTTTTGCCTTTTCTTGCTCTATCTTCTAGGATAAGCCGTAAAGTGAGTATTGCCTCCCGTGTTACTACATTTCTCCTGAACCCAAATTGATCTTCCCCGAGGTCGGCTTCTACCAGCTTTTCCATCCTTCTGTAAGTAATTCGTGTTAATATTTTGCAACCATGACTTATTAAACTTATGGTTCTGTAGTTTTCACACCTGTCTGCGCTTGCTTTCTTTGGAATGAGGATTACATCTTACACACCAGGTGAAACAGTTTTGTCATGGATGGATTTCCCAGAGACTTAAGTAGCTCTGAGGGAATGTCATCTACTCCAGGAGCCTTGTTTCGACTTAGGTCTTTCACTGCTCTGTCAAATTCATCTCTCAATATAGTGTCTCGTATTTCATCCTCATCTACTTCTTCTCCCCTTCCTACAATATTGCCTCTAAGTTCATTTCCTTTGTCGAATCTCTCTTTCCTGTAGGCTGTATCTATTTTTTCCTTCTTTATACATTCTTCTACATCCTTGCACTCCTGCTTAGCCATTTTGCACTTCTTGTCAATCTCATTTCTTAGTCGTCTGTACTACATTTTGCCTGTTTCATTTACTGCATTTTTATATTTTCTCCATTCATCGATTAAATTTAGTATGTCCTATGATATCCAAGGATTTTTTGTAGGTCTTGCCTTCCTACCTATTTTGTCCTCTCCTGCTTTCATTGTTTCATGTCTCATTCCTCCTCACTGTTTTATTTTCCCCCGTTTCTGTCAAATGTTGCCTAAATCTCCCTCTGAAATTCTCTAGAACTTCAGATTCCTTCAGTTTATCCAGGTCCCATCTCGTTATTTTCCTACCTTTTTGCAGTTTTTTTCAGTTTCAGCCTACTATTCATGAGAAATAAGTTAAGGTCAAAGTTTATATCTGCTCCTGTCTTACAGTTTAAAACCTGGTTCCGAAATCTATGTCTTACGATTATAAAATCTATCTGGTACTTCCGGATGTTTCCTGGTCTCTTTCACGTGTACAACTTTCTTTCGTCATTCTTTAACCAAGTGTTCGTTATAACTAAATTATATTCCGTGCAAAGTTCTACCAGGCGGTTTCCTCTTTCATTCCTTTTGCCCAGACCATATTCACCTACTATCTTCCCTTCCCTTCCTTGTCTTACTACCGAATTCAAGTCTCCCATAACAATTAAGTTTTCCTCTCCCTTAATTGTCTCAATAATTTCCTTTACCTCCTCATATATTTCTTCGACCTCCTCATCATGGGTAGAGCTAGTTGGCATATAAACCTGTACTACTGTGGTCGGTGTTGGCTTCGTATCAACCTTGACTACGATAATGCGATCACTCTGTTGCTCATAGTAGTTTACCCGCATTCCTATTTTCTTATTCATTAATAAGACCTACTCCTGTAATACCCCCAACTGATTTTGTATTTGTAATCCTATACTCACCTGACCAGAAATCCTGTTCCTCTTTCCACTGAACACTAATCCCACTATATCTAACTTCAACCTATCCATTTCTCTTTTTAAATTTTCTAACTTCCCTACCCTGTTAAGGGATCTAACATTCCACGCTCCGATCCGTAGAATGCCAGTGTTGTCTTTCCTTATGAACACATCCTCCTGAGTAGTCCCCGCCGGAGATCCGAATGTATTAATCCGATCTTTCTTAAATTTGGCACAATTTCATCCTCTTGCTTAATATCTAAAGTACTGCAGTACTAACACATTGTCTTAAGAGTCACTTAATCCACAACATTTTTATATCTGCGACTGTAGTCTTTCCCGGCGTACTCTGATGATGATGGTCCCTCGGGTCTCAAGCCGGGTGGCGACGTTGATGGATCGCTGCGTTTCGGGAAGTGTCATACTACCCATCTTCAAGCTGGAGACCCGAGAGATCTTCATCAACATTTCTACACTTTCAAAGAACATACAATACAATCATAAAACCACTTCTAGCATTTTACATCAATTCAAACTTAAATCTCAATTTTTAGTGCAATTCTTCGTAAACGATTCTACAACTTAAAAGTGGGCCATAGTACGAAATAAAAGCTTAATTCTGGTAGGAGGTGACCAGATAAGAGTTTACTGTTATAAAAAAGGTTAATTTTAGCAGTATAATTAGCAAAAGATCCGTGTCAACTACCGGCTACTCCCTGCTGCGAAACCTTGTTTCCTGGCCAAAATTGAGAACTGACTTGGTTCAAATTACTCTAATAACAGGAAGATAACGATACAGTGACCAATATACGTAGCTCACACGAAATTACACACAGGCATTAATAAACAAGCCACCACAATTAAAGTTATTTCATAAAGGTGGCAAAGAAAAACATTTATGGCGCAACGGAACTTAAACATAAAAAATTGCATCTGAGCTTGTTCTCAGCACTGGTGAAAAACAATATTAAATAAAAGGGGGAAGGTGCTCGAAAACTACAATTTATAGGCAAGTCCAAATTATACTGAACTTAACTTGTTTATTCAGGACAAACGCAATCAAAATGGTGAACTAATTTTGATAATACAATAAAAGTGCATCCCATTTACATAATCTAATTCTGAGGATGCCCAGCATTGAATTTAACATAAATTACACGGAACGTAACGCTACTGTGGGGAGGATTTAGAAACAACACTCACTCCCTCACACACACGCAATGCAACAGCGAAACTCACCAAAATCAGCGTGCTGAAGCGAGGCAGAAGCAGGCGCCGCTGTCGTATCCGAAATTCAGCAAACTCGGAGGTACCACACAACACAATATACAATAAAACTGTGAAGATGGATCAGGTCTGTCGTACCTGATTTGAGATGGTGCGTGAGTGTAGCAAAGTTAAGTTGCATTTAGATTAGACCACGGGCACACACGCTAACTGCGACACACGGATACATTACATGATCGCAATCCACTGAAGGTGAAATGGTTAAAAATCGGACTAACTGCACAAAATCACGGCGGACTCTTAAGTTACCATCTGAGAGTAAACCATCTAGTCACTGGTTTTATAAGAAGTGGCGTGAATTCAGGTGACTAGCTGCAAACCCCTGAACGCGGAATTCGGACCCACGTGGTTCCGAAAACCAATAAAAATATGTAAGTTCAATTTCCGAAAAACAAAGAAAATTATCTACGGCATGCAATCCCTAGAACTGCGTAGAATTTCATAAAGAAGCTACTGAAATGCAGGAACATGTGATTGGGAGCGTTCACAGAGACGGAAGAAGTCCAGTCTCAAACCCCGGAAAAGTGAAATAATTACGACGTCGGAAAAATAAAAATAAAAACTATGACATGGAACTCATAGAAATGTTTAGAATTACAAAAGGAAGCGAATGAAATGCAGCTACATCCGACAAAGAGCGATTACAAAAACGGATGAAGTCCAGTCTCAAAAAACCAGAAAAGTGAAATAATAACAAAGACACCCGAAAAGTGGGAATAAAAACTACGGCATGCAACCCTTAGAAATACATAGAATTTCATAAGAAAGCTATTGAAGGAAGTTGTACAAGGCTTGAAGAGAATTACAGACAAAGACTGAGTGTATACTATAAGTTCAGAGAAGAAACAGCAAAATTAAAATAGGTGGGGAGAGAAGATCGAGAAATGTTAGTGGAAATCAGAAGGATACACGCATAGTTACTTGCTTGATGGGCATGGAACAAATAACAGTACAAGCTAAAGGCTTTGTTCTAAGAACCAACCACGTGGAACGCATATCACTCACGGAAGGAAGCGATAAGAAAGATTTTACATGCATTGTACAAAAAATGAACATATTGTCTGTTAGAAATTGGGCACCACAAAGCTAGAAAGAATTTACTCAGAGTTCATACACCGCCACAAAATCACAAAAGGTTTAAATATACCAGGTCATTATCAAACTGCAACTAGTAACACATACAACACATTTATCTGTTGGAAATCACTGGATTGAAAACTAGAATACATTTCCGCGCACGATCGGAAGGAATATTTCAAACAATGAATCTAAGTTCAATAGTCTAAGTTAAACATGTTAGACAGCGAATCGCTACCAGCCAGGATGCGTACGTACGTGCCACATGCCAGAGTCCTATCTAGACTATCAGGGGTCCCATATACTGAAACTGCACACGTTCCACACAATTACAGAGCATCTACCAGCTTGAACAGTCCCCCATGACATTCAGGATCTATGTATTCATGAGGTGTCTCCATACCCATACTCGTACATCCTCTCGATACAATTGGAATAGAGACTAGTTATACCAGGCTACATGTTTCCAATCATTAACTGTACAATGTAGATGTTGACGGGCACTAAAATTGCCATTTGCGGAGTGGTTACACTTCTGTCACGTTGATCGATTCCCTTCAGTCATCGTTTGTCCCGTTATTGCAAGATCATTTTCCACCGCGGCGATGTCAGGTTTGATGTTTTACAGATTCCCGATATTCACAGAGCACTCGTGAAATGGTCGTACTGGAAATTCTCCATTTCATCGCTACCTCCGAGATGCAGTGTCCCATCTCTCGTGCATCGACTATAACACCACGTTCAAACTCAATTAACTCGTGATAACCTACCATTGTAGCCGCGGCGAGTTAGGCGTGCGTACTGGGGTGCCATTCTGCGGTGCGCACAGCCGTTCGCCGTCGGGGGTTCGAGTCCCCCCCACCCTCGGGCATGGGTGTTTGTGTTGTCCTTAGGTTAGTTTAACTGAGTTTAAGTAATTTGTAAGCTACAGACTAATAACCTTGCAGTTGAGACAGATAGATTTACAAACTTTAACATTTGATTTGAAATATTTGAAAAAGCGAGCGCAACCAGAACCGCGCAATTTTCATACATAGGCATTGGCTACCGCAGCGCCGTCCTCTGAGAGTTTACGTATCTCTGCGTTTGCATACACATGACTTTACCAGTTTCTTTGGCTCTTCGGTGTATAAGAACTCCACGTCAGTCGAATTATTTCCACGAGAAGCGTCTCGCATTTGCTTCAGTTTCGGAGTGGATGGGCTGAGAGTATAGGACGAATTTTATTGGAGTTACTTGACATTTTATTTTATTTAGATGTGTGCAGATTATAACATAAACCTTTATCGATACAAATAGTGCAGGAAGTTTATTTTTATTTTTGTGTGAGGTCAGATGAATATCATCCTCCAAGGATGATTGTTTTTATTGTTATGGAAGATCAGTGAAATATTACCTTACAAGGGAGATTATTTTTCGACATCAAATTTATAAACCATAATTAATTACTTACTTGAGAGAATACATAAAAAGTAAAAAAGGAATAAACAATTTAATAAGAAAAGTAAATAAAAGACGAAGAATTTTCACAGGATTCAGAAATTTAAAAAATTAAATACAAAATTACGGTTAGATCCGATACGACGCAGACTATAGCTACCAGAGTAGTATCCTGAGACCCTACCAATCATCTGTTCTTCTTAGCACAACAATAGAATAGCGCTACCGTAGATGAAGAAGAACAAATATTAAACTGGAAACAACAGATACAGGAATATGCTTCAACTCGCTTATGTCAATCAAGCGCACGGACTCAGAAAAAAAAAACAGTTAATAGCTGAAAATTACAGAAGCACTATTTGGCGGACTAAGTAATTACATATAAATAAAGAAAAGTCAAATAAGTCCAGTTAGATCCGAACGCTACTCATTGAGGCAATTATACCGACGTGGAGTTTTATATATAAACACTTTCGGTGTGTTGGAAAAATAGGTAGGAAGGCAAGACCTACAAAAAATCCTTGGATATCACAGGAGATACTAAATTTAATCGACGAAAGGAGAAAATATAAAAAATGCAGTAAATGAAACAGGCAAAATGGAGTACAGACGACTAAGAAATGAGATTAGCAAGAAGTGCAAAATGGCTAAGCAGGAGTGGCTAGAAGGAAAATGCAAGGATGTAGAAGAATGTATAAATAGGGGAAAAATAGATACAGCCTACAGGAAAATAAAAGAAACCTTTGGAGATAGGAAAAACAGCTCTATGAATATCAAGGACACTAATGGAAAACCAGTTCTCAGCAAAGAAGGGAAAGCTGAAAGGTGGAAAGAGTATATCGAGGGGCTCTACAAAGGAAATGAACTTCGAGACAATATTGTAGGAAGGGAAGAGGATGTAGATGAAGATGAAATAGGAGATACTGTACTGAGAGAAGAATTTGACAGAGCCCTGAAACACCTAAGTCGAAACAAGGCCCCTGGAGTAGATGATATTCCCTCAGAGCTACTGAAGTCTCTGGGAGAACCAGCCATGACAAACCTGTTTCTCCTGGTGTGTAAAATGTATGAGACAGGCGAAGTACCTTCGACTTTAAGAAAAATTTTATAATCCCCATTCCAAAGAAAGCTTGTGCAGACAGGTGTGAAAACTACAGAACCATCAGTTTAATAAGTCATGGTTGCAAAATATTAACACGAATTATATACAGAAGAATGGAAAAGATGGTAGAAGCCGACCTCGGAGAAGATCAATTTGCGTTCAGGAGAAATGTAGGAACACGGGAGGCAATACTCACTTTACGGCTTATCCTAGAAGATAGATCAAGAAAAGGCAAAACTACATTTCTAGCTTTTGTAGATTTGGAGAAGGCTTTTGACAATGTTGATTGGAATAAACTCTTTCAAGTTCTGAAGCAAGCAGGAGTAAAATATAGGGAGCGCAAGGTTATTTACAACTTGTACAAAAACCAGACAGCGGTTGTCAGAGTTGAAGGGCATGAAAGGGATGCAGTGGTTGGAAAGGGAGTAAGACAGGGTTGTAGTCTTTCTCCATTGTTATTCAATTTGTACATTGAGCAAGCTATAAAGGAAAGCAAGGAGAAATTTGGAGAAGGAATTAAAGTTCAGGGGGAAGAATTAAAAACATTGCGTTTTGCCGACGACATAGTAATTCTGTCAGATACAGCAAAGGACCTGGAAGAGCATTTGAATGGAATGGACAGTGTGCTGAAAGGTGCATATAAGATGAACATTAACAAGAGCAAAACTAGGGTAATAGAGTGCAGTGTAAGAAAATCAGATGATGCTGAAGGAATTAGATTGGGAAACGAAGCAATAAAGGAGGTAGATGAGTTTTGTTACTTGGGCAGTAAAATAACAAATGATGGTCGCAGTACAGAGGATATAAAATGCAAAATGGCAATGGGTAGAAAAGCGTTCTTGAAAAAGAGAAATTTGTTAACATCGAATATTGATTTAAGCCTAAGGAAGTCCTTTCTGAAGGCATTTGTATGGAGTGTTGCCTTGTATGGGAATGAAACATGGACGATAAACAGTGCGGACAGGAAGAGGATTGAGGCTTTTGAAATATGGTCCTACAGAAGAATTCTGAAGATTAGGTGGGTCGATCGTGTAAGTAATGAGGAGGTACTGAACAGAATTGGGGAGAAAAGAAATTTCTGGCATACCTTGACTAAAAGAAGGGATAGATTGGTAGGGCACATTCTTAGGCATCAAGGGATTATGAATTTAGTGTTGGAGGGAAGTGTGTGGGGTAAAAACCGCAGAGGAAGACCAAGAGATGGATACAGTAAGCAGATTCAGACAAATGTAGGTTGCCGTTCTTATGTGGAGATGAAGAGGCTTGTTCAGGATAGGGTATTGTGGAGAGCTGCATCAAACCAGTCTCCGGACTGAAGACCACAACAACAACAACAGTTGAACGGGTGGATAAACAGTCAAAACTCTGTCTGTAAAATGGTGTATTCAATACAGTCTCAAATACAGTCTGTAACCACAGTGGAGGGGTATCTGTGAAGAGGCCAAACGAGTGGTTTCTGAAGAGGAGCAGCAGCCTTTTCAATAGCTACAGATGCAACAGTCAGGACGATTGACAACATCAGCTAACATGGCTTTGCCATGCAGTTACTGCGAATGGCTGAAATCAAGGGGAAACTACAGTCGTTAAATTTCGCGAGGACGTGCAGATAAATTGTATGAATATATGATGATGGCATCTTCTCCGGTAAAATATTCCGGAAGTAAAATAGTCCCCCATTCAGATATCGACATTGGAACTACCCAGGAGAATGTCATCATCAAGAAAAACAAAACAGGCATTCTACAGATCAGAGTGTGGAATGTTCTATCCCTTAATTGGGTAGGTAATTTAGACAATTTGAAAAGAGAATTTGACAGGTTAAAGTTATATATGGTGGGGATTAGTGAAGTTGGTTGGCAGGATGAACAGGATTTTTGGTCAGGTGAGTACAGGGTTATAAATACAAAATTAGTTGGTGGCAACAAAGGAATAAGTCTGATAATGAATAAGAAAATAGGAATGCGTGTAAGTTACTATGAACAGCATAGTAAATGCATTATCGTAGCTAAGATAGATACGAAGCCAACACTGACCACAGCAGTACAAGTTTATATGACAACTAGCTCTGCCGATGATGAGGAGATCGAAGAAATTCATGAGATAAAGTAAATTATTTAGACCGTTAAAGAAGAAAAAAAAACTAATTGTGATGGTGGACTGGAATTCGGTAGTAGGAAAGGGAAGAAAAGGAAATGTAGTAAGTGAATACATCTACATCTACACACATACTCCGCAATTCACCGTAAGGTGCGTGGCGGAGGGTACACTGTACCACTACTAGGCCTTTCCTTTCCTATTCCACTCCCAAATTGAACGAGGAAAAAAAAAAAAAAATGCCTATATGCCTCCGTACGAGTCCTAATTTCTCTTATCTTGTCTTTGTGATCTTTACGCGAAATGTGAGTAGGCGGCAGCAATATCGTACTACACTCAGCTTCAAATTCCGGCCCTCTAAATTTACTTAACAGAAATTCACGAAAAGAACGTCGTCTTTCTTCCAGCGATCCCCAATTGAGTTGTCGGAGCATTTCCGTGACACTCGCGCATTGGTCGAACCTACCGGTAACAAATTTAGCTGCTCGCCTCTGAACCGCCTTTATCTCTTCCTTCAAACCGATCTGCTGCGGGTCCCAAATACTTGAGCAATACTCAAGACGTGGTCGTACAAGCGTTTTATACGCGGTCTCCATTATAGGTGAAGTACATCTTCCCAAAATTCTCCCAATAAACCGAAGTCGGCTGTCTGCCTTTCTCACAACTGTCCTTACATGCTCGTTCCATTTCATATCGCTCTGCAATGTTACGCCTAGATATCTGAACGACGCGAAGGCATCAAGAAGCTCACTACCAATGCTGTATTCGAACATTATAGGATTGTTTTTTCTACTCATGCGCATCACCTTACATTTTTCTACATTGAGAGCTAGCTGTCATTCTTCGCACCAACTAGAAATTTTGTCTAAGTCAACCTGTATGCTATTACAGTCAGTTACAGATGATACCCTCCCATACACCACAGCATCATGAGCAAACAGCCGCAAATTACAACTTACTCTGTCCATCAGGTCATTTATATAGATAGAAAATAATAGCGGTGCTATCACACTCCCCTGGGGCACGCCTGACGATACACTTGTCTCTGATGAACACTCGCCGTCGAGAACAACGTACTGCGTTCTATTACTTAGGAAGTCTTCCAGCCAATCACAAATCTGTGAACCTATTCCATAAGCTCGTATCTTCGTTAGCAGTCTGCAGTGTGGCACCGCGTCGAACGCCTTTTTGAAGTCGAGAAAAACACAATCCGCCTGTTGCCGTTCATCCATGGCTCGCAAGATGTCATGTGAGAAAAGGGCAAGCTGAGTTTCACATGAACGATGTTTATTAAACCCGTGCTGATTCATGGAAAGAAGCTTTTCCGTTTCAAGGAAATTTACTATATTCGAACTGAGAGAAAATTCTACATGAAACCGATGTCAACGATATTGGTCTGTAATTGTATGGGTCAGTTCTCTTTCCTTTCTTATACACGGGCGTCACCTACGCTTATTTCCAATCACTAGGAACTTTACGCTGAATTAAAGATTCGCTATAAATGCAAGCTAAGTAGGGGGCCAACGCCGCAGAATAGTCTTTGCAAAACCGAACTGGTATTCCATCCAGACCAGCAGACTTTTTCGTATTTAGCTCTCTCAGCTGCTTCTCTACACCGGAAATACCTATTGCTATGTCCCCCATTTCGGAATTAGTACGTTGATCAAATGATGGTATATTTGTGCGGTCCTCCTGCGTGAAAGATTTCTTAAAGGTTAAATTTAGAACTTCAGCTTTCCGTTTGCTTTCTTCTATTACTGCCCCGGAATGATCAACTAGTGACTGGTCTGGGTAAAAGGAATGAATGAGGATATGACCTAGTAGAGTTTTGTGCAGAGCACAATTTAATCATCAGGAAAGGTTATATACGTGGAAGAGGCTAGGAGACTCTGGGAGGTACCAGATTTACTTTATAATGGTAAGACAAAGGTTTAGAAAGCAGGTTTTATACTGTAAGCCTAATCATGGACAGATATAAGTAGATACACTATGGGGCTTCTGGGCCAGGTAAAGTCATTAATATTATCAATGACATTGTCAGTGACATATTCAATGACGTCATCAATGACATCACCAGTGACGATATCAGTGAAGTCACGGCCGCTGCAAGATGGCGAACTTAAACAATATGGCTGGCATAACAATATGGCGGATATAAACAAGATTGTGGACATAAACAATATTGTGGTATGTGTCTAAAATGGCCATACCCTGTGCTATTGGTTTATCAAATACTACATTAAGTTGGCCTAACTCAATGGCTACTAAATTTTCCTGAAATATGACACTCATTTTATGATTTGGTTTCGTAATTTCATCTGCAGTGCCATAGTGCCCATCCCATTTCTTTACGAGTTTTACATCAACCATTTTGCGAACGTTTTGAATAGTTTCTCCAAAATTGCTGAGGGCATTCACCCCTCCTCTCCCCCCCCCCCCCCCCCCAGTTCTAGGGTTGGGCGCTGTGGGCTTTCACCTGCAGTCTAAAAGATAAAGCAGTCAACAATACGAAGATTGGTTTGAATACCACAGTGCTTTACTAGGCATGGTCCTGTTTGGAGGTGGTATGCCGTTGCCTTCCTCCGACATTCCAACTGAGTTACCTAACCAGTTATAGGGGGACCTACAGTTTAACGTGGAGTCCAAACCGCGGTGCTACTCGGTATTTTTCACATGAGCAATACTGCCAGAGATGAAAGAAGTGGAAAGTGACATAAAAATCACAGGACCTGGCGGGGATTGAATATGCGACCTTTATAATCTGCCACTCTACCACTGTACAACCGAAGACTAACGTTTCCTAACTGCTCGTCCTATGAGACTGGGCAGATTAAAGCACATTAAATGATGACTATATAGCTGTCCATAACTAATACTGCCGTGAGAGCAAAACAAAATGTTAGCAAATAACTGAAAATCAAGTGTCTATATGAAATATGAATAAGGCAATAGTGATATGCAACTGATTAAATTCTGTTGTAAAAACCCACAAATGTGAAATATGAGTCCTTGTTGTTTACCATAGCAGTAACTACTTTCTTAGAAGCAAGATAGGTCATTCAACCACTATTGTAATGTTGTTATGAAATTAATACTCATAAACTAAATAAAAGAAGCGATCTCATGCACTATTAAAGTTAATAACAACTGAAAATAAATAACAGTTGTGATAAAATATCTATCTCAAAGACGAGCACTCATCAAGTTAAGCACCTTGCCCACAGATGGCGCCATCAGCGGCAAACAAAACAATCCCAATATTTTACATTAAATGCTGGTGTTTCTTCGGGGAATTTTCGTGAAAAAATTAATATAGCCATCACTCAAATGAGATACTAGTATAGTATGTATACAGAAAATGCAATATTCATGGTAAAAGAAAGTAAAGTTGAACTTACGCTAAAATCGGAATATTTTGCACTATTACTGCAGTTTTATCACAGATATATGGTTTGAATCGTAAAAATTAAGTAGACATATCTCCTAAATAAGATACTAGTACAGAATTGAAGCATAAAGACCGTCTTTACGGTAAAAAAAGGAAAGGAAAACTTAGCTCAGAAATGGGAATAAGAAACATTAACCCTGCAATTTTCTCATAGAAGTACCGCTTAACATCCATAAAGCAAACTTACTCCAGATATTTCCATTCACCAGAAGCCCAACATTAGTTTAAATAAATGAAAACACCCGTGATACAATTAATATTCAAAGCCAATAGCCTAGAATCGGTGTGGTGTTGCTACATGACCTTTTAACTGTTATCCAGATGAGAAATATATTATGTCCCATGTAAAAAGAAGCATTTCTTGTGCAATAGCTGATGCCCATTGACCTAATTTCTATCTTTGATCACATGGTTATATCAAAATACGAAATGTTTTCATAAATCATAACGTGATGTTTATACTGTGAATATAGTAAACTCAGTGCCACACCTCTAACTTCAGTATCTCTCGGTTACTTGCCATAACGTAGCTATTAAACGCTGAAAATATTGTAAAGAGCAGTATATAAATAAAATATTGTAAAAAGCATTATATAAGTAAAATAACACAAGACTGCGAAACTAACCTTTTTGGCCCTCTAACTGCAGATAATACACTAAAAAACTATATATATATATATATATATATATATATATATATATATATATATATATATATATATGAGTCCACTCCCATGAACCACAGACATTGCCGAGGTGGGGTGGCTTGCGTGCCTCAACGATACAGATAGCCGTACCGTAGGTGCAACCACAGCGGAGGGGTATCTGTGGAGAGGCCAGACAAACGTGTGGTTCCTGAAGAGGGGCAGCAGCCTTTTCAGTAGTTACAGGGGCAACAGTCTGGATGATTGACTGAGCTGGCCTTGTAACATCAGCTAATGTGGCTTTGCCACACAGCTACTGCGAACGGCTGAAAGCAAGGGGAAACTACAGCCGTTACCTTTCCCGAGGACATGCAGCTCTACTGTATGAACATATGATGATGGCATCCTCTCGGGTAAAATATTCCGGAGGTAAAATAGTCCCCCATTCGGATCTCCGGGCGGGGACTACCCAGGAGGATGTGATCATCAGGAAAGACAATACTGGCATTCTACGGGTCGGAGCGTGGAATGGTAGATCCCTTAATAGAGTAGGAAAATTAGAAAATTTAAAAAGGGAAATGGATAGGTTGAAGTTAGATATAGTGGGGATTAGTGAAGTTCGGTGGCAGGATGAACAGGATTTCTGGTCAGGTGAGTACAGGATTATAAATACAAAATCAATTGGGGGTATCACAGGAGTAGGATTGATAATGAATAAGAAAATAGGAATGCGGGTAAACTACTATGACCAGCACAGTGATCGCATTATCATTGTCAAGATAGATACGAAGCCAACACCGACAACAGTAGTACAGGTTTATATGCCAACTAGCTCTGCCGATGATGAGGAAATCGAAGAAATATATGAGGAGCTAAAGGAAATTATTCAGACAATTAAGGGAGAGGAAAACTTAATTGTTATGGGAGACTGGAATTCGGTAGTGGGACAAGGAAGGGAAGGGAAGATAGTAGGTGAATATGGTCTGGGCAAAAGGAATGAAAGAGGAAGCCGCCTGGTAGAATTTTGCACGGAACATAATTTAGTTATAACAAACACCTGGTTCAAGAATCACAAAAGAAGGTTGTATACGTGGAAGAGACCAGGAGACACCGGGAGATACCAGATAGATTTTATAATGGTAAGACATAGATTTCGGAACCAGGTTTTACAGTGTAAGACGTACCCAGGGGCAGATATAGACTCCGACCATAACTTGTTGGTTATGAACTGTAGGCTGAAACTGAAGAAACTACAAAAAGGTAGGAAAATAAGGAGATGGGACCTGGATAAATTGAAGGAACCTGGGGTTCTTAAGAACTTCAGAGGGAGCTTTAGGCAACAATTGACAGAAACAAGGGAAAATAAAACAGTAGAGGAGGAATGGGTAAAATTGAGAGATGAAATAGTGAAAGTAGCAGAGGACAAAATAGGTAGGAAGGCAAGACCTACGAAAAATCCTTGGATATCACAGGAAATACTAAATTTAATCGATGAAAGGAGAAAATATAAAAATGCAGTTAATGAAACAGGCAAAATGGAGTACAGACGACTAAGAAATGAGATTGACAGGAAGTGCAAAATGGCTAAGCAGGAGTGGCTAGAAGGCAAATGCAAGGGTGTAGAGGAATGTATAAATAGGGGAAAAATAGATGCAGCCTACAGGAAAATAAAAGAAACATTTGGAGATAAGAAAAACAGCTCTATGAATATCAAGGACACGGATGGAAAACCAGTTCTCAGCAAAGAAGGGAAAGCTGAAAGGTGGAAAGAGTATATAGAGGTGCTCTACAAAGGAAATGAACTTCGAGACAATATTGTAGGAAGGGAAGAGGAGGTAGATGAAGATGAAATAGGAGATACTGTACTGAGAGAAGAATTTGACAGAGCCCTGAAAGACCTAAGTCGAAACAAGGCCCCTGGAGTAGATGATATTCCCTCAGAGCTACTGAAGTCTCTGGGAGAACCAGCCATGACAAACCTGTTTCACCTGGTGTGTAAGATGTATGAGACAGGCGAAGTACCCTCAGACTTTAAGAAAAATGTTATAATCCCCATTCCAAAGAAAGCAGGTGCAGACAGGTGTGAAAACTACAGAACCATCAGTTTAATAAGTCATTGTTGCAAAATATTAACACGAATTATATACAGAAGGATGGAAAAACTGGTAGAAGCCGACCTCGGGGAAGATCAGTTTGGGTTCAGGAGAAATGTAGGAACTCGGGAGGCAATACTCACTTTACGGCTTATCCTAGAAGATAGATTAAGAAAAGGCAAACCTACATTTCTAGCTTTTGTAGATTTGGAGAAGGCTTTTGACAATGTTGATTGGAATAAACTCTTTCAAGTTCTGAAGCAAGCAGGAGTGAAATATAGGGAGCGCAAGGTTATTTACAACTTGTACAAAAACCAGACAGCGGTTGTCAGAGCTGAAGGGCATGAAAGGGATGCAGTGGTTGGGAAGGGAGTGAGACAGGGTTGTAGCCTTTCTCCAATGTTATTCAATTTGTACATTGAACAAGCTATAGAGGAAAGCAAGGAGAAATTTGGTGAAGGAATAAAAGTTCAGGGGGAACAATTAAAAACATTGCGTTTTGCTGACGACATAGTAGTCCTGTCAGATACAGCAAAGGACCTGGAAGAGCAATTGAACGGAATGGACAGTGTGCTGAAAGGTGCATATAAGAAGAAGATTAACAAGAGCAAAACTAGGGTAATGGAGTGCAGTGTAAGAAAATCAGGTGATGCTGAAGGAATTAGATTAGGTAACGAAGCAATAAAGGAGGTAGATGAGTTTTGTTACTTGGGCAGTAAAATAACAAATGATGGTCGCAGTACAGAGGATATAAAATGCAGAATGGCAATGGGTAGAAAAGCGTTCTTGAAAAAGAGAAATTTGTTAACATCGAATATTGATTTAAGCCTAAGGAAGTCCTTTCTGAGGGCATTTGTATGGAGTGTTGCCTTGTATGGGAGTGAGACATGGACGATAAACAGTGCGGACAGGAAGAGGATTGAGGCTTTTGAAATATGGTGCTACAGAAGAATGCTGAAGATTAGGTGGGTGGATCGCGTAACTAATGAGGAGGTACTGAACAGAATTGGGGAGAAAAGAAATTTCTGGCATACCTTGACTAAAAGAAGGGATAGATTGGTGGGACACATTCTTAGACATCAAGGAATTGTGAATTTAGCATTAGAAGGAAGTGTGTGGGGTAAAAATCGCAGAGGAAGACCAAGAGATGGATACAGTAAGCAGATTCAGACAGATGTAGGTTGCCGTTCTTATGTGGAGATGAAGAGGCTTGCTCAGGATAGGGTATTGTGGAGAGCTGCATCAAACCAGTCTCCGGACTGAAGACCACAACAACAACATATATGAGTTATGAGTTTAGGATGGTAAAAAGGAGACACTCATTGCTAGGAAGGATTTTTTTTTATTGATTAAGAAGCGTCACATATCATACATAATGTCTTAATACCGAACAGCTGTTTTCCAAAGACACTAAATATTAGTGAAAGTCAACTGCAATACCAAAGACATTGCTAAAATCGATATATCCAAAATATATATATATAAAAAAAAAAAACAATTTAAAAAAAAGGTACTTCATGTCACCTCAATAAAAGAAGTAGTTCTCTGATGCCATTTTCCTTGCTGAGTAACAGCTTTAATTTTACAAGGAAGGTGGAAATAATTTGTTAACAAGAATAGTGTCCTCTCACAATTAATAACACAATCTGTAAAAAAAATTCTATTCAGCTTACTCGATGATTTCCCATGTTAGTGACGCTAGTTGAATGTCACTATAGCATTTGCAGCACCATTGTGGACTCTTTTCCATTAGTGCACTAAGATAACCAGCCAAAAAATGTACCAAGTACGATTTTTGAACTCCAGTCTTAAACTAACAACTTTCTTACACTGCATCATTTCAGACCCAGCAATATGCTAAATAAATGTCCTTTCAACACAAATATCATAGTAGTACAGAATGTGTGCACAAAAAGCAATGTTTATATATCATCTCACTATTAATAACGCAATATGTGAAAAATAATCCTATTCAATTTACTCAGTAATTTCCCATGTTAGTGGCGCTAGTTAAATGTCACTATAGCATTTGCAGCAACATTGTGGGATCTTTAGCATTATTGCATTAACATAACCTGCAAAAAAAATGTTCCGAGCACGAGTTTTATTCCACTCTTAAATTTACAATTTTCTTTCCCTGCATAATTTCAGACCAAGCACTGTGCTACAGCCGGCCACGGTGGCCAAGGGGACTGAGGCGCGTCAGTCACGGTCTGCACGGCTACTACGGTTGGGGGTTCGAATCCCCCCTCGGGCATGGATATTTGTGACGTCCTTAGTGTTAGCTAGTTCATAAGTAGTTTGTAAGTTTAGGGACTGATGACCACGTAGTGAAGTCCCATAAGCTATACAAACATTTGAACATCTGAATACGCTACATACATAAATCCCTTCAACCCAAATACCATAGCAGTACAGAATGTATGCACAAAAAGCGATGTTTATATATCCTCTCAATAATAATAACACAGTATGTAAAAATCAATCTTATTCAGTTTACTCACTAATTTCCCATGTTGATTTGATTTGATTTTTCCAGGGAAGCCAAAACAGTCTTGGTCTAACACGCCACTGCCCGCACCGAAACTAAGTTTATTGTGCGGTATCGCTCCCTGTTTATTTAGTATAGCCAACCAATGCCCTTGAACAGTGCAAGGCGTCCCTTTACCAGTTCTTTATTAGACACAATATCGTCGGGTCTAGTTGTCCCAAATGTTCTGTGCCTTTTACTCTCCAATGCAATGCATTCGAAGATTAGATGTAATGCAGTTTCATCACCGTCATCACAGATCCTACATTTAGGGTCCTCTTCTGTTATTCCCATTGTATGTAGGTGTTTTTTGAAATTCCCATGGCCTGTCAGCAATCCAACCATGAGTCTAATCTCTCTCCTGTTCAGGCCCAGGATTGCAGAGCTTCTTTTAAAACATGGCTTTGGCATCATTACCTTGCCATGTTTTTGTTGGTAGACTTTGGTCCAATATTCTACGTGCTGTCTTTTGAGCCAGTTACGTAGCTCCAATTTGATCATTGCCTTGGTGATTGTCAGGACAGGTTCCGGTCCAATAAATGGAGTCTCTGCCCCCATCCTGGCTAATCTGTCGGCATGTTCGTTGTCACTGATCACCGAGTGGCCAGGGACGCACAATAGGTTTACTCTATTGCTTTCCCCTAGCTCCAGCAGAACCCTGTGACATTCTGAAACTATTTTAGATCTTTTTGCAGGAGCTGCCAGTGATCTCAGGGCTGCCTGGCTGTCTGAATAGATATAGATGCTACGATCTTTCTAGCAACTACGCAAATTCTCCTCCACATACGCCCTGATGGCAGTGATTTTGGCCTGGAAAACTGAGGCCAGTTTTCCTAGAAAGATGACGCCCTCCAGTCTTGGCTGCACCCCATATACCCCAGCCCCAACACCTTGGTCGGATTTTGACCCGTCAGTGAACCAGACAATATCCCCAGTACGGTGTCGAACTATTTTCTCCCATTGCTCCCTACTTCCAATTGTTATATTGAAAGGCTTGTTGAAGCAATATGGGGTTATAATATAGTCGGCTGGCATTTCCCCAACCTTTCATACATTTACCTCACTCACTATTTTAGTGTGTGATTCTGGATATCCCAAAGAGTTCCAGTTGTTGCCAGATTTGAGTCTGTATGCACCAGCCGCTGCCTCCATCTTGACCCAAAGGTGTAATGGGGGCATATCCAGCATGGTTTCCATCCCAGCAGTTGGTGTGCTGCTAATTCCGCCTGTTATGGCTAAGCAGGCTAATCTCTGCACCTTACCAAGCTCCTTAGCAGCAACCTGCTGTTCTATCTTCTTCCACCACACAACTGCCCCATAGGTGATCCTCGGTCTAATCACTGTGGTGTATATCCAGTGCATACCCTTAGGGCTCAGGCCCCAATTTTTGCCACGAGCTCTCCTGGTACTCACAAGAGTACCTTTGCCTTGGAGCAAATATTCCTGATGTGAGGGATCCATGTCAATTTCGCATCTAGGGTAACCCCTAGATATTTCACTGTCCCCTTCACAGGTAGCGCTTCATTGAAAAGCTTTAGATTCCACTTGAATGTTGTATATGCTTCTTTGTGAATGGTACAACAACAGTCTTCTTAGGACTAACCCCCAGATCCGGTTTTCTGCACCATTCTTGCACAATGTCCAAAGCACCTTGTGCCATATTCTTTACTGTGTCAGCAAATTTGCCAAGTATTACTATGACAAGATCATCTGCGTATCCTTGGCAAAAAGTACTGCCTAGAGTTTAATTCTCAAATGAGATCATTCACCACTAGATTCCACAATAAAGGGGAAAGAACTCCTCCTTGTGGGCAACCTCTAGTGGTGTTGATTACCATTTCTTCATTCATCATGGTAGCTTCTACCTTCCTTCCACTGAGCATGGCCCAAGTCCACCAACATATAGTGGTCCCTAGGTCACGCACCCCTGCTGCCCTAACCATGGAATCGAAGGTCGTGTTGCTAAAAGCCCCCTCGATGTCCAGGAAGATACAGAGGGCTATTTCCTGAAAGTGTAGTGCTTTCTCGAACTTTCCAACGAGATGGTGGAGAGCTGTCTCACATGTTTTACTAGGCTGATATGCATGTTGGTTTGAATGTAGAGGAGCCCTAATTAACCTCCTTTCTCCAACATGTACATTAACCAGCTTTTCCAATGTCTTAAGAATGAAGGAGGACAGACTGATTGGTCTGATATCCTTGGCCTTGGTATGATCAATTCTCCCTGGTTTAGGAATGAAGACAACCTTAACTGCCCTCCAGGCATTGGGAATGATTCCTGCTGCTCGGCTAACCCTGAATAACCTGCATAGGAATCTAATAAGATTTTCTCCCACTTGTTGCAGGAGAGCTGGAAAGATTCCATCGGGGCCAGGTGAATTGAACGGTTGATATGTTCCCACTGCCCATCGGACCTTACTGAGATCGACACACTCCTTGGCCAAATCCCAGTCTTCTTTGCGAATACCTGTGAACCGTTGTCTCTCAGGAATCGCATTCTGGTCTGAGTTATCTCCCAGAGTATATTGAGGAAAGTGAGTTTTGAGGAGCAGTTCCAGTGTTTAGGATCAAGGCCTTGTCTGGGGCTCAGAGGAGGAATCTTATCAAGGAACAGAAGCAAAAGGAAGAAAAAGAATGGCTTCCTAAGCATAAGTGGAGGGAATTAAAAGGGCTTCACCCCAAGACCCACAAAAAGAAACTGCCTCAGGTCGAAGCGGATACACAGACCCCCTCGACCTCAAAGACAGGTGGCAAGAGGGTTAAGGAGGAATCGAAGACTCCCTCCTCTCTGGACAAGCGTGATCCTCAAAAGCCGAGGCAGGAAATAGGGAAACAGACCTATAGTACTGCAGTCTCGGTCTTTAGGATGGCGGTTGTCCAAGCAGAATATCCACTGGTGAGCATCACCTCACAGCAAGAGGAGCTCGTGCTGATGGCCCTCTTTGAAAAGATTGGGGGGGGGGGGGGAAGTTGGCCCAGGACCAAATATCAGGAGGGTCTATCTAGATCACGGTGCCCTTATTTTTGTTTGCGAAGGGGAGTACTCAGTAGAATGGCTTAAGGACAAGATGCTCATGATATCCCCGTGGGAGGATGCGAAGCTACTGGTAAGACAGCAGCCAAAGTCCTATAGACAGTAAAGGTATCAATATAGGTACCAAAAGATCCTTAAGGATGTCCCTCCAAAGACTCTGTTCGAGAAAATAAAGGTCCAGAACCCAGAAGTCTCTACAGATGATTGGAGGGTAATCAACCAAAAGGACATTCCGCAAGGACGAACCCTGGTGGTGGAGGTCGGAGAGAAGTCCCTGAAGGCAATGCGACAGCAAGGCCTGAAACTGTTTTTAAGGTTCTCACAGGTCACTGTAAGAGTTATCAAAGACCTTAAAGGCAATAATGGCAGCAAGATGGGGACTGGATGTGCTGCAGATAAACCTGCAGCACAGTAAAGGGGCAACTGCTGCCCTGAACCGTCGCCTGGGGAGACAGGAGGTGGACGTGGCCCTGATACAAGAACCCTATTTATACAAAGGGGGTGTACTGGGTCTCGGTGGTACTGGTGGTAAGCTGATTTACGCTAGAAATCTAAGAAACTCCAGAACATGCATTTATGTTAGAAATGGAATCCCTTTCATGCCAATGATGGATTTTTGTTCCAGGGACCTGGTGTCCATCAGGGTGCAGCAACGTGAGGAAGGTATCACGAGGGATCATAGAATGAAGGCTTTCATGACAGGTATTGTCATCACTTAAAGCTTCTGGGCTGAGATGCTGTGGTCCATACATAAAACTTTCCCCTGACGTTTCGCCCTCGTCTGCAGAAGGCATCCTCGGAGGTAAAGCAGTACGCCGCTTTACCTCCAAGGATGCCTTCCGCAGACGAGGGCGAAACGTCAGGGGAAAGTTTTATATATGGACCACGGTATCTTAGCCCGGAAGCTATAAGTAATATCACGAGGGAAATTGTTTTGGCCTCAGCATACCTTGCTTACGAAGACAGCTCGCCTCCTTCTTTGGATATGAGGAGACTAACGGAAGCTTGCCATCGGCAAGGTGACCAATTGTTGGTGGGATGTGACGGCAATGCCCACAATCTAGCGTGGGGCAGCGGGGCCACCAACAGTAGAGGTGAGCACCTTCTTGAATTTCTCCTATCTAACAACTTGGAGATCCTGAATAGGGGTCATGAACCTACATTCAGGAATAGTAGAAGGAAAGAAGCAATTGACATAACCTTTGGTTCCATGATGATGGGAAGTTATGTCAAACAGTGGCATGTGGTCTTGGAGCCATCCTCATCAGATCACGTATATATAAAATTCAAGGTCGAAATGGGAACCAGACTGACCATGGTCTGTAGGAATCCTAGGAAAACAGACTGGGAGACATACAGGAGAGACCTTGATTTCAGCCTATCGTAAATTAAAATCTCGATAAGGAATCCAGCAGAGTTTGAGGAAGTAGCAGAGGCTGTAACCTCTGCTATAGTGACATCATACCAAGACAACTATACAATCACCAAGAAGTGCACAAACAGGAGTGTGCCTTGGTGAAATAATAACTTGGAAATGCAAAGGAAACAGGTACAAAGACTGCATAACCTTGCAAGGCGCAAAGGACAATGGGCAAAATATCGTGAGGCCCTTGTCAATTACAACCATGCCATCAGACGAGCAAAGAAGGCATCCTGTGAGGTATTCTGTGAGGAAGTGGATGGCACGGCTGCTCAAGCCAGACTTCATAAAATCCTCACTATGGTACCAACTAATCCAGGAGGAACATTGAGGAAGGAGGATGGGGAGTATCCAAAGACAGCACATGAGACACTGGAACTGTTCCTCAAGACTCACTTTCCTCAATATACTCTGGTGGATAACACAGACCAGAATGCGATCCCTGAGAGACAACGGTTCTGAGGTATTCGCAAAGAGGACTGAAATTTGGTCAAAGAGTGTGTCGATGTCAGTAAGGTCTGATGGGCAGTGGGAACATTTCAACCGTTCAAGTCTCCTGGCCCCGATGGAATCTTTCCGGCTCTCCTGCAACAAGCGGGAGAAAATCTTATAAGATTTCTATGCATGTTATTTAGGTTTAGCCTAGCAGCAGGAATCATTCCCAATGAATGGAGGGCAGTGAAGGTTGTCTTCATTCCAAAGCCAGGGAGAATTGCTCATGCCAAGGATATGAGACCAATCAGCCTGTCCTCCTTTATTCTTAAGACATTAGAAAAGCTGGTTAATGTACATGTTGGAGAGAGGAGGTTAAGTAGGGCTCCTCTACATTCAAACCAACATGCATATCAGCCAGGTAGCCGGCCGCGGTGGCCGAGGGGACTGAGGCGCTCCAGTCACGGTCTGCACGGCCACTACGGTCGGGGGTTCGAATCCCCCTCGGGCATGGATATTTGTGCCGTCCTTAGTATAAAGTAGTAGATAAGTAGTTTGTAAGTTTAGGGACTGATGACCCCCTAGTTAAGTCTCATAAGCTTAACAAACATTTGAACATTTTGATATCAGCCAGATAAATCATGTGAGACACCTCTCCACCAACTCATTGGGAAGATGGAGAAAGCACTACACTTTCAGAAAATAACACTCTTGTATTTTCCTGGACATTGATGGGGCTTTTAGCAACACGATCTTCGATTCCATGGTTAGGGCAGCAGAGGTGCATGACCTAGGGACCACTATATGTAGGTGGACTAGGGCCATGCTCAGTGGAAGAAAGGTAGAGGCTACCATGATGAATGAAAAAATGGTAATCAACACCACTAGGGGTTGCCTGCAAGGAGGAGTTCTTTCCCCATTAATGTGGAATGTAGTGGTGAATGAATTCATTGGAGAATTAAACTCTAGGCAGTACTTTCGCCAAGGATACGTAGATGACCTTGTCATAGTAATACTTGGCAAATTTGCTGACACACTCAGGAATATGGTAAAAGGTGCGTTGGACATTGTGCAAGACTGGTGCAGAAACCAGGATCTGGGGGTGAATCCTATGAAGACTGTTGTACAATTCACAAAGACGCATATCCAACATTCAAGTTGGAATCAAAAGCTTCTCGATGAAGCTCTACATGTGGAGGGGACAGTAAAAAATTTCTGAGGGTTACCTTAGATGAGGAACGTCATGGACCTCTCATATTAGGAATATTTGCACCAGTAAGTGCCAGAAGAGCTTAAAAGTCGACCACTGTACGTAACACGAGCCTTGCTTTGTCACTAAAATTAGTAAATAAGGTCCGTGTGAACTATTGATTGCTTCCTGCTACAAAGCCTTGTTCCCTGGCCCAAACTGAGAACTGACTCTCTTCAAATTACTTCAGTAACAGGAAGTTAATATTACAGTGGTCAATATACATAGCTGTTCACACATTATTACACACAGACGTGAATAAATAAGCCACCACAATTGAAGTTATCTTAGAAAGGTGGTTAAGAAAACATCTAAGGCGCAACGGAATTGAGATATAAGAAAAAAATTGCATCTGAACTGTTTCTCAGCACTTGTGAAGAAATATATTAAATAAAAGAGGGAAGATGCTCTAAAACTCCAATTTATATTCAACTTATGGATTATGCTGAACTTAACCTTGTTTATTCAGATAGAAAACAAGCAAAATGGGGAACCAATTAATACAATAAAATGCATCTCTTACATGGATTAATGCGGACGGTGCCCAGCCGAAATTATACATGATTTAACGCTACTGGGGGGAACGATTCACAAACAACATTCATTCTCTCAAATCAAATGTTCAAATGTTTGTATAGCTTATGGGACTTAACTACGGGGTCGTCAGTCCCTAAACTTACAAACTACTTATGAACTAGCTAACACTAAGGACGACACAAATACCCATGTCCGAGGGGGGATTCGAACCCCCGACCGTAGTGGCCATGCAGACCGTGACTGGAGTGCCTCATTCCCCTCGGCCACCACGGCCCGCATTCATTCTCTCACAAACACGCAATGCCACAGCAAAACTCACCAAAATCAGAGTGCTGAGACGAGGCGGAAGCAGGCGCCGCCATCGTAGGTGAAATTCAGCAAGTCGGAGGTAGTCCAAAACATAATATACAAAAACACTTTGAAGCTGGCTCGTGTCTGCGGTGCCTGTTTTGAGATGGTGCGTGTGTATAGCCAAGTTACATCTGAATTGGACCACGAGAAAAACACGCTAATAGCTATGTTACATGAATGCACTCCACTGAAGGTGAAGTGGTTGAAAATAGGGATTCATTATACAAAATCACGGTGGATTCTTAAGTTGCAATCTGTTATAAATCGAGATAGGTACTGGTTTTATAAGAGAAGTGGCGTGAACTCAGGCGACTAGCTGCAAACCCCGAAATTAGGAACTCGGACCCACGTGGTTCCGAAAACCGATAAAATTGAAAAAACTCAGATTCTGAACAATACAGATAATTAACTACAGCATGCAACCAATAGAATTACATAAGGTAGCTATCGAAGGTGGTTTTACAAGGCTCAGAGAGAATTATTGACAAAGACAGAGTTCGTACTACGAGACGGAGAAAAGACAGCAAAATTAAAATAGGCGGGGAGAGAAGGTCGCGAAATATTAGTGGAAATCAGAAGGATTCGCGCATAGTTACTTGCCTGATGGGCATAATATACAAAAGAGTGGAAGCTGAAGGCTTTGTTCTATGAACCACACAATAAAATACTTAACCTGGCCTAAAGAACTTAGATTATGCACAATTAATCATCAAGATGGAAACAAAAAGATAAAAGCATGGGAAAAAAGGACTATGTGAGGCAGGCAGACTTATAGGTTACAGAGACACTTGAACATGTCACACTAATGTACGAAACGGAGCATCAAGGTTACGTACGTCGAACAGCCGACCAGATGGACCTGGCAAGTTGCTGTTATCCACCCCAATAGTGGCTAGTATCTTATAGTACACAAACCATGCATACAACATGAAGATGCGTTGTGGCGAAGTGAAACCGCTCAACAAACACATACATATACATATCCAACAAAATACACTATTAAAACAAACCATTCAAAGAAAACACTACAAAATACAACATAAATCTACAAACACAAATGGGATGGCTGGTAAGAATATCACTTAAATTTACCTTAGCAAACAGAAAATTACACAAAAAACTTAGGATGTATAAGATCCTTTCCGAGTAGGTTGATCGAGTGACAGTCAACTACAGCAAATTATTACTGGCTTATGCTAGAACCGGTGTTTTTCGGTTTGTTATGGCGCGGATCAGCGGACCTGATTTCCACGTCTGCTGTTGGCGGGTCGCATGGTTTTCGCCTTTATCAGGTCGGTATCCCTTAATACGATTCCCGAACTTTCGCCACTTGTTTTCTCACCTCCCACGTTCCTCCACTGTGGCTAATTTTCCGTATTGGTAGGACCAGACTCTGTGCTGCTATTGCTTTCCACGCGGTTGTGCCTAGCACTCTTAGCCTACGATTACTTCTTCTTGAAGAGCCGTTGCCATTCCTTCTAGGTCCGTAATCTTCGTCATTTTCTAAGTCCTCTAGGTAAGCCTGGAAGTACTCAGTGTCCTCCTTGCAGCTTCCCGCAAGGACGGAATTGTGCACATTTCATGGGAGCTTCGACGCGCAAATTATCAATTCATGTGGGGGATATGGGTATTCGAGGAATTGATTTCTCTGCATCATTCCTCGAAAGAATTCTTCGAGACTCCTGCAATTGCTGTTAGCAAAGTGGGGCATCACTAGAGTGCTGCTTTTCTCTCGTTCCTGTTGCCTCTCCAACCAGTAGGCAGGCAGGAAATGTTCCCTAAAATCATCGTAGTAGCGGCAATATCTCAAGAGAGGTCGCATCTGGGTGGCGGGCTTCCCCTCGAGATATCCGCACACATACTCGATTTTCAGTCCTTCTGGCCAGTTCGGAGGCAGAGAGTAATCGAATTGCTCTATCCATGCATGCGGGTGTATCCCGCTTGCAGAGTTTCCGAAGATCTGGTACGTTTTAACAGTGAGAAAGTGGTTATAATCAAATGCCTGCTCTGTCTCACACAGGTAATCGACTCGTTCTTTCTCTTATGGGAGGATGGGCACACAGAGGTTCAATCTCCTCCTCCTCGAAAGCCGAATCATTTCCGTGGTCGGAACGACAGGGCCGACCTCCACACAAACTGCGACAGGAGTTTTCTACTTGTGTTGGAGGCGGGGGAGGGACAGAGACTTGCTGCAGACGCGCGACACGTTCTTCTAACTCGGCCGCTACATCGCGACGCCTACGGTTAATTTCCCACTGTTGTTCCTTAAATCGGAGTAAGTCTCGAACTTCCTCTGATTCATTTACAACAGTGGGAACTGCTCTTTCGGCGGCTGTCTCCTCAGTCTGTAGAAGCTGCGCCATCTAGGTGGCCAGTTCCTTAACGCCCGGATCTAGTTCATCTGTGCGTGCGCCTAGTTCATCTGTGCGTGCACCTAATTCAACGGTGCATGCGCCTAGTTCATCAGTGCGTGTTTTTGCCCGACCGTTTACCAAACTGACTCTCTCGTTAAATCTCTCCTCCAGAGAGTGGATATTCGTGTGTACACGGTCGGAGTGGGCCGATATAGCTTCCGTATTCCCTGCAATTTTTGTCGTGTTTTCTGTGACACCATTCATTGCTACCTCATGCCGTTCCTGAACTAATCGCACTAAATCGGTGCACAACCCATCCAGGTTATTGCTAATAATCTGAACGGTGTTACTTTGCGCCTCCCTGCACTGCGCAGAAACCTTGATAAGTTCGGTCTGGACTGAAGCATTTTGCGCTTCCATCCCGGCTTTTAATTCCAGAACAGAAGCATTTTGCGCTTCCATTCCTGTTTTTATTTCTCTCATGAAGGCCATGAGGTCGCTTAGTGCAGTATCAGAAACGCACACAGGCCTAGTAACAGTGGTTGAACTAGTTTGCGCAGTAGCAGAAACTGTCATATTGGTATGCGGTTCGCTTTGTTCGCCGCTGCCCTCACTTTCGGTCACGTCCACGTTTAAATAAGTTGCGTTTGCAACAGGAACGCGGCCGTCTGTACCCGGTTCTTTTTCCCTTTCGGTCGAAAGATCTGACCTAGACGACTTTTCACGGTCCTCACTTTGGTTCAATCGCCTAGAGCGAGTGGAAATGGACGAGGCAGAACTATTCTCCATCATCACAAGTAATTTAGAACAACAAAAGTAACAAACACAAACTTAGCTTAACAAAAAACCGCGTAAATACGAACTAAAACCTACACACGAGTAGCACTGTGGCTGTGCTCTTTTTACAAAAACAATTAAATAAAATAACCCTTCCAAAATACACACACAAAAAATACACTGAAAATGCTAAAAACATAAAATGAAATAATAATGCGCGCTGCTAATCTCACACATTCATCCACTGGGAGGGGAAAAGATAAAATTTTTTTTAAGTATAATCCCGCACGCATTTAAAGCAAAAAACTTTATATCAATAAACAGATGACCCGCTAGAAGAGCGAATCCTGGAAGGTTCGCCAGATAAAAGTCGACCACTGTACATAACAAGAGCCTTGGTTTGTCACTAAAATTACTAAATAAGGTCCGTGTAAACTACTGGTTACTCCCTGCTACAAAGCCTTGTTCCCTGGCCCAAACTTAGAACTAACTCGCTTCAAATTACTTCAATAACAGTAAGTTAATACTACAGTGGTAAATATACATAGCAGTTCACACGTTATTACACACAGACATTAATAAGCAAGCCACCACAATTGAAGTTATCTTACAAAGGTGGCTAAGAATACATTTATGGCACAACAGAATTTAGAAATAAGAAAAAAATTGCATCTGAACTAGTTCTGAGCACTTGTGAAGAACAGTATTAAATAAAAGAGAGAAGGTGCTCTAAAACTACAATTTATAGTCAACTTACAGATTATGCTGAACTTAAACTTGTTCCAGCTCATTCTGCACACCCACGTTCACATAAATTAGCCTCTTTTCATTCCGCTATCAATCGTGCTTTCACAGCTCCCCTGTCGCCTGCTAACTTAGAAAAGGAGATTAACACAATAAAATCCATAGCCATCAATAACGGATACGATACAGATGTAGTGCAACACATCGTTGATCAAAAGACTTCGCAACAGTTTCCAACATTACCCAGTAGCAAATCGCACCTGGATAAAACTGACAGTCAGAGATTCATTTCTATTCCGTGTTTAGGCTACGTATCGTACACATTATATCGTCTATTGACGAAGAAATATGATTGCAAGGTAACTTTTTCTTCTAACAACAATTTAAAGAAAAATCTTGTTCATACACTGGAGACCTTAGTAGATACTTTTTCCAATTCTGGCATTTACAAGATAACATGTAACAACTGCCCCTGTTATTACATAGGACAGACAGGAAGAGCAATCAAGGTGCGGTATAAGGAACATCTACTAGGGAGGACAGGACGCAATGTGCATAATTCTACCTTTGCCGAGCATTTGCTTGTAGCCGATCATGTCCCTAAATCGTTGGAAGACACTGTAATTTTGCATAGGGATGCCAAGGGAAGGAAACTTGATTTATGGGAGGAATATGACATTTTAAAACACCTCATCATCAACGATGGTAATATGCTGAACGACCAACTCCAACTTGCAAGTAGACAGTACCTAGAAGGTTTCAAACCTATACTGTTTTTGACATTTGTTAATGCAGTACTTGTTCCTGCATGGTGTTTATTGTCCTCAAAATTCTAGCGTTGCACTTGTTTATAGTTTTATACTGTTGTGATGCATAATGCTTATCCTCAGATTTCTAGTGGCGCCCTTGTTTATAGTTTTCTGATGTTGTGATGCGTGGTGTTTGTACCGTTCCCCCCCCCCCACAGGGTGCGTGCTGTTTGTTTGTAGTTTGTGGTTCATGCACTATGTCTGGCCGCTGAATATTATCTAACTTTTCTTTCTCCAATTTTTGCGTGTACGCACGTATATATATTCTGCCACCCACATAGCTCGGCTCCAGATTTCTTTGCATCTTATTTCCCATCTTTCTTTATTTTATGTTTTCTGCTTTTCAAATTCATTCGCGTCCGCGACTGCGCGCACGCCCATCAGCCCTCTTGGCGCCACCTAGTGCGGGCGCACGTCACTAGGGTTCCTACCCCTCTGCCAGTACGCAGTGCTCTCTCGACCTGTGTGTGGACGGGCTCCACAATTTTATAATGTGACATTGTTTTTAAATTTTACTTTTTAATCTATTGACATGGAGTCAGTCACATTTTAATTAACAACTTTTTTAATGTGAGCTTTATATAAGTACATTTGCACCTATGCTGTAATTTTAATTTCTTATTTTAGAAGCCGGCCGCGGTAGCCGAGGGAACTGTGGCGCTCCAGCCACGGTCTGCACGGCCACTACGGTCGGGGGTTCAATTCCCCCTTCGGGCAAGGATATTTGTGCCGTCCTTAGTCTTAGCTAGTTCATAAGTAGTTTGTAAGCTTAGGGACTGATGACCCCGTAGTTAAGTCCCATAAGTTCTACAAACATTTGAACATTTTTTATTTTAGAAACACTTTCGTATTTTACTATTTTTCATATTTGTGTGTTACGTTTCATTAGGTATACTTCTGAAGAAGGCAAAATTACTTTTGCCGAAACCTAGGTACAGGTTTATACATGTAAACCACTTTATGCATCTGGTCGGCTGAAACTGTGTTGACTTTTGGATCGTGTTCCACCGTTGCTGAATTGCAGCCATATCTAAAATTTTTAAATTACATCTACACAGAAAACGCGAGCAAACACGCTAACGGCAGCACACGGCTACGTTACATGAACACACTCCACCGAAGGTGAAGTGGTTGAAAGTCGGATTCATTATACAAAATCACGGCGGATTGTTAAGTTACAGTCTGTCAGCAATCGAGCTAGGTACCGGCTGTATAAGAGAAGTGGCGTGAACTCAAGTGAATAGCTGCAAACCCAGGAAGTCGGAACTCGGACCCACGTGGTTCCGAAAACCGATAAAATTGAATAAACTCAGATTCCGAAAAATATAGAAAATTAACTACAGCATGCAACCCATAGAAATGCTTAGAATTACATAAGGAAGCTATTGAAGGAGGTTGTACAAGGCTCAGAGAGAATTATTGACAAAGACAGAGTTCGTACTACGAGACGGAGAAAAGACAGAAAAATTAAAATAGGGGGGGAGAGAAGGTCGCGAAATATTAGTGGAAATCAGAAGGATACGCGCATAGTTACTTGCCTGATGGGCATGTAACAAACAAGAGTGGAAGCTGAAGGCTTTGTTCTATGAACCAACCACTTGGAACACATATCACTCACGGAAGGAAACTATGAGAAGAATTTTACATGCACTGTATAAAGTGAACATATCACCTATTAGAAATCGGGACCCAAAGAGCTAGAAAGTATTTACACGAGTTCATACACCCCCAGATGATCTCAAAATTTTTTAGCATACCAAGCCGTTATCAAACTGCAACTAGATTCACACTCACTGCATTTACGTATTCGAAATCAGTGAATTGAAAAACGAGAACACATTTCCGCACAAGATCGGAGAAAATATTCCATACATGATTCTAAGTTCACGAATCTAAGTGAAACGTGGTAGTTAATGAAACGCTACCATCTCCAGAAAGAAGAGCAGAACCAACCTTACCTCACCAGTCGATCAGAGCGGAATGATCCGCCGAGCGGCCACGGGGGATAGTGCAGGAAGCCACCGGAAGCCGGAAAATCCAAGAGATTGCGGTGGTGGGGACGGACAGCGAGACTCACGCTAAAGAAGGCTCGCTGACTGGACTGTAACCAACGGGTGTAGAAACCTCTTTCGTAGCATCAGCAGCTATCGATACTGAGCCAGAGAGAACGATGCAAAGCGAGCTATCACTCCCCAAATTCAAACAGCCATAGATCCTTGCACACACTTAAAAGTACAACGGTACATTCACACAGGGACAGTGGCGTAGTGGAGAAGCCGTACTTATGCCACATTAATTAATATAATATTAAATTATTAACATAACAAAATAAGAAAAACATAGCAATATTAACTAATATTTTAACACATGAAATAAAAATGTTATTTCTCAAGCCTTGTAAAGAGTGGGGTTCAAGTTTTAACAAAATGATAATCTAGCGACATTAAATAAATTATAACTTTATATAAATATACAAAAATTATATGGAAGACAACACACGGTCGTCTTTCAAGATTGAGGCAAAAACTTGGGCTTGAGCCACAAGGGTATGTACTGGATACACACCACGGTGATTAGACCCAGGATCACCTATGGGGCGGTCGTGTGGTAGAAGAAGGTAGAACAGCAGGTTGCTACCAAGGAGCTTGGTAAGGTGCAGAGATTAGCCTGCTTAGCCATAACAGGGGAAATTAGCAGCACATCAATTGATGGTATGGAAACCATGTGGATATGCCCCCATTACATCTTTGGGTCAAGATGGAGGCAGCGACTATTGCATACAGGCTGAAATTTGGCAAAAACTGGAATTCTTTGGGATATCAAGAATCACACACTAAAATAGTGAGTGAGGTAAATACAGGAAAGTTTAGGGAAATGACGGCCAACTATATTATAACACCATACTGCTACAACAAGCCTTTCAATATAACAATTGGAAGTAAGGAGCAGTGGGAGAAAATAGTTCGACACCGTACGGGGGACATTGTCTCGTTCACTGACGGTTCGAAATTAGACCACGGCGTTGGGGCTGGGGTATATGGGGTGCAGCGAAGACTGGAGGATGTCGTCTCTCTAGGGAAACTGGCCTCAGTATTCCAGACCGAAATCACTGCCATCAGGGTGTGTGTGGAGCTGAATTTGCATAGGTGCGACAAAGACTGTAGCATCTACATCTATTCAGACAGCCAGGCAGCCCTGAGATCACTGGCAGCTCCTGCAACAAGATCTAAAATTGTTGCAGAATGTCATAGGGTGTTGGTGCAGCTAGGGGACAGCAATAGGGTAAACCTATTGTGGGTCCCTGGCCACGTCACTAGGGTTCCTACCCCTCTGCCAGTACGCAGTGCTCTCTCGACCTGTGTGTGGACGGGCTCCACAATTTTATAATGTGACATTGTTTTTAAATTTTACTTTTTAATCTATTGACATGGAGTCAGTCACATTTTAATTAACAACTTTTTTAATGTGAGCTTTATATAAGTACATTTGCACCTATGCTGTAATTTTAATTTCTTATTTTAGAAGCCGGCCGCGGTAGCCGAGGGAACTGTGGCGCTCCAGCCACGGTCTGCACGGCCACTACGGTCGGGGGTTCAATTCCCCCTTCGGGCAAGGATATTTGTGCCGTCCTTAGTCTTAGCTAGTTCATAAGTAGTTTGTAAGCTTAGGGACTGATGACCCCGTAGTTAAGTCCCATAAGTTCTACAAACATTTGAACATTTTTTATTTTAGAAACACTTTCGTATTTTACTATTTTTCATATTTGTGTGTTACGTTTCATTAGGTATACTTCTGAAGAAGGCAAAATTACTTTTGCCGAAACCTAGGTACAGGTTTATACATGTAAACCACTTTATGCATCTGGTCGGCTGAAACTGTGTTGACTTTTGGATCGTGTTCCACCGTTGCTGAATTGCAGCCATATCTAAAATTTTTAAATTACATCTACACAGAAAACGCGAGCAAACACGCTAACGGCAGCACACGGCTACGTTACATGAACACACTCCACCGAAGGTGAAGTGGTTGAAAGTCGGATTCATTATACAAAATCACGGCGGATTGTTAAGTTACAGTCTGTCAGCAATCGAGCTAGGTACCGGCTGTATAAGAGAAGTGGCGTGAACTCAAGTGAATAGCTGCAAACCCAGGAAGTCGGAACTCGGACCCACGTGGTTCCGAAAACCGATAAAATTGAATAAACTCAGATTCCGAAAAATATAGAAAATTAACTACAGCATGCAACCCATAGAAATGCTTAGAATTACATAAGGAAGCTATTGAAGGAGGTTGTACAAGGCTCAGAGAGAATTATTGACAAAGACAGAGTTCGTACTACGAGACGGAGAAAAGACAGAAAAATTAAAATAGGGGGGGAGAGAAGGTCGCGAAATATTAGTGGAAATCAGAAGGATACGCGCATAGTTACTTGCCTGATGGGCATGTAACAAACAAGAGTGGAAGCTGAAGGCTTTGTTCTATGAACCAACCACTTGGAACACATATCACTCACGGAAGGAAACTATGAGAAGAATTTTACATGCACTGTATAAAGTGAACATATCACCTATTAGAAATCGGGACCCAAAGAGCTAGAAAGTATTTACACGAGTTCATACACCCCCAGATGATCTCAAAATTTTTTAGCATACCAAGCCGTTATCAAACTGCAACTAGATTCACACTCACTGCATTTACGTATTCGAAATCAGTGAATTGAAAAACGAGAACACATTTCCGCACAAGATCGGAGAAAATATTCCATACATGATTCTAAGTTCACGAATCTAAGTGAAACGTGGTAGTTAATGAAACGCTACCATCTCCAGAAAGAAGAGCAGAACCAACCTTACCTCACCAGTCGATCAGAGCGGAATGATCCGCCGAGCGGCCACGGGGGATAGTGCAGGAAGCCACCGGAAGCCGGAAAATCCAAGAGATTGCGGTGGTGGGGACGGACAGCGAGACTCACGCTAAAGAAGGCTCGCTGACTGGACTGTAACCAACGGGTGTAGAAACCTCTTTCGTAGCATCAGCAGCTATCGATACTGAGCCAGAGAGAACGATGCAAAGCGAGCTATCACTCCCCAAATTCAAACAGCCATAGATCCTTGCACACACTTAAAAGTACAACGGTACATTCACACAGGGACAGTGGCGTAGTGGAGAAGCCGTACTTATGCCACATTAATTAATATAATATTAAATTATTAACATAACAAAATAAGAAAAACATAGCAATATTAACTAATATTTTAACACATGAAATAAAAATGTTATTTCTCAAGCCTTGTAAAGAGTGGGGTTCAAGTTTTAACAAAATGATAATCTAGCGACATTAAATAAATTATAACTTTATATAAATATACAAAAATTATATGGAAGACAACACACGGTCGTCTTTCAAGATTGAGGCAAAAACTTGGGCTTGAGCCACAAGGGTATGTACTGGATACACACCACGGTGATTAGACCCAGGATCACCTATGGGGCGGTCGTGTGGTAGAAGAAGGTAGAACAGCAGGTTGCTACCAAGGAGCTTGGTAAGGTGCAGAGATTAGCCTGCTTAGCCATAACAGGGGAAATTAGCAGCACATCAATTGATGGTATGGAAACCATGTGGATATGCCCCCATTACATCTTTGGGTCAAGATGGAGGCAGCGACTATTGCATACAGGCTGAAATTTGGCAAAAACTGGAATTCTTTGGGATATCAAGAATCACACACTAAAATAGTGAGTGAGGTAAATACAGGAAAGTTTAGGGAAATGACGGCCAACTATATTATAACACCATACTGCTACAACAAGCCTTTCAATATAACAATTGGAAGTAAGGAGCAGTGGGAGAAAATAGTTCGACACCGTACGGGGGACATTGTCTCGTTCACTGACGGTTCGAAATTAGACCACGGCGTTGGGGCTGGGGTATATGGGGTGCAGCGAAGACTGGAGGATGTCGTCTCTCTAGGGAAACTGGCCTCAGTATTCCAGACCGAAATCACTGCCATCAGGGTGTGTGTGGAGCTGAATTTGCATAGGTGCGACAAAGACTGTAGCATCTACATCTATTCAGACAGCCAGGCAGCCCTGAGATCACTGGCAGCTCCTGCAACAAGATCTAAAATTGTTGCAGAATGTCATAGGGTGTTGGTGCAGCTAGGGGACAGCAATAGGGTAAACCTATTGTGGGTCCCTGGCCACTCGGGGATCAGTGGCAAATGAACATGCCGACAGATTAGCCAGGATGGGGGCATCGATTCCACTTATTGGACCGGAACCTGTCCTGACAATCACCAAGGCAATGATCAAATTGGAGCTACGTAACTGGCTCAGAAGACAGCACGTAGAATATTGGACCAAAGTCTACCAACAAAAACATGGCAAGGTAATGATGCCAAAGCCATGTTTCAAAAGAAGCTCTGCAATCCTGGGCCTGAACAGGAGAGAGATTAGACTCATGGTTGGATTGCTGACAGGCCATGGGAATTTCAACAAACACCTACATACAATGGGAATAACAGAAGAGGATCCTAAATGTAGGATCTTTGATGATGGTGATGAAACTGCATCACATATAATCTTCGAATGCATTGCATTGGAGAGCAAAAGGCACAGAACATTTGGGACAACCAAACCCAAAGAAATTGTGTCTAATAAAGAACAGGAAAAGGGACTCCTTGCGCTGTTCAAGGGTATTGGTTGGCTTTACTAGATATACAGGGAGCGATACCGCACAATAAACTTAGTTTTGGTGCAGGCAGTTGCGGGTTGGACAAAAACTGGTTTGGCTTCCCTAACAAAATCAATCAATCAATGATCTATTTCTCTTTTTTTTTCTAATGATTTTTTCGACTAAGTATGACGTAGGATATTTCGTCTTTTTAGTTCTTCGCAGTAGAAACCTCCTTGCAATGGGTCGTGACAGGTAATCCTCGAGAAAGCATGTTCGTGGTTTAGTCTCCTGCATGTGCATTCCATCACGTTCCTTCTGGGAATTGGAGGCTTACGTAAGAGTCCCCCAGGCCCCCAGGACACGGGCATTCCATCTAAAAATCAACAGTATTGTATTAAACAATTGCCACACAGGTGTTGCTTACGTCAAGGTTAGAGTGCTGAGGGCATTAATTCCCAGCCCCCCCTCCCCAACGAATGTCTGCTATTAATGTCAGTTCTGCAGTGCAAGGACATTCATGGTTTTATTTCTTTGTGGTCAGTATTCTCATCAAGGTTAGAGCACTGAGGACATTAACCCCCAGGTCCCACGTCCCAGGTCCCAAGTTTGGACTCTGAGGGCATTCACCACGGAAACGTTATGCAACCTAATAGTTATACGTGAAAGTGGGCTACTGGAGGTGTGTCTTCAAACAAGTCCTACAAGCAAAGACAATGGTGCAGGTATAGGACCACACAAACGGGTACACAGTGCCCAGATGAACTTGGTAGATACAGTGTGAGATGTTCTCGAATTCCAGGACATATCTAATTTTACCCCTGTAAACGAACAATTTCATGGCTCTAACAATCATCACTGATCCCTCTTTAAGGTGATCTAAGCCTCTTGGGACCATTTATATTGAGCGACATCATTAGAGCAGGATTCCACTTCGGTATGTTGTTGCTCAAGGCATTCAATAACTTTATCTCCAAAAGGGCTTTGTTTATTAAAAATCACTTGATTTTTGATATAACGAATGAAGCCACTACTGAAGGGCTTCAGGTCTATCGATTTAATAAACTTATGTCCCCCATTGTGATACCACAACATCATGATGATGCTCAAGATGCGAACTACAATCACAAGAGGCAGTTCTGTAACGCACACTCATGCCAGGATTTCCTCAACGGCAATATGCTCAATATATATCAGATGGTTCAGTGACGAACTGTTGCCTCTTTAATTGTATAAAATGTCTAATCTCTTCTTCTTCAAGCATGAATCAGCTGATTATAGATGCATGTGCTAAACGTTTTTGCAAGAGACCACAGTCCTGAATCAAATAGCAGTTGGTTGACGTTTAGACTCATTTTTCTGGTAAAGTGTTTTGTGTATTGCTTAGTGAGGAACATGCCACATATCGGTTACGTACAGGAGATGATAGTGGTGGTATAAAATGTCCTTTGGTCGAGAAGCACAGAGTTCATTTAATCTCCTATAGCTTAGTGACCAATATTAGTGTATAGATAAGGTTTAACGTATGTTTGATTGCTCATAGTAGTCAATCCAATGTCGCCAAACCCAAACCCTTCCTTTGGATTGCCTATGGGTAAAAGGTGGTAAACCAATCCAAAATGCTCGTTTCCATCCATCCACTGACCAGTTTTATTGCTCTTTATGTCGCCTCAACTCTTATACGGTATGGCCAATGGAGAGCTGGTAGGTCATCTTCCCTGCACACTCTTTTTAACTACTTATGCACAGTCACTGTGATAATTGGATTGCTGATATTCTCCGGGTTTATTCAACCATCCTCAGTAAAATTGCCCCATGACCCGTACCTGTCAGTAAATTAGATTTACCTCATCATGGTGAGTGGGTGTGTCATTAGATGGTGTATGGTCCCCCTCACAGGCAATAATCAGTAGACGAAATTTGCATTGTCTGTTTGCTGTGGAAATAAGCTCAGAAGTATGGTCATGTGGATATTGGGCTCGGAGGATGTTAATAAGGAATAAACTTTTTCGGTTCGTTACTTTTTGATAAACAAAATTTTACATCCAATGTATATCCGATTAAATTACAAATTTACGATTTCATTTAATCTTAATGAATCCGAGTCAGAGATATTAATAAGGTATGTCCTTTACTACTATCTCTAGCGTGTATTTGAATACGAAAGGTAATTTTCTGACTATTTCTCTGACTTGATGTAACACTATGTAAGTTAAATTAATAAAGGGTTTGCAACCAACTGACCGTTTGCAACTGACTGACTGTTTGCAACCGAATGACGTTTGCAACAGACTGACCGTTTGCAAGCAACCGACTGACCGTATGCAACCGACTGACCGTTTGCAACTGGCACAGCTCGGTGAAATAGAAAGACACTTTTTTTTCCTCACACAGGCGGAAAAAAATCTACAACAAACATTCCACAAAAGAAACTTTAGTTTTCCTCGGAGTCTTTCGCGGTGGAATTCTTCCATAAAATATTCTTGGGTTACTAGCCGCGTCATGTAGGATAAAATCATCATCATTTTATCCGACATGACATGGCTAGTAAACCGAGAATATGTTATGGAAAACTTTAGTTTTAGAAATAAACAAATTACAAGAAACTACCTCTCGAACCAAAATTAATAATATTACTTATTTCTAGTAATAAGTTGGATCGAAACCTTAAGCAAACCCTGTAATGAGCATTACTGCTGGATCTGAAATTATGCAGGGTAAGAAAATTGTTAAAGACCGAAGTAGGATTTCTTTTTCTTTTTTTGCGGGTTATGTTAATGCTCTAATGCAAGAGTGTCCAAAACGTTGATGAAAATGCAATTATGACCATCAACTGATGTCACTAACATGGGAAAACATTGAGTAAACTGAATAGAATTTTTCTTACATATACGAAAGAAAATACCTCACGGGGCGATAACTTTCTTTACATCGCTAGGTAGTTGACGTCTACCAGGAATCCGAGTTAACTAACAGCTTACTTCCTTTCCTTTCACGCTGTTAGTTCCTCCATCTTCATCATTCAGAACTATTATCTATCGTCTTTAAGTTTCTTTTCTGTCACACATACCTCAGGGGGCGATAACATTCTTTGTATCGCTAGGTAGCTGACGCCTACCAGGACCTCGAGTTAACTAACAGCTTACTTCCTTTGTTTTCATGCTGTTAGTTCTTCCATCTTCCTCATTCGGAACTAATATCCATCGTCTTTCAATTTCTTCTCTATCACACGAATTGGACAACAGAACATAAATAACTGATAGTGATGTAAATTAAAAAGACAAAATCAACTAAAAGGTAGTACTACTTTGAAAAGTAATCACAGGCTCAAGCATAAGACAAGTATACAAGTATAACCCCTAAGCATAGGTAGAAAGGCAGTACAGAAAACCAACAGCAAATAGACACCAGGTAAAAAGCTAAGCAACAAATGGTATTTGAAACGTTATAATTTATGATACATTAATAATAATAATTAGCAGTGAAACTGAAGAAGAGGAAATTTTTGAACGAGGTAAGTGGATAAATAAATGAAGTATGGTTTTAGTAATTGTGGAGATAGATGGTCTGCTCTTTGTGTGAGATGTTAAGGAACGGAGTACGAGAGAATTTATAAAACGACAGTTAAGTTGGCGAGTTTACGTAAGTCAAGTAGTAGCAGTTTTATAAGGAGATATAAGGCGACAGTAAGTCGGCCAATTATGTCAGGTAGCTGTGGTGAGTTGAAGTTTTCTGGCGACAAGACGTCGACCAATTTAGATTAATGAAGTGGGAGTAGTGGTAGTAGTAAAGGAGGTGCTGAGAATCTTTAGGCGACGGTAAGTCAGCCAAACTTATTTATTTATTTAGTATTAAGGCGACGTAAGTGTCGACCGTAAGTAAGTGATAAAGTAGATTCCTTTCCTTATCATTGAACACTTAGTAGTAGAAATGTTACCTCTGTTATTAAGAACGACAAAGTATAGTTATATTCACTGGTTGAGCAGAATAGACAGGAGGTTAGTTGAAGAGTACAAAGTAATTTTTCAGTATCACATGAAATACAAACACAAGAGATAAAACATTGTGTGATATATATTTAATTACGTTATGTAACAAGAAACCTGGGTGTCGAATGAAGCAACTAGCTGTCCATTATATATATATATTGTGTGTTGTTGAGTTTGGTATTAAAAACGTTTGCATTCTCTCAATATGAGATGAAACGTATTTCTTTGCCTGCATCGTAGAACTACAACATAGTCAAGTAAACGTGATGTGAATTATTCTTGAGCCGGCCGCGGTGGCCGAGGGGACTGAGGCGCTCCAGTCACGGTCTGTACGGCCACTACGGTCCGGGGTTCGAATCCCCCCTCGGGCATGGATATTTGTGCCGCGCTTAGTGTTAACTAGTTCATAAGTAGTTTGTAAGTTTAGGGACTGATGACCCGTAGTAAAGTCCCATAAGCCATACAAACATTTGAACGTTTGAAGGAGTACAGCAGGTGGTGCCTGCGCACGCCTGTAGGCAATTAGGCAATTAGGTCAAGGCCTGGAGGGCACTGACCAAAACAAAAACACAAATATATATAAATAAGGCACGGAGGGTACTGACCCTGACAACAAAAACACAGATATGACAACAAACATGGATGACCTGTCAAATGAGTCGACATTTATCACCTATTATATACATTATTGTATTTCATTCACGAATCACCATTTAAGACATACTATAAATTTTTGGTACTTCATATTTAAGTGAACACTTAACACGTTCGCTGTCGTTCACTCTCTGGCGCGATGGTGCTAGGTGCCACTTCACGCTCTGGCGCGTGAATGTATTTTGACAGTATCTTTTCATAGTTTTGAGCCACTGAATGTTTTGGTTTTAGTTTTCAGTTTTTTGATATGGTTTTTTATTTGCATTTGTATTTTTGTGAAAATAACAAATGAAAAATATAAACAGTACATACAAGGTATTTCATAAAACATATGCTTACTTCTATATCATCAGCAATATAAGTATGAATAATATCAAAACTAAGAAGTATTTTTTTATAAACTGGTAACTAATCGAAATAAAATTAAAATAATCAAAAGCTTGTTTGCTTGTTTACATAAGAATCCAATAAATCTATCATGACATCATGAGAAGCGTGTGTGGCTCGTAGCCGGTAATGCAAACGCGGAAATCTGGAACCACGTACGTGTGCATATCACTTATACTCTTACCTGAGTGCCTACCAGAGTATACAGCTTTATTAGACGATGGCAGTTTACAACAACCCATAATAGAATGCCAGGTCGCAGCACGCGCCACAGCGTGAGGGGCACCTGACTGAACTAACGTTTACACGCGACAGAGCGTGAACGGCAGCGAACGTGTTAAGTACCTATGATTATACAACATGACTGATTTTGAACTCCTGTGTTCTATGTATGTAGTAATGGTTAAAATAGTTTAAACTTATTTTTGAATTATTGTGTATTCTTGTATTTCACTTATGTATTTCGTGGTAATTTTTGTATTTATCTATGAAGATAAAATTTTATAATATTTAACTTCATGTAACATCTGTATGTTGTTATATGTAACGTAAAATTTCTTGTACTGTGAAGTGGTAGACAGATTAGAACTGACCAAACCACATATTTAGTGCGACGTCAGTGTTGTACAGCGAGTGTTTGTGAAATGAATGGCAAAGAAAGCCAAGTGATGTTAAAAAATATTTTTCTTTCAAAGAAGTTATGTACGGTATTCACAAAAATTTGAACTGCCTAGTGCTGAGTGTAGCGGTTTAAAGTATCAGTATGTGGGCGGCAGTGTGCCGAATTTATTCGTGTTTATCAGAGTAAAATTTTTGCGGACTGCAATGAGTCGATTTAAGTGCAATCAAATAGTAGTATATGAAAAGTTTTATTTGGATGACGTATCGTCGAGCAAATGCATTTGAGAGTCATGTGACTCTCGTGATAATCATCTTTGTAATAACATGTTAATGTGGCAAAATAGCCAAAAGACATCAGTGTGCTGACAGCCATGTTTATGTGTATATATGTGTATGAATTATGTTTATAAGTTTGTTGAAACTTATGTACTATGTATGTACAGTATGTTTGTATGTACTTATATAACCATTAATTACTTCTTTTCGAGATAGTAGTTAGTAATGTCAACAACTAAACAGATAAAAAATTTCATAATATTTTGCAGATATAAAAACAAATTAATTCACAGATTAAAAGGACATAGCGACGAATTTGAGGGATTTAAAAATTCTATAAATTTGAGATCAATTTTTTTTTTTTTTTTCCGAATTGTTAGTTGTCTTCGAGAACCTACAATTTTGGAAAAAGATAGAAGGAAGGGGATGTGTAATATTTCTGGCTTAAAGCCATCTTATTAAGATCGAAGTATTGCTTCAGTGCAGCCGGTTAGGACCAGTAGGCGACAGATGGTAAAATCTGGTGAGAACCACGACAGGTGGTACAATAGGTCGGGTTCTCATGGGAAAGATCACTGGCAAATCTCCCCGAATTCTATGGAAGTCCCCGAACGGCAAGCACTGGACGACGATTGGCTGTAGCACTGGCAGTCACGCGCCAAAACGCATTCATATTTTTGTTAATATTTATTAAACTAATTGTTTGTTCAATGTCATACTCAATTTAGAAAAAAACCCTCAAAGCTACGCTATGCCCTGAGTAGGTAAAACATATTAAGAATTGCTAAAAACATAAAGAAAACAGTTAATATAAGACGGACGATGCACGGCGGCCATATTAACGCGCCAAATTGAGGAACGAAGGCAGCCTTGCATCGAGCCGCCACTATTCAGTTCAGTTCACACGGAAGAGTAACATGTGACTTCAGTACGCGCACTCGGTGGAGTAACATGCATACGTAGGCTGTCATAAAATATTGTTTAAACATCATCTTAGATCAAGGGAAATGGCTTTATATTTAATTTCATTTAAGACAATGTGTGTCAAGTGTGATATTCCTGGCCTATGGCCACTTCATATTTCTGGCCGCTGGCCGTTTCTTTGCTAGCATCGTACGCGTCTTAAATGTGGGAGAAAGACAGAAGTGCAGCATATGTTGAAATGTGGGGTGGGGAGCAGTAGCATATGGCACAGTAGGTGCTGGTTCCCGTGGGAAAGCCCGCCTATGTTACTGGTACTCTCCTCGCATTGGCTGCTGCGTTTCACGTCACGTGATTTCTTTTGAAATTAGTTTTGTTTATTATATACTAAATATTAATTATTCAGAGCTGAGAATTTATGATAAATATCTCTCAAGGACAGGCTAGGTTTTGACAGTTTAAAAAGTTTAAGGTGCCTTCTCTTATTGTAATAAGAGAAGAGCGATTTTGCAGAAGGCGCGCGACGGCCCTGTTTTGGCGCGAAGTAGAGCGTCAGGTGCCCTCTCGCAACACGCCGGAGTTTTAGTCTCGAGCTGACCACTATACGCGCCGGACCGCGCCGGTCATGAGTAAAGTTTCGTATAATTGTGATAACAGTCGAGGTCTCAACATGAACTACGGGCAGCATAGGCCGTTTCGTATTAACAATAGTTGTTCATATATTATTATTTATTTAATAAATGGCATCCCTGACAATTAAAAATCTCGCGAGTCGCTTCTTATGCTTCCATCATAAAGAACGTATTTTAGCCTCGCTTGTATGCTGTAGAAGAACCAACGACCTGTGTGCTGTCTTCTGCGCTGAGGACACAACTACAGAAGACAACAGGTTAGGCAGAACTCTATGCTTTCCATAAAGACTCGGACAGCAACTACGGTACCTCGTGCGTACTGTAGGGCGGTACAAACGCACACTGATACGCAACAGCATCCACAAGGATGTGGAGGTTTTAGGGTATTTGTGGGAGGGAGCAGTACTAACCTCTCCGTCCGCAAATAAAAACCCTAGGAAGCTTGTATAAGTTGATGTCATTATGCAGTTTTCTGGTTTTCTGAAGTCTTTAAATAAACTATATGGCATCCCACAAGAAAGTATTATTTCGTAATTAGATCGGTTCCCGTCAATAGTATAATAATTTCAGCCTCAATCAAGAACTCCGACCTGTGTGCTATCATCTGTGTGGGGACATCTATAGAAGACGTCAGGTTGGTGAACTTTCAGAGTTTCTACTCTTCACACAGTGCAGTGCGGAGTTACTACAACCCTCGCGTACACTGTCATTGCGGTACAAACGCAAACTGTTGTGAATCATCCATGGCAACATGGAGGAGGAAAGGAAATGATACAGAACGGTTTAGCACAGCCCCTGTAGACAATTTATTACCGTTGTACAAGCAAAAGTGAATACAGACGTCTGAAAAATGAGATTGACAGGGAGTGCAGACTGGCTAAGCAGGAGTGGCTTGTAAAGAAATGCAAGAATGTGGAAGAATGTATAACTAGGGGAATGATGGAATCGTTTACATGGAAAAAAAAGGAACATTTGGAGACAAGAGAAGCGGTGTTACGAATATGAAGAACTCAGATGGAAAAGCAGTTGGCCTACTAAGCAAAGAGGGGTAAGCTGAAAGTTAGAAGGAATATATACATTATAGAAGACCTGTACGAAGGAAGTAAACTTGAATGCAGTATTCTAGAAATGGAAGACAAAGCAGAGGAAGATGAGATAGGAGATACTATTCTGCGAGAAGATACTATACTCCGGGAGCACTAGAAGATTTGAGTGGAAACATGGTTCCTGGAATAGATGATGTTCCGTCTGAACTGCTATCATCGTTAGGTGAGTCAGTCACGAAGAAATTGTTTCGACTGGTATGCATGATAAGGGAACTACCCTCAGTCTTCAAGAAGAATATAGTGATTCCAATACCTAAGGAAGCAAGTGCAAACAAATATGAAAATTATAGAACTATCAATTTAATAAGTGATGGTTGCAAAACACTAACACGAATTATTTACAGACGAATGAAACAACTGGTGGAATCCCACCTTAGGGAGATCAATTTGGATTTAGGAGAAATGTAGGAACACTTGAGGCAATACTGAAAAATTCAAATGTTTGTAAAGCGAATGGGACATAACTGCGGGGTCATCAATCCCTAAAGTCACAAACTACTTATGAACTAACATATACTAAAGACGACACAAACATTCATGCCTGAGGGAGAATTCGAACGTCCTACGCAGGAGACCGCTCGATCCGCAACATGGCGCTCCAGACCACTTGGGTACTCACTCGCGGCGAAAATTCATTAAGACTCATCTTAGAAAATAGATAAAGGAAAAGGAAACCCAAATTTTAGCATTTGTGGATCTGGAGAAAGTTTTTGATAATCTCGACTGGATACACTTTTTCAGATTCTGAAGGTAGCAGGAGTGAAATATAGGGAGCGAAGAGGTATTTTCAACTTTTACAAAAACCAGTAGCAATTATTAGAGTCCAAGGGTTGTAAGGGTCGCAGTGGTTGGGAAGAAAGTAAGACAGGGTTGTAGCATTTCCCCAGTGTTGTTCAGCTGTACATCGACCAAGCAGTGAAGGAATGCAAGGAGAAATTTAGAGAGGATATTAAATTTCAGGAAGAAGAAATTAAAACTTTGCGGTTTGCCGATGACATAGTAATTCTGTCAGAGACCGCAAAGGATCAGGAAGAGAATTGAATGGAATGGACAGTGTCTTTAAAAAAAGGTATAAGATGAACATCAAGAAAAGTAAAACAAAGATAATGCAATGTAGCGCCAAAAAGTCAGGTGATGCTGAAGGAATTAGATTAGGATATGAGACAATAAAAGTAGTAGATGAGTTTTGTTATTTGGGTAGCAATAAAACTTCTGATGGCCGAAGTAAAGAAGATATAAAATGCAGAATGGCTTTGGGAAGAAAAGCGTTTCAGAAGAAGCGAAAATTGATGACATCCATTATTAGTTTAAATGTTAGGAGGTCCGTTCTGAGAGCATTTGTTTGTAGTGTTAACATTGTATGGGAGTGAAGCGTGGACGATAAGGAGTTCAGACAAAAAGATGATAGAAGCTTTGGGAATGTGGTGCTACAGACGAATGATGAAGATTAGATGGGTAGATCACGTAACTAATGAGGAGGTGCTAAACAAAACCGGAGAAAAAAGGAGTTTCTGGCATATCCTGACTAAGAGAAGAGATAGGTTGGTGGGACGCATTCTGAGACATCAAGGAATCGTTAACTTAGTATTAGAAGGAAGTGCATGGTGTAAAAATGGTAGTGGGAGACTGAGGGACAAATACAGTAAGCAGATTCATAAGGATTTAGGTTGCCGTACGTACTCTCAGATGAAGAGGCTTGCACAGGACAGGGTAGCGTGAAGAGCTGCATCAAACCAGTCTGTGGACTGAAGACCGCAACAACAAGTAGTATATTGCTTCTATTTAACTATATAAGCACCAAGATGTATTTCCATAGGCCGCTTGAGTTGTGAACATTGGCATTTCTGAAGTTGGGCACACGTTTTTGCCTCTCATTGTACTTCACGTCTTTTATACGACGAGTGTCCAAAGAAAGCTTCATGCCGATTCGATGAAGGGGTCCCAAATTACCCCTCTTTGCTGTAAGTTTTATCGAATGTTCAAATGTGTGTTAACATATGGAACAAAACTACTGTGGTCATCGGTCCATAGAGTTACAAACTACTTTATCTTAAACCTGTTCTAAGCACAACACACACACACACACACACACACACACACACACACACACACAGTCACATGCCCGAGGGAAGACTCGCACCTATGGCGGGAGCGGCCTCAAAGTCCTTGACCAAGACCACCTAGAAGATAAGGCCTGACAGCTTGACGTGCCTACGTCACACCTGCGAGCCCCAGCGGCCAGCCAGTCAGGTGGTGTGACGAAGGCACGGCCAGCTGTCAGGCCTTGTCTTCTATGTGGTCTTTCCATGGCGCCTAGAACCGCTCGGCCATTCCCGCGCTGCGCTGTTTTATCGATAAATGTTAACATGTACAGTAAAACACGAAGCTTAAGCAGTAATGTGGTAACGGTTGAGCAGCATTGCAGCATGTTGTTATAGCAGTGCATAGGGATCTCGCTGCTGGATTATTCCTTAGTCTTCGGGTTTCCCTGTCATTGTTAACGATAATACGAATGTCACACTTGACGTATCTGAAATTATTCTTTTAAGTTAGCACCTGAAATTCAGCTTTCAAAATTAATTTATTTATAATTCAAAATAAACCTATGCTTTCCATCACAGTGGACTTCGGATGAAATTAGTGACAATAATTCACTACAGCTACACATTGCGAAAATGTGTCGAAACACAAGAGCAAATGCATCTGGCGACCTAAGGAGACACACCACTTTAACAAAGAACGTTACAAAAGATCAGAGAAAGTACGAGGGCGCCACGTAACGTCCAGAATGCGGTCACGTGCAATGCGAGCGCTTATCCTGCGGTGCTTCAGCGTTAGAGGTCTACAACTACTCCTCTCAGCCGACAGCTAAGCGCCAACCACGCAGGCAGCTCAGCCTGTTTGATGTAAGCCCAAGTGTAGATACCGGCAACCACATACCATCATCGCCGCGAATACATCGATGACTACAGGCAGCCACCTTGACTGTGGCTTTTCCATGGGAACGTTACTTCCCATGAAAATAGACATCGGTAGATCACGGCTAGGCCTGTTACAAAGGCTTTCTTAGTAGAAGACAACCTTTAACTTCTTCCATTATTATTCATAACCTGAAAGTTTCAGGTAATTTACATAAAAAGTTTCAAATGTTTGTAAATCTATGGGGCTTAACTTCTTCTGTTATTAATCCCTAGGCTTACAAAATATTTATACTAAGTTAAACTAACCTTAGGACAACACATACACACCCATACCCGAGGGAGGACTCTCACCTCAAACGGCGTAATTTACATATATTACTTTTTATTGATAATGATATTTCATAAGTAATTTCATTAATTATACGAACATCAGAAGCCGATAATAGTTGACTCCTTTAATGGCGAGGTTTTAGCTGACCTATAAACATTGTTGAGAACTTCCTTGTTAAATATCCGCGGTGGAGTAGCCGAGCGCTCTAAAGCGCCTCGCTGCGGAGCGCACGGTTGCTCGCCGTCGGAGGTTCGAGTCCGCCCTGGGACATGGGTGTGTGTGTGTGTGTGTGTGTGTGTGTGTGTGCGTTGTCCTTAGGTTAGTTTACCTTAGTTTATGTAGTATGTAAGCTACGGACTGATTACCATACAGTTTGGTCCATTAGATTTACAAAGATGTGAACATTTTGTTAAATAACCTTACATAAATAATTTATATTATTTTATAATTTTTTTTGAACGCTTTTTTCATGTGAACGTTCCTCTTTGGCTGAAAATCAGCCACCTCCAGCAGTTACCATGCGCAGCGTCGAATCAGAGCCACATGGGTAAAGCAACGCTATTTTGCTCTCACTTTTAAACATTATTATCTGACTTAAGTCTGCAACTAACTATATTTTGTTGTCATTATCAGATCTAATGATGCCCCATTAACAGGCAGAAATCAGTCATTTGCAGAAATGATTAAGGCTACATTGAGTGATTTACTAATTAATACCAACATAATACCTGTAGCAAGCGCAATTACGACAGCTGCATAAAGGAATAACACAGCAGTGACACGAGGTCTGGCTTGCGACAGCATCAATCAACCGACATTCCTACCAGCTACAAATTCTTGAAACGAATACATAAAAGCAACATGGTTCTACTTACTGGTCCTTCTTTTGCTAATAGAGCAGGTGAACCCGGATTTTCCGGTTGTGGCCACGGGTCGCCTTATACTTTTTCTGTAATATTAAATAAAAATAAGTCAATGTTTTATAGTACTCCTCCCCTTACTGTACCCCCCACCCTCCAGCAAAAAAAAAGGAACTACGATAAAAGCAACTAACTGTCATCGCCACTTTGGCAGTAGGTAAAAAAAAAAAAAAAAAAAAAAAAAAAAAAAAAAAAAAAAAAAAAAAAACCTTGAACGTCTTCAGTCGTTTGCGCCTATGTAAAAATACCCCAGGAAACCACCACCTATATGACGGAAACAATGGAAACTAGGGGTAATGGACTGTGATTACGAACAAAACAAAGAATATCAATTTTTGTCAGAGATATAATGACATTATATGCGTTGTGTTGCTCCGATCTGCTAACGGCGGTGACGAACTCTATTTCTCCACGACACAACCGATCTGGTGGGCCATGCACGTGGGAGTAGGGCAACTAGGAACTCTGCTACCTCCAAACATATCACTGGTAATAATATTAATTTATTCTGACAAAAACTTAACTACAGATTCACATTGCTGCGGCGGCTTCCGCGACTATAACAAAACTGAAATATCTTCTTTACAGCGTACAGCACAGTCAACGTGGAACGCAAACAAGCATTGCCTTAGCATTAAGTCCATAATACGAGCAGTGCCACTGCACATGTAGGGGCCCCACGCTCGTCGCTTCTTGTGGAGGGCGCCGCTTCTTCCCCTGTGTTTCCCATGGCCATGTGGCGCACTCGTTTAACTTGCGACGGATTCCCTCTGTGACTTACGACCAGTAAAGTGAGTCACGACTTCTCGCAAATATCTCTGTACCGAAGAAACGTTCAGTTATGGGCAGTAGTTCAAACAGCTAACAGTCTTCGCTCTTGACTGAACAAATTTCAAATTCGGGGCAGGTCATAGAAGGCACTCCCAAGAAAGATGGAGAAATATTGCCGCGAGACACTCCTGAAACCGACTGCCGGCGTCATCGACTGCGATGCCGAAGGTCGCCGGTTCAATCCCGTCCACCGCCAAAAATTTATTTCTTTATAACGAGCAGTTCTAGAATGTTCTATGTCTTTCTTATGTTCACTTGTAAATTCAACTTGTTTCTTATATTAACTGTTCTTCTAATTTCTGGTACATTCTGTCTGTGTATAAATAGCAGAGCACTCCGACCGAGATGCAGTTAGTGCTGCGTGTATGTTAAGTTCGTAATAAACCTGCTTTCAATATATGTACTGTGTTCAGTTGCCTTCGAAGTCAACCCTGCTTCCATTCCAACACGACATAGTTGTTTGTATTTAAGGTCATCAGCGAGGTATGTCCAAAAACCGAGATAAGATTTTACAGCAGGGCCCCAAAAGTTAGTGAATGGCATGTCAGGGATCCAATATACATGACTAATCTTAGCCACGGAAAAATATACTCGATTCGAAAATAACAAGGAAGGAGAAGTAGTACTAGCTAGAATGTCGTTGGTGAGAAAAAGCAAATCAGACACTTAACGTTCGCAACAATATCGCACACAAAACGATGTTCGTCAGTACAAGGCACCCCACAGAGAGGACAAACAGGGAATTTGGTGCGATGAAGGCGAGAATGGCAAACATGCTTACCATTGTCAGGAAGATAGATACAGAGTGCCAGACAAACGTCGGTCTGGCGAAATTTTCGTTCAGTGGGGTTGGATGGCAGAATCACTATAGGACATCATAGTCTGCTTCAGTTTTGAGTAAGAATGGGACGGGCAAGTTCAGAATAACTAACCTCATAAATAAAAAAGTGATATAGTGGAACAGAACTAGAATGACCGGTAGCATGAACAGAGCTGACAGTGAAACCGGACAGTAAATCGACCAGAGGAGATCACAGAATCTCGTTACACAACGTGTCCACATCGTCATCTGGGAGCTAACAAAGAGGACGCGAGCTCTATCCGGTACGAATACAGACGTAAGTCACCACAGTTAACTATGAACAACAACAAATTTCTGACGAATAAGGCCTTCGTGGCAAACATGCAACGGGTCATGGTAAATGGGAAAGGTAAGACCTGTGCGACATGGGGAACACGCGATGTGATTTAGACATTGCTATACGATATCAAGGGATCGAATCCAGGGATCAAAGGCGATGATTAGGAAGACCTGACCTGATCTATTGAAGTGGGCGTAGGCCGTCAAAGGTAGTCGAATGCAGCAGGTCAGCCGAAAACTAAGTGCCCAAACAGTGGATGGTATCCGTAGCGATGAAGCGTGCAACGAAACCTGCAGCGGAGCCTGCACCAATAAACAGAAGTTGCATACGTTGAGAAAACGACTCGAAGCCACATAATAAGTCATGAACAACGTCAAGGCTGTCCGAACGTCATTAACATTATTGCTTAAAGCTTCCGGGCTGAGATGCCGTGGTCCATATATGAAACTTTCCTCTGACGTTTCGCCCTCGTCTGCGGAAGGCATCCTCGGAGGTAAAGCGGCAGTGTCAGTTATGACTCAAATTAACTTCCGACGGCGATGAAGTCGGTCCTTGAGTATACGGTACAGCATTCATGTCGCATACGATCATTAGTACTAGACCCGCCTAAAGCCCGACTAACGCCTCCTATAGGGTACTTCATCTAGAGTCCTGTACAATTGTAGACTAACACCACCAAAAGTAATTGGTCGGCCGCGCGGTAACACTAGAGCGGTTCTAGGCATAACCACCGCCCAGTTATCATCATGCGGTCTCGAAAACAGGGGCATAACCACTTAGGTATAAAACGTGTGACGTTACTGACGGTGGCTGGAAGCTTATGTTGCATAGAAGTTCTCGATACGGTTTCCAAGAAGATTGAGGGTCTTATCTCAGGCGTTGGGAACGTACAGAACTTCCTAAGCAGGGAGATCGACTCGAATAAATATGCCAACAGCATGAGAGATATCGGTCATGAACCCATACTGTGATGAGAAATCGGCGATATACACGTCCATAAGGAGTGCAGTATCAATATAAGGGGTATCCTATTTATCTTGACTACCCAAAATATCTCTGGTACAATGTAAGGCAGAGACTCATGGATTTAAATATTTTGAAATATTCTCAGACGAAAGCATATGTGTTTTTAACACAAACTTGTGTGTTTTTAAATGGACACCCTATATTATTTCATCAGCAATCTATAGTATAAACAATACGCCAATTACATCCCAAGATATTACCAAGCGAAGTTGACGCTTGAAATACGCGAATCGCGCGGCTAGCGCACGTCCTGAGCAGCATGGGGTTCTCGCCTGAGTCTCAGAATGTGCGCTAGCCGCGTATTTCAAGCGTCAACTTCGTTTCACAATATCTCGAGATGTTTTGGCGTATTGCAATGATATCAACGACATCGATTGTGTGATTTGGCATGCTATAGAGTGCTGATGAAATAATACAGGGTGCCCATTTGAAAACACATAAGTTCGTGTTAAAAAGCACACGTACTTTCGTTTTAGAATGATCAAAAATATTTACATTCATTAGCCCCTGTCGTACATTGTTACCTGTGAAAGTCGTTGCTGCTGTCGTTTTAGATATATTTTGGGTGGTCAAGATAAATGGGACACCTTGTATATACAACCTAAACCATATCACCATAATTCTGATAGGGGGTTCCGGAAAAAAAAAACTGTTCGCGCTCTGGAGACATACATCATCGAACATGTAGGTTGGCTGAAGCGGTAAAAATTATGGGGAGTGTTAGAGGCAGGCGCAACAGACGTGGGCATCCTATCAGCAACACTATCCACTCAGTCTGCCTCTATATCCACGCTACCTTCCCAGGATGCAGATGCAGCGAGAGGACAGCTGCTGGGTGCATCGACTGGATGAGGGAAGGGCGTCGTCATATGTGCATCGGAGAGGTCCACATAATCAAAACTCGTGCCGCTGTAGCGGCGATATGGACAAGGAGCGCTCACTGCGGGTGCCTATTGCGGGCCATCTCCATCACACAACTGCTGGTCGATGCCCACCTCCAGGTCTGCATTTCTGCTATCCACTCGAGGATCATTGTTTCTGGACGTGATGGTCAGAGTCCGAGAGCGGGCGGCTCTCATCAGTCACTGGGAAGGCGGAGGTAGACAATATTCCCGAACCAACATGCATCGGAGCAGAAGGAGCATCCACCGTACTTGGAAGATTCGGCAGTGCAATATCTGACATAGCTGGTACCATAGAAGGCATCTCAATATCAACTGCCACCAGAGAGAATAACGCAGACAGATCAGAAAGAACATGAGAACAGCCACTCGTATCATGGACGACCTTGGCACAGGTGACGGGGCTCTGGGAGATCACCTCTGAGGGCGATTGACATTTGTACTAGCGCCGTTGTATGCGTTCGGATATGACTTGGCGCTCCCAGCCACATCCTGCACAAGTTCTTTTACCGTCGTACACGACTATGGCTCACACTCAATTATCACGTATGACGGCACGTGTTTGTTAATTCAAATTTTACCTCCAGGACACCATTGAAGACATGGTGGCTCGTGAAACTTTGACATTTACCATGTACGTTACGTACAATCAGAAAGCCGAGACAACGACGTCCTGCGGCACTTCAAAACTTTAAACACTCGAATCAGAGGAAGACCATACTCCGCAGGTTCGAGTGACATCGCTCCTATATGACCATCACAATATTTGAATTCGAGTCCATTGGTATGTCTGCAAATAACATACTGACACACTTCGGCATTTTTCATTTTAATACGAACGACATCAGCCGTGATCGAAAAGTGGATTCCAATAACGTCCAGAGGATCTAAAAGAATTTCTTCACAAATGAACGTTTTAACTTCATGGGCACGGGGACGTGCTTGGTGGGCAAGAAAAGAAACCTTAACACTGCAATAAGCGTGCGTCATGTTGTTCACGGCAGACGGACACAAGACGTAAATGCTATGACGCGGATGTAAACAACAGTCGTCAGTAGAGCAAGCCCCGCGCGCCGAGCCGAACCCAGCTGAGCCCAGCTGAGCTGACATACGTCTCCGCCAGTGAAATGACGTCCAACCCCTTGCAGGAATACAGACAAAGGTGCGAGCAAGAGGAAGTAATGGACAGGGGCACGTACGCTGGTAGTTGAGAAGTGATGGAGAGCCTGCCAGGCATGGTGGGCAGACAGCTGGTTGCCTCCGTAATGAAAACACGATACCACTCTCGCAACGGTCTGATACACACAAACAACAAATAATAATAATAACAATTCTTAAGGAGGCCACTGGCCAGAATCGGAAAATGGGGATTCGGATACCAGTCCACCACAATTTTTTTAATTTTGCCAAAATGTTCAAATGTTTGTAAAGCTCTGCAATCAAACTGCAGTGGTCAGCAGACCCTAGACTTACTACTTTCACTTACAGTAAGGACAACTCACACATCTATGCACGAGAGAGGACTCAAACCTCCAGCGGAAATGGCCGCCTAGTCCTTTAGTCCATGTGGCCATGTCAGCGCCCCACAACATTTCAGCGAGTGGGCGCGGACCACAAATGGAACGCCAGACCGTGGATGGCACGACCAGAGACGGGTATGGCGGGAGAGGACCACAGAGGGAGCACCTAGTGCCACTACTAACATCAGCACTGCAGAACACCTCAGCGAGTGGGCGCAGACTGTAAACGGAGCACCAGACCACAGATGGAACGATCAGAGGTGGGTCTGACGGGCGCGGACCACAGAGGGAGCACCTATAACCCGTCAGAGGAGGGGGAAGGCGACAGACATAAATACTGGATCCGGTCCACTCAGAAGGCAGTTTCAGGTCGCACCAGATGAATGTTACGAGTTACGTAGCTGAGATACTGTGCAGAGTAGACACTGACATCCGGCAGAATACCCGACTACCCATCATGTCACTAGATCGCCGGGAAAAGTTACATCAGAAGACTCTACGGGGAGGAGATGTATGATAATATGAAGAAGCTGAATAAGCTTCGCCAGAGGAAAGAAAGGATGTTGTGTTCTCTCAGCTTCCTGCTGAGATGCCGAGATGGAGACGTGGTACCAGTTTTCGCCCGAATCAAACATCACATCAACTCCAGGGTGGCTAACAAGTTAAAACGGAGAGCCAGCATGGCACTGGTGAGAGAGAGGATCCGAGACATGCGCCACAGATTAGATGTTTTGGCTAGAGAACTGCTACACCTTCATCTGTACATGGTAGCATTCTTAACAATGCAAGATTGGGACTGGGTGGACCATGCCTCCTGGTCTTTGGCAGAGTGTGCCAGAAGAAACGCCTCTTCCTGCCAATCTGCAAAGTTTGACGGTATGAGCAGGAAAGAACAACAGACAGAAGAAGCTCACACTGTGACGAATCTGAGTGGCACAGAGTTCGACGGTATATCCTTAAAGGATTTCAGCAAGGGTCTTAACTTCGCAATGACACCTAGAAATGTGCTCATGTCAGATTTCATCAGTGCAGTGGAGCAGGTTGCAGCCACACTTCTACCTAATATGGCAGAGGAAGTTCGCCGAGGGACTTGCAGGGCACTCACCAAAGCCAGACCTCCAAACTCGAATATCACAGCTGAGGTGAGGCTTGCACTCAGGAAGCTCCGGGAAGACGCAGTATTGTGATACTTCCAGCAGACAAAGGGAACTCTACAGTCATCATGAAGTGTGTGGATTATGATGAGAAAGTGTGCCAAATTCTTGGGGACCCTGCTTACAGAACGTTGGAGTATAACCCCACTGACAAGGTGGACAAGAAGACAAAGGCTCTCTTGAAGGAGGCAGGAATACCTGAGAAGATCATCAGACAACTTAGGGCAAAGGCACCAGTACCTCCTAGATTATACGGTCTTCCGAAAATACACAAGCAATTGTCAGTAATGTTTGGGCATCCGCATATGAAACAGCCAAGTACTTGAAGAGTTTGCTTTCTCTACATGTGGGGGGGGGGGGGGGAAATGTGCTCACCACATCCACAACTCAGAAGACTTCCTGCAACACCTCAAGCAACTACGCATTACAGACTCAGACATCATGGTTAGTTTTGATGTGGTATCGCTTTTCACCAGGGTCCCACTGCAAGACTCACTAGAACTGATTGCAGAGAAATTTGACGGCACTCTATTGGACCTGTTCCAACATACGCTAACCACCACATACTTCCTGTATGGGAATCGATATTATGAACAAGCAGAAGGTGTAGCTATGGGCAGCCTCCTGTCTCCTGTGGCTGCCAACATGTTCATGGAGAGATTTGAGGAGAGGGCATTAGAGACAGCCATATATAAACCCACCTGCTTCTATAGGTATGTGGATGATACCTTAGTGACCTGGCCTCATGGAAAGGACAGGCTCAATGAGTTTCTTGAACACCTTAACTCATGCCACCGCAACATCAAGTTCACCTTGGAACTGGAGAAGAATGAACAACTGCCGTATCTGGATGTGCTTGTAAAAAGGAAAGCAGATGGATCATTTGGCCACAGTGTGTATCGGAAACCGATACACACCGACTTATAGCTAAGCAGAGGAAGAGGAACCAAAGAAGACAGCTTATCTGCCATATGTCAGTTCTCTTTCAGCCAGAATCAGCAGGATTCTACGTAAACACAACATCAAGTGTGTCTTCTGTCCAGCCAGCAAGATCAGGGGCTTGGTGTGAAATGTAGAAGACGACCTGGGATTATGGAAACTAGGGATTTATAGCATCCCTTGTCAATATGGAATGTCCTACATTCGCCAGACCACAGTGGATATCAGATGCAAGGAACATCAAAGGCACACCTGATTAAGGAAAGTGACGAAATCAGCCATTGCTGAACACTGTCTGGAGCTGGATCATGTTATGAACTACGATGACACCAATATTTTGGCACAGATACCAAGATTCTGGGACAGTGTTAAAAAAGAAATCAAAGTGGCTGACAATCTCATGAACCGAGACACAGGCTACCAGGTAAGTCGAGCCTGGGACCCTGGTCTGGAACTATTGAAGGAGCAATGACGACAGCACCAGTACAACACAGACACAAGTACTGGAGGCGTGAACATGCAGAACGTTCCCCAAGGAGAGCACCAGGAGGACAGGACTGAAGATACAACGTCCAGTAGCAGGCACATTGGGCGCGGACCGCAGAGGGAGCGTCAGACCGAAGATGAAGCTCTCAGAGGTGGGTGCGATGGGCGCGGACCACAGAGAGAGCACCCATGGTTGCAGCAGACGGAAAACAGAACATCACTGCCCCAGAACACCTCAGCAAGCGGGCGCGCACCGCAAACAGAACGCCAGACAGCAGATGGCACGACCAGAGGCGGGTATGATGGGCGCGGACCACAGAGGGACCACTTCGTGTCACTACTAACACCAGCACCGCAGAACACCTCAGCAAGTGGGCGCGGACTGCAAACGGAATGCCAGACCACGGATGACACAATCGGAGGCGAGTATGGCGGGTTCGGACCACAGAGGGAGCACCTAGTGCCATTACTGACATCAACGCTCCAGAACACCTCAGCGAGTGGAAGCGGACCACAAACGGAGCACCAGACCACAAATGGAATGATCCGAGACGGGTCTGACTGTCGCGGACCACAGACGGAGACCTACAACTGCCAGTGGAGGGGGAAGGCCGCAGACATAAATACTGGACCCAGTCCACTCAGAAAGCAGTCTCACGTCGCACCTCATGAAGGTTACGACTTACATAGCTGAAATATTGTGTATAGAGTAGACACTGACAACCGGCAGAATACCCGATACCCATCATGTTAAGTACTTCATTGTTCACATAGAATTTGATAACTTCTGAAGTGTTTCATCTAGGTCATGTACTAGAAATCTAATTTATTCCCAACCTCTGCATTCTGAGCTCTGATTCTGGAATTAATGATCGCCCACTTATCAGTCGATAACCTATAATTTCAAAAGACATTGTAGCGATGGAAATACAGGAAATATTGGCTCAGCATATAGAACTGCACACATCTTTACTAAGCGTAAAAATTAACATAGAAGGAAATTTGGAGCTTTTAAATTATACAACATAATGGCATGGTAAAATAATTACTGAATTAGCAAAAAACGAAAAAATATGTTTCCTAACTTGAACGATCTCCTACATATACCATCATTTAGATGAATACATATATTCACTAACATCACGCTTCTTATACGCTTTCGTTCACACTAGTGCTACACGTGGTTAACAACCTCAGATCCGTAAGCTGAGGATGAAAACCAAATTGACTACATAGTGGATTCCACTGTTATTGTAAACTCTATGCTCGACGTTGTACTATTTTGATGGCAATCCTTTGTCTCACTGAGTGTCCAGCTACTGCATAAAGCACATTATTTATATTTGTGTTACGCACAATTAATAATGGTACTTGTTATATTAAAAATACCGATGTGACTACTTAACCAGCTACCGAGAGTGTCATAAGAGGGCAAAAAGAAATGATTCATATAATGAAGCGTTTCGGAGTATTAAAAGCACAGTTGTAAAAATAACGGAAATTTCTTCTAGAAACAAATATTTGTAGCATCTAAAAGAGATGTTAGTTTGTAACCCTCAACCGTATAAATAAAAGATTCTGTCATAATTTAACGAAATAATTGATTAAAATAAACTGAATATACAGTGGCAGTGTGTGGCCATAAACAAGTCATTGAGCACCCTGAATCTACTATCATCGATCCAAGGATCCGTGTTCGAAATGCGGTTGAGCAAACAATTTTAATCTACTACCAATTTTAAAACACGGAACATGGTTTTTATAGTATTTCATGCTGATTTAAACAGTAATTCACGTCCACATACCCTTTCAGAAAATATTTGATTCACTGCAACGGTAGCAGCGGACTTGGAGGTAAATCTTTGTAGTAGATAAAATTTGCTATCATAGCAACAAAATAACAATGGAAAAAGTAAAAAAAGTTAGAGAATGTTAAAAAGAGGTGCAAAACAATAATAGCTTGTAGTACAGATTTAAATCTTGGGAAGTCTTCTGGAAGAATTAGTGACGAGTGTAGCTTTAGTGGATGTGACACCTGGGTGCTATGCAATATAGATAAAAACGAAACAGAAGTATTTGAAACAGTATTACAGAAGCTCGCTGAGAATTTTAGAGTAGGTCGACGAATTCTCAAATCCTGTAAATATAGAACTTCATTTTATATAAAAGGAACTGCAGCTTACATCCTGTTCAACAGCAAAGACGCAAGGGATGCATTAAGTAACAGTGGGGCTTATAAAATCACATGCAATGACTGCAGCAAACTGTATGTAGGTCAAACAGGCAGTGCAATTGAAATTCGACTGACTGAACATGAACGTAGCTGGAGATTACAGAAGGCAGACTCCACGTTTGCTGATCATGTACTGAAAGAAGGACACAGCTACCAGATCTACACAGAAGTGCTTCACATAGCCAACAAAGGCAGGAAACTAAACCCGTTGGATGCACCGGAAATAAACAAACATTTAGCCAAAAATCCCCAGCTAGTGCTAAATGACCAAATACAGTTGAACTCATCCCCACTTTTGAACTTCACATAATGTGAATAGACTGAAATATGCTATCGTTAAACCTTTGCAGTTTGGTTTTCAGTTTCGTTTTCGTTTACCTTCACTGATGAAATATTAAATGCTTTGAATAACTGGAACTCACCAGTTGGTATTTTTTGTGATCTCTCAAAAGCTTTTCATTGTGTAAATAACGGGATTCTTCTAGATAAGCTTAAGTATTGTGGTATGTGCACAAATGGTGTAAATCATATTTATCTGGAAGAGTGCAGAAAGTTGAAATAAGCAGATCACTTGATATAGAGAAACCATTAATTCCTCTAACTTGGGAGTTATCAACAATGGGGTCCCACAAGGTTCGGTCTTAGGTCCTTTGCTGTTGTTAATAAGGAAGCTTAGGGTTTTACGTCCCGTCGACAGCGTGGTCATTAGAGACGGAGCTTACGCTCGGATTATTGGGGAAGGGTAGGGGAGGAAATCGGCCGTGCCCTTTGAAAGGAACCATCCCGGCATTTGCCTGTAAATCACGGAAAACTTAAATCTGAATAGCCGGAGGTGGATTTGAAACACCATCCTTCCGAATTCGAGTCCAGTGTGTTACCACTGCGCCACCTCGCTCGGTAACTTGTTGTAATATATATTAATGATTTGCCATTCTACATTCATGAAGATGCTAAGCTAGTTCTTTTTGCTGATGATACAAGTATAGCTATCACGCCTGACAAACAGCAATTAACTGATGAAATTTTAAATGATATCTTTCAGAAAATTATTAAGTGGTTCTCATTACACTTTGATAAAACCCATTATATACAGTTTCATACAGTAAATGGCATGACAGTATTAACAAATTTAGACTTTCAACAGAAATCTGTACTTAAGGTAGAATATTCAAATTTTTTAGGTGGTTGCATTGATGAGGGATTGAATTGGAAGAAACACATTGAAGATCTGCTGAAACGTTTGACTTCAGCTATTTATGCTATCAGGGTCATTGCAAAATTTGGTGATATACATCTCAGTAAATTAGCTTACTATGCTTATTTTCATTCACTGCTTTCATATGGGATCATATTCTGGGGCAATTCAACATTGAGTAAAAAAGTATTTATTGCACAAAATCGTGTAATCAGAATAATTGCTGTAGCCCACCTAAGATCATCATGCAGACATTTCTTTAGGGATCAAGAGATCTTCACTGTATCGAGGCGCGTCCAGAAAGTAAGTTCCGTTTCAATTTATCTCCGCTGCAGCGCTGCGATAGCAGTTCCGCATATGCGCTGTAGACGATGTGTATCAAGGAGAAGAACGTGCGCCATTTGGAGATCGCTGTCAGTTACGTACGCTTTGTTGTGCTTGTTTGAAATGTCGGCGTTGATTGAAAATCCCGCCGCCTGTGAAATCAGGTCGGTGATTCGGTTTCTGAGTGCGAGTAGAGTCAAACCAAGTGAAATTTATCGGAAAATTTGTGATGTTTACGGACCAAATGCAATGAGTGATTCGATGGTGAGAAGATGGGTCCGTCAGTTCAATGGCGGGCATAGTGATGTGCACGATGAAGAACGAAGTGGGCGTCCACCTTTGGTTACAGAAGAACTAGTTCACGCGATTGATGACAAGATCCAGGAAAACTGTAGGTTTACAATTAGTGCTCTCGCTATGGACTACCCCCAAATTTCACGATCATTGATGCAAATGTGACGAAAAACCTCCTACAGGGATTTGGCTGGGACATGTTTCACTATCCTCCATACAGCCCTGACCTCGCTCCTAGAGACTTTCAACTGTTCTTACATCTCAAGTATTTCCTTGGCGCTCATCACTTCACCACTGACGACGAGCTGAAAGAAACTGCTTCCAACTGGTTGAAGACACAGGCGGCAGATCTCTATGAAAAAGGTATACAAAACCTGGTGCCACGCTATGACAAATGCCTGCAAAATTACGGCAATTATGTGGAAAAGTAGTTTAGGAGTCGTAGAATTTTGTTCAAATCAAATGTTTGTATAGTTATGGGACTTAACTACGGGGTCATCAGTCCCTAAACTTACAAACTACTTATGAACTACTTACGAACTAGGACGGCACAAATATCCATGCCCGAGGGAGGATTCGAACCCCCGACCGTAGTGGCCGTGCAGACCGTGACTGGAGCGCCTCAGTCCCCTCGGCCACCGCGGCCGGCTAGAATTTTGTGCAATAAAAATTTCTTCCGTATTTGTGTACAATTTTATTACCAAACGGAACTTACTTTCTGGACGCGCTACAACACTAGGAGAAAGGGTGATATTCATTATTCAAGGTTAAATCTAACTTTGGCACAGAAAGAGGTGAACTATGCTGCCACAAAAGTCTTCGGTCACTTACCAAGTGGCATCAAAAGTCTGACACATTGCCAATTAGTATTTAAAAAGAAATTAAAGCAATTTCTTAATGGAAACTCCTTCTACACTGTAGATGAATTTTTAGATAAAACTTAAAAAAAATAATAAAAAAAGTGTAATGTAATTATAAATCCTTAAAATATTAATTTTCTTGTATAGACAACATGTACTAAACTGACACGTTCCACCTCATTACGAAATGTCGTATATATGATCTATGGAACAAGTATTAATCTAATCTGTAAACAAAACAGCTACCTACCACAGACCATCTTAATATCACACATATAGTCCCCATTCCTTGCCTTGTTTACTTTTATACTTTAAGATCAAAACAATACCTATAATAAATTGTACAGTAATATGAAATATAATTTAAATATGTGAACCTATCAGATGTTGTCAAATAAGTGAATTTTAAACTCCGTGTAGAAAACGTATTTAATGTACACCTTAAGTGACGATCTCAACATATGCTACAATCTCAATAATGTTAACATAGTTTTTGATTCAGTAATATTTGGTATGTAATGTGTTTCACCTTGTTCACTTGTAAATTACACTGTACAAATGTTAAAGAGGACACTAACTACGTAAACATAAGTGTACATGGTAAGAGATGATTTTTTGCAATTCCAACAAATGTCATAAGCAAAGACCGAGTATTCTGTGTATTGTATCTTTGTTTACCATCTTTGAGAACCTAAGCAATAGTGTCTTTGTCGACGCCTGTGAACTGTTTACCTGATGATGGTCTAATACGCCGAAAACTAGTTTGTAAAAGAAATATATATATTTGTAGAATATAAACAGTTTGTTTGTTTTCAACCTTAAATTAATGACCAGTTACTTACTCGAACTGGGGAGAAAAAAAAGTATGGGTCAACTGCAGTAAATGGTAAGATAGGGTAAGACGATAAGAAACTTATGAGGCGTTAATGAATACTTAAACTGTTATTCAGAGAAGACATGTGTAGGAATTTTAGAATTTAACTAAGACTTAACAGTACAATAGAGATATAAAAGTGGGTAAAGCTACAGTCGCTACATTGAGACGAAAAGATTTGCAGTGAACAGCCCGAGCAGACTTTCAACAGGATTGAAGACCACAAAAAATTGTTAAGCATTTATTCGATGTAGACAAAACACCACTTTAACATAGCACATCTATAGAATATACACGTAACCTCTCAAATTAGTTAATAACTAACACCTCACACGGACCCAAGTTCCGTAGACTGGCGGAAACAGCGGTGGCGGTAACGTTTGAATGTGCCACTAATTCTAGAGAATGTTGGCCACCGCGAGGGGAGAAAAGTCAGGCAATTTGACGAGTGGCTGGTTGTCAGTACGGCGGAATCGATTCGCTTGCCTCTTCATTAGTGGACACTTCCCTCGCCTGAGCCATTACAAATTGGGGGGGGGGGGGGGGGGATATTGGGTATCATCACTCAGCACCGCTACGTTATAATACAAATTAACGTGTGGATATCATCGCGCTGTAAAAGCGAGAAACGGCCAGGAGCAATATGACGCACGCGGAATCAAATTACCTTTCCCTCAATGAAATGACGTGCCGCCAAGCAAACTCGTTGATGAAGCATTCCGCGCCAAGATAAAAGTTTCATTCTAAACTCGGTGGATAAAAAATCCATGTGTGAGTCATGACGAGCCATTTCAGGGACCTCAATGTTAGCGATAGCTACCAACCATTTTCAATTCTGTTCTTACCATGAAAATGAGATCTATTGTGTTAAGGACGTGGTTTCTTGTTCTTTTGAGACAAAAAATTCTATGACACATTCAGGAAATTTAATGCAGCAATCACAGCTTTTGTTCTTACTTAAGCGAAGTAACGAGTGAATGTCACATTTCGTGCAACGTTTTAGACAATCGGGCGAAGCATCTGTGGATTTGTGTAAGACAGAACTGTTGGTTAAAACATGACTCGGCGACCTTCATAAAGCAAAGTCTAAAAATTAAGCTTTGTTAAGAAGAGAATAAGGTGGGGAAGGAGAAGTAATTAAAGGACACTTAATTACACTGAAGTGTGATGTTTCGTGGAGAAACTGGGTTAGTGCGTTCCAAAAATTATACGGCCCTTTTTTTTTCTTTTCTTCAGGCCTCATTTCTTTGGCAGTCACAATGAAGCCACGTCACTGGGAAATGTTAGTCGCATCAGCGATACTGAGGGGCAATATTCCCCGAAACCTATGATTGACAAATCGAAGGAATGTTTTCGCGGCTTGATCTTGCAAGGTGACTTCTCTTTTGGTCACGTCGCGGTGGAGTGGCCGAGCGCTCTAAGGCGAATTACTGCGGAGCGCGTGGTCGCTCGCCGTAGGAAGTTCGAGTCTTCCCTCGGGAATGGTAGTGTGTGTTGTCCTTAGCATAAGTTAGTTTAAGTAATTTATGAGCCTAGGGAGTCATAACTGCAACAGTTAAGTCCACTAAAAACATTTGAATTCGAATTTCTTTTAGTTGCGCTCTTCCACGTGGAGTGAAAACAAAGATCTTGTTCTGGTCTTAGGTATTCTTCTTGCACAATGATTCTATATGTCCTTCTTGAGCCATGATTAGGACGTTTGGCAGATCATAGGTGTCGAATAATAATGTCGATGAGGAAGTTATTGCTACCGGAGACCGACGCCACGTAGTTCGTTCAACACCAAAGCTTTCCCTGTGTGTGGTAGAGTCTGATTGGCCAGTCTCGTCTGTACATGTTGAAGGGGACGCTTCGAGATCCTCTCGTCTGGTTGGCGAAACAATTGTTTCACATGCCTGCTTCAAAAAAACGTTCAAATTTTTGTATAGCTTAAGTGACTTAACTACGGGGTCATCAGTCCCTAAACTTACAAACTACTTATGAACTAGCTAACACTAAGGACGGCACAAATATCCATGCCCGAGGGGGGATTCGAACCCCCGACCGTAGTGGCCGTGCTGACCGTAACTGGAGCGCCTCAGTCCCCCCCCCCCCTTTTTTTTTTTTTTTTTTTTTTTTTTTTTAAACAGTCTTCTTTTAAAAAGAACTAACTCAGGCGACTGTAAACTCCAGTACAGATACAAAGTACTGCAATGTAACGGAAGCAAAACACTTCTTCTGGACAGGGAGGAAGGCGCGACAAGTCGCGGCTGCTGGCAGCCGATGGCCTGCCGCCAGACTGCCCCCAAAATCCACAGTTACCAATATACATTTTTCCCCTAAGGCAAAATAAATTTATAACGTAATTCGGTTTTAAAATGCTGCCACATTGAAAATAACTAAAATTGTTTCCTCTTGTAAAAAAAACTGGTTTATCACTCTTCAGTAGAGAAATAAAGAATATTGTCATCTAGAACACTTTTTTTTAGTACTAATCAAACATTTCAAGAATCTCAGCACTGCGGCTTCTCAAAGCTCGTCTTCTCGTAGAAATATTGATTAATGTTTCCGTGTCGTATTCGTTATGTTGAGATACGTCGAGTTCCTAAGTATCCTCTCTTAGCACGAAAAGCACCAGTCACCGAGATCTCAGCATTGCAGCATTCATTGCCCCATAGCATAATGATGTGACTGTCGCACGTTGCGGTTGATCTTCCTACTAGTTGGGGACGGTAACTATAATGCTAACTGAAAATCCTCTTGCACATTTAGTAGGGGTCTATAAAGTAAATATTCATCTGCTCTGTCACCCTCATACAAAATCAAACGAATCATGCCTTTTAGTCCACTCACAGTAACGAGAAATAAATAAGACTTGTATGGACGTGAGCACGGTTTTTTCATTCCGTTTACCCTAGTTTGGAAGAATATACATGCTATGGCGCAGGGCACACCTCATAATTAAACTGAAAGGAAAACCATCATACTACATAAATTATGAACTAATAAATAATAAAGAAAGAACTGTCCAAAGTGTTCGTATATTTATAGCATTCCGTCATTTAAAGCCACCGTTATAAAATTCTGAAATCTGTCTTCGTATTTTCGTAAACGTTTAATCAAACGATATTCAGCACTGAGATACAATTGAAAATCACAAAGCGTCGGCGTTTTATTTGTTAACATGTAATAAAGATACTGCCCTACTAACTAGGTGTAACTATTGTTTTTTATTTTGGAAATAATTGCCAGTCAGGGTGGAATGCATATCGTAGTCGTATAGAGGAGCATGACTTCCTGTTTACAAGAGCTAGTTTTTTCCGCGTCCAATTCCAGATTTGTGTTTGGTCTCGACATTGAAATACATGTTCTAACGTTTCCACCAGTCCACAGTTTTCACAGTTCGCAGTAGGTCGTAGATTAATTTTAAACATTTTCTCCCCTGTGGGTATCACCTCATTTACATCATTCCAGAGAGAACTACTCCCGGAGCGAAGAAGTGGATTGCTGATGTTCATCCAGACTGCTCTCCAGTTTAAGCCGGTATATTTCGTTTCTATAGGATTGTTCTGTTGCCGTTTTATTAATACACTACAAATAGCCACAGAGTTGAATTGTTGAGGGTATTGGTAAACGTAGCTCAGCTCCACAAAATACTTACGTACGTGCACCAGCTCGGAATGTATGTGTCCGAAATTTATTGGAGCTGTCATATCTCATGGGCGTAACTGATGGAACAGACTTATTGTGATACCCATCTGAGTGTCTTGTATAATCCGAGATGTCCGTGTCAGAAAAATCGCCAAGCACTGCGACTCAACATCTTTAAGGGCTAGCCCACCTCTAAATCGAGGTAAAGCAGTAGCCTTGAAAGGGACTTTAAAAATGTTACCCCGCCAAATGTACCAGCCAGCTAGTGATAAAAATCTATTGGCTATTTCACGAGATATAGGTAGCACAGCGGCAACATGATAGATCTTGCTGAAAACGTAAGTATTAACAAAAATTGCTCTCTGAATCCTGTCTAAAGATCGCATATTGCGCTCACGAATCATAGCTCGGATGACATTGAACTCCTGTTCCCAATTCACTTTCACCATTTCTCGCGGGTTTGTGGTAATAATCAAGCCAAGATGCTTCATCTGGTCGGTTGTCTCTAATCAAGTATAGTTTGCGTTCCGAGCCTGTGGTCCTACATGTAGAACTTTAGATTTTCGTTCATTAATTTTTGCACCGCAGGCGCTGGCGTACTGCTGCACGAGTCGTTTTACTGTTTCTAGCTCTTCGCTCACGCTAATATCGTCAGCATAAGCATGACAAACCGTCTTCGTATTTAGTGTTTGAAGACCCGGTAAGGTGACATGGAAGGTCTTTAACAGTGGTTCTATTGCAATGGCGAACAAAGTCGTAGAAAGTGGACACCCCTGTCGCATGCCTCGTTGAATTGGCACAGAAGTTGTTAAATGTCCGTTAAACTTCACGCAGGACCACGTATTACCAATACATTTCTTTTGTTAACTGTACGACTCTCTGATTAAAACCCATTTTCATCAGTGTCTTGAACAAAAAACTATGATCCACTCTATCAAAAGCCTTGTCGAAATCAAAAAATACAATCGCCAATTTAGTCTTGCAAATCCAGGTCAGATATGCAATATCCCTATATTCGGTCAAGGCGATCACCATTGAACGATCACTAATAACACTCATTTGGAAAGGTCCAAGTATTTTCTTAAGGACTGATTTAATTCTGGCATTTAAAATCCTAGTAAAGATCTTGAAATCCACATTCAGTAAAGTTACCGGTCGAATGTCACGGAGCGTATTCACGTGTGCCGTTTTGGGTACTAGCACAATTATTCCTTCTGTGAACTGCGATGGTAAGTCATTACTTGTTAATAACTCATTATACATTGAAGTCAAATCGTCGCCAAGCACATCCCAGTACCGAACGCAAAATTCGACGGGCAAGCCGTCTAAAACTGCCGCTTTTCTCTTCGCCGCACTCTTAATGATTGATTTGACTTTCAAATTAGTGACATCGGCCAGTACATGTGCGTAATCCGCCTCATCTACCGTAGGCGTAATATTGGTTAGAAAATCCTCTCCCGCCACCACATCTATGTCAGGCTGGCAATAAAAGTGACTGAAATAATTTACTATGTAAGTCTTAAGCGCGCGCTGTTCATTATACACATATCCGCCGTCGTCCGTTAGTTGACTGATTATTTTTTGTCTGCCCTGTTTGCGTTCTCTTACTACGTGAAACAACGACACTGTCTCTTTACAGATGTCATCGGAAGTGTTTGCCCTTATTCTCGTTCCGTCCAGTTTTTCACGGACTAAAGCAGTGATCTTGGCTTTGGTACGTTTAATGTGAAGAATATTTTCCGGCATTGGCAAAGGATCATACAGCTGCCGGAGGCCGGTAAAATAAAACTCCAAAATCTGGTTCTTCCAATAAGCCTTGGCCCTGACATACTGACATTTTTTCGGTTTCACTAGCTCAGTCCACCAATAAACACGTTCCCTATATCTGTCTTGTCGCTGTAGGCACCATTGCCATGTAGCAAGCAAATCAGTTTTGAGGCTAGCGTTCTCTAACAATGTAGCAAGCAAATCAGTTTTGAGGCTAGCGTTCTCTAACAATGCAAAATTCATCTGCCACACACCGCGACCCAAAAATGTTTTTTGAGGGGCATGTCTGAGCGTTATATGATACGCTAAAATTAACTGGCCATATTTCACAATCCCGTAAAGTGCTTAAAACGTCTCTAGCTATATAAAACCTTTTGTGTCCCGGCCTCGTCGTCGCTTTTGTGTCTCGTTCCCGTCGTAGGTATCGGTGGCCGAGTAGACAGACCGACACAGGAATAAAGGACGCACGCTTGTGCAGGTACGAAGGTGAGCAGCCAGTGGGACAGCAGAAACTAGAAACACTAGAGTAAATTAGAACGAGATATATGTTGCACAGAATTTATACAATACTTAACTTTTACATAGCTCAGTACTGCAGAATTCTGATACATAGTTGAGCTAGAGGCCTGCCTAGTGCCTGTCCGATAGCCAAGTCTTCACTGGTGCCTATCTGATTCCGAAGTGTTAACTGGATCCTATCTCAGTCCCAAGTGAACGATGTCGTTCAGTCGTGGCCACGAGCGGAGTTGTAGCAGAGGGCGCTCGTGGCTGACGTCGTAAGAACGCCACGCTATGCGTGCTTGGCGGTGCGCGACGAAAGTAGGTGGCGCGCACTTTAGATTTGTGCGACACCACAAAACCTGTCCAGACGACTAGCGGTAGTCGCAGTAACGTAAGTGTAGCCGATGACCTGTGGGCGAAGGTAGCACCAGATGTCGTTTAAGTCCAGCCCATCAGTTAAATCTTGCAACTCTCGACAATAATTAAAGTTCGGAAACTGGTCTTCTTTACGCAGAACACAGTTAAAATCACCTCACAATATAATCGTCCAAAATCCACTGACTCCTGAAGACACAATTTCATCTCGATAAAATTCACCCCTATCTTTTCTGCCTGTAGATCCTGTCGTGACATAGATGTTGAGCAGAAGGAAATCTTTAAATTGTGCGGCAATCCCTCGTCCTGAGTCTAAAATCGCTTGAGGTCGGCAAGCGACGCCTGCTTTGAACAAAATCGCAGTTCCTGCCTTATCACCGATATTTATGATGGCCTCATAACCCGTTATATTTTCTACTTTGGTTGTAACTACTTTTTGTAGGATAGCTATATCAATATCAGCAGCATACAGATAGTCTTTCAAACAGGTTATTTTGACATCGGATTGAATCCGATTTAAATTCACAATTGCAATTTTGTAATCCTGCATAGGAAAAGGGAAAGAGTACCGTATCATTTGACGTCCTCAGCCCAGGGAGGCATCCGAGTCGTCTTATGGATCTGGGTGGTATCCATAAGCTCATCAGTCCCCGAACAGTCGGTATTCATTCCCACGTCCGTCTCCTCCGTATGATGGACTATCGGCCCCGTGTCTTCTGTGCTGCTTTTCTCGCGTTCTGCTGACCGTAAATGCTTAATGGTGCGCTGCAACTTCTGTTCTAGGGTGCGAATCTCCTCTTCAGTCTGCTTACATGCAGGTTTCTTTTGTTTTGCTTTTTTTTAGCACGCGTGTCTTCGTCAAGACCGTTATCTTCCGAGCCTTTGAAGGCAGCTCCCTTTGGAGATTGCTTTTCAGCGGAAGCTACCTGAGCCTGAGAAGAGACAGCGTATTTCATATCCCCGGAGTCTTTATTTGGTTGACTCTCTGCGGAAGTTATCATATTAGTGTCGAGATTCTGGAACGGAAGTTCAACACCGCTACTGCCAGCATCGGAACCATGTTGTTTTGCGGGGAGGCTGCTGCCTCGCTTTCACCGCTACTTGGTGTGCCGCGGTGTTGTTTATATCGGCAGCGGTCCCTGCTGCAACCACGTGCTGGATGTGCGTGTTCGTCGTAGTCGGTGCGGCAAGTTTTTCGACATATGTGGGTTTATTGTCACCTTGCTCTACTACTAATGCGTCAGACTGTTGTTGCACTCGACGCACTGGTTTGGTACGCGGATACTCAGCCACTCAGCCTTTTAATGGTCTGTAGCACCATAAAGTACGCAAGTCCTAGGTTGCTGCCCGTCATACGTAACAAGTGCCCGGAAACCTTGCACGACAATATTCGATGGGATATGCTTAGACAGGTCAATTTTCGCAGCCCTTACGCCATTATCGACATTGAAGTGCTTTAACCCACTCCACTGTTCTTTATGTATTTCTAGTACATTGCCATACTGTGACAGAGATTCACGTATTCGGTCTAAGTCAATTTCAAAAGACAGATTAAATATACGAAGCCGTCCGCGGTGGCCGAGGGAACTGAGGCGCTCCAGTCACGGTCTGCACGGCCACTACGGTCGGGGGTTCGAATCCCCCCTCGAGCATGGATATTTGTGCCGTCCTTAGTATTAGTTAGTTCATAAGTAGTTTGTAAGTTTAGGGACTGATGACCCCGTAGTTAAGTCCCATAAGCTATACAAACATTTGAAAAAAATATACGAATTGTTCGTAAACCGAGTCCAGCATGACTAACAGGAACTTTACAAAGTTCGCCTTTTAAATTAACGAACTCGGCAGTACCATCCGTTAGAGCCATCACACGCAAACAAGGTTCATCGCTTACAAGCTTCACATAAACAGCGTTAGGTAGAAAATCGTAAGAAAATCCTACAACTTCCTCATCTTTCAGTCGCAATTTATCGAAAAAGAAATCAACTAATTCGTGCACTTGTGGTCGGCTAAATCCAAACGGAAATTGAAATCGCAACGTGTAGCGTCGTAACTGATCCTCCATCGCAAAAGCCATGCTATACTCACAAGTCCCGAAAAAGCTGCGGCACACACGCAGAGTGGGAGCTCCGGCACGTCTTCACTCGACCGCTGCCTCGGCGAAACTGTCCCCTCGGCTACCGCGGCCGGCCATGTCTGCTTCACTGAGAGAATGTTTGCCTAGTTCCCCCAATCACTAGGGAACTATCGTAGGCGAGTCAGAGAGATGCACTAGCGTTTCATCGTGGCAGGCTCTGAGGAGAGGAATAGTGAAAGCTCCCGTGTCGGTGCGCTATCGTCCTGGTAGCTTATTTCGAGAGCTGCAGATTTGGAGATTGAATGCAGACACTACCTTCACGTAGCGATGGCATGTGTACAATTTGGTAAGTCGCGCAACGCTAAATAGGACTTTACCCCCAAGCCGAAATTGTCAAGCTTCGTGGAACTAATCGGAGTATGAGCTTTTTGTTTTATTCTTTTAATTCAACCGGTTGCTTCTGCTTGACTCACTTGTGAACGAAAGATTTGTGATTCCTTACCCATTTCTGAGAAGGTGTAATTCTCCTCCTGAATGCTTGACTATTTGACAACACAAATGTGCAATGCAATTGTTTTGTCACATCATTCCAGGCAGATTTCCGTAGTTCCTTTCAGACAAATCACCAATATACCAGATCAATATTTTTTGTGTTCTTAAAAGACGTTTCTTTGAGAAACAACTGACAGAATCCTGAATGCTACTCTGCTATTTATAAAACTACTAAATAATGTAATGCATCCACGACTGAAATATACCTTTAATTACTTCCAAGCAGCAGTCAGCTGCTTTCAACTTCTAATAGTGTTTCAAGGTGTATTTTGTTTTCTATTCAAAAAACTGTGTTATTCATATACCCAAAAACAGTACTCACTTTTTAAGAATAATCTTGACATATTGCAGTCGTTAATGACACCACTAACTGATTATAGATAGTGTACCGAAACACATTTGCATAGCGACTACGACATTTATATGGGATGTGAGAAAAGTAATGTTTTAAACTTGGGATGGATATTCGCGTGACGCGGTAACTATGAGTAGGAGCAATATCTACAATAAATACACTCTTTAAAACTCCCCATTAAAGCAAATAGTCCATTAGAAACATGCTATTACGTACGTGTTTAAGATCATCATTTTGCAGTAACATTTTAAATGTGCTGCACATTTTTCAATACAATCTTCGCAATGATGGTTTCATTAACTACCTTACTCTTACCAGCATTCACAGACGGTTACGAATACTCTCAAACTCGGAGATTGTCTCCAGTGGTCAGTGGGCCATGACACAGAAGTCCGTTAGTTACGGTATTTCTAAATTTGAAAAGATAAATGGATTAGTTGAAGTTAGATATGGTGGGGATTAGTGAAGTTAGGTGGCAAGATGAACAGAACATCTGATCACGCAAGTAGAGCGTTATACATTCAAAATCAGTCGGGGGAAACGCAGGAGTAGGTCTAATAATTAATAAGAAAATAGGAATGCGTTTAAGTTACTATGAACATAATTATGAACGCAGTATTGTAGCAAAAATAGACTCGAAGCCAACTCCGACTACAGTACTAGACGTTTATATGCCAAATAGCACTGCCGATGATGAGAAAATTGAAAAAAATTATGGTGAGATAAAAGGAGTTATTCAGACAGTTAAGGAAGAGTAAAATTTCTTTGTCATTGTCAACTTTAACTCGGTAGTAGGACTAAAAGGACAAAAAAATGTCCAAATGTTTGTTAAGCTTAAGGGCCTTAACTGCGGGGTCATCAGTCCCTAAACTTACAAACTACTTATGAACTACCTTATACTAAAGATGGCACAAACATGCATGCCCGAGGGGGGGATTCGAATCCCCGACCGCAGCGGCCGTGCAGACTGTGAATGCTGCGCCGCAGACCGCACGGTCACTGCGGCCGGTTATAAAAGGACAAATAGTACGTGAATATGGACTGCGGAAAAGTAATAAAAGAAGAGGTCACCTCGTAGACTTTTTGTACAGAGGACAAATTAATCCTGGTTTCAATACACTCCTGGCCATTAAAATTGCTACACGATGAAGATAACGCGCTACAGACGCGAAAATTAACCCACCGGAGAAGATGCTGTGATATGCAAATGATTAGCTTTTCAAAGCATTCACACAAGGTTGGCGCCGGTGGCGACACCTACAAGGGACTGACACGAGGAAAGTTTCCAACCGATTTCTCATACACAAACAGTAGTTGACCAGCGTTGCCTGGTGAAACGTTGTTGTGATGCCTCGTGTAAGGAGGAGAAATGCGTACCATCACGTTTCCGACTTTGATAAAGGTCGGATTCTAGCCTATCGCGATTGCGGTTCATCGTATCACGACATTGCTGCCCGCGTTAGTCGCGATCCAATGACTGTTAGCAGAATATGGAATCGGTGGGTTCATGGAGGGCAATATGGAACGCCGTGCTGAATCCCAACTGCCTCGTATCACTAGCAGTCAAGATGACAGGCATCTTATCCGCATGGATGTAACGGATCGTCAGCCACGTCTCGATCCCTTAGTCAACAGATGGGGACGTTTGCAAGACAACAACCATCTTCACGAACAGTTCGACGACGTTGGCAGCAGCATGGACAATCAGCTCGGAGACCATTGCTGCGGTTACCCTTGACGCTGCATCACAGACAGGAGCGCCTACGATGGTGAACACAGCGACGAACCTGGGTGCACGAATGGAAAAACGTAATTTTTCAGATGAATCCAGGTTCTGTTTACAGCATCATGATGGTTCTATCCGTATTTGGCGACATCGCCGTGAACGCACATTGGAATCGTATATTCGTCATAGGCATACTGGCGTATTACCCAGCGTGATGGTATGGGGTGTCATTGGTTACACGTCTCGGTCACCTCTTGTTCGCATCGACGGCACTGAACAGTGTCCGTTACATTTGACATGTGTAACGATCCGTGGCTCTACCCTTCATTCGATCCCTGCGAAACCCTAAATTTCAGCAGGATAATGCACGATCGCATGTTGCAGGTCGTGTACGGCCCTTTCTGGATATGGAAAATGTTCGACTGCGGCCCTGGTCAGCACATTCTCCAGATCTCTCACCAGTTGAAAACGTCTGGTCAATGTTGGCCGAGAACTGGCTCATCACAATACGCCTGTCACCACTCTTGATGAAATGTGGCGTCGTGTTGAAGCTGTCAGTTCTAGTATAATATATTTGTCCAATGAATACCCGTTTGTTATCTGCATATCTTTTTGGTGTAGCAATTCTGATGGCAAGTAGTGTACTTACGAACTAACTTATACTAAAAACAGTACAAACATCCATGCCCGCAGTGGGATTCGAACCCCCGACGGGGAGCCGCCTCGCGTATCGGAGCATAGTGCCTCAATCCGCTCGGCCACTTCGCCGCGGCGACGAGTCGTATTGAAGCACATCATAGTATAGTATCACAGAGAAAATAGTTTATTTTTGTTGCAGGTGAAAGTGCTTTTACACATTTTAAATTTAATGGCGATGAACTGCATGCTTTGACAAAATGTTCTAATGTTCATGATCCTAAGGGACCAAACTTCTGTGGTCGCCAGGCCTAAACGGCCTGAATTCGGGAGCATCTTGTTGCGGTGCATGCAGTCTTTCGAGTGTGTGTGAGTGTGTTGTCCTTAGTGTAAGTTAGACTAAGTAGTTAGTAAATGTAAGGACTGATGACCATAGCAGTTCTGTCCAATAGGTTTAGAAACTTTTGAACATTTGATCAGAGTAGTTTGGTCCCTATGACCTATAAACATTTGAATTTTTTCGATGCTCATCAGAACCTACACTACTTAAACTAACTTTTACTAAGAACAAGACAAACACCCATGCCCGAGGGAGGACTCGAATCTTCGGCGCGAGAGGACGCGCCCTCCGTAACGTGCCGCTCTAGACCACACCGCCATTCCGCCATTCCCGTGTGGCGTACTATGACAGTTTATACTTAAAATGAAGAAGGAGAACACCATGACATCAATTGCCGTTATGATTTTGGATCCAATTGGTACCACTAGGTCTCATTTCCCGTGACGATGGTGTTCAGAAGCAATGCATCCTGGTCACACAAAAAATGGAAACAAGACGTTTCCATCCGTTTTGCTTTATGCTGGTCTGCATCACAGATCGAGAGAAGATCCTCCACTTACACAAATCATCGCGAACGATGGTGTGCACCGCGTCTTGCTAATGCCCAGTTCCTCCGTGATGAATCTAGGAGTCCGTCGCCGAACTTGTGCCAGCAAATGTCGCACTTTATCGATCATTTCTGGGGTTCTCATTGTCGATGGCCGAACAGAACGTGGTCATTCTTATCTATTTCATTCCCTTCATGGAATTGCTAAAACCATTCCCGTACGCCTGCACCAACATTCCATGTGTCTCCATTGCAGTATTCCCCAGATTTTAGCTTAACGTGGTGTTTACACGTTGCTCCATTGCGCTGTGACACTTTCTCCTCACACTGACTACCTTTAACCAGTCAGTCTGTTTACACTGCCAGTCATATGCATTGTATCGATTCAACTCATATTTTTGAAGAAACATGTGCATGCACGCAGACATGTGTAAAGTTGCCGTTTACAAATGATACCATTTACCGAACTTTTTCGATATACCACGTATACGTGACACGAAAGGCAAGTGAAAAATCCTTAGTACACTGGAAGAAAAGACACATATCAGTGAACCCAAAGGAGGCCCTTGAAGGATTACTTATTTAATGAAACTGTTATGGTAATTATCGATCCACGGTATGGCACTTTCAGAGCAGATCAATTATTTCATAAAGGAGCTCAAAGTGCTTCAGAGTTCTGAAGGACTGTGAAAAGTATAATTCGTGGCGAATGGCCTGCTTTCTAATAGCTTCCAGCTACTAAAATTTGTTCCTTCTATTCCATTAAACATTTGGTGGCCTTTATTTATATTAAGGAAACTCTTAACTAAGTGAATTGTGACGAATGAAGGAGATTTTATTGACAAACTATTAACAATAGAACTAAACTAAAAAATTCAAGGACATTATCTCGATGCCTTCATACTTATGTCAGTGTTGCTGTGGTATTCAGTCAGGAAACTGGTTTGATGCAGCTATCCGTCCTACTTTAGCCTGAACAAGCTTCTTCATCTCCTCATAAGAACAACAAGCCAAATCCATCTGAATCTGCTTACTATATTCGTCTCTTACTCTCCCTCTGCAATTTTTCCGCCACACACTTCCCTCCAATGCCAAATTTACGATTCCTTGATGTCTAAGAATGTGTCATACCAATCGATCCCTTCTTTTAGTAAAGGCAGGCCAAAAATTCCTTTTCTCCCAATTATGTTCAGTACCTCTTATTAATCTGCAGCATTATTCTGTAGCACCACATTTCAAAAGCCTCTATCTACTTCCTGTCTAGGCTATTTATCGTCAAAGTTCCACTTACGTACAAGGTAACACTGCACGCAAATGCCACCAGAAAAGATATCCTTACGCGTAACTTAATATTCGATTTTAGCAAATTTATCTGTTTCAAAAACGCTTTTCTTAACCTTTGACATTCTGCATTTTATATCCTCTGTACTGCGACTATCGTGTTATTTTACTGTCCAAGTAATAAGACTCTCTACCACCTTTATTGTTTCATTACTTAATCTAATTGCTTCAGCATCGCTTGATTTTCAGTATTCTATTACCCTTCTTTTGCTTTTGTTAAAGTTCATCTTACACGCTGCTTTCAACACACTGTCCATTCCACTCAATTACTGTAGCAGGTCCTTTGCTGTCTCTGACAGAATTAGAAAGTCATCAGCAAAACGCAATATTTTTATTTCTTCACCTTGTACTACAATTCCTTCCCCAAGTTTCTCCTTGCTTTCCTTTATAGCTTGCTCAATGTGCAAATTGAATAACATTGCATCCCTTTCATGCCATTCAACTTTAGTAACAGCTGTTTGGCTAATGTACAAGTTGTAAATAACTTTCCTTTCTCTATATTTTACCACTGCTGACTTTAGAATTTGAAAGAGTATATTCCAATCAACATTGTCAAAAGCTTTCTCCAAACTTACAAAAGTTAGAAATGTACATTTGCCTTTCCTTAATCGATCTTCTAAGATAAATCGTACGGTGAGTATTGCCTCCAGTGTTCCTAAATTTCTTCTGAATCCGAACTGATCTTTCCCGAGGTCAGCATCTACCAGACTTTATATCTTTCTGTAAATAATTCATGTTAAATTTTGCAAGCATGACTTATTAAACTGATGGTTCTGTAACTTTCACACCTGTCTGCGCCTGGTTTCTTTGGAATGGCGATTATTAGGTTTTCTTAACGTCTTAGGATATTTCGCCTGTCTCATATGCACCAGGTGACTGGTTCTCCAAGAGGCTGCAGTATCTCCTAGGGAATGTCATCTACTCCAGGGGACTTGTTTTGGGTTAAGTCTTTCGGCGCTCTGTCAAATTCATCTCTCAGTATAGTAACTCTTATTTTATCTTCATCGACTTCCATTTTCCTTCCTACAATATTGTCTGTAAGTTCATTTCCTTTCAAAAATTCAAATGTTTGTAAATCTAAGGGACTTGTCTACGTTGTTCATCAGTCCCTAGGTGTACAAACTACTTAAAGTAACTTATGCTAAGGACAAAACAAACACCCAAGCCTAGGGTCACGCATTCCATAGAAAGGCCCCTTGTAACGCTCGGCCACTCCACCGCGACTCATTTCCTTTGTAGGGCCTCTCTATGTACTCTTCTCACCTTTTAGCTTTCCGTTCGTTACTCAGAACAGGTTTTCCATCTGAGTTCTTGATGTCCATACGGCTGCTTTTCTGCGCTCCAAATGTCTTCTTTATTTCCCTGTAAGCGGTGTCTATTATTATCCTAGTAATTCATCTACAGATTTGCATTTGGCTTCTAGCCACTCCTGCTTAGCCATTTTGCACTTCCTGTCAATCTTATTTCTTAGTCGTCTGTACTCCATTTTACCTGCTTCATTTACTGCATTTTATGTCTTCTTTCATCAATTAAATTTAGTTTTTGCTGTGGTATCCAATGATTTTCTGTAGGTCTTGCCTTTCTACCTATTTGGTCATCTTTTGCCTTGACTATGTCATCCCTTAAAGCTACCCATTCCTCTTCTTTCAGTTAATTGTTGCCTAAATCTTCCTGAATTTCTGAAAAGCTTCAGGTTCCTTCAATTTATCCAGGTCCCATCTCCTTATATTCCTACATTTCTGCAGTTTCTTCAATTCCAGTCTACAGTTCATAACCAATAAGTTATGGTGAGACACTATATCTGCCCCTCGATATTCTTACAGTTTAAAACCTGGTGCCGAAATCTACGTCTTACCATTATAAAATCTCGCTGGTACCTTCCGGTGTCTACTGGTCTGTTTCACGTATACAACCTTCTTTCATAATTCTTGAACTAAGTGTTTGTTATGATTAAATTATGTTCCGTCGAAATTCTACCAGACTGCTTCCTCTTTTTTTTCCTTTTTCGCAGTTCATATTCACCAACTATTGTTCCTCCCCTTCCTTTTGCTACTGCCGAATTCCAGTCCCCCATCACAAATACGTTTGTATCTCCCTTAACTGTCTGAATAATTTCCTTTACCTCATACATTTCTTCGATCTCCTCATCATCGGCAGATCTAGTGGGCATACAAACTTTTACTACTGTGGTCGGTGTTGGCTTCGTATCTATCTTGACTACCATAATGCAATCACTGCGCTGCTGCGCTGCTCGTAGTAGTTTACCTGCATTTCTATTTTCTTGTTCTTTATTAGATCTACTTTTGTAATAACCCCAACTGATTTTGTATTTATAATCTTGTACCCGCCTGATCAGAAATCCTGTTTCTCTTTCCACCGAACTTCACTAATCCGCACTATATCTAACTTCAACCTAACCATTTCAGTTTTTTAATTTTCCAACCTCCCTATCCGATTAAGGGATCTAACATTCCTCGCTCCGATCCGTAGACTGCCAGTGTTGCCTTTGCTGATGTCAACAACCTGATGAAAAGTCTCCGCCCGGAGATCCGAATGGGGGACTATTTTACCCCCGGAATATTTTATCCGAGAGGATGCCATCGTCATGTATTCATACAGTAGACCTGCATGCCCTCGGGAAAAGTAAAGGCTGTAGTTTCCCCTTGATTTCAGCCGCTCGCAATAACTGTATGACAAATCTACATTAGTTGACGTTACAAGGCTAGGTCAGTCATTCATCTAGACGGTTGCCCGTGCAACTACCGAAAAGCCTGGTGCCCATCTTCAGGAACCATACGTTTGTTTAGCCTTTCCAGAGATACATCTCCTCTATGGTTGTACCTACGGTAAAGCTATTTATATGTTTAGGATCGAAAGCCACCCCACCTGGGCAATGTCTGTGGTTCATGGGGGTGGACATAAGTCAGCAAAGGAACCCACCCAACTTTTAATTTTTTCCACTTATGTTAAAAAGGAAAAAAAATAAAAATAAAAATAAAAATAAAATGGCACTTAATAATTCTGGAACTTGTGTTGATGCTTGTGCTGTAGACGATGCTTGATATTTGCTACATTGTACAGGTGAACTTTCAGAAAAACCTGAGTGGATGGATCTGCGGTGCTAATTCAGATTCTTCGCTAACGAACGAGGTGGCGCGTGCTTAACAAACTAGACTCTCATTGGGAAGGACGTGTCTATCCATGGAGATTTTGGTTTTCCGTAACTCAGTAGAGGCATATGGCGGTGGGGTTAACTAGAATGCGCGCGGCCCACCCTCCACTGAAGTGCGAGCGTGAGCTCTGGGTGTAATGGCCAGCTGCATCCAACCACTAATCTTCTCTCCTCCCTTGGCTTTTAGTTTCTTCCTTGTCGAATAGAATTTGACGATTTACCGTCTGACTAGTGATGTTTGTAACTCTGGGACTTAACTATGTTGGTCATCAGTCAAAAATGTTTTTCAAATGTTTGTTAAGCTTAAGGGACTTAACTACCGGGTCATCAGTCTATAAACTTACAAACTACCTATCAACTAATTTATACTAAAGACAGCACAAACATCCATGCCCGAGGGGGGATTCGAAACCCCGACGGGGAACGGTCTCGCGCATGCGCCTCAATGCACTCGGCCGCTCCGCCGAGTAGATCTACATCTACATACATACTCCGCAATTCACAGTAAGGTGCGTGGCGGAGGGTACACTGTACCACTACTAGGCATTTCCTTTCCTATTCCACTCCCAAATTGAACGAGGAAAAAAGGAATGCCTATATGCCTCCGTATGAGCCCTAATTTCTCTTATCTTGTCTTTGTGATCTTTACGCGAAATGTAAGTAGGCGGCAGCAAGATCGTACTACAATCGGCTTCAAATTACGGCCCTCTAAATTTACTTAACAGAAATTCACGAAAAGAACGTCGTCTTTCTTCCAGCGATCCCCAATTGAGTTGTCGGAGCATTTCCGTGACACTCGCGCATTGGTCGAACCTACCGGTAACAAATCTAGCCGCTCGCCTCTGAACCGCCTCCATGTCTTCCTTTAAACTGATCTTCTGCGGGGTCCCAAACACTTGAGCAATACTCAAGACGTGGTCGTACAAGTGTTTTATACGCGGTCTCCTTTACAGGTGAAGCACATCTTCCCAAAATTCTCCCAATAAACCGAAGTCGGCTGTCCGCCTTACTCACAATTGTCCTTACATGCTCGTTCCATTTCATATCGCTCTGCAATGTTACGCCTAGATATTTGAACGACGCGACAGCATCAAGAAGCTCACTACTAATGCTGTACTCGAACATTATGGGATTGTTTTTTCTACTCATGCGCATCACCTTACATTTTTCTACATTGAGAGCTAGCTGCTATTCTTCGCACCAACTAGAAATTTTGTATAAGTCATTCTGTATGCTATTACAGTCAGTTAACGACGACACCCTCCCATACACTACAGCATCATCAGCAAACAGCCGCAAATTACAACTTACTCTGTCCATCAGATCATTTATATAGATAGAAAATAAAAGCGGTCCTATCACACTCACCTGGGGCACGCCTGACGATACACTCGTCTCTGATGAACACTCGCCGTCGAGAACAACATACTGCGTTCTATTACTTACTTCCAGCCAGTCACAAATCTGTGAACCTATTCCATAAGCTCGTATCTTCGTTAGCAGTCTGCAGTGTGGCACCGCGTCGAACGCCTTTTTGAAGTCGAGAAAAACACAATCCGCCTGTTGCCGTTCATCCATGACTCGCAAGATGTCATGTGAGAAAAGGGCAAGCTGAGTTTCACATGAACGATGTTTCCTAAACCCGTGCTGATTCATGAAAAGAAGCTTTTCCGTTTCAAGGAAATTTACTATATTCGAACTGAGAATATGCTCAAAAATTCTACATGAAACTGATGGCAACGATATTGACCTGTAATTGTGTGGGTCAGTTCTCTTTCCTTTCTTATAAACGGAAGTCACCTGGGCTTTTTTCCAATCACTAGGAACTTTGCGCTGAATTAAAGATTCGCGATAAATGCAAGCTAAGTAGGGGGCCAATGCCGCAGAATAGTCTTTATAAAACCGAACTGGTATTCCATCCGGACTAGCAGACTTTCTCGTATTTAGCTCTCTCAGCTGCTTCTCTGCGCCGGAAATACCTATTGCTATGTCCCCCATTTCGGAATTAGTACGTTGATCAAATGATGGTACATTTGTGCGGTCCTCCCGCGTGAAAGATTTCTTAAAGGTTAAATTTAGAACTTCAGCTTTCCGTTTGCTTTCTTCTATTACTGCCCCGGAATGATCAACAAGTGACTAGACAGTGGGCTTTGACCCGCTTATCGATTTTACATAGGACAACAATTTTTTGTGTTCTCGGAAAGATCTTTTGCTAAGGTATGGCTGTCATAATTATTGTATGCTTCGAGCATCGATCTTTTTATAGACGCACGAATCTCTACTAACTTTTGCCTGTCATCATGTGCGTGTTCTTTTTTGAATCGAGAGTGCAACAGCCTTTGCTTTCTCAGCAGCTTTCTAACATTATTATTATACCACGGTGGATCTTTTCCATCCTTAATCGTCTTTACTGGCACATATTTCTCTAACCTTTTATTAACAATGCACTTAAATTTAGTCCACAATTCCTCTACATCCATAGTCCCGGAATTAAACGATGGCCATTCATTTTCTAAGTGCGATCGTAACATTTGTTTATCGGCTCTTCCCAACAAAAACACGCTCCTAGCCTTCTTGATTGGTTTATGAACTTTGGTCACTATCGACGCTATGAGGATATCATGATCACTAATTTCTGTCTCTACATAGACATCGTTAATAAGGTCAGGCCTCTTTGTAGCTATAAGGTCTAGAATATTTCCATTGCGCGTGGGTTGCCGGAGAATGTGTCCAAAAGTAGCTCGCAAGACTGCTTGTCTGTACCGCCTGAAATGTAACTAGCGAGGTCCCAATCTATACTCTTAAGGTTAAAGTCTCCTCCGAGGCTTACAAACTACTTACACTAACTTAAAGTAACTAATGCCAAGGAGGACACAAACTCCTATGCGCGAGGGAGGACTCGAACCCACGACGGCGAACGGCCGCACGCACCGCAGTAAAATTAGTAAATAAGGTCCGTGTGAACTACTGGATACTCCCTGCCACAAAGCCTTGTTCCCTGGCCCAAACTGAGAACTGACTCGTTTCAAATTATTTCAATAACAGGAAGTTAATACTACAGTGCCGGCCGCGGTAGCCGAGGGGACTGAGGCGCTTCAGTCACGGTCTGCACGGCCACTACGGTCGGGGGTTCGAATCCCCCCTCGGGCATGGATATTTGTGCCGTCCTTAGGATAAGCTAGTCGATAAGTAGTTTGTAAGTTTAGGGACTGATGACCCCGTAGTTAAGTTCCATAAGCTATACAAACATTTGAACATTTAATACTACAGTGGCCAATATACACAGCAGCTCACACTTTATTACACACAGACATTAATAAGCAATCCACCACAATTGAAGTTATCTTAGAAAGGTGGCTAAGAAAACATTTATGGCGCAACGGAATTTAGATATAAGAAAAAAATTGTATCTGAACTAGTTCTCAGCACTTGTGAAGAACAATATTAAATAAAAGAGGGAAGGTGCTCTAAAACTAAAATTTATAGTCAACTTATAGATCAACCTCGATCTCAGTAGAAACAATATCTTTGTCCACAGCGATGAACACTCCTCCTCCAGTTGTATCCGATCTATCTTTCCGATATACATTCCATGCCTCACTAAATATTTCTGAACTTGCCACGTCATGATTTAGCCAGCTTTCTGTGCCTAAAACTATTTGAGCACAATAATTTCCATGCAGTGCGGCAAATTCGGGAACTTTGTTTCTAATACTTTGTAAGTTCGCGGCTAATACTTTGATATTCGAATTTTTGAGCCGAACGTAGCTTGAATTCGCTGTTTGAATGTTGACAGGCAGGTGCTCATCAGAGTCAGCGCCTAGCCTAAAAAACCATGTGCACTCCACAATTACTCTGCTACCCGAGTAGCCGCTTCCTTAGTGTAGTCCATCCCTGATCTATCTAGGGGCACCCTATTATTACCCACCCGATAACACAGATCAAAAAATCTGCATCCATGACTGTCACAGAGTCGTCGAAGCCTCTGGTTCTGACCCTCCACTCGGCTCCAAACCAAAGGACCCCGATCAACCCTGGGAACAATGCTACAAATCGACAGCTCTGCTTGCACCCCACGTGCGAGGGCAGAGGCCTTCACCAATTCCGCCAGCCACCCGTAGGACCTGAGGATGTCCTCATAACCCAAGCGACAAGCGTCACTGGTGCCGACGTGAGCCACGACTTGCAGTCGACCGCACCCCGCACTCTCGATAGCCGCCGGCAAAGCCGCCTCCCCATCTCGGATGAGGCCCCCCGGCAGGCACACCGAGTGCACGTTGGACTTCTTTCCGTATCTCGACCCTATCTGCCTATGGGGCTCCATCACGCGCCTAACATTGGAGTTCCCAATAACTAATAAACCCCTTCCCCCGTGCACCTGCTCGGATCCTGCTGAAGGAGTGGCCACACGTCCACTCACAGGGCGAACGGGCGTGGACGGAAGTCCAGCCTCCAAATTGGCCTTCCGCCTCGAGCGAAGCGAAGGCCGTTCAACCCACCAATCCCCTTGCGGAGAGGGTGGCTCGACCACGTCCGGTACAACTGAAGGTGCTTCGGTAGCAGGGACAGAGAGCGAAGCATGAGACACCTGAGGTGTCCCACTCGACGCACCAGACTCCCCACCATCGCTGCACCCCGAGACAGCAGCCTGAAGACGGCTGACCGTAGCCAACTGCACGCTCAGCTGTTCGCGAACTGCGGCCAACTCCTCCTGCGTCCGCACACAGCAGGCACACATCCTACCCATCCTATCCATACAATTAACTGTAGAAAGTAGAAAACTAAATAATCAACTTTTAAGTAGCCCAATACTTTAATAAAGGCGGCTGGTAGTCGACTGTACTGTGGTTAGCGGTAAGTGCACTGTCAAAACAAAGAAACTGAGTCCGGCAGTTTTCAAAATAAACAAGAATATCTATGGAATACACTGTTATCAAATGCGCGGGAGTATAAGCTTTCTCGAAGCAGAACATGAAATAAGGAAGTGACAATATGACACGTAGCTTGCAGTACACGAAAACTATACACACGGTATTTATCAAAATACGCGAGAATAAACTCTTAAAGCAGTAGCACAAAAGAAATCTGCCAAGTACGCGGGAATAAACCTCTTAAAACAGAAGTACTAACGAAAATGAAGAACTAGACTGGAAAACTAAATTTGACACAAATTAAATTAAGATACTTGGCGCTGTTTACGATGAGACACTGGTAGCAGCAGGCACTGGACTAAGAACGACCTGTAGTAATGGTCTCTGCAGTAAAACAACTGCATATTCTCACAGGTACAATGGCGTAGCGGAGAAGCCGTACTTATGCCACATTAATTAATATAACAATAAATTATTAACATAACAAAATAAGAAAAACCTAGCAATATTAACTAATATTTTAACACACGAAATAAAGTTGCTATTCCTCAAACCTTGAACAGAGTGGGGTTCAAGTTTTAACAAAATGATATTCTAGCGATATTAAATAAATGATAATTTTACAGAAATATACAAAAAATATATGGAAGACGACAGACGGTCGCCTTTCAAAGTTTATCCGGTGTTACTCTTCTTGACTGGTGTTTCTCAATCTTTACGAATACGCGTTCCCCTTAGAAGTAATTATTTTGACCCCCACCACCTAAAATGTATCACAACATGTGTGTGATCTGATAGGCTACAAATTTAATTTTCTTTTCGTTTATATAACCACCTTGTGAAAAGGTACGGGCTGAATTAATACCTTATAGGATGAATTTTTACCGTGCTTTGCGGAATAGGGCACATACTGTTTTTACACGACACAATTTCCTGTAGGAAAAAAACTATTGTTCATAACGACAGTTCTGCATTTCAGGTAATATTTACAAGTTAAATATGCACGTTAAGCAAGTTCCCGTTGCATATTCAAAATGTATAGAGGAAAATAGTTTTTTTTAATTATTTATAATTACATATTGTATCTCGCTTATTTAGTTATTTATTAGTTCCTGACAATAGTTTTCAGGCTTTGCGTTTCTCATGAAACAATATACGTTTTTTTTAAATTCCGAATTAATATATTAATATATACATGTGGCGTCTGTTCCGAGAGAACAGACGTCACTTCTGATCCTGCAGTTGTTATTATTTACTATTCATAGAATATATGACATCAACTGCGATTGGGCAAAGCTGAAAATGTGTACCAAGCCGGGATTCGAACCCGGGTCTCCTGCTTTCTTTCTTTTTTTTTTTTTACCTTACACACTCCAAGTTTGCCTTCATCGGCGAGCTTCTAGTGCTATCATATGGTGCCGCTGACTGCCGGTACGGGAGGTGGGAAAAAATAGTAGTAACTGAATAAACAATCATAAAACTAGAAAGTACATAGGAAGATAGTAACAAAGAAATACGACATTTTTCCCTTCTGGGAATGGCAGTCCTAGGTGGCCAGTTTCGTTTCTTTACCGAACTGGGTTAATCGTGAAAAAAGAAAAGGAGATAATTTTCTTCGCCGCTGTCACAAACATAACGGAAATTTTACCTGCAAGACGTGTACTTTTCAACTAATTACAGTATAACACTCCACATAATGAACAATTAAATTTAATGTTCACTGTAGCGAACAACTAAACGGATAAACCAAAAGTGTCTTCATCAACAAACACAACATGGATGGAGCAAAGAAATTTCTCTCTTGCAGAACAATGACGCGGCATGTAATTTCTTAAAAGTTAGAAAATTAGATCATATCTGCTATTCCACAGCTTCCTAGTGAATTCCGATGACATGTGTCAAACAAGTCACACGAAACAGTTTATAAAAAGCATCCTCCATCTAGAGGAGACACGATGACATCCGATAGTTCCGAAATATTCCTAGAATCACAAACGAAAAGCAAACAAATGTCACAGTTAAACAACAATGCAATTTCAAAATCCGAAGTATCAGTACAGTCCAGGTTTCCCTCATCTTCCCCTCGTCACTCCGTCACAAACTCTACGAAGCGTTAACAAGATTATGAAAAACAGTAGTGAGAGATATTTTTATGAAATTTTGAAAAGTCTTTTGATAATGTATGTGTCCTCTAATACATTGATGTTGTTCCCACAAAAACATGAGGAATTGAGTTGCATCGGTAGGTTCCAGATGAAAGATGGCATACGTCACATGCGCGACGATCCAGGTAGTGGCCGCCCGTTTACTTGCGGGGAACGGGTTGAAGTCCGGAACCAGTATTGTAGTGGCATCGAAACAATCAGCGGTATTGCGATTGACGATGCGCAACATCTCACGAGCAATATCCCACGTCAGTTTGAAGCGGGGACACGTGACACAGTGTTCCACAGTGTCAACTCCACCGCAGGTATCGCACAGGTCAGACGGAGAATGTTTTATCGTGTGCAGCCGAGCGTTAGTCGCGACAGTTCTATTGACGACCTTGTACCAGGTATCCTTGACATGCGGGGAGAGATATCGGGCCGAGATGTTCTGCCACGCGATCTTCCACAACCGTCGTGGGTTCCGAACTTCAAACTTGTTAGGCGACGGGTTTCGTCTAACTGCTTCATAAAATTTCTTTGCTGTCCTATTGCGTGGCTCGAAGTATTCAGGTGGAATATAACTCTTCTGCATGAAAAATTGGCGCACGTACATTAACCGGAAAGGAATTGCCATCGGGTTAAGTGGAGCGACCTGTGATTCCGGTTGATGGATACGGAAGAACTCAGCCGTAGGCCCGCGGGGGTGTTTCTCACGGACGGCGAGTGTCCGGTGTACTAACATCGCGGCGCACTTAGCCGGCAGGTCGATCAGTCTAAGTCCTCCCTCTGCCGGTGGCAATGTGCAGGTCGCGTGGGAGACTGAAAATCTCTCCTCTCCAAAGCAACCAATATACTGCCTGCACGATTGCTCTACCTATTTCCTTAGGTAGGTGAAAAACTTGCGCCAAAAACCACGCCTTGGACAACAAGAAACCATTAATGAGAAGCACTTTTTGTCCCAATGCGAGATACCTACGGGAATGCAACTTTGCTATAGCCCTAATAGAGTTAAGTAGAAGCTGCCAGTTGTAAGACGTCGTCCTTTGTAGGTTGGCTTGAAAGGAAATACCTAAGATGGTATGCTTGTCACTGATCGTAAACCAAGGTCTACGTATCTGCACAGAGGACGGTCGTATCGGAAGCAGCACAGTCTTGCGTCGGTTGACGTCGGAGCCTGAAGCACGGCGATACAGCTGCAGCACTGAGTACGCCACGTCGACGTCGTCCCACCTGCTGACGAACAGTCCGAGGTCGTCCGCATACGCGCGGCACACAACCCGCGCGCCTCCCACCGTTATCCCCTGGCACATGGAGGTCAGTTTTCGGAGGAGGGGGTCCAACGCGATGGCAAACAAACCCATAGAAAGGGGGCAGCCTTGTTTCACGGAACTGTGTAGCTTCACCGGGTCTGACAGACAACCATTGATCATTATTCGTGAGGTGGAATTTGTCAGCAGGTGCATAATGGCGGTAATAAATTTTGTGCCAAAACCAAGTTTGAACATCACCTTCCGCAGATATTCATGGTTCACCTTATCAAATGCCTTAGCATTGTCAACGGATAACACTGCTAAAGGCGTTTGTGTTGTCGCAGCAAATGCAATGGTGTCCCTATATGTGAGTAACGCATCGAAAATTGTTCTGCTCGGAACGGCACAACACTGATATTCGCTGATCACCTTGGTCAAAGCAGTACATAGTCGAGCAGCAAAACAACGAGCAACCAACTTATAGTCCCCGTTTAAAAGAGTGACCGGCCACAGGTGAGCTGCGTCACATTTGCGAACATCCTTCGGCAACAAAACAATGACGCCCTCTAGAAAGGCTGCAGGAACAGCAAAGCCGTTAACGATTTCATTGACAATGTCCGTAAGTGTGTCACCCAACAAATTCCAGAAACGCAAATAGAATTCAGGAGGCAGCCTGTCAGCCCCAGGAACCTTGCCTCTGGCGCTGGTTTTAAGTGCATGAAGAACCTCATCTGCTGTGAAACGTTCGTATAGAGCCATCCTATCCACCCGCGCGAGAGGATGTGGGAGGCGTTGTAGAAGAGCGTGAATCGCAGCATCGTCTATGTCTCCCGCATAGGGCGGTAAAGTAACGATGTGCCTCTGACAACATCGCAGCATTAGTAGTGTGACGCTCTCCATTACTTGATTGCAAAAAAGGCGACTGACATTGCTTCCGGCGTTTCATTTCCCGCGTTATGTGATAAACAGATGGTGCCTCACCAGGGATATTGCCGTCAGGTTGACTACGGATGATTGTACGTTCCGACTGAGCTCGCTGTAGCGACAAAAGTTCCGCCTTGATGCGCTTAAGCCGTGGCAAAGAGTCACTTGCATTACGGAGATCTGCACGGACAGCATCTTTCAAGCACTGAAGGTAAAACTCAACAGTCTTTCGACGCCAAAACGCCTTCTCTGCACTGTAAGTTTGCAAAGTAGTACGCAGTGTGGGTTTAGCACTATTAGTCCACCAACCTATTACAGTACGATAGTTTGCGCGCTTTTCTAAACAACGAGTCCAGGTTAGCTCGATTTCCATCTGAAGCACAGCATCTTGTAAATGTTGGACATTGAACCGCCAAAGTCCGGGTCGTTTTAATTTCACCAAATGTGGCAACGCAACACGGCAAGTATAGGCACTGTGATCAGAAAACGCCAAGGGCTGTGCGTCGACACTAAATATGTTAGGCGCACAGTTTCTCGTCACATAAATGCGGTCCAGTCGGATCTGTTCCGTCACATAAAAGTGTGAAAACTCCGTGTAAGTAGGGTGGAGTTGACGCCACGAGTCCACAAAACTAAGATCGTCAATTAAAGCCTGCAATGACGAGCATTTGTGCGGGTGAGGTCGCTGGTCCGCGTCATCAATTACACAATTAAAGTCGCCGCCCAGTACCGTGGTGCTATTGTGTCCAGTGAGCAACGGGCAAACGTCGGCAGCAAAAAACTGATCACGTGCGTGCCGACCATCCGGTAGTTTAACAACATTTCTAAAATCCCATACTTGGTTAATTAAAACTGCAGTGCTACAAAGTGTTTCTGGATCAAGGTTTAAAATTGAATTAAAACCTGGCACAAACTCAACTTCAGCGGTCTTCACTTCTTGTAAAAAGACAACATCAGCCTTAATAACTGTTAAAAAATCTATTACGGACTCAAGTTTATGTGCACACTCGATCTTGTTAATATTGACAGTGGTGACCGTGCAAACATTCCCGCGCACAATAGAACACATACAAAGGTTCAGAGGGGACGACGAAAAACTAGAGTTCCTGGGCGGGGTCCGCCCCCAAGCCACGCTGCTGATCCTGCGCCCACTCCATCGGCGTGATGTTTACGACCGGCAGGCCGGCGGCTGCCGCGCTAGCCGAGCCCGAGTCCCGCGTGACGTCACTGTGCGAAGCCCGCCGCGTGCGCTGAGACACCGCGGCCGCCTCGTCCTCGCTCTTCCTCTTGCCCGAGGTCTGTACTTCGACACTCGGAGAGCGCTGACTTTTGCGCGCATCCTTGCGTTCGCTCCTACGGGGTTCGCCGATGGGTTTTGCGAAAACTGCGGAGTCAGAAGTCGACTGTTCGCCCTCATTGCTACTGTCGTCCGTAGGCGACGTTTCCTTCGACGTCTTGTTGCGGCGCCTCCTCTTCTTTTTCGCGACCGTCACTTCCGATTCCCCATCACCTGACTGAGAAGCAAACGGAATCTCGGATTGCGAAACAACCTCCATCGATTCTTGAACAGGGGCGGGTTCTTCACTCACAGATTCGACAAGTGGGACAGGATTCAAAACCGGTGTCTCCACCTCCACTGACCAATCTCCCGACATCTCCGGACGCGGTGAAGCAAGCCCTTGCACAACGTCACTAAATAACGGTTCTGACTGTGCTCCGGCAACGACCGTGGGTTCCCGAGGCAACTGCACAGGGCGCCGACCTTTGTTTGGACAGTCACCACGAAGGTGTCCTACCGTATTACAAATCCCACAAGTTTGCGGTTGTCCAGGGTACGAAACAAACGCCCGACTACCACCGATAGTCAAGTAAGACGGGATATGTTTCCGTAGGTTGACCTTCACAGTACGAACACCGCTGTCCACTTGATAGTAATACGGATCCGACCACTTTTCATTGATAATACCATTTGCAACAACATCACCGTACGGACGTAAAGCAGTTTCAATCACTGAATTAGGACATTCGAAAGGTACATTGAACACCCGTACGTCACGAACTCCCTGCCCAGCGTGTTGCACACGGACGTCACTAATAGAACCATCCACGTGTTTAAATTTCCGAACCCCGTCATTTTCGGACACAACCTTTTCACAAACGTCATCATCCGACAGTTTCAAAAACACTGAATACAAGTAGAAGTCAATTTGCAGTCCTAGTACTACTTCCCGTGGCAAACGAAGCGTATCCCGAATCCATGAATGTATTTCAAAACCGGTGGGCCGTAACGACTTCCGAGCAAAAGTGCATTGCACCGTACGATTTCGAAGTGGATTGAATGCCATTTCACTCATCGAATTAATGAAATTGTATAAAGCGCAGCCAAGCGAAGCGAAGACCGCTCCCACGAAGCCAAGGAGGCCGGTAAACAGGCCGCCGAGCCGGAGAGCGCGAGTACACGTGTTTCAACCAGCCAAGTGCTAGGCAAGCCCAACACTGCTGACCCCTATACCACTGGGGACACAGTGATCACCGCACCTGCAAGGACTACCTAAGCACGCCTCCCGTCAGATACAAATTCCCAGCTCTATCTATATAAAAGCGAAATGACACTTATTCATACACTCACTCATTCACTGACTAAACACGAAATCTCGAAAGCTATTTCACCTATTAAGCTGAAATTTTGCAGGAATGTAGTTTATAGGAAGTAGACGTCAGCTAAGAAACGATATTGCGATAGGGCCGATAGTTCAGGAGCTATGACGTCATAAACAATGAAAACTTCCCCGTCTTGCGGCACGTGATACTACGACTCCATCAGTCCACTATTTGAGGAGGAGAGTACTTGGCGACTTGCAACAAACTTTAAACATAATTTCAAACCTTTAGGAAACTTTTTCTCACTGACAACCATAGAAAAATGATGAAAGGAAAAAAGTTTCTCCCTTACTACTTTTTCGCTGTTCACGGAGTAAAACTACGACATTCGGTATAACGTTGAAATTTATAATTTCTACACTACATATTGTACCTACAGGAAATTTTACAAACAGTATACTCACATATAGATTAAGGTACCTTCTAAATTGTATCACAGTGTGACACGTAGTTCATGATAAACGAGCACATAAACAGTAACGTTCATGGAAAACCGCACCACACGCACCAAGTTTTATCTGTTACTTCTTTACTACTAATTGTATTCGGAACAGGTTTTTCAGACATACAGCACTTATACAAAAGAAAATATACCTCAAAAATTATACAACTGTACAACATCTAACCCAGTAAATATGAGATCGTATACAGCGAGGGTAAAAACTTTTCACTTCAGACATCACGTATTATTACATTACTTATTTTCTGCTAAGACACTCCGGTATTCCAGTGAGTTTAAAAATAATTCTTGAAAGATGACAGTGCTGTTGAAAACTTTGAAGTAACTTTGAACTGTGAAGCGCATACTGCTGTAGGAAGAAGTAATAGATATCTATAAAGCTACAAGGAAAGTCTCTGGGAGAACCAGCCATGACAAAACTGTTTCACCTGGTGTGTAAGATGTATGAGACAGGCGAAGTACCCTCAGACTTTGTGAAAAATGTTATAATCCCCATTCCAAAGAAAGCAGGGGAAGACAGGTGTGAAAACTACAGAAACATCAGTTTAATAAGTCATGGTTGCAAAATATTAACACGAATTATTTACAGAAGGATGGAAAAGGTGGTAGAAGCCGACCTCGGGGAAGATCAGTTTGGGTTCAGGAGAAATGTAGGAACACGGGAGGCAATACTCACTTTACGGCTTATCCTAGAAGATAGATTAATAAAAGGCAAACCGACATATCTAGCTTTTGTAGATTTGGAGAAGGCTTTTGACAATGTTGATTGGAATAAACTCTTTCAAGTTCTGAAGCAAGCAGAAGTAAAATATAGGGAGCGTAAGGTTATTTACAGCTTGTACAAAAACCAGACAGCGGTTGTCGGAGTTGAAGGGCATGAAAGGGATGCAGTAGTTGGGAAGGAAGAAAGACAGGGTTGTAGCCTTACTCCAATGTTATTCAATTTGTACGGTGAGCAAGCTATAAAGGAAAGCAAGGAAAAATTTGGAGAAGGAATTAAAGTTCAGGGTGAAGAATTAAAAACATTTCGTTTTGCCGACGGCATAGTAATTCTGTCAGAGACAGCAAAGGACCTGGAATAGCAGTTGAACGGAATGGGCAGTGTGCTGAAAGGTGCATATAAGATGAACATTAACAAGAGCAAAACTAGGGTAATGGAGTGCAGTGTAAGAAAATCAGGTGATGCTGAAGGAATTAGATTGGGAAAAGAAGCAATAAAGGAGGTAGATGAGTTTTGTTACTTGGGCAGTAATATAACAAATGATGGTCGCAGTACAGAGGATATAAAATGCAAAATGGCAATGGGTAGAAAAGCGTTCTTGAAAAAGAGAAATTTGTTAACATCGAATATTGATTTAAGCCTAAGGAAGTCCTTTCTGAAGGCATTTGTGTGTAGTGTATCCTTGTATGGGAGTGAAACATGGACGATAAACAGTGCGGAGAGGAAGAGGATAGAGGCTTTTGACATGTGGTGCTACAGAAGAATGCTGAAGATTAGGTGGGTGGATCGCGTAACTAATAAGGAGGTACTGAACAGAATTGGGGAGAGAAGGAATTTTTGACACACCTTGAGTAAAAGAAGGGATGGATTGGTAGGACACATTCTTAGACATGAAGGAATTGTGAATTTAGCGTTGGAGGGAAGTGTGTGGGGTAGGAACCACAGAGGAAGACCAAGAGATGGATACAGTTCGAACACATGTAGGTTGCAGTTCTTATGTTGAATTGAAAAGGCTTGCTCAGGATAGGGTACTTTGGAGAGCTGCATCAAACCAATCTCCGGACTGAAGACCACAACAACAACAACAAGGAAAGGAAGAGAATGAAACAGAGTACATCCGACGAATACCCATTACTTCCGACAGATCTGGCTTTCAACTTTAAGAGACTGCTGTTTGCAGTGGGACTTGCGTTTTCAATTATGATTAATAAATCACAGGGCAATCTACTCAATCCTGTGGAGTGTATTTGAAATTCCCATGTTTCTCACATGGACAGCTTTATATCGCTTGGTCAGCCATGGGCTCTCCACAGAAAATATTCATATTATATTCTGGACAAGTCACAAGAAATATTGTTTATAGTCAGGAAGGAATATTAGCGTTTAACTCCTCGTCGACAACGTGGTTATTAGAGGCAGAGCTTACGCTCGGATTGTACTATACGAACTTTCATGGGGTTTCATAGTTCAATTTAGAGTACCTTGGGACAACATATATGCTTCATTTCATCAAAATCCCACCAGGGCAATAAAAGATATTGTAATTTGTAGTTTCTGGTGTATGCTACGCTTGAATTGCAGCGTAGTATAGCAAAGATCCGATAGAGGCGCTGATACTTATATAGCACACCAAATAACTAATAAATGGCGATGCTGCGTTTTTTATTCACATAACTAAGGTGTAATACACTGAAACAAGAGCTACGATTTTCCATACTGCAGCGGTGCAGTTTATTGATGTTGGCAACGGCCATTGAACCCTTTTTGAAAAATCAGTGCCGTACAATGAGGGGAATAATTCTATTTGTTGATAATGAAATAAATTATAAATGTTGTTTAGATTATCCAATATGGATATTTTAGAACCTGTGACAGTTAATTTCAATATGATTACAGAAAAATGCAACCAGTCACTTTCACTTGAAATGATGATGTTTATTCCATTAACCGGTTTTCGAACCTTTGCAGGTTCATCTTCAGATGGAAAAGGTTCGAAAACCGGTTCATGGAATAAACATCATCATTTCAAGTGAAAGTGACTGGTTGCATTTTTCTTTAATCATTTTGAAATAATGTTGTTCCGACCTGTAAATTAATGATACCCCTGAAGCGAATATTTAGTTGCCAACGTTAACATACTAAAGTGCTGAAAGTAAAATTTAACTCAGGTACGACACAAAAAATAATTTTTTATTAGCTGTATCCCGAATGCCTTGCAATGCCACGGAAAGAAAAACAATGTGTCTTTCGCCGGGTATCATTTGAATTTAAAACATAACGACGCCATTCGCGTCTATCGATGTTTTCATTTACTAAGAATCTTTGCAAGTAAACACGAATTTATGTATTTCTTATTTCTGATTTCGGTGCGTACGTATTACATCATGAGTCCATTCTGTTTAGGAATGCCTGGAAAACGGTGTAGTACAGACAGAACAAATTGTGGCCCTGTTTGTTACATAGTGCACTAAAGAAGTAATAGTTGGTGCTGCTGCATTATTTAATTTTTTTTCTTTTCAATGGTTATGCCATTGAAGGTTGAAGGTGCTGTTGGTTTTGTAGTGCTGCAAAGAAACAATACATAATCGTTTTGTGCGTATTCCTTCAGTAACAGAAGTATTTTGAATTAAGAGCCGCAATCTTATCTCTGCAAATACAAATGAACATTGAATAGCGAGTTGCTGATTACACTTCGTATATTCACAGCTTAACAACATTCTTTGCTTCTATTGACAGGAAAGATTTGAATATAAAACATAACGACATTCCTTCTCGTCTCTCAATGCTGCAATTTACATAAGATTTCTTTGCAAGGAAAATCGAATTTATGTAGTTCCCTTTCTGATTACGGTGTATCCTCATTACATTTTGAGTGCGTTCTGTTTAGGAATGCCTCGAAAACGCCATAGTCCAGGAAAGAACAAAGTGGGGAGACGTTAGTTAGTACACCAAATAACTAATTATGACGTTGCTGCTTTTTTTTCATTCTCATAACTATGACTTAATAGACTAAAAGAAGGGGTAAAATTTTATTTTCCGCGGCGGCGTTGTGCGCTGATGCTGGCAATGGCCGTTTAATGATTTTTCAAAAATCAGTCATGTAGAATGAGAAGAATAATTCTTTATGTTCAGGATGAAATAAATAATTTCTGCTATTCTGGTCAGTATATTACTCATCCTCCTAAACCGAGTAGTTCGTTGCCATCGATAGCAAACTAAACTGCTGCCACTGCAAGTAAAATTTAATCCAGGTAGGACATAAATTTTTTTTCTTCCTAGCTGTATCCCACATGCTTTGCAATGTCATGGAAAGAAATAAGTGCATCTTTTGATGAGTAAAACCACTAAACTGTATATAGAATGGAAATATGAATGGAGTGCGCATTGCGTTCTGTGTTCATTTTCTCAACATTAAGCTAGAATTATCACGTGATATTGAGACAAATCCACTCTTCCCATACATTTATTTGCTGCAAAGAAGCCCCACCTCCTTTTCGCAGAGCAACCACATAACATGAAATAGTATGTAAATAAATGTGTCACAGAAGCAACAAGAAAGTCGAGGAAGCGTCTCTAAAAGAGCATTGTGTCTTAACCGAACAAAAAGGGACCAAGAGAAAGTCAGCGATTAGTAGATTTTTCCCATTATCACGTGATATTTCCATTTTAATGCTGAGGACACAAAATCTGTTCTGCGCATCTGAATGCTCACTCCAGAGATATTTCTGCTCTATGCCCGCCATTAGAGATAATATACGGTACACACGCAAGCGACAAACTCATCAGAAACTTCTCTGCTTTCATAATTGTTCGGTACAATATTGTGATTAAAATTTGCAATTATTTACTTTTGGTGCGGACTACATTAAGATACAGAAAGACGTCTTCTTTTGCAGAGACAATTGGACTTAGTTTTAATCCGACTTCTGAATATATAGTTCTACTACACATGGTCGATTTCTACTTCGTGCTTTACAAAGTAATCACTGCAGGACGTGGGGACATGAATTAGCCGAAACAGTGGCCCATCCTGTTAACACAGTCTAGACAATTCAATGGAAATACTACATTTAATGGAAAGATCTAAACAGCGATCAGTTGATGCATTCCTTCAACGATTACCCAAACTTACTTTATCGCACATTAACGACACCATAACGTCTTATTTAAACAGACGTTAACTGCTCTGTTGATTGAATTACCAGACTCTCAGCATTCGTCGAGTTTTCGATAATAGAGAGCACTGCATACAGAATAACTACATTGTCCCCAGTGCTACACTGTAGCATACTAATACTCCAGCATACAGTTAGTGTGAGAGATAAACAGTTTAGTACTACACCATAGAACCAATACATGGCGCTGTTATTATTATTGCTTTTTCTCATCTCAACGATAGAAGTGTTTTCAGAAGTTTACGCCAAACAGACAATTACACACCGCAGTTTTAACTTTATGAAGACAACCTAACATTTAATTTACATCGTTCCGGAGTACGGACTTAAATTAATTTCACTTTTTGTATGAAAAACTTTATGAACATTCATCGTTTTCGGCAATGACTTCTACTTAAATTTGACATCTTAGATAGGAGAACTGAGCTTATTGACAGAGCGATCCAACAAGGATTCTGTTTTAGCCGACCTAGGTCTGGAACCCTAAAAAACCATGATATACACAGGTCCCTCTTTAACAACCGTTGTGAAGCACGGGCATATAAGCTAGTATAATACATAAAAAAGAATGTTAGAATGTTTGTTCCTATTTCATGCGCTGCCGTTACCGTTCATCCGATTGCGATGAAACTTCTTTAACATACAGTTGCACTTTTGCGAAGGTTATAGGCATATTTTGATCACTGTAGGACACACAGTTCAGGAGATATGGCGTCCTGAACACTAAAGTGCGTGAAAAATTGCTATATTATGAATGACGTTTAAATTTATTACTTTTTTCCTAATAATTGTGTTCGCAACATATTTTGCAAAGAGTATCCATTCATGCCAATGAATGTATCTTCAAAATTATTTCAGTATATGACTTAAAAAGCTTCAGGAGATACGACGTCATATACAGTGATACGCATGGGTAAAATGTCGCATCACGTTTGTTTTTATTTCATGCGCTGCCGTACCGTTCTTTTGATTGCGACCAAACATTGCACACTTGATTTTCGAAACAGGAAGAAAGTCACTGTATACGTCAAATTTTGTATGGTGCATGGCAGAGGGTAATTTACTTACGAACTTGGACTAAATCTTTATGAGATTTTGCACACTTAATCTTCATAACAAGAGGAACATGATCGTTTGCTTCAGATTTCAGACGGTGAATGGCGGAGAAAGCATTGCAATTAAATATAGACACCACTTCGCTGATCACCATGAAAATTAAGAGGTAAATAATTTTTACTGACGGAGTAGGCACTGGACGGAGGAAGTGGAGGAGACAGAGGGCGATGAGGAGAGAGTGTTAGCAGAGGAACAGAGAGAGAGTGGACGTAGCAGACAGGAGATAAAGTGCAAGGACTAATTTAAGACTGGAATAAGTAGGTGTGCGGGCAACGCCCGATTTTTAGTTAGTATAAACTAAATTTCACTTTTCTTATGCCTGTGTCGTCGTATTACGGAACCCTCGTATTCTGGTTATTTAATGATGCAACATTTCCTTACTGTGACGGCAAGACGCATGGTAGTGGCTGTGCGCTCAGACACAACTGGCTGCGGAGTGCGCGGCCCCTCCCCGTCAGAGGTTCGTGTCCTCCCTCTGGCATGTGTGTGTGTGTGTGTGTGTGTGTGTGTGTGTGTGTGTGTGTTGTCCTAAGCATAAGTTAGTTTAAGTAGTTTGTAAGTTTAGGGACTGATAACCACTGCAGTTTGGTTCCATAGCTTTACAAACATTTGAACATTCGTAACGGAGACCCCCGAGCACAACTTTACGATCGCCATTGGGTTCGCGACCCACAGGTTAAAAAACATTTTTCTAGAATGTAGCCTTATACGGAAGTTAGCCGAAAACAATACACAGTTCACATAAGAAGAGAATAGGATCTCTGTAAACGCGGTATTACGGAAAGGAAAAAGGAAGTAAGATCAGGGTTGAGATCGTGGTCGTTAGAGACGAAGTACATGCTCGGATACTTTTATTAGAGATGGGAAAGGAAATCGGCCGTGTCCTTTTGAAAGGAACCATCCCTGCATTTGCCTGGAGTGATATTGAGAAATCACGGAAAACACAAATCAGGATGATCGGAGGTGGGTTTCAAACACCGTCCTCCCGAATGAGAGTCGAGCGTGTTACTAATGCGTCACTTTTCTGAATGAAAGGAAAGAGGAATAGGAAATGGGTGTGATATAAGGAAATGATATGGGGGGATTCTGGGAGGTAGGTTCGATTCAGGTGTTGGTATGATAAGTATTCGTCAGGACTGAATTTATTTTCCGGTTGAGGGAGAATTTCTGTAGGTGACGATCTGGACGGAGTGTAGGTGGTGGGTTGGTAAGGCATGAAAATACCGAAGATTAAATATGTTAATCGGATGAATAAAGAAGAATTATGGAATCTAATTGAGTAGGAGAGATATTTATAGTAGAATTTGACGCGATGAAGGGATCGCTTGATAGAACACATCCTCTTGTAATTTCTTCATTTTATTGGATTGTTTTTATAAATAACAGCAACCAGCAACTTTCTTAAACCAAGAATTTATTTCGTCAAAACGTGTCTCGGGTTTTCACCCATCATCAGTTGGCGTTTTTTTCGTGCCTAATTCTTCAGTGGGTACAATTTGGAGGCGTCAAGAACAGTTTGGATGCTGAAGCTCACCTGTGAAAGATCATTACTTTCGTTGGTTTTTTTTAATTTTTATGTGTTTTATACATAATCTATATCTATAAATGTGAATGTCTGTTCGGTGTACGTTTATCACGTCTGAACCACAAGACATAAAGAGCTACAAATTTGTACAGTTACTAATGTCTACCCGGGGAAGGCTTTAGGCACGGTTTTATGGCGATCGGATACATATTTATCTAAATATATTAATATGAATGTCTGTTCGGTGTACGCTTCTCACGTCCGAACGACAAGTCTCAGAGACTTAAATATTTGTACAGTTACTAATTTATACCTTAGGAAGGTTCTAGGCACGGTTTTATAGCGATCTGATAGATATAACGCGTAATGCGGAACAATAATTACTATTCGAAGATTAAATTTACTCTTTGAAAATGGTTTTATTGGTTGCATTCTTCCTTGAGGGTTGACAATGATAAAAGGGTGGAGTATATTGGGATGGAAAGTTATCGGTGTATATAACATTCTACGTGTGTTTGTGTAAATATTTCGCTTTGCAGCGAAAACTACAGAACGCAAAGGAATGGTCCGTCTGTAATTGTTGTCCGAAGTCTCCCGTTGTACACCATAGCAGTTCCATGCCGATAGCTATAAGGGGGAGGATGATATGGTTTCGAAAGTCGTCAAATTATAAAAAAATCCGGACGGAAGGCCAGCGATGACGTTTGCGACACTATAGGAAGGAGGTTACATACAGTGAAACGTGATGCCACAGACCATATCTTTGGTCTATGCCTGCTACAATGTCTTCAGCTCTTTCTCTGTGAAGATAAGTATACGAATAAGGAAATATAAGAATAAATAAAGCAGTAAAAAAGAAATTTCCTTTAATACAGCTCTATAAAAAAATCGATTTGACGGTTCGCGCATTACATCAAGTGATCGATCTGTGATATTATTACAATCATTATTGTTGAATTTCTTGATTGTTTTCTTCGAAACGAGTGCATTTTACGTGTGATTTGATCTACACTATTTACTTTCCTGAAAACGGTAAGTGCATAGATTTCTGCAATCTGATAGGAATATTTTTCAGTTCCGCTTTATCAGCGACATTTCCTCAAAAATGAGTGAAATTAATTACATTAATTTAATTGTTATAATTGAAAAATATCACATCGTACGAATTTTATGAGTCCTTTGTATTTTGATTACTTACTTTGTTTGGATATTGCATTTATAATTTTGTACATTATGCAAGACAGCGTTATTTCTTATATATTCTCCAAGAAATATAACATAATTTTAGAAAAAGAGAAATGCACAGAGAGAGAAGGAATAAGAGAAGTACTAACTAAAGACAGGAATAAATAAATAAGTACCCGGGCAACGCCGGGTTTTCAGCTAGTATTTCATAAACGAGAGTACTTACATTCTCCTGTGTTGGTTGTTTAACGCCATTTCTTCGTAATTTTGATTGTTCTTACGCTTTTTAATCTTTATCTTGCATAAACACACTGTAGAATCATCCATGTTGTTGAATAACAGTTTTTGTTCACATTGCGGTCAAAGATACCATAAAAATAATATCTTGGTCAGAGTTATATTTTATTTATAGTTTACTAACATCTTCTGCTTTTGATTAACCAATTGCTTTTAACATTTTAATTGTGCTAACATAATGTTGTATTATTTACAATACTCCAATTTGAAAATAATAAATTATAAATTAACATATTACTTTATATACACAGAGAGAATATTACTTATTTTACATACATTGGAAGTGTTTACAAATAATACATCGAGGAAAACTATATTTACATTTTATTGAGTTGTTCTCTGCATTTTGTTTGGCACAGTTTACGTTTATAATATGAGGTTTGCTGAGTAAATTGTGGAAGTTTTTCAGAAAAATTCTGGTGGGCAGTTCTGTTTGATCATTCAGTAAATCAGATGGGGATGCACATTTACGGGTATATATTTCAATTTACTCGAGGAGGATCATCCATTTCCCTTTATTGCCTAGTTGGAGTATTTTTAGGTTTTGGAATATGTCTATTACTTGACGCCAACTGACGATGGGTGAAAACCCGAAACGCGGATTAGCGAAATAAATTCGTCGTTGCTGTTATTTATAAAAATAAAATAACATCATCTCGTATCGAAGAAAGTGGGGAAAGGTAGGGTAGGTTGTGGGAAGAATTGTAGTGGGAGACGGGGCTAGTTCCGACGGATGTAAAGTGCAATTCTCGCACAGAAATGACGAGGATCGAATCGGACGAACTACATCGAAGAGCTACACTGAACTACTCTTCCCGTCGAAGACCAGCGTAACATAAATGCGGCTGGATGCGCTAGCGCTGAAGTTAGTCGGTGGGAGCGTGTTGTGCGGTTCAAAGGGGCGAGTCGTAACGAGCCACACGTCAGCACGCAGATGGGGGTCCGCGGGCGCACACACGCTCTCGGAGACAGACCGCAGATCGTCATAATTTGCAGGCCACACCGCCACTCGTTAGAGCGTGTGTCCTGTTACTCGCGGCCATAAAAATTTAGCTGTCAGCCCTTTCAATTATAACGACGTAGGGCGGGGCGTGAAGACGCGCCTATCGACTGGGCGGCAGCAGCAGCCGCAGCCTCGCCGCAGCCGCCGCCGCCGCCGCCGCCGCCGCCGCCCCCGAAGGCCCATCACGACGCGCGCCACAAATTCGCGTTTATTTCTTAGCGCGCTAACTGCTACTGTAAAATGGCGGCTGTCCCCCGTAACGAGCCAGGTGACGAGTCCCCGGGCGACGCCGAATCTTCGGCCGAGTCGCGACAAACGGGATTGAACCCGCGCCGTGCCATCGACCTATCGATTTGCCGCTACGTCGGCTTCCTCTCCTGGGAAGGAACGCCTCGCCCGGGAAACAAAGGCCTACCTAAAGGGTTCGCTACTTTTGCGAGTCGGCCTCCCGCGAACGAGTCGAGGCCGAATCGTCGTTCCGCAGACTGCGGCAATCCGCCAACTCCTGAGCGTTAGCGAGGGAGCTCGTCCGTGTGAGCACCCTACCTTTACGGCATCGAAACACAAAAGGAATACATAAGCCACCGCTGTAACGGGGCCTCATCTGCTACCTACTTTCGTAAGGCTAAAGGGTTATATTCGGTTCTCATCCCTTTTTGTCCACATAAATGCTATATATCGATGTTAATGTGGTTGGCAATATATTACATTGGAACTGAAGATCTTCGATGAAGATTTTCGAATAAATCTGCACAAAAATTAGTTAACTCGAATGCGTGTGTTATGTTGGACCATTGGAACTTAGCTTTGATTGCATTAGTTTTAAGTTAAAAAATAGTTTAATTACAGCAGCAGAATTTGACAAATGCTAATGCGTTTTGTGGGAGAGAAACATGTTTTTACATTTTTTTGTATTAACTAATAAATTGGATACGATCCGAGGTACTTAAGTATAATATGTGGTATTATTTCTACGTCAGGGTGTTTGAGGAGTAATAGTACATATTTAGAGCGTGATAGTATAGACGAATTGCAACGAAAATGTATGAAATACTTGACCAATTTTTATGTAGTACATAGATACAGCTGTTAGAACGTAACGCAGACAAACTTAAGGCAAAAGGAAATGAGGACGTTTTCGTGGATTCTCCCGTAGGTCCTTAGTAGAAAAATCCTACTGAATTGAAATCACTTTCTTGTATATGTCATACAAGTACATTTTTATTTGCTTAGCACGTTTTTAGCTTGGAAGGCCATCTTCAGACATTCAAATATAAATGACCTTGTAAGCCGAAAGCCGGTTAAATAAATAAAAATAAAAATGTAGAAAATACACAAAAATTGCTTTTAATTCAATATTATTATTTCTGCCAAGGACCGACGTAAGAATCAATGAAACTGTCAATTAATGCCTTTGTTTTATGTTTGTTCGGGTTACATACATCTCCGTACCCAATAAACGTGTTTATCTCAGAAAGTAAGCGTTTCAAAAATGTTCAAGGGACTTAACTGCGAGGTCATCAGTCCCTAAACTTCCAAACTACTTATGAACCGCTCGTCTCAGACCGCTCGGCCACTGCAGACGGCTATGTTTTGTATCCCATCCCCGTCGCCACTTTTGTATCCCATCTTCGTCGCCACTTTTGTATCCCATCCTCGTCGCCACTTTTGTGTCCCAGCCTCGTCGCCGCTTTTGTGTCTCGTTTCCGTCGTAGGTGTCGGTGGCCGAGTAGAAAGACCGACACAAGAATAAAGGTAGCACGCTTGTGCAAGTACGGAAGTGAGCGGCCAGTGGGACAGCAGAAACTAGAAACACTAGAGTAAATTAGAACGAGATATATATTGCACAGAATTTATACAATACTTAACTTTTACATAGCTCAGTACTGCAGGATGCTGATACATAGTTGATCTAGAGGCCTGCCTATCCGATAGCCAAGTCTTCACTGGTGCCTATCTGATTCCGAAGTGTTAACTGGTTCCTATCTCAGTTCCAAGTGAACGATGTCGTTCACTGGTGGCCACGAGCGGAGTTGTAGCAGAGGGCGCTCGTGGCTGACGTCGTAAGAACGCCGCGCCGCGCGTGCATGGCGGCTCGCGGCGAAAGTAGGTGGCGCGCACTTTGTACTTGTGCGACACCACACTATGCGTTTCCGGTCACATGTTTGTTGGGCTCATCTTTCGTGTTCCGACACCACTCAAAGTGGTCGACACTTTTTAACAGCCTTTATTAATGGCAGTTTTGAGGCCTTCTGTTCGAAGACTGGTTTGACGCAGCTCTATACCGTGCAAGCCCCTCAACTCCGATTAACTACTGCAGCTCACTATCCATTGGGCCGCCTTACACAACTCGTCTCCACCTCCCTCTGCCACTTAATCTTCCACACTTCACTTTAATTCTGAATTGACGATTATTTGATGTTCCAGAATAAGTACTATTAACCTATTCCTTCTTTCAGTTATAAAAATTTCTATGTTCTCCAATTACATGTAATACCTCCTCTCCTACTTAGCTACACTATCCTCCCACCTACTGTTCAGTGTATTTCTACAGCACCACATTTAAAAAATTATATTCTCTTCCAGTCTGAATTTATTATTTTCCACGTTTTACTCCAATGAGAGAGTACGAATACCTTCAGAAATGCCTTCTTAACATATAGATTAACATTCGATTTTAGCGAATTTCTCTTATTGAGAAATACTTTTCTTACCACGGCCTTTCTACATTTTATATCGTCCTTAATTGGACGACTCTTTTTTTTCCACTGACCAAAGAAAATACAACTTTTCAGCTACTATCAAAATTTTTTCTTGCTTCCTTCACAGGTTTCTTAGTGTACGGATGAAATAACATTTAGGATGGGCAACAGCCCTGTCTTGATGCCTTCGTATTCACTGCTTCCTTTTCGTGCTCTTCCATTCTTATAACTGTTGTCTAGTTTCAGTACAAATTGTAAATAATCGTTAATTATCTGCGTTATACGCCCGCAAACTTTATAATGACAACAGTTTGTTCCATTGCTCATTGCCAAGCTTTCTCCAAATGTAAAAGATTGTTGTTGCTGTTGTGGACTTCAGTCCGCAGACTGGTTTGATGCAGCTCTCCACGCTACCCTGTCCCGTGCAAGTCTCTTCATCTGAGAATACGTTCGGCAACCGACATCCTTTTGAATTTGCTTACTGTATTCGTCCCCCGGTCTCCCTCGACGATTTTTACCCCACACACTTCCTTCTAATGCTAAGTTGCCGATTTCTTGATGTCTCAGAATGTGTCCTACCAATCTTCTCTTAGTCAGGATATCCCAGAAATTCATTTCCTCCCCAATTCGGTTAAGCACCCCCTCATTAGTTACGTGATCTACCCATCTAATTTTCATCATTCGTCTTTAGTACCACATTTCAAAGGCTTCTATCATCTTTTTGTCTGAACTCCTTATCGTCCATATTTTACTCCTATACAACGCTACACTCCAGACAAATGCTTTCAGAAAGGACTTCCTAACATTTAACCTAATATTGGAGGTTAACAAGTTTCGCTTGTTTAGAAACGCTTTTCTTCCCATACCCATTCTGAATTTTATATCTTCTCTACTTCGCCCATCAGAAGTTATTGTGCTACTCAAATAACAAAACTTATCTACTATTTTATTGTCTCATTACCTAATCTAATTCCTTCAGCATTTTGTGACATTCCATTCCATTACCCTCGGTTTACTGTTGTTAATGTTCATCTTACATCTTCCTTTTAAGACACTATCCATTCCATTCAATTGCTCTTCCAGACCCTTTGCACTCTCTGACAAAATGTCATCGGCAAACGATGAAGTTTTAATTTCTTCTCCCTGAAAATTAATACCCTCTCCAAATCGCTCCTTGCATTCCTTAACTGCTTGCTCAATGTATAGACTGAACAACATTGGGGAAAGGCTACAATCCTCTCTTACTCTCTTACCAACCTCTGCGTCCCTTTCTTGCCCTTCGACTCTAATAATTACTGTCTCGTTTTTGTATAGGTTGGATATAAGTCTTCGCTCCCTATATTTTACCCCTGACACCTTCAGAATTTGAAAGAGTGGATTCCAGTCGACATCGTCAAAGGCTTTCTCCAAATCTACAAATGCTAAAAACGTAGGTTTGCCTTTCCTTAGCCTATCTTCTGATAAAAGTCGTAATGCAAGTATTGCCTCCCGTGTTACTACATTTCTCCTAAATCCAAACTGATCTTTTCTGAGGTCGAATTCCACAAGTTTTTCCATTCGTATGTTAAATAATTCGTGTTAGTATTTTGCAACCACGACTTATTAAACTGATAGTTCTGTAATTTTCACATGTGTCTGCACTTGATTTCTTTGGAACTGGAATTACAATATTCTTCGAGAAGTCGGAGGGTATTTCCCCCGTCTCATACATGTTACATACCAGGAGGAACAATTTTTTCATGACTGGCTCTCCTAACGGTATCAGCAATTCAGGCGGAATATCATCTACTCCAGGGGCCTTGTTTCGACTAAAACTCTTCACTGCTCTCTGAAATTCTTCTCGCAGTATAATATCGCCTATCCCATCTTCCTCCACTTATTTTTCCATTTATAAAATACTGCCTTCAAGTTTGTTTCATTTGTATAGACCATCTATATATTCCTTCCACAGTTCAGCTTTCCCCTCTTTGCTTTGTAGTGGTTTCCCGTCTGAGTTCTTAATATTCATACAGCTGCTTTTCTTCTCTCCAAATATCTCTTTTATTTTCCTGTAGGCGGTATCTATCCTTCCCATAGTTATGCATTCTTCTACGGTTCTGCATTTGTCCTCTAGCCACTACTGCTTAGCCAGTCTGCACTTCCTGTCAATCTCATTTTTCAGGCGTTTGTACTCCCTTTCTCCTGTTTCACTTGCTGATTTCTTTTTTTATTTTCTCCTCTCATCAATTAAGTTCAATATATCCTGTGTTATCCATGGATTTCTATTAGGCCTTGTCCTTCTGCCTATATGGTCCTCTGCAGCCTTCACTACCCTATCTCTCAGAGCTGCCGATTGTTCCTCTACTGTATTACTTTCCCCCGTTTCAGCCAATCCTTGCCTAATGCTCCCTCTGAAACTCTTACCCATCTTTGTTTCCTTCAATTTTACAGGTTCCATCTCCTAACTTTTCTACCATTCTGCAGTCTTTTAAATTTTAGTCTGCAGTTCTTAACCAATAAGTTATGGTCAGAGTCTATTTCTGCCCCTAGATATGTGTTACAGTTTAAAATCTGGTTCCTAAATCTATTCCTTACCATTGTAAAGTTAATTTGGTACTTTCCAGTGTCTCATAGTCTCTTCCACGTATACAGCCTTCTTTCATGATGATTAAACGAAGTGTTGGTGATCATTAAATTGTGCTCTGCGCAAAATTCTACCAAGCGATCTCCTCTTTCATTCCTTTTTCCCAGTCCATACTCACCTACTACATTTATTTCTCTACCCTTTCCTACTACCGAGTTCCAGTCCCCCATCACAATCAAGTTTTCGTCTCCCTTAACTTTCCGAATGATTTCTTTCATCTCCTCATACATTTCATCAATATCCACATCATCGGCCGATCTGGTTGGCATATAGACTTGCACTACTGTGGTCGGTGTTGGTTTTCTGTCTATCTTTACTACGATAATGCGTTCACTATGCTGTTCATAGTAACTCACCCGCATTTCTATTTTCTTACTCATTATCAGATCAGTGTTTGCATAACCGCCGGCCTAAGTGAAACCGGCTTCTGATTAGAAGCGACATATGGCATTTTCATTTTTGTCTGCGCGTTTTCGTATCAGTTTGTAAATTTATATGGTGCTATCGTGCATATTAGATTCAAATTGGCGTTTTAAAAAACAGTGTAGTCTTCATCTGAGCGCGTCGCGACAGTAGTTTTTGTTTTCTCGGCACTGTAATCATAAATAGGGACAGTGACTGCTGTGTGCGGATGCAGTCTGAGCTGGTGACACTTCAAAAAAAAAAAATGTTTGTAGAGTCTTTGGGACTTAACTACGGGGTCATCAGTCCCTAAACTTACAAACTACTTATGAACTACTTACAACTAAGGACGGCACAAATATCCATGCCCGAGGGGGGATTCGAACCCCCGACCGTAGTGGCCGTGCGGACCGTGACTGGAGCGCCTCAAATCCCTCGGCCACCGCGGCCGGCGGTGACACTTCGCTCCCTTGCTTGCACAGCTGAAGGCTGCGATCGAGGTTAGTTGTTGTTGTTGGCCGGTAATGGCGACCGAACGGATTCCCGTCATCTCCACCGATCGGCCTGCGCCAGCGCCATGATACTGCTATCAGTGAGGCAGACACCCCACCAATAGTTGCGTGGGAGGTTGGTCCAGTGCGTGGCAGGAGGAGCAAGACATTCCGGGGGACCGATCGTGAAGCCTTCCCGGTTCGTCTTACGAACACGAGGCGCTACCTGTTCAGTGTGGTGTCTCTCATCCTGAGGTCACCACTGAGCCTGTAAGATCCGGGCTTTCACAGAGGGTGGGTTTGCTTGTAGTTGGGAGCTCCAACGTTAGGCGGGTGATGGAGCCCCTTAGAGAGATCACTGCCAAGGAGGGGAAGAAGGCCAACGACCACTCAGTGGACAAACCGGATGGAGTCATTTCAGATGCGGAACGGGTCCTTCCGGATTCCATGAAGGGTATGCGGTGCAGCCAAATGCAGGTGGTGGCCACGTCGGTACCAATGATGTGTGTCGCTTCGGATCTGAAGAGATTCTCTCAGGTTTTGAGCGGCTATCTGAAGTGGTAAAGATTGCCAGTCTTGCTTGCAAGATGAAAGCAGAGCTCACCATCTGCAGCATAGTTGACAGGACCGACTGTGGACCTCTAGTACAGAGCCGAGTGGAGGGTCTGAACCAGCGGTTCAGACGATTCTGCGACCGTGTAGGCTGCAGATTCCTTGACTTGCGCCAACGGGTGGTGGGTTTCCGGGTTCCGCTGAACAGGTCAGGAGTCCACTATACGCAGAAAGCGGCTACACGGGTAGCGGGGTCTGTGTGGCGTGGATTGGGCTGTTTTTAGGATAGAGGGCCTCGGGGAAAACCAAAATGGGAAATCTCAAAGGGTGCAGGCGGATCACAGAAGAAATGTAGATCTAGGAACTATCGGTATAACAGTTGTAAATAGTGGTAGCTGTGTCGGGAAAGTACCAGAACTCCAAGCGTTAATAGAAAGCACCTAAAGTCCTAAACACACATCATTGTAGGCAGTGAAAGTTGGCTCAAGCCGGAAATAAGTTAACGAGGAGTCTTTGCAAAAGATCTAACTGTATACAGAAAGGATAGATCAAACAAAATAGGTGGAGGCGCGTTTGTCGCCGTCAAAAGTAGTCTTTCGTGTAGCGCAGTTGAAGTTGATAGTTCCTGTGAGCTACTATGGGTAGAGGTTGTACCTAAAAATCGTAAGAAGTCAATAATTGGTTCCTTTTACCGGCCTCCCGACTATGACGATACAATAGCAGAAAGATTCAAAGAAAACCTGAGTCAAATTACAAAAGAGTACCCGAATGTTCAAATGTTTGTAAAGATTAAGGGACTTAACTTCGGGGCCATCAGTCCCTAAACTTACAAACTATTTATGAACTAGCTAATCCTAAGGACGCCACAAATATCCATGCCCAAGGGGCGATTCGAACCCCCGACCGAAAGTACCCGACTCACACGATAATAATAGGCGGTGATTTTAATTTACCCTCACTCTGGCAGCTAAATTATATTTTCAAATCAGGAGGTACGCATAAAACGTCGTGTGAAATTGTACTTAACGCATTCCTGACAATTACTTCGAACAGTTATTTCATGAGCCAACTAGAATTGTAAATGGATGTGAAAACACAATTGATCTCTTAGCAACAAATAATCCTGAGCTCATAATGAGCATCAAAACGGATGCAGGTATTAGTGAAGACAGAGCTGTCGTAGCGAGATTGAATATTGAAAGTCCCAAAGTTACAAAAAATAGACGAAAAGTATATTTGTTCAGGAAAGCAGATAGCAATAAAATAAATTGCATCTTGAAAGACAGCTTCCACTCGTTTTTAACACTAAAAGTAAGTGTAGACCAGATGTGGCTAAAATTCAAAGACGTGGTGTCGACAGCAATTGACAGTTTTATACCAAATAAATTAATAAAAGAAGGAGGTGATCCCCCTTGATACACAAAACAGGTCAGGACACTGATTCAAAAGCAACGGAAAAGGCATGCGAAATTTAAACGAACACAAACTTTCCAGGATTGGCGGTCTTACACAGAAGCTCGAAATTTAGCGAGGACTTCAATGCGAGATGCCTACAATACTTGTCACAACGAAAGTCTTTTCAGACTTTTGACTTAAAACCCAAAGAAATTTTGGTCATATGTTAAATATACAGGGTGTCCAGAAAAGGTATCCCTGATTTCAAAATAAAATATCTCGAAAACAAAGATCGATGGAGGAATGCAGTAAACAGTATGTTTATTGTGAAAGCTTTAAGAAGTTTATACAGCAGTTTGAAATAATAGTTACAAAAGCTGCTAACAGATGGCGCTGTAATCGCCATACATAATGCCTAGTATAAATAGTGATCCGAAGCCCAGATTGATCAGTTCCACTATTGAAACGTGCAAGGAGGTTAGCGTACCGAAGGAAGAGATTAAAACAATGTACTCGATTGGACAACGCGTTTTCTGGTGCTAGAGTACCACAGGTTAGAAGTCCTACGGCAACAAAGGCCAAGTTTTCAAGCGTGATTTATGGTTCCAAAAGGACCCGATGCGAAAACCATTCGTACGCTCTTCGCAAAATTTCAACGAACAGGCAGCGTAACTGATGATCTAGTGCGGCATGTTGGCCGCAAGCAAACCGCAGTTACGCCTGAAAATATCGCCTCAGTTTCTGGAATTATTCAGCGAAATCCAATGTCATCTGTCCGTAGAATTGCATCTGAGACTGGGTTTGAATCGTTGCAGTACGCAGAAAATACTGAGAAAGAACCTATAAATGTTTCCATTCAAAATTCAAACGCACCAGGTCATACCCGTACGAGCTGTGCTACAAAGGGTTGCTTTTGCTAATCAGATGCTCACAATGATTGATAGTGAAGGATTTGATGTTGGCTGCATCTGGTTTACATATGAAGCACACTTCCACCTGAATGGATACGTGAATAAGCAGGACTGGCGATTTTGGGGCTCCGAAAAGCCATATTGGTGTGAAGAGACACCCCTGTATTCTCCTAAAGTTACTGTGTGGGCTGCAGTATGCACAAGAGGCATTATTAGCCCTTTTTTCATTCGAGAAACAGCCACTGGTGCACGTTACGTTGCAATTTTTGAACAATTTGTCGCCACACAGCAAGCGTTAGAGGATCGACCAGGTTTATGCAAGATGGAGCCCGACCACATCGGATCGAACAGGTGTTTCGCTTTCTTGGGGAATACTTCGGGAACCGAATCATTGCTTTGGAATCGAGTCATTGGCCTCCATATTCACCGGATCTGACTGCCTGTGACTTTTTTTTTTTTTGTGGGGCATGTGATATTCCTGGCCTATGGCCACTTCATATTTCTGCCCACTGGCCGTTTCTTTGCTAGCATCGTACGTGTCTTAAACGCGGGAAAAAGAGCAGTAGCATATGGCACAGTAGGTGCTGGTTCCCGTGGGAAAGCCCGCCTATGTTACTGGTACTCTTCTCGCATTGGCTGCTGCATTTCACGTCACGTGATTTCTTTTGAAATTAGTTTTGTTTATTATATACTAAATATTAATTATTCAGAGCTGAGAATTTGTGATAAATATCTCTCAAGGACAGGCTTGATTTTGACAGTTTAAAAAGTTTAAGGTGCCTTCTCTTATTGTAACAAGAGAAGAGCGATTTTGCAGAAGGCGCGCGACGGCCCTGTTTTGGCGCGAAATAGAGCGTCAGGCGCCCTCTCCCAACGCGCCGCAGTTTCAGTCTCGAGCTGACCACTACACGACTACACGCGCCGGACCGCGCCGGTCATGAGTAAAGATTTGTGTAATAGTGATAACAGTCGAGGTCTCAACATGAGCTATGGGCAGCATAGGCCGTGTCGTATTAACAAAAGTTGTTCATCTTTAATTATTTATTTAATAAATGGCATCCCTGACAGTTAAAAATATCGCGAGTCGCTTCTTATGCTTCCATTCTACAGAACTTATTTTAGCCTCACTTGTATGCTGTACAAGAACAAACGACCTATGTGCTGTTTTCTGCGCTGGGGACACAACTATAGAAGACAACAGGTTAGTCAGAACTATGCTTTCCAAAAAGACTTGGACAGCAACTACGGCACCTCGTGCGTACTGTAGGGCGGTACAAACGCACACTGCTACGCAACAGCATCCGCAAGGATGTGGAGGTTTTAGGGGACTTGTGGGAGGAAGCAGTACTAACTTCTCCGTCCGCAAATAAAACCCTAGGAAGCTTGTAGGCACAGTGAAAGACATGGTCTAGCCGAAGCATCCCACCACGATGGACGATCTTGAATCGGCGATCTCTGTGGCATGTGAATCCATTTCGGTTGAGACACTACGAAATGTGATGGCGAATTTCGTTCTTAGTTTGCGCCACCTCTGTAGTGCCAATGGCGAACATTTTGAAAACATTCTAATGTGATTGCAAAGAGTGTTTTCATGCGATTACTTCACTTATGTATCTGTACAGCGTACAGCGCAATCTGTTAGGAACTTTTGTAACTATTATATCAAACTGCTGTATAAACTTCTTACAGCTTTCACAAGAAACGTGCCGTTTACTGCATTCCTATATCGATCTTTGTTTTCGAGATATTTAATTATGAAAGCAGGGAGCCCTTTTCTGGACACCCTGTACTAGGGGCAAAACACAAACAATACCCTCACTACGTGATAGTAATGTCGGTCCTGCTGATGATAGAGCTTCTAAAGCAGAGTTACTAAAAATACCTTATCGAAACTCATTCACCAAAGAAGACGAAACCAATATTCCAGATTTTGAATTACAAACAGCGCCCACAATGAGTAACGTAGAAGTAGATATTATCGGAGTAGTGAAGCAACTAAAATCACTTAACAATTACAAGTCTTCTTGTCCGGACTATATACGCATTAGATTTCTATCTGATTATGCTAAAGCGACAGCTCCTTACTTAACAGCCATATACAACCGCTTTCTCAAAGCTGGAAAGTCGCACAGGTCACCCCTATATTCAAGAACGGCAATAAGAGTAACCCACTAAACTACAGGCCTATTTCATTGACGTCAATTAGCAGCAGGGTTTTGTAATATATCCTGTAATTAAAATCTTATGAATTATCGCCAACCGAATTATCTATTGACCCAAGGTCAACAGGGATTTAGAAAATATCATATCTTTCATGAGAAACACAACTAGCTCTTTATTCAGACGAAGTGATGGGTGCTATCGACAAGGGTTCTCAAATTCATTCCGTTTTTCTTGATTTCCAGAAGGCTTTTGACACCGTACCTCATAAACGGCGTTTAATCAAATTGCGTGGTAATGGTATATCGCCCCAAATTTGCGACTGGATAGGGGATTTCCTGTTAGAGAGGACATCCACTAAAACAGAGGTGATATCGGACGTTCCACAGGGTCCTCTGCTGTTCCTTATTTACATAAACGATTTGCGAGAAAATCTTAGCAGCTCTCTTAAGTTGTTTGCAGATGTGGCCGTCATTTACCGTCTATTAAAATCATCTGAAGATCAAAACCACTGCAGAACGATCTGAATAAAATATCACTAGGGTGTAAAAATTGGCAATTGACTCTATTAAAATAAGAAGTGTGATGTCGTCCACATGAGTACTAAAAGAAATCCGTTAAACTTTATTTACAATATAAATAAATCGAAAGTTAAGGCCGTAAACTCCACATAATACTTCAGGCTTAAACTGGAAAGAACACATAGAAAATGTCGTGGGAAAGGCGAACCAGAGACTGCGTCTTATTGGTAGAACCCTTATAAGATGCAACAGAACTACTAAAGAAACTGCATACACTACGATTATCCGTCCGTTTTTAGAGTATTGCTGTCCAGTGTGGGATCTTCATCACGTTAGTTTGACGGAGGACATCGAAAGAATCCAAAGAAGGGCAGCTAGTTTTGTATTGTCACCATACAGGGGAGACAGCGTTACGGAAATGATACAGGATCTGGGATGGGAATCATTACAACAACGGCGCTTATCGCTGCGGCGTGGGCTACTTCCGAAACTCCTACCGCCAAGATTCTCCTCCGAAATCGAAAATATATTGTTGACTCCCACTTACATAGGTAGAAATGATCATCAGAATAAAATACTAGAAATCAGAGCTCGAACGTAGTGATTCAGGTGTTCTTTCTTTCCGCGCGCTATTCTAGAATGGAATGGGAGATAAATAGTATAAAGGTGGTTCGATGAACCCTCTGCCAGACACTTAAATGTGATTTGCAGAGTATCCCATGTAGATGAAGATAATCCTGCGTTACCACCAACTGATTTTGTATTTATAACCCTGTCCTCACCTGACCAGAAATCCTGTTCATCCTGCCACCGAACTTCAATAATCCCTACCATATTTAACTTCAACCTATCCATTTATCTTTTCAAATTTTCTAACTTACCTACGCGATTAAGTGTTACAACATTCCACGGTCCGACCCGTAAACTGCCTGTTTTGTTTTTCTTGATGACGACATACTCCTGAGTAGTCCCCGCACGGACATTCCGAATGGGGGACTATTTTACCTCCGGCATATTTTACCGAAGAGGACGCCATCAACATATATTCATACAGTAGAGTTGCATGTCCGCAGTAACTGAATGGCAAAGCTATATTAGCTGATGTTACAAGGTCAGATCAATCATCCAGACTGTCGCCCCTGTAACTACTGAAAAGGCTACTGTCCCCCACACGTTTTCCAAGCCTCTCCACAGATACCCCTCCAATACTAAGGACGGCACAAATATCCATGCCCGAGGTGGAATTCGAACCACCGACCGTAGTTGCCGTGCAGACCGTGACCGGCGCGGCGCAGACCGCTCGGCCACCACGATCGGCTGTCTGTGGTTCATAGGGATGGATGTAGAAGGTAGGTTTGCGTTTCCTTTTCTTATACGATAAGTGATAGGGCCATCGTTGTTTAGCGTATCGCAAGATTTCTCTGGAGCCGGAACTGACCTTTCATGATGCCGTCCTCTACAGTTTTAGCCATTCTTCTGAAAATAAGTCGTGTCAAGCCGCGGTGAAGTGGCTGAGCGTTCTAAGGCGCCTTGCTGCGGAGCGCGCGGTTGCTCGCCGTCGGAGATTCGAGTTCTCCCTTGGGCATGGGAGTGTGTGTTTGTACTTTGGTTAGTTTATTTTAGTTTGAGTAGTTTGTAAGCCTAGGGAGTAATAATCAGAGTTGTTAAGTCACATAGATTTGCAAGCCTTTGAACCTTTGAACTCGTGCCATTATTTCGCCTGATTCATACATGCTACACAGCATGTGGTATAGTATGGACGCAATTGCCTATCCAAAGGACAGCGACATTCCTGAGGTGCCTTGGTTCGGCTTAGGCCTTCCAGCACTCTCTCATATTCTTCTCGCAGTATCGTATCTCCTTCCTTGTCTTCGTGACCTTCCTCTTGACTCTGTATAAATTTGTCTTCAAATTTCTTTTTATTTTCTTGTGAAATATACGGCTCATAAATTTATTTTAGAATTCTAATACCATAGCACAAATTGTAATAATGTGTTTTTATAAACATTTAGTGAATGTCATTATTCTAAGTTGCTGAGAAATGTCTTTTATAAAATTTTGTGATGCACATACATTCAAGTCCGGTATGAAAATTGATGGAAGAGAAAAATTTCTATTTTTGTGAACATTGTCTTACGATAACTGCCTGTTACGAAAGGAAAATGAACCACTTCAATTATTTTGATAAATAACTTGTTACCATACGACTATATAATACCGTACTTCATGCAAAATTTGTCGTTTTGTAGATAGTTACTAGCTGCAAGTAACTCTGACATTATTTGAAAAATTTTGTGTTCCCACGAGTGTCTGGTGACAACAATGTAGACGGTCCTCAAATGCAAATCAATGTCTTGTAATTTGTACAATACTGCAACGTAATGTCCAGGACTCTGTACGTCAATTGTGCACCGCGGGCGCGTGTCATTGTTTACACTGCGGCACCAACTTCACACAAGATGCAGTATACTAGTTGTGTTGGTATTATTTTGTCCATCCTCTGCATATAATCAAAGTTAGCTGCCTGAAGCGCAGACGGAAGACGTCCATTTCCCTAACCCATACCTCCTAGAAAAAATTGAGAAAAAAACTCTCAGTTCCTGCTGTGGTCAAAATAACACAGTAGAAAGTATCTTGTACGGGCCGATAGCCAAACATTGCGGACACTCTTCAAATGTTTGTAAATCTATCGGACTCAACTACTGGGTTATTAGTCAGTCGCTTGCAAACTACTTAAACTAAGGTGAACTAACATAAGGACAACACAAACACCCATACCCGAGGGGGGACTCGAATCCCCGACGACGAAGGGTCGTGCCTACTGCAGCACTGCGCACGGCTAATCCGCACTCTTCAGCCGCATGAGTGTGAGGCAGCAGCCGTCAACCGGGCCGGGCGCGCCAGGTCAGAGGACTGTAATAAAAAAGCTGAGCCAGATGATCAACGAACGAACAATAAAAACGACCGTAATTCATAGATCTACCAACAGAACAAACAAAAAAAACCGCGACCTTGCGAGCTGTCCCCTGATTACTTCGTGCTTCGTTTAACACCGCGACACCACAGCTCTGCAGACGGTTCTGTTCTCATCCTGGCTGATCAGGGCGCGTTTTAACTCACCACAGGTAGCACACAGTCCTCCCAAACTTGTGGACTGTGCTTCCATCCGTTACGCTGAGCTGGTACCTGAATCCCTTGCTTTTTTAAAATGATGTTAAACAGCTGCTAAATCAAACGTTCTAAAACCTGTGTACACCAAAGCAAAATACCTACAATTGATAAAGTCCGGGTTTGAATCTTACATGTGTTGAAAACTAGTTCTGTGTGTTACTTTATTGGCCTGGAAATAGACGGAAATGTGTAGTCTTCGGACTGATGAAAATGAGGGGAAACATGGAAAATACTGAAAGCACTTTTTCAAACTGCTCCTAGACTTGCAAACTATTTAAACTAACTTGTAATTACATTAAGGACAACAAACACAACCATTCCCGAGGGAGGACTCGAACCACCCGTGGAAACGATTCCTTCTTCCCCTTTCGTCACCAGTCCCAACAATTTAACTGTTTCTCTCTTATCCAAAGTTTGATCACGGGAAAACCCCATACCCCTACGACCAATAAGAAGTTAAACACATCGTATATGGTAGTGTACTTATTCTTAGGGGATCTCACAGGTTGGTTGAGTTCTGTGACTTATTTAAAAATTTCATTTTACGCCGTTTAGCTTGAAATTGAAGGAACATCGATGATTTTTCAAAATTTTGTTACAATTAGAGTTAGTATACCTTGAAATTAACCAACATTTTCATTCAGACTGATTACTGCTTTGATCCCTGCCCATAAGTGCTATAAATATGTACCACTAAGCAGGACACCTATGTTTCTCGAAAGGTTAACAAAGGGTTTGTCCTGGCCTCCAAAAATTCAAATGTTTGTCAAGCCTATGGGACTTAACTACGGGGTCATCAGTCCCTAAACTTACAAACTACTTATCAACTACCTTATACTAAGGACGGCACAAATATCCATGCCCGAGGGGGGATTCGAACCCCCGACCGTAGTGGCCATGCAGACGGTGACTGTAGCGCCTCAGTCCCCTCGGCCACCGCGGCCGGCTCCTGGCCTCCATTCCTGTATGAAACATAGTGCATATGTGATCCTAATGGCTCGTTAAACCGATGTCTAGAATAGAGATTTTCTTTTGTCAGAAGGACCTGCAAAATATTTGTCCATCCTAAACCTGTTTGATGCGATTGCTCGCAATTCGCAAGAAAGTGTCCTATCCATATATTTATAATTCTTGATGTTATTTACCGAGATATTTTTCAACACTTTTATCCATCAAAATGACAGGAAATAGACATGCCCGAGACGGTACAGCCACAAATAGATAGCTATCAAACTTTAAAAGCGGACGTAGAACAGGTAGACAGTTTCAAGTAGCTGGGATGTATTTTCTCACAGGATGGCAACATAGTGAAAGAGCTGGAATCTAGGTGCAGCAAAGCTAATTCAGTGAGTGCGCAGCTAAGATCCACTCTCTTCTGCAAGAAGGAAGTAAGTACCAGGACTAAGTTAGCGGTGCACCGCTTTATCTTTCGACCAACTTTGTTGTATGGGAGTGAAAGTTGGGTGGATACAGGTTACCTTATTCATAAAGTAGAGGTTACAGATATGAAAGTAGCAAGGATGATTGCAGGTACTAATAGATGGGAACAATGGCAGGAGGGTGTCCATAATGAGGAAATCAAAGAAAAACTGGGAATGAACACTATAGATGAAGCAGTTAGAGCGAACAGACTGAGATGGTGGGGTCATGTTACACGAATGAGAGACTCATAAGTTAGGCAGCGGAGGGTAAGAGGAGTCGAGGTAGACCAAGAAGAAAGTACTTAGATTCGGGGTGGCTACTCTAACTACCCACATATGCTATTCAAGTGCGAGATGATACTCTCCTCCGCGACAACTCTCATTCATGAGGACAAGAAGTGATAAAAAATAAGTATGTGGTACCGAGCAAAAGTTTATGTATGTCAACGCATTCGAATTTATCCAAGGTAATATAGCTCTTATGTGTCATCTACAATATTTTATTTACATTTGTTTTATAATGAAGGCTAATTCTGCGATAGTATAAGTGCCTATTTTTACACATTACACATTGTTATAAACAATGAGAGAAGCAGGATACTTGCTAAGCATTTCATATGGTGATACACAATTGCTCTATGAGCGTTGGAGGGTTAACATAGACCTATAAGACATGATAAAATAGTTGACACATCCCTGGACGACTGTGCGACGTAACATTGTTTTATATCCAAAGCAAGAGAACGTTATATGAGTCAAAAGTAGTTTTCTCTGAGAATGTGTAAATCACGATCAAAGATCACTTTACTAAGAACAACTGTATGAACTCTCAAAGTAGGAACGAATAAATAGTAATTAGTGACCACACACGCTCTCGCTAAAGGTGCGAAGGTAATGTACTGTGTCAGTGATTAGTGTTTCTACTCATGTGTCTTGCTGTGAAATACGTTCCCCAAAAGAACACTACTACATGCTCGTACCACATTCCCCCAGTGTCAGGTAAGACACAGCAGAGGCAGTGCATGTAGTGTAGTAATAATTAAACGAAGTTTCCCTTAGAGACCAAGAGTAGTAACCACAACGAAGACGTACTATGACGAGTCACCTATCAAAGCGTCCAACTGGACTGGATAAGAGAACAGAACTTACTAAAACTACTCTTATTACATACACCTTGAGTGTCACTGAGAGCTTATTAGATTCCTCCATATTAATGTTGATATACTAAGTTACTCATCTCCCACAAGGTATTCACCACAATATAGTTTGAAAGTAGCCTGTTATTAAAATGAGAAATATCTTGGGCAGTTGAGCTCTGCAAATGTAAGTTAAAATGCTCACTGTTGCTCCAAATTACTTTATGAGTGGCCACAGTACATGCACAATGGAAATGTATCTAACTGCTCACTCCTTAAGTGAGCAGCCAACGTTTTAACAAACACAAAATTAATGTTAAAAATAAATGAATAGATAATTAAACATGGGATAGGGAGTATGAAATCGTAAATCAGAGGTTTGATATTCTAAAATCATAATCTATTCAGAAAAATGAACAAGCAACTAAATGTGGGGAGACAAAATTAAGCACACACCTTGTACAAAAGAGAATTAAATCATATAATTACTGCCCGTAATAAAATTGTTTCTGCCTTTTATGAATATGGAGGTAACATATGGGAGGAAATTTTCAAATACACAATGGGGACCTGATAGCACATTCATTCATTCATTCCCAGACATGTGCATAATGCTTGGCGATACATTCCAAAGCTGGAACACTTGAAAGCAGCGGCGAAACGAAGCGTCAGCGGCGTCTTGACGAGATGGTGGGTGTCTTGATCACAAATTTAATTATACTGTGCACGAAACGAACTCATGTTCAGGGAGGCAGCAGCTCACTATTCTTCAGTACCACGTGATGTGCGACCACGCCGAATTTCATGGTATGTATAAACAGAAATTAGTTTAGAATAAGTGAGTAAAGCACACACGAGATCGAGATTTTGTGTGGAAGAAAGCTAGTATTAATAAAAGCATGGCTGAAGGCCGAAGTAGCGACAGTTATAATAGCACATGCTGCAATCAGTCATCAAGGCAGGAACGACAGACTCAAGCTAGAAAATCTGAGTAATATTTATCATACTCGCAGATACAGACACGACGTGAAAAGTTAGTTAGAAACACAAAGGAAATTCAAACACACTAGGTTTACACAAAGGCTGAAGGCCACACATGTGTATTCTAACTTGAGCAAAACCGGACACACAATTATCACTGGAATTAACATGCAAATAATAAATTTACAATGAATTTACTCGAGTTCTGTAAATTAAGAAACACTTTGCCTTGCATAGTGAAAGAATTACTCAAGAAAACTATCCCTGAAAAACCAAGACTGCCTGATCACAAAGAATCACGAGTCCTAACAGCATGCTTTCCCCTCAGCTTGATTCGGCAGAGTACTTACTTCCACAGTCGTTGGAGCCAGAATGCTGAGTCAATACTGTAGCTCTAAGGCCACGGAAAAACCTCACCCTGCCATACACTGAATGTAGAGCGCGCTAGAAGCGACGTAGAGTGCGTTCAGAGACTAGGGTTTACCAACCCTTATTACCTGGTCAAGACAATTCCTTCTAGAACCACTCCCAGAGAGGTCTCCTGTCACCTCTTCCGTCCAAGATTAGGTTGGTACGACACTAAGAACACCGCCACCTCGCCACCTTGCCAAGTAATCTCGTCTCTGGCCATCCAGGAGACGCTAGCGCAGGCGACAAACGAAGCCATGAGTTCTTAACTACAGCAAAACGAGGCTTAGCGTAGTGGAACATTTACTGTTGCCCAAGTTTTCGTAATTTCTTATGACGACTTACGAACTGCATGATTGTCACCCAAGTGAAGTACTAGAGTCATCAACTGTACCGTAGAATCTACTTCATTAGTCACATAATCCTCAAAATAGTTTCCAGCACACAGATATGGAGATTATGACTAGATCACTCTTAATACTGGTAATGCACGGTTATGCTGTTTACCTATATTCTCCCATACTCCTCTTCGATTTCCTATCTCATCCGAAAGAGATTTGTGTATGTGTACCCTCTAAAGATAATGTGACCATGTGCAGATGGAAAACTCCTGTGATGCTTATGTCACTTCTGGCAATGTGAATTAAATACAGAGGATCGATATCCACGATACTACCACACCACATCTCCAACAAGGAGAAGACCACAGAAACAAATAATTAAAAAAATGTATTTAAAGGGAAGAGCTGGACCTTTCTATGTTCAAGTCTAGAGGTTAATACTTTGGAGCTCTTACAATGGTCTGGCGTTCATCCCACAGTCCATCAAGGTTATCATATATGGTGCTGTAATACGACTCTGCGCACGTGAAGTACACGCCTTTCATAAACAAGCAACATTCTTGGAATTGTGAGAAACACCCAGCAATAGAACACTGTTGGTGGTGTGATTAGAGCTTTTTCAACTTTCATCACAATGTGCGTGAAGTGAATACTAACACTTACAGATACAACCACCTGCCCGAGTCCAACGACACATCCACAACAACACACGGAATATCTCTCCAGATAGCCGCGGCCGAGCGCATTGAGGTGCTATGGTCCGATACGCGAGGCCGTTCCCCGTCGGGGGTTCGAATCCCCCCTCGGGCGTGGATGTTTGTGTCGCCTTTAATATAAGGTAGTTCATAAGTAGTTTGTAAGTTTGGGGACTGATGCACCGCAGTTAAGTCCCTTAAACTTAACAAACATTTGAATTTTTTTCTCTCCAGATGAGCGCACGTTGTTATTACTTACGCTGACGTCAGCGCTCCTTATACCGTGTATAAGAAATTTGATAGTTTTATGGTGATGTGACGGATCGTTAAACAGAAACATACAATTTATGCACGAATAGGATCAATATGAAAACATTATGACACATAAGAGTTGAAATTTTTTTACGTACATAGCATGCAGAACGCTTATTTAATCACATCCAGAGTATTTCCCCAATATCCCTCGCGATAGTCACCTACCGTGCCGTTTAATCCTGTAATCTCTGCGGTCTGTTTGCGATTTTCGTAAACATTTTTCAAAGTCTTATGTTCCACATCGCTTGTTTCTGAATCTCAGTCATGTATGAACAATAATTACTGTATATTTATTCTAAACTATACTGCCGCTAAAAATAACATATCTGTAAAGACGATGTCGATTGTGATCCATGACGGCAGCCGTGAGGGAATACCCGAGTGGTCTGGAGCGCGTTACGGATCGCGCCGCATCCCGCGTCAGAGGTTCGAATCCTCCCTCTGGCATGGATGTATGTGTCTGTGTGTGTGCGTGTGTTGTCCTTAGTCTAGTTTAACTTAGTTTAAGTAGTTTGTAAGTCTAGGGACTTATGAACAATGCAGTTTGGTCTCATAGAATTAAAAACATTTGTAAATTTCCATGACAGCAGATGTCATTATGGAGATAGTAGATGTACTAATACTAGTTTCAATGTCGTCAGCCAACAGATACTATAGAGGCACTTGTGTGTACCCTTCAACAGTGAAAGTTTACAGCCGTAAGGTACACTGTGATATGAAAATGTGAAGTAAACGGACGTAGTCCCATGCAAACACAGTCGCGCTTCCCACAGCGAGTTTGAAAGGAGTCAAATTGTGGCATCCGAGTGGCGGGATGACCCTTTTTCGAGTATCGCACGTGCTGCGTCACTTGTGCAACGACTGTGGTTGCAATGGTCACGTAATCATTCTCACGCCCGTGGACGAGGTTCTGGACGTCCACGAAGCACAGACGTCCGCCACCATCTCCCTACTGTAAGGGCAGCAGTGGCAGATCATGCAGCACTTATAGGAGGGTTTGAGAGCCCGGAAGTGTAACACAAACCATTGCCAACAGGTCCTAGCAGTGTATGTACACTTGACAGCAAACAAATTGGATCACTGCTGAATGCAACCCAGCCGGTCGCGGAGGCCGAGGGGACTGAGGCGCTCCAGTCACGGTCTGCACGGCCACTACGGTCGGGGGTTCGAATCCCCCCTCGGGCATGGATATTTGGGCCGTCCTTAGTCTTAGTTAGTTCATAAGTAGTTTGTAAGTTTAGGGACTGATGACCCCGTAGTTAAGTCCCATAAGCTCTACAAACATTTGAACATTTTTTTGAATGCAATCCAACTAACGTAGCTGTGTTGCGGGTACTCCACATTCAAAACCCCTGTAGAGTACAGTCGTTCGACTATTCACAATGGGTACCAAAGAAGCAGTAGAGAACATTGCTCCTTATGGCAGTCGGTCCACATGTAATTCTATACCGTCATACAAAAAACATTAGAATACAAGTTATTAGAGTCGAGAGAGCAACGTAAATTCAATTTAATTACAATAAGTGACAAATCGGGTACCTTATCAAACTCATTCAATGACACAATGAGTTTTTGTTCGTGCTCTGAATTTGAACGCACTGTTGACCAAAAAAAGTTTGCGTTTCTGATTGACGTTATCATTGGTATCGGTTTACAAGGCCAATGTCCGAACCCGGTTAACTTTAGCATTGCACCAGAAATGACATGATGTTCAAATTGTTTCTGAGAGGTAACCACTAAAGGTATATAATACAGTGCAACTCACAGGTGTCAAACGTCATAAAATTGTGGAACAGAACGCAGTACCTATATGAATCGTTAACGAAGTACGATCACACCTCAGATATTAAATAAATTCACAGATAGCGCTATATTTGAACTTGAAATGACGATACAATTGACACCCAAGACCGAGGAAGGACTCGAACCACCGACGCGAGCAAAAGCCCAATTCAAGACATGATGCCTTAAACCGCGCAGCTACTCTGCGCGGCGCTCAAGAATGTAACATAGCTCTTACCATTATAAATGAAATATTATGCATCTTAAAAGTAGCAAGGAGCGTCGTTTACGCATTAGAAAACGGTTTCTAAAACGGGAAATATATACCACATGTAACGATATACTCTGTTGGGATGAAACCAGAGGAGGTCAATCGAAACACCAGAGCTCTGTATTTCACAGAACGAATAATTTATTATAGGTAAGGGTGTATGATAGGACACGGTCTCATAGAGAGGACTGATATACAGTAACGAAAGCATAAATTAAAAGAGAGTAAATGCTGTCAACGGAAACCAACAGATTTTATCACTGTATTGTGAGGGAACCGACCAGAAGGGTAACTGAGGTTATGATGCAAGAGCGGCGACAGCGAGTGTGAGACAGAAACCAGAAGAGAAATTAACTATTAATAAATGCAAGACCGTTTGCGTATTTTGTGAAGGACAGAGAGTGTGTTAATGGATGGAGGGGAGGAGAGAGACGTATCTGAAATAACAAAAATTACTTTGACAGCGTCCATCTAAACGGATTACTCTGTTTGCATGGAGGCTGGGTATAAATGTAAAGAAAAAAAATAGGATATTGAGTGAAAGGAGAAGCATTGAATTAAAATTTGTACCACAGGAGGAATCAAACCCAGAACTCCATACTTACTTTAATTCAATGCTTCTCCCTTCACTCGATGTCTTTGAGCCAGCCACGGTCGCTGAGGGGACTGAGGAGCTCCAGTCACGGTCTGCACGGACCTACGGTCGGGGGTTCGAATCCACCCTCGGGCATGGATATTTGTGCCGTCCTTACGATTAGCTAGTTCATAAGAAGTTTGTAAGTTTAGGGACTGATGACCCCGTAGTTAAGTCCCATAAGCTATTGAAACATTTGAATTTGAATGTCTTTGACATTTTGATACGGAAAACTGTTGAAATAAAAATTGTGTCATGGGCGGGAATCGAACCCAGACTTCCATACTTACTTTAATTCAATACTTTTGCCTTCACTCAATGTCTTTGACATATTGACATGGATAACTGTCACTAGGTATATAAATTTATAATAAAAATAGGATAATAAAGGAACTGTATATTAAAAAAACTTCAATTTAAAGGTAGCTCAAAGGAAAAAGAAACACATATTTTATTTCTGTTGCCAAGAGATCTTCCATAGTCTCTCACTTACAAAATATGAAAATAGAGATGAGATTAAAAAAACATTTGAAGGACTAATAATTTATTCAGAATCCCTCATTTGTTTCTTCCGCTATGCATCTCAGCATATAATCTATAACGCTATCGGACCAGCTTCTCTTCAGTAAATGCGAGGACTCTATCTCGAGTTGATTGCTCACAGTGAGACGGCCTGATTTGTATTTCTGATTTCCACTCTCACTATGAAGCCAGGAAGTAAACATTCTGTATTTACGTCACAGTCCCGCTTTGTGCTGTGCTGGGGGCTGTTGCCCGCCACTGCGACCGCCAGCTGGCTGGTTTCCGCCAAGCCTCGCCTCGGCACCAGCTGTGGTTGACCGGCCTGCCCGTAGCTCTCAAGCCACGGCTAATACAGCGAGACTCAACCCTTGAAGTATGAAAAGTTTCTGAAAATCTACCCTAACGTGTATTATAAACTACCACACCTAGAGCTATTTTGCTATAAAATGAGCAGCCACGTTATATTTTGACACTTCATTCCAATATATAATGAAGTGAAAGAGTAGAATCATGATAAACATAGTACCACATAATGTTTCACATACATAGCGATCATATAACACAGAAAATTATTCTCTCTTTTCAGCGCTCTCCATTAGATCTAGACATAATGAAATATGTAGTTATCTTAGAAATGTAAGCATGTTGTAAAACTACACAGTTCTGGTGGCCGTCTCTAATGACCATGCTGTCGACAGGACGATAAACTCCCAGCTTCCTTCCTTCCCAGTTCTGGTGGCAACAACACAAATGTATACATGTAGTATATCATTCACGTTTTGTGTACTTATAAAGTGTTTTCGATGTAAATGTTAACAATAAGTGCTAAACAACGGAAATTACCTTCTGCTAGGGCTCTTCATATACACGATTGTTCTGTTATTCACAGTGAAGTGTTTCGTAATGGGTTCATATAATCGCTTCGATTTTTCGACTGTTCCATGCTTATACTAAGCTTGAAATACTACTACTACTACTACTAATAATAATAATAATAATAAATACAAGTGCCAAATAGCGAATGTGCGAGTTATAATCTGATATATTCTTTCAACTTTCTCGACGTCCTCCCTCTATTCCATCAGGTAATAATCGCACACTATTCAGCAGTACTGCATAAAAGGGGTAACAATTGTATGGTTGGCAGTCTCCTTAGGAGACGTGTAAATCTCCTAATGGTAATGTCAATAACAGACCGTTTGTTTCACCTTCGCCAAAACATGTGTTATTCACAGTTAACATTGTTTTTAATTGCACCCCCAGGAATTTCGTTATAAGTATAACCTTCAAATTTGTTTTGCTTATCTAGAATGCTGACGAAACTCTGAGTACTTATGTTCAGAGCCAAATGCATATTGATGTTTAAGGTCAATTGTCGTCATTTGCGCCGTGAATATACAAATTCAAATTCATTTAGCAATTGACTTTGCTTTTCTGAGTTTAGTAGTGGGCAGCATTAACTGCCTCAAATCTAAGAGCAATATTCTGATTGCTCATTAAATATTTCGGTCGGGGATTCGAATCCCCCCTCGGGCATGGATATTTGTGCCGTCCTAGTTCGTAAGTAGTTCATAAGTAGTTTGTAAGTTTAGGGACTGATGACCCCATAGTTAAGTCCCATAAGCTTAACAAACATTTGAACATTTGAACATATTCGAATCAGGAGAAGTCTACTTCACTTTGCTGGAAGAATTACACTCGCCACGTCCTTTTCACTAGATGACTCCTCGTCTGTTACTGCAAACTATTACCTTGCAGATAGGACATCATGAGTCCAGTCGCACAACGTAGGATGGCCTCGCGCATCGGAGCATTGCACCTCAATTTGAAGATACCAAAAATATATCTTTCTACATTATACCAAAAATCGTTTTGGCACTCTATAAATATGAAATTAGTTTGAGAGTACTCAGTAGATCATGAAAATATAGTTTCGCCAAAGTATCACAAGAGTAAAGATTTAGAAACCTTTGCCGGTTTGATGTTAATTTTTCTAGATATTTCATAACGCTGGAAAAAGTATTTGTTCAAACGTCCTGCTACATCTCGATATCAATACAATGGATCTGTAACTCAGTGGATTACTTTTATTTTCTTTATATATCTGTGCAACATTCCATTCGTCTCTCTCACTGTAAATACATCAATGCTCGACCTCACGTCATAGGAGAAGTAATTAAGCCATGCATAATGTGTGCACAAGATGTTCTCCTAAGGTGTTGGACCACTCGAGAAAGACATTGCCTGTAGACAAATGATATTCCTGGTACGACTATGCTAGTGAAATGACAGCACGGTGGATAATGTCTGGTGATAGTGTCCTGGAATGACAGAGAAGAATCTAGATTAAAAGAAATAATCCGACACAAGCTGCTTGTGGCCACTGAGTGCACACATTGGGGAAATTGAACAGTTGTGCCCAGCCGGAATTCGTGTCCAGTTCCTACTGCTATCTGAGCAGTTACGGAAACCACTGCACGAGCGGGAAAACAACGATCATCGCAGGTGCGCGGGCTACCAGTCCTCTCCCCCCTCGTCATCCACAAGACTCAAACGTCCTCACACTACTAACGTAGTTGCCGTTTCCAATTTGCACTCACTGCTCGTGGCACTTTGCCGATTACCTCGAGAGTTCAGGCGTAGTGTGCATTTGTGCTGAACGCTGGAGTTGTTCTCGTATTCTCCTTAATTATGTATATTTACGTAGTGTCTGTTCTTTCGAAAGAACAGTCACGACACATATATGTATATAGAAGTACCTTTCAAGATTCACTTATTGATGGTATTCCAATTAAAATGTCTGAAAATTGCACTTCGGTGTGTCATTTACTTATCACATATATGATTACAGAAAAGGCTGATGAATTTCACGTAGCAACTACAACTATTCCCGATCCCTACTTTCTGAATTATCTGCATCGGGCTGCAGCTGTTCGCTTCCTTCATGAAAATGTCGACGCTCTTTAAAGATTAAGAGGCAGTAGCTCTCAGTTACAAATTGGAGCGAGAGTAACATTTTACCCACTCTCTGACAGAGCTAAAAACTGCTATATCGAATTGAGAAATATTTGTGGCAGATTATGCTGCCATCTAGTAAGCACCTCAGAAAAGCAGAGCCAATTTTAAAATGATATTGAAGTTATATCTTCACGATGCAAATTCGACAATTGACCCTAAACATATATATATGCATATAGTTCACCACATGATTACCAGAAAATTTTCGTCAGTCCTTGAGAAATCGATAAACAAAACAAATTTAAGGAATATACACCTAACAAGATTTCAGGTGGGTACAATTGAAAACAACGTTAACTACGAATTATACATGTTTTGGAGAAGATAAAACAAGCGCTTGTTATTGACACAACCATTAGAAGATTAAAACGTCTCCCTAGCAGTATTGCTGAGCAATGTGCGATTATTACCTGACGGTATAGACGGAGGACACTGAAAAAGTTGGAAAAAGATATCAGATTGTCCGGTATAGTGAATTAGCGGAAAGAAGGTCTTGGATGTTTACGGTTTTTTTATTTTTTTATTTTATTTTATTTTATTTTTTATTTTTTTAATACTTAGGTTGGAGAGGGGGCGTAGACGACAGGGGGATGAGGCGGGGAAGCAAAATATCAAAACAAAAGAGTTTTGCACGCTTCTTCTATGAGATTTCAATCACCAACCTTCTCCTACAAATGCAAAGAGCTTTTGTACTCATTACCGTACAAAGTATGTTACAACTGTAAGAAGGTGTGTGTTGTTCTTAGAGTAAGTTAGTTTAAGTAGTGTGTAAGTTTAGGGACTGTTTAACTTAGCATACCACACACATTCGAACATTTGATTTGAATTTTAAGAATAATATAATGGTAATTATATTATTTATATATATAATATTATTTATATATGTGTTTTCTCGATCTTCGTATAAGCGTGGAACAGTCGAGAAACTAAAGCGAACCTATGAACCCATTACGAAACACTTCACTATGAATAACAGAAGACTCGTGTAAATGAAGGGCCTCAGCAGAAGGTATTTCTGTTTCTTAGCACTTATTGTTTCAGAGTCAATGAGAACACTTTATAAGTGCACAAAACGTGAATGATATACTACATATATATATTTGTGTTGTTCCCACCAGAATTGTTTAATTTTAAAAGATACGTAGTTTTCTAGGTTGAATACATATTTTCTTGTGTCTAAATCTAATGCAGAGCGCTGAAAAGATAGTTTCCTGTGTCGTATGATTGCTATCTAGGTGAAACATTATGTTGTAGCTGCGTTTATCATGATTCCATTCTTTAACTTCGATAAATATTTGAATGAAATGTCAAAAGATAAAGTGGCTGCTCATTTTATAGCAAAATAACTCTAGCTGTGGTTGTTAATACTACACACTTCGGTAGGTTGGCAGATACGTTTGCGCCTGTATTATCTCGAGAGCTATGGGCTGGCCGGTCAACCACATCTGGTGTCGAGGCGAGGCTTGGTGGAAGCCAGCAAGCTGGCGGTCACGGTGATGCCCAACAGCCCCCAGCATAGCGCAGAGTGGGGCTCTGTCGTAAATACAGAATGTTTACTTCCTGGCATCATAGTAAAAGCAGACAGCCGAAATACAAATCAAGCCGTCTCACTGCGAGCAATCAACTCGAGATAGAGTCATCGCTCTTACTGAAGATAAGCTGGTCCAACGGCGTTATAGATTCTACGCTGAGATGTATTATGAAAGAAACAAATAATGAGGGATTCTGAATAAATTATTAGTACTTTAAAATGTTTTTTCTTGTTTGTTTTAGTTGTGTTTTTTTTTTTTTTTTTTTTTTTCTTATTTTGTAATTTTTGTTTTTATCTCCTAAGTGAGACTATAGAAGAAATATGAGTTTCTTTTTCCTTTGAGCTGCCTATAAATTGATTTTTTTTAATACACAATTCCTTTATTATCCTATTTTATTACAAATTTATATACCTAGAGAAAGTTTTCCGTGGCAGTATGTCAAAGAAATCAAGTGAAATGAAAAGCATTGAATTAAAGAAAGTATGGAGGTCTGGTTTCGATTCCCGGCCGTGGCACAAATATTAATTCAATGCTTCTCATTTCACTCAATATCCTATTTTTATTCATTTATACCTAGACTCCATGCATACAGAGTAATCAGTTTAGATGGACGCTGTTAAAGTAATTTTTGTTATTTCAAATACGTCTCTCTCCTCCCCTCCATCTATTAAGACACCCTCTGCCCTTAACAAAATATGCAAACGATTTGTCTTGTATTTATTCGTTGTTAATTTTTCCTCCTTTCTCTCTTTCTCTCTGTCACCTCCTTTACATTATAACCTCAGTTGCCCTTTTGGTCTATTCCCGCAAAAAGCTGTAAAAAATGTGGTTTCCGTTAAAACAATACTCTCTCTTTTAATGTCTGCTTTCTTTACTGTCCATGGGTCCTCTCTATGAAGCAGTGTTCTTTTATATCTACGATAATCCATCCTTCGTTCTGTAAAACAGTCGTTCCTTTTCTCTCGGCCCTAAAACAAACTGATATATAAGTAAGGAGTACTTTGCAAGCATTTCACTCTTTTATTTTCCAGTTCTGCACTCCTGTTCATTCCTAGATCCCGCCCTCCCTCCTGCTATCCCTCCCTTGAAATATTTACCTCATCTCCGTGCTTCTTTTAACAATTTTGTGCTTGGCAGATTTTTTTTAATCACTTTCATTATATCTCTGTCGTTGACTCTCGAAAAGCAAGTTGATATAATGGTCAACTGAACCTTACCGTGCAATCACTATTGTCGTCATTAAAATTGACATCTATCCCGACAAATACCAGTATCCAAGCTTTGAAATGGCAGAGACTGAAGTTCTCCCCCATCCTTCCCAGATGGATATTATGCTTTGCATGTAATCGCACTTTCGATGCGATATTGTATCAGAATACACATTGCTGTTTTGCAACCTCAGTATGACTATTGAAGGCAACCACACCGTGAAGAATAATTGCTCGACACACTTGCCAGTTATCGGATACCTTGTCACTGACCATACTAGTATATCACAGAAACCTCCTTCATCGAAGTCTGTTTGTGTTCCTGTACGTGGTGAATAAATGTCAAAACGAAGTTAACTTCCGATAATTTCAATTTTAACGCATAATCCACGTTCCTCATAACTATAAAATGCCTAATATTCAAGTTATCGTGGCAACAGCTACCCAAAGACCATCTGAAATGTTACAGCCAGACAAAACAGCACTTAATGCGAATATAGGCGTTAAAGAGCTGTAGAGCGCAACTTTTAGTTGCATAGTTCAGTGTGAACGAATATCCGCTCGCTTTGCCTCTTCGGAAGATCTAGGCGTGAGCCGAGAGCAAATTCCTGGGTATGTGTACCACGTTTTCTGCATCAGTTAGATAAAGTAATTCATGTTTGCAACTTTCTGTGCCTTCTGAAAGTTAACGATAGTCTCATGCTTGTTTACGATTCAAATTTTAAATTTTAAAATCTTTGGGTACGATAAATTGTATAGTATAAGCAATAGATAATACTGTATTTTTTGTCAGTCAAATTTTTCGATGTGGCGACGGTTTGCATAGGATATGATTCTAAAATTAAATTAGACCTCAATAACAAACACATGAACACATATTACGGTGGCATAATCAGGTAATATCCAAATCTGTGTACATCGCAGATACTTAGCTGGAAACTTAATGTTTTAGTGACGGATGGTTTTTCAGTTTAAAGTAATTTTTAAAAAATACTAGAAAGTGTAGATACTGACTGGTCGAAGTCTCTGGGTGTCGCCTTTTGGTGGCGGTCTTTACTGCGGGGCGAGTCCACTATTCCGGTAAACGAAATTTCATAAATATCTCAGTCACTGGTAGCAGAAATACGAATATTTATAGAATTTCGCTAATTTCAACATGTTCACTTTTCGTAATAGACTCCACTCATTCAACAGTGGTGCTGACTGAAAGAATAGTAATGATTCGTTCATATTAACAAATACGTTTTACTATGTTTATTTACTCTCTATTCTGACAATTTCTTCAATGAATATTTACTTGTAACACGCTACAGTCTTCATACTCCACTTTTAATTCAAAATTGTCATCATTCATGGTGTTCCGGGAAAAGTCGTTATTTCAGTGTGCAATCATCACCTAGTCAGTCAAGTATAGTCTCCTAGTAAATAGAAGTTAGCTTACAATTTTGCATCAGTGACTGTGAATGTTACAGTGCGAAAATTAGTACGAATAACATTATCAGGCTGATAAAGGATGAAGACTTTGCATTGACAGTTATTGTGCAAACGACGCTACTACAAAACATAACAAAAATTAATTATTTCGAGACGACGAGAAAACAGAAACGCTGAGGACGCTTCCGCGTCGACAAGCAGTATAGTGTGCTGAAGGCTTTATCGATTTCGAAAGCTCAACAGAATTTGCCGAAGTTTCGTTAAGTCCGCCGATGAAGGAATGTGTCCCGTGTTGATATTAATATTAATGGGATAATTTCGACTCTCCCTGTCGGAGTTCACACAATCACTGCGGAAGGAGTTAGAGGGACGTGAGGAACTGGAACAATAAACGATATGACAAGTCGCAGAGATGAAACCGTAACCATAAAACGGCTAAGCTTGCCATCGTTTGCGGATTTACACTGTTGAGTAAAGCGCTTTTTAGACAGGACGCCATAAATCTTGTTTGTAACTTTCTGAACACAATGCGCCAATTTCCTGCTGCCGTTAACTTGTGAAACTCGAAGTTGCGAAGAGAAAAAGGCTGGCAAGCAAACATAAATTAACGGAATAACAATTTTTCACTATTACATCAAGTATTCCAGACGTATTTTTGTTTATATGCACATAAAATATTGAACATAAATTTTCAACACAAAGCATTTGTGTTTATTAGCTAGACGTTATGAATAATCATCTGCGTGATATTTATGGAAATTAAGTGTAAATATTCAGCTTACAGTTTAAGTGAGTATTGCCATATGTTAGTTATTGTTAAATAGTCCAATGAACCCAATAAGAATTACATATTCTCACTTCATACTACTTCTGTACCGCATGATACACGTAAATTTGTTTTTATTTTGTAGCGAGAAAAGCAACAAAACAGTACTTTTATTTTGTCGCTACAAATTCTACAAGTGTGTTTGGAATGGATACAAAATTTTCTCTTCAACGTGTTAGAAATACAAGCTTTTGGGTCAATAAATGAAAATTTTTAAGGCTGCATACTGGATTACTTCTAAGAGCCTGAAACATTTAATTAGAGGAGAGTAGAGAAGAAATGCCGGATAGTGAAATAAATATCAGAAGGAATAAAAAGCAATTGAAATCGCTTATCAGAGAAAAGGCCTCTGGACCTGATGGGATACGAATTCTACGAGGCGCGTCCAGAAAGTAAGTTCCGTTTCAATTTATCTCCGCTGCAGCGCTGCGATTGCAGTTCCGCACATGCGCTGTAGACGATGTGAATCAAGGAGAAGAACGTGCGCCATTTGGAGATCGCTGTCAGTTACGTACGCTTCATTGTGCTTGTTTGAAATATCGGCGTTGATTGAAAATCCTGCCGCCTGTGACATCAGGTCACGATCACCGATGCATGAAATTGTTACCAAACAACTGAAATTTCGTAAACTTTGCTCACGTTGGGTACCAAAGATTCTCACTGAGCAACACAAAACACAACGGATGGGTAGTGCACTTGAGTTTTTGACTCGTTATGTCGTTATGCTGAAAGCGGCCAAGAATTTCTGAGACGGATAGTCACAGGAGATGAAACGTGGGTTTCTTACGACACCCCTGAGAGTAAGCGACAATCAATGGAATGGAGGCACACTTCATCCCCACCAAAGGTAAAGCCGAAGCAAATCATGACACCTCGGAAAATGATGTGCACAGTATTCTGGGACTGGAAAGGCATCCTACCCATTGACTTCTTACCGTGTGGTCAAACAATCAAAGCAGATGCTTATTGCGAGACACTTCGGAAAGTGCGGGGTGCAATTCAGAAAAAGCGCCGGGGACTGCTGTCAAAAGGTGTTGATGTGCTTCACGACAACGCACGACCACACACTGCAAATGTGACGAAAAACCTCGTACAGGAATTTGGGTGGGACGTGTTTCACCATCCTCCGTACAGCTCTGACCTCGCTCCTAGCGACTTTCATCTGTTCTTACAACACAAGTCTTTCTAGGCGGTCATCACTTCACCAATGACGACGAGCTGAAAGAAACTGTTTCCAACTGGTTGAAGATACAGACGGCAGATTTATATGAAGAAGGTATACAAAACCTGGTGCCACGCTATGACAAATGCCTGCAAAATTTCGGCAGTTACGTGGAAAAGTAGTTTAAGAGTTGTCGAATTTTGTGCAATAAAAATTTCTTCTGTATCTGTGTACAATTTCATTTTATTACCAAACGGAACTTACTTTCTGGACGCACCTCGTATTTTACACGGAGTATGCGAAGGAACTTGCTACCATTCTAACAACAGTGTACAGAAAGTCTCTAAAGAAGCGAATCGTTCCTGAGGATTAGGAAAAAAAATCTTAGGTCATTCCAGTTTACAAATTGGATATTCGATCAAATAGGCCTATATCTCTGACATCGGTCCGTTGTAGAATTTTGAAACACATTTTATGTTCGAGTATCATTTCTAGATACCGTTGTAGGGATTTTCGAAAGCAATGATGATGTGAAGAGCCAGCTCGCGCTGTTACTCCACGGTATCCATAAGGCATTAGATACATCATTTCAGATTTATCCTTATTTCTTCAACTCAGCAAGGCGTTCGATAGCGCCGCACCGTGGCCTGATGAACAGTGCGAGTCACACCAACTGCGTGACTGAATTGAGTAATATCTATTAAAACAGGATATCATGTGAGTCTCAACGGAGACAAGTTGTCTGACATTAAAGTGATTTCAGGTGCGCCCCAGGAAATAGTTATAGGACCGTTGCTATAATTGACCTCGTAGGTAAAATCTGAAGTGCATTGAGTCTCTTTGCGGATAATGGTGTAGTTTATCGAGAGGTTGCAACACTGGAAAAGAGTAACGAAATGCAGTATGCTCTGCAGCGTATCGACGCACGGAGCACGAAATCTCAATTGAGCCTCAACATAAACTAGTGCAAAGTGCTGCGTTTGCATAAAGTTGTTGTGGTCTTCAGTCCGCAGACTGATTTGATGCAGCTCTCCACGCTACGCTGTCCTCTGCAAGTCGCTTCATCTGAGAATACGTTTGACAACCTGCATCCTTTTGAATCTGCTTACTGTATTCGTCCCTCGGTCTCCCTCTACGATTTTTACCGCACAAACTTCCTTCTAATGCTAAGTTGATAATTCCTTGATGTCTCAGAATGTGTCGTACCAATCTATCCGTTCTCTTTCTCCCGAATTCCGTTAAGCACCTCCTCATTAGTTACGTGATGTACCCATAAAGAACCTCTATTATATAACTACGCAATAGCAGGATAAACGCAGAAGAAGATACTTCCATAAAATATCTGTGAGTGAACATAAGGAGCGATCTGAAATGGAACGACCACGTAAAATTAATCGTGGGTAAGACAGATGGCAGAGTGAAATTCATTGGAAGAATCATCAGGAAGCAAAGAAGTAGGTTACAAAAGTCTTTTTCTGTTATCGCTTGATTATTGCTCATCAATGTGGGAACCATACCAGCTAGGACTAATAGAAGACAGAGAGGAGATGGAATGATTTGTTACAAGGTCATTTAGCAAGCGGGCGGTGCCATAGAGGCGTGCGGTTTCTCAACCAATACATTGCTTCCTCCTACGTATATCTTGCTGGAATAGGAGGAGGAAGCCATAATGGTACACATAGTACCCTCCGCCACCGTCAGATGGCTTGTGGAGTATGAATGCAGATGTAGATGTTGACTAATAAAAGTAATTTTTCCTTGTGAAACATGAATGTAGAAATAGATGTTGACTAATAAAAGCAATTTTTCCTCGTGGAGTATGAGTGTAAATGTTGACCAATAAAAGTAATTTTTCTTTGTGGAGTATGACTGTGAATGTATATTTTGACTAATAAAAGTAATTTTTCTTCTTCTTGTGCATACACAAAAAATATCGGAGGCAGTTCGTAAATGGAAATAGCTTCATTTAGACGTCAGCACCGAATGAAATAGGACAAGGCAATAAAAATTAACATTCCTCTATTTCTGAGGAAAGAAATTAACAGTAAGTCTCTGTGTTGACGCTTTCAGTAGCAACTTACTAACTAAAACTAAACCTAAGGGACCCAATTGCGGACGTCAGCGGTCGCTAGACTTATAAACTACTTAAACTAACTTATGCGAAGGACACTGAACACACACGCATTCTCGAGGGAGGACTCGAAGCTCCGAAAGGAGCGCCAGTGCAATCCGTGAGGTGGTGCCTGGCGCCTCCCACCGCGTGACAACTCCAAATTCAAATGTTTGTATAGCTTATGGGAGTTAACAAACGGGGTCATCAGTCCCTAAACTTACAAACTACTTATCAACTAGCTAACACCAAGGACGGCACAAATATCCATGCCCCAGGGGGGATTCGAACCCCCGACCGTAGTGGCCGTGAAGACCGTGACTGACGCGCATCAGTCCCCTCGGCCACCGCAGCCGGCGCGTAACAATTGCTACGCAGCCTGTTACAACCGAAATGCGAATTCGATACCATATCAAAGCTTAATTTCGTGCTATTCATATTTCCTATACATGCAGCTACTTTAAACTGCAACTGAAACATGAAATGTCAGATATAAAAACAATTGCAATGACTGCAACGAATGTTTTCGCTAAGATGTCATGAACAATTCCTGAAACACACTGAAAACTATGATTTCTCGTTTCCAGAATTGGCATTACACTACAGATAATGAATTCGGAAACATGAACGTACGTGGTAACATGCGACACTACACGTACGTTGCCTCCTGACCACCCGTGAATAACAACCAAAACTGTACCTAAATGATTGTACACATCGTTTGGGTACGTTCGTTGTTGTTGTGGTCATCAGTCTGAATAAGTACGGTAGCCCACAACCCTTCTGTAATCGCGTCGGTGTCTCTCTCAACCCTCCGCCCCCACATCCCTCCAACACTAAACTGACGATTACTTGTTGTTTCAGTTTTGAATGCTTTTTGTGAAAACTACTTCGAACAGTTAGTTCATGAACCCACTAGAATAGTACGTGGTTGCGAAAATACCCTTGATCTCCTAGCAACGAATATTCCTGAGCTAGTAAAGAGCATCAAAACAGATACAGGGATTAGCGAACATCGAGTTGTAGTAGCGAGAGTGAATGTCGAAATGCCCAAATTCACCAAATATAAACGAAAAATACATCTATTCAATAAATTAGATAAAAATTCGCTTCACGCTTTCCTGAGTGATAGTCTCCTGTCTTTCAAAACTAAAAATGCGAATGTAGATCAGTTGCGGCTTACTTTCAAAGACATAATATCAGTAGCAATCAAGAGATTTATACCAAATAAATTAATAAAAGAGGGGGCTAACCCCCCGTGGTACACAAAACAGGTCAGATCACTGTTGCAGAAACAAAGAAAAACGCATGCAAAATTTAAAAAGACGCAGAATCCACAAGACTGGCAATCTTTTACTGAAACTCGCAACCTAGCGCGGACTTCAATGCGAGAAGCCTACAGTAGTTACCACAACGAAATCCTTTCCCGTAATCTTGCAGAAAATGCAAAGAAATTCTGGTCATATGTGAAATACACTAGCAGCAAAACACGAAAAATACCTTCACTGCGCGATAGCAATGGTAATACTACCGATGACAGTACTGCTAAGGCAGAATTACTAAACACAGCTTTCCGAAATTCGTTCACCAAAGAAGACGAAGTGAACACTCCAGTATTCAATCCAATAACAGCTGCCACCATGCGAAACTTAGAAGTAGATGTTCCTGGAGTAGTAAAACAACTTAAGTCACTAAACAAAGATAAATCTTCCGGGCCTGATTGTATACCAACTAGATTCCTCTCAGAGTATGCTGACGCAATAGCTCCGTACTTAGCTATCATTTACAACCGATCACTCAGCGAAAGATCCGTACCCAAAGACTGGAAAGTTGCCCAAGTTCTTCCAATATTCAAGAAAGGCAATAGGAGTGATCCCCAAAATTACAGGCCTATCTCATTGACGTCGATTTGCAGTAGGATTTTGGAACATATACTTTGTTCGAATATTATGAACTACCTCGAAGAGAACGACCTATTAACCAGTAGTCAACACGGATTCAGAAAGTATCAGTCTTGCGAAACACAGCTTGCCCTTTATTCACATGAAGTGTTAAATGCCATCGACAAGGGATCTCAAATCGATTCCATATTTCTGGATTTCAGGAAGGCTTTTGACACTGTACCCCACAAGCGGCTTCTTATGAAAATGCGTGCTTATGGAATATCTCCCCAATTGTGCGGTTGGATTCGCGATTTCCTATCAGAAAGAACACAGTTCGTTGTAATTCACGGTAAGTCATCGAGTAAAACAGAAGTGATATATGGCGTTCCACAGAGAAGCGTTATAGGTCCCCTACTCTTCCTCATGTTTATAAACGATTTAGGAGACAATCTGAATAGCTTCCTTAGATTGTTCGCGGATGATGCAGACGTTTATCGGTTAGTGAAGTCAACAGAGGATCAAAAGCAACTGCAAAGCGATTTAGACAAAATTTCTACATGGTGCGAAAATTGGCAATTGACACTAAATAAAGAAAAGTGTGAAGTAATACACATGACCACTAAAAGAAATCCGCTGAACTTCAATTACGTGATAAATCAGTCAAACCTTAAGGTCGTAGATTTTACCAAATACCTAGGAGTTACTGTGGTGTCGCACAAGTCCAAAGTGCGCGCCACCTACTTTCGCCGCGCGCCGCCATGCACGCACGGCGCGGCGTTCTTACGACGACAGCCACGAGCGCCCTCTGCTGCAACTCCGCTCGTGGCCACCAGTGAACGACATCGTTCACTTGGGACTGAGATAGCAACCAGTAAAGACTTCGGAATCCGATAGGCACCAGTGAAGACTTGGCTATCAGTTAGGCACTAGGCAGGACTCTAGCTCAACTATGTATCAACATTCTGCAGTACTATGTAAAAGTTAAGTATTGTATAAATTCTGTGCAATATATATCTCGTTCTAATTTACTCTAGTGTTTCTAGTTTCTGGCTGCTCCTCTCCGTACCTGCACCAGCGTGCTATCTTTGTTCCTGTGTCGGTCTCATTCCGCTCGGCCACCGACACCTACGACGGAAAGGAGACACAAAAGCGGCGACGAGGCTGGGACACAAAAGTGGCGACGAGGATGGGATAGACGAACCTTGGACCAGCAGCCAGACAGCAGCCGTCGGAGCACGCAGAAATTGCTCCCGCCCACCCACCCTTATTATAAGATTTTTGGGGAACATTTTCAGTTACGTGTTTGTGGACATTTTTGTTGCAGAGCGTCCTCTTTCATATTGCATTTGTGTTTTGTTATAAGTTACTTTATGCGCGGCGCCTAATCGGTCAGCATGGCCACTACCCCGAACCCAAACTTAATGGAAATTATTCAGTTACAGACGGCGCAAATAACACAACTCCTGCAGGCTGTGGCCCAGCTCACAGCGCAAGCAGCTGACCAACAACAACAGCCGCCGCTTCAGCAGCCCACACCTGCCGCCGCAACGCTTCCTACGTTTCGCCAGTACAACGAACGTGAGGAAGAATGGTGCGACTACTTCGCACAGTTTCAAGAACTCGTCGCGGCTCATCAAATTACAGGTCAGAAAGTGAAGCATCTGTTATTATCTGTGGTGGGCACCAACACCTTCGTGTTACTGAAAAAACTTTTCCTCGACGTATCTCCTCGTGATGTAGACTTTGAACAAATAGTAGAGGCACTAAATGCTCATTATGAGAGAAAAGTTCTCGTAGCTGCGGCACGGTACCGATTTTTCAGACTTAAAAAATTACCGCAGCAGTCACACCAAGAGTGGATTACGGAATTGAAGGGCTTAACCCGCAAATGTAAATTTACTTGCTCTTGTGGACTTTCGTATAGTGACGTGATGTTGAGGGATGCGATTACGCAGAATATTCAGGACCCCAGAATTAGAGCAGCAATTCTGAAACAGTCTGACCCCTCATTAGACAGTGTACTGCAGCTTATAGATGCGCATGATACTTTTGACTTAGCAGATGTAGAAATGCAAAGCCACAGTGTTAATTCAGTGCGCCGCAACGGTCGCTTTCCTAGCCGTAGTTCTCAGTGTAGCACTAGTGATTCTTCTAATTCTACCGGCCGTGCTGAAAGGACAGTGAACAGTAGCCAGTGTAAAAGTGCGACGCAAAGGTCGCCCCGTAGTGTTAGACACAGTAATTTGAATAACGGGCGCCAACGCTCATTTCAGAAAAATGTTCGTAAATCTTGCCCCCAGTGTGTATCTCGCCACAAGCGTGCTCATTGCCCTAGTCGCAACGCAACCTGTTATCAATGTGGCAAATCAGGACATGTACAGTCTGTGTGTATGCAAATTAAAAACTCAAAGAACGGTACCGTTAGAAACAGTGCTTCGCAGAGTGCAAGAACAGTTCATTCTGTAAATGTTATACGGGCTGTGGAATTGAACAGTGCTTTCCTTGGATCTCAATTGCAAGAAAGTAGTTCTGCGCCTATGGCAAAACTATATAGTGCACCACGTAGCAAGCGCCGACGAGCGCGTAAAACAGTGCAACGGAAAAGGGTTCGGGACAAGCAAAATGACTATGAACAGTGCATTCCTGTAGTGAAAATAGTGCCTTCTGCAACTGCTCCTTGTAATAGTGCCCAGTACTGTGTAGCTAGTGACAGTAGTCATCACGTAGCTACTCAAAAGTGTAGTGCAGTAGTTAGTAAATCTGGAGTAGCTTCGCATGCTTGCGCGGACGCCGATCCGTCGGTAGTGCCATCTAGTGACAGTGATATTAAGCTGTGTGCCGAGTCTGCGCCGCTTACTTCACTACGCGGCCCGCGCAAGCGCAGTAAACAAACCGTAGCAGACGTTGCCCACATTCGCGCACCTGTCGAGCGCCGCAAGCAAAAACTGTTTGTGACTCTCTTCATAGAAAATAAGACGGTGCAATTTCAGCTTGATACTGGTTCCGCTGTCACATTAATAAATAAAGATACTTATGAACTTCTGGGTTCGCCAAAATTGTCGCCGTCACAGCAAGTGTTAACAGCTTATACAGGTCAAAATATTCCCGTGCTAGGAACGTGTAGCCTGCCCGCCTCTTTTCAAGGTGTAACAAAAACAGTTGCTTTTGTAGTTCTTCAGGCCAAATCGACACAGAAAATTTTTGGACTAGATGCTTTTGACTTGTTTGGTTTATCGGTTCAAAGAGATGTGCTTCAAATTTCGTCAGTAGTGTCTCAGGACAAAATAAATGCATTGTGTGAAAAATATAGTGACTTGTTTTCGCCGGAACTAGGTTGTGCAAAAGACTTCGTGGCACATGTAACTTTAAAAGAATCTGCAGTTCCAAAATTTCGTAAAGCTAGACCAGTGAATATCGCAATTCGTGATAATGTTGCTTCAGAACTTAAACGTTGGCAAGATAGTGGGGTGATTTCTCCTGTTTCTGCGAGTCAGTGGGCCTCGCCTATAGTAATTATACCCAAGCCGTCAGGAAAACTTCGTCTCTGTGCGGACTTCAAATCAACAGTGAACAGTCAAACAATTGTTGACACTTATCCCCTGCCCAGACCTGAGGAACTGATGGACAAATTAGGACAGTCTCGCTTCTTTTCTAAGATTGATTTAGCAGAGGCATACTTACAGATTCCACTTGATGACGAGTCAAAAAAGTTTTTCGTCATTAATACTCACATGGGCCTTTTTCAATTTCAACGCCTACCCTTTGGCAGTTCTTCCGCCCCCGCTATTTTTCAGCGCTTTTTGGAACAGCTGACAGTTTCTGTACCGTGTTGCTCGAACTATTTAGATGATATTGTGGTATCCGGACGTACAGTTGAAGAACATTTAGCAAACCTGGAGTGCCTTTTCAAAGTTTTGACTGCAGCAGGTCTACGTTGTAATAAAGCAAAGTGTTCGGTTTTTCAAACTGAAATAGAGTACCTAGGCCATGTGATTAATGCCCAAGGAATTCATCCCTTACAGTCACATCTTCGAGCAATCAAAGACTTGCCTCCTCCTAAGAATGTGCATGAATTGCAATCAGTAATGGGAAAGCTTAACTATTATTTCAGATTTATTCCCAATGCCTCTCAGATTGCAGCTCCACTGCATCACTTACGTAGGAAGAATGTTCCATTTGTATGGTCCAAAGATTGCCAAGTTGCCTTTGACAAATTAAAGACTGCACTACTCAGTGATGCATGTTTGATTCCCTTTGACCCACAGAAGCCTGTAGTGCTAGCAGTTGATGCCTCATCGTACGGTCTGGGTGCAGTTTTGTCACATCGCATTGGATCTCACGATCGACCTATTGCCTTTGCGTCCAAGCTTCTGACGCCAACGAAACAGAATTACAGTCAGATAGAAAAGGAGGCCTTAGCAATCATTTAAGGCGTCACAAAGTTCATCATTATCTCTATGGCAGCAAATTTCATTTGTTGACAGACCAAAAGCCTCTCACGTCGTTGTTCTCACCCACAAAGCCAATTCCGCCACGAACGGCACAAAAGCTTCAGAGATGGTCCTTGATATTGTCAAATTATCAGTATGAGATTTTGTGCCGACCTACCACTAAACATGCCAACGTGGACACACTTTCCCGACTTCCGGTTGGCCAGGATGTATCGTTTGATTCTTCAGAAATGGCATGTTGTCAGATAGACTCCAGAGATGCTTCCGCTATCGCAGACTTTCCTTTGAACTCTCGTCGGGTTGCACAGGAAACAGCTGCGGATGCAGACCTAAGTGTGGTAGCACGTTTTGTTCGCTCAGGGTGGCCTGCCAGAGCCAAAGACATTGATCGGCCTCTGGTTCGACGTTATTTTGCACAACGTCATGCATTATCTTTAAGTCAGGGTGTTGTTACATACGGACAACGACCAAGCAAGAGTGATTGTTCCTCGTTCCCTGCAACGAGAAGTGTTACGCCTCCTGCATCAAGGACATTGGGGTATTGTTAGGACAAAGCAATTGGCCAGATGTCATTGTACCTGGGTTGGTATGGACGCTCAGATAGAGAGCATGACGTCACAGTGTACGGTTTGTGCGGAGCATCAGGCGGCTCCTCCGCAACGTTTCTCAGACTGGCCTCGCCCCAAGGGACCATGGCAACGATTACATATTGACTTTGCCGGACCTTTCTGGAATACGCGCTGGTTAATTGTTGTAGACGCTTTCAGCAAGTTTCCTTTTGTGATTGCCATGAACTCAACGACAGCTTCTAGTACAATCAGTGCCTTAACATCAGTGTTTTGCATAGAAGGTTTGCCTGAAACTATCGTCAGTGCCAATGGACCTGAGTTTGTTAGTGCGGAATTTCAACTGTTTTGTCGTGTGAATGGCATTCAGCATTTCACCACCGCACCTTTTCACCCTCAGTCCAATGGTGAACCAGAACGTTTCGTTCGAACATTCAAGTCTCACATGGAGAAGATCAAAGGTCAGCACTCCAGGCAGCAAGCTCTTCAAATTTTCCTGTCTACGTTTCGATGCATGCCACGTGACAGCCCGTCTCCTGCCGAGCTGCTACACGGCCGCCGTCACCGCACTCTCCTCCACCTGCTACAGCCTCCCACGCACCGAGTCGGTTCGTATGGCGCTACGCGTTTTCAGGTTTCTACGCCGGTGCTGTACAGGGTGTTTGCTGGTATGAAGACGACATGGTTGCCAGGCACCATTCATCGCGTGCTCGGTCGCAATATGTATGTTGTACGTTCTTCCACAGGATCGGAGCTGCGGCGCCACGCAAACCAATTGCGCTTGCACAGGCCGCGCGATCCTGTCTCCGGTTTCTTGATTCCAGACCCAGTTCACCGCCAGGGAGCACAGCCACATCGCTCGCCGCCGGGCCCAGCTTCCCCGGGCTACGAGCTCCCGATGGATGTCGACGCGCCTCCTACGCAGTCGGCCCCTCCGCCTTCGTCGCCGCCGCAGATGACAGCGTCACCGAGAGGGACTCCGGGACTGTGCGCCCCCCCCCCCCCCCCCCAGCTTGGGCCACGCACCTCAGAAGATGACCTGCTGCCTCTGGGCGGGGGTGTGCGCCCTTCCTCAGGTTTCGCCGGGTTTCCTGGAGGATCGCAAGGCGGATGCCGGGGCGCGGACGGCGTCTCGATCCCAGCCTCAGCTACGACGCCCGTCCCACCAGTAACGCCCCCGCCCAGGCCCTCCTCCCAGTGCCGTCGCCGTGGCCCTCAGCCCTACGCCACGACGGCGCGGCGGTTTGGGGGGGAGGGGTGTGGTGTCGCACAAGTCCAAAGTGCGCGCCACCTACTTTCGCCGCGCGCCGCCATGCACGCACAGTGCGGCGTTCTTACGACGACAGCCACGAGCGCCCTCTGCTGCAACTCCGCTCGTGGCCACCAGTGAACGACATCGTTCACTTTGGACTGAGATAGCAACCAGTAAAGACTTCGGAATCCGATAGGCACCATTGAAGACTTGGCTATCAGTTAGGCACTAGGCAGGACTCTAGCTCAACTATGTATCAACATTCTGCAGTACTATGTAAAAGTTAAGTATTGTATAAATTCTGTGCAATATATATCTCGTTCTAATTTACTCTAGTGTTTCTAGTTTCTGGCTGCTCCTCTCCGTACCTCCACCAGCGTGCTATCTTTGTTCCTGTGTCGGTCTCATTCCGCTCGGCCACCGACACCTACGACGGAAACGAGACACAAAAGCGGCGACGAGGCTGGGACACAAAAGTTACAATTACGAACAAAATGTTCAAATGTTTGTTAAGCTTATGGGACTTAACTACGGGGTCATCAGTCCCTAAACTTACAAACTACTTATGAACTACTTACGAACTAGGACGGCACAAATATCCATGCCCGAGGGGGGATTCGAACCCCCGACCGTAGTGGCCGTGCTGACCGTGACTGGAGCGCCTCAGTCACCGCGGCCACCTCGGCCGGCACAATTACGAACAACTTTGACTGGAGAGAACACATAAAAAATATAGTGGAGAAGGCGAACCAAAGGTTACGTTTCATCGGCAGAACGCTTCGAAGATGCACCAGCTCCACCAAAGAGACTGGCTACATTACACTTGTGCGTCCTCTCCTGGAGTACTGTTGCCCCTTGTGGGACCCTCACCAGGTGGGACTGACGGAAGACATTGAGAAGGTTCAGAGAAGGGCAGCTCGTTTTGTTCTATCACGTTACGGGGTGAAAAGCGTCACGTAAATGTTGCACGAATTGGTGTGGAAATCATTAAAAGAAAGACGTTATTCATTGCGGCGTGATCTGTTTGCGAAGTTTCAATCACCGATTTTTAGTTCTGAATGTGAAAATATTTTGCTAGCACCCACCTACTTAGGGAGACATGACCATCCCAATAAAATAAGAGAAATCAGATCGAAAACGGAACGATTTAGGTGTTCTTTCTTCCCCCGCGCTATTAGAGAATGGATCGGTAGATAAAAGTTATGAAAGTGGTTAATGAACCCTCTGCCAGGCACTTAAATGTGATTTGCAGAGTATTTATGTAGATGGAGATGTAGATTCAGGTGTTCATTCTTCCCGCGCGCTATTCGAGAATGGAATGGGAGATAAATAGTATAATGGTGGTTCGATGAACCCTCTGCCAGGCACTTAAATGTGATTTGCAGAGTATCCGATGTAGATGTAGAACGTGTTCTCCCTAATTATCCCTTCTTTTCCTCCGTATTATGCTCTGTACCTGCATGCGATTTACCCATCTAATCCCTCACCTTTCTTCTGCAGCCCCAAATTTCAGACGCTTCTACCGTCTTCTTGTCTTGAATGTTTATGGTCGACGTTTCACTTCCGTACAAGGCTACACTCCAGACAAATAGATTCAGTTAAGATTTCCTAATACTTCAATAAATTTTCTATTTTCACAAATTTATCTTCTTTAGAAAGCGAATTCTTCTTATTGCCATCCTGCACTTAATATCTCTTGTATTGCTGCCGCATGCCGTTCGCACTGAGGCGCCGTCGTTCACCGTGAAGGTTCGAGTTTTCCCTCGGGCATGGGTGTGTGTGTTGTCCTTAGGTTAATTTAACTTAGTGTAAGTACTTTGTAAGCTAGGGACTAATAACCAAGCAGTTAAGTCCTATAGATTTACAAACATTTGAACATTTGGAAAGAGTGTATTCCAATCAACATGGTCAAATACGTTCTCCAAATCTACAAAATCTTGAAATGTAGTTGCCTTTCCTTTCTCTATCTTGTAAGATAATTAGTGAAGTGAGTATTGCCTCCCTCGCTCCTACATCCAAATTCATCTTCCCTGAGGTCTTCGTCTATCAATTTTACCATTCTCCAGTAAATACTTCGTGTTTCAACGTTTCAACAAAGACTTATTAAACTGATGGCTCTGCAATTTTACAATCTGCACCTGCTTTCTTTCAAAATTACGATTATTAAACTCTTTTTGAAGTCTGAAGGCATTACCCCTGTCTCATACAACTCGCACACAAGGTGGAAGAGTTTCGATCATGGCTATCTCTGCCAAGGATATCAGCCATTCAGAGGCAATATCGTCTACTGCAGGGAACTTGTTTCGATTTAAATATTTTAGTGCCCTTTCAGATTCTTCTCAGTATCAGATCTGCTATATTATTTTCATCTACTTCTCCTTCCCTTTCTTCAGTACTGCTTTCAAGTTCATTTCCCATGTATGGCCCCTGCCTCGTTTGCTGAATACTGTTTTTTCCATCTGAGCTCTTCATATTCACACAGCTGCTTTTATTGATTCCAGAAGTCACTCTTAATTTCCTGTTGGTTGAATCTGTCTTTTCCCAAATTATACATTCTTATACTGACTTGTGTTTGTCCTCTAGCCGCTCCTGCTTAGCGAAGTTGTTCTTCCTGTTGACCTTATTCTTTTAGCCGCCTGTACTGCCTTTTGCCTGCTTGGTTTGCTACATTTTTATATTATCTCTTTTCATCAGTTAAGTTCATCATCTCCTGAATTACCCAAGGATTTTTACTAGCCTTTGTCCTCTACCCATTTCATTCTCTGCAGCTTTACCTATTTCATATTTGCCGCGCGGGGGTAGCCGAACGGTCTGGAGCGCCACGTTGCGGATCGCGTGGCCTCCCGCGTCGGAGATTCAAATCCTCCCTCGGACATGGATGTGTATGTTGTCCTTAGGTTACTTTAAATTCGTTTAAGTAGTTTTTACGTCTAGGGACTAATGACCTACGTAGTTTGGTCCCATAAGAATTACAGACATTTTTTCTCTGATTTTATCTTTGAGGTCGTTACACGAAATGTAAGTTGGCGGCAATAGAATCGTTCTGCAGTCTGCCTCAAATTCCGGCCCTCTACATTTCTTCAACAATGCTTCTCGAAAAGAACGATGCCTTCCTTGCAGCGACTCCAATTGAGTTAGGAAGACTTTTGTTTCAACACAAACACAGCGACGTTAAATATTAATTTCATCATGTAAGTAAATTATAAATGGACTAATCAATTATTTTAGTTACAGACCCATTTGCACATACTTGCTAGTCACCGTCTACCTCCTGATCCTGCTGCATCTCGAGACATAACATGATCTTCGTACAAAGTGTTATTTCGCAAATAAATTCGGCTGTGGTTTCTCTGGTCATTCTTAGTATTGCATCTGGGGTGGCTAGCAGTTTGAGTGTGCCTTCCACCCAAACTGAAGATCCACTCTAAACTGCTTCTGAGGAAGCTGTCTTCTCTCACATATTCGCAGAGTCCGCCTAATTCTCCCTTATCAATGTAAAAGTTCCTCTATAAACTGGATAATGGAATTATTTTCAGCATACTAACTTCCCGCCTGAGGAAAGTTTTATGGAGTCAGTCAACTTGCTGTCTTCTCGCATGTACAATTCTTAATCAATGTAATGCCAACTTTCCACTCTTCCGACATCTCCCACAACTGAAATTCCTCGAAACTGATGTCTTGACTCGCCCTCTGTGTTACTGTTTTATGTCACTCTATGAATTTTTTCCATAAGTTATAGACGTGAGGCTGCTCAACACGTGTTAAGTGGTCCTCAGAAGTCGTCACATTGCCCTTACAACAGATAGCTATACCTGAGGCTAACATTTCACTGCATTGCCTTATAGAAAGCAACCAGTCGGAGAAATATAATTCTTTAGAACTATACTATCAATTAATCGCTCTGCTTGTGAAATGGCAATTTTCGGCACACGGCATGGTTATCGCTAGGTCTCATTACGCCACTTCCGTAGTTGAAGACTGTAACTCCATACGACAGCTAGTTTTCCCTGTCGGCTTGACAACTGGTGACCAGAATGGAAGCATCTCTGCGGCCCATTGCGCTTAGAGCGAGGTCGTACCCATAGGGAGCTATTACCGGCTGTAAGTCACTGTTGCTCTTCCCTCGGCTCATCGCTGCTCATCTAAACGTGTAATTACACAAACATGTACCATGTAAACTACCACCATAACAAAGAGAATTTTAAGACTGAAGTTGTCGGCTTAATTCTTGCAATCATTTATGTTTCCCATAATCAGCATTAAATATTTCTTAAGCAAGAGAAGTATAACTCAAGGCAGAGGTGGACTGCAACGAAAATGGAGAAAAGTGGGATTTACCAGTGGATAAATGAACTGAAGTATTTCAAAAACCCCTGGAACAACTGAAGAACGAAATTACGACGGAATGCCATGGAAATTTGTCAATAGGAATGTTGCGCATGTTGACAAATGGGATATCCCGCGTTTCTAGTTGGTCGACCGTTCTCAGATTTATTGGAATTGACTACTACGCACCATAGTCTGATGCCTACCTCGAACAGAAGAATGGAGAATTCTTTAGAACAAATATCATATAATTTCTTTTTGATTCCTCCAGAAAATATACAAGAACGATATCATCATTGACATGTATACTCCACAAATCATCTAACAATGTGTGGTGGACGGTACCGTTAACACTTTTTCCTATTCCAGCAGCGTATGGTTAAAGGGAAGAATGATTTGCTGTAAGTCTCCGTGTGGACTCTGTTCTTTCTAATTTTATCTTCGACATCTTTTAGTGATATAAACAGAGTACGTATGAGCATTGTTGATATACACAAGAACATAGACGATAGCCCATACCATGGCGTAGAGTCTCTCCTGCAGCGGCTGCTACTGGAGTTGGCCGACCATCTCGCTCATATTTAATGAACCAAGTAACGAAACGTGCTGCTCTTCTCAAGAAGTCCTCTATTTTCTCAATTCCTCCTGTTTGCAACGGTCTCCACCCTGACAAGTATAATTCAGATCTACATGTACATACATACTCTGAAACTCACATTCACCTGCATGGCAGAGTGTTCAAGGAGCAGACAGCATCTTTCTCAATTTTCGAAAGGCGACTGGCGCGGCACCGCACAACAGACAACTAACGAGTGTAAAAGCTTATAGAATAGGTACCCCAATATTTGAGTGGCTCGAAGACTACTTCAGTAGTAGAACCCAGTATGTTGTCCTCGATAGAGAGTTTTATCGGAGACTAGGGTATCGTCAGGAGTGACCCAGGGAAGTGTGATATGGTCGCTATTATTTTCTATCTATATACAGTGTGTCCAGAAAAGGACTCCCTGATTTCAAAATTAAATATCTCGAAAACAAAGATCGATAGAGGAATGCAGCAGTTTGAAATAATAGTTACAAAAGCTGCTAACAGATGGCGCTGAAATCGCCATACGTAATGCCTAGTATAAATAGTGATCCGAAGCCCAGAGCGAACAGTTCCACTACTGAAACGTGAAAGGAGGTTAGCATACCGAAGGAAGAGATTAAAACCATATACTCCATTGAAAAGCGCGTTTTCTGGTGCTAGAGTACCACAGGTTAGAAGAGAGTCCTACGGCAACAAGGTGAAGTTTTCAAGCGTGATTTATGGTTCCAAAAGGACCCGATGCGAAAACCATTCGTACGCTCTTCGCAAAATTTCAACGAACAGGTAGCGTAACTGATGATCTAGTTGGGCACGTTGGCCGCAAACAAACCGCAGTTACGCCTGAAAATATCGCCACAGTTTCTGGAATTATTCAGCGAAATCCAATGTCATCCGTCCTTAGAATTGCATCTGAGACTGGTTTGAAGCGTTCCAGCAGCAGAAAATACTGAGAAAGAACCTATAAATGTTTCCATTCAAAATTCAAACGCACCAGGTCATACCCGTACGAGCTGTGCTACAAAGGGTTGCTTTTGCTAATCAGATGCTCACAATGATTGATAGTGAAGGATTTGATGTTGGCTGCATCTGGTTTACATATGAAGCACACTTCCACCTGAATGGATACGTGAATAAGCAGGACTGGCGATTTTGGGGCTCCGAAAAGCCATATTGGTGTGAAGAGACACCCCTGTATTCTCCTAAAGTTACTGTGTGGGCTGCAGTATGCACAAGAGGCATTATTGGCCCTTTTTTCATTCGAGAAACGGCCACTGGTGCACGTTACGTTGCAATTTTGGAACAATTTGACGCCACACAGCAAGCGTTAGAGGATCGACCAGGTACTGAATGGTTTATGCAAGATGGAGCCCGACCACATCGGACCGAACAGGTGTTTCGCTTTCTTGAGGAATACTTCGGGAATCGAATCATTGCTTTGGAATCGAGTCATTGCTTTGGAATATCCCAAATTTACTGCTTCAGTCATGGATTGGCTTCCATATTCGCCGGATTTGACTCTCTGTGACTTTGCTTTGTGGGGCACAGTGAAAGACAAGAGCTACCCGAAGCATCCCTCCACGCTGGACGAGCTTGAATCGGCGATATCTGTGGCATGTGAATCCATTTCGGTTGAGACACTACGAAATGTGATGGCGAATTTCATTCTTCGTTTGCGCCACCTCTGTAGTGCCAATGTTGAATATTTTGAAAACTTTGTGATGTGATTGTTTGCAAAGAGTGTTTTCATACGATTATTTCACTTATTTATGCTGATATGAGCTGTACAGCGTACAGCGCCATCTGTTAGCAGCTTTTGTAATTATTACTGGAAACTGCTGTATAAACTTCTTACAGCTTTCTCAATAAACATACCGTTTACTACATTCCTCTATCGATCTTTGTTTTAGAGATATTTAATTTTGAAATCAGGGAGCCCTTTTCTGGACACCCTGTAAATTATCTGATGGACAGAGTGAGTTGCAATCTGTGGCTGTTTGCTAATGATGCTGTGGTGAACAGGAGGGTGTCGTTATTGAATGACTGCAATAGGATGCAGGAAGGTGATGCAGATAAATAGGAGAAACGATCCCGTAATGTTCGAATACAGCATTCTGCTGCTCTGCTTCAATTAAATTTCTATGCGTAACGCTGCACAGCGATACAAAATGGAATGAGCAAATAAGGGCAGTCGCGGGGAAGGCGAGTGGTCTATTTCGGGAGAATTTTGGGAAGGTGTGATTCGTCTGTAAAGGAGACCTATATAAAACACTTGTACGTACCCGTCTTGAGTATTGCTGATGTATTTGGGATCTCCACCAGATCGTTTTAGGAGTACTTAGAGACAGTTCAGAGGGGGGGGGGGGGAGGGGAGCTACGTTTGTAACTGGTAGATTCTATCAATGCGCGAGTATTACTGAAATGTTTCGGGAACTCAAATGGAAGTCGCTGGAGGAAAGGCGACGTTCTTTTCTCGGGCAAGTTTGTCAACAGAGATGTTTGTTGCTATCTTTACTACTTGGTGCTTGGTTATATGAAAGGAACCAATCTCATCAATCTCTCAAAGTCGGAGGAGGGGTTACGGTTGTAGTACGTGTTGAAAAACGTATGCTGTACCCTTAATTCATTAAGTATGTGTAAATCCAGGAAGTTTTTAAGTTTCCAATGATTTAAGGATGACAGGAATAAGCAACAACCCGGAAAAAAGGTCAATGGACCAAAACCAACATACAGAATCTCTTTCTGAAACATGATTCTCCATTTGAAAGTCTACCAAAACAGAATTACGAATAAATAACTGGAGAAACATGGTAAGCAGAAAGAAAATTGCAACATGGAGAGGAGGACGAGAACGTACTGGAAAGAGAAAAGTTGGTAAGTAAAAGAATTATGTTGTGGTTCTAATCTAAGGAGGCACCCAAAGGCGAGCACAATATCACTCCGTTCCCTACAGTGACTAAACTGCCGATATGCGGCGCACACTCGTGGGGCGCTGTCGCGGCGAGTGGGCACGCATTTCCGCGGTCACGGGCTGTTTGCGCCGCTATATACGCCGGCCGGCACGCCGCCCGAATTCTAACCGCATTCTCGCCCGATCCCAGAAATTGCTATCGCTTTTCTCCGCCCTTTTTACGCGGGTTGCGGAGTGAAAGTACGTACACAGCTCACGAGATATTAGCCTTTTCCCAGCTGTAAGAAGTTTCCCGAAGACCACACATCACCGAAATAAAGCTGAGTGCCAGAGCGGTAGTCTCCTATCAATATATGACGCCCTTTCCTTTTCATGTTTCTGTGTTCAACAACCCGATGAAGAAAAATCGTAACTTAAAATAGAATTAAGAACTATCTCGGCAAATACCGAACCGCCGTGAAGACTGACATTTAGAACAGAAGATCTCGACGGTTAGACTGCCACAAGTTTTGTCTCTCGTCGCCGACGGTTATCCTAATGTCGGAGAAAGTAGGGAAGTAGGATGCACGCTCAGACGGAGTGTGAGGTGACCAGCCAGTGGGACAGCAGAAACTAGGAACACTAAGCTAGGTTAGTACAAGAAATATATTTCGTAGAAATATTACAATACTTAACTTGGATGGCAGCGGACAAGTGGAATGCCGATACATAATCTGAAGTCTATGTATAAGCCTGCCTACCGACGGGAGTCTTATCCAGTTTCTGTCCTATTGCCAAGTGGCCGATACAGTTCGGTGGTGGCCGCGAGCGGGGTTACAGCAGAGGGCGCTCGTGGCTGACGTCATAAGAACGCCGCGCCGTGCTCGCATGGCGGCGTGCGGCGAAAGTACGTGGCGCGCACTACAGACTTGTGCGACACCACAAAAAGAATGGTATATACCTTTAGCGAGAGATTTTGCATTTAGATCTTCAAGCATTTCATCATGGAAACGAATAGCAAGATACAAAATTCGATTGCAGATTTGAACTGAAAATAGGGGAGAATTGTATAGCAAATATAACACCTACATAACGGAGTGTAAAATGGTAGGTAACGTCTAACTCCACAACTACCTTTCACAGAGGACGCTTTTGACTCTTATGAATGTTGCTTGCTTAGACTATAGATAGTTAAATAATTTTCTTTTCTCGAAAAATTATGGTCAAACACACAGAGGGCTGAAGAAATACGCATAAAAATTCCTCGAATACACCTATTATGTAATATGCCAGTGATAGTCAATGATCCTTTCGTTAGTGGGGAGGGGTGGGTAAGTTTGGATCCCTTACTCTTACGGCAATTAGTATAAAGTGACTACGAGTTTGAGTACTGTGTGCAGTGTAAAGCTGGAAATTTGTATCTGACGGGAGGCGTGCTTAGGTAGTCCTTGCAGGAGCGGCGATCCCTGTGTCCCCAGTGGTGTAGTGGTCAGCGAGACTGCCTAGAAAGCGGGAGACCCGGATTCGTCGCCGCGCGGGAGTATTTATATTATTTAACTTCTCTGTGGGTAAACGCCGCGCGAGTGGCCTGGAGCGCCATGTTGCGGATCGCGCGGCCTCCCGCGTCGATGGTTCGAATCCTCGCTAGGGCATCGATGTTTGTGTTGTCTTTAGTATAAGTTAGTTCATAAGTAGTTTGTAAGTTTAAGAACTGATGACCTCGCAGTTAAGTCCCATAAGCTTTACAAACATTTGAATATTTGAACCCACGTTCGAATCGCGGCTGGGTACAAATTTTCAGCTTTGCCCATGCGCAATTGATGTCATACATTCTGTGAATACGTATTCTTTCCTGTTGTTTTGTAATGAGGAGATACGACATACACATCTGAGATTATTGACCTTAATTATGTGAATCTTGATGCTTGCATCCCTTGGAGACCTTCTTACATGCGAATGTGGTAAACAAACACACGATTCTGTGTCTACAAGACGGGGTGTGCTGGCTACTGCTCATTAATCACAGTTTTGTCTATCAGAAATTGCTGATACAGCATGGTGGTGTGTTGCAAGAGCTGAAAGACTCACAGCAGCTTGCTTATTGTTGTTTGTGCTCTATTAGAAACGTGGTCATCATTGCAGTTGTCACCGCCATCCATCTGTTCTGCTTGATGCACGCAAAATTAAATACTACTCGATCCGTAGCAGTACTACATACGCCGTTCAACCGATCGCCACCAAATTTTACGGATGTTTACTATATTAGTGTGGTGTCTGTTCTTTCGGACATGGCCGGAAGAACAGACACCACGCAGCCATATTGCATTTGAAAATTATTGATAAAGGAGGGGAAGGAAGAAGGACCAGAAAAGAAAATATTGACAGTGGCTGCATTAGGACATTGAAATTAAACAATGGCGACAAGTGAAACTGTGAGTCGTGCCGGGAATCGAAGCTGGGTCTCCCGCTTTGGGCCAGCGATCGCCTTAACTACTTGGCTACCCATGCTCGCCTCCGGTCCGTCTCAAACTTCCACAAGTCGCACGCTACGGCTGTAGCGACCCTACCGACCATGCTCTTTGATACTCGCCGTTACGGATTACCGCGCGAGGTCGAACGTATGACCGCATCTGCAGCAAAGTAATTGAAGCTAATGTCGTCTTCGCGTGTAAATACTTATTATACTGCACTAAATGATAAGACCATTGTAACAGTAAGTCAGTGGAGAAGAGGAGGGTACTCTTTAAAATCAAACATAAAAACTAAAATATTAGATAGAAAATAAAGATTCCGGTATAAAATGTTTCCCATAGTAGACCTAAGTCATCTAGCTACAAATAAAAATTTGATTAAGGAAATTATAAAAATAAGAATCGCACTGTCCTGTTTTACGGCACGTGTTATCAAATATTTCGAATAAAAAATATAAATAATATAAAATATTACACATGAATATTATTACTTGTTGTTGTTATGGTCTTTAGCCCGGAGACGAGTTTAATGCAGCTCTCTACCCTACTCTATCTTGAGCAAGCCTCTTCATCTCCTCATAATAACGACAACCTATATCCATTTGAATCTGCTTACTATATTCATCTTTTGGTCTCCCTCTGTGGTTTTTACCCCACACGCCTCCCTCCAACGCTACATTCACAATTCCTTGATGTCTAAGAATGTATCCTATCAATCGATCCCTTATTTTAGTCAAGGTATGCCAGAAATTCCTTTTCTCCCCAATTCTGATCAGTACCTCCCCATTAGTTACGCGATTCACCGACCTAACCTTCAGCATTCTTCTTTAGCACCACATTTCAAAAGCCTCAATCCTCGTCTTGTCCGCACTGTTTATCGTCTTTGTTTCACTCCCACACAAGGCAAAACTACTCACAAATGCCTTCAGAAAGGACTTCCTTACGCATAAATTAATATTCGATGTTAACAAATTTCTCTTTTTCAAAAAGGCTTTTCTTCCCATTGCCATTCTGCATTTTATATCCTATGTACTGCGAGCATTATATGTTATTATACTGCCTAAGTAACAAAATTCATCTACCACCTTTATTGTTTCATTACCTAATCTAATTCCTTCAACATCACTTGATTTTCTAAGACTACATTGCACTCCCTTGTTTTCCTGTTTTTAATGTTCGTCTTAGATGCTTCTTTCAACAAACTGTCCATTACATTCAATTGCTCCTCCAGGTCCTTTCCTGTCTCTGCCAGAATTACAATGTCATCAGAAAACGCAAGGTTTTTTTCTCACCCCAACTTTAATTCCTTCTGCAAGTTTCTCCTAGCTTTCCTTTATAGCTTGCTCAATTTACAAATAGAACAACATTGGAGAAAGGTAAAAGTCGACCACTGTACGAAACAAGAGCTTTGTTTTATCACTAAAATTAGCATATAAGGTCCGTGTGAACCACCGTTACTCCCTGCTATAAAGCCTTGTTCCCTGGCCCAAACTGAGAACTGACTCGTTTCAAATTACTTCAATAACAGGAAGTTAATACTACAGTGGTCAATATACATAGCAGCTCACACGTTGTTACACGCAGACATTAATAAGCAAACCACCACAATTAAAGTTATCTTAGAAAGTTGCCTAAGAAAACATTTAGGGCGCAACGGAATTTAGACGCAAGAAAAATTGCATCTGAGCTCATGCTCAGCACTTGTGAAGAACAATATTACATAAAAGAGTGAAGGTGCCCTAAAACTACAATTTGTAGGTAACTTACGGATTATGCTGAACTTAAACTTGTTTATTCAGATAGAAAACAAGCAAAATGGGGAAGCAATTTTGTTAATACAATAAAAATTCATCTCTTACATGAATTAATGCGGACGGTGCCCAGCCTAAATTGTACATGATTTAAGGTTACTGGGGGGAAGGATTCGCAAACAACACTCATTCGCTCACACACACGCAATGCCACAGCGAAACTCACCAAAATCAGCGTGCTGAGACGAGGCTGAAGCAGGCGCCTCTATCGTAGGCGAAATTCAACAAGTCGGAGGTAGGACAAAACACAATATACAAAAACACTTTGAATCTGGCTCTGGTCTGTCGTGCCTGTTTTGAGATGGTGCGTTTGTATAGCCAAGTTAAATTACATCTGAATTGGACCGCGATCAAACACGCTAACTGCGACACAAGGCTACGTTATATGAACGCACTCCACTGAAGGTGAAGTGGTTGAAAATCGGACTCATTATACAAAATCAAGGTGGATTCTTAAGTTGCAGTCTGTTAGAAATAAATCGATCTAGGTACTGGTTTTATAAGAGAAGTGGAGTGAATTCATGCGGCTAGCAGCAAACCCCGGAAGTCGGAACTCGGACCCACGTGGTTCCGAAAACCGATAAAATTGAATAAATTCAGTTTCCGAAAAATAAAGAAAATTAACTACAGCATGCAACCCATAGAAATTCTTAGAATTATATAAGGAAGCGAATGAAATACAGCTACACGCGATAGGGGGCAATTACAGCGACGGATGAGGTCCTATGTCAGAAAAATCTCAAAAATAAAATAATTACAAAGTCTGAAAAATAAAAATAAGAATTACGGCATACAACCCATAGAAATGCTTAGAATAACATGAAGAAGCGAAAGAAATGCATTTACACGCTATAGGGAGCGCTTACAGAGACGGATGAAGTCCAGTCAAAAAAAAAGAAAGAAAAAATTCTCGTAAAATTGAAATAATTACAAAGTCGAAAAAATAAAATTAAGAATTACAGCATGCAACCTATAGAAATGTTTAGAATTACATAAAGAAGTTATTGAAGTAGGTTGTACAAGGCTCAGAGAGAATTACTGACAAAGACAGAGTGCATAATACAAGCGGGAGAAGAAATAACAAAATTAAAATAGGCGGGAAGAGAAGATCGCGAAATATTAGTGGAAATCAGACGGATACCCGCATAGTTACTTGCCTGATGGGCATCTAACAAACAAGAATGGAAGCTGAAGGCTTTGTTCCATGAACCAACCACGTGGAACACCTATCACTCACGGAAGGAAACGATGAGAAGATTTTTACATGCACTGTACAAAAATGAACATATCACGTATTAGAAATCGGGCCCCACAAAGCTAGAAAGTATATACACAGAGTTCATACACCGCCACATGATCACAAAAGGTTTTAACATACCAGGCCGTTATCAAACTGCAACTAGAATCACACACACCGCGTTTATCTATCGGAAATCACTGAATTGAAAACCGAGAACAAATTTCCGCACACGATCGGAGAAAATATTCCAAAAAAAGATTATAAGTTGACGAGTCTTAGTTAAACGTTCTGGACAATGAAACGCTACCATCTCCCGGACACAAGAGGAGAACCAAACTTATATCGCCAGACGTCTATTATAGAATAAAGACCCAGCGGTCATGAGGCGGGAAACTGCTACCGGAAGTTGGAAACCCCAAGAAACAGCGGTGGTGGGGGCAGAAAGAGAGTAGACTCGTGATGAGGGAAGGCTCACCGACTAGCTTGCAACCAAAGGGTGTGGAAACCTCTGTGGAGGCATGAGCAGCTATCGACACTGAGCCAGAGAGAACGATGCAGCCGGCCGCGGTGGCCGAGGGGACTAAGGCGTTCCAGTCACGGTCTGCACGGCCACTACGGTCGGGGGTTCGAATCGCCCCTCGGGAATGGATATTTGTGCCGTCCTAGTTCGTAAGTAGTTTATAAGTAGTTTGTAAGTTTAGGGACTGATGACCCCGTAGTTAAGTCCCATAGACTATACAAACATTTGAACATTTTTAGAACGATGCAAAGCTGGCTACTCCTACCCACATTCAGACAGCCATAGATTCTCGCACCCACTTGAACGTAAAACAACTGCACATTCTCACAGGGACAGTGGCGTAGCGGAGAAGCCGTACTTTTGCCACATTAATTAATATAATGGTAAATTATTAACATAACAAAATAAGAAGAACCTAGCAATATTAACTAATATTTTAACACATGAAAAGAGTCGGGTTCAAGTTTTAACAAAATGATAATCTAGCAACATTAAATAAATTATAACTTTACAGAAATATACAAAAATATATGGAAGACGACAGACGGTCGTCTTTCAAAGGCTACAACCCTGTATTACACCCTTCCCAATCTCTGCATCCCTTTTATGCCCGTCAACTCTGATAACTGCTGTCTGGCTGTTGTACAAGTTGTAAATAATCCCCCTTTCCCTGTATTTTATCCTTACTGACTACAGAATTTGAAAGAGAGTGTTCGAATGAACTTTGTCTAAAGCTTTCTCCATATGTACAAAAGCTAGATATGTAGCTTTGCCATTCCTTTGTCTGTCTTCTAAGATAAGCCGTAAGGTAAGTATTGCCTCCCGTGTTCCTATACTTCTCCTGAATCCAAACTGGTCTTTCCCAAGGTCGGCTTCTACCAGCTTTTCCATCCTTCGGTAAATAATTCGTGTTAAAATTTTGCAACCATGACTTATTAAACTGATGGTTCTGTAATTTTCACACCTGTCTGCACCTGCTTTCTTTGGAATTACTACATTTTTCTTAAAGTCTGAGGGTATTTCCCCTGTCTCGTTCATCTAACGCACCAGGTGAAATAGTTCAGTCATGGCTGGCTCTCCCAGAGACTTCAGTGGTTCTGAGTGAATGTCATCAACTCCAGGGGACTTGTTTCGACTTAGGTCTTTCAGTGACCTGTCAAAATCTTCTCTCAGTATAGTATCTCCTATTTCATCTTCATTTACATCGTCTTCCCTTCCTACAATATTGTCTCTAAGTCCATTTCCTTTGTAGAGCTCCTCTATATACTCTTTCCACCTTTCAACTTTCCCTTCTTTTCTGAGAACTAGTTTTCCATCCGAGTTCTTCATTTTCATACAGCTGCTTTTCTTGTTTCCAAATGTTTCTTTTGTTTTACTGTAAGCGGTATCTATTTTTACCTTATTTATACATTCTTCTACAATGTTGCATTTGCCTACTAGCCACTCTTTCTTAGCTACTTTGCACTTCCTGTAAATCTCATTTCTTAGTCGTCTGTATTCCATTTTGCCTGTTTCATTTAGTGCGTTTTTATATTTTCTTCTCTCATCAATTAAATTTAGTATTTCCTGTTATATCCAAAAGTATTTTTAGGTCTTGCCTTTTTACCTACTTTGTCCTCTGCTGCCTTCATTATTTCATCCCTCAATGTTACCCATTCTTCTTCAACTGTGTTATGTTCCTCAGATTCTGTCAATTGTTGCCTAAATCTCCCTCTGAAATTCTCAAGAACTTCAGGTTCCTTCAATTTATCCAGGTCTCATTTCCATATTTTCTTAGCTTTTTGCAGTTTTTTCAGTTTCAGCCTACAATTCATGACCAACAATATATGGTCAGTCTACATCTGCCCTTGGGTAAGTCTTACAGTTTAAAACCTGTTTCCGAAATCTATGTGTTACCATTATAAAATCTATCTGGTACCTTCCGGTGTCTCCTGGTTTCTTCCACGCATACAACCTTCTTTCGTGATTCTTAAACCAGGTGTTTGTTATGATGTTACGTGCAAAATTCTACCAGGCGGCTTCCTCTTTCATTCCTTTAAACGTTCAAACGTTTGTAGAGTCTAAGGGACTTAACTACGGGGTCATCAGTCCTTAAACTTACAAACTACTTACAACTAAGGACGGCAAAAATATCCATGCCCGAGGGGGGATTCGAACCCCCGACCGTAGTGGCCGTGCGGACCGTGACTGGAGCGCCTCAATCCCCTCGGCCACCGCGGCCGGCTTCATTCCTTTAGCCCAGTCCATATTGACCTACTATTTCTCTTTCCCTTCTTTTACCTACTACCGAATTCCTGTCTCCCATCACAATTAAGTTTTCCTCTCCCCTAATTGTCTGAATAATTTCCTTTACCTCCTTACACATTTCTTCGATCTCATCATCATCGGCAGAGCTTGTAGGCATATATACTTGTACTACTGTGGTCGGTGTTGGCTTTGTATCTATCTTGACTATGATAATGGGATCACTGCGCTGCTCATAGTAGTTTACCCGCATTCCTATTTTCTCATTCATTATCAGACCTACTCCTGTAATACCTACAACTGATTTTGTATTTATAATCCTGTATTAACCTGACCAAAAATCCCTTTCGTCATTCCACCGAACTTCACTAATCCCCACTATATCTAATTTCAACCTATCCATTTCTCTTTTTAAATTTTCTAACTTCCCTACCCGATTTAGGAATCTAACATTCGACGCTCCGATCCGTAGAATGTCAGTGTTGTCTATCCTGATGACAACATCCTCCTGAGTAGTCTCCGCCCGGAGATCCGAATGGGAGACTATTTTACCTCCGGAATATTTTACCCGAGAGGATGCCATCATCATATGTTCATACAGTAGAGCAGCATGTCCTCGTGAAAAGTAACGGCTGTAGTTTCCCCTTGCTTTCAGCCGTTTGCAGTAACTGTGTGGCAAAGCCACATTAGCTGATGCTACAAAGCCAGGTCAGTCAATTATCCAGACTGTTGCCCCTGTAACTACTGAAATGGCTGCTGCCCCTCTTCAGGAACCACACGTTTGTCTGGCCTCTCCACAGATACCCCTCCGCTGTGGTTGCACCTACGGTACGGCTATCTGCATCGTTGAGGCACGCAAGCCACCCCACCTCGGCAATGTCTGTGGTTCAAGGGGGTGGGGGGACTGATGACCTAGCTGTTTAGTCCCCTCAAAACAAACAACAATCAAGGGGGTGGGTTATTACATATAAAAATAATTTTGTACTATTTTATTAAATATTATTCAATTTTTTATGTACCTAATTTTACATTATTTGTATTTCAATAGTTTTTTGTCGGAATAATTGCAAAAATGATGTAACTATAGGAGAACCTAAAGTGAGCCGTAAAACACGAGAGGGCGGTTTTTTTTCTTTTCTTTTTCTTTTTTTTTTCTTTTTAATGGATTTTCTCGCACATTCCTTCTACTGGTTTATATGCTCTGTATAGGGTGTAACCACATGCAGGTCTGACAATGACGGGGTACACAGCGAATGATTTCATCAATCACAGTTTGATACAAAACGTCCCTTCTTTGTGCATAGATGCCCGCAGGTCTTGGATGCTGGTTGGTGGATGCTGCCGTACTGCACCCGTTTCGCTAGTGCATCCCAAACGTGTTTTCTGCCACTCAAGAAAACATTAACCACTCGTTTTTATGAGGTCGAGCATGATCGTCAATCAGTACGAAGTCTGAGTCCACTACACCTCGCATCAACCGCACATGACCTCGTCCCCCCTGCTATCGGTCTCTTTCCACAATGTTTCGATCCAGAAATCGTGTTCCACATTCCATACATATCCGTTGTTAATCACTCTCCAGATCAAATCTAGAGTCATCTGTGAAAAAAAAAAAAAGAAACATAATTGGCCCACTACTCCATCGTCCACGAGGAAAATTTAAGGGGAACAGAGGTTTCGGACAGCAGTGTATTAGGGCTAACACGATCGCCAGAAGGTGAACTCCTGACAACGCTAAACGGAGATGCAGCGTACCAGATTAGATTAGATTAGATTAGATTAATACTTGTTCCTTAGATCATGTATACGACATTTCGTAATGATGTGGAACGTGTCAGTTTAGTAAATTTTGTCTATACTTGACAATCTATATTTTAAGAATTTTTTTGTACAATTTTTTTTTTATTTTTTTTAATATATTTTTTATGTTTTATCTAAAAATTCATCTACATTGTAGAAGGAGTTGCCATTCAGAAATTCCTTTAATTTCTTTTTAAAGTTGTCAAGCTGGCGTTTCATAATTTATAATCATTAGCTTGCTGATCCTCCTGCAGTGGAAGTTTCCGTCAGTAGCATAATTAAAGGTTGTAATGTTACCTTTACGTTTAGAAACTAACATTTAATTTACTTGGCTACCAGATATGGATTTGTTGATTCCATTTACTTTATTAAAGACTTTACGAAATTTCATTGCTTATTTCGAAATTTGTTTTTTTGACCAGGAAATGGTCTCGTTTTTATCTGATGAGTTACGGAACCATATGTTATAGAAGGAACATAAGGAAAATATGCAGATTTTTTGGCCCACCTTAGGTTACGGTAGTAACACTAAAAGTGGGCCTTTGCGATCGCGTTTTGACAGCTCGAAATTTAAATGAAAATAACGTCTTAACCGTACATCTGACACCAAAATTGAATAAACGAATTTGTAAAGGAGAAAATTCGCTACAACGTTGCTCTCTTGTGTTTTTTTCATATCTTGCATTGCTTCAGAGATATTTGCAAAAATTATGGCGATTTGACGATGTCTGTCTGTCCGTAACGTGTTCCCACTTTTTAGATCGGCACCAAACTTTACAGACATAAGTGTTTGCCGCCAGAGACCAGAACGTCCCTTTTTCAAATATTTCGGACGAAAATACGTTAGTAGCACTAAAAAACGCTGTTTGTAATTAAATTGTAATTGCTAATAAACCACTCGCCTGACACGAAAATTGAACAACCGCATTTGTAAAGGGAAAAATTGCCTACAACTTTCCTCTCTTATGGTTTTTTTTTTTTTTTTTTTTTTTTTCGTAGCTCGCACCGTTACAGAGATATCCGAAAAAATATCGACGATATGACACCATCACTCGATTTTACGTAAGCTAGGCGTTAGGAAATGTCACGTGACATCCTCGCCCAGAAATCTCTCTGGCATACGCCATCTTGCTTCCTGTATTTTGTGATTTTCTTATTATAACCAACGCGTTGTCATTTCAAAGCAGAGGCGCACTGAAGAATTAACAAAATCACGTCGGTCATTGTACGATAAATTATAACCTAGTGTCTAAAAATATCATTTTAGCAGTTAGCAACTGCTAGAAATAGTACGAGAATTAAGGAACAAAGTCGAAATTGTTCGCCGTGGTGTAGGGAGTAGTGCGTTATGTTCTAATGCCACTACTATTTTTTTCCGCCTTGGCTCCTAAAAGGGTTTCCGGCACTCTTATTAATTAAATGGAACTACCTTCTACAATGTTTAGATTGTGCAGATGTGAGAGTGCTTCCTCTAAAATGTGCGTTTGTTCTATTTCATGGACATGCCGTCAAATACGTAACAACTGGAACACAGCTCCTCACAAGAATTTGCCCAACAACGGGGAGGATACTGTAATAATGAATATTCTGAAGAACGTGCTGATACTGGTAGTTTCATACATGTATGGAGTCCTACATTTCTGTGGCAACTGTCGTTCCTTATTGAAACGGAAGGTAAGTGTATACATTCAAAAATATTACCTGGTTTCTTTTGGCCCACTTTCGGTTACGGTAGTAACACTAATAGTGGGCCTTTGCGATCGTCTTTTGACAGCTCGAAATTTAAATGAAAATAACGGCTTAACCATTGATTTGACTCGAAAACTGAATAACCGAATTTGTAGAGGAGAAAAGTCTCTAAAATTTTTCTCATTTATGTTTTTCTTCATATCTCGTATCGTTTCAGAGATATTTGCAAAAATAACGGCGATTTTGGGATGTCTGTCTGTCCGTAGCGTGTTCCCACTTTTTAAGTCGAACCGTTCAACCGATCAGCACCAAATTTTACAGACATAATTCTAGGCCGCTAGAGACCAGAACCCCCTTTTTCAAAGTTTTCGGACAAAAAATACATTAGTAACACAGAAAAAGCCGTTTGTAATGTAATTTTGTTTGCAAATAAACCGTTCATCCGACACGAAAATTGAATAAACGAATTTGTAGAGGAGAAAATTCTCTACAACTTTACTCTATTATGTTTTTTCCATATCTCGTATCGTTTGAGAGATATTTGCAAAAATAACGGAAATTTGACTCCCTCCATTGAATTAACGGAAACCAGCCGTTCGGAGATGTCATGTGACATTCCTCGCCCCGAACTCTCTCTGGCATACGCCATCTTGCGTTGAGTATTTGATGATTTTGTCATTGCAACTTACACGTTGTCATTTCAAAGCAATGGCGCACTGAAGAATTAAGAAAAACAACGTCGTTCTTCGTACAATTAATGATAATCTAGTATCTAAAAATGCCATATTAGCATCAGTTAACAACTCCCATCAATAGTACGAGATTGCCGGCCGCGGTGGCCGAGGGGACTGAGGCGCTTCAGTCACGGTCTGCACGGCTACTACGGTCGGGGGTTCGAATCCCCCCTCGGGCATGGATATTTGTGCCGTCCTAGTTCGTAAGTAGTTCATTAGTAGTTTGTAAGTTTAGGGACTGATGACCCCGTAGTTAAGTCCCATAAGATTTACAAACATTTGAACATTTAGTACGAGATTAAAGGTTGCATGCTGTAATTGTCAGCCGTAGTGTAGTGAGCAGTGCGTTGGACTGTAATGCTTTGGTCAGTGGTGCGGAACCCGCCACCACCCCAGTTTTTTTTCTTTTTTCCTAAAATGGTTTCAGGCACTCTTATTAATTAAATAGAGCTATGTTCTTCAATGTGTAGAGTTGTGCATATGTAAGAATTCTTCCCGTAAAATGCGTGTTTGTTCTATTTCGTGAACATGCCGTGAAATACGTAACAACGAATAGAACAATGGTCTTCTGAAGCATGTGCGCGTAAACTGGGAGAGTACTGTAATAATGAACATTCTGAACAATGAGCTGATACAGGTAGTTTCGTATATAAAGGACGTCCTAGATTCCTGTGGCAAGTGTAGTTCCTTAATGAAACGGAAGGGAAGTGTATACATTGCAACAAATTTATGGAATGTATTGAACGTCATTAATTAGAATCAATGCAGCTACTAAAATGTTTGTCTTTGACATGGTTGCCATGGACGATTTTAACGTAGATGGTATTACCTTTCCTATAGTTCAGATATGACTTCGTTCATGTTACTCTGTCCTATGCTAAAATGAAGAGCAAATATTCTATTTCAAACCGTGATTACGTGTTCTTTTACAGCTAAAATCACAAACGGAATAAGTGTGCTAATACTGAATTCCACCTAACTCTAGTACTTAATATATATACATAGTTAGTACTATCAATACGTCATTTACAAGTCATTATAACAGTGTCTCCTCAGTTTATGTACATGTGATAAAGAAGTATATGTTTACAATTCATTGCTATGTATTTCGTGGCATGTTCTCGAAACAGAAAAAATGCACTTTTCAGAGAAAGCGCTGTTACCTTTGAACAACTCGGAATCTTGCAGATGATAGTTCTGTTTAGTTAACAAGAGTGTGGATGCTTGCGATCTTTTGTTCATATTCGTTCTGAGTTGTTCGTTGAGAATTTTACTCATTTTTTTAAAACAAAGATAGCGTTGAACCAACACCGTCTGATGAGAAAGCCTGTGCACTGCCGTGCCACTTCACGTCACGCAGAGTAGGTCGCGATCGCGTAGCTCACTGGGTGACTGATGGGGCACAGCCCACCGCCTTACAGCGGCCAGCCAGTGATCGCGACCTACTCTGCGTGACGTGGCACGGGAGCGCACAGGTCTTCTATTCAGATGGTGTTAGTTGAACCGTCTTTCGTTTTCTTTCTTTTCATTAGTTCTTCGCTTTGAACAGGTACTTTGTGGGCGTTGGTGTGTTTTGTCCTATTTTGATCGTTTCGGATAACTCAGTTTTCTCGTTACAGAGTGCGTCGAGCTACCATACTGGCAACCCTCTGACCGAGCGCGCTGAGCCACCGCGCCCTAGCAAGTTCCGAACCACCGTCTAACATGTTCGTACATCAAAAACTAATTCCTCGCTTATTACGCTATGGCGAAAAGCTGCGAGAGTAATCCGTGATTCTCGTACCATCGATGGCAGGTGTTAACTAACTAACCAACATTAGATTATAATTCTTTGTGCTAAAAATGACGTGTTTTTGACAATCTTCAGTGCGTCATTGCTTTGAAATGACAACGCTCGAATTATAATAAGACAATCATCAAGTAGAGAAAGCAAGATGGCGTACGCAAAAGAGACTTTGGGGCGAGGGATGTCTCGTGACTGATTTACGAACGCCAAATGTACGCTGTGTTCCATCCAGGCTATAGTCACTCTTCCGAACGCCAAATGTACGCTACGTTCGTTCTAGGCTATAGTCATTCGTAACCAGTACAGGCAAAGAAAATAAACTTTGAACTATCAACGCAAGATAGGTGATAATATTTTAACGGAAAAATATAAGAAAATGTGGGAGAGATATTAAAATGACAGTTCAAAGAGGTAAAAGTTCAAAAAAGGGTATGTTTGTCCAAACTAAACTCAAATATCATATAATTTTGGCTGTTTGTTAAAATAAGTCAGAAAGAATATTACGTGTTGCGTGCATAGATATTACAACAATAGTAGAGTCGTAATCATATCATCAGAATTTTTTATTCTTCAGATTATTATTTTGGTCCAAAATGTTTGCAAAATCTTATAAAAATACAAATCTACTAAAGTGGACCTAAGACACATCAGTGCGATTTCTTTATTTTTGTGTCACCTATGTGTGACATGGTTCGTATTCCAAATAAAGATTTGACTAGATGCTTCAGTAATTCTGTAACACGATCCTTCCAAGAGTATTTGTGGTGTAATCCTAAGGGTTAAACAGTATTCTATTAACACCTTATATCTACTATTCGCCATATTTTAGACTTATTTGGGAGGGAAGAAACTTACAGTTTCTGAACTAATTATAAAATTTGAAATGGAAAAGTTAAGATGTATTGATCTTCGTAATGGCAGCATATTTAGTACGGCGCAGAAGAAATTTTTATTTTGGTTAATAGCTATTTATATCACATAATAACCTATCATGAAAGGATTTACAACACCTCTTGTAATCAACATCGATCAGACGTGAAAGTAGAAACCATTGGTACTGCATGTTTTTTTTTTTTTTTTTTTTTTTTTTATACAACAATTTTGCTATCTAACATTGTTTATTCAGACCATCATCTACACTGGTAATGGCATTTACGTTTTCACCTTCAGTCTGTGATCAAACTATCGTTATTATTTTATTAAAAATAGTGTTCGATTTGTATGTTATTTGTTCGCGAATGTGTTAAGAAGGTGTTACTCTTCATATGATCATGTATACGTCGGCTTTTATACCTGGTATCACTGAGTTTAAAACAGGCTCTCCCTTTGTGTTTCCTCTAAATACAGTAATATTTTTTGAGGTTATAACTATTGTGTTCCCGATAATCTACATTCATCTTGTGCAGCAATCCAGAGCAAATTCACTGCAGTAAAACAAATTAAATTAGGTCTCCGTGCAAATTAAAAAACGCGCGTGTTACGTGCGCCCCTGCGTTCTTGAGGCTATTGTAATTTATAATTAGCGCCAACGTCAACACAACCGTATCAAGATGGCACAATTGCCAGCTTGCTAGACAAGTTAAATAAAAGCCATTACGGGTCACCATGTACTCTGAACAATGAGGCTACGTTATTCGTACTTCTCTTTCCGAGACTAGTTATCGTTTAGCTTATCGAGGAAAGGACAGCATCTCATCAGCCATCCCTTCTGAAACGCAACTAATCGTTAAGTAAGATACTAATCTGACCTTAATCGCAATTTTTGTTCAGACCATACGTTATAACACTCACTTAGTGAAAAGACCGAAGTATTAGAGAAGACTATCCTTTTGTCTGGGCATTGACGTGAAATAACAGCAGAAACGAAAGATCATGGTGTAGTTTGCCTAAAGCTGACACGAAAGAAACGATTGTTAATCGCGAATTCCAAACGGAATCGGCAGTTATTTTAAATAAACCGTAACGCATGATCGGCTAACGGCTATGTTTTCGTACGAAGGATTTGTATACTCCATTAGTTTCGGAGAGAGGACGGAAAAGACACAGCTGCGTTGCGTATTTTTCATAGTAACATCCGCTGCCGGTGTTCTGTTTTCTAAATGAATTGTGCCAGAATGTTTTGCTACACCGACAACGAACTTAAAATTTCACAGAGCGGCAAATAAAAGCGTGCACAAACACAGACTCTTTATCAGCCGATCCCGGTCGCCTTACACATGAGTGGCAACTTCATTTCGGCTGGAATATGCAAGAGTTGGGATAAAAGATGGACTGGACCTATTGGGTTATGCGTCAACAAATTGAGTGAGCAAACAGAAAAGTATGCGAGCAATGTAAACACGGGCGTTCATTATGTCCAAGTGTATTCATTCATGCAGTTAACAAATTATAACAGAGCGCTCCTTTCCTTCGCAGGCACTTGGTAATGCGGCGCAGCTGTTCTGCCCAATCTGCTACCGATCTCCGCTTTTTTGACACGCGAAGTAATCCTGCATGCACTAACTGTTTACACAAGCAATAAAAATCGGAGGAAGAAAATATCTGTTTCCCGTTATTGTCTCTCTCGCAGAGGAGTAATGTTCAATGTAGAAATGGCCGTGTATCAGAAATCAACATCCCGTGATGCGACTGTTTACATTACAGCGTCAGGGTCGCCGCTCTTTGAAAGTCATATTCTTTGGCTTTTCTTACCGTTTGTGGTGCCTTTAATGGGAAGAAGACTTTAATATTAGTTGAAGTAACTTTTCCTTACGCTGCGTGTGGAGATTGACGAATTATATAAGATTGGTATCGAATGTACTAAGCCTCCCCATCGGCAATCTGCATGCAAAGAAGAAATAGTTAGATCAACAGTGGTGTCCTAAAATATATGGCAGTCGTCATACACGTTATTACTGCTAAGACCCTTAGATACATATTCATAGCTCCTTATCCTGGCTATATCATGCTACCAGACCTCGTAAGTACGCATTCGGATGGTGCTTCTGTTAAATCTGAGACAGTGATTCTTGTGTGTGGTTTGTTACTTTATGACAATAGGCATATTTGACGCTTGGCACATTTTATATATATATATATATATTTTACAATGCACTGAAAATGTAACTGGTCGCGTATTATTTTACAGCTCGATAAAGAAGCGTAGTACATCAACCTAGACAGCATGTAACAATTTTAGATATAAAAAGCAATTGAAGCAAAAATAACTTCATCTATGGCACTCATTCATCCCTAGTATGGAAGGACACAAAAATGGAGCCGGTCTTCCGTGTTATTCTATGTGTGCATTAAACATCGTTTTTCATGTACGTGGCCACTCCCCCACACTGAAAAAAAAAAACCTCCTGGAAAAACGGACACCTAATTACTCAGGGGACGCCTCCTGATTGTAACAATATTTAAGAAGTGTTCTGAAATAGCAACTCAACATCTATAGGCAGTTCACTAACTTCATCTTTAATATCTTGTATATTTTGATATAATGTGCTAATGCCTCTGTTATTTACCGAAATTGGTTCCTTTGTTAGAGGCGCTGCTTTTAAGCACGAAATACCTATCAGCAGACTTTAGGCTGAAAACGGTAACAGCACCTACCACAGGTATTTTCCCACGAGTGATTCCCCCACTAGGCTGTCACTTTAAATCTTCGCAAACCTTCCCTTGCCATACTTATTGAGGTGCAGGCCGTGCCTAGAGAAACGCGACCTGCCGAAAGGCTCAACTGGTATGTGAGCCATGCTATCTGCCATCATCTCCTTCCGAGCCTCATCTTACTACGCCTGCCAGCTGTAATAATATGAGGCCGATCATGAAGCTGAAACAGTTCCACCAAATGCACAGTCGTGGCACCAGTTTCAGTAGCTATCTCTTCCAAATCACCACCAATATCGTACTTCGTATTCCTATCAAGACTATCTGGAATGCCTTTGCCATTTCCTTAAAAATTTGCCTATGCAACATGGAGAGTTCCTCTGAAAATTACGAAATTGCAAAATATTCGGAAACTGTGTCAGTATATACCTCAAGAACACCTACAGTTTTATGAAGAAATACTGCAATATACAACCGGCAGCGATAAATATGAAACAAATGAGTCATAAATTAATATTTTCCAGTAAGTCTTGTAACACGTCTATGGTTTAAATAAATAGACACTTGTATGCCATTCTTGTGGCTGGTCGCTGTTTATAATTATAAATTTTGTAATAATGATGATCTTGTGTATGCTCTAAGTCTTATAATTGAATGATGCAATATGTAACATTGTAGTGATAATTCAATATGCTCAAGTGTGAAACAAGAGTAAGTGATAAATCAATGTTTATCTTTCCAGGTTTTCCGGTTTTTAATACATTGGTAATTGCAAATTATGTTGCACTATAAAGAAAATGAATGCGACATCATTGTTTTCTCTCATGCCTTATAATAATATTTTATAATTATTGGTTATTAATAAAGCCACTTTTGAATGTATTTATACGAGAAAAAGGAAGAATGATTTAAGAAAAGATAAGATTTTCTTTTCCAAAACTGGGTTGGAATCACTAATTCCCCCTTAGCATCTGGCGATTCAACTGTGGCTGTATCATATCGGTGAGCACTACTATTTCGCGGCACCACTGGATAATAAACTCGGACAGGACTACGTTGCACTGCCATGTCTTGCATAGAAGATGTGTGGTTGCAGGGTGACAGTTATCCTAATATTTTACTTGCCATGTATGTCGTCATCTTTAGCCACAGTGCAGTTTTTTTGGGTCAAAGTGAAGATAAGGACCGTAAAGACGTCACAGTAGGCCCACTACTGGTTTATGTAAAGAAGTATTTTTAACAGTTAGGCAAGTGATTTAATACGTGGAAAACAGCACTTACGTTTCTGGTTTTTAATTTTATATTGAAACCAGTGGGATAAACGTTAGGTAAATGCGAGCATTCTACATGTAGCACCACTAGCAACTGCTACTATTGCTACCTAACGTTCCATGCTACAGTCTCGAAAGACTGACTAACTGACAAAGGTGTAGATAATTTATTCTTTGTTTTTTGGAGGGATGGATGTTCATTTTCCTTCTGGGTGGGGTGGGGACAAGTTCTAACAGTTATCAACAAGTTAATTCAGAAAATAAGTATTTCTTTTTGGAAACTAGTTTGGAATGATTAAGGCCCCTTAGCATGTGACGATTAATGTTAATCTTATAGCCGGGCGCGGTGGCCGAGGGGACTGAGGCGCTTCAGTCACGGTCTGCACGGCCACTACGGTCGGGGGTTCGAATCCCCCCTCGGGCATTGATATTTGTGCCGTCCTAGTTCGTAAGTAGTTCATAAGTAGTTTGTAAGTTTAGGGACTGATGACCCCGTAGTTAAGTCCCATAAGCTGTACAAACATTTGTAAACATTTTGTTAATCTTATAATCTCTTTTCAAGACACTGTCAATTCCGTTCAGTTTCTCTACCAGGGCAGAATTACAATGACATCGGCAGACTGACAAGTTTTTGTTTCTTCTCACTGAACTTTAACTGTTTCTCCAAATTTCTCGTTGCATTCTTTCACAGCTTGCTCAATTTACAGATTCAATACCACTCCGGAAAGGCTACCACCCTGAAAGAATGACTACAAAACACAAACAGAATACACATTTTATGAAATTGTACTTTTGGGATTATTTTAGTAATGAAATCACTGCGGCGGAAATGATTATCTTTTAATAATTTCTTGGGCAACATATACTATTAACATGCTAGCGTGGTCAGTGCGCAGTTAATTATGAGGTGCAACCAATATGGATAATATTTCAGCAGTAGGCCTATCAAATAATGCAGTTAAAGGAATAAGGAGTCTTAAAGAAAGTAAATTGAAGTTAAATCACAGTAAAACTCAGTTATTACTGTTTCTAACACACAATTCATAAAAAACTGACATTTCAGGTACACAGAATCATCACGTGATCAATGACACTGAACAATTTAAATTCCTAGGCGTTCAGATAAAAAGCTATCTGTGGAAATCCCATGTTCAGGATATAGTTAAAATAAGTGGTAGTTCAACACAAAAATAGTCGACTTTGCTTATTTTCATTAGCTTATTATGTAAGGTGTCATTTCTTTGAGGGTAACTCCTCTGTGTCTAAGCGGATACTTATTGCTCAGAAAAGGGTTGTTGGAGCAATGCTTGCCGTAAGCTCGCGTACCTCTCGTTGATCCCTCTTTAGTAGTCTGGGAATTCGGAAATTGTCTTTCCAACACATATATTCTTTATTGTCGTTTGTTGTCAATAACATTTGGTTATTCCCAAGAGTTGGCAGCTGCCGGCCGCGGTGGCCGAGGGGACTGAGGCGCTTCAGTCACGGTCTGCACGGCCACTACGGTAGGGGGTTAGAATCCCCCCTCGGGCATGGATATTTGTGCCGTCATTAGAATTAGTTAGTTGATAAGTAGTTTGTAAGTTTAGGGACTGATGACCCAGTAGTTAAGTCCCATAAGTTATACAAACATTTTTGAGTTAGCAGCTTTAATTCAGTTACCACTGTACAGAAATCGAATCTGCATTTGGATTACACTTGTGCAGAAAAGTGTGCAGTATCCTACTGTATCTGTTTTTAATAAGCTGCAATAATAATTAAAAATGCTTGGTAGAATCCTCATACTTTCTGGACTAGACTTAAAAGTTTCCTTGTGGCTCACTCTATTCTGTCGAGAAATTCCTGCAAGAATTAAAAAGTTAATCAAACTTCTGCGCTGCTCCTTTTATTTATGTCTAGAACTGTCCTGTGCTTACGATTGCTTTATGCTCAACTTTATCAATTTTTGCTTCTTATATTTGTTCTTAGACCTGTCGTCTGCTTACTATTGCTTTTCGCTCAACTTTATCAACTACTACTCCTTTGGAGCAATCTGACTCGTTCCATGACCAAGGAGACCTGGTCCTCAATTCGGTCCTGCGGATCACGATAAATATAAATAAATAAATAAAATAAACGAACATTTGGTCTAGAGGCTAGCAGACGGCGACTTTCCAGATGTTCATCCATATCTCTTCTGTCTTGTGGGTATCGACAGCAGTGTTCCGTGAACGTGTGGCTCCCCTGCGTTACATCAAAGCCCCTACCAAATTCATTTATGCAGCGACATTAATGTCGGGCTAATATTTGAGAAACATTTCAATTAATTGAACTAAATATAAACCTGTAACAGTGCCATCTAGCAACTTTCATACAAATACATATACCACGGATTATAAGAAACTGTTTGTGAATACAAGACCCCATAGAGAATTTAAATAATAATAAGATGAGTATATGACGCCAGAAAAATTCCTTACCATGGAAAAGTTTCCAGCGGTATAAAAGTTTAGTTTTGTACGAAAGGCTACGAAAGTACTTTCGGATAGAGTATTAACCCTTTCATTCCCAGTGTTGTTCCTGGACAACAACGTATTAAAAGTTGATTTACACCGTATTTTGTGCATTAATCCTTAAAGCTGAATTTTTGTTGATGAACAACTTGCTTCTAGTACGACATTTTACTGCTTGGTACGCCGTGTAGCCACTTCTGAGGCATTAATGTGGCTGAGACTGTGAGCATGTGTGTAGTTCTTTTTATTTTATTCCAGCAGTGAATTGTCTTGTCTTTGGTGCTGTGGCGAAGATTGCGCTAGATTGTTGATCTGGCACTGTTAACAATCAACAAAATAACGTCCAAGTAATAAAATACCTCGATACAAACGTCTGTGTTGTGCATGAAATACATGACATAAAAAAAAAAATCAGTAGTTTGCCCAAAAATTTTAAGACACATATTTTGGTGTTTACTGCACTGTATTAATACAGAAAACACTGAATTTTAATTTTTCCAAAGCTGATTTTATTTTGTGGGACTGAAAGAGTTAAAAAACTGACACGTAAATAAATATGCTACTCAATGCCTGTACTGGACACAAATGTTTTTACACTTAGTCTTAGAAATTAAAGCGCTGCATGCTCTCGGGAGGGAGAATTTAGTTAGCAGCGGCTGGATATCGATTGGACGGTGGCAAGACGAGAGAATGGGCGATTCGATACGGGAGGGAGGAACGCTTCAAAGTTAGACGTCTACCCACACATGTTCAGGCGCAAATGACGCACACGCTGTCATTCGTCTGGTGACGCAACAAACACCAGCACAGCATTAACCAGTGAAACAGTTTTGGAGTATTCACTCACTGCTACTAATGAACCGTACCTTCCGTCTGTTTTTCTTTAGAAGCGAGTACTGACCTCTGATACAGAGAGCAAAAGAATTTTATTTCTTAGAGGTATCAGGAAATCGACATACATAATCGCGAAAGAGTGGTAGGCATACAACAGTCGTTACTTTGGCCCACAAAGTGGTCGCTATGCTTAGAGATGCTTTTCGTTCGTCCTCAGTACGAAATGAACGATGCAACTAAAAATCCCTCCAAATTTGACTAACGTACTGGAATATGGTTTTTAGTGGTAAATTTCTTCTGCTAACATATCGGCTATAGTGAGTCTGTTACCCAGAGGCGTCGCTTTTGTAAGATTGACATTTTCAGTGTTATTCATGATTATGTTCTAGTTAGCAACGAACAGCAACACAAAATTTTCGAAAACGTTCCTTTGTACTGGTACTGTCAGATAACTTTACACACATTCCTCTGATTATTTTGCATTATATAGTTACGTTATCACAAGTTCTATACTCTGTGGTGTCGACAGAGCTAAGCTGTCTAAACTCCGCCGAGGGGCGCCGTGCCTCAGCGCGCCCGGTCTGGGGGCTCCAAAAAAGAACACAAACAGCGGCCGCAAGGAACAGAGAAAATAAAAATAAAGTCTAAGGCGCCTTCTTGCGTAGAGCTCAGTTGCTCTCCGTCGGAAGATCGAGTCCTCCCTCGGGCATGGATATGTGTGTGTGTCGTTGTCCTTAGGTTAGTTTTAGTAGTTTCTAAGACTAGAGTCTGACGACCAAATACGTTCCATAGATTTACAAACATTTGAATATTTTTGTGTAAACTCTAGACGACCAGGAGGGATGTAGGTTTTTGGTTCGCTAAAGGAATCTCGCTTGTGATTTTTAGGAGTCGTAGGAGGACAACCAATTCTCAGTTTTCTTTTCACGCAGCCAAATCGTTATGACGTCATGTCTCCTTAACATTGCGTCCCACAATAATATATCTTTCTTGGAATGTACAGTGAAGTATTATGAAACTGTCTTTGAAATGTGTTACGAACAGAGCTAGTAGTAAAGATATTATAAATGAAATCCAGATGTGTGGTGTTGTGGTTATTCATGCGCCTCATTCTCTTATTATCCTTGAACTATGTGTCGAACTATCGTATAATAATAATGTTTGTAAAGTCTATGGGACTTAACTACGGGGTCATCAGTCCCTATAATTACAAACTACTTATGAACTACTTACAAACTAGGACGGCACAAATATTCATGCCCGAGGGGGGATTCGAACCCCCGACCGTAGTGGCCGTGCAGACCGTGACTGGAGCGCCTTAGTCTCCTCGGCCACCTATCCTATCGTATAATTTTGAAGATAAGTTCAGCTGTCTTAAAAATGTGTAACATAGTAGTTAGTAGTAAAGACATAATACATTAAAACCTGAACCGTGATGTGGACGCTTTTCATGATCGGTATTACTTATGACCTCATATCTCCTGAACTGTGTATCGTACTATGCTATGATGTAATTTCAAAGATACATTCATTGATATATTTGTATATTGTATGTAAAATATCTCTCTTGTTCCGTAGTGGTTTATTTTTAATAAATTGTAACGTCATGCCGATTGTGATAGTTATACTGCATGGGTATCGGATGAGTAGAAATTTACTCCTTTTCATATTCGGCGAGAAAATGTTTCGTAAAGGTTTGAAATATTGTTAAAAGTTTGTTGAAAGTCGCTAGTTGCACCATTCCTCAAATAATGGACGAATAAAGTCTCATTATTGACACGTTGCAGGATGCGGTAGTTTTTCACGCATATCAATATTTATGACGTCATCTCTTCAGACTTATGTACCTCAAGTAATTCCTACCGACACAGCGATTATTGCCTGACAGTAAGGAATGTGTGTAGCACGTTTGATTGAAATTGGTCCAGAACATTATAAGGAGATATACAACACTTTAGCAGAATGCCGCAGTATTTTTGGCGCACTTGATTATTTATGACGTCATACCACTTAACTATGTGTCGTAGATGGCTCTTATCCCCAGAGTGTTCCTCTTGTTTGGATGTTAAGTGTGCAAAATTTCGTTCTGATCGAATTAAAAATATAGATTTTTATGAATTACAAATAAATAATCAAACTCAGGGACACGATATTCAAAGATATTGAAAGACGTGCAGCCTCCCTCCAGCTCTCGCGTGGTTACTGCACAGAAAAAAAAAAATAGTTTGGGTTCCATCGTTTTGACACAAACGACGAATGTCAAAATGTTACCATTGGCTGCTCCAGCCTCAGGTAACTTAATTTTTTTAATGTCTTGTAAAACCTTGCCTTAAAATAACGGTTGCATAATAATAAAATTTGTATAGTTATTATTATGTAATAAATTTGATTCGTTTATTTTCGAGGCTAGCGGAAAATACTTCACTACATAATCGAGCTGTGGTTGTTGAATGAATAAGTGTTATTGTTATTTATTTGGCAGTTGACCGTATCTGCACTCTCTCTCTCTCTTGCCACGCAGATAGCAGGCGGCGCTTATCAATGCGAGCGCAATTTGCGCGCCGTGTCGGATGCGGCAGTCGAGTGTATTGTGTCTCAAGAACAAGGCCAGGCCGGCCATTTGGTATTCAGAGATACTGCATCTGGCCGCATTAACAGGACAAGCACAGCTGTTGTCTCGCCCCTCGCTGCCCCAGCCAACGAAGGCCGCTGCTAAACCTCAAAACGCACAAATCTTCTTGCAGTTCCGTATACTGTCCATAAGATAATACTCACCACCCGCCACACACTCCATCAGACGATTTGCCTGCCCCTTGCGATCCCCAGACTTTTTATAAGCATAAGTTCATGCTTAAAGTAAAATAAAAGATGAAAAGGATAACTTATGTTTCGATTGACCCCATCACGTTACTTAGTAACTACAGGTAACTCGATGATAAAACAACCAACATATTCCGAAGATTTAAACGAACGTAATTTCTATATTAAAAATAATTGCAGATATCTCATGTGAGTTAGGCAGGGTGCTGTTTTAATTCCACATTTTTGTATCTGGTACTTGATGAAGCCGTATAGTAAAGTATGCCAATCACACAAAAGCCCCCCCCCCCCCCCCCCCCCCGCCAACGGACCAGTTTGAAGTTGTTGTGTCTCTGCGGTTTGTAGATATCAGATTCCGGTGGTGGGCAGTGCCTAGCAAGGATGTGGACTGCAACTAAAAGAGTTGATTAGTCCACACGAACTAATTATTAGATGAAACAAATACTTAACTTTGATGTGCTTGTGTTGTTACAATTTCTTCTTAGCTATACACAGTTCTCGCTACAGAGTGGTGTGCCAACTTGTGTTAAGATTGCTAGCTCTCATGTGTAGTATTCCTGGGGCTGCCTCACATTGACAGATCTCCCGTGCCGGCATATCTAGGCGAGTCCCCTTCTTCGCGAGGTAAGCAAGAGCTACCGAGACTACGGAGCGACGCCAGGCCTTCTAGGGACTAAGGGCGTCATAACCACATTTGTAGGCTGGGAGCTGGAGTCTTTCCCACTTCAGTTGACCAACTCTTGGTTGCCACAATTGTCATATGGAGAGATGCATTGACGTGAGGCTAAAGGAAAAATGAAGGAAGATCGTCGTTTAACTTCCTGTCGACACGGTAGTTATTAGAGATTCACACGAAGAAGCGGCAGTTGTCCTGTGAGTCATAATTTGTCGAGCATTGCGCAGTAGGCCTCCCGTTCCACAGTGATAGAGGAACGAGCTGTCTCATCAATAGGCAATGAGTTCTGGAATTGGCAGAACTGCATGGCTGACGCTTTCGGTTCTGGTTGCTCACCAGCTTTCGTCGCTTGCAGCAATGCGTGTCTTGTTTGGACGCATTTCGAATGAGCGTCGCCATACTTCTCATTATCAGACGTGCGTCTGAAACGCACAAATATCACCCTGATCCCTTGTCTATATGTCGGAGTCACGCTAAAACAGCAGCAAGGCTCTGAAACGAAAACATTTTATCGCCCTTTATACTATGAAATTATAGCACAAAGATATACCCAAATAAGTGGACAATACAAGAATAATAAAAAAGAAAAACTATCAGGCAAATGGCAATTTGTGTGCGGATACAAATACCCGGCCGATTCCTTTCGGGAATACAGTGGAAGCTGCGAGTAAGTTATAAGTAATGTTAGGAGACACTACAATCGTAGTGTCGAATAAGTTGAGGATTTGGACAGGATGCGAAGCGGTCTGGATATCGTAATGGGTTAAGGCGACCGCTGGTTCAAAACAGGAAACCAGGCCTCGAATTCTGATACAGAATAAAATTTCAACTTTTTAACTGAATTTATTTCATTGCCCTGTAACCACTAATACGTCTGAATATTTAGAATTCGTAATAATTACTAAAACTACAATTCAAGTCAGACACATGTATTGATACATGTGTTTTAAAAATGTAGCCGATCAAATTCAGATCGTAAGATAAACATTTATCTTGAATCTGAATAAGGAATCACATGCCGACCTCCAAGTGCCGCATTTTCTCTTCACCCTGTATCTTGCACAACAAATGCAGACGTTTTTTCCGGGCTCACTCCTCCGAGGCTACCAATTAATCTAAGGGAATTTCGTGTACTCCAGTAGATTTCATTCACTTATGTGTATTGTTAAATTCATCTCGCAGAAGCCCTCCTGTCTCATCTTCGTTTGTTCTGGCATCTCTATCTAAATATTGTCCTCCAGTATGTTTCTCTTATGTATACCCTCCATGTTGTTTTTTACCATTATCAAGTTCTACTTCCTTCCTTACTAATGAAAAAAATGTTCAAATGTTTGTATAGCTTATGGGACTTAACTACGGAGTCATCAGTCCCTAAACTTACAAACTACTTATGAACTAACTAATACTAAGAACGGTACAAATATCCATGCCCGAGGGGGGATTCGAACCCCTGACCGTAGTGGCCGTGCAGACCGTGACTGGAGCGCCTCAGTCCCCTCGGCCACCGCGGCCGGCTAACTGCGAGTTTACAAAAAAATTCGGTCTGATACCGTATTTTCGAAAGGTAAGTTATACAATTTCGTTTCTATCTCATTAGAATACAAAAAGTGCGGACCAATGAAATCGTCAAACTCTAGGTAGCATACAGTAATAAGTGAAAAAATGGAAAGAAATAATAAAAAAAAATTGCGATAGGTGTTGAAATATTGCGGGTGTAAAACAATAAAGTATAAAATTATAAATATAATGTACTAAAAGGCTAAACGTAAAAATGTATAAAATTCTTATTATAAATTTGTTGAACACCGAATGTAAAATAGTAAATTATATAAGCAAAATTATAATAGGGAAGTTAATTGCTTCCGGCCTGCTTCGTACCGTTGTGTGGCCTGCAGTTTTTCCTTTATTTATTTACGGACTGTAGAAGTCATAGGGTAGTAAGTGGTAAAGGGTATCTACTATTAATTTCCTTTCCTTATACAGCAAAGAAAATACGAATGCCTATAGGCCTCCGTATGACCTCTAATTCCTATTACCTTATCTTTGTGGTCCTCACGCGGTACGTTGTTGGCAGCATAATATTTCTGCAGTCAGTTTCAGATGTTATTTCTCTCAAGTATCTCAGTAGCGTTCCTCTAGTCTAGAAGCAAGTTTCCTTTTATCCAGGAAGTCCCACTTGGGTTACCGCAGTGTAGACTGAGTCACAGAGTGGGACACTCGGACAGGGATTGTAGGGCAGGACGGAATAATGAGAGCAGGAGGCCGTTAAACGGCAAGAATCGCCGTCTCGGGCTCCCGTTAAGCTTCCATGCAGAAAAAAGCACGCAAAGGCGGATTGTTGGATATTAGGGGCAACAGGGGATCGGACGTTAAAATTTGTAATAGATACGGGTGCCGATCAGTGGCAAGTATGTTGAAAGTAGGGAGTGTCGCCCTCGCAGGTTTAAGTTGAGTTGGAGGTACTGCGATACGATCACCAGACTGTACGACGTTGGTGTTTTCAGTTAATTGTACGCAATTTGAGGAAACGCTAGAAGTGTTGTCAAGAATATGTGACGGGTGTGACGCGATTCTGGGACTTGAATTTCTCAATAAACATCACGCTATAATCGATCTCGGTCAGCTAACGATGCAACTTGATGGGGTCTTATTTCCATTAGGTGGCACAGCTGCAAAGGACTTACCGCTGGATGATTCTCCGAATTGCAAGGAGGAATCATCTAAACTGCAAGCAATGCCTTTGAGAATAGATTCGCGTGATAAAGTACCTTTGGGTACAGGGAAGGTGCTCTGGGTAGGTGTGCATACCGTCTTACCTGCGGATACATTGTGTTTAATAGAGCTTCTAGAGACGAACGGCACACTATTTTGTGCGGAGAAGCATAGTAAAGATTGAGGAGATCCATGGGGTCGAAAAAGTACCGGTACTAGTAGATCATTTTGGAGTTGACGAAAGGAATATTGTTGGTGACAATTAGTACGTTTGAGGAGGAAGATTTTAACTGGTCAGCAACGACCATTACGTAACATAGTATTCCGACGGGTGACAGCCCACCGGTTTATAAGAAATCTTATAGGGTGGCGCGACACTTGAAACCGTTGCTGGACGAATTTATAGAGCAGCAATTACGGGATGGGATTATAGAGTATTCTGATTTCCCATACAGTGCGAATATAGTAATAGTGCCTAAGAAGTCAACTGATGGGTCAAAACGGTATAGGTTCTGCTGCAACTATAGACACCTGAATAGTCAGATGGTGTCAGATTTTTATGCACTGCCGAATATTACAGACATTATCGATTAGCACAGTGGCTACCATCAGTTGGAGGTGGCAGAAGAAGACAGGCACGAAACAGCATTTTCCACGCCTGGTGGGCACTGGCAATACAGGAGAATTCCCAGAGACTGCTGGATGGTTGTTGCGAGGATTGAACACCCGGGAATGCTGTGTCTATTTGGATGATATAATTGTATTCGCTAAGGATATTGAAGAGCATGCGACTTGGTTGCGTAGAGTGTTCCAGAGGCTTGGGGAGGCCAGGTTAATGATAAATTTAGAGAAATGCAACCTTTTGTTGCTATCATCTGAATAGGCCTCCTAGCAAGTTCTAAAATAAATAAATAAACTGGTTAATCTTGCCACTTGCAAGGGTATGGAAACAAGGAGTTTTCTCAAATTTCCCGCTATGATTTAACACATTCACAGGAGGCATGCAAAGGAAGATTTACCACGCGAGCCATCAAATTTATATCCGGGCGGCTGATGCGACCCAGGGGCAGCAAAGTGGTGTGAAAGGACACAAAAATATTACTCGAGAATGGGATTTGCATTACTGATCTTCGAATTACAACTAGACATGACACGGGATCACAAAATATTACAATGCCCGTCTAAGTGGTGAACTTACGCGATCAGTGTAGGCCCCACACAAAAACCAAGTTACTGAAATTTAATTTAAAATAATTATCACCACGCTGAATTTACTCTTCTACGGAATTTGGGTATGATTAAGTGAATACATTACGTCTGGCAACATTATTACTAACCCGTGGGCCTATCGTCATAGCACACAATCATAACAAAGCAAACCTAACAAAATTTACGAAAATCTGCCAGTTAACTCTAAATTGTACGTAATCACTATAATACTATTGCATGAGCAGGGTAAGCAATTGCAACAGACCCTCTGTTACCAGACTTACTATGTACTGGCCACCACCTGGCACAGTGTACACCCTGATCACATTGCACAAAGAGATCCGTCATAATAAAACAAATCGAAAACACACGAGGATCAAATTATGACTAATAAAAGACTACTATTGCACCAACTGGACTCACAAACTACAAGTTACCCATTTAGCGCGCAAAGTCCTAGTTACAAAGAAAATCAGTGTAAATTTGAATATTGACCCTAAAAATGAATATGTACCCGAAACAACTATAAAAACCCGTTCAACGAACTAATACTCCCCATGATAGTGTAACAAATGACCGACTTAGCAGCAGCTTTAACCCACGACAAAGCACACACCATCTCGATCTGGTTCTATCACGTGAAATCCCAAAAAAACTGTTAAAATTGATACCTATTGATTACATCCCCTAACAACCGGAGGTGAAAGCGTCACCATGAGCAACATTGCTGAAGATTCTCACCAAATCGTTACCAAAACCTCCACGACACCAGCGAGCAGCTTTCCTCACGTCCGCACTCCACCAGCCCAGGAACGGATCTCTTTCTCTCCATAGGCGCCACCAGGGCCAACCGTCCCCTCTTCAAATTCGCGGTGGCGGAGCGCCCTGATTGGCTGGACACCGAGTGTCCGTTATTCCACCGCCTTCGCAAACCTCTGGCTTGACCAGATCGACCGTCTACTTCAAAGCTCAAACAAAACCTCTGCTGCTAGGCAGTCCTTGGCACCACTAACTACATAGCCACAACCAAAGATTATAATATTGCCCACGTTATCAACACCCAAAGAAATATTATTACATTCCACTCGCACTCCATAGCACACAAGGATGGGGGAAATAGGAGAGTGACTTATAACAGAAAAGATATAAAATAAAGTGTACACCTTTGACATCTTTGTTTCTACAGTTGCTTTTACAGTCTGCAACACCTGCCACAAAGTGTTGCAAGCCATTCCCAAGTGAATCAATTCAAATTTCATTCGTTAAGTTGACATAATGCGACATCAGAGCAATGTAACGAAATGACAGTCTCGTTTCATCACTCTGCGTTAAAATGGCTTCTTGGCTTACGCGATCTGTCTAGTCGGCTAATCCGCTGGTCGTTTTGTTTGTCAGAGATGGAATTTTAAGTGATCCACAAGCAGGGAAAGAAAAATACGAATGCAGATGGGCTAAGTGAGAAAGTGGCATTCGTAGAGGCAATGGGAAGAACTGCGAAAGAGTGGCAGAAAGCAGAGGCAAGAGATCCTGAGTGTCAGAAGCATGCCTCTCAGGAGCAGTTTTGTAAGGAAGACGAAGTTTTATGTCGTAAGACCAGACTTGGGCCCAAAATAGTGGTGCCTGCAAACCTCAGACAAGAGGTAATGAGAGAGGCATATGATCATGTACTGTCCGGACACGGTGGACAGAGGACCACCGAGAGACGAGTGGCAGAAAGGTTTTGGAGGCGCACCAGGAAGCAAGATGTGGTCCAGTACGTCCGGAACTGTGTAGAGTGCAGACCTGAGCCGCCAGAAGGCACCTGTACAACCATTACCGGAAGCCTCAGTCCCATTTTCCCTAATTGGAGCCGACATCTACCGGACATTTCACAAAACACCACCCGGAACAAGTATGTCCTGGCGATTTTAGATCATTTTTCTCTTTACCTGGCAATGGTGAGTCTTCCAGACCAGTAAGCCAGGACGATTGAACAAGCACTCGTAAATAACTGGATACTTAAATTTGGAGTACCAGAGGCTATTATTTCGGACCAAGGCTCAAATTTCATGGTCGACGTGCTCAGGCAGCTCTGCCAGCTATTGAAGATAAAAAGGCTGCGCACAACCCCTCTGCATCCACAGGCAAACGGGCAGACAGAAAGGGTACACCGAACAATCGGTAAAGTGCTCAGCTACTACATCAATGAGCAGCACAATAACTGGGAAATGTACTTCCCAATGGTTGTGTCCTGCTACAATGCAAATACGCACTAGGAAACGGGTTTGTCGCCCTATGAAGTAGAGTTGTTGTTGTTGTGGTCTTCAGTCCAGAGACTGGTTTGATGCAGCTCTCCACCCTACTCTATCCTGAGCAAGCCTTTTCATCTCCTCATAAGAACGACAACCCACATCCACTTGAATCTGCTTACTATACGCGTCTCTTGGTCTCCCTCTGCGATTTTTACCCCACACACTTCCCTCCAACGCTAAATTCACAATTCCTTGATGTCTAAGAATGTGTCCTACCAATCTATCCCTTCTTTTAGTCAAGGTATGCCAGAAATTTCTGTTCTCCCCAATTCGGTTCAGTACCTCCTCATTAGTTACGCGATCCACCCACCTAATCTTCAGCATTCTTCTGTAGCACCACATTTCAAAAGCCTCTATCCTCTTTCTGTCCACACTGCTTATCGTCCATGTTTCACTCCCATACAAGGCTACACTCCATACAAATGCCTTCAGAAAGGACTTCCTTAGGCTTAAATCAATATTCGATGTTAACAAATTTCTCTTTTTCAAAAACGCCTTTCTACCCATTGCCATTCTGTATTTTATATCATCTGTACTGCGACCATCATTTGTTATTTTACTGCCCAAGTAACAAAACTCCTCTACCTCCTTTATTGTTTCGTTACCTAATCTAATTCCTTCAGCATCACCTGATTTTCTTACACTGCACTCCATTACCCTAGTTTTGCTCTTGTTAATATTCATCTTATATGCACCTTTCACCACACTGTCCATTCCGTTCAATTGCTCTTCCAGGTCCTTTGCTGTATCTGACAGAATTACTATGTCGTCGGCAAAACGCAATGTTTTTAATTCTTCGCCCTGAACTTTAATTCCTTCTCCAAATTTCTCCTTGCTTTCCTTTATAGCTTGCTCAATGTACAAATTGAACAACATTGGGGAAAGGCTACAACCCTGCCTTACTCCCTTTCCAACCACTGCATCCCTTTCATGCCCTTCAACTCTGACAACCGCTGTCTGGTTTTTGTACAAGTTGTAAATAACCTTACGCTCCCTATATTTTACTCCTGCTAGCTTCAGAACTTGAAAGAGTTTATTCCAATCAACATTGTCAAAAGCCTTCTCCAAATCTACAAAAGCTAGAAATGTTGGTTTGCCTTTTCTTAATCTATCTTCTAGGATAAGCCGTAAAGTGAGTATTGCCTCCCGTGTTCCTACATTTCTCCTGAACCCAAACTGATCTTCCCCGAGGTCGGCTTCTACCAGCTTTTCCATCCTTCTGTATATAATCCGTGTTAATATTTTGCAACCATGACTTATTAAACTGATGGTTCTGTAGTTTTCACACCTGTCTGCACCTGCTTTCTTTGGAATGGGGATTATAACGTTTTTCTTAAAGTCTGAGGGTACTTCACCTGTCTCATACATCTTACACACCAGGTGAAACAATTTTGTCATGGCTGGTTCTCCCAGAGACTTCAGTAGCTCTGACGGGATATCATCTACTCCAGGGGCCTTGTTTCGACTTAGATCTTTCAGTGCTCTGTCAAATTCATCTCTCAGTATAGTATCTCCTATTTCATCATCATCTACATCATCTTCCCTTCCTACAATAATGTCTCGACGTTCATTTCCTTTGTAGAGCCTCTCTATATACTCTTTCCACCTTTCAGCTTTCCCTTCTTTGCTGAGAACTGGTTTTCCATAAGTGTCCTTGATATTCATAGAGCTGTTTTTCTTATCGCCAAATGTTTCTTTTATTTTCCGGTAGGCTGTATCTATTTTTCCCCTATTTATACATTTTTCTACATCCTTGCATTTGCCTTCTAGCCATTCCTGCTTAGCCATTTTGCACTTCCTGACAATCTCATTTCTTAGTCGTCTGTACTCCATTTTGCCTGTTTCATTTACTGCATTTTTATACTTTCTCCTTTTATCGATTAAATTTAGTATCTCCTGTGATATCCAAGGATTCTTTGTAGGTCTTGCCTTCCTACCTATTTTGTCCTCTGCTACCTTCACTATTTCATCTCTCAATTTTACCCATTCCTCCTCAACTGTTTTATTTTCCCCTGTTTCTATCAATTGTTGCCTGAAGCTCCCTCTGAAATTCTTAAGAACTTCGGGTTCCTTCAATTTATCTAGGTCCCATCTCCTTATTTTCCTACCTTTCTGTAGTTTCTTCAGTTTCAGCCTACAGTTCATAATCAACAAGTTATGGTCAGAGTCTATGTCTGCCCCTGGGTATGTTCTACACTTCAAAACCTGGTTCCGAAATCTATGTCTTACCATTATAAAATCTATCTGGTATCTCCCGGTGTCTCCTGGTCTCTTCCACGTATACAACCTTCTTTTGTGATTCTTAAACCAGGTGTTTGTTATAACTAAATTATGTTCCGTGCAAAATTCTACCAGGCGGCTTCCTCTTTCATTCCTTTTGCCCAGACCATATTCACCTGCTATATTCCCTTCCCTTCCTTGTCCTACTACCGAATTCCAGTCTCCCATAACAATTAAGTTCTCCTCTCCCTTAATTGTCTGAATAATTTCCTTTAGCTCCTCATATATTTTTTCGATCTCCTCATCATCGGCAGAGCTAGTTGGCATATAAACTTGTACTACTGTTGTCGGTGTTGGCTTCGTATCTATCTTGACAATGATAATTCGATCGCTGTGCTGGTCATAGTAGTTTACCCGCATTCCTATTTTATTATTCATTATCAATCCTACTCCTGTGATACCCCCAACTGATTTTGTATTTATAATCCTGTACTCACCTGACCAGAAATCCTGTTCATCCTGCCACCGAACTTCACTAATCCCCACTATATCTAACTTCAACCTATCCATTTCCCTTTTTAAATTTTCTAATTTTCCTACCCGATTAAGGGATCTAACATTCCACGCTCCGACCCGTAGAATGCCAGTATTGTCTTTCCTGATGATCACATCCTCCTGAGTAGTCCCCGCCCGGAGATCCGAATGGGGGACTAATTTACCTCCGGAATATTTTACCCGAGAGGATGCCATCATCATATGTTCATACAGTAGAGCTGCATGTCCTCGGGAAAAATAACGGCTGTAGTTTCCCCTTGCTTTCAGCCGTTCGCAGTAGCTGTGTGGCAAAGCCACATTAGCTGATGTTACAAGGCCAGCTCAGTCAATCATCCAGACTGTTGCCCCTGTACCTACTGAAAAGGCTGCTGCCCCTCTTCAGGAACCACACGTTTGTCTGGCCTCTCCACAGATACCCCTCCGCTGTGGTCGCACCTACGGTACGGCTATCTGTATCGTTGAGGCACGCAAGCCACCCCACCTCGGCAATGTCTGTGGTTCATGGGAGTGGATGAAGTAGAGTTCGGAAGGAAAATGCCATCACCTTTCGATGTATTACGGAAAAAAGGAGGAAACGTCGGTGGGACGGTGAAAGATTTCTTGAAGATCATGAAAAAGGTATGGTTCAGAGTACAGAAAGCAAACACTAAGGCGCTGGAGCGACAGGAAAGGCTGGGGGATGCAGGAGTAAGATATCCGGACTATAAAGTCGAACAATGGGTCATACTATCCACGCCTTACGTGACGAAGGGAAAGACAAAGAAGTTAGTTTCTAATTATCGAGGGCCTTATCAAATTGTGGGAGTGACGTCGCCAGTAAATGTAAGTTTGTAATTGCCAACACGAACGTCAGTTGTGCACGTAAATAGGTTAAGACTTTTTAAGTCAACAATTGATGTTTTACCTCCACCAGTAGTACCTGTTGATAAAGGAAATGCAAGGCGTCGGAAACAGGATAATTTAGCGGTTCCAAGGAGGAGGCAAGGGGGTCCATACAATTTACGAGGGATTAGATAGTTTACCTAAGATAAATTAATACGATAGTGTTTTTTTCTTCCTTTCCTCTTCCTTCTTTTGTTTATTTCAGCTTAGTACATAACATTATTGTTCTTTTGCAGGGAGCATCGTCTAGCGTGATGGAGCTTCACAGGATATCAGTAGCAGTAGGGTTAATGTTCTTTTAGTTGAGGTTGGCTGTAGATTGAAAGTACTAGAATTAAAAAGTGGAGTTATGTTCTCGAAACAAGGACCAGTGTTGATAAAGAGTAGTAGGTGGACTATCGCTAGGGACTATAGCGTATGGGCATTAGCTTAGAAGATTAGAGGCAGAATTTGGCACTTTACAAGAAAGGATGGGAAATTCAACGATGTTTCAGGAAGTAGCAGGTGAATTTAATACGCTACAGTATTCGTACCGGCAGTTGAAGGACATGTTACGTTCTATGCAGGATATTGTACCACAAACCCTAAAGAGAGTTAAAAGAGGGTGGTTAGATGCTGGGGGAAAGCTTTTAAAAACAGTTTTTGGTACGGCGGACAATAAGGCCATTACGCAGCTGAATATGATTATACAAGACATGGGCAATTCAACTGACATAACAAAAACAACGGTAGCATGGAATACGACACAAATAGGAGGGTTGGATCAAGCCGTTTTAAATAATACTAAAGCTATTAGGAACGTAACGCAGGAATTAAGTAAATATCTTCTCTCGACTACCAGTACACTGAACGCAATTCTCCGAATGGTACAGACCCATTTGAATACGATAGATTCCGAATTAACGTTAGTAAGGGCAATACGATTTCTGACAAACAAAATAATAGATGCCAGTCTAGTCACAGAAGAATTACAGGAGGCGGTACATCGTGCGATGCAGGGCCATCTGTCTACAGCTCTAGTACCACCAAATACTTTCAGGTTAATATTGGACAAACTACAGAAACGATTACCACAAGCATTACAATTGATAGTCACTCCAGATAAATTGCATATATCACATTACTATTATTTGGCGACAGTAAACGTGAGTACTAATAACGCGATACTACGAGTTAAGATTTCCTTTCCTGTTGCTGACAAGGCTAGTATTTTTTATGGTTATTCAATACATTCATTTCCTATCCGACGGGACACGTTAACCAAATTTGTTCAGTATAAAACATATCAAATGTTAATAATCTCCCATACAACCAATGCTAGTGCCGTATTGACAACAGCCGAATTACGAGACTGTATATTTGAAGATGTGATCTTCTGTGCTACCCGAATAATCAACCTGAGCCCAAAACATTGCGAGGCGCAGCTGTTCTTTGGAAACTCGGATACATCGGCTTGTAAGAAAGAAATTTTGCCCTCAACGAACAATTTTTTTCGAACGGGTGGGGAACAATTGGTTATATGCAGTACAAGAACCTACAAATATTTTTGCACAATGTTTCAAGCATTGAGTGGTATCCTCTATACAGCATTTAGAACTTCAGAATAGTGGGTTGATTTTTAATGGCACTTCATGTGCAATCATGGGAAATAATTTTCATTTGCCTGCATCCATGACTGGCTATATTACATTGAACATATCATACCCTCTTGTTTACTGGCCTGACACGACCCTACAGATATTACCACAAAAAAACCTAACCTTCCTTAACGAGTCACTCGATCCGGAAATCCTCAAATCTTTAGATCACTTCATCAGCACCCAGCAGAGCAGAACTGATGCCAGTGCCATTATCCAACATATATTGCAGCTTAAACAAGAAAGAAAGACGAAAATTATCATGTTGAGCACTAGTATTTCTGGTTTCTTTTTTCTGATGATACTCCTTTGCGGAGGTTTTCTTTCTTGTAAGCGTAAGAAGAATGTTAGTAACAACGACCCTCTCCATCAGATCCCGGCAGACTTGTTACGAATGTCGACTTAACAAATAGGTATATGAAATTAATCAGTTATTGTCGCAAGAATATATTTAATGATCATGTTATTTTTTCTTCCATATTTTTGACTGTAATAATATCTGTGTAGTGCTTACGAGGCGAGTGGTGTCTGTTTAAAATTCGGGACGAATTTTCCCCGGGGGTGGAGGAATGTAGAAGATAGGGAGAATATAGACATGTAATATGACACAGTTAACAAGTGGTGAGTGAACGTTAATGCAGAAGTTGAACATGGAAGCGGTTCTGTGTTGAAAGCAGGCGTGTGACTTAAAGTAGAGTGGGACAAGCACGTTTATGATTTCAGCAAATAAAGTGGAGCGGCTTGGCGAAGCTTCTGGTGACGCAAGTAGATCGGCGAGGGCGCCGTACTGCGTAACAGCCTGACAGCTGTATTGCTTAAAGGTGGCTGGGACTTACGTGATCGGAAGTAGGAGGCCGGTAACGTGTTGCAAAGATCAGCTATGCCACTATGCCGACTGGCTCAACCCCGTCATATAAATACAGGCGAAAAAGACGGGTTCAGTAGTCACTCAGCCACGGCAGAGAGAGGCAGCCACGGCTTGGCAGTCACCTGCCACCCTGACTGTGCTACTCGTCGGCAACAATTGTTATCGCAAAACTGAGTCTGTCATAGGCTGGAAGCGCGACCAGCAGCCGAACATCACGGTCAACACAACATCCCCGACGGGAGATGCAGCCTGCAGAACAGCCTGACGCAACGGGCAGTGGGGTCCCGGCCTCGACAGCAGCACAAGCGGGCGTCGAACCGACGCATGGCGCGGTAAGACTGCAGCAGCCAGCTACTCACCCAGGGGCGTGGTGTGGACGAAAGGACGCGACCACACCTGAAACGCTCCTGGGTGACCATCTGGAAGGCGAAGCAGCAGCAGCGGGCGAAGGAGGACCTGCGTGCAACTCCCGGACCGCGTTACGGCCATCGCGGGGGCGGGCACGATATCCCGCAGCGGCCGCAACACCAGCATTAGCTGCTACGGGACCCGTGGCGTCAGCTGGACACGCGCACGCGCATTCCACTCGTCTCCGGCTGTATTGTAAGCACGAGTGTCAAGAAATGTTCTGCTATACTGGACCACTGTTTCATTGCCAGCTCATCTCCCGAGATGAGTACTGAGCTAACAGCCCACATGGAACTAACTAAGTGTCGCTATCCTGACATAGACGAAGTCTGTGTGTAAAACATTAGTCATTTGGTGTCAAAACCTTCAAACACACACACAGACCCGTTACACTTTGAATAAAGACTTCAATTATACCTACAGTGCCATTTCGTATCTATTCATTTGAACACCCCTGGCACATACTGTTAGTTCTGATTACAGGCTGCACAAGACACAGATGTTTTGAGCAATTCTGCCAGCCGCCCTTATCGAAATACGATGGCCTCATAACCCAAATGACAGGTTCCACCGTGAGCCATAACTTATAGAAGACCGCTGCCTGCTGGCCGCGGTGGCCGAGGGGACTGAGGCGCTCCAGTCACGGTCTGCACGGCCACTACTGTCGGGGGTTTGAATCCCTCTTCGGGCATGGATATTTGTGCCGGCCATAGTCTTAGGTAGTTGATAAGTAGTTTGTAAGCTTAGGGACTGATGACCCCGTAGTTAAGTCCCATAAGTTCTACAAACATTTGATTTAGACCGCTGCCTGTACGCTCGATAGCAGAAGGCAAGGCCTCCACCTCTAGGAAGAGTCTGCCCAGCAGTGAACATGAGACTATTTTCTAAGCACGAATGCCTTTTGCTATGGATGGATGGAAGCAGAGGGTTTAACGTCCCGCCGACAGCGTGATCGTTAGAGACGGAGCTCTCGCTCGGATTTTTGGGTGAGGATTGCGGCCGCAGAGCGCTCTAAGGGGCCTTGCTGCAGAGCTCATGGTTGCTCGTCGTCGAATGTTTGAATCCTTCCTTGGGCATGGGTGTGCGTGTTATCTTTAGCATAAGTTAAATTAAGTAGTTTGTTAGCCTAGGGACTGAAACCACAACAGGTAAGTCTCTTAGATTTACAATCGTTTGAACATTTGGTGAGGGTGGGGAAGGAAATCTGACTTGCCCTTTCAATGGAAATATCCTGGAACCTGGTTGAAGTGTTTGATGGAAACCACGGAAAACCTAAATCTTGATGGCTGGAGGTGGATTTGAACCACCGTCCTACAGAATGCGAGACTGTTGGTTACCACTTCACCACCTTGCTCGGTCTTTTGGTAAGGGGTCCCGTTGTGTGTGTTGTGGTGGTCTTCAGTCCGCAGACTGGTTTGATGCAGCTCTCCACGCTACCCTGTCCTGTGCAAGCCTCTTCATCTGAGAATACGTTCGGCAACCAACATCCTTTTGAATCTACTTTTCTCCCCGATTCGGTTAAGTACCTCCTCATTAGTTACGTGATCTACCCATCTAATTTTCATCATTCGTCTGTAGCACCACATTTCAAAAGCTTCTATCATCTTTTTATCTGAACTCCTTATCGCCCACGTTTCACTCCCATACAATGCTACACTCCAGACAAATGCTTTCAGAAAGGATTTCCTAACATTTAAATTAATATTGGATATTAACAAGTTTCGCATCTTAAGAAACGCTTTTCTTCCCATAGCCATTCTGCATTTTATATCTTCTTTACTTCGGCCGTCAGAAGTTATCCCACAACGCGCATAACATTGGACATCCATATAACTGAGGCGAGATAATGGCGGAAGTAAAGTTGTGAGGCAGCATCGTGAGTCGTGTCGGGATAGCACAGTCGATAGTGCGCTTGCCCGTGAATGGCAAAGGTCCCAGGTTCGAGTCCCGGTTCCGGCACACAATTTTAATCTGACAGTATCTTTCATCCATATAACTATTTATTCCTCAGACTGTATACCTGGTCGAACCTTCCAGTAGTAGCAGCTTGTATTACCTTTCGTCTGCTTCATGAGCTGCACGTTTATATATTAAATCAGTATCTAATGTATTATCATAGGATTCCTACAGGCCTAGTCTTCTTAATTATGTGATCCCCTGCTGCCTTCACTGCTTCACCTCTCAGTCCCTTCCATTCGTTTTCTGTTGTTTTGTATTTACTGTTGTGATAAACAGCTTCCCACTGTGAATCTTTCAACAAATTGTAGTTCCACCACTTAATAATAATACGTTTATACAATTTCTTTAGTTTCCAATGTCGGGTTTTCGACTCGCCTGAAAACTTGCTAAGGCGCAGTTGAGCAACCACCTCTATTTCTGGAGAGAGACTGAATGAGAAGGCCAGACTGATTGGGAGACAGAATATTATGTTGTTGGAGGGATCGACTGCCCCCAGATCGCTGTTTTCTACGTGAGGTGGAGTGGAGTTACTTAGCGAATGAAGGATAAGCGGGGATAACGGGCAGTGTTTAACGAGACTAAACCTAGACTAGGCGAGTGTGGAGCTCCTGGGCCACTGCACAGAGTAGCACTTGCATCTTGAGTGAGCGTTACTGCCCTTCTAGAACTGTCTGCGTCTGCTCACTACCAATTCCCGCTCAGTGTTTTAAATAAATAACTGCAGCTTGGACGATCGTGGCACTAGGTAGATGACATACGCAAAGTTACACTCAGTTTCTTTAGAGTACTGTTTGATTCAATCTCCTGTTTGCCGATAGCAGTTAGCATATATGTTGCTTAGATGGAATGCTGCAACTTCTGCGTGGATTTTGTCTTAGCTTACACCTCCAGCTATACTAATAAAAAATACAAAAATAATTTGTTACATAAAATTGAATTTGTGGTTAAATATTTGTCTCGTGTACAGATTGGTATATTACGAAAGAATCACAGAAATAAATTAAAGGAACTAATGGATAAATCTCCTAAATGTACACATACTCCGTAAATTGTATGGTAGAAGATAGTTTGTACCATTTCCGGTCTTCTCCACTCACAATGAAAGCAAGGGAAACATTACGTCTAGTACGTCTCCGTATGAGCCACCATATTCCTGATTTGAACCTTGCGGTCGTTACGAGAGATAAAAAATGGAGGCGATAGCATCGTACCGCAGACCGTCTCAGATGCATATTGTCTAAAGGATAGTCAGTAAACTATCGCGAAAACATCGCCTTCTTTATACCAGAGAGAATCATCTGAGCTGAGTGTTTCTGTTAAGCCTTTGTATAGTTCAAATCTACTGGTAACAGGTATAGCAATACGTTTCACATTTTCTTCGATGTCTTCAATTAATCTGACCTTCTGTGGATCCCAGACACTAGGATAGTTCTTAAGGCTTAGTCATATCGGTCCTGAATGTAGATGCAAAACCTTTCGGCAATTCGCCTTCCTTACAGCTAACCTGGTGTGCTCCTTCTATCCCATGAAATTTCGTAACTCTCTGTCGAGATATTTAATTGTGAACTTGTTAGCCTTCCTACTTTTAATTGTATATATGAAAAGACAGGAATTCTCGGATAATAGTCTGAGATTCCTGACCACCTCGTGCGACATATCATGCACCTACGTGGAGGATAAGAACTATCGTATTAATGCTTACCACTCCTGTTGAAACCATTATCTCCCAAGAACCACTCCGGTAGAATACAAAGTACAAAAACTCTTCTCTCAGATCGTCCATCATTGACCTCTCTACAACGGATACAGTTTTGATGATTTTTTCATAATAACGACTTTCGGTGAGAAAACATCTTAGTTAACTTTTATGAACAAGATTGTTTTCCTATCGGACTCAATAAACGATGTAGCTTAACAAATGTTTCATCGGCACGGTGTATAACAACCTCTGTGAGGATACAAAATTCCGAGTATTATCTTCGAGAAAGGAGACTTATTCTCCCATCGCATCGATAGATTTCTTGCTGTGTCTCAGCCCTGAAGAATTGTAGCTGGAGTGGTGCTCACATTCGGACGTACTGTATACTGTATACGGAAACAGTGAAGCGGTAATATGCAGCAGGTGTACGTTTTGTACCGACTGAAGGAGAGGGTCACCAACGTGGCTGTTTTATTGCCTCTCGAAAGAGCCATTGGTGGTTTTTAGGCAGCAAAAGAAACATACACAAGCGCAGGATGTTAATTAGGGCGTGTGTGTGAGTGACGGGCACACATGCGCTCATTTGGAAAGTCTCCAACGCCGCCTCCTCCCTATCCCACCTAATTCTTCCGCCACAGGACTTTATTTTCCGTCTCATCAGCTTATCAATGGGCTAAAATTCAGCGTTACTTACGGAATTTACAGTTAAAGTGATTTTCATTCGGTGGGAATTTCCTTATTTGTATGTACCACTGATCGCTTTTAATTTTATTCAACTGCAGAATTCAGTGCAAGTAGAAACAAAAATTTAAATGTATATTTGTAGTATCCTAGAAGCTATGGTAGCCTTATTATGGATCGTCATATGAACATTCTCAACGAAATTGATATTCGGAAGTGTAATATGCTCCTTGGGGCCTGCAGCACAATAAAAGTCATATAATGACATTTTACTGCCAAGTATAGATTTGTGTTTATTTCGTCACTAGAGACTGTTTCGGCACATTATTGCCTTTTTCAAGTGTCCTGCAGATATATGTAATACGTTTTACATAGTATTTCGTATTTTGAATAATAATCTTATTCTGAAAGTATAACAAAGATTTTTATTTACGTCTAGATGGAATGACGTGCATATATCATCGTACTGGACTGTCTGATGTTCGTCGATTACCTTTTGGTATTTTAAATAGGTTTTTGAATTTCGTTTGACAGTTTTGAGAGTTACGTTTACATATGTTTGATGGTGACAAAGATGATGTTTACAACGTTGTCTGTTGTAGTTGCGATCTCTGGTTGTTGCATTACATTTAAGTGATCCTATTTTGTAATTAATACAGATATCAACGTCGCAAAATGATATATGTACGTCATTCCATCTAGATGCAAGTAAAAACCTTTGTTACACTTTCAGAATAAGATTTATAATTCAAAATACGAAATACTATGTAAAACATATTACCTACATCTGCAGGACGCTTGAAAATGGCAATAATGCGCCGAAACCGACTGTAGTGACGAAATACAAACCAATCTAAACTGAGCAGCAAATTTTGAACTTTCTATAGTAAAATTTCATTAGTATAATAATTTAAATGATAATTTTCCTATCTTTTTTGAGAGAGTAGAGGGACTGAAGGAAACCATTACTGAGTTGGAGGTATGGTTTGCATCTGTCAAGTAATTAAATATAAAAGATTCGTGCACATTCCTACAAAAGTGTTTTTATAGTGACTTAGGTTTCCGTAGAACCGTCCATTTATGTTTTCTAGATGGTTCTGTGTCTCACAAGCAGTCCGCTTGGGGTAGTTAGCATAAATCATTGTAGATGTTGTGTCAACCGTCATTTTGCACTAAGAGTCACAAATGCAAATCATAACAGTGTACTACAGTGTCACACAATAATAAATTAATTATTCGTCAACGTTCGAATAATTGTAATCAATTAATGAAAAACTGTTGAAAAACAATATTATTAAACTTGTATTAGAAACGCTAGCAATGTCAGAGGACTTCTTATTTTAAATTACAAGAAAAATTTGTTGACGAGCAATAATAAGATTGTTCGTTAGAATGCACAAGATGAACGCTAAGTTGAAGGGCGTAATACACTGAGTATTATTGAAGTCGTGGCAAGGCATAGTAATTGAGTGAGTGAGCACATATCTCCGTCGCATTACAACGAATGCAATAACAGTTGGTGGGAGATACCTTGCGAGAAGAGAGCTGAGTGGTCAAGAATATGTTCTTTTGCTTCATATACAACTTGCCAAAATCTTAAACGGAATACTTAACCGCGTGATTATGTATACGGCTTGCCAGAATTGTAGTTGCAGTACTCTAAACAATTTAGTTTTCTTCAGTCAGAATATTATCAACGCGTGTGTCGCTGATTGTTATTCTTCATAAACCAACAGCAGGTATCTACCATTCCACAATTACTGTCAAGTTAATCACAAGTTAAAGTACTGATATTTCAAAACTGACAGAACGTTAATTGCACTTACCAGGTGAATTCAATTCCGTGAGCTTATGAAAGTACTTGCAGTAATAATAAGCAAAATTTATATGCGTATTTTAGTGCTACTACATCGTATCAGCTCAATAAGAAAAAAGTTCATAGTAAAAATAACTGTAAATTACCCGCAATTCAAAGTGAATATTCCATTTTGACTCAAGTTAATAATATGTTTCCTTTCTTGTGTTATAGTATTCTTTTGTTTTTCATCGCTTGGTATTGGTAAATTGTGCCTGGGTTTTTTTTTTTTTTTTTTTTTTTTTTTTTTTTTTTTTTTTTTTTTTCCCAGACATGCATGTCATTACATCTACATACATACTCCGCAATTCACCGTAAGGTGCGTGGCGGAGGGTACACTGTACCACTACTAGGCACTTCCTTTCCTATTTCACTCCCATATAGAACGATGAAAAAAAGAATGCCTATATGCCTCCGTACGAGCCCTAATTTCTCTTATCTTGTCTTAGTGATCTTTAAGCGAAATGTAAGTAGGCGGCAGCAAGATCGTACTACACTCAGCTTCAAATTCCGGCCCTCTAAATTTACTCAACAGAAATTCACGAAAAGAACGTCGTCTTTCCTCCAGCGATCCCCAATTGAGTTGTCGGAGCATTTCCGTGACACTCGCGCATTGGTCGAACCTACCGGTAACGAAACTAGCTGCTCGCCTCTGAACCGCCTCTATGTCTTCCTTTAAACTGATCTGCTGCGGGTCCCAAACACTTGAGAAATACTCAATACGTGGTCGTACAAGCGTTTTATACGCGGTCTCCTTTACAGGTGAAGTACATCTTCCCAAAATTCTCCCATTAAACCGAAGTTGGCTGTCCGCTTTACTCACAACTGTCCTTACATGTTCGTTCCATTTCATATCGCTCTGCAGTGTTACGCCTAGATATTTGAACGACGCGACATCATCAAGAAGCGCACTACTAACGCTGTATTCGAACATTATAGGATTGTTTTTCCAACTCATGCGCATCACCTTACCTTTTTCTACATTGAGAGCTAGCTGCCATTCTTCGCACCAACTAGAAATTTTGTCTAAGTCATCCTGTATGCTATTACAGTCAGTTAACGACGACACCCTCCCATACACTACAGCATCATCAGCAAACAGCCGCAAATTACAACTTACTCTGTCCATCAGATCATTTATATAGATAGAAAATGGCAGCGGTCCTATCAAATTCCCCAGGGGCACGCCTGACGATATACTCGTCTCTGATGAACACTCGCCGTCGAGAACAACGTACTGCGTTCTATTACTTAGGATGTCTTCAGCCAGTCACAAATCTGTGAACCTATTCCATAAGCTCGTATCTTCCTTAGCAGTCTGCAGTGTGGCACCGCGTCAAACGCCTTTTTGAAGTCGAAGCTAAGTAGGGGGCCAATGCCGCAGAATACTCTTTGTAAAACCGAAATGGTATTCCATCCGGACCAGCAGATTTTTTCGTATTTAGCTCTCTCAGCTGCTTGTCTACACCGGAAATACCTATGCTATGTCCCCCATTTCGGAATTAGTACGTTGATCAAATGATGGTACAATTGTGCGGTCCCCTTGCGTGAAAGATTTCTTAAATGTTAAATTTAGAACTTCAGCTTTCCGTTTGCTTTCTTCTGTTACTGCCCCGGAATGATCAACGAGTGACTGGACAGTGGACTTTGACCCGCTTATCGATTTTACATAGGACCAGAATTTTTTCGGGTTCTAGGTGGTTCATGGTGTGGGTTCCTGTAGTCATGTCCTAGTTCATGAACCACGGACAACGTATGAGTGGCCAAGTAAGTGGTCCTGACAGTTGGGATACCAGTTACCTTGGAAAAAGTTTGGGCATCTTGGACATATTCTGAGTCGTGGCCACCTTTGTGCTCAGACGGCAAAGACTACCAAATCCACTGGTTAGTCCCTCAACCGTTAGGGGTAAAACCCAGTGGGGCCCTGGGCAAGTAAGGCTAGCAGCCCGCTTCCCAGGTACTTCAATGTCATGCTGGCAACAATCATAGCAAAATGCCTCGGACCTTTGGAGGTGATGGAGTCCCTCCTCTAATTGACAGACCAGGGACTCATTGGATGCGACTTGGCAAACGATCTGGAATGAGATGGGGAGCTATTAATATCAATGGGGATTACAATGGGAAGAAGGTAGAGCTGGCGGAGGCTTCCAGTAAGATGGGGTTAGATGTTTTAGCTGTTAGCGATGTTAGAGTAAGGGGAGAGAAAGAGGACGAAGTCGGGGAATACAAGGTCTACCTGTCAGGAGGGAAGAGCACAGTGGGGTGTAGGATTTTACGTCAGGAAAGCAATCGAACCTAGCATAATCGCAATAGGGTATGTAAATGAACGACTGATGTGGATAGATTTGGCCATCTCCAGTAAGAAAATTAGGATTGTGGCAGTGTATTCACCCTGTGAAGGGACAGATCAAGATGAGATGGACAGCTTTCACAACGCACTTAGTGATGTACTTGTGAGAGTGAAGGATAAGGATAGTGTTTTACTCGTGGGTGATTTCAACGCCAGGATAGGAAATCGAACAGAAGGTTGTGAAAAGGTTATGGGTAAGTTTGGAGAGGATATGGAGGCCAACAGGAACGGAAACCAGCTCTTGGATTTCTGTTCCAGTATGGGCTTAGTTATCACAAACTCCTTCTTTAAGCACAAGGACATTCACCGCTATACGTGGGAAGGAAGGGGAACTAGATCTATCATTGACTAATGTTAACAGACCAGAAATTCAGGAAGACACACGTGTTTTCAGGGGGTTCTTTGATGATACTGATCATTATTTAATCTGCAGTGAAATTGGTTTTGTGAGGCCAAAAGAACAGAAAGTCAGGTCGATGTGTAGAAGGATAAGAGTGGAGGAGCTTCAAGACAAGGAAATTAGGCACAAATACATAACAATGACCTCGGAAAGGTACCAGTTAGTTGAATGTAATGATTTACAGTCACTGGAAGAGGAATGGTCAAGGTACAGGGACACACTACTGGAAACAGCTAGAGAATGTCTTGGAACAGTAGTGTGTAAAGGTAGGAAGAAGCAGACAGCCTGGTGGAATGACACAGTCAAGGCAGCCTGTAAAAAGAAAAAGAAGGCATTTCAAAAATGGCTCCATACTAGAAATCAGGCAGACTGAGAAATTTATGTTGAAGAAAGAAACAAAGCCAAACGGATAATTGCAGAATCCAAACAGAAATCATGGGAAGACTTTGGAAACAAGCTAGAATCTCTGGGCCAAGCCGCGGGAAAACCACTTTGGAGCGTAATTAGCAATCTTCGAAAGGGAGGGAAGAAGGAATTAACAAGTGTTTTGGACAGGTCAGGAAAGCTGATACACAATCCTGTGGGTACCTTGGGCAGATGGAGGGAATATTTTGAAGAATTGCTCAATGTAGGTGAAACGTTCAATGATGTATCAGGGTAGAAAGGGATAGGAACGACGATGGAAACAGGATCTCATTTGAGGAAGTGGAGAGAATGGTTAGTAGATTACAGTGCAATAAAGCGGCTGGGGTGGATGAAATGAAGCCGGAACTCGTCACATACAGTGGAATATCAGGTCTGAAATGGTTACATAGGATAATTGAAAAGGCGTGGGAATCAGGACAGGTTCCGTCTGACTGGACGAAACGGTAATCACGCCAATTTTCAAACATGGAAATAGAAAAGATTGCAACAACTATCGAGGTATCTCTCTAATTAGCGTTGTAGGCAAAATATTCTGAGGTATTGTTGAAAGGAGAGTGCGAGTATTAATTGAGAACAAGATAGATGAAAATCAGTGTGGGTTTAGGCCTCTTAGAGGCTGTCAGGACCAGATCTTTAGCTTACGGCATGTAATGGAAAAGTGCTATGAGTGGAACAGGGAATTGTATCTATGTTTCATAGATCTGGTAAAGGCTTATGACCGTGTTCCTAGGAGGAGCTACTGTCAGTTCTTCAAGATTATGGTATAGGAGGCAAACCTCTGCAGGCAATTAAAGGGCTTTACGTAGACTGTCAGGCAGCAGTTAGAGTAGATGGCAAATTAAGCTCATGGTTCAGGGTAGTTTCAGGGGTAAGACAAGGCTGTAACCTGTCACCACTGTTGTTCATACTATTCATCGATCATATGTTGAAAACAGTAGACTGTCGGCGGGATTAAAGTAGGTGAAAACAAAATAAGCGGTTTCGCATATGCGGATGACTTAGTTGTAATGGCTGATTCGATTGAAAGGTTGCAAACTAATATTTCAGAGCTCTATCAGAGGTGCAAGGATTATGATATCAAGATCAGCATCTCCAAAACGAAAGTAATGTCTGTGGGAAAGAGATTCAAACAGACTGAGTGCCAAATAGGAGGAACAAAGTTAGAACAGGTAGAGAATGAACACCGTAGATGAAGCAGTTAGAACGAACAGACTGAGATGGTGGGGTCATGTTACACGCATGGGAGAAGCAAGGTTACCTAAGAGAATCATGAGCTCGGCAGCGGAGGGTAAGAGGAGTCGAGCTAGACCAAGAAGAAAGTACTTAGATTCGGTGCCAAATGATTTTAAAGTAAAAGGCATAACATCAGACGAGGCATCAATGTTAGCATTGAATAGGGGATCATGGAGGAATTTTATTAGAGGTACTATGCTCCAGACTGAATGCTGAAAGGCATAATCAGTCTCTAATGATGACGATGATGATGATCTCGGAAAGATCTTTTGGTAAGGTATGGCTGTGATAATTACTGTATGCTTCGCGCATCGATGCTTTTATAGACGCCCGAATCTCTACTAACATTTGCCTGTCATCTTTTACGTGTTCTTTTCTTAATCGAGAGTGCAACAGTCTTTGCTTTCTCAGCAGCTTTCTATCATTATTATTATACCACGGTGGACCTTTTCCATCCTTAATCGTCTTTACTGGCACATATTTCTCTAACCCTTTATTTACAATGCACTTAAATTTAATCCACAATTCCTCTACATCCATAATCCTGGAATTAAACGATGCCCATACGTTTTCTAAGTGCGATCCTAACAATTGCTTATCGGCTCTTCCCAACAAAAACACGCTCCTAGCCTTCTTGCTTGGTTTATGAAATTTGGTCACCATCGACGCTATGACAATATCATGATCACTAATTCCTGTCTATACACAGACATCGTTAATAAGGTCAGGCCTGTTCATGGCTATAAGGTCTAAAATATTTCCATTGCGCGTGGGTTGCCGGTTTACCTGGTCAAGACAGTTTTCGGAGAGTTATTCTGAAGTAACAACTATTACAAAGTAGTTATTCAATTTGAGTAATCAGTACCCAACACCTAACAACAGCAATGCAGTGTATGACTGCAATTTAGGCATCTCGCTTTGAAAGACATTTAAAAATCTCGTGGGTCACAGTGTTTCAGTGAAACCACCACTGTATTTTTTTTTTTAATGAAAATTGAATTTATTTTTATATTGTAATGTTCTCCAGTAGGCCAATCAAGGAGGATAAAACCAAATTTGAATGCCTATCATATAGAAAAGTATTTCTGTTAATGGAAGGTGTAAGATTACCGCTCATTAGAAATATTGGTAATTAATAGCATTTGCAATTAAACAGTATGAAGTTCACTGCAGACATTGACCATGCCAATGCACCAAATGTTACACAATTTTAATCTTAATAATTATGGTAGCAATGTATGTACGCAGTTGGGTGACAACATTTATAGTTAGGCCATAGGTAGAAATTCTCCACGTTGAGATTTGCTGTGTGCTTGTAGCTGACGGGAGGCCAACGAGCAGGCCGACGTTGGTGGCTTGTTCCAGCTTAGGATTTTCCAGGTTCGTTTCCTGTGAGGGGAGAGAGGGACAATGGCGAGTGCCAGGTGCAGTGCAGTGCACAGCGTGATATAAAATATTCTATTACTACTTGCATTTGAAGTAATACGATGCAGTTAGGAACCTTTAAGGCCCTCATTACAAAATAGCCTGTTGATAAATAAACAATACATTAGCTGATATAGTCACATCTGGCGTAATATGTTTAATTGACAATGAAAAGTAATAAATTACCAATGAATATAAGACAGTTACACAACCAGCATGGCAATGTTTGTTTATAAAAATAATATATTAACTTTTTCTCATTTTATTTTCAATTCATCTTGTGTATTTCATCTTGAAGTATTCAGTTAAATCACTTATCTGTGATATAAGAAATTGCATGATTATAATAAATAGTACAAAAGATATTTATACCAATATAAAAAACTAAGAAGAAATTTTTTAAATGTGTAGTGTATTTATTTTGATTTTAAGTAAAGTTTTAGAAATGTATTGGCTGAGCGCTGTACGTTGGCAAATCGGTTAGAACAGCTCACATGGGGAAGTTGATGACGTAGGGAAAAAAACCCGGCAGTTGGGCTTTTGGCGCGCGCGCGCGCGTGGGCAGGAAGTGACGAGTCGGGAGCAAGTGGTGTAGCTGACCGGGCGGCGTCGGTCTAGGCAGTCGGCATGTGGATCTCCAGGTGGAGACTATAGATTTTTGTGTGGCAATTGCCAGGTGTGGTTGCTCGTCGTAGACTGCACCAAGTTGAATCGAGTGCTACTGTGTGTTGTGAATATTTAGCCAGTTGAACAAGGTGTGCATCGCACTGAATTAAAGTGACTGTGTTTTGTTAATGTAACACGTGTCGTCGCATAGGCATGAGCATGAACGGTGTTTGAGACAGGCACATGGTGTGAAAACAATTTGCGACAAATATTCTTTTTGTCTGGGGGCTCACGAGCTAAAACTTTATTTGATAAATGTGTCGACGTACAGACGTATCAGCCACAGGGTTTTAATATGGTGTAATAAACAACATAAAGTGAACTTTCACGTGTTTTCAAAAATAGTAGTTAGTACACCCTTTTCTCACATGAACTTACTTTATTATGAATTTTTTTGTAAATCATATGCAGGGAAGGAAAGCTGCGAACGTGTGATATCATCCCCTAGAAAACGAGTCAAACAGTAGCAATCACAGTTCCAGTGATTTTGCTTGTTTAGGAATTTGGTTCGCAGTTGGTGGTTGTGAGTTTTAAAAATTAATCTTGCCCTATTTAAACTCTCACCCCGATCTTCACCCTCGCAAAGGGAAGTGATCTGTCGACCCGAGTAAGGTTTCCTGACTTTCCATGCATCTTGATGTAAATATCCCTCCATAAATGCTAACAGAAATAAAAACCCTCGCGAAAAGACTGATGAACTCATTGAGAGATATATGGAGGCAGAGACAAGAGAGATATAATATCGTCATCACTTCTATGCGTTGGAGCTAATTGATATAGTTACTTTGGTACTGTACACCTTAAGATGTATTACTTTCACTAACTCCAGGAATAAAGGTCAAAAATTACTAATAAAAAGTTTATCAAATTCGGTAAAGATAGAGGTTATCTGAAAACAATGATAAATGAAATAACCCGCTCATGCTTTAATCCATTCCCCTGTTTGCAAAGCTACCACAGAGCTACCTAATTGCCCATCACATGTTCAGAGTTAAACAAACAATGCGAACATACATAATGAAACGACAAATGTTGGCTCAGACGGATTGCATATAGTGGAACTAACGTAACGAAAGCACGGTGTACTGACAAAAAACTGGGTCATATCTCGTCGTAAACAAATAAATGTATTGTAAACTTGTACAAATGAATAAATCTCTGAAAAAGTTTATGACAACTTACCCACACAGGCAATGTTTGCAGGTACTCTCAAACCGAACACCTGCATTGCTACATCAGCTGAATTCAATGACATCGGATACTTCGCAAGGTTTTCCTGGTCCGCTTCAGATAACCGTACGTCAATAAACACCGCCGAAAGAAATTCGGCGGGCTTCTGTGTTGTTGTTTTCCTCTTCAGTCCGGAGACTGGTCTGATGCAGCTCTCCACCCTACATTATCCTGTGCTAGCCTCTCCATCTCTGAATAAGAACGGCAACACATAAAATACTAGAAACTTCTTTTCTCTCCAGTGCTGATCAGCAACTTCTCATCAGTTATGTAATCTACCTATCTAATCTTCAGCATTCGTCTGTAGCACCACATTTCAAAAGCTTCTATCATCTTTTTCTTTGAACTCTTTATCGTCAACGTTCCACTTCCGTCCAGTGGCACACTCCAGTCAAATGCCTTCAGAAAGGAATTCCTAACATTTAATTTGATTTTGGACGTCAACGAATTTCGCTTCTTCAGAAATGCCATTCTGCATTTTATATCTTCTTTACTGCGCCAGCCGGAAGTTCTTTTGTTACACAAAATAACAAAATTCATCTACTATTTTTATTGACTCGTTACCGAATCTGATTTCTTCATCATCACCTGATTTTCTTACACTGCATGTCATTACCTTTGTTTCACTCTGTTAATGTTCATCTAATAACCTCCTTTCACGACAATGTCCGTTCGCTTCAACTGCTCTTCCAGATTTTTTGCCTTCTCTAACATAATCGCAGTGTTATTGGAAAACAGTACAGTTTTCATTTGTTCCCCAAATTTCACCTAGCATTACTTCGTAGGTTGTTTATATAAAGATTGAATAATATCACTGTCAGACTTAAGGTTGTAGGTGATATGACATTAATATAGAGAGGGACGTTTACGATAAAAAATACATTTAGTAATTCATTACGAGAGAGAAAATAAATTTCTTTTCAAAAATTTTAACCCACACAATTCTCTGTTTTGGGCCTACTCTACAAATTGCTATGATCTGCACCATCTTAAAGTAACATGCTTTTGAAGGAAATGACATAATAACATCACAGGATCATATAAAATCAACTTGTTGTCAGATATCAAAGCTTTACATGTCAAAACAAGGATATCAACACTAGGCCACAAGTCTGTCTTGCCGCCATTGTAAGTGTACTGGAACTTTGCCTACTGCTGGTGTCACCCATTGTAGAAACATGGAAGTAAAACACGTTACCACGGTCCAGCCACGATTGTATGATGAAGGCCTGAATTTCCTAGCGTGAATCACAAAGAAATAAAGCTGACGCGGCGGACTAACCGTGCGCACTGGGTTGCCGTGCTGCGGTGCGCGCGGCCCTTCGCCGTCGGGGGTTCGATTCCGCCTCGGGCATGGGTGTTTGTGTTGCCCTTACCTTAGCTTAGGTAGTTTGTAAGCTGCGAACTAATAACCATGCAGCTGAGTCCGATAGATTTACAAACATTTTAACATTTGATTTGAAATAAAGCGAGCGAAACCAGAACCGCGCAATTGTGCGTGCAGGTCCTGAAAGAGATATTGGGGAAAGGCTAGAACCCTGTCTTAGTCCTTCTCAACCACTGCGACTCTTTCGCGCCTTTTTACTCTTATAAATGGTCATAGTTTTTGTAAAAAAGTTTTGTACAAGTTTCCGTTCCCTATATTTTATCAAAAAAATGTTCAAACGTTTGTTAAGCTTATGGGACTTAACTACGGGGTCATCAGTCCCTAAACTTACAAACTACTTATGAACTACTTACGAACTAGGACGGCACAAATATCCATGCCCGAGGGGGGATTCGAACCCCCGACCGTAGTGGCCGTGCTGACCGTGACTGGAGCGCCTTAGTCACCTCGGCCACCGCGGCCGGCTATATTTTATCCCTGCTATCTTCAGAATTTGAAAGAATATATTACAATCTACATTATTGAAGGATTTCTCTAAATCTACAAAAGCTAAAAATTTAGGTTTGAGTTCATTAACCTATCTTATAGAATAATTGGTAATGTGTGCATTGCCTCGCCTGTTCCAACATTTCTCCTAAATCCATACTGATATTCCCCGAGGTCAGATTCTATCAGTTTTTCCATTCGTCCGTAAGTAATTCGAGTTAGTATTTTGGAGCTATGAGTTATTAAACCGAAAGTTCTGTGATTCTCACACTTTTCTGCATTTTCTTTCATTGTAATTCAAATTATTATATTTTTCTTGAAGTTTGAGGGTATTTTTCCACTCTCATACATCTTGTACGCAAGGTGTAACAATTTCTTCATGACTAGCTCTTCCTACGTTGTCAGAAATTCAGAGGGACTATCATCCTATGCAGGGGCCTAGTTTCGACTCAGATCTTTCAGTGCTCTGTGAAATTCTTCTCGTAGTAATGTATCTAATATCTCATCTTCATCTACTTCCTCTTCAATTTCTACAATACTGCCTTCATATCTATGTATTCCTTCCAATTTTCAGCTTTACCGTTTTTCTTTAGTACTCGTTTTCCATTTGAGCTCTTGATATTCAAGCTTTTTTTTCTCTACTAAAACAGTTAAACAAAACATAACACAACTGTATTTTAATTTACTGTTACCTGCACTCTTCCCGTTCCTAGGCGTTTTCATTGGTTTACCCGGAATCGGTTAAGAAAGGCCCATATGTTTATTATAAGCTTCTTATTCAGAAACACCAGTAGAATCACTTCTAAAAGTATGTACCTTTCGTCCTCACCCACCCTGAATACTTAAGTGTTGGAAAGTTGTCTGATGTGAAAGTTAACGGTGAAATACACTAAGAGAGTAAAAATTGTTGAAATGTGCTGCTACAGAAAAATGGCGAAAAAATAGGTATTTAGGAGAGCGAAATATAAATTGATATAATACATCTTGAGTCATTAAGGGAAGAAAATAATTTGCTACTGAGGAGAGGTGATCGATTTTAAAATTACAGCAATAGAATGGTTTGAACGCAGTCATAATGTGAAACTGGGCGGTGGTGTTTTGCATTTCCATCGTGTCATCTGAGCGTTGTTACAGGGCTGGAGAATGTATGCCTTCCTCAAGCCTGGAATTGAGGAATAAACAGTATCAAAAGAGCTGTTCCACAGTTTAGGGGTTTAGAGGACTCTATGGTTATGACGAGTGAAGAAATAATTCTTACTTTAAGTCAATTACGTACAACGTGATGGGCGAAAAAGTTCGATAATTGAATCTCGGTGGCACTAAATATATTACATTGTTCATTTCATCTGCTATCGGTCAAAGACAAGCACTCACAGACAGCCGGAGTCACCTTCTAAAACTGTAAGGGTCAGGATCATATCAGGAATTAATCGGCACTTTTTAAAATTCCTTTTTATCCATAAACAATCCTTATTCTCCGTCTCGAGTCGCTTAAAGCAGTGCGACAACCGGGTATTCAACCATGTTTGCAAAAGGAAGGTGTCTGTATCTTAGTACTCTCGGTTAGCTACAATCAACCCCCTTCTCGCCTTTCTTTCTTGTGTCTCGACTTTGCTTTTGTTTTCCTCCTTCAGTCACTGTTGTGCCGTTAAAAGACATCACGTCGTCGCAGTTTTCTCTTTACAAGACTGCACGGCCCTATACTTTTTCTGCGAACTGAAATTTCTCTCCGATATTTACTCATAATTGAGAACTTGTTTGTCGTACAAATTTCTCCAGGGGAATTGTTTTTCAACAGGAAGATGTAAAACTTAAGGTGCGAGCAAACATTTGTGTTGATCTTGCTCGGCGAGTTGCGCGGGGCGCTGCAATGGAGGTAGCGCTGCCTGTTTTCCACCAGTGATGCTAAAATATTGACGCACGCAATGAAATACCAGCCACGTGCTCCACCACAATTCTGATTCTTCTTTACATTTTTCGGAGACTTCCTCTTTACTTACGACTATCGTAGATTGCGCGCGCAGGCTGCGGATTGCTGTATTCCCTTAGCGCTTGTAACTTAGGAAGGGAGCGACGGGATCGATTATGTATATCTTTTCCCTAGTGACACTGGGGGCGATTTCGCGGATTTCGGATAATGTCGCAACGCATTCACGCGCAATACATGCGATATCTGTCGATTTCGCGCGACCTCCTAGGTGGCTGTATTCACGAGACGTACCGCATAATCCCTAAATGAACAGACGCTATAGACATGAGGGTAGAAGGGTAGGAGCACTAGGCCAGTCAGACGACAGCAAGAGAGGAAACACGCCTAAATGATTCTGAAATAACCACTACACTTGCAAACATGAGTTGCTGGGCGGGAGAACTCAGGTCATCCGAAACATGTACGATTACTTTACTGTACAATCCCCTAATCTCTATCTATATAAAAGCGAAAGGACATTCATTCACTCACTCACTCGCTAACTAAACACAAAATCGCGAAAACTACTTCACCTACGAAGCTGAAAGTTGGCAGGAATGTAGTTTGTAGGTAGAAGACGTCATCTAAGAATGGATTTTGCGATAGTTCAGGAGATATGACGTCGTAAACTATGAAAAACGACCCCGTCTTGCGATACGTGATAATGTGACTTCATCAGTCCACTATTTGAGAAGCAGAGCACTTAGCGACTTGCAACAAACTACAAACATAATTTCAAATGATAAGGAACTTTTTCTCGCTGACAACCATAGCAAAATGATGAAAGGAAATAAGTTTCTCGCTTACTACTTTTCCGCTGTTCACGGAGTAATACCACGGCATTCGGAATAACGTTACGATTTATGATTTCTACACTGCATATTGTACCCGCACAAAATTTTACAGACAGTATACACACATACAGCTGAATGTACCTTCGAAATTGTATCATAGTATGACACGTAGGTCATCAGATATGAGCACATAAACAGTAAGGTTCATGGAAAATCGCCCCGACACGCAGCAAGTTTTAATCTATTACTTCTTTAGTACTAATTGTTTTCGCAATAGGTTTTACAGACATACAACACGTATACAAATGAATATGTACCTGAAATATTATACAGTTGTTCAACATATAGCAATAAATATGAGATAATATCTGCTGCGACGGGTAGAAGCTTTTCACATCAGACACCACGTTTCATTACATTTCTTACCTATTACTAAGACACTCATGTATTCCAGTGAGCTTAAGGATATCCCCGATAGATTACAGCGCTGTTGAAAACTTTGAAGCAGCTTTGAACTGTGAAGCGCATACCGCTGTAGGAAGAAGCAGTACACTTCCATAGAACTACAGGAAAGTAAGAGAATGAAACAGTGTACATCCGACGAATACCTATTATTTCTGAGAGATCTGGCTTATAACTTTAAGAGACTGCAGTTTGCAGTGAGACTTGCATTTTCTAATATCTTCTATACTAATAATAAATTTGTAACAGTAGGCCTGTCGCTGTTCACTTCAATCTTCAAGACTACTGGACGAATCTTCATGCGGTTTTCACAGGAAACATGAGAAAAGTTTGGGTCAACATATAGGCATAACTTTATCAAAAGATCTCGTAATTTTAAGTGCTTTCAGTAACCGTAGAGTCTGTTTGTTCAACTATTAAAAACCTCTTACCTCCAAAACTACTTGACGAATTTTCATGGGGTTTTCACACGTAACGTGAGCATATCGTGCGGTTACATAAAGGCTTCAACAATTAAAATCGGATCAGAGAAAATAAAGATATCATAAGTTAATGACTTGTTTCAAAGTCATTGTGTATGTCTTTTTGTTGAGTATAATCTCCAAAAGTACTACACGAACTTTCATCGGTTTCCACTGGTAAACCGAGAATAGTTTGGAGAGTAACATAGACTTCATCACAATTGGATCCGAGGAAGGAAAGATATCGTAAATTGAAGTTATATGTGTATACTATGCTTATAGGTATAGTGTAGTACAGCAAATCGGCAAGAGTACTATACGAACATTCATGGGGGTTCATAGGTCAACTGAGAGTACCTTGGGACAACATGTTGTTGTTGTTGTGGTCTTTAGTCCGCAGACTGGTTTGATGCAGCTCTCCACGCTACCCTGTCCTGTGCAAGTCTCTTCATCTGAGAATACGTTCGGCAACCTACATCCTTTTGAATCTGCTTACTATATTCGTCCCTCGCTTCATTTAATCAAAATCGGATCAGGAGAAAAAAAAAATATCTTAATTTTAAGTTTCTGGTGTTCCTATGCTTGAATTGCAGTGTAGTAGGCCTATAGCAAAGATCCGTTAAAGGCAAAAAATGTTCAAATGTTTGTAAATCTATCGGACCAAACTGCGCGCTCATCAGTCCGTAGCTTACAAACTACTTAAACCTAGGTAAACTAACCTAAGGACAAAACACACACCCATACCCCAGGGAGGACTCGAACCTCCGACGGCGAGCAACCACGTGCTCCGCAGCGAGGCGTCTTAGAGCGCTCGGCTACTACACCGCGGCCCGTTAGAGGCGCTGTTACTTACATAGTATACCAAATACCTAATAGATGGCGATCCTGCGTTTTTTATTCACATAACTAAGGTGTAATACACGGAAACAAGGGCTACGATTTTCCTTACGGCAGCGGTGTAGTGTATTGATGTTGCCAACGGCCGTTGAATCCTTTTTGAAAAATCAGTCACATACAATGACGCGAATAGTTCTGTGTGTTGATAATGAAATATATAATTAATGTTGTTCCGATCAGTAAATTAATGATATCCATAAAGCGAATATTTGGTTGCCACCGTTATCATACTAAACCTCTGCCACTGAAAGTAAAATTTACCCGAGGTACGACACAAAAAAATAATAGCTGTATCCCGAATGCCTTGAAATGCCATGGAAAGAAAAAAAAGTGCTTCTTTCCACGGCTTGAATTTAAAACATAACGACATTCCTTCACGCCTATAGATGCTCTAATTTACATAAGAATTCTTTGCAAGGAAAATCGAATTTATGTAGTTCCCTTTCTGATTTCTGTGTATCATTACATTTTGAGTGCCTTCTGTTTAGGAATGCCATAGTACAGGAAAGGACAAAGTCAGGCGATGTTAGTTTCATAGTACACCAAATAACTAATTATGACGTTGCTGCGGTTTTTTTTTTTTTTTTGTTTTTTGTTTTTTTTTTTTCATTCTGATAATTATTAAGGTGTAATACACTACAAGAAGGGGTACAATTTTACTTACGGTGGCGGCGTTGTGTGCTAATGTTGACAACGGCCGTTAAATGATTTTTCAAAACTCAGTCACGTAGAATGGGAGGGGGGGATAATTTTTTATGTTTACGATGAAATAAATAATTTATGTTGTTCTGGTCAGTAAATTAATCATCCACCTAAAGCGAATAGTTCGGCGCAAACGATAGCAAACTAAACCGTTTCCACTGCAAGTAAAATTGAACCCACATAGGACAAAAAAAAATTTCTTTCTTCCTATATGTACCCCGTATGCTTTGCAATGTCATGGAAAGAAAACAAGTGCCTCTTTCGACGGGTATAACAACTAAATTGTGCATATAGTAGAAATACCTATGGAGTGAGCATAGCATTCTGTGCATCTTATCGACATTAAGCTTGAATTACCACGTGATATTGAAACAAATCCACTCTTTACACAAATTTATTTCCTCTTGCGATTAGTTTGTACAGCATTGGCTCCAAAGAAGCCCCACCACCTTTTCGCAGAGCAACCACATAACATGATATGTTCAAATGTTTGTTAAGCTTAAGGGACTAAGGGAGTTAACTGCGGGGTCATCAGTCCCTAAACTTACAAACTACTTACGAACTACCTTATACTAAAGACGACACAAACATCCATGACCGATGGGGGATTCGAACTCCCGACCACAGCGGCCGTGCTGACTGTGACTGGCGCGGTGCAGACCGCTCGGCCAATGCGGCCGGCCACATAACATGAAATAATATCTAAATAAATGCGTCACAGAAGAAACAAGAAAGTTGAGGAAGCTTCCCTAAGAGAGCCAATTACCCATAGTCATCCGTCTGAACCGAACAAAAAAGGAACAAGATAAAGTCAGCGAGTAGTAGATTTTTCCCAATATTACGTGACATTTCCACCTTAATGTTGAGGATACCAAATCTGCTCTGCGCATCTGAATGCTCAAACCAGAGATATTTCTGCTCTGTGCCTGTCACTACAGGTAACATACACACGCAAGCGACAAACTCATCAGAAACCTCTCTGCTTTCATAACTGTTCGGTTGAATACTGTGATTAAATTTTGTAATTACTTACTTTTGGTGTGGACTACATTAAGATAGAAAAAGACGTCTTCTTTTACAGAGACAATCGTACTTAGTTATAATCCGACTTCTGATAATATAGTTCTATTACACAAGGTCGATTTCAACTTCGTGCTTTACGAAGTGGCCTAATCACTTCAGCAGTAAGGACATGAAAGAGTGGCTGATCCTGTTAACACAGTCAAGACAATTCACTGGAAATACTATATTTTATGGAAAGTTCTATACATGCGATCTGCTGAAGCCATTCCTTCAACGATTACCCAAACACTTTATCGCACATTGACACCACCATGACGTCTTATTAGACACACATGAACTGCTCCGTTGATTGAATTACCAGACTTTCAGCATGCGTCGAGTTTGCGATAATAGGGAGCACTGCATACAGAATAACTACACTGTTCTCAGTGCTTTACTGTAACATACTAATACTTCAGCATAAACAGTTCAGTATTACACCATAGAACCAATACATGGAGCTGTTATTATTTCTCAGCTCAACGGTAGAAGTGTTTTCAGCAGTTTGCGCTAAGCAATTACACACTGCAGTCTTAACTTTATGAACACAACCTAACATTGAATTTAAATCGTTCCTGAGTAAATTCACTTTTTGTATGAACAACTTTATGAACATTCAACGTTTTCGACAATGAATTCTACTTATATTTGACATCTTGGCTAGGAGAACTGAGTTTATTGACTGAGCGATCCAACAAGGATTCTGTTTTCGCTGACCTTGGTCCAGAACCTTAAAAAAACCGTTATATACACAGGCCCCTCTTCAACAACCGTTGCGAAGCACGGTCATGTAAGCTAGTCTTAATATAAGTGAAAAGCGTCATACAATAAAACGTTGTACTATGTTGTACAAACAGGAGAATACGGCAGACAACTAAGATGAAGCAGTCAATAATCCGAACATTGGTTTGAACACCACCGAGGTGGAAAAGCCGTGTCCACTAAGGTGCCCCGCTACGGTGCGCGTGACCGTTCCACGTCGGAGGTTCGAGTCCTCCCTCAGGCATGGGTGTTTGTTTTGTTCTTAAGATAAATTAGTTCAAGTAGTTTGTAAGTTGAGAGACCAATAACCACTGCAGTTAGGCCCCATAATTTTACAAACATTTCAACATTTTTTGGTTTGAACACCACAGAGATTTACTAGCCCTGGTCCTATTAGGGGGCGGTATGCCGTTGCCTTCCTCCGACCTTTGAACTGACTTACCCAGCCACTTAAAGGAGGTCTAACAGTTTAACGTGGAATTGGAACCACAGGGCAACTCGGCATTTTTCACATCAACGACCTTGGCAGAGGTGAAAGAAGAGAAAAGTGACAGATAAAACTCATATGACTGAGCCGGGACGGAACCCGCGACGTATGTATCCATCCATGGTGTGACACTCTACCAGTCTGCCATCACGTCACACTATCTACATTAACAACATAGATTTAATGTATTTACGAACGAGAATTAAGAAGTATTTAACAACGGTGCATTTATTATGGATGCTCAACTTCAGAATGAGAAATCGTCTCTGAATTTGCCTTTAACTGCGTAATGTGTAGGAGAACTTTTCGAATGAAACACATATTTGAAAGAGTTTCCATAAAAGTTTTTGAAAGTTTCTACACTGACTTCTATATCAGTATTAGTCTTCCTGCGATGCGCTGGAAGGGAAGGTATCACTGCGGCTTACCATTCAAAGGTAGGGAACTCGTGGCGCAAGGGTATACTTAGTGTTTAATAAAGAAAAAAACTCTTCTTAAAGGTACAAAAAATCAAGTTGTTATGTAAATTAACTGAAAGTCACTTAAAAGTGTATATTATGTACTTCTAAGAAAACTTATATATATATATCGGTCTACCCCATCTCCGAAGTAAAGTGGGATAATGCAGAAGTAACTGAAGTCATCGCGTAAGAGTGAAATTTTTCGTAATATCATCATAAAATTAAGACGTAGAATTGTTTAATGAATAATTTAGAGCAAGGAACGGAATATTGAAAACTGTTAACAGCAAGAAAATATTTTAAAATTTATTTTTTTAATTGCAATTATTTTTAATGCCTAATACTAAGTAATTATTATTGAATCCTATCGCTTTTGTACCAAATGTATTTCATGGCTTGCGAAAAGGCATCTTATTATATCCTAGTAGTAAATGCCATAACCCAGTCCTGCCGAGCTAGACAAATTTGTGAACTCTTTGTGCTTATGTTACTTCTAGTTGTTCTCCAGTGAACATATATATATTATTCAACTCTCTTCTCGGGTTTATTATTAGCTTCAAGAACGTATCTTTCTAACATTGATCAGGGCCCGTTAAACTCCTCAAATGCTTTAAACTCTCCCATTTCAGAAGAAGAAAAGGCTGAAACATTCATTTTCATTGTTTTAATATCCCACTGATACCTGTAAAAATTTATTTCATAATTCCATACCATCTGGAAGATCTAAGAAAAACTGAAATACCGTATATGGCTTGAAATCTAATTGCATCAAAAAGTAAGGGGCAGAGGACACTATTGCTTTCTGCTCTTTCACATTCCTTCTCCAGAGCACATTTCGTGTTAACTACTCTTATGTGGGATAATAATTTAAAAGTAATATATCAATGACGTATATCGAATGTAATCCAATTTAAGATTTCATATCATTTACAAGTGTACAATTACCATTTTACGTTTTTCTTGCATTTAAACTTACCGAAGTTATAAAAACAAATGAAACTGTCAGCATAGCCTGTTCACGTCGCACTCCAAACCAAGTCAACATGTCTGTAACGCTTTCCGTTACATTCAGAGACATCATAACATCTATCTACAATGGGTTTAAGCGCTCTCCAGTCTTGAAAATGGCCCGCTGTCTCGTTCTGTCGAGTTTCTCCGTTTCTAATGTGATAGTTACTCAGCAAAAGTTTGATTTACTTCATTGTGCTATGCACCTTGAGGAGTTTCCTTTACATAATGATAAGGCATCGCTGTGGATATAGCTCGCTCCTGCCAACAAAAAGTCTTCCGGATAGTACACCTGACACTCTCCCTGGAGTTGAAACACTCCTGTCGGTTGTTGAAGCTTTGTAGCGCCTTACAGCACAGTAATCAATATACAATAACTCGCATCTAATTTGTTACGCATGTTGTTGTTGTTGTGGTCTTCAGTCCGCAGATTGGTTTGATGCAGCTCTCCACGCTACCCTGTCCTGTGCAAGTCTCTTCATCTGAGAATACGTTCGGCAACCTACATCCTTTTGAATCTGATTACTATATTCGTCGCTCGGTCTCCCACTATGATTTTTACCCCACACACTTCCTTCGAATGCTAAGTTGACAATTCCTTGACGTCTCGGAATGTGTCCAACCAATCTATCCCTTCTCTTAGTCAGGATATGACACAAACTCCTTTTCTCCCCGATTCGGTTAAACACCTCCTCATTATTTACGTGATCTACCCATCTAATTTTCATCATTCGTCTGTAGCACCACATTTAAAAAGCTTCTATCATCTTTTTCTGAACTCCTAATCGTCCATGTTTCACTTCCATACAATGCTAACACTCCAGATAAATGCTTTCAGAAAGGACTTCCTTACATTTAAATTAATATTGGATGTTAACAAGTTTCGCGTCTTTAGATACGCTTTTCTTCCCATAGCCATTATGCATTTTATATCTTCTTTACTTCGGCCAGAGAAGTTATCTTGCTGCCCAAATAACAAAATTCATCTACTACTTTTATTGTCTCATTACCTAATCTAATTCATTCAGCATCTCCTGAATTTCTGACATTGCATTCCATTACCTTCGTTTTACTCTTGTTAATGTCCATCTTATATCTTCCTTTCAAGACACTGTCCATCCGATTCAATTGCTCTTCCTGATCTTTTGCGGTCCCTGACAGAATTACTATGTCATTGGCAAACCGCAACTTTTTTGTGATTCTTGAGTTTCTTCCGGCGTATTTGATAAAATATCCACGGGTGTACTGCCGGTCTACAGTGTCCAACGTGCCCGTTGGACACTATAGACCGGTAGTATACCCGTGGATATTTTGATTCGCAATGTTTTTATTTCTTCTCCCTGCACTTTAATTCCCTCTCCAAATTTCACCTTCCATTCCTTCACTGCCTGCTCAATGTACGGATTGAATAACACTGGGGAAAGGCTACAACCCTGTCTTACTCCCTTCCCAACCTCTGCGTCCCATTCTTGCCCTTCGACTCTAATAACCGCTGTCTGGTTTTTATATAGGTTGAATATAACTCTTCGCTCCCTATATTTTACCCCTAATACTTTCAGAATTTGGAAGAGTGTATTCCAGTCGACATTGACAAAAGCTTTCTCCAAATCGACAAACGCTAAAAACGTAGGTTTTCCTTTCCTTAGCCTATCTTATAAGATAATTCGTAATGAGAGGATTGCCTCCCGTGTTCCTATATTTTTCCTAAATCCAAACTGATCTTCCCCGTGGTCGGATTCCACAAGTTTTTCCATTCGTCTGTAAATAATTCGTGTTAGTATTTTGCAACCATGACTTATTAAACTGATAGTTCTGTAATTTTCGCACTTGTCTGCACTTGCTTTCTTTGGAATTGGAATTACAATATTCTTCTTGAAGTCGGAGGGTATTTCCCCTGTGTCATACATCTTGCATACCAGGTGAGACATTTTTTTCACGACTGGTCTCCTAACGACATCAGCAGTTCAGACGGAATATCATCTACTCCAGGGACCATGTTTCGACTTAAGTCCTTTACACTCTGTCAAATTCTTCTCGCAGTATCATATCTCCTACCTCATCTTCTTCCACTTCGTCTTCCATTTTTAGAATACTGTCTTCAAGTTTATTTCCTTTTTGTAGGCCCTCTATATATTCCTTCCACAGTTCAGCTTTCCCCTGTTTGCTTAGTACTGGTCTTCCGTCTGAGTATTTGATAGTCATACAGCTGCGTCTCGTGTCTCCAAGTATCTCTTTTATTTTCCTGTAGGCGGTATCTATCTTTCCCATAGTTATGAATTCTTCTACGGTCCTGCATTTGTCCTTTATCCACTCCTGCTTAGCCAGTCTGCGCTTCTTGTCAATCTCATTTTTCAGACGTTTGTACGCCCTTTTTCCTGTTTCATTTGCTGAATTTTTATATTTTCTCCTCTCATAAATTAAGTTCAATATATCCTGTGTTATCCAGGGATTTCTATTAGGCCTTGTCCTTCTGCCAATATGGGCCTCTGCTGTCTTCACTACCTCTTTTCTCTCAGAGCTACCCATTCTTCTTCTACTGTATTACTTTACCCCGTTTCAGCCAATCCTTGCCTAATGCTTCCTCTGAAACTCTGAACCACCTCTGGTTCCTTCAATTTGTTTAGATTCCATCTCCTAACTTTTCTACCTTTCTGCGGTCTCTTAAATTTTAATCTGCAGTTCATAACCAATACTTTATGGTCAGAGTCTATATTTGCCCCTGGATATGTCTTACAGTTTATCACCTCGTTTTTAAATCTATTCGTTACTATCATAAAGTCAAGCCGGTACCTTCCAGTGTCTCCTGGTCTCTTCCACGTATACAGCCTTCTTTCATGATGATTAAACCAAGTGTTGGTGATAATTAAACTGTGCTCTGCGCAAAATTCTACCAAGCGATCTCCTCTTTCATTCCTTTTTCTCAGTCCATATTCACCTACTACATTTCCTTCTCTTCCCTTTCCTACTACCGAGTTTCAGTCCCCAATCACAATCAAGTTTTCGTCTCCCTTAACTTTTTGCATGATTTCTTTTATCTCCTCATACATTGTTTCGATATCCTCATCATCCACAAACTACTTATGAAGTACCTAATACTAAGGACGGAACAAATATCATTGCCCGAGGGGGGATTCGAACCCCTGACAGTAATGGCCGTGCAGACCGTGACTGGAGCGCCTCAGTCCACTCGGCCACCGCGGCCTGATTCCTCATCATGCCGTGCTAGTTGGTATATAAACTTGCACTACTGTGGTCGGTGTTGGATTCGTGTCTGTCTTTACTACGATAATGCGCTCACTATGCTGTTCATAGTAACTTACCCGCGTTCCTATTTTCTTATTCATTATCAAACCTACTCCTGCGTTACCACCAACTGATTTTGTATTGATAATCCTGTACTCACCTGAGCAGAAATCCTATTCACCCTGCCACCGATTTCACTAATCCCCACGATATCTTACTTTAACCTATCCATTTCTCTTTTCAAATTTTCTAGCCTACCTACGCGATTAAGGGTTAGAACATTTCACGCTCAGACCCGTAGAATGCATGTTTTGTTTCTCTTGATGACGACATCCTCGTGAGTAGTCCCCGCCCGGAGATCCGAATAAGGGACTATTTTACCTCCAGAATATTTTACCCAAGAAGACGCCATCATCATATAGTCATACAGTATGAAAGACGACCGTCTGTCGTCTTCCATAAATTTTTTGTGTAGTTCTGTAAAGTTATTAATGTCGTTAGATTATCATTTTGTTAAAACCTGAACCCAACTCATTTCAAGGCTTGAGGGATAGCATCTTTATTTCACGTGTTAAAATATTAGTTAATATTGCTATGTTTTTCTTATTTTGGTATGTTAATAATTTATTATTGTATTAATTAATGTGGCATAAATGTGGCTTCTCCGCTACGCCACTGTCCCTGTGAGAATGTGTACTTGTCTTACTTTCAAGTGGATGTGCGAGAATCCATGGCTGTCTGAATGGGGGGAGTGATAGCTCGCTTTGCATCGTTCTCTCTGGCTCAGTGTAGATAGCTGCTCACGCTACCACAGAGGTTTCCACACCCTTTGGTTGCGAGCTGGTTGGTGAAACTTTCCTCCAGCGCGAGTCTTGCTGTGCATCCCCACCATCGCTAATCTTGGTTTTTCCAGCTTCCGGTGGCTTCCCGCGTCTTTTGGCTGCTCGGTCTGGTCATTCTGGGCTGGTCGTCTGGTGAGGTAAGGTTGGTTCTGCTCTTGTTTCTGGAGATGGTAGCGTTTCATTGACTAGCACGCTTAACTTAGATTCGTGAACTTAGAATCATTTTTTTTTTTTTTTTTTTTTTTTTTTTGAATATTTTCTCCGATCGTGCTCGGAAATGTGTTCTCGTGTTTCAATTCAGTGATTTCCAATAGATAATCGCGGTGTGTGTGTGATTCTAGTTGCAGTTTGATAACGGCTTGGTATGTTAAAACCTTTTGTTATCATGTGGCGGTGTATGAACTCTGAAAATACTTTCTATCATTGTGGGGCGCGATTTCTAATAGGTGATATGTTCATTTTTGTACAGTGCATGTAAAAATCTTCTCATCGTTTCCTTCCGTGAGAGATATGTGCTACGGTCGGGGGTTCGAATCCCCCCTCTGGCATGGATATTTGTGCCGTCCTTAGTATTAGTTAGTTCATAAGTAGTTTGTAAGTTTAGGGACTGATGAACCCGTAGTTAAGTCCCATAACCTATACAAACATTTAAAAAATGGGGATATGTGTTCCACGTGGTTGGTTCATAGAAAAAAGTCTTCAGCTTCCACTCTTGTTTGTTCCATGCCCATCAGGCAAGTAACTATGCGGGTATCCTTCTGATTTCCACTAATATTTCGCGATCTTCCCTCCCTGCCTGTTCTAATTTTGCTGTTTCTTCTCCGACTGGTAGTACACACTCCGTCTTTGTCAGTAGTTCTCTCTGAGCCTTGTACAACCTGCTTCAATAGCTTCCTTATGTAATTCTAAACATTTCTATGGGTCGCATGCCGTAGTTCTTATTCTTATTTTCCGACTTTGTAATTATTTCACATTTACGAGTTTTGGAGACTGGACTTCATCCGTCTCTGTAATCGCTTCCTATCACGTGTAGCTGCATTTCTTTCGCTTCTTCGTGTAATTATAAGCATTTCTATGGGTTCCATGCCGTAATTCTTATTTTTATTTTTCCGACTTTGTAATTATTTAATTTTTGTGGTTTTTCTGAGACACGACCTCATCCGTCTCTGTAATTGCCCACTGTCGCGTGCAGCTGTATTTCATTCGCTGCCTTATATAACTCTAAGCATTTCTATGGATTGTATGCTGTAGTTAATTTTCTTTATTTTTCGGAAACTGAATTTATTCAATTTTATCGGTTTTCGGAACCACATGGGTCCGAGTTCCGACTTCCGGGGTCTGCAGCTAGTCTCATGAATTCACGCCACTTTTCATATAAAACAAAGTACCTAGATCGATTTTTAACAGACTTACGAATCCACCGTGATTTTGTATAATGAATCCGATTTTCAACCACTTCACCTTCAGTGGTGAGCATTCATGTAACGTAGGCGTGCGTCGCCGTTAGCGTGTTTGCTCGTAGTCCAATTCAGAATTAATTTAACTTGGCTATACACGCGCACCATCTCAAAACAGGCACGACAGACCAGAGCCAGCTTCAAAGTGTTTTTGTATATTGTGTTTTGTGCTACCTCCGACTTGCTGAATTTCGCCTACGATAGCGCCGCCTGCTTCCTCCTCGTCTCAGCACGCTGATTTTGGTGAGTTCCGCTGTGGCATTGCGTGTGTGTGAGAGAATGAGAGTTGTTTGTGAAATCCCCCCCCCCCAGTAGCGTTCAATCATGTATAATTTAGGCTGAGCACCGTCCGCATTAATCCATGTAAGAGAAGCATTTTAATTGTATTAACAAAATTGGTTCCCCATTTTGCTTGTTTTCTAACTGAATAAACAAGTTTAAGTTCAGCATAATCCGTAAGTTGCCTATAAATTGTAGTTTGAGAGCACCTTCCCTATTTTATTTAATATTATTCTTCACAAGTGCGGAGAACAAGATCAGATGCAATTTTTTACGACTAAATTCCGTTGCGCCATAAATGTTTCCTTAGCCACCTTTCAAAGATAAATTTAATTGTGGTGGCTTGCTTATTAATGTCTGCGTGTAACAACGTGTGAGCTTCTATGTATATTGACCACTGTAGTATTAACTTCCTGTTATTGAAGTAATTTGAAACGAGTCAGTTCTCAGTTTGGGCCAGGAAACAAGGCTTTATAGCAGGGAGTAACCAGTAGTTCACACGGACCTCATTTGCTAATTTTAGTGATAAATCAAAGCTCTTGTTTCGTACAGTGGTCGACTTTTAAGTAGAACTGCATGTCCTAGGGAGAAGTAACGACTGTAGTTTCCCCTTGCTTTCAGCCGTTCGCAGTAGCTGCATGGGAAAGCCATGTTAGCTGATGTTACAAGGCCAGCTCAGTCAGTCACCCAGACTGTTGCCCCTGTAACTACTGGAAAGGCTGCTGCCCCTCTTCAGTAACCACACGTTTGTCTGGCCTCTCCACAGATACCCCTCCGCTGTGGTTGCACCTACGGCACGGCTATCTGTATCGTTGAGGCACGCAAGCCACCCCACCTCGGCAATGGCTGTGGTTCATGGGGGTGGTTGTTACGCATACTGTAATATTAATAACTGAACCGACTCGCTACTACGAACCTACGCCTACAGAATTGTGCCCCTCCGAGAGGATTTTTAATTTGACCGCGTGCTATCCTAATAGATGAAAGCATCGGAGGTAACCTTCGTTTCACAAAGATACGCAGTATCAGAAGAGAAGATAGTGTTGAAACCACAAGGGCTCAGAAAGTTTTTACCTAAAGAGCAAAACAGCACTATTTGTATTACGGTCGCCAGTCCCTATCGACAATAATTAATTATTTGATTTATAATCTGAATGTTACATGCAATAAAAAATGTTTCTTTAGTAAACCAATAAATCGCATTGATAAAACAGACTACTTGAAACTGTCACTTTTGTGGGTGTTAGACAACATCACAGCAACATACACTTGAATGCAGTTATTGAACAAAACAGAAGTATCATTCATCTATTTGCTATGGGACCTTTGTCTGCAACATCTTATTAAAGTTGTAAGTAATGAGATTACTCTTTGGAATCAAAATTAAAATGATAGATGTTTCATTTAGGCCTATCCCAAAACACAGTGAATTAACTGCAGCAAATCTACTATTATGCATTAATTTTGTAAAATTACTGCAACAGAAAATCTTTTAAGCAACCTAGTCTAAACATAAGTTAAGCACTGGTATTTTCACTTTTCCTTTAACTATAAAGATAAATCCTTCTGTTCATTGACTTACTTGCATATTAATAATAATCATTCAGAATTGCAAGTTTTTATTTTAAGAACAAACACACTTGGAAAATGAGGTACCTGAATCTGATATGCAGTCTTTCAATTAATTCAAACAACTATATACTTTCTCGTTGCAATCATGAAGCTTGAATAAAGTTAACATATGAAGGATGCAACACTAATTGAAAAAATGTGTGTCCTTAGTGGAGATGAAATTGAACATAAGCCTACACTTTACGTTAATCTCCACTATACGATTATGCAATAAAAATTACTATAACTTCTCGCACTTTATAAAGTTAAAAATGTTTTTATTTCAGTGGGTCACTGGCAAGTATTTTATTTTAAATAAGGGAAGGACCCTACATAGGTTAATGGCACAGCACAATAACAGGTTAACAGCACTATTTACAGTTTATGAAATTGATTATTAAAATTTTCACAAATTTGAGGTTCAGGCTGTTATTACAATACTAAAAAAACTCTCTACTTGCCTGTGCTGGAAGGTTGGCGCTGCAGTGCAGTTAATTGTGGCATAATAGATTCCATCACTGGCTTTTGAAGCATGTGGCCAAATTTAGTCTTCTTGGCGTCGAATAATTTCAATAATAAGCCACAAATATTATACCAGTGAACATTTTGAAAAATATTCTCTATCCGAGGTCATTTTACAGCTCTTCTTAAAAGTTTATCCTCAAGCAAATAGCCACAAGACACAAGCACTGTTCACTTATCAGCGTCCATGCTACGACTTTCTGGCAAGTAACTGTTTCGCCGCGCAAACCGGCCATCTGGCGCACTTTTTCCATCTTTTACTTCCATGTCTCCTCTGAAGTGGGGACGCCCCCATCTTTTATACATTAACATAAATTATAAAAGCCCTAAGCCAAAACCTCTACAATATTATTAATTTACAAAATATTTAACATAGTAAATAGTACAAAGACAACAATGTTTATACACTCTTTATAGTAGTAGCTTACAAATTTTCTATAGTGTAACTCTTATATCCAAAGATAATAATTTTACAGATATATGTACTACCATGCGCAAAAATATCCGAACGACCCGAATTGCGTTTCGCCTGATGTGCATTCAACCCAACTAACGTACGTGTCTTGCGGGTGCTCTGCTCGCCCCGCGGTATAGTCGTTCGACTATTCAAAATGGATCCACTACAGACAACTGTTGTTTATGGCAATCATTCCAGATGTAAATTAACACAACGATTTTGCCAATAAAAGGAAACACGTTGTTAAGTTCTTAACGTTTATTAAATCCAATTTATTACAATGACATATCTTAAAGTATTATCACACTTATTACAGTCTGATATAACAAACTCCGTCACATAAGACATTAATTAATTCTTAAACAGCATTTAATATTGTTACAAACAACAGATTTTACTACAGTATCGGAAATCCTAAAGTCCTGTAGAAGGTAGTTCTGAGCTACTGCTGACTGGTGCTTCAAAGTCTACCGAGAAGATACAAGAAATGGACAAGGAGATCGAAATACAAAGAAAAATGATACCCAGGGCATCAACTGCGTAAGCAGATTGTACGAGCAGACAACTTTGAAGTTCTCGGCAAGCAGAAGGAACAGAAGAATGGGAATGACAATAATTATAATTTACTTGGAGAAAACCATCCTGATACTTTTCTTTCATTTCCAAGAAGCCGATCTTAAAAATTACGAAGAAGAGGCTTAAAATTGGTTTCAAATTTTTTTTTTATCGTCTGGCGACGAAGATGTCGCCCATAACGAGACTGTTTATTTTCTACGAGGTAGTTTTGTTTCGTTATGAAGAAGAAGTTGCTCTTCATTCCTCAACAAAAAAATAAAAAAAAAATATTGGCCGAGCGAAAAAAAAAAATAATAAAAAAAATAAAAAAAAAAAGGTGGTCTCGGGGTAAAGCGTTCGACTGGAAACCGAAGGGTAGCGAGTTCGATACCCGGTCGGACCTCGAATTTTTTTAAATCTGGGTTTTAATCCGACCTTCACCTCTCAACGATGTGAGGAGTCGCCAGAAACGACACGTGGTTCGGATTCCACGATAAGCTATACGTGCAATTTCCCCGGTTGGATAACTGGGGTAGGCTAGGTACACGCAAGTCGCCGAAGTAGCGTCCAATCGAAAGACTTGCACCAGGCCAATGAGCCACACGAAATTTCTTAACAGCGTGAACTAGTCGTTTGTGAATCAATTACCGGGTTTATTTCTCTGGTTAGAAAGTAAATCTACCAGGAGGTAAGGACGAGAGAAAGGTCTCGTACTGGAAGGTCACGCAATTTTATTTCAGTGAGTACAAAAATCAAGTAAAACAAACAATGAAGTTGCAGTTTAGGTCAAGCATATACAGAAATGTAAGCCACAGTACAATTAAATTCTCGAATCCATATCCATTGCATACACGCGCAATAAGTGTTGTAGTGTTGTTATGGAGCCAAATAATACAATGCCGTATTTCCCCGTAAGAAAGAGCAGAGTTTAACAGTCTTCACTACATCATACTGCTTCAGCTGACGCGACTGACAAGTAGAGGGTCTGACATGTGTATATTTTTAACCGGCATGATCATGTCTACTTCACCTCTGGTAGCACCAAGTGAAGAACGTCAAGTTGCACCGTAGTTAACAATCCGTATTAAACCGAATTATTTCGCTACCAAATCTGGCAGAGGCGATTTACCGTTGCCAGTAACAGGCAGAATACATGGCAATCAGTAACTCTGTCGGTAGAAAGCTTTTCTCATATAACAAAACTTTATTTTATTTTATAAACCAATGGTCCTTTAAGGTCACATGTCTCGTATTGAATTTAACTTGAGACGTTAAAAATTATATTGCTGAACTGGGATTCTAATTCGGATCTCCTCTTTTGCCGCATCGACCCTCTCGGGATCATATAGTTGAATCATTTCGTTGCTTTCTCCGAGACTGCCGACTCCTCTAGGTCTCCACGAAAGGCACGTATATGGATTCGAATCCAGGTCCAGCATAAAATATTCACAATTTGTTTGACGCCCTAGATAGAGCACACTGGACTACTAGTAAAAATTATTTTGAATGTCTCTTCGTGCATTAGCAACGCAAACCAGGATGTTGCGGTGTTCTTGGGGTAAGGCACTTGAATGGTAACTGAAGGGACGCGGGTTCGAAACCTAGTCAGATCACCCATTTTTTTCAATCTTTGTTTTAACCCAGCACTCACGTCTCAACAATGTGAGGAGTCGTCATACTCGTGGTTTGGATTCCACGTTAAACTGTAGGTCGCCTTTCCCGGTTGGATAATTGGGGCCGGTTAGGGATATGCAAGTCTCTTAAGTGGCGCACAGTTGAATGACTTGCACTAGGACTCTGAGCCACACGAAATTATTATTATTATTATTATTATAACAACGATATGTGCCGTTGTTACTAGTCAGACACGCACGCATCGTCATTCCTGTTAATATTTGAAATTTAACGTCCATTCGTGCTTAGAAAGTTCATCGGTAGGTTCGGGGTTCGATTCCAGGTGACGCGTAACGTAATTACAGATTACAGATTCAAAAACGCTGCTGGTAAAATAATTCGACTACTAACATCTTACTTCACTTAGTTATCTTCCGTTTAGATACCGGGTATGTAACTCAAAGTCTAATGTTTGTAAATCTATGGGACGAAACTACTGTGGTCCTCAGGCCCTAGGCTTAGAAATACTTAAACTAATCTAAGGACACCACACACACCCCTGACCGAGGAAGGACTCGAACCTCCGACAGGAGCAGCCTCGTATGTCAGTTCCACACAAAACTGAGTCTGGGCACTTGTGATTAGGGACATAACGGTGAGTATTAAGTTCCTGGTTCAGTAATAAATAAATAAATAAATAAAAATATTTTAAGATTTGGCATTTTATATGATTTGATTTGCGCGTTCTGATATTTGTGAGGAAATCTCCAATATTTCACACATCTTTATGCTTCGTCAGCTGTGACAATCTTAGGCATAATCAAGTATCTATAAGACATGAATGCATTCCCTGGTTAGCTACGGCTACAGGTGGTTGGTTTGATTCCAGAACAAGGAGTTTGTCATATCAATTCAAGTTCAAAGATGTGTACAAATATTTGTTCATGTATGTATACGGAGAAAATGTTGGTGATACGCAGTTAATATTGAAGTTTCCATAGTGCGTTTGCTGCTGTTAATTGAGTTTTTATTCTCTGGTTAGTACAACAATCGGTTAATAAAAATCCGCTCGCCAGTGGAACGACTTTTCGCAATTGTGAGAAAACGATTTAGAGAACAAAAGTACTTCGAATTTCAACAGGAATTTAGGATTTCCGATACTATAGTAAAATCTATTGTTTGGAACAATATTAAATGTTGTTTAAGGATTAATTAATGTTTTATGTGACGGAGTTTGTTATATCAGACTGTACTAAGTGTGATAATACTTAAGATATGTCATTATAATAAATTGAATTTAATAAAAGTTAAGAACTTATAACGTGTATGCTTTTTTTGCAAAATCGTGGTGTTATTTACTACTGGAATGATTGCCATAAAGAGCAGTTGTCTGTTGTGGATCCATTTTGAATAGTCGAACGACTATACCGCGGAGCGAGCAGAGCACCCGCAAGACACGTACGTTAGTTGGGTTGCATGCACATCAGGCGAAACGCAATTCAGGTCGTTCGGATATTTTTGCGCATGGTAGTACATCAAACTAAATCGATAAATTATGTCATATAAATATTACCAAAAAATTAAAAATCATAAAATAGACATAAAAATTTAATCACGGTGTCACAGAGTTACCATGTTCTCACTAGGATAGAGATAGTAGGAACTTTACTGAATACCTCCAGCCTGTCATCAAATGAGTAACAAACGCTTCTTCGCAGTGCGGCTGCACTCTCCCTGAATTAATACCTAGTTAACGATCACAAAATTTACCTTTTCATTATCTACTTAAACACCCTAATTGCTGTATGCAGTCAATTTTGATGATGCTTCGCCTGCCCATTCCATTGAGTAGATTTCTCTAATATGGCGAGGAATAAATGATCTATTTAAGTAATTTAGGGGACAAAGGTAACTCCCTGGACTTTTGACAGCTGATCACATCTTTATGCTAAGGTCCAATTCAAATGAGATATTGGCCCGCATGGCAGTCGGTGCGCATTGTCCACGAGCAAGAAGGAAGTTCGTGAAACACAACCAAAAAGATAGCCTGTGTAAGACATCATGCATAGAGAAAAATAAATATACGATGAATGAGCAACTCCTATGATGTTTGACCAGGAACAGAGGAAGATTCTAGCCACAATTTTAAAATTTGTATCCATCTCTGTTTATAAGGAAACTTTCTAAAATTATCGCACTAGATTCCCCACAACACTATCCTAGCAACTACGCAGTATAAAAATTTATGTATATATATACAAACACAGAGATGTGTAAAAACTCAGAGTGCCAGCTGCCGCCAATGTATCACCTGCAGAGCAGTAGCTGCGTAATTTAATTTTTCTGCGCTTTCGTTACTAGTATTTTTCTAAAACTTCGATAGTGCTACTGGGCTTTAAGATCTTCATTCTCACTTAATTGGTAAATACTGTGGTGTAGAGTTTTCGTCTGTGATTTGTGTTTTCATAACAAGTCAGAGACAGCTGGTCAATACGAGTCTACTGCTTGCCGCCACCTGTGTGACAACTCAAGTTCACTAAGATACGTAATTAAACTTTTATGTATACTTTCTTAGTAGTTAGTTCTTAAATTGCGGCTGTATTTTCGACTTAAAAAGACTCTATTCTCGCAGTGTTACAATCACGTCGGCACTAATGACTCCTGTCACTTGGGTTTTGTGGAGAGCCTCGGAGCGTATGTGCAGTTGGCGGAATTGGTGAAGACTGCTGGCCTCGTGCGCATGATGCAAGCAGTGTAGCATTTTTCCCAGAGGGGTCCTTTGGTTTGGAGCTGAGTGGAGGGTCTCAACCAAAGGCTGCGTCGGCTCTGTGATCAGCATGGCTGCAGATTTCTAGACCTTCGTTATCGGTTGTGGATTTGTAGGGGTCCCTTGATAGATCAGGTGTGCAATACATAGAAGAAGCAGTTACTCGGGCATTAGAGTACTTGTGAAGTTCACATGTTTTCTTTTTCCTTTTTAGGCTCGGTATTAGATATGATAAACACTCGTCAGTCGATACGCAAGCTGTGTAGTAGTAAATTTTCAGAGTATTAGAAACGAAGCTCTTGAATTTACTGCACTGCAGGAAATTTCTTGCGCTCATATAATACTGGGAACTGATAGTTGGCTGAATCCGGACATAGGAAGTGCCGAAATATTTAGGGAAGAGTCAAATGTATATCGCAAAGATAGATGACGTATAAATGGAGGGTATTTGTTCGTCACAGTCCACAAAAATATTATTTCTATTGATGGCCCAGTCAACGAAGACAGAAAAATGTCGATTAGGGGAAAAAATTCGTGTAGTCGCAAATTTTTGTACAGTGGTAGCGGGGAGTGTCATGAACAACATACTAAAAATCCTGACCTGTAGGGTGTGAGCGTTGTGGTGGGGGAGCGTTTAAAGGTCACTTGTTCAGGTTTTCCTTAAATAACTCGAAAACCATGGCTTCTAGAGAAAATATTTCTCAGTACAAAATTAAAGTACGTTAAATTTCCTACAGAAAAGGTCCTATTCATGTTTTCTCTAGAACCAATAGGTTTCTCATTGCAAGAGGTGAAAGAATGATAATTTATGAAAACAATCTTTGAATAGTATAAAATTAATGTTTATTGTTAAATGAAGTGGATAAGACCAAATATTAAAAGCCTTTACCTCATTTAAGTACAGTAGAACAGCACTGAGGGCTGAGGATGTGCCATGTGGCAGTGGGAGGTGGGGGGTAGAAGTTGAGCGAAAGCATGTCAAGCACTTCCTTCTGCAAAACGGGGAGCGGGCAGCGAGCTAGTGAATCCCCACTTCATCCCATTAGCAACTACAGGGTGTTATACCGACCCTTCCACAGCACACCTCGAAAATAACAGGTGACGCAGTATGCTGACAAACCTGGAGAGTGTTCATGTTCCACAAAATGCGTTGTACGATGACTGTTGTTGGAAGAGTTCATTTTCCACAAATACATTAACACTAAATGGAAAACAGATATTAGTTACTAATGCAACTACGCAGTACATCTCTGCACATCGCCTTGCACCTGTAAGCGAGAAAATGATTGTTGGGTATACTGTACGTCTGTTGCGCCTTATTTTTGGGGAAGGCGCCTTCCCCCACCATGAGAACTACTATCTCTTCAACTTACAGACAGTTTTTTCTGTCCAGTTCTCTTATGTAATGAAAACAACTTTATTATGGAGTGAGTTTAATGGTTCCCACAGCCTTTACAAAGTATGTTTGTTTCTCGTACTTTTTGTTTATGCTTAGAAGGTTAACGAATCAAACGTTTCATATAATAATTACTTCATCAGTTATTGCATTGTCGGGCCCGGTGATCTTGGGGTAAAGTGCTAGACTGGAAACCGAAGGGTCGCGGGTTCGAAACCCAGTTGGACCTCGGATTTTTTCAGTTCGCACTTTAACCCATCCTTCACCTCTCAATGATGTGAGGAGTCGCCAGAAACGACACGTGGTTCGGATTCCACGTTAAGCTGTAGGTCCCCTTTACCTGGTTGGATAACAGGGGTAGGCTAGGGACACGCAAGTCGCCGAAGTAGCGTCCAATTGAAAGACTTGCACCAGACCAATGAGCCACACGAAATTATTATTATTACTTGTTGCAGTTTACATGATGGTGCACTAAGGGCATGAAATGCGTTACTGATAATTAAATATTTCAGAAGAGACGGTCTTATATTTGGAATCATTTTATTAAGTGATTATTTATTTTCAGTAATTAAGAGTGTCTGTACATGAAATATGTTCCTATAAACAATGGCGGAAAAGTGTTTGATCTGCGAGTGTGATGTTGTCAGTGACCTATGCAATGTTGGTGGGAAAGGAATATGTGGATTGCAAAATGCCAGTTACTTGAGATACGATGGGAAAGCTGAAGGTTTCAGGAACAAAACAACTTGTGGTGTTCATGCATCTTGCAGGAAAGAGTACAACAGAGGTGACTCAATTAAAAGATCTTTAAGAGAATCTCTTTCAGAGGAGCAGCCTTCAACATCAGCTGGAGTCAAACGATTGCGTTCAGCTGAAGCGAAATTTCATTTTAAAACTGTTTGTTTTGTGCAGAGACAATTGAAGAATTTCCTGATAAAAAGAAGAAAAATATGGCAGCGAAAGGTTTACAGTGTTCGATCCTTCAGTGACGATAATACAATTATAGTTCATGCACAGTAGAGGTAGGATGAATGGGGATACGCCATCCAAAGACATATCTGTTCTGTTAGTGGTCTACACACTGCATATGCAAGGTATCACGAGGATTGCTATTAAATATTCTATATAGGCTCATTATCTAAATCTAGACTGAGTGGACGCACTGATGATGAAGAAATCAATGCGCAAATGGAGGAAATATTTAATTACATAGATGGGAATGATGACTGCCAGTTCATCTTAGATGAGTTGCTGGAGGAAGTTTCAGGAACAGTGCCTCATATAAAGACAGTTAAGGAGACACTGAGAGAAAACTATAGGGACACTATTGTTTTAGTACAATCCGCACCAGGAAAACTGTTGTGTGCTTTCGTAGTTCAGATGAAAAAAATTTAAATAACGATTGGTATTCTTCAAAGTGCAAAGATGAACAAGCAGAACGAGAAAGAATTGTAAAGGCAGTGGCCAATATACTTTTAGATGATGTTCAGTGAATAGAGTATGATAGTTCGGTTTTTCCACCCTGTGACAAATTCTGTAGTGAAGCTGAGGAAATGGTCCATCGTTCACTCCAAGTCTTCATGGACTGCAAATCGGCGAAAAAAACAAAAGGGCAAGGAAGCTGGCATATATATCCCAGGCCCTCATTGCTCATTGCTGCCATTCGCCCACGATCATTCATATCACCTATATTACATGCTGTCGCATACTGCATCACCAGTTATTTACCAGGTGTGCTGTGGAAGGGTCGGTATAACTTGGTGAAACACCCTGTAGTTGCTTCTGCGACCTAATGGGGTAGATGGAGTGGGGACTTACTAGCTCGCTCCTCGTTTTGCAGAAGCACAAAGAAGGGAAGAGCTTGACATTCCAGCGTCATGCTCAGTGGCGTAGCTAAGTAGTTTGGCACCCGGTGCGGTGATCCAACTTGTCACTCTCCCCCCCTCCAACACCACCACCACTCTCGACAACCTTAGAAAGAATGGAAAAAAAATTCAAGGAGAGAGGAATAAATTTTTGATACACATAATTAAATGAGCAAAATAGAAAGTTAATTAGTTTGTAAACAGTCTGTATGAAAGTAAATAAATAAAACTAGTTTTTATAATTAACATAGTTTAATCGAGTATTAATCAAGCAGAACAAATAGCTAAAGACTGTCTTAATGACTGGTGACTTTCACATGCAGTTTACAATCTCACCCGTCTAACTTTCTCTGCAGAAAATTTTGAAATTGCATGGTCAAAGTCAGTAGCTTTAGCCACACTATTTTCAGTTGACAAAATTGCCAAATTAGAGAGTCTTGCTTGGCTCATAGTAGAGCTAAGGTAATTCTTAATGAGTCTCAGCTTTGAGAAACTTCTCTCACAGGACGCTACCGAAACACACAAAGTTAAGAAAAATCTTAATGCCAAAGTGAGGTTCAGAACAGATTCAGAAATTTCATATTCAACAACAAACTGTAAAACTCTTAAAGATGTCCATCCAAGAAATTCTTCTTTTCGGACATTAGCAGCCTGCAGAAATCTTCGCAGCCGTAGAATTTCTGCGAGGATATCTTTCAGAAATCTCATCGTAATTGTCAATTAAACATTTTACAATCATGGGAAGTTCATTTTCTGAATCGGATTTCTGGGCTCTAAAACAGCAAAATGTTCTGATATACACTCCATGTTTCTACAACGTGTATCAATTTTTTGTTGGAACTGTCGATGCACTCTAACATTCACTTTCTCAGTTCCTGGTGCAAAGTCAGCGTCTCGTCTGCAGCCTTTCCCCCAGGCATCATTTTCTTCTTCCTAATATTTCTTATTTTTTCGACAGGAATACCCATCTCGTGACGTGTGTCCTTTCGCAAATCGAAAGGCTTCGTCCACAAGCAAATAGAAATTTCCATATTGATTTATAGCAAACACTTCTAAGTTGTCTTTATATTTTTAGGCAAATATTACTTAAAAGAGAAATCTTCCTGAAATGCAACAAGTTGTATGTTGTTGTATAGGAGAAAATGCTTTTATGCATTTTTACGGAGGTCAAATATTCATGAACAGCAAACAGTAAGGAGATTTGTTCTAGTCGGTTGCAGTGGCTGAGCGGTCTGCGGCGCGCCAGTCACGTTCTGCATGGCCACTACGGTCGGGGGTTCGAATCCCCCCTCGCCCCTGGATATTTGTGTCGTCCTTAGTATTAGCTAGTTCATAAGTACTTTGTAAGTTTAGGGACTGATGACCCCGTAGTTTAAGTCCCATAAGCTCTACAAACATTTGAACATTTTGTTCTGTTTGACGTCACAGTTGCATCAAATAATAAATCCATATGGTATTATTTTTTTTTTAATTTTCTACGATTTTTTTACACATTATACCAGAGCTTTCCAAACTCTTCCTAGTCGCGACACCATTTCGAATATATAAAGTTTTACAAGAAAAAACACATTGATTTTAATTAAAAAGATTTACCTAAATAAATGATACTATGAAGAAATATTAATTTTCATGATTCACTTGTACTTAAAGTGCACACTCAACGAACTGGAGGATATTTAGTATTTTTTCCACAATGTTCTGTCTTATTTTATCTTAAGATTTTGCTGTTGTTGCGACACCTTTAGTGGCACTACGCGACACCCCTGGGTGTCGTGACACCCAGTTCGGAAAGCTCTGCACTGAACATTATAACGTACCACATTGATAGCCACGGTGGAAAACAGTTCTGGTTTTATGCTAGACGAGTTCATGCACGTTTGTCCACTTGAACACCCTAGCACAAAGTAAATTCGTGATAATTAATACGGCTGGTTTGGCTAAATGGCCGTTTATTTTAACTTTCAAATCACGAAAAAGGAACACAGTGTCCGTTTATACTCTAAAAGTGGCAGCAACATTTGAATAAGTATCGTATTCACTTTTAAAGCTGGGAGAAACATCTGATTGTCAAAAAATCATTAAAAAGAAAAAATTCGGGCATTTGGCATCAGCAGAAAAGAAACCCCTTGTTATCTTTCTTACAACTATGGGAAGAAAAAGTTGTACTAAAAAATTCATAAATAATTCTATTTACTTACGTGCAAATGAATAAATACTTCATTCGATCTTCTGAATATTGCCGAAGAAAACTCCGGCGTCCGGTCACTCACGATAACAGACGAAGAATGGCAACAGCCCCGTCGGTTCAGACCATTAACAATTAACAATTAGCGTGGAAAAAAAAAGAAAAAAGAAACCTCTGGCAAGTTTTGTCACCCCCTTGGAGTTTGTACCCGGTGCGGACCGCACCCCCCTAGCTACGCTGCTGGTCATGCTTTCCCTCATCTTCTACCCCCGCTGCCACATCCCACAAACCCGTCCTACCGCTGCCACCTGTCACATCCTCAGAACAAAATTTATCCCTCAGAACTGTTCTTCTGTACTTAAATGAGGTATAGGCTTTTAATATTTGGTCTTAATCCACTTCATTTAGCAATAAACATTAATTTTATACTAGTAAAAGATTGTTTTCATAAATTGCCACTTCTTCACCCCTTTTTTCACCCCAGAAAACTGTTGGTGCTAGAGAAAAAATAAATAGGACCATTTCTGTAGGAAATTTAACGACTTTAATTTTGTACTGCGAAATATTTTCACTGGAAGCTATGGTTTTCGAGTTATTTACGAAAAACCTGGAAAAAGAGACCTTTAAACGCAGCCCCACCCAAACGCGCACGCCCTACAGGTCAGTATCTTTAGTATGTTGTTCATGACACTTCCCACAACAACTGTACAAAAAATTGCGACTACACGAATTTTTTCTCCTAATTTTCCTTTTTTGATTGGGCTATGAGGTCGTAGTGGAGCGTGACTGTGAGGTTATCTGGACGCGTATAACAGGTATAGGCGAAATAAAGTTCATAGTTGGGTGTTATACCCTCCCCCCCTCCATTTCACCGTCCCATTGCTAAAGTAATTCATATAAAGTTTACGCTCAGTAGCGCGAAGGTACCCGGACCATGTATTATTCTTTGGGGGCGACTTTGACCTTCCTAGTTTAGATTTGGACACATATTGTTTCACTACAGGGTATGCAGGCAAGCAGTCTTGCGAACTACTATTGAACACTGCTTTGAGGAGCTAAATCGTCAGCCCACGCATAATGGAAATACCGTATACATTATAGATATAGGAGTTGTCATCGCATCTGGAATGGTCACCAAAGTTAATAAATGGAACCGGAAGGAAAGCAGAGTGTTTGCGCTAGAAAGAGCAGATAAGCAATGTTAGCGTCCCATTTATGGAATGGATGGACATTTTTTAATTCCGTTACGATGGACGTAGAGGATTTATAGGCAAAATTTAAATGCATAGTAAATTAAGAACTAGATAACTCTGTGCCGAAAAAATGGATTAAAGATCGGAAACACCCACCGTGGTTTAATAATAATATTCGAAAAATGCTGGGAAAGAAAAGGCCGTTGCACTTGAAGTTCAAAGAAAGTCAAACAAATCAGATCAGACAAAAGCTAGTAGAGATTCGCGCATCTAGAAAAAGATCGATGCGCAAAGCATAAAATACTTACCACCGTCATACCGTAGCAAAAAATCTTGCCATGATCCCGAAAAAACTTTGGTACTATTTAAAATCGGTAAGCGTATCAAAGGCCTCTATCCATTCACTCGTTGATCAAACTGGGGTGGTAATAGAAGAGAGCAAAATTAAGACGGAAATTTTAAATTTAAAATAGAAAAAAAATCATTCACACAGGAGGGCCGTGCAAATATACCTAACTTCCGAATGGAGGACATAGCCCGTGCAGAGAAAAAGGTGAGAGAGTTGAAAATATACAAGTTGCCAGGTCCAGATGGGGTACTAATTCGGTTTTAAGAAGAGTACGCTGCGGCATTGGCCCCTTACGTAGGTTGCATTTATCGTGAATACAGCTGAAACTTCCAAGCGACTGGGAATAGGCGCTTGTGACTGCCGTGTATAAGAAATGCAAAACAACGGATCCACATAATTACAGACCAATATCATTTCTGTAGAATTTTTGAATATATCCCCATTTCTGATACAGTAAATTTGCTTGCGACGGAAAAGCTTCTGTCCTTGCGTCAGCATGGCTTCAGGAAGTATAGATCGTGCTAAACTCAGCTTGCCCTTTTCTCTCATGACATCTTGCGAGCTATGGATGAACGGCAACAGGCAGTCTGCATATTTCTTGATTTTCGAAAGGCGTTTGACACGGTGCCGCACTGCTGACAGCTAACTAAGGTACGAGCGTACGAATACGTACTCAAACTGAGAGTTGCTCGAAGACTGCCCATCTAATAGAACGCAGTACGTTGTCCTCGAAGGCGAGTGTTTATCAGAGACTAGAGTATCGTCAAGAGTACCCCAAGTAAGAGTAATAGGACCGTTATTATCTTCTAACTACATAAATGATCTGAGTGAGTTGCAGTGTGTGGCTGTGTGCTGAAGATGCTGTGGTGTGCTGGAAACTGCCATTGAATGACTGTAGTAGGATACAGGACGGCCTGGAACAGGTTTCTAGGTCGTGTGAAGAATGGCATATAGCTGTAAACGTAGAAAAATGTAAGTAGATGCAAATGAGTAGCAGAAACAGTCCCATAATGTTCGAATACAGCATTAGTGGTGTACTGCTTAACAGACTAGCGTCAATTAAATATCTAGGCGTAACCACGCACAGCGATATGACACAACGAGCATATAAGCAGACGTGCGGAAGGCGAATGGTGGACTTCGGTTTATTGGGAGGATTTTGGGAAGGTGGGATTCGTACGTAAAGGAGACCGCTTATAGAGCCCTTGTGCGATCACGTCTTGTGTATTGCTCAATTGATTGCGATCGGTTATAGGAAGGCATAGAGGCAATTCAGGGTTGGGCGCCTAGGTTTGTTACTGGTACGTTCGATCAATGCGCGTGTGTCCCTGAGATGCTTCGGTATCTCAAATGGCAGGGAAGGCGACGTGCTGCAGGACGCTTCTACTGTTGCCAACTTACATTTCGCAGGAAGACGACAAGATAGAGAGATTAGGACTCGTACAGATGCATACAAGCATTCATTTTTCCCTCATTTTACACGGAGGTGGAACAGGAAAGCAATAACCATTAGTGGTTCTAGATACCCTTTCGCGCGCACCTTTGAGTGGGTTGTGAAGTATGTATGTAGATGCAGAGGATGGCGGCGAATCGTATATAAGGGAACAGATGTTCGGTTACTGCTGCTACAATGGTAGATTTAAGTAAGTTTGAATGGTGGTGTTATTGGAGTATTGTTTTCTTTATTCTCTTATTTTCCGTTTGAAACTTCTTTTTCTGCTTCTGCTTTAGACAAATATTACCTATTTTCCTCGCTTCTTCCAGAAACAGTTTCCTTGGCATATAGCGACAGAATTTCTGAATTCTGTTTTCACCTGCACGCCATTACCACAGCTTGCGCCATTTTATTTTGTGCACTTTCACTCTGAAACTGATCTGACGAAGCAAAGAAGACTTTTATAGAGCACATTTTACAGAATTTTAGCTGCACAGTAATCAACGGTTTCTTTTACATCGTTTATAACCTCGAAACGTCCTTAGAGTAATTTGTAGCAGAACAAACATCTAAGCATAGCGCAACGTTTCTCAGTGAAGCAACTTAGTTTGGGAAAGCACCTAACTTTACACGACGCGTCCCATTCCCAGTTGCTAGCCGGTACCCCTCTGCCTCCTTAATACTAAGAAATACTCGAAACACTTGTTGTAAGAACTTTTGTAACTCAACATAAACTGTCCTATTAGGTTTTAAAATCCGAACGACATCTATGGCACTGCAGATAGGCACATGCTTCTACTGTTTCAAGGATTGGAGACAGACATAGGTCGTGCCTTTTCAAAGAAGCCATTCCGACATTTGCTTTGAGCGGTATACGAAAGACGTGGAATATCTCAGTCTGAATGAACCCGCTTGGTCGCCGTGCTTTCGTAGCGCCTCTCTCCAAGTGAAGGAAGGTGTGACGGCAGTGGTTCGAATCTGCCCTGTGGATTAACGGCAAGGGGTCGATGTACCGGCCAGCATTAAGGTTTTTTGTAAGGCTGTTTTCCATCTACGTCGCTTCTGTTACACTTTGTCGATAATTGCTACGCGAACAGTTTTACCGTGTTCTCACACTGCATGATTTACAATGGACGCAGACACTTAGGGCTGTATTCTCGGATATTTGACAAATACTGTTGTGTATAGTTTTCATGTATGATTTGTGTATTAAAAAAAAGTCAGAGACCGATGCTACAGCTGCTGCTGCCTGCCGGCCAGATCTCTAAGTGGCATAATTGAATTTGAGTGCAATTTCATTACTAGTCAATTCCTTCATTTCCGATAGTGCTTCTGGTGTTAAGAGTTTTATTCTCGCGTACTTGGCAGATTTTGTTAAAGCTTCTGTTTTAAGAGTTTTGAACAGTTAGGGACCGTTTCTTACAGCTCAGCAAGCTACCAGCTGTCATTAATAAAGCACCTGTGTAGTAGTGAATGGAAGTATTTAGCACCTTCATTTGTTTTCACACCTTAGGTATTTCAGTAGCAGTGGTAGGATGGATAGGGTGTTCGCGTGCTGTGTGCGGACGCAAGAGGAGTTGGCGAACAGCTGAACGTGCTTTCGGCTACGGTCAGGCGTCTCCAGGCTGCTGAAAGTCTGGCGTGTTGCATGGGGCACCTGCTGCTGCGGCACCTTCATCAGTTGATCCGCCTTTGCCGCAGGGTCAGTGGCGGGTAGCTTGAGTCGGAGGGCGAATGTGGAAGCTGGCCGTGTGGCATCGCCGTTCATCCTGCGAGGAATCAGGTGGCCGGCCCTTCAGCAAGATGCGAGCAGACACACGGGGAGTTAGTGATTGTGAGCTCCAATGTTAGGAGCGTTGTGGAGCCCCTTAGGCAGATAGCGTCGTGGGCCGGAAAGAATTATGATGTGCACTAGGTATGTCTGTCGGCTATTGAGTGTACGCAGTGCAGTCGTCTGCAAGTTGTTGCTCATGTCGGCACTAATGTCGCTGTCGCTTGGGTTCTGAGGACATCCTCAGATCGTACGGGCAACTGGCGGAATTGGTGAAGACTTCTGGCCTCACGAGCGGTGTGCAAGCAGAGCTTTCAATTTGCAGCATTGTTCCCAGAGTGGATAGAGGTCCTTCGGTTTGGGGCCGAGTGGAGGGTCTCAAACAAAGGCTTCGTTGACTCTGTGACAGTTATGGCTGCAGATATCTGGACCTGCGTTATCGGGTGGGGAACTGTGGGGATCTCCTTGATAGATGATGATAGATGAGGGGTGCACTACACAAAGGTAACAGCTACTCGGGTAGCAGAGTACTTGTGGTGTGCACTTTTTTTAATTTTTATTTTTTATTTTACTTTTTTTTCTTTTTAGGCTAGGCGAAGGAAAGTTCCTGATGAACACTGGTCTGTCGATACACAGACAATGAAATCAGGACTCTTCAACTGTTAAATTTTCAGAATATTAGAAATAAAGTACCCGAATTCACTGCATTGCAGGAAAGTCTCGGCGCTCGAATAATCCTCTGGATTGATAGTTGGCTGAATCCAGACGTTGAATGCTCCGAAATATTTAGCGACGAATGGGATTCATATCACAAAGATATATCAGGTACGATCGGAGGGTGTGTGTTAATTGCAGTCCACAAAAGTAATCTTTCTGTTGAGCTGGTGCCTGTGCCTATGAGGTTATCTGGACACGTATAACAGGTATAGGAAAAATCAAGTTAATAGTTAAGTGTTTTTACCGGTCAGTCAAAGAAAGTTTACGATAAGTAGTGTGAATGTATCGGGCCATGCTTCATTAATTGGGGCGACTTCAACCTGCTGAGTATAGACTGGGAAGCCTATGCTTTCACTACAGGAGGTACAGACAAGCAGACTTGTGAACTCTTGTTGAGTACGTTTTCCAAGTACTGCTTTGAGCAACTAAATCGTCAGCCCACTCGCTATGGTAATATTGTCCCGTTGAAATGGAAGCAGGCTTGACTTCGAAGGCAACTGAACTCAGCAATTATACTGAAAGCAGGTTTATTACGAACATAACATACACGCAGCAATAACTGCCTCTCGGGCAGAGTGCTTTGCTATTTACACAGAGAAGGAATGTACTAGAAATTAGAAGAATAGTCAACATAAGAATTTACAAGTAAACATATGAAATATGTAGAACATTCTGGAATTGTTAATTACAAAGAAATAAATATTTTGCCGGTGGACGGGATTGAACCGGCGACCTTCAGCACCGCAGTCGCTGACACTGTCCTCTGCGCCACGCCAGCAGTCGGTTTACGTGGTGTCTCGCGGCATTGCTCCGTCTCTTGCTCCCCCTGTGGAGCCAGCTGCAATGTCCTGGATCTTGACCTTGTCATTGGTTCTCTGTATGGCAGTTCTATACAATCCTTCCCTTCTCCACGATTATCGACGACAGACGTTTCTGTCGTGGCTTCATCAGTAATTTTGCCGTCCTTAGAGTCCTTGAACAAAAAGCCATTGTCGCCTACCTGCTCTTGAGGATAGTAGTAAGGCTTCATGCGCAGGACGTGAACAATGTCTCTTCATTTTTGTCATTTCGACGACGGCTCATAATCCTCAAATTCGTATGTGACGTCTGACAAGCGGCGTATGACACGATACAGACCAAAGTATCGCTTCATTAACACTTCTGACAGTCCAACCTTCCGTACAGGGGTAAAAATCCATACCAGATCTCCTGGGCTGTACGCAACAGGTCGGTGCTTATCGTTATACCGCTGACGGTCCTTCTCCTGGGCGTCCAGTGTCCGTATGCGAGCCAGCTGTCTTGCTCCATCGTCCCTGGTGATGATCTGTTTAACATAGTCATCCTGATTGTCGTCTGGTTGGAACGGGAACAGCGTATCCATTGTCGTCTCAGCTTCACGGCCATGGAGCAGGAAAAACGGCGTGATGCCTGTGGTGTCTTGTCTTGCGGTATTGTAAGAAATCTGACGACTTGCAGAATTGTATCCCAATTGTTCTGCTCATCATCGACATACATCGACAGCATGTCGGCTAACGTCTTGTTAAAACGTACGTTAGACCATTTGTCTGAGGATGGTATGCAGTTGTCATTCTGTGGACATTGTCGCACCGTGACATTACCTCTGATACTAGTTTTGACTGGAATACTTTTCCACGATCAGATATCATGACACGTGGTGCTCCATGCTTCAAAATAATGTCTTCTACAAGGAATTTTACGATCTCTGGAGCTTCTGCAGTCGACATAGGTTTGGTGACAGCGTAGCGGGTGAGGTAGTCAGTGCAGACTATTATCCATCGGTTACCGGTTGTCGACTTCAGGAACCTCCCTAAGAGATCGATCCCAACTCCGTGGAATGGAGCTGCTGCCGGCGGAATCGGTACGAGATGCCCTGGAGGTAATTGCGGCACATGCTTCCGTCGCTGGCTCTCTTTACAGCTACTCACATAGTGCTTGACAGATCGGTAGAGTCCTTTCCAGTAATACCTGCGTCTGATTCTGTCTAGGGTCTTCACGAATCCCAGATGACCGGATACTGGACATCGTGGAAATATTTGAGAATAGCTGGCTGGAGCTGAACTAGAACGACTAGTAGCCATTTGGGGCCCAGTGGATCGTAGTTGCTCTTATACAACGTTCCGTTTTATAAGTTGCAACTCTCCATTAATCGGTTCTCCTTTCTCCAAGGCCTCTATCGTTTTTAATAGTGCTAGATCTTCCCTCTGTTCAGCTGTAACGTCATCTAATTCAGTGAGGGCTGAAATTTCATTCATGCAGTTGTGTTCAACTAATGGATTCCTCGAAATGCTGTCGGCATCCTTGTGTTTGCGCCCGTTCTTGAATACCACTGTGACATCGTACTCTTGGAGTCTTAGTGCCCATCTTGCTAGTCGACCTGATGGATCCTGGAAGCTAGTCAGCCAACACAAAGAATAGTGGTCAGTCACGACGGTGAATGGTTTGCCGAATTAATACGGCCGGAACTTGTTGATAGCCCAGATAACTGCGAGACATTCGTTCTTAGTTGTAGAGTAGCTTATCTCGGACTTTAAGAGTACTCTGATGCATAGGCTATCACTTTTTCAGCACCTTCCTGAACTTGTACAAACCCAATCCCATAACCACTGACGTCTGTATGAAGTTCCGTTTCTGCATTCTCGTCGTACAAGGCTAGCACTGGTGCGGAAGTTACAGCATTCTTGAGTACCCGGAAAGCTCTTTCTTTTGTCTCATCCCAGTAAAATTTGGCGTCTCCCTGCAGAAGTTCTTTAATGGACGAGCCTTGTTACAAAATCCTGTTATGAAACGTCGGTAGTATCAGCATAGCCCGAGAAAACGTCTGTCATCACGAATGTGCTGAGGAGTTAAGAAATTCTGTGACTGCCCTTTATCTGCATCAGGACGGACACTATCTCCGTTGACTAGGTGCCCCAGGATTTTTATCTCTTTGGCGACGAAGAGGCATTTCTTTGGATTGAGGCAGAGTCCTGCTGCCTGAACACACTTCAACACAGGTGACAGGCGACTCAGATGTTCTTCAAATGTTTTAGAGAAAACGACTGTGTCATCTAAATAGCAAAGACACGTCGTCCACTTAAAGTGTCGAAGCAAGTTGTCAATAATGCGTTCGAATGTGGTCGGAGCATTACGTAATCCAAATGGCATTACTTTGAATTCATAGAGGCCGCTAGATGTAATAAATGCCGTCTTCTCCCTGTCAGCTTCGTCAACCTCGATTTGACAGTAACCTGTCTTCATGTCCTTAGTTAAGAAGTATGTAGCTCCTTTCAAGGTGTCGTCAATGCGCGGCAGTGGGTAGACATCTTTCTTTGTGATTTTGTTCAGCCGCCGAGAGTCGCCACAGAATCGCCACGTGCCATCCTTCTTCTTTACAAGGACCACCGGAGACGACCAAGGACTCTCCGACGATTGAATAATGTCGTCGTGCAACATCTTCTCCAATTCCTCCTGAATTAGCCGTCTTTCAGCTGCCGACACTCTATACGAACGCTGGGTAATTGGTGGAAGATCCCCAGTATTGATACGGTGCTTTCTCGTGGGCCGTTTCGTCTGACTTTTCCCCTGCTGAGGTGTGAATGCACACGAAAATTGGCGTAGTATTGCTTGGTTCCTTGGTCAGTCCGGGCCCTATTGGCTGTTCCACTTTTGTTTCCTCTAGTGTGTTTTCTGTACTAATAGCAGAACATGGGTCTTCGTTGATGACGTTGACCTCACCGTCCTGGATTGGTTCAGCTGTCCCGATACACATTCCTTTGGGGATAGGTTGTGACTGTTCGTGACAATTAGTGATCCAAATCTCCCCTCGACCTCCGGTAAGGCTTATGATAGCCGCAGACAGAATGTATAAGAACTTAGAAGAATAGTTAACATAAGAAACAAGTAAAATTTACAACTGAACATATGAAAGATGTAGAACATTCTGGAATTATTAATTACAAAGAAATAAATATTTTTTCCGGTGGACGTGATTGAACCGGCGACCTTCAGCACCGCAGTCGGTGACGCTATTCCCTGCGCCATGCCGGCAGTTGGTTGGGGTGGTGTCTCGCGGCAATATTTTGGACATTATAGCTACAAACAGGCGACACCTTGTCAATGAAATCACTGTACAGACAGGGGTTAGTGATCATGACATCTTCATAGCGTCGGTGGCCACCAAAGTTAATATATCGGTCAAGAAACCAAGGAGAGTGTTTGTGCTAGAAAGAAGAGATAAGCAATTGTTAACGTCCCAATGGGCGAAATTTAAATGCATTTTAAATCATGTGCTGGAGAAATATGTGCCGACAAAGTTGATTTAGTTAGGAAAGAACTACCGCGGTACAATAGCAATATTCGAACAATGCTGAGAAAGCAAAGGCATTTACACTCTCGGTTCAAAATAGGCGAAGCAAATCAAATCACACAAAAGATAGTAGTAATTCGCGCGTCTATAAAAATAGCGATGCGTGATGCATACTACAACAACCACCGTCATATCTTAGCATAAGATCTTGCCGAGAACCCGAAAAAATTCTGGTCCTATGTAAAATCGCTAAGCGGATCAAAGGTCTCTCGTTGATCATTCTGGGGTGGTGACAGAAGACAGCAGAATGGAGGCCAAAATTTGAAATTGAACATTTAAGAATTCATTCACGCAGGAAGACCATGCAAACATAACTTCATTTCATGGTCGCATTAACTCCCAAATGGAGAACATAGTGATAGGCACAGCTGGTGTAGAGAAGCAGTTAAGAGAGTTGAAAACAAATAAGCCACCAGGTCCAGATGATGTAACAATCTGGTTTTACAAAGAGTACTCAGCTGCATTGGCCACTTACGTAGTTTGTATTTATCACGAATCTTTGATCCAGCGCAAACTACGAAGCAACTGGAAAAAGGCACAAGTAACTCACGTGTATAAGAAAGGCAAAATACTGACCCACAAAATTGTAGACCTACATCATTAACAATAGGTTTTCTGTAGAATTCTGGAATATATTCTCAATTATAATATAGTAAATTTCTATTTGTTGGTTTTTTTACCGGTTTCGATGAACCATGTCATCATCTTCAGAAACAATTTTTCTTATAACAATTTCTCCTGTTTTCACTGCAAAATTATTAAAAACTGTGATGTCCTTGTTTGTATACAAATAAAAAAAAAAACAAAGTGGCTCGTCATCTATAATGCACATTTAAAAATTGTGTGTGTTCTTGTCACAAGTAACAAGGAGACTGAACCAGGTAAACATTCCATCGGTGTGTTGCTATACGTATCCACCAGGTGGCAGTGGCGTCACAACATTGATACATTTATCACTACCACAGAACGTATCACTTGGGAATTGCAATACTTTTTTTTTCCTTTTTTTCTTCCCCTATGTCATTCATTCCTACAATCAACGTAGACCTCGAGCTATCCATGTAACCAAATTATTCAAGTTACATGCCATATAAAGTATGTTGCACATGATACCAAGTTGTCCTCATTATTATGTCATTGTCAAGTTTTAATAATTTTCTTTCAATGTTTGTTACATGACTTCAATATCATGTTGTTGGCATTTTTAATGTTTTCAATTTCATTACACTACAATTAGCATGACCTGTTGTATTAAAGGCAACCCATGAAGCATGTTATTCATTCCTGCTGGCAAATATAGGCCTCGAGCTACAAATGTAACTAAATTATTCAATTACATGTGTTGAAGCATGTTGCACAGGATTCCAAGTCGTCTTCATTGTTATGTCATTGTTAATTTATTAATGATGTTGTTTTCAATGCTATATACATGACTACATTATCATGTTATTGACAGTTTTAACGTTTTTAATTTCATTATATTACAGTTAGTGGGACCCTTTGTATTCTGGGTAAACTTCGTGTTACCCATGAAGCATGTCATTCTTAGTCATGTTATATGAGAAGCATGTTGCGCATAATACCATGCTGTTTCAATGATATGTTATTGTAATTTTTAAGGTTTTATTCTTTTATACTATATATAAATTTTGTCTGCTACAGCCACTCATGTAACAAGGTTTTTCACTGATATGTGACTTGAGGCTTGTCACCTTAATACCTACTGACTTCAACATTATGATATGTTCATTTCTTAATGATCTTCGTGGTATAACTTATACAAGCTGTACCATTTTGTGATCAGTAGCGTCATTCTTAAGGCTTTTATTCTTTTAAGCTGTATATGTTTTCACCCTTCACATTTAGTGTGGACTTTGAGCCAGCCATGTAATTAAATTATGCACTTTTTCATTTGACATGAGGCCTGCCGCCTATATAACCACATTGACTGCCATGTTATGTCATTGTATTTGTGAGTGACCTTTGGTTTTATACTGTATATAAGTTATATTCTCTGTACTCAACGTAGACATAGAGCTACTATTGAATCCAGTTTCTTATTGATTATTGTTAATTGTTAGTGAGCTTGGTTTTATGCTGTATGTAAGTTTTATTCTCTGTTCTCAATGTAGACAAAGAGCTATTCTTGAATTCACTTTCTTATTGATTCATGACATGAGAAGTGTTAAATAATTGTCACATCTTTTATACACAGGGGGAGAAAAAAGGAAAAAAAAAAAAGTATTGCAATTCCAAAGTGAGACGTTCTGTGGTAGTGATAACTGTAGCCATGTTGTCTCTATGTGACGCCACTGCCACCTGGTGGATACCTGTAGCAACAAACCTATGGAATGTTTACCTGTTTCAGTCTCCTTGTTAATTGTGACAAGAACACACACAATTTTTAAATGTGCAGTACAGATGACGAGCCACTTTGGTGATGCAAATCTTAACCGTTTGACAATGTTCTTTTTCTTATATTTCATTTTCACAAGTAACTATTTTATGTGGGTCCCAAAGGTGTTGTACGTGTTTTGTTAACTTTTATCTTATTTGTATACAAACAAGGACTTTACAGATTTTAATAATCTTTATACGTTTCTGCAGTGAAAATAGGAGAAAATTGTTATAAAAAATTGTTGCTGAAGATGATGACATAGTTAATCGAAACCGGTAAAAAAAAATAAAAAAAAATAAACTAACGATCTTGGCTAATGTAAGTGTGTTTTATATAAATTTTGATCATTCTCCATAGGCATAATATGCCACTTAAATACAGTAGTAAATTTCCTTCAAGCAAAACCCTCTGTACATGTATCATCACGGCTTTAAGAAGCATCGATCATGCGAAACCATTGCTTGCCCTTTTCTATCATGACATCTTGCGTGCTATGTATGCAGGGCAACATGCAGACTGCATATTTCTCGATTTTCGAATGGCGTTTGACTGGATACCCTCCGACACGCACCGTACGGTGAATTGCGGAGTATATATGTAGATGTAGATACCGGACTACAGACTGTTAACGAAGGTACGAGCTTATGAAATTGGTTCCCAAATATGTGAATGGCTAGAACACTACTTATGTAACAAAACCAGTACGTTGTCCTCGATGACGAGTGTTCATAAAAAAACTAGGATATCCTCAGGGATACCCCAAGAAGTGTGATAGGACCGCTATTATTTTCTGCCTACATAAATAATCTGACAGACAGAGTGAGTTGCAATTTGTGACTGTTTGTTGATAATGTTATGGTGAACACGTGGGTGTCGTCATTGAATGATTGTAGTAGGATGCTGGATGATTTGGACCAAATTTCTAGATGGTATAAGGAATGGCAACTAGTGCTAAATGTAGCAAAATGTAAGGTAATGTAGATGAGTAGGAGAAGCAATCCCGTAACTTTAGAATACAGCATAGTAGTATGCTGCTTGACAGAGCTACGTCTATTAAATACCTAGGCATAATTTTTCACACGAATATGAAATGGAAAGAGCATATAAGGCCAGACTTGGGGAAACAAATTGTTGACTTTAGTCTATTGGAAGAATTTTGGGAAGGTGTGATTCGTCTGTAAAGAAGAGCGCGAATAAAACGCATGTACGACTCCGTGTTGAGTATTGCTCAAGTGTTTGGGGTCTCCATTGGATCGGTTTAAAGGAAGATAGAGAGGCAGTTCAGAGGCGGGCGGCTAGATCTGTAACTGGTACATTCAGTGAGTGTTACTGAAATACTCCGGGAGTCGCTGCAGGGAAGGCGTCGTTCTTTTTCAGAAACACTTTTGAAGAATTGTTGGAAATTTTCAGCAATCAGTCGTAAAAATATTTTTTTATTAGCACATCTAGATTTCTACCACTGTTGTGGTCGTTATCAATGCTTAAAAACGATTAAAATACTTAAAATATCTCGACCTACATGTTGGAGGTTGCGTCGAGATGTTTTAAGCATTGATAATGACCACACAATGGTCGAAATCTAGATGTGCCAATAAATACATATTTTTTACGACTGATTGCTGAAAAATTCCTACAAGTAAATACAGTCGTTGAGCACCACCATGTAATCAAGCCTGACATTTGAAGAAATCTAGAGGGCGGGAATTTGAGGCGGATTAGAGAACGATTCTACTGCAGCCAACCTACATTTCGCGTAAGGACCACAAAGATAAGAACAAAGAGATTAGGGCTCATACAGGTGCATAAAAGCATTCGTTTTCCCTCGTTCTGTATGGGAGTGGAACAGGAAAGTAAGTGTCTAGTAGTGGCAGTGAGTACTCCTCGCCACGCCCCTTAGCGTGAATTGCGGAGTATGTATGTAGATGTACGTGTAGACCACCAGGGAACAAACCCTATGAGACTGCTGTGGACCGCAGTGTGGCACTAAGTCTCCCTACTGGTTTAAGTTCCATGTTCCAATTCACTTCAGTTCCATTCAAATTTGTAGAAACTGTCGTCCTTCCGAAAGCGTGTAACCTGTGCCAAATACCGCGTTACGTCGGCCACTATTAATATGCAGTGTCGCATTTTCTACATTCCCGTCAGAGGATCGCAATGCGCAGACTACCACCTGACGGGTGGAATCACAGTTACATTGCTGGTACATACGACCTATGAGACAGTGTGTCCATCGATCTAGCCGTCAGTGTTCATTGAGACAAGGACAGTGTTCATCATGACAGTGAAGTGTACTACGATTCGAGATAAGAGTTTTACGTTACACGGAACTTAGTACTCACGTTTATACAGTGCTTCGCAGTGCCTCAAAGCATTTTGACTTATTGAGACTTAGAAATTACGGCGAACTGTCCATGGAACTTTTAAAGTTTTACTCAGGTGTCTGGACTTCATCAGTCAGGAATGATTGTACTTCTGCAACGTTCAAATTTGACATGTTACTAAATTTGTGTGATATTTCTATTAAATTGTACCTATGTCACCTTACCGATAAAACTTCAACAATACTAGCGCAAGGCGATTACAGCCCACTGAAAGGTGGCAGATGCACGCCATGTACGAACTGCTACGGAAATCGGCGAAAGATTGCTAGTAAAACGATAAAGGAGTAATGGGAAGTGGCAATAGTGTGTAAATTAGTTGAGAATTTGGGTTTGTCAGAAGCGTGTAGTTCTGGTGATCGCTTTGAACGGAGGGCATAGTGATCAACGCACTTGCCTATTGAGCAGGAGACCCGAATCCGAATTACAGTCTGGCATAAATTTTCAACTTATGACGTCTTTAATTCCCTTATATGTTCATTAAAACACCAGATTGAAAATCATTTCACTGCAGTAGTATCGACCTATTTGATTCACCCCTATGAAGCACAGATATGCTTGACGTGCGGCACGGCGTTGTTCCAGAAGCAGCCAACGTTTGCTTTCCTCTAGACCTCGTAGACATTTTGTCGGTGATTTAACTTAAGGTTCCCTTTTATAACTGTGTTGCAAAAGTGAATCCCGTGGATATTAGTTGCTGCCCGAGGTAGGGGGCTCTCAAAGCATGAGCCGTACCGCTTTACCATATTCGTAGCGGGATTTTTTCTGGCCCTCACACTCTCGAACTAAACTCGGTTCACGCATCAGAAACAAATACGCCACGCTGCTTTGCAAATACATCTTTCCGCGCGGTAGTCAAAAACTGAGCGTCTGTTAGCTCTGTTTTGCGGCAACGCATTACCATAAGTGGTCTCCCCTTTGGCTCACATGAGTGGCTCTGTAGCGACACAGAACAAGCCACCTCTGAGTACAGTATCGGGAATGAATTAGGCGGCGCAAAACACGGCGTGTCACCACCAGCGCTCATTCATTAGGCCGGCGTCTCCACACCCGACTTGCCTGTCCAATTTGCGCGCTGCTACGCTAACCTGCCTTGTTTACAGTACAGCTTCGCTACTCGGCTGGATTACAGAAGAAAGTGGAGGTGGCAGTCGTACCGCCCTAAATATCACCAAAACCTTCATGTTTTACTTGTTTTCCATTTTATAGCTACAATGAGTATATGACCAAACGAGGCGAACAAAGTGTGAAACTTCTCCCTTTGTGTAGGTTCCGTATTTACTACTACTTTCTATGACTAAATATACCTACGAGGTCAAAAACACATCACTCACGTGGACAAAATCATCTTAATTCACATTTGAGTTTGTATCACTTCTGATAGGAACATTGAAATACAAACAAAATTAAATTAATGTCGAGAGAACAAAAGAAAAATCGTAGAATGGTAATAAAATTTCGTCAGCTCGTTTATATTAAAGAATATAAATATTCGAGTAATAAGAAAGAAAAGTGCTTATTGTTTAATGTAGTCTATCAAATTGAGTGTGCACCTTCCGCAGATGGAGGTGTAAACCTCCAAAAAACTCGCGAAGGGTGTTAACGCTTTCAGTTCCACATTATGAAATCAGCTTTCAAAAATTAAATTTCAGTGTTTTCTGTATTAATACAGTGCAGTAAACATCAAAATATTTCAGAATGAAACTTCACTCTGCAGCGGAGTGTGCGCTGATATGAAACTTCCTGGCAGATTAAAATTGTGTGCCGGAACCGGGACTCGAGCCTCGGACCTTTGCCTTTCGCGGGCAAGCGCATTACCGACTGCGCTATCCCGACACGACTCACGATGCCGCCTCACAACTTTACTTCCGCCAGTACCTCGCCTCCTACTTTCCAAACTTCACAGAAGTTCTCCTGCAAACACGCAAGACTAGCACTCCTGGAAGAAAGGATATGGTGGAGACATGGCTTAGCCACAGCCTAAGGGATGTTTCCAGAATAAAACTTCACTCTGCAGTGGAGTGTGCGCTAATATGAAACTTCCTGGCAGATTAAAATTGTGTGCCCGAACCGGGACTCGAACCTGGGACCTTTGTCTTTCGCGGGCAAGCGCACTACCGACTGTGCTATCCCGACACGACTCACGATGCCGCCTCACAACTTTACTTCCGCCAATACCTCGCCTCCTACTTTCCAAACTTCACAGAAGCTCTCCTGCAAACACGCAGGACTAGCACTCCTGGAAGAAAGGATAGTTGGAGACATGGCTTAGCCACAGCCTAAGGGATGTTTCCAGAATGAAACTTCACTCTGCAGCGGAGTGTGAGCTGATATGAAACTTCCTGGCCGATTAAAATTGTCTGCCGGAACCGTGACTCGAACCTGGGACCTTTGCCTTTCGCGGGCAAGCGCACTACCGACTGTGCTATTCCGACACGACTCAGGATGCCGCCTCACAACTTTACTTACGCCAGTACTTCGCCTCCTACTTTCCAAACTTCACAGAATCTCTCCTGCAAACACGCAAGACTAGCACTCCTGGAAGAAGGAAGTTTCATAGCAGCGCACACTCCGCTGCAGAGTGAAGTTTCATTCTGGAAACATCCCTTAGGCTGAGGCTAAGCCATGTCTCCACCATATCCTTTCTTCCAGGAGTACTAGTCTTGCGTATACGCAGGAGAGCTTCTGTGAAGTTTGGAAAGTAGGAGACGAGGTACTGGCGGAAGTAAAGTTGTGAGGCGGCATTGTGAGTCGTGTCGGGATAGCACAGTCGGTAGTGCGCTTGCCCGCGAAAGGCAAAGGTCCCAGGTTCGAGTCGCGGTTGCGGCACACAATTTTAATCTGCCAGGAAGTTTCAGCAAAATATTTGTTTCATAATTTTTGGTCGAACTATTAATTTTTAAATGTATTTCACGCACAACACAGACGTTTGTATCGAGATATTTTATTACTTGGACGTTATATAGTTGATAGTTAACACTGCCAGATCAATAATGCTAGCATAATCTTCGCCACAGCACCAAAGACAAGACAATTCACTGCTGGAATAAAATAAAAAGAACCACACTCACAGTCTCAGCCACGTACAGACGACAACGCAACACAAACGCCATGATGAACAGTTTAATGCCTCAGAAGTGGTTACACGCCGTACCAAGCAGCAAAATGTCGTACTAGAAGCATGTTGTTCATCAACAAAAATGCAACTTTAAGGATTGATGCACAAAGTCCGGTATAAATCAAGTTACGTTGTTGTCCAGGAACGACACTGGGAATGAAACGGTTAACTTAAATTTTACACTAACCTAAACAGTAACTCCTATCTGTAAATCTTCCACTATAATCAAAATGAAAATTAAATAATTGGGTTTCAAAGACAGCAAAGTAAGGAAGGAAAATCAGGGTTTAACGTTCCGTCGACAGTATGGTCATTAGAGTCAGAGCTAAGGCTCACGCCATTTGAATGGAATCATTCCATCATTTGCATGGAGTTATTTAGGGAATTCATGGAGAACCTACATCTGAATGATCGGAGATGTATTTGAATCACTGTCCTCTCGCATGCGAGTCCAGTGTGTTGCAACAGTGCCACCTCGGTCGGTCAAAGTAAGTAAACATTATCAGTGACAACACAGCAACACTTACATTCGATATATTTATCCGATTATTTGCTAAATGGAAACGATATTGAAAATCAAAAATTATTCATTTGCAACATTTATCTAAATCTCCCAGCTACTTCGGTACATAGTTCAGTGCTTAGAATTTTGACTTAATATGATACAGAGTTAACAATACCTTCATCATATTGCGGCAGCGATTTTGTGCTTACCCTGAGTTCTCTATGCTGGTCTGTGTCAGATACTGTCCTTAAAGCCAGCATATCATGTGAGCGAAGACGGAAAATCGGAGGGAGTCAAGTGCTGACTTGATAAAACACATTCCATCGAAAACACTGAAACAATGACTTGGTTGCTGCTGCAATGTCCCTCCGAGAATTATCACGAAGAATGGCATGCCTGGTGAGAATGTTAATTCTAAACTGCTCTTACATGACGATAACTCGAATCATCTGAGCCAGGTACAGAAAAAGATGATTGTTTGACACCTCAGGTCTCCTGTGACTCGCGACAGTCACGTTACGTGGATATCCTGCGGCAGCCGTTCCCACACTTGGCAGGAGACTGTTCTTATCGGTATCCTTACGTGCTCACTGCGTGCAATTGATGGACGCGTGTGAGACAGATCGCGCAAGGTTTTTTACATCGGTTTTAATTTCGCGACCGATGTGACATCGCCGCGGTGGAATGTTCGTGCGCTCTTAGGCGCCTTGCTGCGGAGCGCGCGATTGCTCCCCAACGGAGGTTCGAATCCGTCCTCGGCCATGTCTTGTCCTTTGGTTAGTTTAAGTAAGTGTAAGTAGTATATAAGCCTAGGGACTGATGACCATAAGGGTTAAGATCCACAGATTTACGAACATTTGATATGACATCGAAAACAAAAAATTTCACATATATATTGAGTACACAACTAAAGAGCGCATGGCGGATTGTGTTTTCTTTCCAGTCGTGTATTGAGCGAGAGGAAGCCCAGTCTTTCTTATATCAATCTACTAATCCTTACGTGAGATATTCGCGAAACTGTCGCAGTCTCCCATTCGAATACACGGTTTCTAAATTTCCATCAGTGTGTGCCCCGAGAACTAAAGAGTCATTCTTCCAATAAGTTTTCCGAGCGTTCTTGTTTCACTTTGGGGCAGGCTTTACAATACTGTTACGATACTAGCACCAGTTGTGTGAATTCGATCGATGTCTATTGCCATTCCTGGAAATACATGAACAGCCTGCAACTGGTCGCCCTAGCTTCTCGTATTCTGTTTCCTTTGCAAAGGAACTGCTCTCTCCCGGAAAACTTAAAAGAACTATAACGTTTCATTCGCGATCACTGTTAATGATTTTACGAAATGTACCCATTTTATACTGCTTCCTTCTATTGTACCTAAATACTTTTCTATTATGGCACGTGCTCTAGGTATTATCTGCTTTCAACAGAAATACTTAACAAAAATTAATCGATGGCTATATCAAGAGTATGTAACACTCTACCTATGCTTTAATATCCCATTTCATGGATTGTAAGTCAGAATTATTCTGATCGTATTACATATTCAAATAAAGTGCAACGTAACATAAAAGTTTTCTGCTAAACGTCAGTATGCTGACCGTTTAAAATGGTGCATTTATGACACTGTAGTTACGTTTGCATCAGAAATGATTTACACGTAAACCGAAGAGGAGAACTACTTAATATTAAGGTATAATACGTGTCACTGGTTTAAAATTAGGTCCTTATTGCCAATGAGATCGCCATATAAACACACCCTTTCAAGCATCCCAAAGACTCTCATATCTTGTTATTATGCACAGTTGCTTGGATAACAAATACGAGAACACGTTACACTCTTTCGCAATGTAGACTAACGAGCCAAAAAATTCTGACCAATGCCAAGACCGGTGGTGAATGTAGCTGGTGGCGACGCCATATGGAATAAGCAGAGCAGAAGCCATGGGAAATGATACCGGCCGTGTACGGGAACCCTACTGTTCTTCTTACGACCCGCCACCCGGCAGCAAGAACTTCAGAAAAAGTGAAGCCGGGAGGTTGATTATGTGCTACTGTCACCCAAAATCAATGGTTGAAGTCGGTGAAAAGATGATTAGGCGACATGTCTCAAGTTGACACCTCATCAAAGAACCTGAAGGTAGCTTGCCCTGTAAATGAAGGTATACAGTGAACAGCGGAAACAGGCACATCTGCTTTGGAGTATACCACTCAGAAGCCGATGTTAGACATGGGACTCCGAAACAGACAACACCTGCATATTCCCGTGCTTACACATATAAATAGGCTCTGAGTTAGTGGATACATTTGGTCTGATCAGATAAACAGCGTATCTTGTTACACCTGGTCAACTTGCATGTCCAAATTCTTGAACGTTATGGGAGAGATCAGCCTTGGCTTCTAACTGACGACACCATCACTACTCAGGGATACGACAACTTCAATGCTGACCACAGTCTGCATTCTTTCATCCTACAGCGATAGTGTCTTCTACCAGGATAAATGACATCTCTCGGTCATCAAGGTCGCTCAATCAGATATGAGTAGACATCGAATGTCACTTACCAACGACTTGTCGAGAACAATCATTGCTGTATTTTGTATCAATAGTAAATAAGCAGGTGTGTGTAATGTTGTGGCTCATCATTGTATAGGTGACAATACCACTACACGAAGGTGTGATGCTGTGAAAAAGACACATAAAACAGGTGACTGAAAAAAGAAATGGCATATGATCAGGAGTTGGCAAAAGCCAGACGTCTAAGCAATCGAGGTAGAAACAATAATGGCTATTATTTCTATTGGAAAAACTTTCAATGCTCCAATGCTCTTTAAAGTAACAAACCAGAACTTTAGATACTCCCTCTATGTAATGACCTTAAAACGATTACTATATACAGGGTGGTCGAAAATTCCCGTTACATACTTCTAGTACTTGTAGAGGGTAGTGAGTACGTAACATTTTGAACAGGAACCCATCTCCGGAAACGTATTGTTTCCGTTCTACGACAGTTTCAATTTAGATGTGTAACTCGTCAACGTCTGCTTAGAGACAGAGTAACGTCTCAGAGTCCTCTGTCCTGGTATGCAACAGGGTAGACACGATGACGTGTACTACGTCAAACGATCACCAGATATCACTTATCGTTTGCTTTGCTTTGAGACTGAGTCAATATCTTTGTGCATCACCGATAGAATAAACATGGTGCAGAACACGTTTGCGGAATACACGGACGTACTCCTTGTGTATGGCGAAGCTGAAGGTAATGACAAGCCGCTAGTCAGCTGTATCACGAACGTCTTCCACAACGTCACATTCCATCGCACAAACTGTTTTCCAAAGTAACACAAGGGCTACGAGAAACGGGAACCTTCACCGTGAGGAGGCACGACTCGTGCTCCACGGCGACGCCGCACTGCCGAGTTTGAAGAAGGTGTCCTGCGTTGTATTGAAGATGGCCTTTCAGTTCTCGAACAATTGAGCGTGCGATGGCTGTCAGTCATAGTACCGTCTTGGACATCCTGCATGAGCAACAATTCCATACGTACCACTTACAATGGGTACACGCTATGGGTCCAGCAGATTTTCCACGACGCGTCGCTTTCTGCACACGGTTCCTGCAGCGCTGCATCACGCGCCCCTGTTTCCATGTCGAATTCTCTTCAAAGATGAATGTAGGTTCACAAGGGCAGACAAAAACCCTCATGAATGAAACTTTCACTCTGCAGCGGAGTGTGCGCTGATATGAAACTTCCTGGCAGATTAAAATTGTGTGCCGGAACCGGGACTCGAACCTGGGACCTTTGCCTTTCGAGGGCAAGCGCTCTACCGACTGAGCTACCCCGACACGACTCACGATGCCGCCTCACAACTTTACTTCCGCCAGTACTTCGCCTCCTACTTTCCAAACTTCACAGAAGTTCTCCTGCAAACACGCAAGACTAGCACTCCTGGAAGAAAGGATATGGTGGAGACATGGCTTAGCCACAGCCTAAGGGATGTTTCCAGAATGAAACTTCACTCTGCAGCGGAGTGTGCGCTGCTATGAAACTTCCTTCTTCCAGGAGTGATAGTCTTGCGTGTTTGCAGGAGAGATTCTGTGAAGTTTGGAAAGTAGGAGGCGAAGTACTGGCGGAAGTAAAGTTGTGAGGCGGCATCGTGAGTCGTGTCAGGGTAGCTCAGTCGGTAGAGCGCTTGCCCGCGAAAGGCAAAGGTCCCAGGTTCGAGTCCCGGTTCCGGCACACAATTTTAATCTGCCAGGAAGTTTCAAAAACCCTCATGTTCAGGGATTTCAATACTGGTTTGGAATTAACGTGTGGGCAGGTATTCCGGTTCAAATGTTTGTAGAGCTTATGGGACTTAACTACGGGGTCATCAGTCCCTAAACTTACAAACTACTTATGAACTAGCTAATACTAAGGACGGCACAAATATCCATGCCCGAGGGGGGATTCGAACCCCCGACCGTAGTGAGGTATTCTGGATGGTCATGTGATTGGACCATACCTCCTCCCATCCGAGCTCACGGGTCCCGCATATTTAGTCTTCCAGCGACACGTATTGGGCCCGTTTTTGAAAGATATGCCGTTGAATGTCTATGTAGTCTATGGACTACTTCTTGTGGGGTCGTATGAGGAGACTAATTTATGAGAAACCTGTAGATACAGAGGAAGATCTGCTGGCACGAGTTCTGGCCGCTGCACAAGTCACTGCAGAGACACCAGGTGAGATGGAAAGAATGTACTAGAACATGCTTAGGAGGTACAATGTGTTTAACGTTGGTGGTCGCCACATGGAGCCGCTGTAGTAATACATCAGTACGTTGCGGCTGGTGACGTAGTGATGGGTTCTTGTTGTTGTCGACTAATGCAAACCATAAGGTGTAAATTGTAATGAAAATCTGTAAGTAATAACGGAACGATTCAGTATTCAGCTGTTTCTTTTACAGTGTTTGGCACAGGAGTTTCCTAATCACCTCCTTAACGCTTTCGTGCTTACTGGATGAGCCCGTAACGTAGCTTGCTGCTCTCCTTTGGATCTTATCTATGTCTTCTATTACCTTACTTTCATAAGCCCCTGCCATTCACCCATGCCCGTGAAAGTCGTTTTCCGTCTATTGTTGTTCTAGAGATATTTAAGGGGGAAAAGTAATGTTCGGAAATACGTGCTAGATGTATAGATTGTCGTGCTGTTCATATTCTCATCAGGCCGTGTATTCTCCACTTGTCACTTACGTTTCGTGGATGTTTCTAAATCAAATAATTATTTACATAATGAAAAAGGTCCATTTTAAGAGTTATAACAACAAATTCTGTTCAACATTTTTTGTCTTTCTGGTCACTACATCGTGGATATACTAAACGAAGAGTACGGAGGTCTACGAGAGAAGTAAATTTAATTTCAGAATAAATTCATATTACCTCTGTCAGTAAAAACGGTTAAAACTGACTTATGTTCGTGCAGTTACCATTTTAAGGATTTTCTTTCTCTAAAGCATGAATGAGTAAACGCCAAAACAGAGGAGACAGTGGAGCGTGAACATACGATTCACTGCAGTGGCGTTTCGTATTCAGGAGAAGCATAAAAAGTGGCAGATGTCCGCGATATCGGAAAAGTTCTTTTTTCTCTGGGCTTTGGCTGTTAGGTGTGAAGGAGAGCCCTCCTCCCTCGGCGGGCTTTCCTGGGGTTGCATTTTTGCTTCAGGTCACGATTATTAAAAAGAAGGCACATATGATGTGAATGCGCGCCACCCCCGAGAGCTTTTCCGTGTGAGCCACGGAATGATCGACTGAGAAATTCGGAGAGACACCAGCCTCCGCAGATGGCCTCGCCGGAGCGCAGAAAGCCACACTGCATCCATTCTTACGTATTATCCAGTAACATTCTAATACCACTGGCCTCATGTTTTTCATTGACGGAACCAGCCACTCACAAATTTTGCAATAGAAATAATTTACCATTTTGGCAAGGCTGTTCATTTTGTGAATCGTGATATCGTCATGCAAAATATAAAATATTATGGAATGTCGATGTATATTAAACCCGCGTGACAGAATCAGTCAGAAACGGTGTACTGTATGGCTATACTTTGAGTTCTCTATTACCAATAAAATAAATAATCTTCATTACTCTTATCATAAGTGGCAAATATTGTCGCTTTTTAAGCCGATGTAAGTACTATAAGCTAAAGTACAAACGGTTTGTTTTTGTGGCCGTCTTCAGCAGCAAGTTTCGTTTCTGGCAATGAAACCGCCGTTTTATTGCTTCAGTCTCTTTATTTCGTCGATTGAGTTCCGCTGTCTTCTATGTTACGGCACGATCAGTGGATCCGTTACCTAGAAATTATATTTTTGTTTACACATGTAGCCTCGACGGATTATAAACAGTTCACTTTATTTTTCAACCCAAAAGTGACGAAAGACACAGGCATGTACCAAAAACCTGGAATATACCAGTTACAGTGTAACACTTATGATGGCATATATATAGGGCAAAGAAGCAAAAGGTTTGATGCCAGATATAAGAAACACATTAGCGCCTGGAAGTTTGGAGAAAACCACTTAACATTTGTTGGGTCCCTAAGAGCACAGAATAAAAAAACCAAAATCAGAGAAGGAGGTATCAAAATAATTATAATACACAACAGAAAGCTCCTTCTATCACAACAAGAAAAACACCAAATAAAAAAGCAGAAACAGCGAACAACAAAATACTTCGGAACGGGGTTACTCTCATTCGTGGGGTGACATAAAATTTTTATAAAGAGGAGTTGTCTCATTTCTGAACGTAACCATACCATTTTATTGTTCGTTGGCAGCACTCAATGTCACTCTTTCGCACTGTCCAAGCTTTGCACGGACAAACATATTTATTTACCAGATTCTTATTAAGAACTGTGAGTACTGCATTACACCTGTAGCAAAGGCTTATAGGTTACAATAATCGATGAGAAAGGTGCTAGAATAACTTATAGTTCATGTTGCTATGTGTTTAATTATCTGGGGAAAGAGGTCATGTTTTGCATTCTACCCTCAAAACTTTTATTCACTGTGTTTTATTTTCTTATTTATTGATTATTCTTTTTTTTATTGGCAGGGTAATATTAGTCTCAGCCAGGCCTGCTTGATTCTTTTTTTCTTTTTTTCCATTTTACTTTCAGCGCTAGGCCAAGACACTGCACAAAGCGTGATGAAGGGCTGTTCCAGTAAATCGTATGGCTTTGCGTCTTCTGATAACTTAAGATACCGTATGGTACGGTTTTCAGTAAGTAAGCCTACCATGGAAAATTTGTAAAAATAAAAAAAAAAAAAGATAAAAAAAGACTCGAGTTCGGTCAGTATTTTCTCGAAATGAAGAGAAATCTTTACAGTAAAGCTTGGCCAAATGTGCTAGGCGAGAATACCGCCTTACACTCTTAGTTTTTTTTTACATGCTTACTAAAATTATTTTAGAAGAAAAGGCGGAATAGTTTCTAAATATAAAAACGAACGTGGTGGACAAGACAGAATTAATTCACCACTGAAGCCTATTATAAACGGCTTGTTATGAAAGCTAACGAGCCCGAGTCACGATGTTCCCAAAAAAATGTTCAAATGTTTGTATAGTCTATGGGACTTAACTACGGGGTCATCAGTCCCAAAACTTACAAACTACTTATGAACTAGGACGGCACAAATATCCATGCCCGAGGGGGGATTCGAACCCCCAACCGTAGTGGCCGTGCAGAACGTGACCAGAGCGCCTCAGTCCCCTCGGCCACCGCGGCCGGCCACGATGGTCCCTGAGAGTATCCACAAACATTCATTCTTTAGAAAAAGTGTTGCTTATTGGCGTTACTTTCGTTTTACGTGGAAAAACTATTGGAGATTCAAAGTAACCCCACTTACGTTTAACAATGATCACCGGTATTTAAATGTTTCTTCAAGATATTATTTATTTAAAAATCTAATTCAATGTATCTGTTGTATAGTAATAACCGATAACATAATTTTTTTTCGTTACATTTGTATTTTAGATAATACAACTGTTTGAATTTCGAAATTGATCATGACACCCCTTCCACGGAATCTGAAAATGTCGACCGATGGTTAAAGGTATTTGGTTCACTATTAAATTTTGATGCGATTAGGTGCATACAACTAAGTACTACAAACAGAATGTAATATTTTATAAAACTAGTATAGTCAACAATAAAACATGTGATAACTTCTTGAGGCTAAATGTTGTTGTTGTGTTCTTCAGTCCGCAGACTGGTTTGATGCAGCTCTTCACGCTACCCTGTCCTGTTCAGGTCTCTTCTTGTGAGAATACATTCGGCAGCCTAAATCCTTTTGAATCTGCTTATTGTATTCGACCCTCGGTCTCCCTGTACGATTTTTACCCCACACACTTCCTTCTAATGCTAAGTTGCCAATTCCTTGATGACTCAGAAAGTGTGCTACCAATCTATCCTTCCTCTTAGTCAGGATATGCCAGAGACTCCTTTTCTCCCCAATTCTGTTGAGCACCTCCTCATTAGTTGCCTGATCTACCCATCTAATCGTCATCATTCGTCTGTAGCACCTCATTTCGAAAGCTTCTACCATCTTTTGTCCAGACAAATGCTTACAGAAAGGACTTCCTAACATTTAAATTAATATTGGACGTTAACAAGAAATGCTTCTCTTCCCATAGCCATTCTGCATTTTATATCTTCTCTACTTCGGCCATCAGAAGTTATTTTGCTACTCAAATAACAAAACTCACCTACTTCGTTTATTGTCTCACTAGCTTAAACCCGCGGCTCCGCTCGCGTGTCGGTTGAGTATGATAGATAAGCTATCTTTCAGTAGTGTGGTATGAGACTGGTTTTGAAGGATGAAATGAAATACAATACCTTCTTTAGAAACAAACACTTTTAAACACTTGATGTAATGCGCGACACGTCCAATCCATTTTTTAAAGAGATGTATTAAAAGAAAGTTCTTTTTTACTGCTTTATTACCTTATTCGTATGCTTATCCTTACAGAGAAAGAGCTGAAGACATTTTAGCACGCATAGACCAAAGATATGGCCTGTGGCATCACGTTTCGCTGTATGTAACCTCCTTGCTATAGAGTCGCAAACGTCATCGCTGGCCTTCAGTCCGAATTTTTTTAATAATTTGACGACTTTCAACCACCATATCTTCCACCCCCTTATAGCTTTCGCCATGGAACTACTATGGTGGACAACGGGAGACTTTGGACAACAGTTACACACAAATCATTCCTTTGCGTTCTGTAGATTTCTACACACACGTAGAATTTTATATACACCGATAACTTTCCATCCCAATATACTACACCTTTTATCATTATCAGCCCTCAAGCAACAATGCAACCAATAAAACCATTTTCAAAGAGTAATTATTTTTCCGCATTTCGCTTTATATTCTTCAAATTACTAAACATCTATCAGTTCGCTATAAAACCGTGCCTAAAACCTTCCTCAGGTATAAGTTAGTAACTGTACAAATATTTAAGTCTCTGCGTCTTGTCGTTCGGACGTGATAAGCGTACACCGAACAGACATTCACGTTTATATATATAGATAAATAGCTATCCGATTGCCATAAAACCGTGTCTAAAGCCTTCTCTGGATAGACATTAGTAACTATACAAAATTTTAGCTCTTTATGTCTTATGGTTCAGTCGTGATAAGCGTACACCGAACAGACATTCATATTAATCTAATTCATTCAGCATCACCAGATTTTCTAACATTACATTCCATTACCTTTGTTTTACTCTTGATAATGTTCATCTTATATCTTTCTGTCAAGACACTGTCCATTTTATTCAATTGCTCTTCCAGATCATCTGCAGTCTCTGAAAAATTACTATGTCATCGGCAAACCGCAAACTTTTTATTTCTTCTCCCTGGAATTTAATACACTCTCCAAATTTCTCCTTGAATTCCTTCACTGGTTGTTCAATGTACATATTGAACAACATGGGGGAAAGGTTACAAATCTTTTTTACTCCCTTTCCAACCTCTGCTTTCCTTTCTTGCCCTTTGACTCTAATAACTGCTATCTGGTTTTTGTATAGGTTAAATATAACTCTTCGCTCCCTATATTTTACCCCTGCTACTTTCAGAACTTGCAAGAGTATATTCCAGACGACAAATCTACAAATGCTAAAAACGGAGGTTTGCCTTTCCTTAACCTATCTTCTAAGATATGTCGTAATGTATTGCCTCCCGTATTCCTACATTTCTCTTAAATCCACATAGATCTTCTCTAAATTTAGGTTCCACCAGTATTTCAGTTCGCCTGTAAATCATTCGTGTTATTATTTTGCAACCATGTCTCATTAAACTGCTAGTTCTGTAATTTTCACATTTGTCTGCACTTGCTTTCTTAGTAATTGGGATCACTATATTCTCTTTGAAGTCTGAAGGTATTTCTCCTGTCTCATACATCTTGCATACCAGGTGAGACCATTTCTTCATGACTGGCTCTCGTAACGATATCAACAGCTCAGACGGAATATGATCGATTCCAGGGGCCTTGTTTCGACTCAAATCCTTCAGCTCTCTGTCAAATTCTTCTCGCAGTATCATATCTCCTATCTCATCTTCCTCCACCTCGTCCTCCATTTCTAGAATACTGCCTTCAAGTTTATTTCCTTTATATAAGCCTTCTATATATTCCTTCCATAGTTCAGCTTTCCTCTCTTTGCTTAGTACTGGTTTTCCGTCTGAGTTCTTGATATTAATACAGCTTCTTTTCTTGTCTCCAAATATCTTTTATTTTCCTGTAGGCGGTATCTATCTTTCCCCTACTTATACATTATTTTACGGTTCTGCATTTGTCCTCTAGCCAGTCCTGCTTAGCCAGTCTGCACTTCCTGTCAGTCTCATTTTTCAGACATTTGTACTCCCTTTTGCCTGTTTCACTTGCTGAATTTTTATATTTTCCCCTTTCATCAATTAATTTCAGTATATCCTTAGTTATCCAGGGATTTCTATTAGGCCTTGTCCTTATACAATCCTCTGCGCCCCTTAGTACCCTATCTCTCAGAGCTATCCAGTCTTCTTTTACTGTATTACTTCAGCCAATCCTTTCCTAATGCTCCCTCTGAAACTCTCAACCACATCTGGTTCCTTCAATTTGTCCAGGTTCCATATCCTAACTTTTCGTTGGTTTTGCTACGATAATGCGTTCACTATGCTGTTCATAGTAACTTACCTGCATTCCTATTTTCTTATTCATTATCAGACCTACTCCTGCCTTACCACCAACTGATTTTGTATTTATAACCCTGTACTCACCTGAGAAGAAATCCTTTTCATCATGCCAACGAACTTCACTAATCCCTAGTATATCTAACTTTAACCTATCCATTTCTCTTTTCAATTTTTCTAACTTACATACGCGATTAAGGTATAGAACATTTCACCCTCCGACCCGTAGAATGCCTGTCTTGTTTTTCTTGATGACGATATCCTCCTGAGTCTGAATGGGAGACTATTTTACCTCCAGAATATTTTACTCAAGAAGACGCCATCATCATATATTCATACAGTAGACCTGCATGTCCTCGGGAAAAGTAAAGGCTTTAGTTTCCCCTTGCTTTCAGCTGTTCGCAGTAACTGCATGGCAAAGCTATGTTAGCTGATGCTTTAAAGCCAGCTCAGTCAATCATCCAGACTGTTTCCCCTGTAACTACTGAAATGGCTGCTGCCCATCTTCAGGAACCACACCCTCCTGCCTCTCCACAGATACCCCTCCGGATGTGTGCGGACGCAGTTTGAGCTGGTAAAACTTCGCTCCCAGCTTCAATCTGTGTTAACGTGGGTTGCACAGTTGGCAGCTGCGATCGAGGGGCGTCGTTGTTGTTGGCCGGCAGTGGAGACCGAATGGACTCCCGTCGTCTCCACCGATCGGCCTGCGGCAGCGACATGCCCTGATACTGCTAGCAGTGAGGCAGACATCCCACCCGTGGTTCCGTGGGAGGTTGCTCCAGTCCGTGGCAGAAGGCGGAAGACATTCCGGGAGAGCGATCGTGAGGCCTCCCCGGTTCGTCTTGCGAACAGGTTTGAGGCGCTATCCTCTCAGACAACGTTCCTGAGTCGGATGGTGTCTCTCATCTTGAGGTCACCACCCAGCCTGCGAGATCCGGGCTTTCACAGAGGGTGGGTTTACTTGCAGTTGGGAGCTCCAACATTAGGCGGGTGATGGAGCCCCTTAGAGAGATGGCTGCCAAGGAGGGGAAGAAGGCCAACGAGCATACCGGGTGGAGTCATTCCAGATGTGGAACGAGTCTTTCCGGATGCCATGAGGGGTACGGGGTGCAGCCAACTGCAGATGGTGGCTCACGTCAGTACCAATGATGTGTGTCGCTTCGGATCTGAAGAGATCCTCTGAGGGTGGTGGGGTTCCTGGCTCCGCTGAATAAGTCAGGAGTCCAATATACACCGGAAGCGGCTATATATAGGGTGTTTCACTAAGTGTGATACAATAAACTGTGTTGACCTACCGCATTAAAATTTCCCGTCACCTATTATTTTATAAGTTACAGAGGCAAACGCACTTAGTGAAACACCCTGCATGTAGCGGGGACTGTCTGGCGTGGACTGGGCTGTTTTTTAGGCTGGAGGTTTTGAGCGGATATCTGAAGTGGTAAAGACTGCTAGTCTTGCTTGCAAGATGAAAGCAGAGCTCACCATCTGCAGCGTAGTTGACTGGACCGACTGTGGACCTCTGAGAGCCAAGTGGAGGGTCTGAATCAGAGGCTCAGACGATTCTACGACCGTGTAGGCTGCAGATTGCTTGACTTGCGCCATCGGGTGGTTGGTTTCCGGGTTCCGCTAAATAGGTCAGGAGTCCACTATACGCAGGAAGCGGCTACACGGGTAGCGGGGGCTGTGTGGCGTGGACTGGGTGGTTTTTTAGGATAAAGGGCTTCGGGGGAAAAATGGGCAATCTCAAAGGGTGCAGATGTATCACAGGAGAAATGTAGATCCGGAAATTATCGGTATAACAGTTTTAAATTGTCGTAGCTATGTCGGGAAAGTACTCCAAGCGTAAATAGAATGCACCGAAACACACATCATTATAGGCAGCGAAAGTTGGCCGGAAATAAGTTCAGAAGAAGTATTTGCAAAAGATGTAACGGTGTTCAGAAAGGATAGATTAAACAAAATATTTGGGGGTGTGTTTGTCGCCGTCAAAAGTAGTATTTCGTGTAGCGAAGTTGAAGTTGTTAGTTTCTGCGAGCTATTATGGGTAGAGGTTGTACCCGAAAATCGTAAGAAGTTAATAATTGGTTCTTTTTACCGGCCTCCCGACTCTGACGATACAATAGCAGAAAGGTATAAAGTAAATCTGAGTCTAATTACAAAAACGTACCCGACTCACATGATAATATTAGGTGGTGATTTTAATTTACCCTCAATCTGTTGGCGAAATTATACTTTCAAATCAGGAGGTAGGCATAAAACATCGTCCGCAATTCTACTCAACGCATTCTCTGAGAATTACTTCGAACAATTAGTTAATGAGCCAACTAGAATTTTAAATGGATGTGAAAACACACTTGATCTCTTAGCAACAAATAAACCTGAGCTCATAACGAGCATCAAAACGGATACAAGTATTAGTGAACACAGAGCTGTCGTAGCGAAATTGAATATCGAAAGTCCCAAAGTTACCAAAAATAAACGAAAAGTATATTTGTTCAGGAAAGCAGATAGAAACAAAATACATTGCTTCCTGAAAGACAGCTTCCACTCGTTTCTAACACTAAACGTAGGTGTAAACCAGATGTGGCTCAAATTCAAAGAAGTGGTATCGACAGCAATTGACAGTGTTATACCAAATAAATTAATAAAAAAGGAAGCGATCCCCCTTGATACACAAAACAGGCCAGGACACTGTTGCAAAAGCAAAGGAAAAGGCATACCAAATTTAAACGAACACAAAATCCCCAGGATTGGCGATCGTACTCAGAAACTCGAAATTTAGCGAGGATTTCAATGCGAGATGCCTACAATACTTATCACAACGAAACCCTTTCTCGAAATTTGACTGAAAACCCAAAGAGATTTTGGTCATACGTTAAATATACTCGGGGCAAATCATAAACAATACCTTCACTACGTGATAGTAATGGCGAGCCTGCCGATGACAGCGCTACTAAAGAAGAGTTACTAAACATAGATTTTAGAAAGTCATTCACCAAAGAAGACGAAACCAATATTCCAGATTTCGAATTTCTCTCATAGAAGCATCTGTACAAAAGATTGGAAAGTTGCACAGGCCGCACCTATATTCAAGAAAGGCAGTAGGAGTAACCCACTAAACTACAGGCCTATTTCATTGACGTCATTTTGCAGCAAGGTTTTAGAACATATCTTGTATTCAAATATTATGAATTATCTCCAACAGAACGCTCTATTGACCCAAGGTCAACACGGATTTAGAAAATGTTGTTCATGCGAAACACAACTAGCTCTTTATTCACACGAAGTGATGGGTGCTATCGACAAGGGTTCGCAAATCGATTCCGTATTTCTGGATTTCCAGAAAGCTTTTGACACCGCACCTCACAAACGGCTCTTTAATCAAATTGCGTGGTTATGATATTTCGCCCCAAATTTGCGATTGGATAGGGGATTTCTTGTCACAGAGGACACAGTTCGTAGTAATCGATGGTAAGGCATCGACAAAAACAGACGTGATATCGGGCGTTCCACAGGGTAGTGTTATTGGCCCTCTGCTGTTCCTTATTTACATAAACGATTTAGGGGAAAATCTAAGTAGCTCTCTTAGGTTGTTTGCAGATGACGCCGTCATTTACCGTCTAGTAAAGTCATCTGAAAATCAAAACCAACTGCAGAACGATCTGAATAAGATATCAGTATGGTGTAAAAATTGGCAATTGACTCTAAATAATGAGAAGTGTGAAGTCGTCCACATGAGTACGAAAAGAAATCCGCTAAACTTTGATTACAAGATAAATCAATCAAAATTGAAAGCCGTAAACTACACAAAATACCTAGGAATTACTATTACTTCAGACTTAAATTGGAAAGAACACATAGATAATATCGTGCGAAAGGCGAACCACAGACTGCGTTTTATTACCAGAACCCTTAAAACATACAACAGAACTGCAAAAGAAACTGCGTACACTACGTTTTTCCGTCCATTTTTGGATTATTGCAGCCCAGTGCGGGATCCTTATCATGTGGGTTTGACGGAGGACATCGAAAGAGTCCAAAGAAGGGCTGCTCGTTTCATATTGTCTCGATACAGGGGACACAGCGTTACGGAAATGATACAGGATCTGGGGTGGGAATCATTACAACAACGGCGCTTATCGCTGCGGCGTGGTCTATTTACGAAACTCCAATCGCCAACATTCTTCTCCGAATGCGAAAATATGTGATCATCAGAATAAAATACGAGAAATCAGATCTCGAACAGAGAGATGTTCTTTCTTCCCGCGCACCATTCGAGAATGGAATGGGAAATAAATAGTATAATTTTGGTTCGATGAACCCTCTGCCAGGCACTTTAATATGATTTACAGAGTATCCCATGTAGACGCTGTGGTTGCACCTACTGTACGTCTATCTGTGTCATTGAGGCACGAAAGCCGTCCCACCTCGGCAATGTCCGTGGTTCATATACACATCACAAACTACCACATTATAGCATTGATTTATTGCTTTATAGCAGCTACATATGCAGTACCACGGATTTCGGCTATGTATTATTTAAAACGCAAGAAAGTTTATTCTGCATATTTCCGGGCACTAATGATTTACAGGAAAATTTAACGAGAAAATTCAACTTTTACTAATAATACTCACAGGATACAGAAGCATGCTATAAGAATTAGGATTTTGCGATGACAGAGACAATTTTCTTGCATAATAACAAATTCTCAGCTTGGTGATACGTCATAAAATATATTTTAAAAATAGCATATCGATTTCGTTTATATGATGGAACATCATCAGTGCAGATATCGAGTCATGAGGACTCACGTACACCGCGACTAATCGAACAGTCATGGGCCACTAATTGTGGCACCCGTGCTAGCCTAAGGACAAGACTTGGACCGAAACTCCCCAAAGACTTACCCAATCACGAAATCAATTATGGAAAGCGATAACTATGTTTGAAATAGGTGTAGCTTATAGCAGTAAAAAGAAATCTGATTACTATGAAACAAAAATTAACTTAGGTAATCTTGCAATACTATTGTTGGGTTAATTAAAATTATTAACAAAATGTTTCAAGAATAAAAACTTATACACGGTCGCCAGCCTAATGAGGCATAAGAATACCAAGCAGTGATAAATTAAGAATTCAGTGAAATTTAGAAGCTTGGTGCAGAATAAATAAAGAGTGGAAGAAACTTTGTCACTAGTTTCATAAGAGATAAAAAAATAAAAATCACAAAAATAATAAAGATTTAAATGAAAGCAGTAATTATTTAAATTATTGTAACGGTAAGACTCACCTCATCAGTTACTTTCTGTTACTATAGAACATAGCGTGGAATGCAGTATTGTAGTGCAAGTGGCACTCAGAAACAAAATTACTAAAGGCTTATAATTATTGTTAAAAAATTATTAAAAAAATCTACTGATGTTATGGTCAGTGCTGTTCTTAATGTTCTTTTGTAAATAAGTAAGAAATTGGTTATGATTGTGACCTCTATTCAAAAATCTACTAAAAGAACACTGACTAGTATGTATCACTTTGTTGAAAATAATGAATCTTTCTCCCTACCATGAAATTAATGATTCTGTTACAGTTAACTATTATTTAAGTAACACTTTGCTGAATAGATTCATCAATTAAATATGCAAGCCTGGAATCTAGAATGGGTTCACTCAAACTGTACTAACGTATTGTAGGAACACTATAAATTTTGATTGATACCACAAATAGAATTTTGTTTGTCTGATCTACTTCAATTATATGAACTGATTAAAATTAGTTATGTGGCAAAACAGTAACTTATTCTTACCAATACTATTGTGCAAGAGCAATGAAATGTATAGTTGCAGCACTGTATATTCTACTAAGAAGATTCTCCAAAAAATTTACTTAATAAAAATTGATTGCTGCATTTAGAAAAAAAAAGAAAGATTACTCGGTTAATTATTCTTTACAGGAGAGGATCCCTATTAGGTTATGTGACTTGGGATAAATTAGGGTTACCTACACACCACTTTTAACAGAAATGTAACATCTATTGAAAAAAAAAAAAACATTCAAAACACAAGCTAAATCTCTCAACGACCAGTTTATAAACAGTAACAATAAATATTGTGACCTGATATTAATGCGGAGTAGTGGCGAGGTTGCGGCGCAGCGTGTACAGTTCAGATTTCATTTTTATGCAGTTTGTGAGCCGAAATTGTAACAGCGGTTTACAGTAGCTTCCATTTTGCTCCATATGCAGACAGTAGACGTTTTACCATTACATCTGCACGTTCACCGAGGTCATTGTACGTAGATTGGTCTTCTGCCTCAAGTGAAACAAATATTTGAGCAGAATACAGTAGCACAAGTCTGCCACTACGTCTTGCTGCTGTGCCCTCTGGTTCACTACAGCTGTGAGCTCCCACCACAGACTGACTGCTGTGAATGACAACCTTCGACTGACTACTCTGTCTCCGTTAGCTGCGCGCCAACACCACCTTTTCATTTACAACGGAATTCCGTTCACATTAAAATCACAACACCTTTTAGTAATCATGCTGGTCGTGAGATATTACAAATTTACATAATATTGACATACATAAAACGATACGAAAATAAAATTGACATTACCGAAACAATTAAAATTACAAAAATATTATGCAAAAATAAACATGATATAGATATTCATAAAACATACAAAGCACATGAAGTACAGACATCACATACCATACAATAGTGGAATCGATTGTAACACGAAGAAGGGAAATAAAGTTTCCATATTATTGGTCAAATGATTGACTTTGGCGATTGCTTCCTCGAGTAGCATCCAAGATGGTAATTTGTGCTATAAAACAATGTAGTGATTTTTTATGGACTTGTTACAACGGAGGTTTCAAAATGAACACTAAAAAACTTTCGATTCCGATTTCTGATGGGTAGATGGTAGATGGTAGATTACGGTAGAGCGTGGGTTTTGGCGTAGTTACCGTAAAGAAGGGCGGCCGCTTCCTTCCTCGGTTCGTTTGTAGAACCCGATGTACACTTTCCACTTCACCGCTACACGCTAAAATACTTGTAAAGTACTTGTTTTATTTCGCTGAAAGAACTGCTACGTCTCATTAGCGTAAAAGGTATTCTGTGTAACTTCGGCACACAAGTGGGGTAAGCAGTCTCTTGGAACAAATGTAGTAAATAAAACTTTGTATTTACACGCTGCCTCTCGCAGCATGTCTACGAAGCAGATCAGAGACCAAACCACGTATACGGGCGTGAAAACATATTTTCTGTTTGTCCAAAGATAACTTTTAAACGTCACTCCGTAATATTTCGTTTCAGATATAAACTTTCTGTGGCTCCTGCGCTCACACTGCTTCGAGATTTCCGTTTCTTTCTCCTTTATTTTACTTGTCACATTCTGTTTCTGTGCAGCAAACTTCAGAATTCATTTGTTAATAAGTAACTTTTTGTCTTCCTCCTTTTTTCGTGTTGTGTGTATACGAGATCAAATTAACACATTATATTCTTAGCAGTTGCATTTTTAATAACTACGCGTTTATTTGTTACTAAGACTGTGTTTGTATTACTTATATGAGTTAGATGTCTGCAAGACAGTAACTACACAGTTTTCAGGCACAGTATATTACGAACTTGAAACAGATAAAAATCTTTGACATGGAGCCACACTGATCAATCATAACATTATGATTGGTACTGCTAATAGCGGCGACGCCTCTTGGCATGCCAGCAATGAGGCTTTGGTAGGTCAGGTTACTGGAGGGACTTGGCACACAAAACTCACATGATAGCCGTGAATTCCGGGGAGGCAGGCGATGAGCTACTACGCCACGTACAATCACACCCACAAGTGTCTGATCTGGCGAACTGGTTGGGGGGAGCAGCACATCAACTACAACTCAACATTGTGTTCCCCCGAAACACATCTCACTCCTGGGCTTGTCACATGGAACATCATCTCGTTGAAGAAACTCAATGCTTTTGGGAAATATGATATCCATGCAGAAGTGAATACAGGAGGGAGAGGGCTATGGGATGCAGCTCCCCCCTCCCTCCATCCACAGAGCATGAGAAAAACCTGCTAATATGAACTTTTTTTTTAAATCAGGTAAATTATTTTATCCCTCTTCTGAATCAAGCATAGATCAGGGCATCCAAAACTTTTTTCTTCCCTTAGACATCTGTTTTAGGTACGAAATTTCTATTAGTTCAGCCTCCAAGACAAAGATCCTAGATTCGCCACTGCAGCCATATCCCAAGGCACGTCATAGCGAGTAGAAGGGAAAGTGTGCTGACTCCGCTTGTCAACCGGATCCACCGCCAGATGTCAGTGTCTGCGCTTGTGATCCACTTGTCTTAGAAAAAAAAAAATGATAGCCGGCCGGCCGACGCAGATGCTAAGTCCGAGTCGGACGCTCAGTGTGGACAATAAATTCGATCCACAATCAGAATTCTAAGTCCGGCGATATGCACGATCTGGCAACACTGTAGAATGTGGTACTATCAGGAAGAAGTATTACTTTCTTCACAAGGCAGTTCTGTTCTGTCTGAGCGCATGATCCCGTGGTAAAACTCGCGTTTACAAGTGTATATATAAGAAGTCTCTGGATCGAATCCAAAAACCTTCATTTTTTTACCGCATACGGCAGTCTTTGTTATCAGTGTGAAATGACCTCAAAAGTAACAGCGAAAACTCCCAGAAATAATTACACAAAAGAGCTCGCGGCTGCGTCAAAACTGAACTGTTTACTCTCGGGAGTAGTGGGCACCGACTACGGCGACGCGCCAGCGGCCGCATCGCGGCTGCCGCCTGCGGACTTAGTGACAGCGGCGCGCTGCTGTGAGTCTATTTACCGACAGTTGTATCCTTACTTCAAGTTCTAGTACTTGTATTAAAGTCACGTATTGAATTTTTCTGGCTGATATATCTAAACGTCGTAAAGTAGAATCGGAAAAAAGGGTCATAGGGGTTAAAATTACCACATTTCTCTTGAACGTTATCAAGGCGCTCATTCGCTATTCCTACTGACGATTGTTACTAGTTATGAGTTATGATGCCCTCATGCCAACTTAGGATTATGTACAATCTTTATATGTCGGTCTTCTAAGTAGATCCAAAAGTCTAATACATTCTTCGGGGTATCTCTGAATAAATAGAGCACCAGTTGTGCTCGAATCCATGTTACTGCATTCGTTTTAGTTCGTGGATAGTATGTCCTGTCAGGGAATAACATGGAACATGTTCTGATGTCTTGTGGCCCCACTCGTAGAAAGAAAGCTATTTTCTGTTGTCCTAAACGCCAGATTTCTACTGCTGGGCCACATGTTAACCGGTGTTCGTCGTCGTCCAGGACTCGGCACTGGGGGCATAATGGTGAGTCCATCAGGTGTATAGAGTGGAGTCTAGATCGTGTTGCGTGTTTACCATTAACTGTCAGGTACCACATGGCACGTGTTTCCGTATCCAAGGAAACGTGGTGTATCGATAGCCATACCACCGGCCAGTCAACGTTTGGATACTTCTTCTCAATAACATTGCCAGTTCTTGTGACCGTTAAGATTCGACAGATGTCGCGAGCCGTCGCAGGTCTGGTTTCCGGCAGTGCCATCTGTATTCTATAAAAAAGCACTGATGTGGTGGAGTGACTGTGAGATGTGCTGCACCGCCACCGTTGCTGTTTGAGACCTCGGTGCTAGTTCTTCTATTAAGATTCCTGTCAGAGATGTGTGATGTCGTCTCCACAACTTCAACATGGTGCTGATGTATAGTGCCACTGCTCGATCATGAACATGTGCAAGACCTAGACCTCCCCTACTGGGAGGGAGGACGAGGGTTGCATATCTAACTTTGAAGAGTAGTCCCGCACTGACGAAGCAACCGAACGCAGCCAATATACGCCGTGCTATCACTGTCGGCATCGGAATGACTTGTGCAAGGTGAGGAATTCGTGACGCCATGTATGTGTTAACATAATTGAGACGCTGGATAATGTCCAAAGACCGTATAGTATTCCCTTTGACTGCTGTCCGAATTGACTGTAGAAGTCTCTTGTAGTTGTAAAATGCTGTGTGACGCACGTCGTTGGTAAAGACAACACCTAAGCATTTCAAGGTATCCCTGAGTTGTAAGGGTGCTACATGTTCTTCTGGTACACCGTCACGGATACTCGTGGCCATTGACTTGACCACATTGATGCGGCTGCCTGTAGCCATTCCATATTTGTTGATCCACGTTAAAGCCTCTTGCATGTCGTTGTCAGTCCGTACCATGAGCACCGGGTCGTCTGCATACGCTTTACACTTGAATGTGTACCCTCTCATTGTCAACCCTGTCAATCGTTGACGTATGCCACAGAGTAATAGTTCAAGGGCTATGGCGTATAAAATTGTCGAAAGTGGACAACCTTGTCTATGGTGAGGGGTGCTGTCGTCCGTCCGTTGATGAGCACTTTGGAGGAGGCATTATTTAATAGCCGCATCACAACACTGATAAAGTGCTCTGGAAATCGCATGTGCTTCATGACTGCTGCCAGATAGGTGTGGCTCACTCTGTCGAAGGCCCGATCAAAATTAATAGACGCAAGGGCTCCGCGAAGGCGGCAGGTCTTTGCCAGTGCGATTACATCGCGATATTCGCCGAGTGCTGTCGGAATGTTGGCGTCTCCGCCAAACGACGTTTGATCGAGTGATATCACTTGGCGAAATATACTTCGGAAGCGCGAAGCTAAGAGTCTGGAGAATATTTTAAAGTCACAATTCAGAAGCGTCAATGGTCGGTAGTCCCGTATCCGTGAGCGACCTGATGGCTTGTGTATTGGGATGATAAGTCCCTCCACGAAGGACGGTGGTAAGGGCACATTTGGAGACATCAATTCACGGCAAATAATAGTCCATATGGGTGTTACATACGTCGGTAGGTCCGATAAAATTCCAGTGGGAGTCCATCTGGTCCAGGCGATTTATTCACCGCTCTCTTACCAATAGCCTCCACTACTTCTTCTTCAGTTAAATCCTCCGTCAGCTGTGCTTCTGCCGCCGGGTCAATGGTGCCAAGGATTGTCTGAGAAACTTCGTCAACTATCGCCATGTCAGTATCCACCGCTGTGTATAGTTGAGTATAGTATTCGACAAAGGCAGTGCTTATTTCTTGTTGTGTAGTTAAGATGTCTGCCATCTTCAGTGTCGAGTACATGTATCAGGCCTCTTCTTCGACGCTTACGTTCGTTGATGATGTGATACATGGATGGTTGTTCTCCCATGACTCGTTCGAGTGCCCTTGCTCTGACTACGACTCCTTTGAGGTGGCTTCTGATGATGGCTATAATCTTGGCCTTCGCTTATTGTACTGTCGTCTGTCTCTCCGGAGAAGGTGCCTGGTTATTGCAGTCACGTAGCTCAGTGAAGTAGAAGTTCATCGTTTGCCGTCGCCACGCTGCCTGTTCACGACCGTAGCGAATGAAAGTACGGCGTATTGCTGGTTTGGCACAATCCAGCCACCAACGTAGTGTCGTGGGATACGCCTGGAGACGTCGTAGGCATGATGCCCATGACTCTTCGATGGCACTGCGACAGTCTGGATTGTCAAGGTGGGCGACGTTCACTTTCCAAGGACCGCGGCTCCGCCACACCTGCTGTCTGCTGAGAGAGATGGTACATATAAATGCCGTGTGGTCGGTGAAGGCTGCAGGCCACAGTTCTGCATCCACGATATCAGTGCTGAGAGTATTTGTTACGTAAACTCGATCGAGGCGACTAGCGGAATAACTCGTCATTTGGGTGAAGCCTTGACGTAGGCCATGCACATACTCCTATGTGTCAACCAAAAGCATATCACGCACTATCGTTCTTAGTTCTGGGCATGTTGTGTACCCAGGAATTTGATCTTTCGGGGCAAGTACACAATTAAAGTCACCTCCGAGGATGAAACAGTCGTGTCGTCCTTGGAAGAGCGGCGTAATTTCCTCGTTAAAGAAGCGGGAACGTTCTAGTCTCTTGTCTGTTCCAGATGGCGCGTAAATGTTGATGAGTCTGACACCAAGCACCGTCATCGCTGATCCCCTTGCTGAAGGTAGGTGTAGAACATTCTCAGCTTCTATGCCTTCTCTAAGAAGTATTGCCACGCCGCTGCCTGTTTCGGAGGCATGTGAGATGTAGGCGTCGCACCCGTAGATGATCGGAAAATATTGAACGTACACCTCCTGAAGTAGGACTATATAGATGTCCGCCGCGATCAGCATCTCCTTGAGTAAGGACATTTTAATGCGCGACCTTATGGTGTTGATATTTATGGAGGCTAGTCGGTATGCTTGTCTTCGTTCCGCAATGTGTGTGTCGCTCATGGAAGCTTATGTCATCTGATGTTGTACTGAGACGTCGTCGACCCTCGTCATATCCGCTGGCGTTAACTGCGTGTCTAACTTTGCAGGGGCGCCGCCGCTGCCCCGTCGCCTGTTGCGGCCGTCATCGGGTCATCTCCACTGTCCTCTGACCAATCGCCTTGTGACCCGTTCGTCGTCATCTTAGTCGTCTCCACCCCTTCCTGTTGTGTCGTCTTTTCCACAATAGCAGACTGGTGGTTGGCTGCAGACAGTTCTACGTTGTCATACTCTGCAGGTCGCTCGTGGCTTTTCTTTTTATCAGGATTTCGACCTTCTTGATGAGGGGTCACGGTAACCTCTGCGTGGTGACCTCCCCCCTCAAATTGTTCACTGCCTCCGGTCGTACGTTGTAAGCAGTCGTCTGACGGGGTGAGTCGCCGTTTCTTGTGTCGTTTTGGAGATCGTTGCTTACGGACATGGGCTTCCGTATCCGAATTTGGTTGTGCATCGCTGTCCTGTTTGCTGACGGGGACGAAGGCGGCTGTTGGCACTACCCTACTGTCGACGTCCATGTTCTGTTCGAGTCTCTCTGGTGGAGAGATCGTTCGCGGCATCTCTGTGGGGAGAGACGCTAACTCTTCCTTGAAGTTGTCTTCGTTCGCTGCCGCCGAACCTTCGGCAGAACGTTCTAGGTGTTGGGTGATGTCATTGTTTGGTTGTACGTCCTTCGTGAACACCTCTGCTTATGTGAGAGGGAGGATCGTGGCCGTAGATGTTGGTACAGGTTCTCCTGTTGGTACCTGAACAATTCTCCATTGAAGACATTCTGAAAGGACATGACATTCCTTACCACAGCCTGAACATGTTTTTGGTTGACCATCGTAGAGCACTATTGCTCTGCAGCCTCCAATCGTGAGATAAAACGGCACACGTTTTTTCAGTTCGATCCTTATTTGTCGTACGCCGTTAAGAACAGGGTACGTCGTAAAGGTCGTCCATTTTTCTGCTATGTGGCTTAGCACTCTACCAACGCTTTTGTCACGATGTCAGCCGGTACCTCGAAAGGTAATTCAAAAACTCGGACGGTTCTTAATCCAAGCCCTGCATGATCAATTGTCACTGCTCCGACAGTTCCGTCAGAATGTTTGAATTTTTGTCCGTCTTTGTTCTCTAGCACAATCTTGTTACATACCATGTCGTTGATCAGTTTTACGTAGACCACACTACTTATAATGGAGAAGTGTATTCCAATCATCTCTCGTGGATCAATTTAAATCTCTTCACGGATGAATCTTTGCACTTCGAATGCTTTCGGTCGTGCAGATTCATTATTAAAGCTGATCTTGATTGTAGACTGACGATACGAATGAGCCATTCTATGTCTATATGAAGTAAGACTCGCGAAGACTACGAGAAGTAAACAACCTCTCACGCGCGAGACGTAACCAGTCCGTCCTCACCGCTGCGCTGTCGAAAGCAGACTGAACCTCAGAGCTATCGAGGAGCTGTGCACGCCAGCTCTTTCCTACTGCCACATACATCTCTAGAACATATAACTCGCAACGTAGGAGACGAGGTTAGTTGCAATTTCGCCGTGTAAACCATTTTCTGGACCCACAAGCATGAACTAATACCCTTCTGTCGCCTCTCGACTTAGGAACCAGTCAGATTATTCAATCGCAATTACAGCAAACGTCAAGTGAATTTATGAGCATAGTTCTGTGCCAACCCGGAAGTAAGACGTCGGTACCAGCGTTGACTGCTATGTTGCCAAGCTTCAAAAAATGTTGACTACTTATGAACTAGCTAACACTAAGGACGGCACAAATATTCATGCCCGAGGGGGTATTCGAACCCCCGACCGTAGTGGCTGTGCAGTCTGTGACTAGCGCGCCGCAGAGCGCTCGGCCACCGCGGCCGGCGCCAAGCTTCAGTCATACTATCAACAGGAAGAAGTAGAGCCGAGGTGATTGCCAAGCGAGCTCGACAGAGACTTAGCTCGCGCTTTGCGCGCCTGCTGGGGGTCAGAACACCCAAAATATTTGTCAATGAGCCCTGATGGCTATTCCTAACTAGCTTTAACGAGTCCATCGTTGTCACTAATAAGAGTATACTGATGCACCGACCGCTAACATATTAGTAAGTGTCTCAATTATTTGCGTATTCTATCTTAAACGGAATGACAACAAAAGTCATTCACCAGTGCTGTTTCACATTTCTTCGAGCATTTCCATTGATTATACTGAGAACATTAGATGTAAGCGTCCGTTTTCTTTATAATTATAGGCTCAGAAAATATCTTTAATGATATCGTTCTCATTGACACAGACAAAGGAAGAGAAATTAATGCAGCATTGTTTTCAAGATGTGAACATCCCTTGGAATGCTTAATAATATGGTGTTCAAAATAATATCTTTTGTTATCCGAACGTAGAATTGGGGACAATAATGTATAGATTAATTTATCCGTCATAATCTCCCATGTTGTATTTTACTTCTTTTTTTCAGGTTGTTTCCATTTTCTTATTTCGTCTTCTTTCAATAGTTTTTCACTTTACTACATTCTTTATTGTGGTTAATTCAGATTAGTTGATGTTCTTTCTTTCTATTTATTTATTTACTTCTTTGCTCATGCTATTGTTGATTTATTCTTTCAAAAGTATACGAATAATTGTTTATTTATCCTTTTATCATTCGATTAATACCGATGTCCAACAAAAGTTAACCCTCACTTAACCACTTACTATGGATTTTACAAACGTCTGTTCTTTCTCTTGGACCCATTTCCTTTCTTGTAATCCCTCTATTATCCTTTTTGTGTCGTCTGCATATGTGGTAAGGTGTATATTTGCAACACTAAAACTAATATTAAATATTCATTCTATAAGAATTTATACAATGGTGGCACTATTTATAATTTTTAACATCCCTTGTCCGGTCGTTACCTGTAAGGACATCGATAGGAGCTATGTGCGAAGTATTGTTGGAAACACAGAATATCACACTGTCATGTGTTTTTTTTTCACCTAAGGAGACGATTTGACTTTTAAATTAGTACGTGACTACCGGATTTTCCGACGAAATAGATGTTGTTTTTGCGCATCTCCTACAACATTAACGTGTGCGTTGTTCTGAGATAGAGGGAGTGGTGCTGCGGCTATGGTTTGCGATTATCATGCGGATAATCGTTATAACATGCCATGAAAAATTATTCAAAAAGTGCTTTTGTCGTAGTAGTTGCATTAATAAACAAACTTTCTTCAAACATGAATTATATTTCTGGTTGGTAGTTAGAATCTCACGTGTGTGGATAATATTCGCTTCAGTCCAGACTGATCAGGCTCTTTTCGATCAAAACTTTGTGGAGAGAAGAAACGTAGGCCCTTGCAGTGTAAAAGTATACCGCGAAGAGATACTACATTTAACTGAACCTGTGATTTTCTTTTTAGGCAGGTTGAAGATTTCACTAAAAATGTATAAAGCAAGCAACTTGCATGAGCTTAATAGAGAAAATATTCTGTTCTGCATCTGTTTAACGTGCCTGCATTCACACTAATGATCAGATGTGCGTGGTTAACACCAAAATTGATCGCAGTAATAATAACTTTTGGAATTTAAATAAACTATGTTTTCTGGTATCACCTACATATTCCATGAAATGTGGACAGTACTTCAAGGATTGGTGTTTCAGTTACCTGTGCGACAAATACTGTTCCTAATTCTTTTCTGATACAGCAAACGATAATGCCTAAGAAGATACTGCAATCCATTCGGTAACAAACGGACTACACATTTGAAGAAAGTCTGCTGTAATTATGGTGATTTATTAATGAAATTACTGTTTCTAAAATGACAATTTTTGAATAATCTTACACGACATACACTACGTAATGATGTAGTGTGTTGTTGGTCTGCGGCGCGCCAGTCACGGTCTGCACGGCCACTGCGGTCGGGGGTTCGAATCCCATCTCGGACATGGATATTTGTACCGTCCTTAGTATTAGCTAGTTCATAAGTAGTTTGTAAGTTTAGGGTCTGATGACCCCGTAGTTAAGTCCCATAAGCTCTGCAAACATTTGAACGTTGTTGTTGTGGTTGTCTTCAGTCCATAGATTGGTTTGATGCAGTTCTCCACTGCCACGCTACCCTATCTTGCGCAAAACTCTTCGTCTCTGAGTAAGAAAGGCAGCCGACATTCCTTTGAATCTGCTTGCTGTATCCATCTCGTCGTCTACCCCTGCGATTTTTACCCCACACGCTCCCCTCCAATACTAAATTGACGATTCGTTGGTGTCTCATAATGTACCCTACCAATCAATCCCATCTTTTAGAGAAGATATGCCAGAAATTTCTTTTCTCCTCAGTCCTGTTCAGTACGTCCTCATTACTCACATGATCTACCTACTCTTCAACATTCTCCTGTTGCACGAAATTTCGAAAGCTATCGTCTTCTTGTCTGAACGGCTTTATCGTCCACGCTTCACTGCCGTACAAGGCCACACTTCGGATGAATGCCTTCAGAAAAGACTCCATATCCTTTAAATTACTAATTTGTCTTCTTCATAAATACTTTTCCTCCCATTGCATTCTACATTTTATGTCTTCACTACTCCGGGCATCAGAAGTTATTTTACAACCCAAATAACAAAACTCAGCGGAGCGAGGTAACGCAGTGGTTAGCACACTGGACCCGCATTCGGGAAGATGCTGGTTCAAATACATCCCGGCCATCCTGATTTATGTTTTCCATGATTTCCCTAAATCACTCCAGGCGAAAGTCAGGATGGTTTCTTTCAAAGGACACGGCCGATTGTCTTTCACATCCTTACCCTCCAACCCCCCTTCCCTCCCCCCCTCTACACACACACACAACCTACAAAACTCAGCCGGCCGCGGTGGCCGAGGAGACTAAGGCGCTCCAGTCACGGTCTACTCGGCCACTACGGTCGGGGGTTCGAATCCCCCCTCGGGCATAGATATTTGTGCCGTCCTAGTTCGTAAGTAGTTCATAAGTAGTTTGTAAGTTTAGGGACTGATGACCCCGTAGTTAAGTCCCATACATTATACAAACATTTGAACATTTGAACCAAACTCATCTACCACTTTTAATGTCTCGTTTTCTAATCTATTACCTTCCACATCACCTGATTTCCTTAGACTAATTTTCATTACTTTTTTTGGTGTTGTTAATTTTTATATTTTATACCCTCTTTTCAAGATATTGTCCATTCCATACATCTGCTCTTCTAGGTCCATTGCAGTCTAGAACAGAATTACTACGTCATCGGCAAATCGCAAAGTCTTTACTTCTTGTCCCTTAACTTTCTCAAAATTTCTCCTTTCTCTCCTTCAGCCTGCTCAGTGAACAGATTGAACAACATTGGGGAAGAAGCTACAGGCCTGTGTTACTCTTCCCAACTACTGTGTCCCTTTCATGCTCTTCGGCTCTCACAAAAGCTGACTGGTGTTTGCTTAAGTTATGTACTACCCTGCGTTCTTTCTGTACGATGGTATGAGTAGCTTGTTATCAAAGGCGGACATCTGTCGTTTACAAATAACTGAGATAAACGCCATTTTATTACGAAACGTGGAGTTAATACGCATGCATGTTAGTTTGGTCATCACTTAGTTGCAAATGATGACCAAAGCAGAATAGAAATACACGTTTCGTAATTAAAATGACATTTATCTCAATTATTTGCAAACGACGATAAGAAGCTACTGATATATTTATGCAGATTCTGACCTGTACTGTTGGCATGATAACTTCGGACTATAGCAGCTGCGCTTCTATTAGTTGCTTCATATAGAGATCACGTTAGTGGTAAGATGGTGCGCATTTTACTTCAGTTAGAAGCCTGGTATTCAGTAGAGGTTCCTCCTGATTGGGGAACTGGACCGATGGTCTTCTAAACTGCATCGTTTGGTATGATTCAGCCAGTCATGCTCAATCTGACATAATGGACACGGAAATGTTTAACTGACAAAGGCCTCTTAGCGATATTTGAGTCCGACTTGTTAGACACCCTAAACATTAGTACAGTGCGTAAATTACAAATACGTTCAATTATAAATAGATGAAATAACTTGATACCTATTTATTTACAGGACCGCAGCCCCATCCATCAAAGCTGCGCCGTTCAAGAATGGTTTCGCAACCAAGATCGTATAAAGCTGATGGAGTTCGTTCCACGGTCATTGCACCTTAATCCTAATGCGAATATGTGGGCGGAAGTAACGAGGTCGTTGCCACTTGCTTCAAGAAACGCAAGCGACCTTTGGGAAAATATAGAACATACTTGGTGTCAAATAAACCACTATGAAACATTGTCAAGGCAATCAGCGGAGTCAGTTCCAAGACGCCTTAGAAAAATATTACGAAATGATGCTGGATGGGTAGACTGTAGGAATAGTCCCTTCTAAAAAAAAAAAAAAAAAAAAAAAAAAAAAAAAAAAAAAAAAAAAAAAAAAAAAAAACAAGCAGTGTGTGTGTGTGTGTATGTGTGTGTGTGTGTGTGCGCGCGCACTTGTGTGCGAGTATGTAAAAGACAAGGAACAATAAACATGTATAAAATATCAATGTATAATGTTTTAATTACTTTTAAAGTAACAAAAGTCAAGATTACCCAAACAATTTCCTGTAAATTACATAAATTGGAATAATGGAGAATTTATTACATATGTAAAATAATTGACAAAGGCAGTGCGTTCCGAGTGTCAAGACTCGCAACACGTGCATCTGTGAACATCACCCCACTCCAGCACATGCCAAGACACGAACAGGAAGACGTCGTCTTGGCTCTGAACGCAGTGAACCGACACTATCTGCACAGGTTTCCCGTAACCGAAATCAAACTCTGCTGTGAGGACTCTTTTCCTACCCTGCACAGAAAGACAACCTAGATGAGACCACAATTCATGCAACATACACGAAAATAAATGAGGAGATTTCCTGTACTCGATAGTGGTACACAAGTAATAACCTTTTGTGAAAAGCATATAATAAATTTCCTTTTCTCGTATCACAGCCCTAGTGTCAATGTGAAGTGATAAAATCAACATGGTAGGGTTGCGAAGTTTGATACGATGAATTTCCGTAAACATCGTAAACTCCAGGACTTTCCTTCCTTTCATGCACAAACCTTTATTTATGTAATTGCGGACATCGAATTTTTCTTGTGACTGAACATTGTGTTACTTTACTTACTATTGCACTAGCTGTACCCGTCCATGCGTTGCTGTGGCTTGTTACAGATTAAATGGAAAAGAAAAATAAGAGGAACCATACATTTCTGATACACGTAATTTCCTACTGCGTTGTGGATGGGAATTGGATATATGTCCTACATTCTCTGCTTCCCTTATCTCTGTCCCCTCTCTCGCAACCTCTCCTCGTGCCCCTCTCTTTGTCCATAACCTCCTCCCTCCTCTCTCTATCCAAATCCTCCTCCCCCACTCCTTGTCCATCTTCTCCCCTTTCTCTTTGTCTATACGATCCTCCTCCCACCCCTCTTTTTGTGCATCTGCACCTCCTCCCTCTCCCTTTACATATCATCATTACGCTTTTTCTATTCGTCTCCTCCTCACTTCTATCTCCTCTTAGAACTCTTTCTAACCTAGAGCCATATTTAGTGTTATATTCAAAACCGTATATTTCAGAAAGTTCTTGACCAAAAGCTCTCAAATGTTGACACAACATTCTAATAAAATATGTGCATGTTTTCATATAAAAAAAATTTTTCAACATGTGTCGTATATGAATTTATATAAATTTATAATTGGAAAAAGGCTTATACGAAAAATCGCAAAAGTAACGCATTTACAGGTAATATATAATATTGTCGCGTTGAAATGGGAGCAGGCTTGACTTCGAAGGCAACTGAACACAGCACTTATACTCAAAGCACGTATATTATGAACTCAACATACACGCAGCACTGACTGCCTCTCAGGCAGAGTACTCTCTGCTATTTATACACAGACAGAATTTACCAGAAATTAGAAGAACAGTTAACATAAAAAACAAGTAGAATTTGCAAGTGAACATAAGAAAGATGTAGAATCATCTGGAATTGTTAATTACAAAGAAATAAAATTTTGCCGGTGGGCGGGTTGGAAACGGCGACCTTCAGCACGGCAGCACGCGACGCTATACCCTGCGCTACGCCGGCATTCGGTGTTCGTCATCTCTCGCAGCGTTGCTCCCTCTCATGGAGAAACAGCGACCCGCTGTTATGATCCCTGTGGAGCCAGCTGCAATGTCCTGGATCTTGACCGTGTCATAGGTCCTCTGTATGACAGTTCAAGAGAATCATTCCCGTCTCCGCGATTATCGACGACAGACGTTCCTGTCTCTTGTTCTCTTTGTTTTGTCTCTTTGTTTTTGACGTTTCGACGACGGCTCATAATCCTCAACTTCGTATGTGACGTCTGACATGCGGCGTATGACACGATACGGACCAAAGTATCGCTTCAATAACTTTTCTGACAGTCCTACCTTCCGTACAGGGGTAAAAATCCATACCAGATCTTCTAGACTGTACACAACAGGTCGGTGCCTGTCGTTATACCGCTGACGGTCGTTCTCCTGGGCGTCCAGTGTCCGTAAGCGAGCCAGCTGTCTTGCTTCTTCTATCCTGGTGATGAGTTGTTTAACATAGTCATCCTGAGTATTGTCCGGTTGGAACGGAAACAGCGTATAAATTGTCGTCTCAGCTTCACGGCCATGGAGCAGGAAAAACGGAGTGAAGCCTGTGGTATCTTGTCTTGCGGTATTGTAAGCAAATGTCACGACAGGCAGAATTGTATCCCAATCCTTTTGCTCAACATCGACGTACATCGACAGCATGTCGGCTAACGTCTTGTTAAAAAGTTCCGTAAGACCATTTGTCTGAGGTTGGTATGCAGTTGGCATTCTGTGGACAATGTCGCGCCGTGACATTACGTCTGATACTAGTTTTGACTGGAATACTTTTCCACGATCAGATATCATGACACGTGGTGCTCCATGCTTCAAAATAATGTCTTCTCTGGAGCTTCTGCAGTCGGCACAGGTTTGGTGACAGCGTAGCGTGTGAAGTAGTCAGTGCAGACTATTATCCATCGCTTACCGGCTGATGACTTCGGAAACCTCCCTAAAGGATCGATCCCAACTCGGTGGAATGGAGCTGCTGCCGGCGGAATCGCTACGAGATGCCCTGGAGGTAATTGCGGCACATGCTTCCGTCGCTGGCACTCTTTACAGTCACCCACATAGTGCTTGAGAGATCGGTAGAGTCCTTTCCAGTAATACCTGCGTCTGATTCTGTCTAGGGTCTTCACGAATCCCAGATGACCGGATATTGGAGCATCGTGAAAATATTTGAGAATAGCTGGCTGGAGATGAGCTGGAACAACCAGTAGCCATTTCGGGCCCAGTGGATCGTAGTTGCTCTTATACAACGTCCCGTTTATAAGTTGGAACTCTCCATTGGTCGGTTCTCCTTTCTCCAAGGCCTTTATCGTATTTAATAGTCATGGATCTTCCCTCTCTTCAGCTGTAACGTCATCTAATTCAGTGAGGGTTGAAATTTCATTAATGCTGTTGTGTTCCACTAATGGATTCCTCGAAAGGCAGTCGGCATCCTGGTGTTTGCGCCCGTTCTTGAATACCACTGTGACATCGTACTCTTGGAGTCTTAGTGCCCATCTTGCTAGTCGACCTGATGGATCCTTGAAGCTAGTCAGCCAACACAAAGAATGGTGGTCTGTCACGACGGTGAATGGTTTGCCGAATAAATACGGCCGGAACTTGTTGATAGCCCAGATAACTGCGAGACATTCTTTTTCAGTTGTAGAGTAAGCTATCTCGGACTTTGAGAGTATTCTTGACGCATAGGCTATCACTTTTTCAGCACCTTCCTGAACTTGTACCAGCATTGCACCAATCCCATAGCCACTGGCGTCTGTGTGAAGTTCCGTTTCTGCATTCTCGTCGTACAAGGCTACCACTGGTGCGGCAGTTAGAGCCTCCTTAAGTGCTCGGAAAGCTCTTTCTTTTGTCTCATCCCAGTAAAATTTGGCGTCTCCCTGCAGAAGTTCTTGTAATGGACCTGCCTTGTTACAAAATCCATTTATGAAACGTCGGTAGTATGAGCACAGCCCGAGCCCAGCTGCACATCAGACACCCGTCGGTGTTCTCTGGAGACGCTGGACAGGACCCCAACAAATGGCTAAAAGGATTCGACCGAGTCGCCAAGTACAACAGGTGGGATGATACAATGAGCTTGGCCAACGTTTATTTCTACCTGGACGGAACAGCCCAGAAATGGTTCGAGAACAATGAAGACAAGCTGAATGACTGGGAGACGTTCCAGGAGGAACTGAAGAATGAAGAAGACGTTTGGAGACCGCCAGCGACTAATCCGCTCGGCGGAAGAACAACTTAAGAACCGGGCCCAACGACATGGTGAGCCGACACAGTCGTACATACAGAATGTTTTGGCCCTGTGTAACATAGTAAATCCGAATATAACTGAGGCTGACAAAATCACGCACCCGATGAAGGGTATTGCAGAAGTCATGTACCAAGCTCTTCTGATCAAAGACGTCGCTACGACGGAAGAGTTCATCAAATGGTGCCAGAGTATTGAAGAGATGCAACAAAGGAAGGTTGGACGAAAGAAGTATGACAGTAGGCAGTAGACTGTCTAGGGTCTTCACGAATCCCAGATGACCGGATATTGGAGCATCGTGGAAATATTTGAGAACAGCTGGCTGGAAAGGAGCTACATACTTCTCAACTATGGACATGCAGACAGGTTACTGGAAAATCGGGGTTGACAAAGCTGACAAGGAGAAGACGGCTTTTATTACACCTGACGGCCTCTATGAAGTTAAAGTAATGCCATTTGGATTATGTAATGCTCCAGCCATATTCGAACGCTTGATGGACAACTTGCTTCGACACCTTAAGTGGACTCTGCTAGTTAGGTGACATTGTCGTTTTCTCGAAAACATTTGAAGAACATCTGAGTCTCCTGTCAACTGTGTTGAAGTGTGTTCAGACTGCATGTCTCCGCCTCAATCCATAGAAGTGCCTCTTCGTCGCCAAAGAGATAAAAATCCTGGGGCACCTAGTCAACGGAGATGGTGTCCGTCCTGATCCAGATACAGTAAGGGCAGTCACAGAATTTCCAACCCCTCAGCACATTCGTGCTGTGAGAAGTTTTCTCGGGCTGTGCTCATACTACCGACGTTTCATAAAAGGATTTTGTAACACGGCACGTTCATTACAAGCACTTCTACAGGGAGACGCCAAATTTTACTGGGATGAGACAAAAGAAAGAGCTTTTCGGACACTTAAGGAGGCTCTAACTTCCGCACCAGTACTAGCCTTGTACGACGAGGATGCAGAAACGGAACTTCACACACACGTCAGTGGCTATGTGATTGGTGCAGTGCTTGAACAAGTTCAGGAAGGTGCTGAAAAAGTGATAGCCTATGCGTCAAGAGTACTCTCAAAGTCCGAGATAAACTACAACTGAAAAAGAATGTCTCGCAGTTATCTGGGCTATCAACAAGTTCCGGCCGTATTTATTCGGCAAACCATTCACCGTCGTGACTGACCACTATTCTTTGTGTTGGCTGACTAGCTTCCAGGATCCATCAGGTCGACTAGCAAGATGGGCACTAAGACTCCAAGAGTACGATGTCACAGTGGTATTCAAGAACGGGCGCAAACACAAGGATGCCGACTGGCTTTTTAAGGAATCCATTAGTGGAACACAACAGCATTAATGAAATATCAACCCTCACTGAATTAGATGACGTTACAGCTGAACAGAGGGAAGATCCATCACTATTAAATACGATAGAGGCCTTGGAGAAAGGAGAACCGACCAATGGAGAGTTCCAACTTATAAACGGAACGTTGTATAAGAGCAACTACGATCCACTGGGCCCCAAATGGCTACTGGTTGTTCCAGCTCATCTCCAGCCAGCTATCCTCAAATATTTTCACGATGCTCCAATATCCGGTCATCTGGGATTCGTGAAGACCCTAGACAGAATCAGACGCAGGTATTACTGGAAAGGACTCTACCGATCTGTCAAGCACTATGTGATTGACTGTAAAGAGTGCCAGCGACGGAAGCATGTGCCGCAATTACCTCCAGGGCATCTCGTACCGATTCCGCCGGCAGCATCTCCATTCCACCGAGTTGGGATCGATCTCTTAGGGAGGTTCCTGAAGTCGACAACCGGTAACCGTTGGATAATAGTCTGCACTGAATACCTCACCCGCTACGCTGTCACCAAACCTATGTCGACTGCAGAAGCTCCAGAGATCGCAAAATTCCTTGTAGAAGACATTATTTTGAAGCATGGAGCACCACGTGTCATGATATCTGATCGTGGAAAAGTATTCCAGTCGAAACTAGTATCAGAGGTAATGTCACGGTGCGACAATGTCCACAGAATGACAACTGCATACCATCCTCAGACAAATAGTCTTACGTAACGTTTTAACAAGACGTTAGCTGACATGCTGTCGATGTACGTCGATGTTGAGCAAAATGATTGGGATACAATTCTGCCTGCCGTGACATTTGCTTACAATACCGCAAGAAGAGACATCACAGACGTCAGTCCGTTTTTCCTGCTCCATGGCCGTGCAGCTGAGACGACAATGGATACGCTGTTCCCGTTCCAACCAGACAACACTCAGGATGACTATGTTAAATAACTCATCGCCGGTGTCGAAGAAGCAAGACAGCTGGCTCGCATACGGACACTGGACGCCCAGGAGAAGGACCGTCGCGGCAATATATTCAAGAAATGTTACCTAAAACCTTCCTGGGCTAGAATTCAACGTTGAGTCAGAATTTCAAAGAAATGGTCAAGAACGTTTGGAGATTAACGGCTGGACGCCTAACATTTTTATAAATAGACATGGGGAAGTAAGGAGGGAAGTACACCCGCCCCCTCCTTTCATCGTTGAATATCGCTGCGTATGTGCTCATTCATCACTCACAGTTGCCACAACTCTTTACGGAATTAACGACAATGTCAGTTCATTCAGAGACAGGAGAAGGATTGTGATAAAATTGACGTTGCTTACCGAGCCATATTAATCCCAAAATTTTATATTACTTATATCAGGCGTGATCCGGCAGTTACAGTTGGATAATTCCTTTGCGTTTAATTTGATAGCTGAAAATGTTCGTTAGTGTGTAACTGCCTGGAATTTATTTAGATCTCAAGAATCGAGGCATGCTGAATCAAATATTCTAATCTGTAAGAAGCTTTTCACGTTTCGCGGCAAAGCATCAGCAGCAGTTACATTGTAATCATCGGTAATGTAGGACAATAGAAACTATATATCAGAACAGTAGGGATGCGTAGAGAACGACACTGCGAAACGCTGTCTACCGGCTGTACAACGTGCTAGTCCTGGTGGGCTTAATCTAGCGCTGACATCGTAAGTGTCGGTAGCGTCTTCTCTTCTTATGACCAGCAAACCATCAAGAACAAGCTGAGAATGGAACCAAGAACGCTTAACTTTTGTAAGGAAACACTAGTTTGTCTGTTGCAGTCCACTATACGATACACCTGTCTAAATAGGAATAAGAAGAGACAAAGGTAACTCGAACGGCAAATAATGAATTCTGCAAATAACTACTTATGCAAATTACCGTCTGCTACGCAATTGAAATGACAGCCATTACACAAGTTTGTATGTTACAATTAAGCAATCAGTTTGCTGCAGTATTTCCACTGTTACGAAATGTATGGCCCATTAGTTATTTGAATAAATGCACTTGCCACTCCGAGACACAAGTATTTGACATATTTTGGCCTCTTCACAAACAATGCCTGACGAATGAATACCGTTGAAGTGCCATTACGTTTATTGTCTGACAGACAGTTAAATATAATTCCTGCGTAATAAGCAAAAATAATAGAAAATTTACGTTTTCGTCTACAAGGAACTCATCTGAAGAGTAAATTACATTGTCTCTCGTAATTTACAGCATGGAAAATCTATTTCCGTAATTCGTTGTTGTGCCATGCATGAAGATGAAGTGTGGGATGCAATAATCATGATTGATCAAATGGCTTATAAAATGTGTGTTACACTATGTCACACGAAAACGAAGGAAGTAACACTATGCGCTACTCATATAGACCGTGATTTCAGTCAGGACACATGACTAGACATTGCTTTACGCTAGCGGAAGGCACCGCTAAGCATCGATTTCTGTTCACTCACTTATTTCTTTTTGTAAAGTCTATGGGAATTAACTGCGGGGTCATCAGTCCCTAAACTTACAAACTACTTATGAACTATTCTAAAGACGGCACAAACATCCACGTCCAATGGGGTATTCGAACCCCCGACTGAGAACGGTCTCGCGCATCGTAGCATAGCGCCTCAATGTTCACTCACAAGCGCCGCTTTCCTTCTTAGACTAAAATAGCCACACTAGAGCGGAGAGTGGACAAAACCGATGCTAAGACAATTCCGTTAACTAACGGATCAGTAGGCATAAACGCCCGATGATAACCAAAACGTGCTTGAAATCAGGTTGTTCTGGGCTGCCAGCGGTGGCTGACATGTGTGGATTAGTTATGTCTGAGTGAACGTGTGTTTGAATGTTTCTATTTCTGAAGAAGGCTGCGGCCGAAAATTTAAATTGTGTGAATGTGTCTTTTATTTGTGTCTGCCTGCGACTCAGCGTTCGTCTTTAAGGCGAAATGTTTCCTGTCCTCTGTTATTATTATTCCAGTATGTTAAATTCGAGATAAAATAAATAGTAATGCGGACGAACAGTCCGGGACAAAAATGCCATATGATCACTTCATTTCAATAATTCCAACAGCCGCTTTCTAACTTAGTGAGTGAACAGAAATCGATGCCCAACGGTGCCTTCCGCTAGCGTAAAGCAATGACTCGTCATGTGTTCTGACTGAAATCACGGCCTATATGGGTAGCGGATAGTGTTACTTCCTTCGTTTTCGTGTGACATCGTGTAACACAATTTATAAGCCATTTGATCAATCATGATTAATACATCCCACCCTTCATCTTCATGTACTAAATAAATGAGAGAATCTTCACAGACTCGACATTATATCACCACCTGTGTACTGCTGCAACTGTAGCCATACAGTGTATTTAAAGGCGGAAGTTTTTACTATTCCTGTATTTTATATGGTATGACTGCAACATCAACTACAAGAATCCTACGAAACATCTGAACACCTGAGTTCGTATTCGTCAAATGACTTATAGAATTCGCCACACTTCTCAGCTACTACTATAATATTGTTTATCTGTCAGAAATGAATTTATGTCAGTCATTGAACTGCATTTTGATTGGTGGAGCTGTAAGACTGTAGGCGTTTATGTTTTCAGAATAACAGTAGAATAACCTCAAAACAAGCTGACAACGAGAAGCAGATAGGGTAGGTATGAAACTGCATCCAGTGTCATATTTTATTAAACATTTTCGGTTGCAATTTTCATTGTCCGGGAAGGGAGTGAGTGTGAATTATGGTGTGGTGGACTGCAAAAATCGTTTTTCACTTACAAAACGAGGTGACAGACTACTCAAAGCAGAAAATAGAAAAACGGAAAAGATAGACGCTGCCAGAAAGACATGGTCATATTGTATTTCACTGCGATTAACTGCCACATTATTTGTGGGGTACCAGAAATTTTCAGTAATCAGTCGTAAATTTTATTTATTTATTGGCAGATCTAGATTTCGACCCCTGTGTGCTCATTATCATTGCTTAAAACCAACCTCCAACATGGAGGTCGAGATGTTTTAAGTATTTTAATCGTTTTTTAAACATTGATAGATTTGCCAATAAATAAATAACATTTACGACTGATTGCTGAATATTTCTACAAGTCAAATACAGTCGCTGAGCACAAGTTCCACCATGGAGTCAACACTGATGTGGATGGTTACTCACCCACTGCTGAGAAACTCTTTCACGGGCAGAAAATAAGTCCTACAATCCGACGTAGTTGAGCGTCAAGTACCAGTAGCGTTTGGATAGTATCTACAAGATCTCTCTGCCTGTCAGTGCCGTCATACTACACGCCTATAATTCTCATTTTAATATTGTGAGACATCGTTCATAATTACTGGTACCATCAGGGAGTCAGTTAACTACACCAGAAGGAATCTATGGAAAATGAGCTCAACGCTCAGCTAGTTGAACGTATTGCAATCTCGGTAAATCTCTGTTTTGAGCGCAGTGCAAGTTTGAGAGCTCTTTGTCACCGGTGTGACCGCCGAGTTACTTCTGGGATGACACAGAATCATGAAAACTAATTCACTTAGTATTAACTGTCTGTTTGCTTGAATAATCTCCGTAACTTTTTTTAAATGTGTGACATCGACACATTACTTTAAATGCAAGGAGGTCATACTTTGCGGAAATTGGCGATTAGCTGTAGCCACGAGTGGAACGAGCAGAAAGTGAGACATAGCAGCGCGTCAGTAGCCCTGAGATGTGTCTACTTCTTAAGCGAGGGCTGCTTTGGGTCATGGTTCCAGTCCCTCTGCAGATCAGAATTTTAACCCTATTTTGATAGAGCTACCATCCATTTAAGAAGATAAAATATAGGCTACAGAATAAGTCACTAATAACGAGTTATAGTTATACTTAATGAGTGAACTAATAACGTTTATGCAAAAACGCAATAATTCGGAATTTGTCGCTTTGAAACAGTGTGCAATACTCCTGCTCCCAACTTTTGAATCCTGTCTAAGCAATGAAAACATCGCACGATGGGCAACTCATCATAGTTCATGACATATCGAGTCTTCCTTCATGTGTAAAAACATGAGTACCAGAAAAATCTTTCTTGAAACGGAAAATTTCTTTTCGTGAGGTGATTTGCACAAAAGTACTCGCACCATACATACGTTTCGAGAAATCTCCACTGCTGTCATACCTATATGAGACCCAATGACAAACTTGAAGCATATTGAATATTATTTGCATAAATAGCCGAGGCGATGCCTCCAGCACGCTCGGCCAGAGGAGTGACCGCATCTGTAATTTTTCTTTTTTAAGGGAGGGAAAATGAGAACAATCTTACCAGTCAACATAGAACAAAAACTATCCAACGACCGCAAAGAACAGCTCTACTAAAGTCCCGATGCGGCACAAATTTTCAATATTACCGCTGGCTACGTGAATTCACTTTACTGCAACTACAGAGAAGTTTAAAGAATTAGATTAATATAAGGATGTCGTAAAGCCACTTTAATCTGTCTCAAACAACGAATATCGTCAACTCGCTGATAATTGACACAGTTCCAGGACCTGTAATACTAATGAAATATTCGCATGTTTTATCCCTTCTCTAGTGCAAATGATACGGACCAAAACAAATGAAAGCTCTAAGGAATGCATTTCTGTGAAATCCAAGAATTTGTATTGCAATGATTTGTAGGTCAAGAAAGTATTTTTATGTTCTTCCGATATAATTTGTAAACTTCCATTAACTGTTAATTCATGTTTATTTATTGGCATATAGGCGCTTTTTCTTCGCTTAGTTTCATCATGTGTTGGTTTGTGGAACTGAAATCGACACCACAGAGATACATAAAAAAAAAACACTGTGCAACTGCTGCATATGTCAGCACTACAGCACTATACTCAGCTTCGTTAACACACAGTTATTTTGGGTTCTTTCTGCCCTGAATGTTGTACACAGTCAAACGTTTTCATTATATCTGCTGCTCGTTTTTGTTAGGGGATATAAAGGGACTCTGATCAACAGATGATACGTTACATTTTTGCAATATTTGTAGACTGGATGCCAGTTTGGCCCTAATATATATTAATTTATACATTACTGTCCCCAATTATACATTCGGATAACAAAAGATATTATTTTGATCTCCATGTTACGAAACCTTCCCAGAGATGTTCACATCTTGAAAACAATGCTGCATTGATATTTTTTCGTCTGTTTGCCTCCCTTCATTTGTTTGTGCCACTGACAGCAATATCAAGAAAGATATTTTCTGAGTCTATAATTATAAAGAAAACTGTCGCTTACATCTAATGTTTTCAGTATAATCAATGGAAATGCTCGAAGAAATGTGAAACAGCACTGATGAATGACTTTTGTTTTCATTGCGTTTAAGGCAGAATACGCAAATAATCGAGACACTTATTAATATTTTAGCGGACGGTGCATCTGTATATTTTTATTAGTGACAGCGATGGACTCGTTAAAGCTAGTTAAGGAATTTCGAGCAAGGGTTATTGACATATATTTTATGTGTTTGGACCTCCAGCGGGGCGCGAAGCGCGAGCTAAGTCTCTGTCGAGCTCGATTGGCAATCACCTCGGATCTTATTCTTCCCGTTGATAGTATGATTGAAGCCTGGCAACATTGCGGTGTGTGTCAACGCTGGTACCGAGGTCTTACTTCCGGGTTGGCACAGAACCATGCTCATAAATTCACTTGATGTTACCTGTAATTTCCATCGAATAATCTGATTCCTCAGTCGAGAGGCGACAGAAGGCTATTAGTTCATGCTTGTGGGTCCAGAAAATGGTTTACATGTTGAAATCGCAACTAATCTCGTCTCCTACGTTGCGAGTTATGTTCTAGAGATGTATGTGGCAGTAGGAAAGAGCTGGTTTGTACAACTCCTCGCTAGCTCTGAGGTAAAGTAGTCGTCTGCCACGGAAAGGTGGCTTTGGTCAATGGCTCGGGTTTGATTGGAGTAGATTATTTTTAGCTGTTTTCGTGCAGGAGTTGCACGAATCCACATCGAAAACAACAAGAAACCTCTTGTGGTTACTTGCTATATATGGGAAAGTCTGACAACGTTCTGGTAGTTTACGAAATCTGTCCCTGCAGAATCGAACTGATTCCAAGATAATTATGACGCCAATCTATGTTCGACGTGTATTTTCGTCTGGAAATAGTTTTTGTTAAAGGTTATTCGAGTAGGGTAGGAAAGATAAACATTGGAGGACATTTGGTCGAAAGAGTTAGTGAGAAATTGGTGACTTCCAAAGCAGACTATTGGATGTTTTGTTTGTGAAATCAGCAGGAACTATTTTGGTGTAGTACTAACACATGATGTAATTTTTTAGGTCGTTTGTCCTTACAGTGCAACTAAGTGGTGCCTCAGTTATTTGCAAGAAATGAGCGCACCCTGGCGTTGTGGTTTTACTATTTGCCCAGTATAAAAAATGTATTAGTACTCAGTCATTAATTTCTTCTTACGATGTTGGCATGAGGGCATCATAACTCGTAACTAGTAACAATCGTGAGTAGGAATACCGAATGAGCGCCCTGATAACGTTCAAGAGAAATGTGGTAGTATTCACCTCTATGACCCTTTTTCCGAGTCTACTTTACGACGTTTAGATTATGTTCACATACATATATATATATATATATATATATATATATATATATCAGTGAGAAAAATTCAATACGTGACTTTATACAAGAACTAGAACTTGAAGTAAGGATACATCTGCCGGTAATTAGACTCACATCAGCGCGCCGCTGTCACTGAGTCCGCAGGCGGCAGCCGCTGGCCCCTCGCCGTAGCCGGTGCCCACTACTCCCGAGAGTAAACAGTTCAGTTTTGATTCAGCCGCGAGCTCTTTTATGTAATTATTTCTGGGAGTTTTCGCTGTTACTTTTAAGGTTATTACACACTGATAACAAAGACTGCCGATATGTGGTTTAAAAAAAAAGTTGAAGGTTGATGGATTCGAGTGGTTCATGGTGTGGGATCCTATAGTCATGTCTTAGTTCGGGCAAAGTTTCAGTGGTCAATGAAGTGGTCCTGTCAGTTGGGATACGAGTTACTTTGGAGTGGAATAAGGTTGGGCATCTCGGACATATTCTGAGTCATGGCCACCTTTGTGCTCAGGCGGCAAAGACTACCAAATCCATCGGTTAGTCCCTCAAGTCATTGACTATATAATAACAGACCAGGAATTCAGGAAGACAGTCAAGGACACACGTGTTTTCAGGGGGGTTCTTTGATGATACTGATCATTATTTAATCTGCAGTGAAATTGGTTTTGTGAGGCCAAAAGAGCAAAAAGTCAGATCCATGTGTAGAAGGATAAGAGTGGAGAAGCTTCAAGACAAAGAAATTAAGCCGAAATACATAGCAATGATCTCGGAAAGTTACCAGTTAGTTGAATGTAATGATTTACAGTCACTGGAAGAGGAATGGTCAAGGTACAGGCTCACACTACTGGAACCAGCTAGAGAATGTCTTGTAACAGTAGTGCTTAAAGGTAGGAAGAAGCAGACAGCCTGGTGGAATGACACAGTCAAGGCAGCCTGTAAAAAGAAAAAGAAGCCATTTCAAAAATGGCTCCATGCTAGAAATCAGGCAGACAGAGAAATGGTCAGTAGATTACAGTGCAATAAAGCGGCTGGGGTGGATGAAATTAAGCCGGAACTCATCAAATACAGTGGAATATCAGGTCTCAAATGGTTACACAGGATAATTGAAAAGGCGTGGAAATCGGGACAGGTTCCGTCTGACTGGACGAAATCGGTAATTACGCCAATTCTTAAACATGGAAACAGAAAAGATTGTAACAACTATCGAGGTATCTCCTTAATTGGCGTTGTAGGCAAAATATTCTCAGGTATTGTTGAAAGGAGACTGCGCATATTAATTGAGGACAAGTTAGATGAATATCAGTGTGGGTTTAGGCCCTTTTAGAGGCTGTCAGGTCCAGAGCTTTAGCTTACGGCAGGTAATGGAAAAGTGCTATGAGTGGAACAGGGAATTGTATCTATGTTTCATAGATGTAGAAAAGGCTTGTGACCGCGTTCCTAGGAGCAAGCTACTGTCAGTTCTACAAGATTATGGTCTAGGAGGCAAACTTCTGCAGGCAATTAAAGGGCTTTACGTAGACTGTCAGGCAGCAGTTAGAGTAGATGGCAAATTAAGCTCATGGTTCAGGGTAGTTTCAGGGGTAAGACAAGGCTGTAACCTGTCACCACTGTTGAGCATACTATTCATGGATCATATGTTGAAAACAGTAGACTGGCAGGGCGGGATTAAAATAGGTGAAAACAAAATAAGCAGTCTCGCATATGTGGATGAATTAGTTGTAACGGCCGATTTGATTAAAAGGTTGCAAACTAATATTTCAGAGCTCGATAGAGGTTCAAGGATTATGATATGAAGATCAGCATCTCCAAAACAAAAGTAATGTCTGTGGGAAAGAGATTTTAACAGATTGAGTGCCAAATAGGAGGAACAAAGTTAGAACAGGTAGAGAGTTTCAAATACCTGGGATGTATTTTCTCACAGGATGGCAACATATTGAAGGAACTGGAATCGAGATGCAGTGAGTGCTCAGCTAAGATCTACTCTCTTCTGCAAGAAGGAAGGAAGTACCAAGACTAAGTTTGCGGTGCACTGATCTATCTTTCGACCAACTTTGTTGTATGGCAGTGAAAGTTGGGTGGATACAGATTACCTTATTCATAAGGTAGAGGTTACAGATATGAAAGTAGCAAGAATGATTTCAGGTACTAACAGATGGGAAAAATGGCAGGAGGGTGTCCATAATGAAGAAATCAAAGAAAAACTGGGAATGAACACCATAGATGAAGCAGTTAGAGCGAACAGACTGAGATGGTGGGGTCATGTTACACGCATGGGAGAAGCACGGTTACCTAAGAGACCCATGAGCTCGGCAGCGGAGGGTAAGAGGAGTCGAGGTAGACCAAGAAGAAAGTGCTTAGATTCAGTGCAGAATGATTTCGAAGTAAAAGGCATAACATCAGACGAGGCATCAATGTTAGCATTGAATAGGGGATCATGGAGGAATTGTATTAGACGTACGATGCTACAGACTGGACGCTGAAAGGCATAATCAGTCTCTAATGATGATGATGATGGTGGTGATGATGATGTTGGATTCGATCTTGCGACTGCTTACATATGCGCTTGTAAACGCGACTTTTACCATGAGACCAGGAAGGAAATAACCCTTCCTCCTGATAATACCTCATTCTACAGTGTTGCCAGATCGTGCATATCGCCGGACTTAGAATTCTAAGGGGCGATGGAATTTATTGTCCACACTGCGCGACCAACTAGGACTTAGCCTCTGCGTCGGCCGGCAGGCGATCAATTTTTTTTTCTAAGACTGTACATGTTACTATATGTGAAACGCAGCATAGAAATTCATGCCTCCATTACATGTATATAATGAAATGAAAAGTACTTGAACAAAAGTTGTCTGCTAGTTTAATAGTTTCTGGGCAGCTTTCGAAGTTTTCGAATACTTCAGCTCCTTCCGAAGCTGTTTAATGCCCGTGGAAAAGCAGCACTTCATGTAATGAAAAAGCTGTATTAATGTGATGTAACACTATTTACACAGCATAAAAAGAAAAATCGCCCCATAATCATTGGAGAAGAAGTTTTCCCGCTGTATAAGGATTTAAGGACGCCTTTCGATGGGTGAGTAATGTAATTCCTGTACAAGACTTGTAATCTTTAATAGATGCAGCAAAGGAACAAACAAACGCCAGACCATGATTTCCAAGTTTATCCTTACGATCGTCTGCATTATATTCTCCTGCACTGACGAAACCACGAACATTCAATTTAGCGTGCTTAACTTCAAAAATCGGCAGATCGAAGCGTTTGTTTTTGTCTTATTCATGCCGAAATTAATTTTGAATAGCTTCCACAGTGTGTGCATTAATTCCATATGATCATTTGAGACCCTTTACTAAATTTCGAAGATGTGTTTCGGAAGGAAGGGTCAACAATCCGAGATTGAAACACTACCTGTATCTTCTGGAGGATTTTATCTTCAACAACAAGCTGTTCAGAAGAAACTCATCATCATACCACAATCCCTTATTTATTTTAATTGGAATATCTTTAGCATAGTATCAACAACGAGTGTCTGTTACTTACCGAGTTTACAATGGTCAAGGAGATTTTTACTGAGTCGTCTTAAACTATGGATCAGAAAACTGTTTTCGCAGTATACTGATTTCGGCATTAGTTGCACTTCATTTCTTCTGTAATTGTTCTCTTTAATGAAATTACTGCCCCGTCCGGTGCCTGTTCGTTACGTATATTTTCAGCGAAAGAAGGTACACTGATGCCGGGCGGATTAGCCGCGTGTACTGGAGCGCCGTGTTGCGATGCACGCGGCCGTCCACCGTCGGGGGTTCGATTCGCCCCTCGGGCATGCGTGTTTTTGTTGTTCTGAGTTTAGTTTACCTTAGGTTAAGTAGTTTTTAAGTTTGTTGTTGTGGTCTTCAATCCGCAGACTGGTTTGATGCAGCTCTCCACGCTACCCTGTCCTGTGCAAGTCTCTTCATCCGAGAATACGTTCGGCAACCTACCTTTTGAATCTGGTTACTATATTCGTCCCTCGGTCTCCCTCTACGATTTTTACCCCACACGCTTCCTTATAATGCTAAGTTGACAATTCCTTGATGTCTCAGAATGTGTCCAACCAATCTATCTCTAAGTCAGTATATGCCAAAAACTCCTTTCCTCCCCGATTCGGTTAAGTACCTCCTCATTAGTTACGTGATCTACCTATCTAATTTTCATCATTCGTCTGTAGCACCACATTTGAAAATCTTCTATCATCTTTTTATCTGAACTCCTTATAGTCCACGTTTCACTCCCATACAATGCTACACTCCAGACAAATGCTTTCAGAAAGGACTTCCTAACATTTAAATTAATATTGGATGTTAACAAGTTTCGTTTCTTTAGAAACGCTTTTCTTCCCATAGCCATTCCGCATTTATATCTTCTTTACTTCGGCCATAAGAAATTATCTTGCTACCCAAATAACAAAATTCATCTACTACTTTTATTGTCTCATTACCTAATCTAATTCATTCAGCATCGCCTGATTTTCTGATATTACATTCCATTACTTTCGTTTTACTTGTTAATGTTCATCTTATATCTTCCTTTCAAGACACTGCCCATCCCATTCAATTGCTCTTCCAATTCTTTTGCGGTCTCTGACAGAATTACTATGTCATCGGCAAACCGCAATGTTTTTATTTATTTTCCCTGCACTTTAATTCCGTCTTCTGTTATGTAACACGATAGATTTTCGATAAACCGGGAAATGAGAAACCGCTCCTAGAGACCATCTTTGCCTGGGAACTTTGACTTAATTTGTAAGATTTGGAACTGATGAGCAACGTAGTTTGGTCCCATAGAATTACAAACATTTTAACTTTTCTCTCTCTGTCTCTCTCTCTCTCTCTCTTTTTTTTAATTTCGACTCTCGACTTTTTACCAAATGTTTGAAAAGTTATGGGACCTAATTGCAATGGTCATAGGTCCCTAAACTTACAAACTGCATAAACTAATTTATCCTAACAACAACACAATACCTATGAACGAGGAAGTACTCGAATCTCAGACCTGTAACGGCCACAGCCGCCATATCAAGGTATCTTAGTGCGCACGGCTATTCCTCTGCGGCACTCCTTTACCGTCAGTGACAAATAAGCCTGCTTTCGAAATTAGTTCTTCACCTAAATGTGAATATCACACAAAACAATCCTGAGGCATATTTCTGTCTATCGAGGAATTGCTCTCACCCGTTATCAAAGTTTTTTGGAGGTCTAACAATGTTTTAATTTCTCTGTAGTTAGCTAGAACTCACAATGTGAATAAACAGGTGTGGATATTTTCTTCTCTTGTTCTTTAACATACAGGTAACTATATCTCGGAACGCCAGTTTATCCCCACACAGGCTTTAAAGTTTCAGCTTTAACTGGCAACATCGTAAATAAATTCACAAAATAAGTACAGACAATCGCAACATACACAATCTGCTAAAGTAACATCGCGCGAACTTAAATCTCAAGCAAAAGTGCTGCTCGTAGTTGGCAAGTACGCCACCGCTCATGTTCTACCTGTTTTAACTCGTGTGGGGACTGCACGCTTTTCTTTCTACTTACTAAGGCCAACGTGGCGCTAACGTCACTGCACCTCATCAGAGAAGGCCTGGGCAACACGAATGCTAGCTGAGTGGCTGGCTCAGCCCACTGTCAGATATTGGCCAGGCAGTCAGCTAGCCATCGCGTTGTCTCGAGCCTTCTTTGGTGACGTGTCGTGACATATGCTCCACGGCTTGTCTTTTTCGTTGGCCTCGTGTGGTGATGTACGTCGTCAGCAACCAGTGCACCATACTTCTTGATCGTCATGGTGCGTTGCTGTTGCTACACTGGACACACGGATACCCACGTGAATGTTTCCCAGAGCCTACTTTAGCCACCGACAACTTGTTTCTCTTTCGCAGATCAGATGTCAACGAGCTGTTTCCCTGGAAGACGATGGATTCATACCTTCCAAGTCGGCATGGTGAATAAGGTATCAGGATTTATCAGACCATGAAACGCTTTTCCACTCTGTCAATGTCCAGTAATCATGGTCACCATTTCCGTCGTACTTGACGATGTCGTGTTGTTGTCATTGGCACATGCACAGATTGTCGGTTGATGAAGCCCATAGTTATGGGTGTTTGGTGAACTGTGTCTTCAGACATACTTGTACTCTGCCCTTGATTAAAGTCTGATGATAGTTTCACCGAAGTTCACCACATGGCCTGTTTTACCAGTCTGCTCAGCCTACGACGTCCGACATTTGTAATGAGGTCTGGCCGCCCAACTCCTCGACGTTTTGACGTCGTTTCATTTTGTTTTCACCACTGATTAAAGATACTCGCCACAGCACTCCTTCAACATACGACAAGTGCTCGAGCAGAGACTTGAGATAATCACACTCTGCCCTCAGTCAAACTCAGATAGATGGCGAGCTTTTCCTATTTTACTCCCGCACAGAGCGCTTGCTAATTCAACATGCTTAGTGCGTGTATTCGATTAGCAGTTCTTCCACGTCAGGTGGCGCTACTATTCCCTAGATGGACTTACATCGATGGTAGGTCATAATGTTCTGAAGGATTTATATACGCGTCACACGGAAATCCTTCCTGTTGCAATAGCAAATGTTGAGCTGGGAGAGCGACTTGTTTTGTTTCTAAGAGAGTTTGAAAGTAGTGTTACAGTCGGCGTTTGTGAGATGGAACACAGCATCTCCAGGGTAGCGTTGATATGGGGATTTTTCCATACGACTATTTCACGAATGCACCGTAAATATCGGCAATCCGGTAAAATATCAAATCTGCGACGTCACTAAGGCCGAGAGAAGATCCTGCAAGAACGGGACCAGCGATGACTGAGGAGAGTCGTCCGAAAAGCAGAAGTGCCACCCTCCACAAACAACTGCGTATTTCAGTGACATACCATCGACAAATATCAGCGTGCGAAACATTCAACGAAACATAATTGATACGGTTAAGCAAAGGTCATATGAGTATTACAAGTTTTTTGTTCAGAAATACCAGTAGTATCAGCACTCAAAGTATTTGCTTTTCCCCCTCACTCACCCGGTTTATTGGACGGACGTGTAAATGTTTCAGGATAAGATACGCATAATATCCAAGAACAATGAAAAACAATGATAAACGCACAAACTTTTGCAGACCACCACATCAGTCGCAGCCACACAGCCAGTGGTACAGAAAAAGATCTACAGATCCTAAAATACAATCATTTATACCATTTCTTACTTAGAAGAAAATTACAAAAAACAACAGTACGCTATCATTCAGTGCAAAAAGTCATGAAATAGTAAAAAATTCTCTGCAACTAAACATTATTCGACACTCTAAAGGAACTACCAAACAACACACATAAAAACCCCACCCGCCACACACACACACACACACACCAGATATAAAAGAAATAAATGAAACAAAATTAAAATTTCATGAATTTCAAACCGGAACAAAACAAACAGACGAGTCTCAAGAACGTTGCAAAAACGTAAAGCGTTTAAAAGCCACAACAACTCTCAAAAACCTTTGTATAACGTATATAGTGAATAGGCGGGTAATGGAGCCCCTTAGAGAGATGGCTGCCAAGGAGGGGAAGAAGGCCAACGAGCATACCGGGTGGAGTCATTCCAGATGTGGAACGAGTCTTTCCGGATGCCATGAGGGGTACGGGGTGCAGCCAACTGCAGATGGTGGCTCACGTCAGTACCAATGATGTGTGTCGCTTCGGATCTGAAGAGATCCTCTGAGGGTGGTGGGGTTCCTGGCTCCGCTGAATAAGTCAGGAGTCCAATATACGCCGGAAGCGGCTATATATAGGGTGTTTCAATAAGTGTGATACAATAAACTATGTTCATAGCTCCGCAGAAAGTGTAACATTTCTTGTGTTGACCTACCGCATTAAAATTTCCCGTCACCTATTATTTTATAAGTTACAGAGGCAAACACACTTAGTGAAACACCCTGTATGTAGCGGGGACTGTCTGGCGTGGACTGGGCGGTTTTTAGGCTAGAGGTCTTTAGGAAAACACTAAATGGGCTGTCTGAAACGGCAGTGGTCGATAACAGGGGAAATATACATCTACGAACTATCGGTATAACAGTTGTAAATTATCGTAGCTGTGTCGGGAAAGTGCCAGAACTCCAAGCGTTAATAGAAAGCACCTAAACACATATCATTATAGGCAGCCAAAGTTGGCTTAAGCCGGAAAAAGTTCAGAAGAATTTTTTTAAAGAAATATTTCTCCAGAAAGGATAGATTTAACAAAATAGGTGGAGGCGTTTTTGTCGCCGTCAATAGTAGTCTATCGTGTAGTTAAAGTTGGGCCACTGTACGAAATAAAAGCTTAATTCTGTGCGGAGGTATCCAGATAAGAGTTTACTGTTATAAAAAAAGCTTAATTTTATCAGTAAAATTAGCAAAAATCTGTGTGAGCTACCGACTACTCCCTGCCGTGAAACCTTGTTCCCTGGCCCAAAATTGAGAACTGACTTGGTTCAAATTACTCTAATAACAGGAAGTTAACGACACAGTGGCCAATATACGTAGCAGCTCACACGAAATTACACACAGGCATTAATAAACAAGGCAGCAAAATTAAAGTTATTTCATAAAGGTGGTTAAGAAAAAACATCAGCATACTCTGAGAGGAATCTAGTTGGTATACAATCTGGCCCGGGAGATTTATTTTTGTTTAGTGACGTAAGTTGTTTTACTACTCCAGGAACATCAATTTCTAAGTTTCGCATGCTGGCAGCTGTTCTTGGATTGAATACTGGAGTGTTCACTTCGTCTTCTTTGGTGAAAGAATTTCGGAAAGCTGTGTTTAGTAATTCTGCCTTAGCAGTACTGTCGTCGGTAGCATTACCATTGCTATCGCGTAGTGAAGGTATTGTTTGTGTTTTGCCGCTAGTGTACTTCACATATGACCAGAATTTCTTTGGAGTTTCTGCAAGATTACGAGACAGGATTTCGTTGTGGAAACAACTATAAGATTCTCGCATTGAAGTCCGCGCTAGATTGCGAGTTTCAATAAAAGATTGCCAGTCTTGAGGATACTGTGTCTTTTTAAATTTTGCATGTGTTTTTCTTTGTTTCTGCAACAGTGATCTGACCTGTTTTGTGTACCACGGGGGGGGGGGGGGGGGGGGGGGTCAGCCCCCTCTTTTATTAATTTATTTGGTATAAATCTCTTGATTGCTACTGATATTATGTCTTTGAAAGTAAGCCACAACTGATCTACACTCGCATTTTTAGTTTTGAAGGACTGGAGACTATCACTCAGGAAAGCGTGAAGCGAATTTTTGTCTGCTTTATTGAATAGATATATTTTTCGTTTATTTCTGGTGCATTTGGGAATTTCGATATTCAGTCTCGCTACTACAACTCGATGTTCGCTAATCCCTGTATCTGTTTTGATGCTCTTTACTATCTCGGGATTATTTGTTGCTAGGAGATCAAGAGTATTTTCGCAACTACGTACTATTCTAGTGGGTTCATGAACTAACTGTTCGAAGTACTTTTCAGAAAAAGCATTCAGAACTAGTTCGGACGATGTTTTATATTTGCCCCCGGTTTTGAATACGTAATTATGCCAACATATCGAGGGTAAATTAAAGTCGCCTCCGATTATAACAGTATGCTTCGGGTACCTATTTGAAATATGATTCAAGCTTTCTTTGAACATTTCTGCAACCGCATCGTCTGAGTCAGGGGGCCGATAAAAAGATCCAATTATTAATCTATTCCAGTGGTCAGGTATAACCTCTACCCAGACCAATTCACAGGAAGTATCTGTCTCAATTTCGCTGCAGGATAAACCGTTTGTAACAGCAATAAACACGCCACCGCCTGTTTTATTCATTCTATCCTTTCTGAAGACCATTTGGCCCTTTGAAAAAATTTCGGCCGAATTTATCTCAGGCGTCAGCCAGCTTTCAGAACCTATAACGATTTGTGCCTCACTACGAATTGGTTGCGGTGCCTGCGTACGATGACATCGGGACCTGAAATTTCAAACATATGAGCACCGCAAAATTTTAGGATCTCGCCCCGCTCCCACCGTCTGAAAACTTTGTAAAAGACTGGGTTACGCGATTGTTGCGTGTCGGCGGCTGCGAGCAGATGGAGCAGGGTGCGGTGGCGGCAGCCATGTAGAAGCTCGGCCGGCGATGATCCGTCTTGTGGATGCGAGCGGTAGGAGGCGAGGAACAGTTGCAGAGCTGCCTCCCGAACCAAGTTCGGACATCTGTTGCTTAAATGTTCGGACGAAGCGTTCTGCAGCGCCGCTTGACAGCGGATGAAACGGTGCACTGGTGAGATGCTTATTTCCATCGCGTTCACAAAAAGATCGAATTTCTTGCGATGTGAACTGAGGGCCGTTGTCAGAGACTGACAGTTCAGGGAGACCTCCCAAACAAAAAATTGAAGACAACGCCCTAATCGTGCTACTAGAAGTCGTAGAAGACATTGGCAATGCAAAGGGGTAACCACTAAAAGAATCAACCACAATAAGACACTTAGTGTTTCAGAACCGACTAGCATAGTCAATATGCACTCGCTGGCATTATGAATCTGCTTTTGACCACGAAAAGAATTTCTGAGGTGGGGCTGACTGGTTGGTAGCGCACACTGAACACTGTGACGTCATCTGTTCTTATTGGGCGTTCATACCCTGCCAAGTACATTGTCGTCGTGCCAATTTCTTAATGCGAACCATTCCTCAATGTTATTGATGAAGTAAGTTCAATACTTCGTTCTGCAAACGTTGCGGAATCAACACACGCGATTATCCACTGTCATTTGAAACTGGAATCACACCTCTATGCATTGAAAGTTCATTCAGTCTAGATAAATAGCGACGCACCAGTGAATTTTGAATGTCACGTTGTGAACGAGGCCAATGTGTGCGAATGTTGCGCAGCAAAATTTTTAAATCAGGATCTTTTTCTGTGGCCCGGGCAATTTTCCTATAGTGCAAAGGGAAGGATTGCAACAAACTATCTTCCTGAGTATCTATCTGCCAACAAGACGTCTCAGAAGCATCAAAGTCTTTGTCTTGGCCAAGCGGAAGACAGGAAAGTGCGTCGGTCTTTCCACGGCGAGTTGTGGGTCTGTACACAATCTCGTACTGATACTGTTATAAAAACAAAGCCCAACGCTGCAACTTTGTGCCGTGCACATAGGAATTATCTTGGCCAGATGAAACAATGACTGCAAAGGCTTATGGTCAGTGACTAAATGAAATTTTCTCCCATACAAATAGGGATGGAACTTTGTGACACCATACACTATTGCTAAAGCTTCCTTCTCAATTTGAGAATAGTGGCACTGTGTGTCTGTCAAAAGTTCCCAGACCAAACGATGACGCGCCCACTTGCAAAAGAACTGGTTTTTCTGGATCTAAGTGCACCAAACATCGATCACTAAGCAAAGCATCTTTTAACTGCTGAAATGCACGTTGGAATTCGTCTGTCCAAACAAAACGAACATGTTTACGATGTAGCCGATACAAAGGGGCTGCAATCTGAGCTGCGTTTGGAATAAACCTTATATAGTACGTTAACATCCCCAAGACTGACTGTAATTCTTTCACATCTTTTGGTACCGGCAGGTCGCGAATGGCAAGCAAATGTGATTGCATTGGGTGGAAACGTTGACTGTTTATTACGTGTCCTAGATACTGCAGTTCTGGTTTCAAAAACTCACTCTTATCTAAGCGACGCTCGAGACCTGCGTCTGATAAAACCTGAAACAATATCCTCAAATTTGCTATGTGTTCTTCTGGGTTACGGTCTGACACAACTATGTCGTCCAAGTAGTTTGAACAACAAGGCACCCGAGCAGTAAGTTATTCCAAATATCTTTGAAAAATTGCGGGCGTGGATGCACTGCCAAAAGGTAAACGCAAATATTTAAACAAGCCCAGATGAGTATTGGCAACAGAAATTTTCTGTGATTCTTCATCGAGTGGCAGCTGAAGGTAGTAGGCATTGCTTAAATTTTTCGAGAAATATATTCCTAACCCAATCTGTCCATTAAATCTTCTGGTCTCCGCAAAGGATAACTGTCCACAAATGTTTGTGGATTCACTGTAGCCTTGAAATCAACACAAATGCGAATGCTACTTGACGGATTCGGCAAAATTACAAGCGGACCCGCCCACTGGCTAGCTTGTATAGGTTCAATTGCACCATTTTCTTGCAATGTGCGAAGTTCTTGTGTTACTTTGTCGCGTATAGTGAGCAGTACATCACGACCTTTGCAACACTTTGGTTTGGCATTTTCCTTGAGAGTAATGTGTGCAGCAAAATCTTTAGCTTTTCCTAGTACCAGGGAAAATAAATTTGGAAAGTCTTTCAACAACTTGTCTACACTGTCTTTAGCATTGAAATTGTTCACAACTAAAACATTGTCTTGCACAGTGAAACCATAAAGATCAAAAGAATCCAAACCAAAAATATTCTCTCCTTCGTAGGACTGAAGCACTTGAAATGTCACTGTGCGCATTTGCGAGCGATATACTACATGTAGGGAACACTGTCCTAGTACAGGAATTTCATTGCCATTGTATGCTGTTAACTTTGTCTTAGAGCGAGAAAGGCCCGGCGATCCTAACTGTTCATAAACTTTGCGATTGAGCAATGTGATTGATGCACCTGTGTGTAGTTGAAATTTTACAGAAATGTCATTCACACGCAAATTGACATAAATTTTTCTGGTCTGCTGTAGAACGTGTGCTACTTCTGTGTCCTTGATGTTACGAGGGGCAGCCACTCGTTTGGAAAATACTGCATTTATTGAATAACTATTGTCTTGACACTGTTTGGGCCGGGAGGGCAAATTCTGTTTCTTCTGCTGTAAGCAGACTGTTGTATGTGACCTTTCTTGCTGCATGGATAGCATTTTGCTGACCGGGACGGACAGTTCTGCCGTGACAAACATTGTGGGCAAGAATTCACTTCCTTATTAGGCAAGGTTCTGTGTGTCTACTTCTTCTCTCTTCTAGCGTCGTCGTCCATACGACGCTATCTGTGCTGAGACCTAGTGACTGCTTGGTTTGTAAACGAAAGTATTCAAATGTTTGTTAAGCTTATGGGACTTAACTACGGGGTCATCAGTCCCTAAACTTACAAACTACTTATGAACTAATTACAAACTAGGACGGCACAAATATCCATGCCCGAGGGGGGATTCGAACCCCCGACCGCAGTGGCCGTGCAGACCGTGACTGGAGCGCCTCAGTCCCCTCAGCCACCGCGGCCGGCTTTGTAACCGATTTCTGACCTAGTAAGTGCCCGAGTTCTGACTAGTAACTGTCGGCCGTACAGACGTATGTGGAACTACATATAGCCGCTTGTAGAGGGTTACTCCCTCCAGGATGTGCGACGCCTGCTTGCGATTGGCTTCTGCTCAATCGCTGCCGTCTCCACGATCGTTCTCTTATGTCTGGCGTGTAGCGCTGACGTTACGCCACAACATAATTACATTGATCCTATAATATTAGACAAACATGGCAATAAAATAAAAACATGAACCACGCATGTCACAGATCAGCAGTTTTGACCATTAAGACTCGCATAGAAGTCAAACCAAAATATAATGCTAGCCCCACTTGCAAAGCAAGTAACAAACTTACTCAAAAAGAAGCAGCTTCTCTAGTAAATATAAATTGGAAGGGTAACAATTCCATTATTTAAATTACTCCAACTCCATGAAGTATAAATAAACAATATACAGGTTCTATTGTGACTCGCACCCTATATTCTTCAATAGTCAGATGGGTATAAGCTTTAAGATTATATAGAAAGAACAGTACAATCCGTTACCACTTTACAACTATAAGTAAACGACAGTTGCGGCCCACAATGCTTAGGATCGCTAGAGCCATATCATCAGCAGTAGTCAACTTTCTTTAGATGATTTCAGGCAGGTCACAGATATAGAAGGGATGAAGATTAGGATTTTAACGTCCTGTCGACAGGAGCAGCAAAAGATGTAAAGATTGAACAACATATCGGTGCTAACACTGGTCTTTGAGGCAGTCCGTCATTCACTTCCGCCGGTCGCGGTGGCCGAGGGGACTGAGGCGCGCCAGTCACGGTCTGCACGGCCACTACGGTCGGGGGTTCGAATCCCCCGTCGGGCATGGATATTTGTGCCGTCTTTAGGGACTGATGACCCCGTAGTTAAGTCCCATAAGCTATACAAACATTTCAACATTCACTTCCTGCTGTTTGATACGCTCATTGCTCTTCTACACCTGAAGTATCGGGCGCAGGATCCATTCCTCCCGCGGTCAGAAAAATAGGACTGAATCCTCCCGAGCCTGCAAGGGTGTGGAAAAGGACGGGACTGAGTCCTCCCGTAACCTGTTTAAGCAGGTAGTTGGTGGCGGCACAGAGTAACATATTTGTCTGTGGTGGCGGCCCGAGACCAGAGTGTGTGGCCACACCTTTATGAATATTTCAGGCAAGCAAAGCTATCCAGCGTATATTCCAGTGTATGCTCCTACATTGCACAGTAAAGTAAGAGTGAGAATTAAGCCCCAGTTAACTTTAGAGTCAGAGTAAACGTACAGTAATATCACTTTGGTTCTTACCATCTAAAGATTACGTTTTACTCGCAATTGATAAATCTGTGCAACATTTTCAGCACTTGGTATACAAGTTTATTTGATACAGCGTCGAATTATTAACAGAGGACAAGGCAGACTAATTTTTTTTTCCAAAGGAAGAAGAAATTCTGCTTTCAACAGGGGGGCGGGACATGAGACTCATTGAACTGGCTTGACTTAACGTGAGTAGAAGCAAATTATGAACATCTGTAGTTCTTAATAGGACATCGGAAAATAGGAAATACTCCTGAAAGACTTTCACGGATGTTGTATGTATTATGAGCAATACTCTTAAATGTGGTGCTGGGGCATAGTAGGTAAGCGAACAGACTGCTATTTTTGCGACTCGGGTTCGATTCCCACTAGAATCTTAATTTCATTTGTTAAATTTCTTGCAATATTAAAATTTTAATTATAAAATTATAAAAAGACTATCTTCAAATTTGGAGGTAATAAGAAGAAAAAGGTAACACGAGAAAAAAATTCCATTAACCAAACGCCGAAACTTGGAAGAGATATAAGGAAGCATGAGGCCGTTATAAACAAGTACAACGAAAACATTACAACAATGGAGAATGACAGTTGTATTCGCGTATTTTTCACAAAAAATTGTTTATTGCTAGTCGTACCTGGGTAAAAAGCTTCCAAAGTAAACATTCCATAAGACAACAACAAAACAAAAAACTCACCAAATTCGTCAGCACGAATAATGTTACAACTTTGGAAGAAACGGTAGGAGCAGTAGAGAATTTACGCATGGAGACGAGATATATAATGCCAAACTTCAACACTTCTTATGTAATCAACACTGACCATACCAGATGACAGTATGAATCAACGCTGAACACTGGTTGGTGGGGGTGGGGGCTGGGGGCTGGTACCTGCAGGAGGTGGGAGGTGCCATTATGCTAGTTCGGGAGGATTCAGTCCTGTCCCCTGCTCGCCTACCTGCCGTTGGGAGGATTCCGTCCTGCGCCCGAAGTATCTACCCGAAAGTGTCAATATGGTTTGGCATGTAATTAATTTTATCTGTTTGTTTGGAAGTTTTTGGGTCTATTACAGCTACCGCTGTCTCTTTTTGTTTTTGGAACCTTAGTTTCAGTGAGTGTGGATTCGCTTATAACCTGTCTGTACAGCTCTTATTTGGTCTGAAACCTGCCTGCTCATGTGGGTTGAGTTCTAGAATTCGTGGATCCAGCCTATTTAGAAATAATCCGCAAAATTACAGGCATATATCATTGACACCGGTTTTCAGGAGGATTTTGGAACATATACTTTCCTCAAATATTATGAACTGGCTTCAAGAGAACGACATATTGACCCATAGTCAACACGGATTCAGAAAGTATCGCTCTTGTGAATCACAGATAGTTCTTTACTCATGATGTATTGAGTGCTATCGACAAGAGATGTCAAATAAATTCCATACTTCTATATTTGCGGATGACTTTTTACACTGTACCTGACAACCGTCTTCCAATCAAATTGTGGGCTTATGGAATACCGCCATAGTTGTGCGATTCGATTCGTGATTTCCTTTCAGAAAGGACACAGTACGTTGTAATTGACGGTAAGTCGTTGAGTAGAACAGAAGTGATATATGACGTTTCCTAGGGAAGTGTTATAAGTCCCCTACTCTTTCTTATTTTTCTCTTAGACTGTTCGCGGATTATGCTGTCATGTATCAGTCAGTAAAGTCACCAGAAGATCAAAAGAAACTGCAAAATTATTTAGATAAGATATCTGTATGGTGGAAAAACTGGCAATTGACCCTTAATAATGAGAAGTGTGATGTCATCCATATCAGCAATAAAAGAAATCGGTTAAAATTCAGTTACACGACAAATCAATCAAATCGCAGGCCGTCAACTCAACTAAATACCGAGGAATAATAATTACGAACAACGTAAATTGGAAAAAAACACACATAAAATATCGTAGGAAGGCGAACCAAAGGCTACATTTCATTGGCAGAACAATTAGAAGATGCAACAGTTCTACTAAAGAAACTGCTTATACTACAATTGTGCGTCCTATTTTATAGTATTTATGAATGTCCTATGTGTTGCTGACATTCGCCGAAAAGGAGGCTGAGCGACGATGTCCAATGTTTGATAATTCATTTGTTGATACTAACAGTCAAACAGAGGCATTCATTGATTGTGGACTTTAGGTTGCCTGTAAAGATGAGTTGGCGCGTCTCATGCTGGAAGAAGTTTCTTCACAGTCTTCTTATCGGGAAACGAATGTTGGAGAAATTTGATGGTTTTACTTTTAACAAAGTACGTAGTTACATCTTCTATTTGTAACGTCACAGCTGCGTCCACCTAATCCTTGATGGGCGAAGTTGCCGTTATATTATATTTGCTGCTTAATCATTTCTACATCCACATACATACTCCGCAATTCACCGTAAGGTGCGTGGCGGAGGGTACACTGTACCACTACTAAGCATTTCCTTTCCTATTCCACTCCCAAATTGAACGAGGAAAAAAAAGAATGCCTATATGCCTCCGTACGAGCCCTAATTTCTCTTATCTTGTCTTTGTGATCTTTACGCGAAATGTAAGTAGGCGGCAGCAAGATCGTACTACACTCAGCTTCAAATTCCGGCCCTCTAAATTTACTTAACAGAAATTCACGTAAAGAACGTCGTCTTTCTTCCAGCGATCCCCAATTGAGTTGCCGGAGCAATTCCGTGACACACGCGCATTGGTCGAACCTACCGGTAACAAATCTAGCTGCTCGCCTCTGAACCGCCTCTATGTCTTCCTTCAAACCGATCTGCTGCGGGTCCCAAATACTTGAGCAATACTCAAGACGTGGTCGTACAAGCGTTTTATACGCGGTCTCCTTTACAGGTGAAGCACATCTTCCCAAAATTCTCCCAATAAACCGAAGTCGGCTATCTGCCTTACTCACAACTGTCCTTACATGCTCGTTCCATTTCATATCGCTCTGCAATGTTATGCCTAGATATTTGAACGACGCGACCGCATCAAGAAGCTCACTACTGATGCTGTATTCGAACATTATAGGATTGTTTTTTCTACTCATGCGCATCACCTTACATTTTTCTACATTGAGAGCTAGCTGCCATTCTTCGCACCAACTAGAAATTTTGTCTAAGTCAACCTGTATGCTATTACAGTCAGTTACAGACGACACCCTCCCATACACCACAGCATCATCAGCAAACAGCTGCAAATTACAACTTACTCTGTCCATCAGATCATTTATATAGATAGAAAATAATAGCGGTCCTATCACACTCCCCTGGGGCACGCCTGACGATACACTCGTCTCTGATGAACACTCGCCGTCGAGAACAACGTACTGCGTTCTATTACTTAGGAAGTCTTCCAGCCATTCACAAATCTGTGAACCTATTCCATAAGCTCGTATCTTCGTTAGCAGTCTGCAGTGTGGCACCGCGTCGAACGCCTTTTTGAAGTCGAGAAAAACACAATCCGCCTGTTGCCCTTCGTCCATGGCTCGCAAGATGTCATGTGAGAAAAGGGCAAGCTGAGTTTCACATGAACGATGTTTCCTAAACCCGTGCTGATTCATGGAAAGAAGCTTTTCCGTTTCAAGGAAATTTACTATATTCGAACTTAGAATGTGCTCCAAAATTCTACATGAAACTGATGTCAACGATATTGGCCTGTAATTGTGTGGGTCAGTTCTCTTTCCTTCCTTATAAACGGGAGTCACCTGTGTTTTTTTCCAATCACTAGGAACTTTGCGCTGAATTAAAGATTTGCGATAAATGCAAGCTATGTAGGGGGCCAACGCCGCAGAATAGTCTTTGTAAAACCGAACTGGTATTCCATCCGGACCAGCAGACTTTTTCGTATTTAGCTCTCTCAGCTGCTTGTCTACACCGGAAATACCTATTGCTATGTCCCCCATTTCGGAATTAGTACGTTGATCAAATGATGGTACATTTGTGCGGTCCTCCTGCGTGAAAGATTTCTTAAAGGTTAAATTTAGAACTTCAGCTTTCCGTTTGCTTTCTCGTATTACTGCCCCGGAATGATCAACGAGTGACTGGACAGTGGGCTTTGACCCGCTTATCGATTTTACGTAGGACCAGAATTTTTTCGGGTTCTCGGAAAGATCTTTTGGTAAGGTATGGCTGTGATAATTATTGTATGCTTCGCGCATCGATCTTTTTATAGACGCACGAATCTCTACTAGCTTTTGCCTGTCATCATTTGCTTCGCAACGGGCCGTTGGACACTATGGACCGGCAGTACACCCGTGGATATTTCGATTAACGTAAGCATTGTTGCCAGCAGCTATCGCTGCACGCCAACGATAACTCTCGTTCGACCAAAACGTACCAAAGAGGTTACTAAACTAAAACCCTGTATCCTCAGATATTCTTGTGTAGGTGTAGTCTCGTAATAGATTGTACCTCACATGGTCGCAGGACTGTGCAATCCCTTGGAGGATGATCGTCTCAGCAGCTTAAGTGTCGTTTAAGTGCTTTCGGTGGAGCCGTTTGTGGTTTCCTGTCTGCTTTGGAGATGTTTGGCTTTGGAAACTAGACGACTTGTTTCACATCGTATTTCCTCTGTGGCATCCCATGGAACAACAGGTGCGGCCTCTTCCTCGGTTCTGATAACTTGCGATGGTCGTTAGGGTTGGTGTGAACTTTAGCTCCTTTTCATGTGCAGGTAATGTATCGTTAGTTGTTTCTCGGAGCAGCTGAAAAGGTTCTGTAAGGTTCGCTTTGCGTGGTTTGGTTCCAAGGCATTAGTATTTAAGTTTGTCTGCCTGTGGCCTTCTGCTATGCTCCATTGACTTGAGAGCAGAGAAATGTGAGTCAGGAGAGGCAGTCGAGAGTCACTGATACAGAGCTAAAAAGAGTTCTCCTGATGTCTCATTCGGTCTGCACCAACTGTGGTCTGTGACCAGTGTTAGGTTGGCTCTTCAGATGATCTGCTTGGGAGATACAGATCTGATGTTACTGAAGACCTTTGCAAAAAATTGTTTTTATTCTGTCCTCTTGGCCTCTCAGCAGAGAGACAAAGTAGGACAAAAGGCATTCCCTCTCTGTAGAATTATCTGACGTTTGATATCAGGTTTTCTCATCTTAGAGAACTCTTGAGCCGCTCTGAAAAGGCCATGCGGTCTGGGGCGCCACTTTACGGATTGCACGGACGCTCTGATCGGATGTTCGAGTCCTCCACCGGACATGGGTGTGTGTGTTGACCTTAGTTAGTTTAAGTAGTTTGTAAGTCTAGGAACTGAGACCTCCGCAGTTTGGTCCCTTAGTTTTGCAAACATTTGAACGTTTGGAAACCTGGAAAATTTCTAAGATATTCAGCCGGGCAGCGTCCCCCAAATGGCGCGATATTTCTACAAATTACCTTCTTTCCACCTGAAGGTTCTGGGTGTTTCATTGATCTCTGCTGCATGTCAGATTATATCCTCTGCTCTGCAATCATAGTGTCAAGTGAGTGATATGCCCTTCTGCCAAGACAAAAACCTTATTACGGGCAGACATCTTTAACCTGGGACTCAGGGAACATGGAACCGATTGAATCCTTTCGCAGATTGTGGGACTACATGTAGGCCAGATCATCTGGAGAGAGCAAGATATATAGACTAAGAATAAATGCCTCACTTGATATGGAAGCCGTGTGGGAGTGGCCGTGCGCTCTAAGGCGCCTTGCTGCGGAGTGTCCCTCTGCTACTCGTTTGAGGTTTGAGTCCTCCCTCAGATATAGGTTTTTACACCACTTATTCTCATTGCCAAACTATCAATTTATTAGCTCTATAAGTGGCCTTTCAAACAATCCCTTATTTTAGTTAAGTTGTATCACAATTTTCTTTTATCCCAAATATGATTGCGCGGGTTGCAGACGCAACTTCAAGATTCTGAAGATGATCCATAATGATTGAAACATTTTAATGTAAAAAACAATTCCCTACTGTTGGCTGATAATCAGGTAATAAATTGTTTCAAATATTAGTGCACTTGCTGCATTTTACATCCTCTCTCTTTCAAAAATTGTGATTTTTTAATGTGTAGACTGTTTATGACAGACAAACAAAAATAGCTGTGACGGCTACTAAACTGGAGAGCCACCTGCTATTTATTTGTAATATTAGAGTTGCAGTTGATTCAAATGGATACAATTCGTAACTATGATTTAGTCACAATGATTTTTTTCAGAAATGAGAATGAAACTCACTGACCTATCTAGGTATTTTGCTCCTTGTCAATGCGGTGCGATGCATCAGAAGTTTACCCTCTGTTTGCCAGCACGAGAAACAATTTTTCTGATCAAATGTGTCCTGCCCGTCACCGGTCTAGTGGAGCGTTGGCAACATCGTACAATGTGTTTGGCAATCATTTACTGATATTTTCTTCTCATTTAGATGAAAAACTTAGACTTCAGTGGTAATTTTTTCTGAAACGAGGCAATGTATAGTATTTTTTTCCATAACATTTCTGTCTCACTACAACCTAACATCCTTAACAAGTTTGAAGTCAATTCCTGATCACCTTGTATATCTATTTATTATGTTCTGGACACGTAAGAATAAAATAAAAATCAAACAGTTTTAAATAGTATTGTGAGCTACCAAAGAAAATACTTATCAACTTGAAAAAAAAAAAAGCCGTGTATATTACCATAGACCTATACTGTGGATAAGAAAGAAATACAAGTTTAGTTAATAACGTGTAACGTACGTAAAATCAAATTTTGTCGTCATATATGAACTAACTTTAAGGAGGAGGATGGAAATCACTCTCAAGGCTTTTTTTAATATACTGGAAATGTAGGTAGTGGTTGTTATTTGAACATAGTTGTAGTATCACCTCAGTGGAGAAATCGGGTTAGCCAACCGAAGTAGTAACGCGAATCAGTGAGACCTCCTCGCTAGCTATTAATAGTTGACGATCGAGGGTTCAAAAATTGTTGTTTTATAATATTCTTCTCGGGTCTGCAGCCAGATAACATCGTCAAATAGACACAATATTTCGGCAGACCAACTGGCTGCCACCTTCAGGTGAGTGCGCTGATTACTCTTACTCGCTGGAAACTGAGGCACAACAGAAACAGCGGCCCCTTTATACACCGCTGACGACCCACCGCGCGTGCGCGAAACCAAAGTAGTAGCCCTATATGCGCAGTGGTGCATCGGTGGATAAAATCGCTAAAACGATGGGTCGAAACAAGACTAGTTAAAAGAAACTGCAGGTCGAAATAAAGACCGTTGTTGCTTAATATCAGATAAAACTAGTCTCCAAGTTTTACTTAGAGGGAATCCGTTGTCCCTATTAATAATATTATCGACCATATGAATTTCCACTGATTCTTTAAGAACACATTCCCAATAGCGGGAAGCAGGTGCAAACATTTTTGTTTCGTTATATAACATCGTATGACCCTCACTCAGACAATGTTCAGCAACAGCCGACATTTCAGGTTGAAGTACACAAGTATGAAGGTGATGTACCACACACCGATCCTGAACTGTGCGAATCGTTTGGCCAATGTAAGTCTTACCACAATGACACGTAATTCTACAAACCCCGGGTTTCCTCAGTCCTAAATATTCTTTGACTGACCCAAGGGGGGCTCCAGTCTTTGCTGGTGGCATAAAAACACTTTTAATGTCAAATCTTTTTAAAATTCTGGCAATTATCGAGGATATATTCCCGAGGAAAGGCAAAAAGGCAATAGATTTGTAGTTGTCCTCTAATGGTTGTCGTGCGTTTCAGTTTGGTCCAAAAGGTCAAAAATATATCCTCGAAAATTTCCAGACTTTTAAGGAGATTTGGCGTTAAAAGTGTTTTTATGCCACCAGTAAAAACTAGGGCCCTCCTTGGCTCAGTCAAAGATGATTTAGGAATCAGGAAGCTGGGTGTTTATGGAATTCCGTGTCATTTGGTAAGACTTACATTGGCCAGACGATTCGCACAGTTCAGGATCGGTGTTAGTACGGTGCAATTAGCTCAAAAAGCGGCCTAATCCAGAATCCAAAGTAAAAGTTATCCTCCAGCACCAAACTGTTCTATACAGCCCACATATTGTTTGGTAAAAAGTTACACCATTTTGAGCGTCGGGTTTGGGGAGGAGGGGAGGGAGAAGTTAGAAAATTAGCATTTTTCTTAAATATTTAGAAAACTATACGGTTTAGCGCGAAATGTGCCAAATACAAAAATAATCTACATTAAATTGCGATCAAAAATTGTTCAGTACATAATCTTGCAAAGTGAACGGTTACAGAGTTACGGAGGGTGAAAGAGTAGAAATTTTTGGATTTTTTTCGATTTTTTTTTTTTTTTTTTTTTTTTTTTTTTTTTTTTTTTTTGGAAAAATGAAATTATACAGAAATAACTAAACAGTTTTATTAAAAAGTAATATTCTTCAAGCGAACTGTAGTCCGAAAGAGGTTAAGAGGCACCACAGAGGGTCGTAAGCGTATAAATACTGGGAACGAGAGCCGGCTTATAGTAGAAGTGCGGCCGCCAGGACAAGGTGGAGCCACTCTGTGGTCGAGCGTAGGGCGTGTTGTAGGGGCGGCTACCTGCAGCCGGGACATGTCCGTCATCTACTGTCTTCGTAGTGGGAGACCAGTTGAGTGCGTTTGTGAGTGTTATTTCTAGTGAAATTCTACTGTCATTTTTTTAAATCTTTCGTCTTTAGAATACTGTGCGAACTATGTGATAATCACTTAAAAGTGTGTGAATTATGGCGGAGTGTGTGTTGAAGCCTAGTAAGGACAAGGGTGGTGAACTAATTACTCTGACTAGGAAGGCGGTGGACAAAATAATACAGTGCAGTGAAATTCGTGAAGATGATGTTAAAGACAAGTTCCTGGAGAATGACGCGCTTCAAGTACACAGTAAGTGTCGACAAAGTTATATATTACGCCCAAAGCCACCTCAACATGAAAAAGAACCTCCAGCAAAGATTCCCTGTGAAACATTTGATTTTAAAACCTTATGTTTTCTTTGTGGTCGCAAGTGTGTAGATGTACCTAAATGCAGAAACCCAGCTCAAGAAAAGTGGAGCTTAGTACAGAAACTTGAAATGATTTAAAGCATCGGAACGGAAGCAAATAACAGGCATGACAAGTGGGGAGATCACCCCAGATTCAGAGGAACTGTTCTACATCATTGATGGAGGCCACCTCCTTCATCGTGTTGTCTAGTGACGCCCAGCTACGTTCAGACAGATTTACGAGCAATACACAGACTACGTAATTGCTCATTATGGACCAGCAACTGTAGTTTTCGATGGATGCGAGCAAGGAAACACAAAAGATGAAGAACACCTACACAGATCACGTTCTACCAGCATTGAAGTGAAAGTAGAAGACTCAATCAACGTAAATATTAATCAGAGTGAGTTTCTAGCTAATGCTAAGAACAAACTGGGGCTCATTTCTCTCCTTACAGTACACTTGCAAAGAGGTGGTTGCACAGTTCATCAAGCATTGGGTGACGCTGACGTATTAATAGTTTCAACAGCGATTGATGAAGCTAAGAAAGGAGATAAAGTTTGCGTAATTGCCGATGACACGGACATATTAGTATTGCTGACTGTCCACGCTCCACCAGAGAACAAATTAAAAATGGTCGTACCAAAGAAAGGCAATCAGCAGGACAAAGTGTACACTATTTCTGACATTCAGCGAGTCATTGGCGCCATGAATGGCGGACTATTAGCAATACACGCCTTCACAGGATGTGACACTGTATCAGCTGTCTACAAGAAGGGAAAAATTACACCTTACAGGAAAGTGGAAGGCAACAACGCCCTTCGTACGATACTTCTAGTCTTCAATGACCCAAAAGCTGACCCCAAAACAGTAGCTGACGCTGGAGAGCATTTCCTTCTTGCCATGTTTGGAGCCAAGAACACTGAAGATCTAGATTGTTTCCGCTACCAATGTTAGTTGCAGGCTATTGCAAAACAGCCTATACATTCACTTTTCAAATTGGCTGCACTTCCCCCCACTTCAGCAGCTTCCAGACAACATTCACTAAGAACCTACCATCAAGTGCAGCAGTGGTTGAATGAGGAGAATCCGCTTGATTGGGGGTGGAAGAAGATTGGCGAACACCTGAGACCAATTACAACAGTACGTCCTGCAGTTCCCCAGGAGTTACTTTCCCTTATAGCGTGCGCTTGTAAAGATGAATGTGTCCGTAACTGCGAGTGCAGAAAGAGTTGTCTAAACTGCTCAACCGTGTGCGGTAATTGCTCAGGCCTAGGATGTGAGAACAGGGACACGAATATCACAGACGAAGATTCAGAAGAGGAGGGTGCTATGTTTGAAGATGACTGAATACTTATAAGTCGTTTACATTAATTTAAGATCGCATTTAACATTCTACCTTTTTATTCAATAGTACAATTGAACTCAGTTAACTTCAAATCTTTTGATAAAACATGGTTGCAATATATATTCAGTTATACCTATTTTCTAAAGGAAAACAAAGCTGTAGTTTTAAAAACATTATGTTACAAATGATACAATTATATATCGTAATTATAATACAGATTAATTATGTTGGAAAGATATTCATTCTTAGTGCGGAATTGTCCAGAGAAAATTCAGAGTGGGTTTCTCCGTACCACAGGTTTATATGGCCTAGGCCTGTGGAAGCCTCTTTTCCCTTAAAAAGTAGCGCCCCTTGAGAAGGTGGTGAGGTTGTCGTTTCTTCAAGGGCTTATCACTAATAAACCACCGACCACTAAAATCGCAATCTTCTTCTACAAAACGAAATCCTGTAAAAAAAATGTTTCCTTAGCGGTTTTCAAAAAAAAAAAAAAAAAAAAAAAAAATTCTAGAAAAACGCGGAAAATTGCTGCTTTTACTACCTCCGTAACTCTGGAACCGTTCACTTTAGCAAGATTATGTACCAGACCATTTTTGTTCGAAATTTAATGTAGATTATTTTTGTATTTGGCACTTTTCGCGCTAAACCACATAGTTTTCTAAATATTTCAGAAAAACTGAAAAAACTGCTAATTTTCTAACTTCTCCCCCCCCCCCCCTCCACTCCAAACCCGACGCTCAAGATGGTGTAACTTTTTACCAAACAATATGTGGGCTCTATAGAACAATTTGGTGCTGGAGGGAAACTTTAACTTTGGATGTCTGGGTTTAGGTCTAATTGCACCGTACTATGTGTGGAACATCACAGATACACTCTTTTACTTCAGCCTGAAAAGTCGGCTGTTGCTGAACATTGTCTGAATGAGGGACACAAGATGTTATATATTGAAAGAAAAACGATTGCTCCTGCTTTCTGCTACTTAAAGAATCAGTGGAAATTCATATGGTCGATAATATTATTGGAACCTAATTTTATATGAAATTAAGCAACAACGGTCTTGATTTCGACCTGCAGTTTCTTTTAACTAGTGTTGTTTGGACCCGGCGCGCGACTGCGCCCAGAGGGTCAGCGGTGTGTTCCTGTTTTGTCTCAGTAAGTGTACTCAGCGCACTCACCTGATGGTAGCCAGTTGGTCTGCCGAAATATTGTGTCTACTTGACGACGATATCCGGCTGCAGACCCCAGAAGAATATTATCATTTATTACGCCGGGAAAGTCTACGCAATCACAACGCTGTTTTATATATTTGAATTATTCACTACGTCATATCTACATATTCTGTAGCTAGTTCAGTTAACTGTTACCTTACTATTTTAATTTATAAGCTTAGGCCTACTACGACGGCTGTATCTAATAGAGTCTCCACCATGTAGACGCGTGTTAAAGAACAAATAACTAATCGAAATTAAAGGTTTTATTTCTTATGTAGTATAGTTAACTTATGTGGAACAGAATGAAGTTAGTCCTTTACTATGATGGTTGCTAGATATACTTCCAACAAAGTAGCAGCACAACATGATGTTTTTCATCTCGCCTATTCAAATATAGTAAACGCAATTCATCTCAGCCTACAGACTCTCCCTCAAACTGTACTTCTTGTCTTCCGTCCATGATTCACACGTTAGAATTCCGTTATATTTAAACAATAGTACTAGTTTGCTTCGGCCATTTAAAACCCTACAACACTTGAATTGTAAAATGAAGTTCTCGATTAGTGAATATAGTAGGGGAGATAGTCAGTGGTCATAACCGTAATCCATAAAACGACTGTGTTTTCTATTCATAGGCTTCTTTCGTTGATATTGCCCACTAAGTCTCTACTTGAGACTCTGCTGTTAAAGTCACGCAACGTTCAAGCAACTTGCAAGTGACAGTATTTCTTTTGCTTCAGCTGGCGTAGAACTTGAATGAAATCTAAATAAATTAAACAGAGTAAATATGAAAGGAAAATTAAATGTTAACTGAACTGAGATGAAGATTTTAAATACGGCGTATGCCAAAAGGACGAAAGCGAAAATTAACAATGAAGTTGCCAAAGCACCTGATCAAAAACTACTAAAGGCTACGATTGATTTTGAAACGCGTAAACTTGAGAATAAAATTATCTTACAACCATTTCTAAAGCTTAAGATGTAAATGAAATGTATTTTCTAATCATTTCTCAAACGGGCAGACTATAGCCATTGTATACTGTTATTTGTACAGTGTAGCAGGTAATTTAAATTCATTACTCAAATGTCCGCAGAAAGTAGTATATCGGGAGCAACGCTTTCACTCATGATCGAGTCATCATGTAAACATAAAAAATAATGTGTAATAATTTCAACGAAGTCGTTTGTTTAAAGATATGGGTAACTATATTTTCTATGTAATCTAGCACTAATTACGCCGTTCTCGCTTTATAATGCAGCGCAATCTAAACAATCCTTGTCGCAAATGTTCCCAAATCTTCCCGCAATCTGTATCCTCGTTGGAGTGTACACGGATGTGGCACTAATTACGGGTCGCTGAGGCTAAGCACGGCGTTAGGGCAGTTTTCAGTAATGGCGCCGTCACTCATTAGCACCACACCTGCCACCTGCCCTGCGGGCGCAGCTGGCTGCCGCTCACCAACATCGTGCTGCAAACACACAAACTCAATGTAAACTTCATTTTGATGGTTTACGGTTTCGTTGTAAAATACACTAGGCAAAATTTCTGTAGCTAACATTTGAATGTAATCCGCATGTAGGGGATTGTCTAAGGAGAAACTAATGTTACAAGGCTTTTCCATGGAGTTTCGTCTGTTATGGAGACTTAAAAAAGTTCAAATGGTTGTATAGCTTATGGGACTTAACTACGAGGTCATCAGTCCCTAAACTTCCAAACTACTTATGAACTAACTAATTCTAAGGACGGCACAAATATCCATGCCCGAAGGGGGATTCGAAACCCTGACCGTAGTGACCGTGACTGGAGCGCCTCAGTCCCCTCGGCCACCGCGGCCGGCTATGGAGACTTATGTAATATAAAGATACATGTGGTTCTCAACTACGCAGAGTTGCACAATCTATAGCGCTAGTTGTAAGCAAACACCACATGTAGTAAGTGTTGCCGCATGCGGTACAGACTGCGCACCTCCCTAGTTTTGGTAAAAGCCTCCACAGTGCGTGTGTAGGCGCTTTGCGGTTCAGTAAGTCTCTATATCTTACACGGTAATCTTTTTAGTGTTACGGTTAGTTATTAGATTGTGCTAAATAGTGACATATTTTTAAATAACTGAGTAGGTGCACGAACAGTAATTTCTGTTGGGTGCCTTTTGAGTCTAGACCAGCCAACTTGGTTGCTACGGTCACAGAGTCATAGGGTGCAGCGTCTATCCCTGATAGATCAGGATACATGCCGCAATCTTCGATACTTATTGTGTTGACTGTGGCAGATAAATTAGAAACAAAAGTTAATGACTGTGGCAGATAAATTAGAAACAAAAGTTAATGATGGAGAGGATTTCTTTTTAAAAACTCTGATAGACCAAAGTTTAATCTTTAAAAATTATTTAAAATTTAGTTTGTTTTGATATAACAAAAATGAAGGATTTGTTTGCCAATTCTTCGGTGTTTATTTTTATTCCTCAATTGTCACAATCATAAACAAAAATGTTAACATATTTTGTTTAAAAATTATAAATTACAACAAATATGATAATGTGGCATGTCACTCATAAGAGCGCTGCATCTCACTCTTAGCCTAAGGGATAGATGCCATACTGAATGGTCAAATATCATGACGAATGAGTGCATGTAAAGTTCTCAAAAATTGTATGTTAAGGAAAACTGGTTTGTTTACTTGTGAAAGAAATTATTTTGACTTAAGTTCATTGTGGGATTTTTTTATGAACAATTCTGAAAATTTGCGCCATCTCTTCCGGATTTTCAGAAGTCTGTAAACATTGCAGCTTTGAACTGTCACCCATGAGTCGTTATGGATGTCATATACCAGAAAGCCACATGTCATTGGAAGCCCTGGCAGTGCACGTTGATGCAATCTCTTTCAGTGTTGCAGCTTTGATCCATGACGTCATCCGATCGTCGGTAGAAAGGATTCAACGATATCCTTCTGAGTAAGAAAGGGGGCCGACTAGGTCGATATAGACATTCTGAAAGGTATTTCAAACTTGCTGAGACGTAGCTGTGCACATCTATGTGGATGGGGATTGCTTTAATCCTAGTTAGATAATCTGCAATGACATTTTCTGCACTGCGCAGAGGTCTGAAGTCGGCGGTGAACTCAGCTATGTAATCGGGTTGGTGAAAGCAGTCTACAGTAGAAAACTTGGAAGAGTTGGTCAGGGGGCTTCCTCCCACTTCGTCTTGAAAGTGACAGAATGCCTCATACACAGCCATCAATTAACGAAGGATAACGTACCGCTTGTGCTTCTGACAGTTACCGCGAGAAGAATTGCAGGGTAGTTGGGAGTGGACCAGCGCTCTAAGGCGCCGTACTGCGGAGTGCGTGGCTGCTCCCTGTCCAAGGTTCGAGTCCCCACTCGGGCATGGGTGTATGTGTTGTCGTTAACGTAAGTTAGTTTCAGTAGTTTGTAAGTGGAGGGACTGTTAACTATTGCAGTTTGGTCCCATAGCTTTACAAACATTTGATTGTAGTTGGATGGCCCCCTACCTCTTTCTGCTGTACTGCACCAATGGTGAAGTTACTTGCAGTTAGCGGTTCTCAATGGTTGAGCATCTGATGATGGGTGTTAAATGTCATAGCCTGTGCCATGTAGTCTTTTATGATGTCAAAGTTTTGTTGCATTTGTGGTATTATCTTGACTTTTAGTTTGTCATACTTGTGTTTCCCGACAAAATCCCAACAGTGTGGCGGCTGTTTTAGGGAGGTAGCGGCGGTAGAAATTGATAATGTCCAGAAATCATCATAGTGGACAGGATAGTAGCTTGATGCAGATGGTACATTCAGCTGTTGGGTCGATTCCATGAGCGTTCATCGCGTAAACAGGAAAGATCAAATAATGCTCGTGGAGCATACATTTGTATAATTAACAGTGACGCCAATATCGAGAAAGAATTAGAGTTGCTCATTCAGCAAAGCAGTGAACATTATATCATCATTCAAATAAGCGAAGCAAAATGGTGTTTGGAATATGAAACTGAAGTGAACCGATCCAATGTCTGGCGCTTTTAAGTACATACGGGATAAACAAGAATTACAAGAAGCGGGAAGGAATGATTACGGCTGTTTTTTGTTTCTGCGTCACCATTTGGTGTTTGATGTTATGCCTTTTGTAGCCTATTAAACTGAAAAAAAATCCCCTGTGAAGTAGTAAGTAAAGTAATGAATACTGGGGCAGATAACTGACAGTGTTGATATGAGTATTCAAAATCCTACAATCACCACACAGTCTAGTTGTGCCATACTTCTCTGAAACAATTTGAACAGGTGAGATCCAAGCAATTTCTCTGAAATTCATACAGTTTCAGTCTGTGAAAGATAACCAATAGTGGCTTTAGCTGTGCAGATGTTATGTAGCACTACTCGTCGCGATCCATGGCGGATAGGAGGGTCCAGGATAGTGACGAAGCTATGAAGTGTCCCAGTGTGAATTGTGCTTTGGGTACATAATTCTCTTGGTTAAATCTCATCTCCGACAGAATCATGAGCCCATTCAGGGAAGACAAGTACAGGAGATACTTCACTCATCTTAGAGCCTTGTGATTATGGCAGTGAATGAACAACTGGTGGACTGCGTAGGCAGCGGGCTGTTGTCACTGAGTGCAGGCAGTCTGACGGTTCATTACATCTTCTCTACCATGGTTGTGGCAATGACCTGCCTTAAACCCTCGTCATATTCCTATAGGTCCATAGAGCTTTGTTTTCAACACACAGATATGAAGTTTGCGCCTAGTGTCTAGATATGGAGGTCGAAACTCTTATCATTCATTCAGAGTAGAACTGCACTCCTGAAAACACTGTTGGAGAACTATAGATATCTTATGATCGTGCATATTTTTATGTGGACCAAAACAGTGTCATGATGTGTGGGTTTGGGCCTCTGTCCGACGATTGCGGAGATGGATCGACCACTGTCTTTGTGGATATGGGCACCGTGAGCCAAGTCTGACGGAAACTGAAAGTCACATGAGAATTTGTTGTGCACCACTGGTGCTGCGATATCTACACCCATTAAGTCCCAGCAGATAGTTAATCAAGGCTAACACCCATGAAGAGTGTTATCCTTATAATCCCTATTCCACAATGACAGAATCATTAGCATCTAGATCAGTGCCAGGTGCGGCACTTTTTAAGTCAACTATGAGGTTCCCAAGTATGAACGCCCGATTTTCTGTAGTTAGGTTCGCACTGGATCGACAGCATTGTGGTAGGTGGTACACTGTAGCTCTGAAAATCATGTAACAAGGGATGTTATTGACGCTATGTCGATCTTAAATGTCAGTATTAGATTATTGTCATCGTGCAATACCATGGTCAGCTGTAGTTTTGGAGTGACATCTACTATTCACAAAGTCCACAGTATTTCAGTTTTCCATAAGATTCCCATGAACCAAAGTTATCAGGTGGCACCTTAGCTATGAAGTTGTCCTGTCCCGAATGCTTTCATTGTAGAGGAATTCTTGATGTAATTGTTGTTCCGGGCTCCACAATAACCAATGGAACAGCAGCGAATTAGGCGTGTCATATTTTTCCTTGTGCGAGAATGATGTCACTGGTTAAATCGGTCACTTCGCCGAGGTAAATGAGCAGTGCGATGAACTTTGCACTACCATCAGAGAGCACACGTGTGGGCATAATTCACTCTACGACACGGAAACCAGTTGCAAACTGGTTTAACCAGACTGGAAGATTGGACCAAATTGTATTCGGAGTTCGCACACCTGACGTATAATAGGCATCCATATGTCTCGCAGGTGCCATGTAGTGGAGCCATTCAGATATTATTCGCTATGGCGCCAACGACTCTTACAAGATCAAATGTGATATGGGAGGCACGATGCAGCGGGGATATGTGGAGTGAAACGCATTTTGCGGGCTTGGGGGTGACACATTGTCTAATGCGTAAATGTCGAGCTGAGCGTTTGTAGGAAACCATTGTTCAGGTGCGACACATTGTTTGCACTTGTGGTACTACACTGAGGAAAGAATTTTCCTCCTAGATGATGGCTGCTAGGCATTCACCATGGTTTGGAGCATTGTATTTGTGTGGACGAATCACTGTAGGCATTGCGACGCATCACTGTCGAACAATGGCTGCACTGAAACTATGCAGCACTCATTTGTGATACGCCGAACGCAGTCGTCACGGGTCACCCACGTAGTAGTATACCCGGAGGAAATAATGAACGGACTGGGGTTGGGTCGAACCCCAATTTTACCGAATCGAATCCGAATACCGAATCTTAAATAAAACATGTGCCGAATCCCGAACCCGAATCGAATCTAGAACCCAAATAATCTGTCAACTCAAGTACATATATTTAAAAAGAATTACTACTCTATCACAGCCAGTGATGAAGATAAAGCCTAGTAACATTCAAGAAATTAAAATTTCATTTAGATTTTTATTTTAAATCTTAAGGATATTTTAATACCCATACCCTTAAAATAAATTTGTATGAAACGTTTCGATATAAATGTTGTTTAGATGATCTAAAAGATAATTAGGAACTTTCTTCACTCTAATACAAAATGTTACATTTTGATGAAATAGAAAAATAATGAAAGGAAAGTATTATGTATTTCTGTTCTTTTTTCAAAAGGGGAAGACTCAAAACAAAACCTGAAAAGATGAGTAGATATTTTGGAAGTCAAAAAATAGATTATTAAAAAATAAGATGTGTTTATGTTAAATCATTTTAAAGTGACATATCAGGCATTCCATTAGTGACGCACAGGACATTCAGACACAGAGAAATCCCCATTTATTCGACGTGTGTGTACTTGTTATTGCCACGAATACATTTCAGAATTGTGAAAAGTACTTAACGCGCAGATTACGCATTCCGGAGAGTTAAGCAAGGGTATTTTGTAGATTTATTTATTCTTTCAAACTTTTAAAATCACGTAACTGGTCTGCACAGAATTTTTATTCGTAGAAGATTTAAAAATCAGTACTAGAAGTCAGTTGCCATGCTTCCTTTCTACATGCTTCCGTTCATCATCAGAATAATACAAATATAAACAATAACGTAATACGTTCGCCGTTGTCTTTCGGGATTGTTAGGCGTACGGAATTTAAATGTCATAACAGTTAACACGGAAGATTACATGGCGTAATGTTTACATTTGTATTATTGGTATGGCGAAAAGAGTGTGGAATTTACGAATCACGATTCATAGGAACAATCTCTTGCCCCTAATAGTAAAACATGTAAGTTGTAGCTCGAAGACAGAGGTTGTAGCATCAGGCATATTGACGCTTGACACAGGCTTGCCAGTCGGCTTTAGGCCTGTGTAGTAGCTTTTAGATAAGACTTTAAATATACGGCTATTGTATGAGACTAAATGCGGAAATATAAAACAATTTTATTAGACTTAAAATACAAATTTTACGAAATGTTTATAATAGCAATTAGATAGCGGAACGGTAATTCTGAATCACTATAACTTGATTCCTTGTTATTCAGTTCCTTCGTACTACAGAGCATCATCCCTCATACATCTAGTGCATTCGATATCGAACTTTTTTTAATGCCTGACACGCAATCTGATTTGAAACCAACTTCCATGTATCATCATTCCATTGGCACGTTTTACACGACCCGTTGGTGTCAGTTGTCTGTCACTTTTCGAAAGGCAGTCGGTGTACATGTCTTTAAGCTTGACCTTAAACGATTTATTGAAACAGACGTCAAGTGGTTGCTGAGTTGACGTTATTCGGCCTGGATGGTGAACGATAAGAACTTTTTTGCACATAATAAATAACTTTCTTCTTGAAATCCTAGTGTTTCATTACAGTTCACATAAACAAGCACTTCACAAAATTCGACGAAACAATACGTGAAATCAGAATGAGGCAACTCACACAAGAATCCTAAAGCCTTATGTATTGTTGGTATTTACGTGAAGAAATTTATTTTTGTTGATTCTTATATTTGAAAGGCTTTTCTTTACGAGCGCAAAGGCTTTAGCCAGTATTTATATTTGCTCCTGCTAAGCAAGCTTGTGCAGCACTGCTTATATTAGACGGGAAAAGTTACTTGTGGTGGCTCCTAGCGCCATTTTTCAGAACTATTCAATGTGAGGTCGTTTCGTTTTACGACACCACGTCTTTCACCGGATCTATGGAAAATAAAGTAAATAACGCAAACGAAAGCGCACTGTTAAACAAAGTAAACATTCGTAACTGAAGGTTTCCATAAAATACTTTGGATTCGGGATTCGGTAGTATTCGGCCATTATGCGTCGAATCTCTAATCCGAAGCCAGTGTGCTAGATTCGGCGTATTATGGATTCGGCCGAACCACTCGGACACAACACTAGTTTTAACTGCCATTGTGTGGACGAAGGCGCGCAGAAATTCATGGCCGCGGTAGAGTAGCCGAGCGGTCTCAAGCACCTCGCTGCGGAGCGCGCGGTTGCTAGCCGTCGGAGGTTCGAGTTCTCTCTCGGGCATGGGTGTGTGTGTTATCCTTAGGCTAGTTTACCTTAGTTTAAGTAGTTTGTAAGCTACGGACTGATGAACACGCAGTTTGCTCCGATAGATTTACAAACATTTGAAAAATTTAGAAATTCATTGACATTAACACACCATTGGTACGCACCGTCATAAACAGTTACCTTTCTGAATCACCAGCGCTCCAAGTTTATTCCACATTATGTAGAACAATTAATTATTAGGTAATTTCAGGACGTTGTGAATCACCTATACGACATTATCGTCTCAGTGAAATTTCGCAACAGTTACTACAAAACTTGCGATCAATTTTTAAAATTCTTCAACGGACAAATTTAAAATGTAACAGAGCAAATGTACTTTCTTCCAACATACATTACATTATTTAGGACATATCCTGTCTACGACATATTATGTCGCAACACATTGAGACAGTTTCTCGGCTCCCCAAGACGTAAAGCAATTTTATGCTATGTATTTCAAATAAAATATCCCAGAAAATACATAATTCGAGGAGCTTCCATCTGTTAACCATTGGATGACATACTAAGATAAGGAACAAAGTGAACTGGACAAACGAGTGTCATGGTGCAGTTTCGAAAGTGAAACAAAGTCTTCATGACGCACATACGGTCATCACGAAACAATTAGTACTGCTGCGGATGCGTCAGATCACAAAATTAGCTAAGTTATGTAAAATCAACATCATGGCAGCGATTTGGCGGAAACACCACGATTACATTTACGGACGTATATTTCTCTCCTCTCACCATAAACCTTTAGTGAAAATATTTGGATAAGGACATCTCAAAGTGTGCTGCATCGGGTGTCATCACCGTAAAATTATGATTAAGAACACTGCATCGGTCCACTACAATACGAACAAAAGCCAATTTTTTTTCATGTTTATCCATCGGCCAAGATAAACAATTTCATTCATCGGCTGAAGTATGTACAGGACAACAGCTTTTGAACTATATGAAACAAAAGTTAATTAGTTACAAACTAAAGCGAGCACACACTTCATTCTACATGTAAAAGTGAAATGTTGTTGCTCTTTTCAAAATTTATTATTTTGAATGGCAACTTAATGTTGTCCGTCATTTGAGTTCTGTTACCTTTTCTGCCAACTTTGCAGATAGCTCATTAATATGTAAATGAATAAATTGTATTTAAATTAACCATCATCAATAAACAATCAAGTTATCCAAGTGTCGCCACTATTTTTTATTATTATTTAAAAAAAAAAAGAAAAAAAAAATATTAAAAATATGAATCTGACAATTTACTGTGGCTAACTGAAAGTAGTGGCGACCAATAGACTAATCTCACTTATTTATTTATTTTGTGAAAGTGCATGTTTCCATACACTGTTGTTGGAACCACACAAATCCCCTGACCTACCTAACATAGACAAGAGATAACCCCTCCAAAATATATGAAAGGTGCTTGAAATCAGGTACACGATGTTCATAAATAGTTACTGTATTTAACAAAAAATGTATGTGCCTATTTATCAAAAACACGACATGCTTAAAAAAAGTGACAATTCCTTTTTTTCTTAAAAAAAAAATCATACAAAAATAATGATTTGAAATAGCACAAACAAAATTATCTAATGATCGGAATACTTTTTTCAGAATAAAGGACAAAATCTTAACACCAAAAGAAAAGGTACAAGTTCGACTGGCTATAGTCACAAATTTGGTGTATTAACCTATCAAAAATGTATTTAAAAAAGTCAGTAGAAGGTTAAGTTCTGAAACAGACACGCTCGATTAAAAATCGACTATGACGACCTCGCAAACTCACACCTACGTCCCACCTATCAACCACCATTTAATAATCCTTTTCACTGTTTCTGCGTTGGCGCTACTTTACCATATACAGTTGAACAGCGTCACCGATGTCGATGGGCCACTGATGAAAGAGCAAGCTGATGAATGCGATCACGGATGGGAAATTATCTATCCGATCGGCGCGGCAATTACTAAAGCATTCGAGCTACGAAAAAATACAGCAATTTTCCAACTCAGTGGTGTATGCTGTTATTCAAGAACAGTAAATTATCCTGATTACGAGTGAGCTTGTTCTAAAACTACACCCACTTCAGAATATTTACAAGTTTCTCAGTATAACTGTGAATGCGAACAGCAATCACACAGACGCCATCTAACACTGTGCAATAGGCACAAAAATTCTAAGTCCACCGACACACAAGGTTCGAAAACTTCGAAGTCCTTGCCGCCACTCCTCACTGCTACCTTGAGGTCCGAACCGTCCGGAGTCCTCCACGCTTCTCCTCTTTTCTCTCACTCACCCTGAAAGGAGTACGCAAAATAATTTTCACTTAATTTTTGCCTGTCATACAGCTTTGACCATGTTTTCGTACTGAAACCTAAGCTACAATATTGCACAGATTCCCAATCTTACGCATTACCGTTTCGGCAGGGTTGCTCTGGGGGTGATATGCTGACGCAAAAGTTGGCTGAATCCGTAGCCGACGTAACGTGGTCCGTTATCGGATATCACTCGTTGGACCATGCCAACCTGTTTCACTAAATCTTTGCAAATACCCCGGCTAACCGTACGTGCCGTTGCTCTCCTAAGGAGAGTTAGTCACAAATTTCGACACCAGCTCCATCACAACTAGTACGTAGCGGTATCCTCTGCTCGTCCTTGGTAGAGCACTCATTAGATCTGCACAGGCTACCTCTCGAAGCCGTGAAGGGTTAATGGGTGGAGAGGCGCTTGCGTATTCACAGTGCATTGTTTTGCATTCTGGCAATGTTTGCATACTGCAAGCACTTTCCTGATTCTCCTTTCCATTTTGATAAAATGACACAGAGATCTTAACTTTAAGTACACTTTCCTGGGACCAAAATGTCCGTACGACAGATGAGTGTGCCAAATTACTTTATTTACCAATTCGTCACGCACGCACACACGCCATGGATCTGCCTCACCACCGGAGGTGTGAAACAAATCCCCTTCGCGAAGCATGTAATATTTGCGAATCGCCGACTCGCTCTTGTCTTTAATTCGTTTCTTAATTTTCAATAGGACCGGGTCCTTGTCTTGTTCCTTGCCAATACTGCGTAAATTCGTAGAGATAAAGTTTTCGAAAGCCACCTTCTTAATATAGTACAAACTGTAGTGCTCCTGTTCTAGTGGCTGGTGGCCCAATTCTTCGAAACCAACAGGTGACCTCGAAAGTGCGTCGGCGATTATATTCTCAACGCCAGGAACAAGTTCTATGGTGAAATCACATTCCTGCAGTGTCAACACCCGTTGAGCAATTCTTTTATTTTTTAATTTCGCAGTCATGATAAATTGTAATGCCTTGTGGTCCGTATAGCCGGGTTTTTCGGCCGTACAGAAAGTATAGAAACTTTTCAAAACCCCATACTACCGCTAGGGCCTCCAACTCGATCACAGAATAGTTACGCTCTGCTTTGTTAAGAATCCTACTCCCAAATGCAATCGTTTTGAAAACAGGATTCCCACCATCTACATATTTCTGAAATATCATGACGCCCAAACCCGTGTATGAGCTGTCTGTTGCCATACATAATTCTTCTGAAAAGTTTGGATGAGACAAAATCGGAGCCTCCAGCAATGCTTGCTTCAAACTCTGGAATTCCGCTTCTACCTCATCGTCCCAATTCCAGATAGTGTTCTTTCTGGTGAGAGAACAGGGGCGTGGCGTAGCCTGTTTTTTATCAAGATATAACGTTTATAATAATTTATAATACCTAAAAAACCTTTTAATTATCTCTTATTTACCGGGGTTGGAAATTTAGCTATGGTTTCCATCTTATCTGGGTCTGGTGCAATCCCATCCGCAGAAATAATGTGTCCCAAGTATTTCACTTTAGGGGTTCCTATGTATGACTTTTTTTAAATTGACTGTTAATCCAAACTGCCGAAAGGCTCTAAGTACCTCTAGGAGCACGATGTTATGTTGTTCCCAATTGGGTTCGGCAATAAGGAGGTCGTCAACATACGTTGTTAATCCTCTCTTTAATCTAGCTAGGTAGTACGGTGTCAAATCCCCTAATAAATGTGGAGCAACTCGCATTTAGCCCGAATGGTAGTTGCAAATGTTTGTTAAGCTTATGGGACTTAACTACGGGGTCATCAGTCCCAATGGTAGTCGTTTAAGTCTGTAGCAAGTTCCAAATGCTACAAATGCGGTGTACCGTCTGCATTCTGGAACCAACGCGATCTGCCAGAAACTTGACCTAAGGTCAAGAGACGTAAAAACTTGCGCTCCTTGGAAATTTTGCAATAATTCGTCAATATGCTCCGGTCTGTCCGTCTCAAGTTCTATAATCGTGTTTATTTGCCTGGAATCTAAGACAAGGCATACTGACTTATCTTGCTTTTCTATCACGACAAGTGGGGAATTATAGGTCGAGGTTGTCCTCTTCATCACCCCTTCATCTTCCATTCTTTTTAACTCCTTCCTGACCGTTTCCCTATGAGCGGCAAGAATTGAGTATGGAGCAACAGCAAACTTCTGATGGGGTTTAACTTTAAAGGAATAGACAAAGTCGTTAATAGCCCCTGTCTTTGGAAAGAATACTTCGGCGTTTTTGTTTAATACACGACCGAGTTCCTGTCTGTCATTCGGTGAAATGTTTTGTCTGTTTGGCAAGCACTTCATTTATTATTGCTGTTACCTCCTCGAGTAATATGTCATATTGTTTATATTGTCCGCTGCCTGAATTATGGGACATCACGTTGCTTTGCCCCTGATAGTCTGACGAACTCAGACGTAGGCAATCAGCTGGTATTTCTGATCTAAGATGCTGGTCGGAAAACCGGATGGTGACACTTCCCTCTTTATTCAATACCAGAACACCCTGTCCGACATCGAGCGTGGCTTTCTGGTCCGATACAAAATCCATCCCAATAATATATATATCGCTAACATAGGCACTATTGTGAGGTTAATGTCCCATTCCTGTCCTTGACAAAGTATTGTCATCCGACTCTGCATCTGAATATCTGCTTGTTTCCCAATTATTTCCCCTTTAACTTTAGCTTCCTTAAGTCTCAAAGTCGACCACAAATGATCTTTTGCGCATTTCTAAAAAGCAGATTCAGAAATGGCGAAAATCTGACTGCCACTGTCTATTATAGCAGTCAAATGTACATTACCAATTTGGACTGTAACTATCGGGTGAATTTCTCCTCGGGAAATCGTCTGTTTTCCCTCCTTTAATATCTCTCGTATATCTCCATATTCTAAAAGATACAGAGTGCTGAATCCGAGTGTTTCTGCAGACAGGAGGCGCATCTACCGCAGGCACATAGCGTCAAATATTGTCATTTCTGCTGTTGCCATTGTTTGCGGGTGCAGGATTCGGGGATCTTATTTCAACAATTTCTACACGTCTTTGCATGAATGGACTCGGCGGCCTTTGACTACCCCAGGACCCACCGTTATTATTATTATTGTTTCTCCATTGAGGATTACCATTGTTTTGATTTTGGAAGCCATTCGAATTATTTTGACGCCATCTCGGGTTCTGTTGAGATTGCCCATATTGATTCCCCTGATTTGCATTATTAAACCTGCTCTGATTGCCGTAATCATGCCAGTTTCCCTGACCTTGATTGTTATTATCTGGTTGACTACTAAGGTTCTGTTTGTGGGGTTTGTTTCCACGTCCCCTATCATAATAATAATTGTTATTCCTCTCCCAATATTGGGCGTAATTATCCCGCTCCTGGGTTTCTCTACATCGCCAACCCTGTCTATTTTCACATATTCGGCTTGTCTTACTGCACTGATAAATTGGTCAAGTGTGCCCTCACATTTGCCAATCTTACTGCGCTGGTAAACAATCGGCAGCGTCGCGAAACAATGTTTCAATAATTCCTGTTGCGTAAACGGGTTGTCAAGGAATCTGTTCTTTTTTACAAGTGATTCAAGAAACTTCTCTGGGTCTTTATACCCCGCGCTCTCCGTATCTTTCCAGAGTATTATCTCTTCCTTAATCTTTCTTGCGTACGAGAAGACCAGTACGCTGGAAGAAATATGTTTCTGAATTCCTCATACGATTGGCAACTATTTGCCACCGAACGCATATGTTCAGCCGCGCTACCTTGCATCTGCCCACAAATGAATTCAAGTCTATATTGTAATGGCCATGATGTGGGCATCACTTTCTCGAATTGAGACATAAAGGATTTCGGGTGCAGAGAATTATTGCTTTCTTTATAAACTTGAAAGTTTTGTACAGAAAGAAAGTGCTTTAAGTCAAAAGACTCATACGTTCGCTGTTCCCTTCGGAATATTTCTCTGTCACGAACTTGTGTGTGGCGCGGATTGAGATCGTTTGATATACACCTCCCGGAATCAGCTGTTTCCTGAAGGCGTGTATCAGAGCGTCGGAGTCAACAACAATTGTCTTCCTGCTGAAATTCTGGGCACGGGAGTGACACTGGTTCACTGTGTGGAGTACTTTCCTGCCTCACAAGTGACCTTTGTGTTGGAGACTGATTAATTTCTACCCTTTGCGACTCGTAACAGTTCGGATTTCTGTTGCACATTTTGCAAGACACGTTCGTCATTTCTTGCTCTGGCAGTTTCAGAGGAATTTGACGAGAGATGTCGTACTTCTTCCCGAGTGCTTTTAATATGCTGCTCTAACTCGTTCTGTTTCTTTGTGATCTAAATCTGCTCATTTTTAATAGCTGGGATAACAGATTGGTTATTCTTAATTTCTTCTATCTCTTTTTCAGTATTTGCAATTTTTTTTAGTGTATCGCGGACAATATTCTTTCCTCTCAACGTATTACTACTTTCTTAACTTCACCTACCGGGATACATGACTTTGCGGCTACACGTTTTCCTGATTCCGCAATTTTCTTTGCCCTACTCGCCTCATAACGAGCCAGTCTAGCATCCCTTTTTGCTTCTAAAGAAGTCTGTTACGCTTCCGTTGCAGTTTTATGTACTTTAACTACTTCTTCTTTCACCTGTCCTATATCTGCACTAACTTTTTGAAGACGCCCTAGCAGTAGTTCAGTCTGTTGCTGACTATCACGCTACCTATTTTTTTTTTCTAATTCCTGCAAGAATCTCATTAGATTGACATTTTGAATATTGTCATATCTTCTTCCTGGTGTTGACGCTCTAGAAGGACCGGTACTGTGAACCTTGGGCGCGGAGTATGACGCTCCATCGTCACTGTGTGCGTACATTTTATGAGGATTACTGGTTGAGTGTCGTGATATCTCTTTCTCACCATCACTCTCGCTTGATTCTGTATATGAACCCCTGCGAGATGAAATATCCCTCTTCTCCTTAAACGATTCCCTCGAAACATCTCGACTATGTAGAGCTGAACGACGTTTTGACGTTTGCGTCTCTACCAAATCCTGCTCTTTGTCACTCATATTGAAATATTGTACTAAATTACTCTTGTTAATAAGTAACCGAGCCCTGCTCCTTGTTAACATCAATATTACTCTGAACCACTACATATAAAATCACTTTCCCTCGCCATACAATGATATCCCGATTTACAAATGACAAATACATATAAAATTTGCAAAAATATACTGACACACTATCCCTATGATATGAACAACTATTGTTTTACCAAATATTTTTAAATACCCCTACAAAATATTCACAAATAGTCAACGCTGTTAAACAACGCAGTTAACAATGCAGAGTGGTGCAGAAACCACAGACACTTTGAATGCTGAAAGACAATGGTTATTAAGCGTTATGCACATATACTAACTACAAATCGTATCACTAATGGACCTGATTGCAACAGAAATTAATCTGCCTACATCCCAGAAGCATCCACTGCCCGAAAGATACTATGGCAGGGTCGCCAAATGAAATGTTGTTGCTCTTTTCAAAATTTATTATTTTGAATGGCAACTTAATGTTGTCCGTCATTGGACCTCTATTACCTTTTCTGCCAACTTTGCAGATAGCGCATTAATATGCAAATGAATAAATTGTATTTAAATTAACCATCATCAATAAACAATCAAGTTATCCAAGGGTCGCCACTATTTTATTATTATTTAAAAAAATAGAAAAAAAATATTAAAAATATGAATCTGACAATTTACTGTGGCTAACTGAAAGTAGTGGCGACCAATAGTCTAATCTCACTTATTTATTTATTTTGTGAAAGTGCATGTTTGCATACACTGTTGTTGGAAGCACATTAATCCCCTGACCTACCTAACATAGACGAGAGATAACCCCTCCAAAATATATGAAAGGTGCTTGAAATCAGGTACACGATGTTCATAAATAGTTACTGTATTTAACAAAAAATGTGTGTGCCAATTTATCAAAAACACGACATGCTTAAAAAAAGTGACAATTCCTTTTTTTTTTTTTTTTTTAATAATCATACAAAAATAATGACTTGAAATAGCACAAACAAAATTATCTAATGATCTGAATACTTTTTACAGAATAAAGGACAAAATCTTAACACCAAAAAAAAAAGGTACAAGTTCGACTGGCTATAGTCATTAATTTGGTGTTTTAACCTATCAAAAATGTATTTAAAAAAGTCAGTAGAAGGTTAAGTTCTGAAACAGACATGCTCGATTGAAAATCGACTATGACGACCACGCAAACTCACACCTAAGTCCCACCTATCAACCACCATTTAATAATCCTTTTCACTGTTTATGCGTTGGCGCTACTTTACCATATACAGTTGAACAGCGTCACCGATGTCGATGGGCCGCTGATGGAAGAGCAGGCTGATGAATGCGATCACGGGTGGGAAATTATCTACCCGATCGGCGCGGCAATTACTAAAGCATTCGAGCTACGAAAAAATACAGCATTTTTCCAACTCAGTGGTGTATGCTGTTATTCAAGAACAGTAAATTATCCTGATTACGCGTGAGTTTCTTCTAAAAGAATACCCACTTCAGAATATTTACAAGTTTCTCAGTATAACTGTGAATGCGAACAGCAATCACACAGACGCCATCTAACACTGTGCAATGGGCACAAAAACTCTAAGTCCACCAATTCACAAGGTGCGAAAACTTCGGAGTCCTTGCCGCCACTCCTCACTGCTACCTAGAGGTCCGAACCGTCCGGTGTCCTCCACGCTTCTCTCCTTTTCTCTCACTCATCCCACGCTCTCCTCAAGAAAAAACTCTCTTTGGCTGCCAGACTCCACCCACATGTGACGTCAAGCCAGTAGGAGAGAGGACCTAATTGTCTCGCCAATCAAATCAATTTGCTATTGTTAGCTCTACTAAGCTCCTCCCCCTCGAAAACTTTCCCAGGCCTGAGACTCACGCATGCCACAGTTCCCAGAAACAGCGTGAAATTTTGTGTTTCACGATAGGCATCTCCAGACGGCTAAATTGTTTTATTATCACATGGGCGCCCTCTCCCGTTGTGAGAGCCCTCAGCAATGTACACCTCGCCAACATGGCGCCGGCGAAAGTCGTAACGACTGCGAGGGTCCAGGCAGCGTACACAATTCTGCCGGCCCCGCTTTCCCTTCGACTCCCTGGAGCGAGTGAGCGAGCCCGGGGCGGCCCTCTCTCCCCAACCCCCGGGGTTGGGTCGACATTCTGTCCCATATCTTTATACACCGCTGGCCTCGAAACAAGGGCAGCATTCTCTCCCACGTTTTTCGCTGGTGGTGGCAATCGCCTAAAAACAATTACACAGGTGGCTTATTCACAATGTACCAAAATCATGCAATGATCATTTCTACCATCTGGCATTAAGAATTTGGAGAAATTAGAATACAAAGAACCCAACATCCAATTAAATCGACAGACTAATTTAAATTGGAAAATATGAATATAAATAGTGTTACTACCTCTCAACCTAAGACTAACATCTCCAGAGACAAGAGGATGGCCCTCAATAAATTACGAGAAGACGATAGCATAGTGGTGTTACCGGCAGACAAAGAGAACTCCATAGTCATACTACAGAAAACTGACTATGACCTGAAGATCCACCGACTTTTGGAGGATGAAGCTTACGAACCACTGGAGCAAGATCCAACTTACAGAGTTGCTAGGAAAACCAAGACCCTGCTGAAGGAAACTGGATGGCCTGAGAAGGTTATCAAACAACTGTAAGCAAAGGCACCAGTTCCACCCAGACTCTATGGCCTACCGAAAAATCCACTAACAGGGGGTACCACTACGACCCATTGTGAGCAATATTGGAGTAGCCACCTAACCAACTGCAACACATCTTAAGAAAATGTTAGCGCCATATGTGGGGAAATGTTCTCACCAAATCTGAAACCGATCATACTTTGTGGAACGGCTCACAAACCTACGTTTTGAGGAAGCTGATTTAATGGGCAATTTGACATATTATCACTGTTTACCAGAGTGCAACTTAAAGACACGCTTGATTCAATCAGCGAGAAGTTTGATGGACCTGTGCTGGATCTATTTAAACATATCTTGACATCGACCTACTTTCTATGTGGGAGTCATTTCTATGGGCAGACTGAAGGTGTGGCGATGGGTAGCCCCTTGTCACCAGTAGTGGCCAACCAATTTATGGAGAGGTTTTAGAATGAGGCTCTTATGACTGCCACTCACCAACCAAACTGTTTCTTTAGATACATCGATGACACATCCAGCCAGCCACCAGAGAAGAGACAGGCGGAAGAAAATAATCAACAACAAGACCGACTGCAGCACCTGGACGCCGTCTTCGAGGACAAAGAAGAGGACCAGAGATTCCGGCTGAAGCAGTGGAAGAAACAATACTTCCACAAGAGGAAGAGGACGTAAAAACCACCAGCAGATCCGGCCCAGGTTTCCATGGTTTCCTGTTGGCTGTAAGGTGAATACCGCAGCTGTCCCCATGCCCATGGAATATTCCCAGTTGGGACAAATCATATCCCCCCAATAGCAGACAAATAAACAGAGCCACAACAGTATAACTAAAACTCTCTGGATGAATAGAGCAAGCAAGACAGTCTCGAACAGCCCGCCCACCCCTTCCGGGGTGGGAATGAAAAGAAAAATTAAAAAAAGAAAAGAAAAACCAGACAACAAGTCTCAGGCAACACCTGAAGAAGACACCGAGTAACGGTCGTCGAAATATCGGGTTTTGGAAGACGCTGATATCCAGCAGAAGCCACGTTTCAACAAGATGTCACGTCACTGAATACTTGCGAGTACAGCTAGTGATGTATAATGGAATATAGTTTGATGCAAGCTTTTCGGGAAGTGATTTCTTCTTATTTCTCTATATTTTAATAAATTTCTTACCTGACGATAAAAGTATGCATATATATCGCATGGTTGTACCAGTAGCGTACATTTGGGGGAATTACTTTCACACTGCATGTTGGCAATCCGTCTTCATCTTGGAACATGTCGTCATATGAAACTTCCTGGCAGATTAAAATTGTGAAAAGTTTCATTCTGAAAACATCCCTAAGGCTGTGGCTAAGCCATGTCTCCACCATATCCTTTCTTCCAGGAGTGCTAGTCTTGCAAGTTTTGCAGGAGACCTTCTGTGAAGTTTGGAAAGTAGGAAGTGAGGTACTGGCAGAACTATAGTTGTGAGGCGGGATCGTGAGTCGTGTCGGGATAGCTCAGTCGGTAGAGCGCTTGCCCGCAAAAGGCAAAGGTCCCAGGTTCGGTCCCGATTTCGGCACACAATCTTAATCTGCCAGGAAGTTTCATATCAGCGCACACTCCGCTGCAGAGTGATAGGTTTCATTCCAAATCGTCATATATTTGTGGATTTGTTTGTCCTCCACACGAGTCAATCAACAGAAGCCATTTATTCTCTTGCACGTAGGGCTTCATCACATCAGTTAAATATTTTTTGTACACATCTGTTGTCAGTTTACAGGATTTTGAAGAAGTGATGATAACATTTGTAGCCGGCCGCGGTGGCCGAGGGGACTGAGGCGCTTCAGTCACGGTCTGCACGGCCACTACGGTCGGGGGTTCGAATGCCCCCTCGGGCATGGATATTTGTGCCGTCCTTAGTTGTAGGTAGTTCATAAGTAGTTTGTAAGTTTAGGGACTGATGACCCCGTAGTTAAGTCCCTTAAGCTTAACAAACATTTGAACATTTGAACATAACATCTGTATATTTTGCCGTGCACTCATCTACTGATTTTTGAACCCTCGGTCCAAAATAGCCAGTAAAAAATAACATATATGATGTTTTGGTTAGTTGTGAAGTCAATAGTGTACGCATTGCCAAGGAGCAAAAAGATATTTGCCACCAGGCGGAAACGAACCCGCGAACCTTCCAATACAAATCCGATCTCTTGTCGCTTTTTTCTAGTAGATCTATACATTGCGATCGTTGGTTCAGTTCGTTTATGTTCGTTGAATACTCGGCTCAGCTTTTTTATTACAGAGAGCGGACGCGCTGAGCCACGGCGCCTGCCTATCGCTCAGCCAAACACCGCTTTCCAAACATACTCTCTCAATTTGCATCGATACTTCTCCAGAGAGAATGAGAGTAAGTGGGAGAGAGGGGAGAGGGAGAGAGAAAGAAAGGAATCAAACGGGAAATGTATCATATTTATAAATTCTTGTTAGAAACCTCTAACTCTTTTAAAATATATTGATTGGAAAGTGCTATGAACTAATTCTTTGAGGTTGTTGTTAACGTTTTAGGACTGATGCTAGTAACTGCGACAAAAGTAAATTAAAATAGTAGCTATTAAGATCCAGAAATTAAGTTGACTGCATGACGCCCGAGACTGCTATGGTAAATGACAATTGTAGAGGGTTATTTTAGCTTAAAAAGTCCTGCAAAATATCCAAATGTATGTTTCATTTAAATGTAACTGTGTACGCTTCTCACGTAAAACGGATGTTATGACTAGTGCCTTATAAAACGTTTGCGCCGTTGTCATCCAGCAAACAGAATCTTTCATGGTTTGCACTGTATCTCTGGCAATAGGAAGTACAGTACTGCACCAAACATGTCAGTTAATGTTAATTTTTCTTCGTAAAACAATTTGAAATTTAAAGAATAAAAGGCGTTTATTAGGTAACATTGGAGTTTCCAATATACTTCTGTGGACAGTAGCAGAGTGTATTTTGGAGAAACGGGGTAGGTTACAGTAGCAAAGCTAACTGAGCGTGAACGCAGCTGGAGAATAAAATTTGCTGTTAACAATGTGAGACTCCACTTTTTTTAGTAGAGGCTCAGGGAAGCTTACAAACTCGAAGTAAACACTTTAAACCCATACATGGACAACGAGAAATATTAATTTACACGAGTTCTAGAACCGTCAGTGGTAAGATAGTGAAGGATGACCGTTCGGTTCCTGGCCCTCCATCCACATTTAGGTCTCCTTTAAGGCTCATATCGGAATGCTTCTCATGACATACTTTGTTATACGCGCACGCGAGACACTGCCTTTCTTAACCTCTACTTTACTTTATCTACATCTACATAGGTACTCTGCAAATCACATTTAAGTGCCTGGCAGAAGGTTCATTAACCACTTTCATAACCTTTCTCTACCGTTCCATTCTCTAACGGCGCGCGGGAAGAAAGAACACCTAAGTCGTTCCGTTTTCGATCTGAGTTCTCTTATTTTATTAGGATGGTCATGTTTCCCTATGTAAGTGGGTGCTAGCAAAATATTTTCACATTCAGAAGTAAAAGTCAGTGATTGAATTTTCGTAAATAGATCTAGCCGCAACGAATAACGTCTTTCTTTTATGATTTCCACCTCAAATCGTGAATCATTTCCGAGACGCTTTCGCCCCGGTAACGTTATAAAACAAAACGAACTGCCTTTCTCTGAACCTTCTCAATGTCTTCCGTCAGTCACACCCGGTAAGGATCCAACACTGGGCAACAGTACTCCAGGAGAGGACGCAAAAGTGTGATGTAGGCAGTCTCTTTGGTGGAGCTGTTGCAACTTCGAAGCGTTCTGCCAATGAAACGTAACCTTTGGTTCGCCTTCCCCACAATATTTTCTATGTGTTCTCTCCAGTCTACGTTGTTCGTAATTGTAACTCCTAGGTATTTGGTAGAATTTACGACCTTAATGTTTGACTGATTTATCGTATAATTGAAGTTCAGCGGATTTCTTTTACTGGTAATGTGTATCACTTAAGATTCAATAAGTAATTACCACAACAACCCAAAAAAATTGTAATGATTGTGTCTTTCATGCATTGCATTGTCATGCGAAGAGGCATTTGTATTATAATTTTTATCCATTTTAGTTGTTCTTTTATTGAGGTTCGCAGATTTCCTTTATTAGACTCCGTCAGAGGTTCCATTCCTTCCTCGGATATCGTTGTGTGTGTTTTGTCGTTAGCGTAAGGTAGTTTAAGTAGTTTGTAAGTCTAGGGACCGATGACTACTGCAGTTTGGTCCCATAGCTTTACAAACATTTGATCCTTTTGTTTGAATTTGCTTTATGTACATTCTGTGTAGAACTATTGTAATTTCTCAAGAAGCTTTGATTTGAGGCTCATATATTCGTGGTAACATAATTTGTGCCTCTTGAACTCTTCCCATCATGAACTTTTCATAGCACATTCTTACGACTTGAATACTTCAATATAGCGTGTATTTCTTCAGTACCGTTTCAGTTCGATCTGTTCTCAAATCTGTAGTTTAGTGCCACTACACACTTACACAAACTATTTCACAATTATTCTGCATCATATAATGTTATAGAAACCTGTGGCTGCCTCTAGATAACAACAACAATAATAATTTGTATATTTTGCACCAGGATTGCAGAGAGAACCGTTCCCCAAAAGTACGTAACAAGATACCCTGTTGTACAACAAGGGTTGCTTATTCACAAAGAGCAAATGTATCTTAGACTCCCTCTTAACAATTTCCTCCAAAAGTCACAAAAATACATGTAGCAGCATCAGCAGCATTAGTTAAAATAAAAAAATAAAAAAAGGAAAAAGTTAGAGCAACAGTAAATTATTAAATGGCTAATGGAAGGTCCACCAATACTTACAATGAAAGCTAGAAACTCGTTTAAACGAATAGCTATAACGCGAGCTTGCATGATTACCTGACATTATCTCCAAAGAAAAAAAAAGGATAGTTTCAAACTGAACAAAGAATGGTTTTACAATATTATCTTTCTGACCTAAAAGTCTTTAAAGAGAGAAAGAGCGCGGCGTTGTAGCTTGTGTGTTGTATACTGATAATATATGTCGACCGTGTACTGACAGAACAGTCTTTTGTAACCTAGAAATCTTAGGGTGAGGTTTCAGTTTGTTGGTGAGGAAATTTAATTTTTGTTTACGTTGTGATTCAATAATTAAGAAAATTACGATTAAAGAGGATGAAAGGGTACCCAGTTTTCAGGTGTGGGAAAGTGAACAAAGGGCGGATAAATAGACAGAATTTTGTGTGAAAAATGTTGCTAAGGGACGGTTATTAAATCATAATTTGGTAATGAAAGAGAAGCAGAGAGAGAGAGAGAGAGAGAGAGAGAGAGAGAGAGAAGCGTGGAAAGTATGTTTGCAGTGTTGTTAGCAAAAATATAAGAAGTGAATGACGGGCAGAAAGGAATGAAAACAGAGCAGAAATAACTAGGAGAAAGGCTGAAAAGTCGAATAAAAGGTGTTACTAAAGACGTAAAGAACTCAATGGGTGAAGAAATCAGAAATTTGCTGAGAACTTTGCGCCAAGACTGCAGTATTAGAAAGGTGAAATAGATAGTAGGCTATATGACAGAATTTCTGAAATAAAATCAGACATAGGCAAAGACTTTGACAAGTTTAAAGATGATGTTCAGGAAACATTGAAACAGACTGAATTTGAGTTAGAAGAAAGAAAAAGTATTACCTATCGCTAAGGCTATGTCTTCACATGGTGACTAAAGTCCTGGGATACATCCTCATATCGTGACGGATCACGTCTTGCTCATGCAGGGCTATTGAGCCTGTTTATTTTATAGCCGTCCATAATTGCCAAGTGTTGCCGGTGCAACTCTACAGTCCATTAATGTTTCATGGGATTCATGTAGGGTCTGTGTGGATTAATCACTCCCTGGAATTGTACAGAATGTTCTCCAAACCAGTGCCGAACAATTGTGACTCGGTGACATGGCGCCTTATAATACATAGTAATTCAATCGTTGCTTGGGGGTATGCAGTCCATGAATGGCTCAAAATTATCTCCGAGTCTCCTAAAAAACCATTGGTTCATTTGTACCAGAGAAGCCAGTCCATTACGTGTGAGACTAGCTCACACTGTTATGGAGTCACCGTCAGCTTGTACAGCGCCTTGTTGACAACTTCGGTCCATATCTTTGTGGTCCTCTGCTCTTAACAACTTAAATCGGAACTCGTATGATCAATCCACGGCTTTACAGCCTTGTAGAGTTTATAAAAATGCTCACGAGCCCAAGAGAGTCACTGCAGATGCTGTCGTTCTGTTATTAGAGGCAATCGGCTCGGTCTTCTGCTACCATAGTCCATTAACTCCGAAATTCGGTACACTGTACAAACAGACACGTTTTTTTTTTTCACCTCACATTGATTTATGCCGTTATTTCACGCAGTGTTTGTTGTCTTTTAGCACTCAGAACTCTATGCAAACACCGTTCTCAACCTCGTAGTTTAGTTGCGTTTGTGGTTTTCCCACGGTCTATAGTCTACATTGAAACAATTCTTTGATCCATCATCCATGCGACTCTTCTATTAAAGATATCTGACAAGAAAGACACTGATTGATACTAGTGCACTACTTTTGGCGAAGAACCCTTCGACCGTTATCTGGCAGTTGGCTTTCCAGTTAACGAAGTTCCAAAAAAGTTCAAATATTTGTAGAGCTTATGGGACTTAACTACGGGGTCATCAGTCCCTAAACTTACAAACTACTTATGAACTAGTTTATATTAAGGACGGCACAAATATCCATGCCCGAGGGGGGATTCAAATCCCCGACCGTAGTGGCCGTGCAGACTGTGACTGGCGCGCCGCAGAACGCTCGGCCACCGCAGCCGGCTAACGGAATTTCTTCACTTCTTCTGCTGAAGGGATCAAAATATTATATCAAACATGTCACCAGCCTTTTTATGCGGTTTTTCTGTTCTTTTATCTTAGTTTTATTTGCCTGAAATCTTGTAACAGACTATTAATTCAGATCAACATGTCGTGTTATTATTCGTAATTTTCGGAGTAGATAGGTATTTTGTTACTGTTGTCTTTTCAGAGGCATTTCTCGTAATCTTTTTTTTTTTTTTTTTTTTTTTTTTTTTTTTTTTTTTTTTTTTTTTTGACCAGACTTTCCCTGCATTGTAGGCCTATTTTTATAAGCATTTTAAACATATTGTGCAAGCTAAGTTTCTTAATCATCTCCGAGGTTGTCTTATCATGCTAATATTTCTCGCTTTTTCTGTAGCCTTGTTTATTATCGAGCGCAACGTCACATTTCTTTCGTTGATACCTTTACCTACCTAAATCAAAACCACCTTCCTCTAACAGTTCCTAAATTCTCCTTCCCATTATTCTGCATCTTCTTCTTCTAGGAGATTTAACGACCTGACCTGCCTAACTGAAAACTAGACACTAATTAGCTGTAAACTGGTTAGTAACAAACAAATATTAGCGTAGTGTCATTTTTCTGTTGTTAAACTGATGAACGTTCCCTGATTGGGCGTGGTGCAGAGAGCTGGCGCGCCAGTGCCTGGGCTATCTGAGGCGTCGCTGGCGCCAGTTTTGTGTTGTGAGGGAGTGCCAGCCGTCTTATCTGCGCTTCACGGCCCGCTGCCCGCCGCTTCAAACACTTCAGCAAAATAACTCCATTGTTATTCGCATCACGCCACTGACAACTTTAATTAACCGTGCCACTACTGGCTGCGTGTTGCTGTATATAATAAACAACGCGACATACGGCCAGCGTTTTGCCGCTTTTTACTGTGGTCGTCTCACCCATTTTTCTCACACCTGAGCGTCCGTGTAGCCCGCTTTAAATATTCTTTCAGGACGGCTGTTCAAATATCTACTAGTTGGAACGACTATTAAAGATATCGTGTAAACAGCAAAATACCTGCAAATCGTTTAAAGAGAAAACTAAAATTGAATAATCATTGCTTAATACGAAAGAGAAGGGCGGATAATATGACTCATTTTTTGACGAGTTTGACGCCAGTACCAACGAATATCCTGGGCTTACAGCAAGCACGGCATGGTATATAGGAATAAACGATCCCATCAGTCAGCTCGAATGCTTTAAGGAAAGCGCATAAACCGACAACAATGCTGCTCAATGTTGTAATAGTGAAATTTCACTAGGGGTTTGCGATCTGCGCTCAGAAACGCAAGATTCAAATCATTTGACACATAGGTTCAATATCCCCGATGATTTTATTCCGTTTTCTCAATCCGTGCATCAAAACGCTAGAACTTGCGAGTAGTGACACAAGACAGGAAAACCGCGGCGGAGCGGCCGAGCGCATTGAGGCGCTGTGCTCCGATGCGCGAAGTTTTTCCCCGTCCGGGGTTCGAATGCCCCTCGGGCATGAATGTTTGTGCTGTCTTTAGTACAAGTTAGTTCATAAGTAGTTTGTAAGTTTAGGGACTGATGACCCCGCAGTTAAGTCCCATAAGCTTTACAAACATCTAAATTTAAGACGGGAAAATTGGAATCATATAAAATTTGATGTTTAAAGCTTTCCCGGAGTACAGATATTTCCATAAAATCTCGGGCTCTGCCGGATGTCTGTAACTTCTTGCCAAGATATTTCGGCGCAGTGTCTTCTGGCCATCTTCATGTGAATACTGCCGAAGTACTGGCGAAGACGCACTGAGCTGTGCTATTTATGCCCATTGAAGCCGACATTGCGCATGACATCGTTTAGATAGTTAGCCACACGTGGAACCTAACTGGTAAGGTGTTCCAAATAATGTTGAAAAATGGCAGGTCCGCTGGCAATGCCGAACGGGAAGTGATTGCACCAAAATAGCCCACATGGAATATCTATGATCAGGATCTGCTGCGATTACTCGTCCAGTGGCAGTTCAAATAAGTATCGCGCAAATAAATTTTGGTAAAAACGGCGGAGCCCGTAAGATGCGTCAGTCTGTCACCCACCAACGGTACAGGAAATTCATTGACGACTGTAAGGTGACCTTAAAATTGCCACAGATATGTACGGCGCTCTTCAGCTTCTAGACTAACATGATAGATGTTACCCAGTGACTATACGCACCTGCAGAAAGGACACATTTTTCTTGTAGGCTGGTGCTTTCTTCCTTAAAACGCCCTCGTAAAGCAAAATGGACTGAGTGGGTCATAAGAAAACGAGGGACTGCAGCTGGAAGGAGCTCTAAGTGTTCTTGCAATCCCGTCACTCCTGCTGTGGATTATGAGAACAGCATTCCGTATTTGCTTAGCAATGGGGCTGAGGAGGGTTTCCGAGGAGAGGTCGAGACAGTCTCCAATGACAAACCAAGAAGACCAAAAATGTCTAAACCTGAAATGTTACAGGCGCCAGCTGGGTAGACCACCAAAATGTGAGCGGTACAAGATAGGTTGGTGTAAGCGACTTGCGTCGTAAAACGCCATCAACTTACATATGGTGATTACTGGAATTACCTACGTTTTTAGTGTAGGGTGACAATGTTGGAGAGCCTAAGCGTTTGTATGTTGCACCATCCACGATAGAAACGGATGACTCTGTGTCAATTTGTAAGACCACGGGACTATCTGTGATCTCCAAGGTGAGGAGGAGTTGAGTTCCTGAGTGGCTAATTTTGTAAAATACTTGTCTGTCATCGTAATGCGAGACTACTGGGTCCTCTGTTGATCACTAGGCTGTGCATCCTCCGGAATTTTGTGTCAACCCAGTGTTTCTGTGAAGCCTGGCAAACAACGGCGACGAGTCATGCTCCTCGCCTGCCGTATGGGGCACTCCGACAGGACGATTGCTGTGTCCACAAACATTCCGGACACGATAGAAAACGTGCGAAAGATCTACGACACGGTTTGTGACAAAGGCCGGACGAGACTGAGGCACAGCCCCGTGAGACTGGCGAGCCTCGAAAACGGCCAAATCGAGGAGCGGCTGCTGTAGCCGGTGAGCCTGTTCGACGGCACTGATGATCGGCAGAGAGCTGTCGAGGGACGGGTCTTCAAAATATCAGCTCGAAGATCCTCGACAGGTGCGTGAAATACCACCATATTGCAAATCGACGAAGAAGCATAAGACTGCTTGCAGGCAACGTTGGCACAATTGAATTTTCAATCGTGAGAGAGACCCTGGAACATCGTAATCCATTCCCGATATGTCTGTTCTGTAGATTTTCGATAGGAAAGGAAGTCCTGGCGGGATGCGGTGACGTGTATTTGTGCATCAAAGTAGCCTGATAAGTAGTTCTTAATGAGTTCTTGAGGTGACTGTTCAGGGTGTAATTGCTGAATTAAACGATGCACCTCTGGGGCCACTGTTGCTAAAAAGAAAGCCCGACGTCTGTTTTCCTCGTGGACTCTATGGCCAAGAAATGTTGTTTCACTCGTCCTACATAATTTGGTCATGGTTCTAAAGCCTTATTAAAAGCTAGAACCCCTGGCGGCACCATGATGGAACTGTTCAATTTTACGGTGATGGAAACTATCTAAGAGCTCCGTCTTCCAACGCTGGCTAAAGCAGGTGGTGCTGCTTGTTTATGTAAGGCCGCGCGGGAGTAGCCGAGCGGTCTGGAGCGCCATGTTACGGCCTCCCGCGTCGGAGGTTCGAATACTCCGTCGGGCATGGATGTGTGTGTTGTCCTTAGGTTAGTTTAACTTTGTTTAAATAGTTTGTAAGACTACGGACTGATGAACAACGCAGTTTGGTTCCATAGCGTTACAAACATTTGCACATTTGTTTTTGTCAGGGACTGGATAAATTCCTTTAATGTAGACATTATGAGCGAAACTGAAATTTTTATCCTCTTCGCCAGTAACTGTTCCGTCCTTGCGCTCTGCAGGTTAGAGATTAGATTAGGTTAATACTTGTTCCATATATCATATAAAAGACATTTCGTAATAATGTGGAATGTGTCAGTCTAGTAAATGTTGTTTACACTTGACAATCAATATTTTAAGGATTTTTTAATTACATTTTTTGGTTGTTTTTATTTTTTAAATTTTTTTTAAAAGTTTTATCTAAAAATTCATCTACATTGTAGGAGTTGCCATTCAGAAACTCCTTTAATATCTTTTTAAATACTAGTTGGCTATCTGTCAGACTTTTCATGCTACTTGGTAAGTGACCGAAGGCTTTTGTGGCAGCATAATTCACCCGTTTCTGAGCCAAAGTTAGATTTAACCTTGAATAGTGAATATCATCCTTTCTCCTAGTGTTGTAGCTATGCACACTGCTATTACTTTGGAATTGGGTCGGATTGTTGATAACAAATTTCATATATATATATATATATATATATATATATATATATATATATATATATATATTATGGTCTTCAGTCCGGAGACTGGTTTGATGCAGCTCTCCACCCTACTCTATCCTGAGCAAGCCTTTTCATCTCCTCATAAGAACGGCAACCCACATCCACTTGAATCTGCTTACTATACGTGTCTCTTGGTCTCCCTCTGCGATTTTTACCCCACACACTTCCCTCCAATGCTAAATTTACGATTCCCCGATGTCTAAGAATGTGTCCTACCAAGCGATCCCTTCTTTTAGTCAGGGTATGCCAAAAATTCCTTTTCTCACCAATTCTGTTCAGTACCTCTTCATTAGTTATGCGATCTACCCACCTAATCTTCAGCATTCTTCTGTAGCACCACATTTCAAAAGCCTCTATTCTCTTCCTGTCCGCACTGCTTATCGTCCATGTTTCACTCCCATACAAGGCAACACTCCACACAAATGCCTTCAGAAAAGACTTCCTTCCACTTAAATTAATATTCGATGTTAGCAAATTTCTCTTTTTCAAAAATGCTTTTCTTCCCATTGCCATTCTGCATTTTATATCCTCTGTACTGCGACCATCACATGTTATTTTACTACCCAAGTAACAAAACTCATCTACCACCTTCATTGCTTCGTTACCTAATCTAATTCCCTCAGCCTCGCCTGATTTTCTAAGACCGCATTCCATTATTTTTGTTTTGCTCTTGTTAATGTTCATTTTATACGCTCTCTTCAACACACTGTCCATTCCATTCAACTGCTCTTCCAGGTCCTTTGCTGTCTCTGATAGAATTACAATGTCATCAGCAAAACGCAATGTTTTTATTTCTTCCCCCTGAACTTTAATCCCTATTCCAAATTTTTCCTTGCTTTCCTTCACCGTTTGCTCGATGTACAAATTGAATAACATCGGAGAAAGGCTACAACCCTGTCTTACTCCCTTCCCAACTGATGCTTCCCTTTCATGCCCTTCGAGTCTAATAACTGCGGTCTGGCTTTTCTACAAGTTGTAAATAACTCTCCTTTCCCTATATTTTACCCCTGCTGACTTCAGAATTTGAAAGAGTGTATTCCAGTCAACATTGTCAAAAGCTTTCTCCAAATCTACAAAAGCTAAAAATGTAGGTTTGCCTTTCCTTAATCTATCTTCTAAGATAAGACGTAAAGTGAGTATTGCCTCCCGGGTTCCTACGTTCCTCCTGAATCCAAACTGATCTTCCCCGAGGTCAGCTTCTACCAGCTTTTCCATTCTCCTGCAGATAATTCGTGTTAAAATTTTGCAACCATGACTTATCAAACTGATGGTTCTGTAATTTTCACACCTGTCTGCGCCTGATTTCTTTGGAATGGGGATTATTACATTTTTCTTAAAGTCTGAGGGCATTTCGCCTGTATCATACATCCTACACAACAGTTCAAATAGTTTTGTCATGGCTGGCTCTCCCAGAGACTTTAGTAGCTCTGAGGGTATGTCATCTACTCCTGGGGCCTTGTTCCGACCTAGGTCTTTCAAGGCTCTGTCAAATTCCTCTCTCAGTATAGTTTCTCCTATTTCATCTTCATCTACTTCCTCTTCCCTTCCTACAACATCATCTTTAAGTTCATTTCCTTTGTAGAGCTGCTCTATGTACTCTTTCCACCTTTCAGCTTTCCCTTCTTTGCTGAGAACTGGTTTCCCATCCGAGTTTTTGATATTCGTAGAGCTGCCCTTCCTGTCCCCAAACGTCTCCTTTATTTTCCTATAGGCGGTATCTACTTTTCCCCTTCTTATACATTCTTCTACGGATTTGCATTTGGCTTCTAGCCACTCCTGCTTAGCCATTTTGCACTTCCTGTCGATCTCATTTTTTAGTCGTCTATACTCCATTTTGCCTGTTTCATTTACTGCATTTTTATATCTTCTCCTTTCATCTATTAAATTTAGTATTTCCTGTGATATCCAAGGATTTTTTGTTGGTCTTGCCTTCCTACCTATTTTGTCCTCTGCTGCATTCACTATTTCGTCTCTCAATGCTACCCATTCCTCTTCTACTGTTTTATTTCCCCCTGTTTCTGTCAATTGTTGCCTAAATCTCCCTCTGAAATTCTCCAGAACTTCACTTTCCTTCAATTTATCCAAGTCCCATCTCCTTATTTTCCTACCTTTCTGCAGTTTTTTCAGTTTCACCCTACAGTTCATGACTAATAAGTTATGGTCAGAGTCTATATCTGCCCCTGGGTATGTCTTGCAGTTTAGGACCTGGTTCCGGAATCTATGTCTTACCATTATAAAATCTATCTGATACCTTCCTGTGTCTCCTGGTCTCTTCCACGTATAAAACCTTCTTTTGTGATTCTTAAACCACGTGTTTGTTACGATTAAATCATGTTCCGTGCAAAATTCTACCAGGCGACTTCCTCTTTCATTCCTCCTGCCCAGTCCATATTCACCTACTATTTTTCCTTCTCTTCCTTTTCCTACTACCGAATTCCAGTCTCCCATAACAATTAAGTTTTCCTCTCCCTTAACTTTCTGAATAATTTCCTCTAGCTCCTCATATATTTCTTCGATCTCCTCATCATCGGCAGAGCTAGTTGGCATATAAACCTGTACTACTGTTGTCGGTGTTGGCTTCGTATCTATCTTGACAATGATAACGCGATCACTGTGCTGCTCATAGTAGTTTACCCGCATTCCTATTTTCTTATTCATTATCAGTCCTACTCCTGTGATACCCCCAACTGATTTTGTATTTATAATCCTGTACTCACCTGACCAGAAATCCTGTTCATCCTGCCACCGAACTTCACTAATCCCCACTATATCTAACTTCAACCTATCCATTTCCCGTTTTAAATTTTCTAATTTTCCTACTCGATTAAGGGATCTAACATTCCACGCTCCGACCCGTAGAATGCCAGTATTGTCTTTCCTGATGATCACATCCTCCTGAGTAGTCCCCGCCCGGAGATATATATATATATATATATATATATATATATATATATATATATATGCTACAATGAGGGTCCCTAGATCCCTAAATAAATGTCTGCAGGATGATCTTGGGTGGGCTCCAGGAATTATACTGATTACACGCTTTTGTGCAATGAATACTTTTTTACTCAATGTTGAATTACCCCAGAATATGACCATATGAAAGCAATGAATGAAAATAGGCGTAGTAAGGTAATTTACTGAGATGTATATCACCAAATTTTGCAATGACTCTGGTAGCATAAGTAGCTGAACTCAAACGTTTCAGGAGATCTTCAATATTTTTCTTTCAATTCAGTCCCTCGTCAATGCAAACACCTAAAAATTTTGAATATTCTACCTTAGCTACAGATTTATGTTCAAAGTCTAAATTTATTAATGGTGTCGTGCCATTTACTGTATGAAACTGTATACACTGGGTTTTATTGAATTTTATTTATTTTATTTGTAGAGAACCACTTAATAACTTTCTGAAAGATATCATTCACAATTTCATCAGTTAATTCCTGTTTGTCAGGTGTGATAGCTATGCTTGTATCATCAGCAAAGAGTACTAGCTTAGCATATTCGTGAATGTAGAATGGCAAGTCATTAATATATATTAAGAACAGCAAAGGACCCAAGACCGAACCTTGTGGGACCCCATTTCTGATAACTACCCAGTTAGAGGAATTATTTCATCTATATCATGTGAACTCCTTATTTCAACTTGTTGTACATTTCCGGTAAAGTATGATTTAAACCATTCGTGCACTGTCCCACTCATACCCAATACTTAAGCCTATATAGAAGAATCCCATGATTTACACAATCAAAAGCCTTTCAGAGATCACAAAATATCCCAGCTGGTGATGTCCGGTTATTCAAAGCATTTAATATTTCATCAGTGAAGGTATATATAGCATTTTCAGTTGAAAAGCTTTTTTGAAAACCAAACTGACATTTTGTTAGAACTTTATTCTTACTAATATGTGAAGCAACTCGAGAATACATAACTTTTTTCAAACCTTTTTGATAAGGCTGTCAGAAGTGCGATGGGGCGGTAGTTGTTGACATCGGACGTATCCCCTTTTTTATGCAAAGGTTTAACGATAGCATATTTCAGTTTATCCAAGAAAATACCCTTCTTTAAAGAGCTATTACAAATATGACTGAGAATCCTACTTATCTCCTGGGAACAAGTTTTTAATAGCCTGCTGGAAATGCCATCAATTCCATATGACTGTTTATTCTTGACAGAGTTTATTACTTTCCTAATTTCTGAAGGAGAAGTGGGTGGAATTTCGATTGTATCAAACTGTGTGAGTATTGCCACTTCAATTAATTGCCTTGCTCCTTCTAATGAACATTTAGATCCTATTTTCTCTACAACATTTTAAAAGAACTCATTAAAAATGTTTTCAACTTCTGACATTTTGTTAAAAAAGTTTTCATTTGTTTTCATAGTAATACCCTCTTCCTCTGCTCTTGGTTGACCTATCTCCTTTTTAATAATATTACAAATTGTTTTAATTCTATTATCACAGGAGCTAATCGCACACATGATAAAGATGCTTCTTGATTTTTAATAACTTTTCTTAATGTATAACAGTAGTTTTTTTATAATATTTTATTGTTTCTGGGTTATTACTCTTTCTTGCGGACAGATGTAGATGCATTTTTCGGTTACAAGATATTTTTATTCCTTTAGTAAGCCACGGTTTTTTGCATGGTTTCTTACAATTAAATTTTACTAATTTCTTGGCGAAACAGTTATCAAATACCCTTACAAATTTATCGTGAAATAAGTTATATTTTAAAGTAATAACATGTTCCTTATAAACCTTATCCCAGTCTAACAGGCTGTAGACTTTCTTTAAAATTTCTAGTTGTTAAGTCATTAATCGAGCGCACAATTCTGGAGGACTGTTTCGAATTACTGAACGGAGCTATGTCATATACTGTTACTAGCTGTGCACCATGATCAGAAAGACCATTCTCAATGGGACAAGCATTTATGTTGTTAAACTTATCTTGGTCTATAAAAAAGTTATCTATCATGAACTGCTGTTCTTTACTACCAGAGTAGGAAAATCAATAACGGATGTCAGATTGAATGAGCCAAGTAAGACTTCCAGATCTTTCTTCCTATCATACTGTTTCAGTGAATCTACATTGAAATCACCACAAATATTTTGATTCCCCCTATCTGACAGATAGCACAACAAGGCATCAAAGTTTTCCAGAAATAACTGAAAGTTTCCTGAAGGGGACCTGTATACTGTTGCAATTATAATGTAATCATCATTGAGTTTAAGCTGGCAGGCACATGGTTCAATATGCTACTCTACACAAAACTTTTTTGTTTCTAAATTTTTGACACTGTGATTGCTTTTGACATATATGGCCACTCCTTCTCTTATCTTATTATCTCTACTTACATTTTAAGCTAATTTATATCCACTGACATTCACATTCTCCATACCAGTGACAATGTGATGCTCAGATAGGCATAGTATATCTATTACATTATAAGTTTCTATATCATCTAAACAAACCAAAAACTCATTTATTTTATTCTTTAGTCCCCCAATATTCTGGTCAAAGGTAGTAAGATTATTTTTTACTTTACTTTTCTGAGAAACATTTGATTTTTCAACATTTTTAGCACCTGCCTGCCTGAGCTTCTCACTGGACACTGATCTTAGCCTAAAAAACAAGTACTTCTATGAATTGCAGTGTTCCCCCTTAAGGATGTTTCTATCAACCCAGCTAGTTTCCCTTCCATTTCCTATTTAGATGCAGGCCATGCCTAGTGAAATCCCACCTATCAATAGCATCAACAGGAACCAAACCTATGTCCGATAGAGTAGCCGCCCTAAGCAGTTGATCAATCTCCATATTGACCCTCCTGACAGAGCGGTTCAATTGGGGTCGAACATACCGCATGAAAGCAGGCAACAGTCCAACATTTGTCTGGATCGTTGCAGAAGCTATTTTAACGAGGTCACACTCAATACTGTAGCCTTGATCCCTATCAATGCTGTTTCCCACCCCACCCACTATCACAACATGATCCTCTTTTGTGAAACCCTTACACAAGGAACCTATATCCTCTACCACCTTGCTAAGACCTGCAATGGGCTTGAAAAAGTTTGTGACCTGGTACCTGTAACCTAGTTTTCCATGGCTACTTCCTAACAACAGAACTTTCTTCCTACTATCTACTTTTTTTGAATCCGTTGTTTTCCTAGTGAAAGTCTGTTGTTTCCTAACTGCACCTACTTCCAAAGGAGCCTCTTCCTTACTTAACTGTGGTAGCAAGGCAAATCTGTTGGTTGTGCCAATTGTGAATCTGTCAGGAACTATACTCTCTCTGTGGCCCCCGTTTCCTGCTACCACATCCCACCCCTGATCACCCTTCTCCCCCCTTTACCTCGTAAGTTCCTCTTTAGCAGTATCCAGTTCAGCCTGAATGGCTCTAATCTTCCATTCCTGTTCAAATATTTTTCTGTCTTTTGAACACACTTTGCAAAACAAAGGAAAAGACTCGTTTGCTTCCCTCTTTCCCACACCGCTACATCCCCCCAATGAAACTACCTGTCACAACAGCTGCATTGAAATCCAAAACGAACAAACCTCCTGCAGCTCAACCACATTGCATTCATGATTGTTACTTATTTTATATCGACAATATATATTAACTACAGATGCAAAGGATTACTAGATTTGTTTAGGACACTAAATACGTGTAAGCGGTTAGTAAATACACTTAAAATTGCGGTATAACGCTAAATCTGCACACTCGCGAATTTGGCCTATGAATATACACAAAATAACTTACCGCGATTACTTAGACAATGCGCGAAAAAGAAAAGAACCTTTAATGGTGAGCTTGTAGAGCACACTAATAAATGTATTCAATTAGTTAACTGTGTTAAATGCACACGCTAAATATGCACACTCGGAATTTAGGCCTAACAAGAACGTATGTAAACAAACCGAACTTTTAGTGATTACTGGATCAATACGTGAATAAAAGAAATAACTTTAATGGTAAGCTTTAAGAGCACACTAATAAATGTTTCTAGCTACTTATAGTGTTAAACTACGTTTTATTTCTACATAAATTACTTATCTTTTCCGATCGCACTGACACCGCACGTCTGGCTTTGTGCAGGGCTACCAACCTATTTGTGAAAGTGAAATATAATTTTTCAACTCAAAAGGCCTTCTTGGCGTGTACTAAACCGTACCATTAAAAACAGAGAAAATACAAAAAACTGCAGGCAAGGTAACAAGATAAGTACACATGGCGAAGGCGCGCTGGAATGGCGAAGTGGTCTAAGGTTCCTCGCTGTGGAGCGCGCGGTTGCTCGCCGTCCGAGGTTCGAGTCCCCCCTGGGGCATGGGTGGGTGCATTGTCCTTAGTTTAGTTTAACTTAGTTTATATAATTTCTAAGCCTAAAGACTCATAACCAAAGAAGTTAAGTCACATAGATTTACAAACATTTGATTTGAAATATGGCGAAAACCTACACATGCAACACAAGTCAATGGTGCTGCTAGGCCAAATACATAAAATAACAAAAAACACAGAAAATCAATAACTCCACCGAGTGCCGATGAAAGTAAGGCCGGCATAGGAACGGCCTGTCAGTTTCCTAGCTGTAAGAGCGCTGTCGTCCTCACTCTGTTGGTCTGCTTGGAAAGCTGGAGGACTACAGACATTCACAAGATTGATCTGATTGACAGGACAGTCACATGTGGCTCGCAGTAGTGCATTACAATAATGCTCGCCTGCTTGTAAAGATTCTGTTAGCTAATAAATTCAGTGAGCTCTACTGCAAAATACAGAAGGAGCACAAACTCTGATTGTGTTGTTAACGATCGAAAAGAAAAGCGGTTGTGCCCTTTCAAAGGAACCATTCCAGAATTCGCCTGAAGTGATTTAGCTAAATCATAGGAAACCTAAATCTTCACGGTCGGAGGTGTTTTTGAACCACCGTCCTTTCGAATGCTCAAATGGAAATACATCGGTGAATTACATTTAACTTAAACATACCATATGATATTATTAGAACCCATCCAAACGTTCATCTAAAAGTTTGGAAATCAGTGACACGGTTTGTTACGCCATGTAAACAAGTTTGACTGATAGCACATAAGATTCTCAGACAACATATGCAAGGCTATTCAGTAGTTACAGAATATCATTCAGATCGACAAATCTCGTCGAAAATGCAAATTAATGTTTACAGACCTTGAACAAATCTAAATTAACAGCTCAAAAGTCGTCAAAATAAATTTATGATAAATGAATGGATTTATCTTTATCTCACAAGCCATCTATGAAAACACTAAACATAGCCATAATGTCGAACGACTAAACCATGGAAATAACATAACGATCCTTATCGCAAATGTGGCGTCAAACACTCAAGGAGAAATACCGGGTGATCAAAAAGTCAGTATAAATTTGAAAACTTAATAAACCACGGAATAATGTAGATAGAGAGGTAAAAATTGACAAACATGCTAGGAATGACATGGGCTTTTACTAGAACGAAAATAAATAAATAAATAAAATTAAATTTATAAAAAGGGTCAGAAAATGTCCGACAGATGGCGCTGGACAGCAAAACGTCAGTGACTGCGCATGAAAATCATGTATAAAAGGAGCTGTAATGAGAGAGAGAATCAGATGCACCATCAGTCGCAAAATGTAAAAGTTACCTGGAAAGGCGCTTTTAGTGAAGCTGTATTATCAGAATGGATAATGTGCTAGTTCAGCGTTACGATCCTATCGCCATAGGAAGGGGATTCGAATGGGTAAAGGTCCGTTCACAAATTCAGCTGTGGCGAGAATGATTTTGAAGTTTGAAGCCACGGGTTGTTTAGACGATAGACCCCGTAGTGGCCGACAGAGCACAAGGCGTAATGCTGCTGAGACAGTTCAGGAAGAAATGGAGACTGTAGCGGAGCGGGTTCGTCTATGCAAGGGGAAGTCAGCGCTCGTGCAGTCGCACATCGCACCGGCACTGCATACTCTACTGTTTGGTTGGCATTTAGGCGTACCCTTCGATGCTATCCCTACAAAATCCATCGGCATCATCAACTGTTACCTGGCGATATAGTGAAGCGGGGGGCATTTGCGGTGTGGGCGTTTCAAAAGATGGCGGAAGATGACGATTGGTTGAGTAACGTGTTATGGACCGACGAAGCACATTTCACGCTCAGAGGGTCTGTCAACGCCCACAACTGCAGAATTTGAGCTACCCAAAAGCCTAGAACTGTTGTGGAAACTCCATTGCACGACGAGAAAGTCTCACGGTATGGGTTGTATTCACCACGTTACCATTATCGGAACTTTTTTCTTCGAGGAACTGCGTGATTCTGGTTTTGTACCTGCTACCGTGACGGGTGAGAGGTACGCCGATATGTTACAGAATCGCATCATCCCCAGCCTGGCTGATAAACATCTGCTGGAACGTACGATTTTTATGCAGGATGGCGCTCCACCCCATATTGCTAGACGCTTGAAAGATCTCTTGCGCACGTTGTTTGGTGAAGATCGTGTGATCAGCCGCCACTTCCGTCATGCTTGGCCTCCCAAGTCCCCAGACCTCAGTCCGTGCGATTATTGGCTTTGGGGATACCTGAAGTCGCAAGTGTATCGTGATCGACCGACGTCTCTAGGGATGCTGAAAGACAACATCTGACGCCAATGCCTCACCATAACTTCGGACATGCTTTACAGGGCTGTTCACAACATTATTCCTTGACTACAGGTATTGTTGAGGAATGATAGCGGACATATTGAGCATTTCCTATAAAGAGCATTATCTTTGCTTTGTCTTAATTTGTTATGCTAATTATTGCTTTTCTGATCAGATGAAGCGCCATCTGTTGGCCATTTTTTGAACTTTGTTTTGTTTTCGGTTCTAATAAAACCCCATGTCATTCCAAATTTTCTGTTTGCCTAGGACGTATGTTCCCACCATTCTTCGTGTACTGGAAGTGGTGTTTTCCGTTGCCCAGTACAACACATCGGCTGCTAGATATTGCAATATCACTCTCAAATACCAAGTGTATATTCCATCTAAGCAGAATTGCCAAGCATGTTAGTGAGCCAGAAAGAAAGCCCCTCTTTCTGTTCTCTGGAAAAGCCAGACAGACAGTTGGTTGCGTTCCCACTAATACCGTTCTTAAACGATTTAGTTCATATTTCCTTCTCTTCAATTAAGTTCTTACTACAGACAGCACAATAACCTCCTGCTTCTAAATATTACCCTAATCGTCAGTCCTAAGACCCAGGCTCTGTTTCTTTTTCTTTCTTTCTTTATTTTTTTTTAAAAAAAGAAGAAAAAAGATTAACCAAAGAAATGTCATCCTGCTATTTGCTAGACTTGAGTCTGTTCATCCTCCATTGTTCACCGGCCACAGAATAAAGGCAGCACGTACGAGCAGACACTTCCATAGAGAGGAAATAAACGCTAGTCCAGCAATGAACAGATAAATTTCAGTAGCATGTGTAGTGTGCATTTATTTCAACTATAACTGTATTACTTACAAAATATTTTAAAATTCGACAGCTGTCTTGATGACGTTCGTAAGAGTTGGGCATTTGGTGAACTGGGAAAAATTCACCATAATTTTAACAAACAGCCCCAAATTGCCCCAAAACCTATATAACAAAGAAGATTACAAAACTGTTCATTCGTGTGCTTGTTGATAATGCCGTTAGTCAGTATTCCCTGCTGCAGTTCGGGAGATTGATGTTTACACTTGAACTTTACACACCGCTCGGGAATGTCCGTGTGGTCTGGAGAATTACAAACATTCGAACATTTGAACTTCACACATCCACTCCAGCGTCAAAGTGTCGGTCATTTTCGGCGTCATATATTTTAGTAATGAAGATAATTCGCTGTGATGTAATAATATTTGACATAATTTTTGGACCATAATTCATAGTAATAAAGTCCCCTCTCCCCAAGTACACTAGAGAAGAAGGTAGGGGGAATGATGGGAGGAGGGTCTAAGGCATCATGCCACGGACTGCAAGGACGTTCGCAGCAGTTTGTTCCAATATGTTTACAAACGTTTAAACATTAGAGGAAAGGAGTGTGAAAGTGACCGTTTATTCGGTTATGGCTAATGCTAATCAAGAATAGGCTAAAATAATTTTGTCATAACTTGTGCTTGTACAAATATAACTTAGGCGCATACCCATCTATTTTGTTTTTACATTATTCCCATAATAAACAGTGTAAAGAATTTTTGGGTTACTACTTTTTTACAAAAGGATGCAGGTCTAATTCCCAGTTTCCGTTTAGAGGGAGAACACTAGGATATTTTTTCTAGAACGAGTCTCAATACTGACTTTTAGCAGCATCTTTAAAGCGTACTGAAGTGTCAAAATGGAGATCTTTTCGTTTAGATCTATTGACGTAACAGATGCGCTGAATTACAGCTTCCTAATATTTTAACTCATCAAACTGAGATTGTTTCTATCTTCCTGTTATATACAGTGTAAATGTTTCATGTTGGATTTAATATTCTGTTTACTGTTAGCAGACATATTATGTACCTTAAAAGGTAATTCCTGGAAACCATATGGGTGGGGTACATCGGATTGAGTTCCGCCAAGTCCCACGAAACATTTGGCTTTATCTAGGAAAACTAGATCCTAAACAGATATCGTGGAATGTGCTGTAATCCTAGTTTTACGAAGACCAGTGAAGTAAGGGTGCGTTGTTGTTGTTGTGGTTTTCAGTCCGCAGACTGGTTTGATGCAGCTCTCCACGCTACCCTGTCCTGTGCAAGTCTCATCATCTGAGAATACGTTCGGCAACCTACATCCTTTTGAATCTGCTTACTATATTCGTCCCTCTACGATTTTTATCCCACACACTTACTTCTAATGCTAAGTTGACGATTCCTCGACGTCTCAGAATGTGTACAAGTGTACAACCAATCTATCCCATCTCGTAGGATATGCCACAAACTCCTTTTCTCCCCCATTCCGTTAAGCACCTCATCATTAGTTACGTGATCTACCCATCTATTTTTCATCATTCGTCTGTAGCACCACATTTCAGAATCTTATGTCATCTTTTTATCTGAACTCCTAATCGTCCACGTTTCACTGCCATACAATGCTACACTCCAGACAAATGCTTTCAGAAAGGACTTCCTTACATTTAAATTAATATTGGATGTTAACAAGTTTCGCTTCTTTAGATACGCTTTTTTCCCATAGCCATTGTGCATTTTATATCTTCTTTACTTCGGCCATCAGAAGTTATCTTGCTACCCAAATAACAAAATTAATCTACTACTTTTATTGTCTCATTACCTAATCTAATTCATTCAGCATCGCCTGATTTTCTGACATTGCATTCCATTCCCTTAGTTTTACACTTGTTAATGTTCATCTTATATCTTCCTTACAATACACTATCCATCCCACTCAATTGCTCTTCCAGATCTTTTGCGGTCTCCGACAGAATTACTATGTCATCGACAAACCGCAATGTTTTTAGTTCTTCTCCCTGCACTTTAATTCCATCTCCAAATTTCTCCTTCGATTCCTTCACTGCCTGCTCAGTGTACAGATTGAACAACGATGGGGAAAGGCTATAACCCTGTCTTACTCCCTTCCCAACCTCTGCGTCCCTTTTTTGCAGTTCGACTCTAATAACCGCTGTCTGATTTTTGTATAGGTTGAATATTACTCTTCGCTCCCTATATTTTACCGCTGATACTTTCAGAATTTGGAAGAATGTATTCCAGTCGACACTGTCAAAATCTTTCTCCAAATCGACAAACGCTAAAAACGTAGGTTTCCCTTTCCTTAGTCTATCTTCTAAGATAAGTCGTAATGTGAGTATTGCCTCCCGCGTTCCTACATTTCTCCTAAATCCAAACTGATCTTCCCCGAGGTCGAATTCCTAAAGTTTTTCCAGTCGTCTGTACATAATTCGTATTAGTATTTTGCAACCATGACTTATTAAACTAATAGTTCTGTAATTTTCACACTTGTCTGCACTTGCTTTCTTTGGAATTGGAATTACAATATTCTTCTTGAAGTTGGGGAATATCATCTTCTCCACGGGCCTTGTTTCGACTCAAGTCCTTCACGCTCTGTCAAATTCTTCTCGCAGTGTCATATCTCCTATATCCTATCTCATCTTCTTCTACTTCGTCTTCCATTTCTAGAATACTGGCTCCCAAGTTATTCCCTTTATATAGGCCCTCTATATATTCCTTCCACAGTTCAGCTTTCCCCTTTTTGCTTAGTACTGGTTTTCCGTCTGAGTTATTGATATTCGCACAGCTGCATCTCTGGTCTCCAAACATCACTTTTATTTTCCTGCAGGCGGTATCTGTCTTTCCCATAGTTATGTATTCTTCTACGGTTCTGCATTTGGCCTCTAGCCACTCCCGCGTAGCCAGTTTGCGCTTCTTGTCAATATCATTTTCTCATTTGCTGAATTTTTGTATTTTCTCCTCTGATCAATTAAATTCAGTATATCCTGTGTTATACAGGGATTTCTATTAGGCCTTGTCCTTCCGCCTATATGGTCCTCTGCTGCCTTCACTGCCCTGCCTCTCAGAGTTACCCATTCTTCTTCTACTGTATTACTTTCCCCCGTTTCAGCCAATCCTTGCCTAATGCTCCCTCTGAAATTCTCAACCACCTCTGGCTCCTTCAATTTCTCCAGGTTCCATATCCTAACCTTTCTACCTTTCTGCAGTCTCTTAAGTTTTAGTCTGCAGTTCATAAACAATAAGTTATGTCGGAGTCTATATCTGCAAAATGTTCAAATGTTTGTTAAGCTTATGGGACTTAACTACGGGGTCATCAGTCCCTAAACTTACAAACTATTTATGAACTACTTACGAACTAGGACGGCACAAATATCCATGCCCGAGGGGGGATTCGAACCCCCGACCGTAGTGGCCGTGCTGACCGTGACTGGAGCGCCTCAGTCACCTCGGCCACCGCGGCCGGCTCTATATCTGCCCCTGGATATGTCTTACAGTTTATAACCTTGTTTCTAAATCTATTCCTTACCATTATAAAGTCAATCTAGTACCTTCCAGTGTCTACTGGTCTCTTCCACGTATACAGCTTTCTTTCATGATGATTAAACCAAGTGTCGGTGATCATTAAACTGTGCTCTGCGCAAAACTCTACCAAGCGATCTCCTCTTTCATTCCTTTTTTCCCGCCCATATTCACCTACTACATTTCCTTCTCTTCCTTTTCCTACTACCGAGTTCCAGTCCCCCATCACAATCAAGTTTTCGTCCCTCTTAACTTTCTGAATGATCTCCTCATACATTTTTTCGATATCCTCATCATCTAGCACGGGTGGGTAATAGATTTTTAGTTAGGAATTAACTTCATAACAGCTGAGAAAGTGTATATAACATATAAACTGGTCAAAACAATTAGAGAATCAGTTGAGATAACTAGGGTCAGAAATTTGTCATCGGCAAAATGAACTAAAATGGTCCGATGTCTTTCTGTCGGTTCTACGGAACGGAAAGAACAACATTACGCCATCCAAGATAACGGCAATAACAGAAAGTGGCCGCAGATGAGATTGGTGTTGACTTGTGTTTAATCTGCCAAACGAATTACACATGCTATTGTAGTGTAGTGAGGAGTTAGTGCAATGCAACAAAACGTCACTTACGCAAAGTCATATAAACGTTGAAAGCGGAAAAAACACACAGCGAGATGGCTGCAGCTATTGGAGTGCCCCAAAGTGCAATTTTCAGTACCTGTACGCAATTTCAGACAACAGGAACCGTTAAAAAAAGGCAAGGCACAGGTAACATCAGCAAGAGATGACTGTTACCTCCGGTTAACAGCCCGTCGAGATAGGAGGCTGAATGCAACTCAGCTGCAGTGCACTCTCCAGGCAGCAACAGAACGCACAATATCAACACTAACTGTTCGAAATCGCCTGAGAAAATGTGTCCTATAATTACGAAGGCCTATGTTGTTTGTCCTACTATAACCATGGCACCGCAGAAACTGCGCTGAAGATCATTAGGCTTGAAGACGAAATAAATGGACCCGGATTCTGTTGACAGTTGAGTCACGATTTTGTGTTTAGCTGGATAATCGTCGTTCCCTTATCTAGAGAGAACGTGGAACACGTAACAATCCTACTTATCTACACTAAACATCACCATATCAAGGTGGTTGGCGAATAGTGTGGGTAGGAGTCAGTAGTAGCGGATATAGGGACCTTTATGTCGTTCAGAATGGCGGTCTGACTGCTCAGAGATGTAGAATCGAGATCCTTGGAGATGCGTCCCTTCTGGTGGACGATAACGCTCGTCCCTGGTGGAAGCTGAGGAATGGAGTGGCCAGCGTGTTCACCCGACTTACACTCGATATCTGGGATGCACTTGGAAGATGCATTGGAACCAGACCAGCATCTCCCACAACCGTTGCAGAGCACGATATTGCACTCATCGAAGAATGGCCAAATATCCATCAAGAGCTGAATGATAATCTTATACTGTCCATGCCGCGGAGGTATGCAACTGTACTGGCCACTCTTGGTCATCACACGCCATATTAGAGGGCAAAGACACTGACTTTTTCACTAGTATGGTAGCCCCATGGTGCCTCGCACTAAGTAAACCTACAAGTAAAGAGTCGAGACAGTAAAATGTCGTACTGTATTAAACAAATTGTAATTGCAATCAATGCCTGAATAAAATACATTGTGTATGATGTCTCAACTAATTGTTCTGAGCAGTTTATAATTCTAAATTACATGTCTTTGCTATGATTCGGTGCATTCCACATATCCGTGAGAACAGGGCAACCACCCAGGCACTTAGCGTTCTAAAGCGTACTTGTCAGTCTGGATGCAGTAGTAAAATATTATACGGTGGTATTTTAAATAGTTTCAAATACAATTTGAAGTACAATTAGCGTAGAAACTAAAGTGCTGGAGACACCAGGCCTTGTAGTAGGGATAAGAGGGTCTGCGTAACGGCACTTCACGAATGAAACACACTGCCGCAAGAGATCTTAAATAAAATAATTTCCTACTTTGTGAACTGAATTATTGCTGAGAAAAACATCTAAATAAGAAAATCTAATATTGAATAAACAACTTAGACGCTTCGTAAGCAGGAAGACAAATCTGGCAATGTCACAAGGCTTTTGCTGATTATTCCATTACATTACCTGTTGGCTGCGAATCTAGTATCGAAACAATGTATTTATCCTAATATTTCTGCTAACATTTTTTTCTAGCGCATTTGGATAAGTGTGCGCAAAACAAAATGTTATCTTTGGTAGGAAAATAGTAATGAAAAGAAATGGGTAAGAGAGAAACAAGATTTATAATTTTCTTCTGGTGGCTCGGTTACCAGCATAGTAGGGCTTGGAAGAAATGTGTAAAAATGCCATCACTCAATAGGATTATGGGTTGCTGATGGGGCAGCGTGCCGCGTAATGGTGCACTCGGGAGCACTAAACGTCCTGCTGCTCTCATTGCCACATTTCTTATTGTAAGAGGAGACACACTCGGTATCCCGCACACTACCACAAAACCTATCGCAGCTTTACCTCTGTAAGTGTTCATCAGCTTCTTCACAGCTATCACTTCACGCGTACCCCAAGACCATTGCTTGGTGTCATAAATCGGTCTCGCATAGCTAATGGCAACCGATATGAAATAACTGCACAGAACTCTCTGGTTTCTAACGTAGTAAAATAAGGCATGGAAGTAAATACTGAAGGAGGAGGAAATAATTATTGCGATCATAGCAATGAAGTTGTTTTAGATGTGCTAAAAAACATGAACGTAAAGATGGCTGGAATTCCCAGTTCCTTGGCTACCAATTATAAATTTAATACCAATCAATTTAAAACAAAGGCAATATAGTTTATTCGAATTAAGTTTGGTTGACGCTAGAGGGAACAGACTATGAAACCAGTAGTTGAGTTCTGCTGCTAATCAATCAGTGATGCGGATGTAAGAAATAAGAAGAAAACCAGCCATGAAAAAGATAAATAAGCTCACGCGAAGTATAAATTGAAATATTTTGCGCATTTTTCTGAAATATCATCCGTCGATTACAGCCTTCTGTCGAAATGAAACCTGACGAATAAGCAGCACATAATGTTCGTGGGAATCCGTGGCTTGCAGATTCAGATCATGTTGGAACTACAGCGGATAGAAGATTTTAAAGTATAGGTCATATAGCAGAAGGGGTTAACTGACAAAGAGGTACTGAATCGAACTGAGAAGAAATCTGTTTTATGGCAAAAATATAGTGGACACATGGATGAGGCCCATTTTCATGCTTCAGTAATAAACTAATTACATAGTTGAGAAAAGTTATATAGAAAAATTACTAGGATCAGATAATAGCTTGAATGCAGTGCCGGCCGCGGTGGCCGAGGGGACTGAGGCGCTACAGTCACGGTCTGCACGGCGACTGCGGTCGGGGGTTCGCATCCCCCCTCGGGCATGGATATTTGTGCCGTCCTTAGTATACGGTAGTTGATAAGTAGTTCGTAAGTTTAGGGACTGATGACCCCGTAGTTAAGTCCCATAAGCTTAACAAACATTTGAACATTTGAATGCAGTAAACGGATTAAAATGAGTGGATAGCGCAGTAGTTACTGTTTCTGATATATTTAATGCCATCGGTGATGCTTAGGACAAAAAAATAAACAAATTTAGCAACAGTTAAAAGTTTCACAGCTAACGTCAGTCATTCTGTAAAACCGCCACGTCATTTCATTGCCACATGCTATTATAACCAACACAAACAGAATTTCAATCACTACCACAAAAATTATAAATTACTTTTACACTGCTTTAGAACTTAACTATCTCACTATAAGCTTATTTCGGCCTTAGGCCATCATCAGGTGTTCTGTAAATACGTGTAATGTAGAGGAGTTGTTACATATATTCTTATAACATAATTACATAAATCTTTTACAGTATTTTACTTACAATACTTATAATATTATTGTCGTTTATTTGCTGCCCAACTAATTCTAAAAGCTGATGTTATGCTTATCTATTGCTGCTTATCTGTATATGTGCAGCAGCAGGTTATGTTAATCGTCTTTTTATCAATTTTGGTAGTGGCAGGCTAGCATAGTCTGTAGTGGCAGCATTCAACGATATTATAAATTTACATGGTTACCAGTAATATATACATTAATATCTTTGGTTTATTTATTGACTTTGTATTGGAGTTTTACTATGGATTGGGAATCTTTGGTATTTATCCATTCTCTTGTCTGTTTATAAGGTGAATAAAATTTTCGATGTATTTTTTATGTTTCAGTTCGGTTTGTTCATTAGTACATCGTTTTGGTTGTTGGGTATATGGGAATATAGTTCGATTTCCTCAATAACATTCATTTTTGGTCCTTTTTGTATACCGTGTAAAATTTTTAAGGCTTCCTCTATAGGTTTTACGTCGTGTTTTTTCGTGATTAGATGTTGACAGAATTTAGATAGATTAGTTTCACTGTCTCTTGAGTGTTCTTTATGTGTAACTTGGAAATTTCTGCCAGTTTGGCCTATATATGATTTTTGACAGGTGTTACACGTAATTTTGTAGATACCCAGATTATTGTATTTTAGTGTTTGTCTGTCTCCTTTAAAAATTTTGTGGTTCATACAGTGCTTGTTTTGATAGGCAAATCTGACGTTTGTGTGTTTGAACATTTTATTAATTTTGTCCGATATGTTTCCTATGTATGTTGTAGGTAGGTATGCTATCTCACTGTGTAGCTTTGAAATTTTTGTCTGCGATTTCTGCTGGTATAACTTTGATATAATTTTAGGTTCATAGTTGTTTTGTTGAACCTAAATGAACAAACCGAACTGAAACATAAAAAATACATCGAAAATTTTATTCACCTTATAAACAGACAAGAGAATGGATAAACACCAAAGGCTCCCAATCCATAGTAAATCTCCAATAAGTAAACCAAAGATATTAATGTATAAATTACTGGTACTCATGTAAAGTTATAATATCATTGAATGCTGCTACTATAGTCTATGCTAGGCTGCCACTACAAAAAATGATAAAAAGTCGATTAATATAACCAGTGCTGCTGCACATATACAGATAAGCAGCAATAGATAAGCATAACATCAGCTTTTAAAATAAGTTGGTCAGCAAATAAACAACAACAATATTATAAGTAATGTAAGTAAAATATTGTAAAAATTTTATGTAATTATGTTATAAGAATATATGTAACAACTCATCTACATTACTCTTATTTACAGAACACCTGATGATGGCCTAAGGCCGAAATAAGCTTACAGTGAGATAACAAAGTTCTAAAGCAGTGTGAAAATAATTTATAATTATTGTGGTATTGAACATTTCGCTCAAAGACCTACTCTACACTGCGGGCCCCAGAGAACGGAAAAAGAATTTCAATCGTCAAACAACTTATACTGGGATTGCATTCATTATTGTTTCACATAACTTCTGTGTTTATAAGCAGTGTCCTCTCCAGTATGTCGTGTTAAGGGTAATTTTAGGTTTTGTAACATCAGTAGTTTTAAAAGTTGTTGTTTTGAAAGGAAGTAAGAAAGATTAATGTTTTAAAGTCCGGTCGATAACTTGGTCAATTGAGACAGTGCACAACTCTGATAGTTTCTGTTGGGGCTGGGGAAAGTAATAGGCCGTGCCCTTTCAAAGGAATCATTTCGGAATTTACATGGAATGATTTAGAAAAATCAGTCTGCAGTTTTAGTCGTTCTGTAAATATCCCGTAGTTATAACGGTCTTAATTCGTGTTGTTGCATACGGTCTAAATTTGCGCTATACCCAGAGTATGAACCATATTTATCAATATGACTAACCTTGGCGGTTTTTTAGAACAAAACCAAAATTTACTCTGCAGGGTAAAAGGAGGAAATCGAACGAAATAAATACGATAAGGGTGACTCGAGTAGTCAGAAAGAAAACTATATGGTCGGCATTGTATGGTAAAATATTCACCGTGTCACGATTGATATTACATGCAACTAACAATTATAGTTACTCTATAAAAACTACACAGAAGATTGGAATAGCTCATAGAGGGTGGAGGAGAGGGGGCAGGGTCTGTTCTCCCAACGTCATAAGAAACTGTCAAGAATGAGTTGTATCCGTTGTATAAGCAACTAAGCTACGGGCTATGGTAAACTGCAATCGGTAGTCAGCGAGGGAAACGTTCGTATATATTTAGAGTTTTCTGAACGTGAACGATTAAAATCACACCAGTTTTTTGGTACCTAGTCCTACGCTGATTGTTAGGAATTAGCTTTAGTGTACTTCGATGTTTCACACTATAAGCTAAGCCCGCGCAAAATCCGTTGGCTTCCGAACGTGTCATTGACGCCTTTTATAACACGTATTTTCTTGTGAAAAACGATAGATACGATTGTCTCAATCATTACAAATACGCTTTTATACTTATAGCTATATTTCACCTGCATTAGCGTACGGCCGGCCACGGTGGCCGAGGAGACTGAGGCGCTCCAGTCACGGTCTGCACGACCACTACGGTCGGGGGTTCGAATCCCCCCTCGGGCATGGATATATGTGCCGTCCTTAGTTGTAAGTAGTTCATAAGTAGTTTGTAAGTTTAGGGACTGATGACCCCGTAGTTAAGTCCCATAGACTCTACAAACATTTGAACATTAGCGTACGGTCTAAACAGTAACGGTCAGCAAGCTGCACGCTGTCACATTTCTTCATTGCAAAATTTTACAATAAAGTGCAGGTTCTACATAAATTGCGTAATTGCACAAAGACTGTGGCGAATTGTGAAACAGTAAATGGTTATAGAGAAGCTGAAATTTCAAAATCAAATATTTATTATTATTATTATTATTTAATTTTTTTTTACAGATTACTTACTTTAAAATCGATTGAGAATTGTTGTTCGGCTAAGATAATCTCTCGAAATGAGAAATTTAAAACTTTTTAATAAAAAATAATAGCTCTGACGTGTTTTTCGGCCCACTTTAGATTTGTAGTTTTATAAATTTTTGCAGACATTTCGAACCAAATTAATAATCTAAATAATAAAAAATGATGGTGATATGATTACGACTCTAGTATTGTGGTAATACCTATGCACCCAACAGGTGATATTGTTTCTGACCGTATTTTAACAAACAGCCAAAATTATATGATATTTGAGCTTAGATTTGACAAAATACTCTTTTTTGAACTTTTACCTCTTTGAACTATCATTTTAATATCTCTCCCATATTTTCATTATATTTTTCCGTTAAAATATTGTCGCCTGTCTTGCCTTAGTAGTTCAAAGATTATTTTCTTTGCCTGTACTGGTTACGATTGACGTAGCGTACATTTGGCGTTCGGGCGAGTAAATATAGCATGGCTGGAACACAGCGTACATTTGGTGTTCGTAAATGAATCACGTGACATCTCTCGCCCAAAATTTTCTATTGAGTACGCCATCTTGCTTTCTCTACATCGAGTATTTTTTAATTATAACTCATATATTGTCATTGCAAAGCAATTGCGCACTGAAAATTATCAAAAACACCTAGTTCTTAGGACAATGAATTATAATCTTATGTTGGTTACGACGATAGTACGAGAATCACGGATAACTCTCGTTGCTGTTCGCCATACCGTAATAAGCGAGGAATTAGTTTTTGATGTACGAACATGTTAGACGGTGGTTCGGAACTTGCTAGGGCGCAGTGGCTCAGCGCGCTCGGTCAGAGGGATGCCGGCATGCTAGCTGACGCCCTCTGCAACGAGAAAACTGAGTTATCCGAAACGATCAAAATAGGACAAAACAAACCAACGTCACAAAGTACCCGTTCAAACCGAAGAACCAATTAAAAGCTACGCGATCGCAAACTACCCTGCGTGACGTGACGTGGCACGGCAGTGCACAATCCTTCTCTTCAGACGGGTGTGGTTCAACGCCATCTGTAATAAAAAAACTGAGTAAAATTCTCAACTAACCACCCAGAACGAATTTGAACAAACGACCGCAAAGCACGATCTCACTGACGAAATATATCATCACTGTTAATTTTTTTGGCCCGCACTATTTTTCCCCTTCCTGCCTAATAGGTTTTAGTACACTCTTGCTAACTGAACACAACTCTATTCTGCAAGATTCCGAGTTGTTAAAAGTCAACAGTGCTTTCTCTGAAAAGTGCATTTGTTCTGTTTCGAGAAGATGCCATGAAATACATAGCAACGAATTGTAGACATAGACTTCTTTATCACATGTACATAAACTGGGGAGATACTGTTATAATGACTGTTGTAAATGACGTATTGATTGTACTAACTTGTCTGTCTGTGGAATTCAGTATTATCACACTTACTCCGTTTGTGATTTTAACTGTAAAAGAAAAGGTAATCACGGTTTGAAATAGAATATTTGCTCTTTATTTTAGCGCAGAACAGAGTAACATGAACGAAGTCATATCAGAACTACAGGAAAGGTAATACCATCTACTTTAAAAGCGTGCATAACAACCATGTCAAAGACAAACATTATAGTAGATGCATTGATTCTAATTAATGACTTTCAGTATGTTCCATAAATAATGAATAAACGCTTGTTGTTGTTATAGTCTTCAGTCCGGAGACTGGTTTGATGCAGCTCTCCACCCTACGATATCCTCAGCTAGCCTTTTCATCTCCTCATAAGAACGGCAACCCACATCCATTTGAGTCTGCTTATTATATGCGTCTGTTGGTCTCCCTCTGCGATTTTTACCCCCCACACACGTCCCTCCAATGCTAAATTTACGATTCCACGATGTCGAAGAATGTGTCCTACCAAGCGAACCCTTCTTTAAGTCAACGTATGCCAAATATTCCTTTTCTCGCCAATTCTGTTCACTACTTCTTCTTTGAGGGCATTCATAATACTTCTTTGAAGGACACTGAAGATGGTCACTATGTGATTGAAATCGATCTGTGGTTTTTTAAACAACGGCCAATGCTGCTCATTACATCTAGTGTTCACTTCTTCATTAGTTATGCGATCTACCCACCTAATCTGCAGCATTCTTCTGTAGCACCACATTTCAAAAGCCTCTATTCTCTTCCTGTCCACACTGCTTATCGTCCATGTTTCACTCCCGTACAAGGCAACACTCCAGACAAATGCCTTCAGAAAAGAATTCCTTACACTTAAATTAATATTCGATGTTATCAAATATCTCTTTTTCAAAAATGCTTTTCTTCCCATTGCCATTCTGCATTTTATATCCTCTGTAATGCGACCGTCGATGTTATTTTACTACCCAAGTAACAAAACTCATCTACATTGTTTCGTTATCTAATCTAAGTCTTTCAGCATCACCTGATTTTCTAAGACTGCATTCAATTATTTTTCCATTATTTTGTTCTTGTTAATGTTCATTTTATACGCTCTCTTCAACACACTGTCCATTCCATTCAACTGTCCTTCTAGGTCCTTCCTGTCCCTGACAGAATTGCAATGTCATCATCAAAACGCAATGTTTTTATTTCTTCACCCTGAACTTTAATCCCTATTCCAAATTTTTCCTTGCTTTCCTTCACCGTCTGCTCGATGTACAAGCTGAATACCATCGCAGAAAGGCTACAACCCTGTCTTACTACCTTCCCAACTAATGCTTCCCTTTCATGCCCTTCGAGTGTAATAACTGCGGTTTGGCTTTTGTACAAGTTGTATTCAACTCTCCTATCCCTGTATTATACCCCTGCTGACTTCAGAATTTAAAAGGGTGTATTCCAGTCAACATTGTCAAAAGCTTTCTCCAAATCTACAAAAGCTAAGAATGTAGGTTTGCCTTTCCTTAATCTATCTTCTAAGATGAGTTGTAAAGTGAGCTTTGCCTCCCGGGTTCCTACGTTCCTTCAGAATCCAAACTGATATTCCCCGTGGTCAGCTTCTACCAGCTTTTCCATTCTCCTGTAGATAATTCGTATTACAATTTTGCAACCATTACTTACCAAACTGATGGTTCTGTAATTTTCAGACCTGTCTGAGTCTGATTTCTTCGGAATGGGGATTATTACATTTTTCAAAAAGTCTGAGGGTATTTCACCTGTCTCATACATCATACACGCCAGGAGATGGCTGGCTCTCACAGAGACTTTAGTAGCTCTGAGAGAATGTCATCTACTCCCGGGGCCTTAAATCCGACCTAGGTCTTTCAGGGCTCTGTCAAATTCATCTCTCACAAGGTAATGGTCAGACTTGTCATGTCGAAACCTGTGTTGCTATTTTTACCACTGTGATTTAACAATGAAGGAAGTCTGTATACAGACTGTTAGCTGCTGACATAACCTGGAAGTTTGTAAAAACTTTTATGAAGTGTTACATTATTGGTGCAGGGTTTCCGCGCTTATATCTGCCTGTTGTACAACCCTGACCTCTCTCGCTATGTTATACCAACGCCATATATGGAGAAGGTGGCGTTAACTACCCGCCGGTCTCCTGCCAAAGCAGTGAGAGACCTGATTCGTCCAATGAAAGCGATCGTGCGATAATTAAAAAATTCGATAATAACAAATTCGTTGACAAGTGTAGCTGATATGTTGTCTACAACATTCTTTCCAAATAGCTATGAAATAGACACAAATACATATATGGTTTAGAACACGTCAAACTTTTATTTCTTGTAATTACCGCAAAAATGCGAAATATTGATACAATGTTAAAACATAGGTTTTTTGTGCACCACGAACATACAAACAAAGACGACATATGACAGCCCTACGAATTACAGACATTGTTAGACGTCCGTAGACAAAACTTGGCCGGCCTAATATCTGTATATTTTGAGGCGTGCCAGGTATATTTAATAACATTTTGAAACCGTGGGGAGGAATACTGACAATGTACGACTGATTGCAACTTGCGAATATTATCACGGTGATAGGCAGGAAACTGCAGTGATTTGCACACAATAATTTTCTCTGTTAGTTTTCTGTAAAATGCCTTCCACTGGCGGAAAAATTCTCTGTCTAACGGTTGAATTGCGTTCGTCGTGCCGGGTGGAATCTGAAGTATCTTTACTTCTTTGTCAGGGTGAGCTCGAAATACAGCTTTTCATGAATCAGAACTTTTATGAGCTGACCACGAATCTAGAAGGAGAAGAGATTTGTTTCCGCAGAACGGAAGAAAAGCATGACGCATGAAAAGTGTAACGTTATCATTTCCCATTTTTCCAGACTTCGATGCGTCTACCACAGGATTGTCTGCGTAGAACATTGTTTGACACGTGGTCCAATACGTCCAGTTGTTTCTTGAGGATACACATATAGTTTAGGCAGCAATGAATCATCCAGACTAATTATGGACATTATAGTGTATGAATGGGTGAGTGCAGTCGTGAACTGCGCAATTGCCTCAATATGTCTTTCCCCTTTGAATGACAGTGTTCTTTTCGCAAGCATTTCTTTTTGAAAAGCTGACTGATCTGCATTGTAAATGTAAGATTCACTAAAACTGGCGATCTTATTTTTTGCAGTCGTAAGAAAAGCTTCTATCATTTCCATTTGAGTCACTTCATATTCCAATCTGTTTCTCGATACACGTTTTCTTATTTTTCATGCCACAATTTTAGGTGATCTTTTGAAGCGATCCAACTTTGAGAAGCTGTAAATTCTCTAGCGCCTATCGAGTTGTCAATCTCTAACGCCCAATAACGCAAATTTGTGTCGCTGACACTCTATGACTCTCGTCTGGCATCGGTAAATTGCTCAAAAAGTCGCGCATTTATCTCCGTCGCAATTTCCAATCGACTCTTACGTCGTCCAGCGACTTCCTTTTTCCATATATACAATTCACGTTCAGAACGGACAAAGCGATACCTATTTTGAACAGTACTGATACGTAGCCGTTTCTTACCACTTTCACTCAACCAATACTTCAATCGCTTTTTCTTTGTCCGATAATGTAATTGTAGTTGCTGGTGTTGCATTCGGAGCTAATTGATGGTGGTATGTGGCACTATCACTCGAAGAGTCTTCATGTGTGCAACTTTCTTCCGTTGTACGCCGTCTGTAGATTCACAGTCTGCAATACCTAGCATTTCAGTCGTTTCTAGCCACATGTCTGCGCTATTTACATGCTCGTCTAGAAGTTTGACTACCATGTCGCACATCACATAGTCTTCACACGTGTCTTATGTTGATTGCTTCATTTGGCGTCTGTGGTATATCTCCATGTGAAGCAGCAAAACATTATAGGGTTTGCCATTAACACTGAGGGGAGAATGAATGTTCACCGTAAAGTGGCTTGCGGAGTATAGATGTAGATGTACGGAATATCTTTCACATCTCTAACCAGTTTCAGGTCGGTATGTTTCTAAATACGTAACAGAAATGAAAAGGAAGTGCATGCCACAAAAACGAATATTCGTTTCCCCTTTCAACCAAAACCGTGCAACGATATTCCTATTTAGTGAACGCCGCGATACGACGGCCGCACCTCCCGACCATGCGCACAACGCTCACCATAACAACAGCTCGAGACTCGCCATTTCCAGGGGTGGTCAGCCGTCACCGCAAGCGCCAAGCAGGAAAAACAGCCATTTTCATGATTTTTTTAGGTGACTTCCAGTTCATGTCTGCAGTTAACATTCTACATACAGGCTACCTTCAATGTTAACTAACAGTGCTAAAAACATCCATACATGTTTCGGCATGACAAGTCTGACCACTTCATTGTCAGTATAGTATCTCCTATTTTATCTTTATCTTTATCTACGTTCTCTTCCCTTCCTATAACATTGTCTCTAAGTTCATTTCCTTTGCAAAGCTCATCTACTCTTTCCACCTTTTAGCTTTCCCTTCTTTGCTGAGAACTGGTTTTCCATCTGAGTTCTTGATATTCGTAGAGCTGTTTTTCTTGTCCCCCAATGTCTCTTTTATTTTCCTGTAGGCAGTATCAACTTTTCTCCTTCTTATACATTCTTCTACAGATTTGCAATTGGCTGCTAACCACTCCTGCTTAGCCATTTTGCACTTGCTGTCAATCTCATTTCTTAGTCGTCTGTACTCCATTTTGCCTGTTTCATTTACTGCATTTTTATATTTTCTCGTTTCATCAATTATATTTAGTATTTCATGTCATATTCAAGGCTTTTGTAGGTCTTGCCTTTCGACCTATGTTGTCCTCTGCTGCTTTCACTATTTCATCTCGAAATGCTACCCATTCCTCTTCTACTGTTTTATTTCTCCCCGTTTCTGTCACTTGTTGCCTAAAGCTCCCTCCGAATTCTTAAGAACTTCAGGTTCCCTCACGTTTATCCAAGTCCCATCTCCTTATTTTCCTACCTTTCTGCAGCTTTTTTCAGTTTCAGCCTACGGTTCATGACCAATAAGTTATGGTCAGAGTCTATATCTGCCCCTGGGTATGTATTACAGTTTAAAACCTGGTTCCGGAATCTAAGTTTTACCATTATAAATCTATCTGATACCTGTTGAAGGTTTATTTTCGTGAAAAGAATTGCAACCAGCTGCCTTTTTGGAAGTTTTTTATTTAAGTTTTCGAGCCACTGCAATCTCATCATCAGTGGTTAACTTTACAGGAACATTTCCGCTAAGTGTAGGTTATGCTGTCATGTTGGTTCTAGTGACATAAGTGAGCTTTAGTGAGCGAGAACACAATAAACCGGAATTAAAGGTATTGTAATTTTATGTACTTACTGTATTCTTATTGTAGGTGTAACCAAGATGTGCATTGGGCACTTACGTTTTATAACACATGAGAACATTTTTGCTACACTCATGTGTTATGAAACGTAAGTGCCCAATGGACATCTTGGTTACACCTACAATAACAACACAGTAAGTACATAAAATTACAATACCTTTAATTCCGGTTTATTGTGTTCTCGCGTACTACAGCTCAGTTATGTCACCAGAACCAACATGACAGCATAACCTACACTTAGCGGAAATGTTACTGTAGAGTTAAACACTGATGATGAGCCTGCAGTGGCTCGAAAACTTAAATAAAAAACTTCCAAAAAGGCAGCTGATTGCAATTGTTTTCACGAAAATAAACTTTCAATTTACGCTACAGCTGCAGTTCGTGTCCAACATGAATATTTTGAAATTATCTGATACCTTCCGGTGTCTCCTGGTCTCTTCCACGTATACAGCTTTCATTTGTGATTCTTAAACCAGGTGTTTGTTACGCTTTAAAAAATAAAGAAGGTAATTTGTTGCAAAGCATACACTTCGCTTCCGTTTCATTAAGGAACTACACTTGCCACAGTGTACGTGCATTTGCTTCAGAAGACCATTGTTCAATTCGTTGTTACGTATTTCACGGCATGTTTACGAAATAGAACGAACACGCATTTTAGAGGGAGCATCTTACATATGCACACCTCTAAACATTGAGGAACATAGCTCTTTTCAATTAATAAGAGTGCCCAAAACCCCTTTAGGAAAAAAAAACTATTGGGTAGTGATGGGTTCCGAACGACTGACCATAAGCATTACAGTCCAACGCGCTGCGCACTACACTTTTTTTTTTTTTTTTTTTTTTTTTTTTTTTTTTTTTTTTTTTTTTTTTTTTTTTGTTCTATGGATAGATCAGTTCATTGCGGTCGTTGTTCCTTTTTGTTAGTTGTCGTTCGATGAGTTCTTGGCTCAGCTTTTTTGTTACAGAGAGGCGTTCAGCCCTCTGACCGGGCGCGCTGAGCCACGGCGCCCGGCACACTAAAGCTCACAAGTAGAACATGCGGCTTACAATCTCGTTCTATTGATGGCAGTTGTTAACTGGTGCTAATACGGCATTTTTACACACTAGATTGTCATTTATCGTACGAAGAACGAAGTGTTTTACTTAATTCTTCAGCGCGCTATTGCTTTGAAATGACAACGTGTAAGTTATAATAAGAAAATCATCAAATAAGCAAACCAAAATGGCGTATGCCAGAGAGAGTTCGGGGTGAGGAATGTCACCGACGTCTCCGAACGGCTGGTTTTCGGTAATTCAATGCGGGGGGGGGGGGGGGGTGTCAAATCCCCGTTATTTTTGCAAATATCTCTTAAACGATACGAGATAAGAAAAAAACATGAGAGAGCAAAGTTGTAGGGAATTTTCTCATCTACAAATTCGGTTATTAAATTTTCGTGTCAGATGAACGGTTTATTTGCAATTAAAATTACAATAAAACGGTTTTTTTTTGGTGTTACTAACGTTGTTTTTGTCCGAAGTATTTGAAAAAGCGAGATTCTGGTTTTTGGTGGCCAGCAAGTATGTCTGTAAAATTTCGTTCCGATCGGTTGAATGGTTCGACGTAAAAAGTGGGACCACGTTAGAGACAAACAGACATCGTCAAATCACCGTTATTTTTGCAGATATCTCTGCAACGATGCAAGATATGAAAAAACGTAACAGAGCGAAGTTGTAGAGAATTTTCCCCTCTACAAATCAGGTTATTCAATTTTCGTGTCAGATGAACGGTTCGTTTACAATTACAATTACATTACAAACGGCTTTTTTAGGTGTTACTACTATATTTTTTGTGCGAAAAATTTGAAAAAAGGAGGATCTGGTCTCTGGCGTCCTACAATTATGTCTGTAAAATTTGGTGCTGATCGGATGAACGGTTCGACTTTAAAAGTGGGAACACGTTACGGACAGACAGACATCCCAAAATCGCCGTTACTTTTGCAAATATCTCTGAAACGATACGAGATATTAAAAAAAAAAACATAAGAGAGCAAAGTTGTAGAGAATTTTCTCCTCTGAAAATTAGGTTATTCAATTTTCGTGTGATGAATGGTTAAGCCGGTTTTTTTTTTTCGAGCTGTCAAAAGACGATCGCAAAGGCACACTTTTTATGTTATTACCGCCACCTACATGAAACGCCTTGCCGACCGCGGTGGACTAGCCATGCGGTCTAAAGGTGCGAGTCCGAACACGGCGACAGCGACCCACTGCCGCTGCCGACAACGACCGAGACGCAGCCGCCTGCTGCCTGCTGCCGACCCGTTGCGGAACGCAGCGGCAGGCGAGAAGCGCGGTTGCCGGTGAGAGGCGAGGCGGGGTGGGGTGTCTGCCGACTGCCGCGGATGTTGCGCTGTAGTTGGAGGGCGAAGACGATGACGTTGCTTTGTTCCATATTAAGAAAACACGATAGCTGTAATGCCTTTATGTAAACTTACAGTTGCCGAGGGAAGTTACAGGCCGCAGATTTTTTTATTTTTTATTTTTTTTAAAGTTTAGTGACGAATTTATTCAGGAGCTGTGGACGTTTAAATAAAAGACAGTTCAACTTCGTACAGAGTTCTATTTTGGATGACATAAAGCTACAGTGCCTAAGAAATGCAATAACTGAAGAAGAAAAATTACATTTTACACTGAGAAGTACGCAAAAACTCGTGCATTATTTACTATCTGCTCAACAACTGGTACGGAACAATCCCAGCGATGTGAATGTTGAAGATGTGTTATTATCTCTTGATTGCTGATTTGTGTTGCACTGTGGGCCCATCGTTTCGTAATCAGAAGCAATGCGACTATTATTTTTCTTTCGGTACTGCTTTATATATTGGAAATGAACTCCGTAAAACTGCTCTGATATGTCCAGAAAATAATTTAACATCATATTTGCGTCGCATAAAAGCCTTTAGTAACTTTTGCCTCTTTTCTTTCCTTTCCTTTCAAACTTTTAATATTGTACCATCGTTATAGTTTTATTCAGTTTTATTTTCTTTGTTGGTATGTAACATTACTCTATTGTCACCTCTCGTGAACTTGAAGTAAATAAATCTGTCCAGACAGTATTTTACACAAAACGCTTTATTACTCTACATAATCATTTTTAAGAACACCATTTATGTAATTACTGACAGTTAATTTCTTAATTCTTTTGAACATAAACCACCGTTTGTGTTTAGTTTTTACTTTAATAGTTAAGTATTGAGGAAACTGCACTAAGTTGCTACAAAAATGAAGCAAAACGTGTTACAAAATATTAATGAGTGCAGCTTCCTCTGAGTCTTCATTGATATGCCACGTCAAACATTTACAGGCATACATCCGTACTCATAATTAAATAGTTTATCAGAATTTACAACAACAAAAAATTCGCGACTGATTAAGCACAGTTGCAGGCCTATTATATATTTATTCGTGGAACTTGACAACTCTTCTTCCCTGTTACAAACAACAAATGCAAGTTTCAATCCGATCTGTAGAAGAGACAAGGCAATAATGTCTTCTGCTTTTAGTTACATCCAATGCAATGATGTCTCAATAAATTAAAACGAACAAAATCTCAATTTACATTTTCTTGAGGACATATCCCCAAGTGCTTCAGTGGTTATGAACAATCTTGCTTGTGGTGGCCATTTGAGCAGCAGCTGAATATTACGTATTTTCACTGTAGTGTTTTTAAAGAAAACACCTTTTGCTTCTGCAAGTAGTAAAGGCGTTTTCTTTAAAAACACTACAGTGAAAATAAATACATAGTTATAAACAATGCACATATGAATCCATTCCTTGATAAATAAGTTTCATGCACTTACTCGCCCTGTTCAACTACTGTGCTGTAGCTTTCCAGATATCTTTTACTAAAACATTTCTGTACTCGTTATCTCCTGCGTTAAATATTACAGGATATGTTGCTACTGTGATTCAAATGTTTGTATAGTCTATGGGACTTAACTACGGGGTCATCAGTCCCTAAACTTACAAACTACTTATGAACTAACTAAGACTAAGGACAGCACAAATATTCATGCCCGAGGGGGGATTCGAAGCCCCGACCGTAGTGGCCGTGAAGACCGTGACTGGAGCGCCTCAGTCCCCTCGGCCACCGCGGCCGGCTGCTACTGTTTTTACGGACTTCTTTTCGTCAGAGTTCAAACTTTCAAATGTTTGTAGAGCTTATGGGACTTAACTACAGGGTCATCAGTCCCTAGACTTACAAACTACTTATGAACTAGCTTATAATAAAGACGGCACAAACTGCCATGCCCGTCGGGGAACAGTCTCGCGTATCGTAGGATAGCGCCTCAATGCGCTCGGCCACTCCGCCGCGGTTCGTCAGAGTCTGAAGAGCTCATTTCCCTTGGCTATTGTCATAAAACCGGTCTCCGGCGGGGGGTCGGGTAGGCGACAAGCGACACCACTGGTTCGGGACCGGACGGCCGCCGGTCGCCGGAACAGGTATACGGCGACCAGTGCCGCCGCTGCCGCGTTCCGCATCGCTCGCATTGCAGACAACGGGGACCAGTGGTGCCGCCTGCCGCGGGACGGCGACGACCGCCGCTTGCCGCCGCGTTCGGAATCGCACCTTAAAGGTGCTCGCCGTCGGAGGTTCAAGTCCTCCCTGGGGCATGAGTGTGTGTGTTATTCTTAGGTTTCTTTACCTTAGTTTAAGTAGTTTGTAAGCTACGGACTGATGACCACGTAGTTTGGTCCGATAGATTTACAAACATTTGAAAAATATGATGCCTTGCTGCGGAGCGCGCTGTTGCTCACCGTCGGGGGTTAGAGTCACAAATATTTGTAAAACTATTGGGCTAAACTACTATGGTCATCAGTCCCTAGACTTACAAATTACTGAAACCAATTTAAACTAAGGACAACACAAAGACGCATGCTCGAGGGAGGACTCGAATCTCCGGTGGGAACGGCCGCCCAGTCCATGGGATGATGCCTTAGACCTGGTGACCATATCGTGCGGATCTTTATTGACAGAGGTACTTATAGTTACACACCACCAATATAATCGCCCCGTTATTTGTGACCTTCTGTCAAACGTTCGGAAGGCATCGTATACCGTCTATTTGTCTATTTTTGTTATGACCCTGCGAATTTACGCTTTATCAAACACCGCACTTAACACAGCTAAGATTAAAGAGAGTGTGACTATACGCTGTACGAACCTACGTATTGGGCTATGTACGGTTCTGACTTAGAAGTTTGACTTGATGTTACCTTAGGGTTGAACCGTAGATGTCTGGTTTCATGCTCCAACAACTACCTTAGTTGCAGATATTATCTTTTGCCTGTGATTCTGTAGTTAAAAACACTATGTGCATAGTCTGTAGCTTTCGAAACAAATAAGAAATATTTAGTAAAATAACTGGTTCATTAATAAAAAGGGTTTTATTCTACCCTTTTCGAATGATGTACACTAAGTCAGAGATTTAGTTGAATAAAGCTTATTCAGTCAAATTTGTTCGTAATTGGAAGTGGTTACATGAATTGGTTTAACAGTTGCATTGTCTGCTATAGGAAATTGGTAGCACTTTCCCTCAACTAAGTAATCATAACTTTAAGAAACACAGAAACTCTGTATATTTCGCGAGCACTCAATATGAAAATGTCAGCAGTTAAAAATAATTTACGTTTCCACAACACCATTTCTGCAGTCGTACGTTCTTTTGTAAAAACATAAACACCTATCTCCTGGCGACCACTTACTCTCGCCAAATTTAGCGTCCCACGAAGCGATCGTTTGCTGCGCAGATATTAACACACTCTGCCCGATGGAATTACTCGTATCATCCAGTAGGGCCCTAGACATGGCACACTCTTTACTCACTCCCCGTCCTTTGGCCGCTTCCTCATTAGCCGATCGCCCACCATTACAAATCGTAAACATCTTAACATGATATATTTCTTTAAGTAAAAACTGACCATCTGAAACCACTTACTCAGTAATATAACATTATTTTAATAAAAAAAGGACAGTTTATTAGTATTACATAAAGTCTTAAATTAATAAATAGATAAACCAGCTTTCATGATATTGACCGCTCAGGCCATACAATATTTCCGTAAATTACTGGCAAATTGACGCATCCAAAAGTTGGATATTTTAAGCTTAATTTCTCTATATTTCGATGTAGTAGTCATAAGCATTTGTAATTTTTGAATTTATTTTTAGAACCGTGAGATGTGCGTAATTATTCCAGCATCGTAGATGTCTTAAATGTTTTATAGATTATTTTATTTTATTCTGAATTACTAGAGTGTGGAATTCACAGATGTTCTCCAGACGCCCTTACGAGACGCTCGGGTAACAGCCCTCATTAATTTTGAGTACAAAGCATGGCCGGCCGCGGTGGCCGAGGAGACTGAGTCACTCCAGTCACGGTCTGCACGGCCACTACGGTCGGGGGTTCGAATCCCCCCTCGGGCATGGATATTTGTGCCGTCCTTAGTTGTAAGTAGTTTGTAAGTTTAGGGACTGATGACCCCGCAGTTAAGTCCCATAGACTCTACAAACATTTGAACATTTTCACAAAGCATGGGCCTTTCCCTGATTTCCGCCGATTTGGACAAACCCCGACCAGCTGCTTGGTTTAACCGGATACCTGACCCTTCTGTGAACTGTTCACTAGCAGACCTTTATCTTTCCACACAATACCATTACTTATACCGATTGCGCGACTCTGCGGGTATTACTTCCGTAAAGTCACAACCCCTATTGACCTGTATATCGATGTCATCTCTGCTGTTGTAGCGGATCCCTCGCAGTGGTTCTTTCACTTTGGCATAGGGATCGTAATCACAGGGACTCATTTCGGGTGATTACGGTGGATGTTACAGAATCTCTCATCGCCAGCGGCACAAGAGGACCTGGACAGCATCAGCGGTGTGGCATTCTGCATGACAATGCGCGAATATCCTTCGTACTCGACAAGAGTCTTTGTGACTACGATATCTTTGCCAAAGTGAAAGAACCCCTGCGAGGGATCCGGTACAATACCAGAGGTAACAGTATCCATGACATAGGGCAGTCAATACGGGACATCAACAGAGGTAGATGATATATGACGCCTTGCAGACATTTGGTGAAAGGTTATATAACTGGGTCGATTACGTTGAAAGTGTATAAGTATAGAACCTCTGCCAATAAAGTTATTTGTGAGAAAAACAATGGTTCTCATTACTTTCTATCTAGCCGTTGTAGTTCCGTGGGCTTTACCTGTAGACAGACATTCGTCTTTGGGGGATCATCGTTGATGGTTGTTGTATCGAAGTGGTGACACTTAACTGGAAAACTGCAATTAATAAAATACAAGTAGCAATAATGGAAGAATAACGGTGACCAAGCCACAGGTTTCCACCATCTTGAAGCTGACTGTGAGCATTATTTTTTTATGCATTTCCTGAGTTACACAGGTATAAAGATGCTTCTGGTGTATTCGACATGTGCTTCACATGCAGGATTCTGCCTTAAGCATGTAAACAGATATGACAGAGTCGTTTTCGTAAGAATTAATACTTGTTTAAAGTGACAGATTTTAATGTTAGTTTCTTTCACTAATGTATTGATTTCTATACTGAATTTACTTAGTTCCTTTCTAAGAACTGAATTCACCATGATTTTCGTTGAAAATATTATGTTTTTTTTATAAATTAATCTGGAGCTTACATAATTATTTTAATTGATTACCTGAAACCAGAACAAAAAATCCCACTCTCGAAGAGAAACCGAGAGATCGCCGCTTCCAAAGCCGTTTGGAACGTGAATTTTTGAGTCTGCGTTTCAACCTCGCGTTCTCCTCTCAACGATGTGAGGAGTCGCCAGAGACGACTCGTGGTTAGTATTCCACGTTAAACTTTAGGCCTCCTTTTTCCCGGTTGGATAACTGGGGCATCAACGTTAAGTCGCCGAAGTGGTGTCCTATTAACTTTCATGTTGTTAGACCTTGCTTGTTCTATATACCTTAAGGTTGTTGAAGGGTTTTTGCTTGTTCTTCTTCGAATACTTCAAAGATTTAATGTAACTGTTTCCCTGATTTGTCTACTTTTGCGTCCCCATTATTTGTGGAACATGTTAGTTTCCTTTACGGTATTCTGATCACGGAGCGCTGAGGTGAGAGTAGATGCGTATATGTAATGGTCAGGAGGAGGGATTCCTAAGCGGTTTATGAAGCTGGGTGTGCTACAGGATGCCTCATCCCCTTTGTGTTGCATTCGACTTATACCTTCGTTATGTCCCATTTCTGTTATTTATAAAATCACCAGATTTTCCTGATCTAGCATTTGGACTGGATTCAGGCGGCGATTTGACACAAGTCAGGAAATCGATCGGTACTTTCTTTTTGGAAGTTGACTACATTCACAGGATTATTCAGAGATGATATTATAAAATCTCAGGGATGGTGGATAAGGTAAATACATAAATTTGAAGTGAAGTACTCTGGTCGTGAAGCGAATGAGTCAGAAGCTTTATTTTAACATTTTGTATACATCTGGGCCCGCTGCTCCATGTATGTAGTGAAGGGACATTGTAAAATTATGCTACTAGACCAAAGACGCTGCTTTTCAATAAACTATTTACTGTTACAGGCCTGTATCACGGCGACTGTAAACGTCAGGTTATCTGTGAAAAGTACATAGATATAATATTTTAATTTATGACAGCCTAATTTTTACCTATAACGCAAATGCAGTTTCCTTACATACAAAACGCCGTGGTGGAGTGGCGCATTCAGGGGCTATGCTGCGATGCGCGAGGCTGTTCCCCGTCGACGGTTCGAATCCCCCCCTCAGGCATGGATGTTTGTGCCGTCTTTAGTATAAGGTCGTTTATAAGTAGTTTATAAGTTTAGGGACTGATTGACCCCGCAGTTAAGTCCCATAAGCTTTACAAACATTTGAACATTGAACCTTACGTACACGGAAATCAAGACCACCTGATGTAGTTCTATTACAGGATATAATTATGCCGTTAAAAACTGAATTATTTTACATATGTACATATCTTACATAACCTGACGATGGCAATTCCGCCGAAACAGGCCTGCAGTAATAAATAATTTATTCACACAGCAGCGTCTTTGTTGTACCAGAATAATTTAAGAGTCAATGTTGTAAGCGAAAATCTTTATGATACCTGTGAGAGTAGAATACACGTTCTGATACTGTTCCTAGGGCATATCTACCTTGTTATTGGTCAACACCTATAGTTGCAGAATATTGGAGCCCAACATCACTTTCGTGAACACCAGCATCAGACATTCCCTGGAAAGTGAATGGGAGGTTCTATTTTGTTTCCATCGCATCCACCGGACTTCACACCACTTGATTTCTTCATATGGAGCAACGTGGAATGTCTTGTGCAGGAGACGCCTGTCGAGAATGAAGAGGATCTCTTGGCAATCATTCGCGCAACCTGCTACACTGTTCTTGGATTCCATATCTTAAAGGAAGCTAGAGGACACAGTTTCGGAAATCTATTGAAAATCTATTGAACATATCCACCCCCATTAACCACAGCCATTGCCGAGGTGGGGTGGCTTGCGTGCCTCAACGATGCAGATAGCCGTACCATAGGTGCAACCACAGTGGAGGGGTATCTGTGGAGAGGCCAGACAAACGTGTGGTTCCTGAAGAGGGGCAGCAGCCTTTTCATTTGTTACAGGGCAACAGTCTGGATGATTGACTGAGCTGGCCTTGTAACATCAGCTAACATGGCTTTGCCATGTAGTTACTGCGAACGGCTGAAAGAAATGGGAAACTACAGTCGTCACTTCTCCCGAGGACATGCAGCTCTACTGCATGACTATATGATGATGGCGTCTTCTAGGGTAAAATATTCCGGAGGTAAAATAGTCTCCAATTCGGATCTCAGGGCGGGGACTACTCAGGAGGATGCCGTCATCAAGAAAAACAAAACAGGCATTCTACGGATCGGAGCGTGGAATGTTCTAACCCTTAATCGCGTAGGTAAGCTAGAAAATTTGAAAAGAGAAATGGATAGGTTAGAGTTAGATATTGTAGGGATTAGTGACGTTCGGTGGCAGGATGAACAGGATTTCTGGTCAGGTGAGTACAGGGTTATCTATACAAAATGAGTTGGTGGTAACGCAGGAGTAGGTCTGATAATGAATAAGAAAATAGAAATGCGGGTAAGTTACTATGAACAGCATTATCGTAGTAACGATAGACACCAAGCCAACACCTACCACAGTAGTGCAAGTTTATATGCCAACTAGCACGGCTAATGATGAGGATATCGAAAAAATGTATGAGGTGATAAAAGAAGTCATTCAGAAAGTTAAGGGGGACGAAAATTTGATTGTGATGGGGGACTGGAACTCGGTAGTAGGAAAGGGAAGAAAAGGAAATGTAGTAGGTGAATATGGGCGAGAAAAAAGGAATGAAAGAGGAGATCGCTTGGTAGAATTTTGCGCAGAGCACAATTTAATGATCACCAACACTTGGTTCAAACATCATGAAAGAATGCTGTATACGTGGAAGAGACCAGGAGACACTGGAAGGTACCAGATTGACTTTATAATGGTAAGGAATAGATTTAGAAACAAGGTTCTAAACTGTAAGACATATCCAGGGGCAGATATAGACTCTGACCATAACGTATTGGTTATCAACTACAGATTAAAACTCAAGAGACTGCAGAAAGGTAGAAAGGTCAGGAGATGGAACCTAGACAAATTGAAGGAACCAGAGGTGGTTGAGAGTTTCAGATGGAGCATTAGGCAAGGTTTGGCTGAAACAGGCGAAAGTAATACAGTAGAAGAAGAATGGGTAGCTCTGAGAGATAGGGTAGTGACGTCAGCAGAGGACCATATAGGCAGAAGGACAAGGCCTAATAGAAATCCCTGGATAACACATGATATACTGAACTTAATTGATGAGAGGAGAAAATATAAAAATTCAGCAAGTGAAACAGGAAAAAGGGAGTACAAACGTCTGAAAAATGAGATTGACAGGAAGTGCAGACTGGCTAACCAGGAGTGGCTAGGGGACAAATGCGAGAAGAATTTGACAGAGCGCTGAAGAACTTGAGTCGAAACAAGGCCCCTGGAGTAGATGATATTCCATCTGAACTGCTGATATCGTTAAGAGAGCCAGTTATGAACAAATTGTATCACCTGGTATGCAAGATGTATGAGACAGGGAAATACCCTCCGACTTCAAGTGCAGAAAAGTGTGAAAATTACTGAACTATCAGTTTAATAAGTCATGGTTGCAAAATACTAACACGAATTATGTACAGACGAATGGAAAAACTTGTGGAATCATACCTCGGGGAAGATCAGTTTGGATTTAGGTGAAATCTACGAACACGGGAGGCAATACTCACATTACGACTTACCTTAGAAGATAGGCTAAGGAAAGGGAAACCTACGTTTTTAGCGTTTGTCGATTTGGAGAAAGCTTTTGACAATGTCCACTGGAACACACTGTTCCAAATTCTGAAGGTAGCAGGGGTAAAATATAGGGAGCGAAGAGTAATATTCAACCTATATAAAAACTAGACAGCGGTTATTAGAGTGGAAGCGCAAGAAACGGACGCAGAGGTTGGGAAGGGAGTAAGACAGGGTTGTAGCCTTTCCCCAATGTTGTTCAATCTGTACATTGAGCAGCCAGTGAAGGAATGGAAAGAGAAATTTGGAGAGGGCATTAAAGTGCAGGGAGAAGAAATAAAAACATTGCGGGCATTGCTGAAGGAGTTAGATTAGGGAATGAGACAATAAAAGTAGTAGATGAGTTTTGTAATTTGGGTAGCAAGATAACTTCTGATGGCCGAAGTAAAGAAGATATAAAATGCAGAATGGCTATGGGAAGAATAGCGTATCTAAAGAAGCGAAACTTGTTAACATCCAATATTAATTTAAATGTTAGGAGGTCCTTTTTGAAAGCATTTGTCTGGAGTGTAGCATTGTATGTTAGTGAAACGTGGACGATAAGGAGTTCAGATAAAAATATAATGGAAGCTTTTGAAATGTGGTGCTACAGACGAATGATGAAAATTAGGTGGTAACATCACGTAACTAATGAGGAGGTGATTAACGGAATCGGGGAGAAAAGGAGTTTGTGGCATATCCTGACTAAGAGAAGGGATAGATTGGTAGGACACATCCTGAGACATCAAGGAATTTTCAACTTAGCGTTAGAAGGAAGTGTGTGGGGTAGAAATCGTAGAGGGAGACCGATGGAGGAATACAGTTAGCAGATTCAAAAGAATGTAGGTTGCCGAACGTATTCTGAGATGTTGTTGTTGTTGTTGGTTGTTTATAGGGGACCAAACTACAAGGTCGTCAGTCCCCTGTTCCAAGCAATGACGTAACGTGTGATACAACGAAAACTGAGAGAACAAGGATTAGAGAATTCCTTGAGTGTAAAACGAACAGAATCACTTCACTTCTTCACTCATACACAGAGGTTGTTGTTGTTTGGATGTTTTAGGGGGACAAAACTACGGAGGTCATCAGTCCCCCATTTTGAGATGAAGAGACTTGCACAGGACAGGGTAGCGTGGAGAGTTGCATCAAACCAGTCTGCGGACTGAAGACAACAACATTGAAAATATAGCAGTTTGTAAAACTTGTGTAGGTAAATGGAAATTATTATTACCGTTGTATAGAGTTGATATCTATATGATGTCACGTTGCGTGTGCAGTTACTTGTTCATCAACAGAGAATCTATTTGATGGTATTGGTAGGCAATTCAGCTGCAATTATGTATGTCATGAGCACGGTTTGGCAGTTGGAGCACTTATTTTGAGCACTTAAACAGGCGAGGGTGGAACTAAGATTTTCACTTTTACCTGGTAATTTCCTGATTAGTTCCCATTATTACGCTGTACTGTTACATGGTATTGATATCTGTGGATGTACGTTTGCATTTTAAGGTCAATTGCACGGATGTCTGAAAATTGTGGTGGTTAATCAACTCTGGTGACATGTATTCTTTGGTGATAGAGTACTACCTCCACGTATTTGGAAGTACTGCGATGCTGTGGAGCTCATCGGTAAATCAATCACGTATGACTATGGAAAATGCTAATGGTCCTGATATCTAAGAATTCTAGTGTGGTAAATTGTTCTTTGCTAATTAGTAGCTTTAGCATTGGGAGCTTTGTCTTGAAGCCACTGGCTATGTCAAAATCAATAGTGACGAAATCTACATCTATGTCTTGATTTAGTTTCACTGTTTATGCGCATTTGATTGCTTCCTTGGGGATGGACTCTGTCTGTACAATCGTAGTATTGTTTTAAGCGAGAGGATTCTTTCTGGTTGTGTATGGATTATTGGCCAACTTTTCATGTGAACAGACTAACGTCCATTGTGTTTTCTACATTTAGTTACGATTCATTGCTGACGTAGTTCTCGTTGGTAACTGGACAAGCAGATTTTTTTTTTTTTTTTTTTTTTTTTTTTTTGGGGGGGGGGGGGCATTTTCGCATTAGCCTAAATATTCTGCTACCAGTTGTCACATGTACATTCCATATCGGAGAGCCGACTTGCGTACATTATTACATTATGCTGTTCACCTTCTTGAAAGTAAATCCGGCTAGAGAAAAATGCCATCAAAAAGCTTTTATTTATTCTTTTCATTTATCACACAGATTTATTCTCCCTTTCCTCACTGACACATAGTCTTGTTTCATCGGCACTTTTACAATATCATTACATAATGCTGATAACTTGTTCTCTCTGCTTGTTTATTAACACTACACCCGTGTGGACGAGTCAATAAATACTATTTACCCCCAGCATTTGGACTGTTTTGAGGTTAATTTTAGCAAAGTTCTCTATAAGTCTCGTCTATGATGCCATTAAATATCAGAGGGGGATATCGTGTGTCAGAACAGTGTACACGTACAGTTTTTCATTCCGCCCTACTAGTGCTTCTAATACATAACTTAAATAGACTAATTTCGGGAGAATTTCTTTGGGGAGGTCAACCATAAGCTGGAAACAAAGTGAAATAAAACGTATCTGACCAAAGGCCTTTCATTCACTTCTGCATATGTTAAAGCTGTCGTATTCGTTCTTTTTACTACTTTACTGAACGTCCGTTACGATCATGCGGCATACACTTTGTAGCTCAGCGGCTCATGTACTCTCGCTTTCCTTGCATACGGTATAGATGTTGGATATGGTGCACGTTTCAAAACCAACCAACCACCTTACGCGCACCGGTTATGGCCCCCACTTTAGAATTCTCCAATTCCAACACGACTACACCGAAAAATGATGTGACCCATGGCTGACAATTGCAGCGTATTGTGGGAATTTCTTAACTGTGTTTAGTGGTACAACAGTGCCACTAGCATTAGCAGTTATATGCATACATTTAATTATCACAAGGTCTACATATTTTTGTCCAAACGCTGTAATATAAGAACATACTCAACGTATTTATGACGACAGAACAGTTAATAATATAGAGTGATATAGCAAGAAAGCTAAATAGACTAGACTATTTCAATCTTCTCATAGATCAACAATTTTTCTCCTGCCAAAGTTTTTGTTTTTCGTGCTTATAGCTGGATTTGAGACGGAATCATATCTCTAAGATTTATTTATGGGTACTAAAGTCTCTGTCCGAGAAGGCCATAAATCAAGACAGCGAAAATACTTATTTATTCGCTAAGTCTGTGTAATACGCAGGGAGGCGGAGGTCGCCAAGCTTTGTAGCGCATGCAATTCCCTCGATACGTCGCAACAAAGAACTCCATTATTCGGACTAATTAGGATGACGCAATAACGAGTGCCCTACGTGTTTTATACTTCACAATTAACGTTCACATCGTCAGGCGAGCACAAAGAAGTCAAAGCAGCAGGTCCGTCTTATTAATGTCGGCCTGTAAGGAATTAAGATGCACAGCGTAAACACGACACTCAATATTGATGTCACCCAAAATAAACAAACATTAGCGTAGAAAAGTAGCTATTATCTTCTTCTTTGGTGCAATGATTTAGCTGAAGGAAAGAAAGAATCAAGTTCTTGACACGGAATCTGAAATTTATGAAGCGTTTCGTTCCTTAACTAAATGAATCGAGAGCTACGTTAGCTGATGTACTGAATATTGCTTGATTTCTCTGCACCACGTCTTACGTCACATTAATGAAGATGTTTGCTGAAAAAGGCTAAAAACAATATTTTGTCGACTTGTAGCTGTATGTGAGCTGAGATCCACAAACGCGTTGCTACAGCCGATTCTTTCAGACAATAGTTGATAAAGTTAAAAGACACATGCGGTATATTTGCTTGAAATATAAAAATATAGATCTGTGTGATAGTTTAAAAAGCCATATTTCATTAATTAATTGCAACTAATGGAATTTTTACACCAAACACGTTTCGCTTCATATCCTATGGTTTTGTAAATATAGACGATATAGACTCTGACCATAACTTGTTAGTCATGAACTGTAGGCTGAAACTGAAAAAACTGCAGAAAGGTAGGAAAATAAGAAGATGGGACATAGATAAAATGAAGGAACGTGAAGTTCTGGAGAATTTCAGAGGGAGATTTAGGCAACAACTGACAGAGACAGGGGGAAATAAAACAGTAGAAAGGGAATGGGTAGCATTGAGATATGAAATAGTGAAGGCAGCAGAGGACAAAATAGGTAGAAAGGCAAGAGCTATAAAAAATCCTTGGATATCACAGGACATATTAAATTTAATCGGTGAAAGGAGAAAATATAAAAATGCAGTAAATGAAACAGGCAAAATGGAGTACAGACGACTAAGAAATGAGATTGACAGGAAGTGCAAAATGGCTAAGCAGGAGTGGGTAGAAGCCAAATGCAAATTAGTAGAAGAATGTATAAGAAGGGGAAAAGTAGATACTGCCTACAGGAAAATAAAAGAGACATTTGGGGACAAGAAAAGCAACTCTACGAATATCAAGAACTCAGATGGGAAACCAGTTCTCAGCAAAGAAGGGAAAGATGAAAGGTGGAAAGAGTACATAGAGCAGCTCTACAAAGGAAATGAACTTAGAGACGATGTTGTAGGAATGGAAGAGGAAGTAGATAAAGATGAAATAGGAGATACTATACTGACAATGAAGTGGTCAGACTTGTCATGCCGAAACATGTATGGATTTTTTTAGCACTGTTAGTTAACATTGAAGGTAGCCTGTATGTAGAATGTTAACTGCAGACATGAACTGGAAGTCACCTAAAAAAAAAAATCATGAAAATGGCTGTTTTTCCTGCTTGGCGCTTGCGGTGACGGCTGACCACCCCTGGAAATGGCGAGTCTCGAGCTGTTGTTGTGGTGAGCGTTGTGCGCCCTGAAAGACCTAGGTCGGAACAATGCCCCAGGAGTAGATGACATACCCTCAGATCTACTAAAGTCTCTGGGAGAGACTCTGGGATGACAACACTATTTGAACTGGTGTGTAGGATGTATGAGACAGGCGAAATACCCTCAGACGTTAAGAAAAATGTAATAGTCCCCATTCCAAAGAAATCAGGCGCAGACAGGTGTGGAAATTACAGAACCATCAGTTTGATAAGTCATGGTTGCAAAATTTTAACACGAATTATCTACAGGAGAATGGAAAAGCTGGTAGAAGCTGACCTCGGAGAAGATCAGTTTGGATTCAGGAGGAACGTAGGAACCCTATCTTAGAATATAGAGTAAGGAAAGGCAAACCTATGTTTTCAGCTTTTGTAGATTTGGAGAAAGCGTTTGACAATGTTGACTGGAATACACTCTTTCAAATTCTGAAGTCAGCAGGGGTAAAATACAGGGAAAGGAGAGTTATTTACAACTTGCCAGACCGCAGTTATTAGACTGGAAGGGCATGAAAGAGAAGCATCAGTTGGGAAGGGAGTAAGACAGGGTTGTAGCCTTTCTCCGATGTTATTCAATTTGTACATCGAGCAGGCGGTGAAGGAAAGCAAGGAAAAATTTGGAATAGGGATTAAAGTTCAGGGGGAAGAAATAAAAACATTGCGTTTTGCTGATGACATTGTAATTCTGTCAGAGACAGCAAAGGACCTGGAAGAGCAGTTGAATGGAATGGACAGTGTGTTGAAGAGAGCGTATAAAATGAACATTAACAAGAGCAAAACAAAAATAATGGAATGCGGTCTTAGAAAATCAGGCGATGCTGAAGGAATTAGATTAGGTAACGAAACAATGAAGGTGGTAGATGAGTTTTGTTACTTGGGTAGTAAAAGAACATGCGATGGTCGCAGTACAGAGGATATAAAATGCAGAATGGCAATGGGAAGAAAAGCATTTTTGAAAAAGAGAAATTTGCTAACATCGAATATTAATTTAAGTGTAAGGAATTCTTTTCTGAAGGCATTTGTGTGGAGTGTTGCCTTGTACGGGAGTGAAACATGGACGATAAGAAGTGTGGACAGGAAGAGAATAGAGGCTTTTGAAATGTGGTGTTACAGAAGAATGCTCGAGATTAGGTGGGTAGATCGCATAACTAATGAAGAGGTACTGAACAGAATTGCTGAGAAAAGGAATTTTTGGCATACCCTGACTAAAAGAAGGGTTCGCTTGGTAGGACACATTCTTAGACATCGAGGAATCGTAAATTTAGCATTGGAGGGAAGTGTGTTTGGTAAAAATCGCAGAGGGGGACCAAGAGACGGGTATAGTAAGCAGATTCAAGTGGATGTGGGTTGCCGTTCTTATGAGGAGATGAAAAGGCTTGCTCAAGATAGAGTAGGGTGGAGAGATGCATCAAACCAGTCTCCGGACTGAAGACCATAACAACAACAACAACAACAGATGCACAAGAGTCTACGTGTTTACAAACACGTCATAAACACTATTTATAAATTTTTGATCCTTATTATGTGTTTTTAAAGATGGCATGTAAATAATTTTTGTGTTTATGTGTCGTACTTATGCTCTGCTTTCTTTACTTTTTTCCTTTTTCTTGATTGCTGAGGTTGATGACGATTAAAAGTGTGATATATATTTAAACACGGCACTTGTTTTGCTATAAGAGTACTTTTTATATCCGTTGAACGGTTCATGGTTTAACTTCACCTTACGTTATAAGTCACCTGTGTTCCCATTCAACATCCTATTCCACTGTTTGTATCAAAAACGTTTGTATAGCTATGGGACCTAACTGCAGTGGTCACCGGTCCCTATATTTACAAACTACTTAAACTAACTTATCTTAACAACGACACAGACACTCATGCCCGATGGAGGACTCCAACCTCCGACAACGAACGGTCCTGCGCACTGCAGCAAGGCGACTTATTTTGCACGCCTATTCAGCCGCGGCTTGTTTATATATATTCACTCGTTTCTCGTATAAGTTGCGAATGTTGCCAACATGTGTCGATTAATTCATTACCAGTGTGTGCCTATGTATGCATGTGTGTGTGTGTGTGATATTGGGAGGGGGTGAAGGGAGAAAGAGTTAGGGGATGGGGTGAATTTCAATGACTGTACATTAGTACATGACGTAAATGTTTAGGCGTTCCCGGCGAGGTGTTATCGTAGAAAGCAAAAGCAGCCATCGTAGTTTTTCCTAGTCGTACTTGGCCGACAGTTAAGAGCGCACTTGTTAGCTGTTATCTGTTATCAGATAATAATATTGGCAATTTAAGTTCTGATACCCCTCGAAGTTATACTGGACGTTGAATCTGCTAATTTCCGCCATTTCAGTTGTCCTAACTCTGTTCTATAATTGCAGCCGGCCGCGTCAACTGATAGGTCCAGAGGCTCGGCTGCGGGATTGTTGTATTGTCGCTGTTGTTCCTATTGCTTTCAGTTCTAGACATGACCGCTCTCACGGCCTTGATTTGTTGTCCGACGTGCTTGCGCTGGGTTACTGGCTCTCACACAAAGTCTTTTCCCCCACAATTTGGATGTTGCCTCCGTTGCTTCTCGACGTCATCGTAATTCACTGGACTTAAAAATAAATAATGACAACAGCTGTTCTGTATTTGAAATTTCTAGAAAATCATGTCAGAAATAAAAATCTTATCATCCTGACTGGCAGAAATATTCATTGTTAAATTCTACCCTGAAACAATATGAACGTACAACACTAGAGTGCACAGCACGAAAAAATAACTTCGACCGAAACATGGCACAGAAACTATAGGGACAAATTGCAAAACATTATAAAAATACCCACACATAAAGACATAATATTCATCATTTACTTGATTTTCAGCTCTTATCCTTGCCGTGTTTGCAGTAAACAAAATTTCTGGGTATAGGGTCCGACTGATATGCAAAACACTGTTTTGTTATACACCTGAATTAGTTTTAGCACCTCTGTGCCATCATCAGTGGGTTTTCAATTTATTTAATGCTGTGAAAAACAAAATTTTACTACTGTACTATTTGTAAATTTAGGCCTAAAAGTCGTCAGTCTTTTGTTTGGTTTTTACCATGATTTACTTTCTGTCGTCATATTAGCGTTTTAAAAACCTCAGAAGTTTTAAAAGAGATAATTTTGGTTGCAGATGACAATGACCACACAGCAGACACAACAGCACAACACACAAAAGGAAACAAATGGCACATGCTCACCTACAACAATAAAATAGTTCACAGGATAGCCAACATATTAAAGAAACAGGGATTCCAAACAGGACACAGGGCAGACAACACAGTACTGAAGAAACTCAGAACACAGACTACACCAACAGACAAATTCAACAGATCAGGCATATATGATTTCACATGCAATACATGTCAGTCGGTATACATTCGACAAACTTGTAAGAATTTCAGAACCAGATATTAAAAAAAAATATTCAAATGTTTGTTAAGCTTATGGGACTTAACTACGGGGTCATCAGTCCCTAAACTTACAAACTACTTACGAACTAGGACGTCACAAATATCCATGCCCGAGGGGGGATGCGAACTCCCGACCGTAGTGGCCGTGCTGACCGTGACTGGAGCGCCTCAGTCACCTCGGCCACCGCGACCGGCACCAGATATTCAGAACATCTCAGAGCACTAAAAGGTCACAGTTCCCATAACACATTTGCAGACCACCTAATAGCTTACTACCGTTACCAAACCAAAATAGAAACAGACCTAATGTATTAAAATCAAGCCACAACCTGTAGCACAAACTCACAATAGAAGAAAACTATCACATACAACAAGCAATAGCCGAAGGAAAATCAGTCATGAATGAATACACCACACTATGCAAAAATACTGTAACGTGATCTCGGTTATTTCTGATCATACTGGTTACTAAATGTGGCTATCTGTATGATTAGTGGTTCACTTTACAGTTCTTACTCTTTTCCTAAAGCATCAAAGACCTTGTATCAGTGATATTTGTCAGGATGGGCAGTTACTCTTAGTTTAACACAAGAAATATTCATATTATTATTTATTTGTTATTAATCACATTTGTGGGACGTGAATTCTCTTGGCTCAGAGGTGGAAGGATGTTGAAATGAGACAACATTGAAGCAGATAGCTTTTTATTTACAAATATACATAACACTTGTGGTAATTTCCTTACATTCAGTTATTCTCTTACTCGAAGGCAGCAGGCGGCAGGCCTGGATGCCGGCGGTCGGGTTACGCGTAGGCAGCAGCAGGGGCGAGGCCGGGCGCGGAGTCTGCGTTACAGTCCGTAGCGGCGCGTGGCTTTATTCAATAGTTCGCGTTCCCCGTTGTGATTACTGCCAGTACCTCATGTAGGCGTCCGCAACTCTTCAGGCTTCGTGACCCGTGTGGGTGAGTGCGTCGTCCATCGAAGGGGCAGTGTGGGGCGCTGGCGGCGTCGAACCGACGACCCCTGGGCTCCTCTCCCGCAGCTGTCGATTATTGACTAAGTCTCACAGGTCAGCTAACGAGAGGCCGCAGTCCCATCGTCCTCTCAGCTGCCTGGGTGCCCGGTTAGTCTTCTTTAATTCTTCTTCCGTTCTCGCGACTGCTCGCCTAGTCCATTCTTCCGATGTCGGTTGCGTGATCGGCCGGAATGGTGCCGAACTTCACTCGTGCTGAAGCAACGAAAGAATCAACCTCTGCTCCAATTGTCCAGGTATTTATTGGTTCAAATAGGTCTCTGTCACGGGGAGAAATTTCCAGAATGTTCGGTTACGTGGAGAGTCGCTAGTCGGTCACTGGCACGTTCTTCCAAAACTGCCAAAACGTGTAACCTTGGCACGTGTGGGAGCCTTAAACTCGTGCGGCGATGGATTGCTGACATGTTAGTCACGTTTCCCTGGAGAGGTAACAGTACTGGCCTTGTGACGGTTTCAAACTGTGGACGTTATGCATTCTTCTTGGTCACTTTTCGCTATTCTTTTCTTACTGCTCGTGAGATGGCTGGCCGATGAACGCTTGAGCTGATTCGTCAACTTCGCGATTTCTCGAACACGTGAGCCATGGCCGCGGGACGCCGTCGGAATGTGCTGCGCGGTGATCTGCTGTTCCAGCGATTCGAGACTCCAGGTGCCTGCTGCTGGCCGCTTCCCTGCTTTACACTTTGCGTTAGACTTTGCATTTCCACTTTAATAGGTTATTCAGTTTTCATTACGAAAACACTAATTACCCTTACATTCCTCCTCCCTTCGGCGAAATTCGTCCTCGAATTTAGTATTGAAATACACACACAATCACGTTACACTGTTATCACTATCACACTACAGCGGAAACAACAAATAATTGAATCATTACACAGATGTCACTTCAAATTGAATGCATCACTTCTTACTTAGTCTTCATTTTGTAACATATATCACATAGCTCATTGAACTTATGACAACACCTCATGAGACCGAACTATTATTACAGTAAAAATACAGAAATTCTTAGTCAAAACATTACGTATCCACATACATTCTTTCAAACCTACGCTATACAAGTATTTTATCCGCTATTGTACTGTACAAGCTGATATCACTCTAGTATTTTAACAAGGAATGCACTACCATAACAAATAATTATGCTTATGCTTAACTTAAGAATTTGAATTCCAGTTTACCGGAATTTGATGGATTGACATGTTACTGTTCGAACGTCGTCGTAAATAACAGAAAATTGCAGAAATCAGAAGCACCAACACAAAGGTTCCAGATATACCAGTTCCAAGAATTATAGTTGTAGTTTTATGTTCTGCTTTCAGCTTTAAAATATGTTGCATCATTACATTAGCATCAATTTTACCCTGTTGTGAATTTATAAAAAATCCAGTGATTTCAAAAGGGAACTGTTAAGGGATTCATTGAGGTATGATAAGTTCTGACTAGGAAATACTTGCATGGGAGTTCTCGAACACGTGAGCCGTGGCCGCGCGCCGCCGTCGGAATGTGCTGCGCGGTGACCTGATGTTCCAGCGATTCGAGACTCCACGTGCCTGCTGCTGGCCGCTTCCCTGCTTTACACTTTGCGTTAGACTTTACATTTCCACTTTAATAAGTTATTCCGTTTTCATTACGAAAACACTTATAATCACTAATTATTCTTACAATACATTATAGAACCCATTAAATGAATTGTACAGAAAGGATGACACAGACAGCTAAAACACACACACACACACACTCACACACACACACACAAACACACACAACACGCAGACACAGAGACAAAACAAACATTATTCAAATCCACCGCCATTCCACTGGAGAACAACTGAATGTCAACTCACACATAAGTATTTTAACAAAGTAAACATAGGCGAATTTTTAATGTGGGAAGTGATTGTGATAGAAAAAGTCCGCACAATATGTGTATTACATATGTGCTATGACGCGGAAGAGTAAGTGTATGCCAAAAGAAACTGTAAGTAAAAGATAGTAACCAGACGATAGAAATATCCCCACATAATAAATTTACGTTTTCACACCATAAGTAGCGTTTTAAAGACCTCAGAAGTTTTAAAAGAGATATTTTGGTTGCAGATGACAACGCTACCACTACATAAACAATGTAGAAAGGGTCCCACATGACGACAAAAAGTAAATTATGGTAAAAACGAAACATAAGGCTGACGACTTTTAGGCCTAAAATTACAAATAGTACAGTGGTAAAATAAATGTATTTTGTTTTTCACAGAATTAAATAAATTGGAAACCCACTGATGATGGCACAGAGGTGCTAAAACTAATTTGTGTGTATAACAAAACAGTGTTTTGCATACCCAGAAATAAAGACAGAAAATTGAAAAAAGAAGACAGATCTCAAACCAAACAAAGATATGTTCCATCAACGTTTTTAGGTAACATATCGAAGAAAATGACGAATTTGAACGTAGAACTGGCATTCCCGCAAATAATACCTTAATGGATAAGTTTGATAGCATACTGGAGATAAGTGATCTTGATATAATGGTTAAAATTAAACTTAAAAACAGTTCATATCTAATCACACAGTGTCCAATGGGCGCAATATTCTGGCTAGTGACCATGTTGACAACATCAGATGCGCTGACGAACCGATTAGTGTGGATCTGGTGTCGGGCTTTTATCCCCTCCTCATCCCTGCTCCCACTGCATGTTCCGAGCGCTGTCCACACCCAGGTGCGAGACATCCAACATACGTGCTGCCCTTCTGGCTGTCACCAAGTCGTTCCGACTGTGGTCCGTGCCCAGGGAATTACCCTGGCAGTAGTATAGCAAAGGGCCGCGGTGGAGTAGCCGAGCGGTCTAATGCACCTCGCTGTGGAGCGCCCGTTTGCTCGCCGTGGAGGTTCGAGTCCTCCCTGGGGCATGGGTGTGTGTGTTTGTCCGTAGGTTAGTTTACCTAGGTTTAAGTAGTTTGTAAGTTACGGACTGATGACCACGCAGTTTGATCCGATAGATTTACAGACATTTGAACATTTTTGAGTATAGCAAAGGGCATACGGGCGCAGTGACAAACGCCCATCGACGATAGTGTCACTGACGCCAGGTACCCCCCATCACGCTGGGCCAATTTCCCGACCGCGGATCAAGCGCACTTAAGGATGATTGACAGGTTACATGAAAGTGCACTTAACACTTGCAAGTAAACAACACCCCCTCCACCCACCCCCACGCCGCCGCCAGACAGGCGGCACCTCCCACAGGTCCAGACCTGTCCACTCCCGCCAGATGGACACCACATCCCCCCGCCCCCAGCCTTGCACCAGACCGACACAACGCCTCCAAGAAGCTGGGGACATGCGCCGCCACCGAAGATCACGATCTAATATTAATCTGAAACTTCCTGGCAGATAAAAATTGTGTGCCAGAACCGGGAGTCGACCCTGAGACCTTTGCCTTTCGCGGGCAAGCACTCTACCGACTGAGCTATCCCGACACGACTCAGGATGCCGCCTCACAACTTTACTTCCGCCAGTACCTCGCCTCCTACTTTCCAAACTTCACAGAAACTAGGAGGCGAGGTACTGGCGGAAGTAAAGTTGTGGCATCCTGAGTCGTGTCGGGACAGCTCAGTTGGTAGAGTGCTTGCCCGCGCAAGGCAAAGGTCCCAGGTTCGAGTCCCGGTTCTGGCACACAAATTTAATCTGCCAGGATGTTTCAAATCAGCGCACACTCCGCTGCAGAGTGAAGGTTTCATTCAGGTAACATTAATTTGCATATCAAATTAACAGCCAACCGCCGCCGCTACGAGTTTCGTAAATGGACGGAGTTATGCTTTACAGTCCAATTATGCTATATATGTTTGGAGTTATGACTTGAGGGGAAAAAATGCCACATACCGCACATGCACGTCAATTTAATTGAAACATCCTATAGTTTTTATCTGTAACAATGGCAACTGTCTCCACTTACGTGAGCACAGCCCTGGCCCCCGCCCCCGCTACCAATCCCCACCTCCACCCCACCAGCAGCCCTTAAGTTTACCGACCCGGTCCGGGACTCGAACCCGCACCGATAGGAATATTTTTGTTTACGAAACTTATTACTTATAGACGTACACCAACATTGGAAGAAAAAAAGAAGTCAATTATTATTGCGTACTTCGGACAGTACAATTACCTGGAATAACACTAGAGTTTCGTAAACAAATCGACCCTGCCAGCAACCAGACCATCCACCACAGCTCCCAATTATTGTTTTCAGACGTCTAGACGTGTTAAGTGTAATTTGAGTACAGCTCAACCCCCATTGCGACCAAAAACACACAGTGTTCTCTCACCAAGCTACATAAAACATTTCTATAAACATATGCTAAATATTTAAACAGAAATATCATAACGTTTTATTATTTTTAGTATTCTCTCTTCAAGCTCTTCGCATAGACTACATATACAACAGCCGACAGACATGTTTAATAATAGCGCACATTGGATAATAAACGGGTTATATAGGTAACGAACGCCACTTACTTATGTATCCATCTTAACAAATTCTCGTTCGATGTCCAGATTATTTAAAAACAATTCTAACCAGACCCAAACATTTGGAACTACCCAAAAGAAAATAAATGGTCCGTTTCGGAACTCGATTGCAACCTTAGATCTATAAGCAAAATAAATGTATCTCTTCGTTTACACAATGCAAGCAATAGCCATCGAATGGAATGTAACGGTAAAAAACACTACAAACTTGTATGTCAACCACTCTTTCGATAAAACAACAACAGCAGCAGCAGCAGAAGACGACATATTGTTTATACAAAAATTCCAATTTACTGGTGGAAATAACGAAAATCGGCTATGATATCTAGCACAACGTCAGCATAGAGACTAATGATTTCCAACACACAAGGCATTTTACCGAACATAGCGAAAGCCGCTCTGTCAGTCAGCACCAGACTGTTAGGAATGCGTCTAAATATACATCTGCAAGCACCGTTAACAATCGTCCAGAACGCAGAGCGCTCTCTCGGCAGGCTACATAAAAGAAACATATGTTAAATGTTTAAAAAAAACTCTCAAAAACACCTACGTTACATCTCCAAATGATCAAAACCTTCTATGCAAGACCTCTGCAGGCGCACCACTCTGACAAAGACAGCGCGCATTGCATTTATTTAATGGAGCTGAGCCAGGCCGAAAATTCCAAAATTTAACACTCTCTTTATCGATCTTGCCCTGTTACGTTTCCTCAGATCGAGGTGTAGATGCGCCTTCCGAAAATTCCGGGTGGTTTAATTTTATTTCCTTGCTACAGCAGTACACATCTTTTTGCGTATACCCACCTAAGGAATCTCTATGTCCTGTTACGATGCAAACTACATTTATCTGACGCAGGTCAAACACCGATATTCCAGCGCCCCAGAAGACATTTAAAACCTATTGTGCAACGGGGAGTCGAAATAAAAAAATATGTTAAATAATTTACCGATTTCCGACCGTCTACACTAAAACTTTTCTTTTTTCTCGAAAGCACTGACCTAACAGGACGCTTCTTGGAAAAGACATCTGACAATACAGCAACCACAGAACCGAGGTAGTACTTTACCTGCACAATGAAACACTGATTTTCAGTTCTGTTTCAGGTCCTACTCCAAGTTCCTTTCTTGCGATCTCTTATCATTCCACTAAATCGAACTCGGATCTATTTTTTTAATTACAAGTAGACGTCTACCGCAAAAGAATTTGCTTAGATCGCTAACCTACACACCGCAACACCTGATCCTATATAGAACATGGAATGTCTACACTTTTTTGTTACAATACAACTGAGTACATGCAACGTAATGTTCGCAAACAGTTATATCGCACCCATCGCTCGCATACATCCATCATAACCTGCTCTCTAAGGAATGGAAGGGAGTGACACACAGTACAGGGCCACAGTTCGCAAATATTGGCTATTCCCGTTTCCGATCTAGGCCGTAAGTGTATATTGCAACCTCCAGTCTGGTAATGTCAAACGAAGAGATAAAAATATCCCGCAAACGCCTGTTATTAAATAGATAAGATGAATGGAAAAACTTGTGGAATCTGACCTCGAGGAAGATCAGTTTGGATTTAGGAAAAATTTAGTAACATGGGCGGCAATACTAACATGACGCTTTATTATAGAAGATAGGCAAAGGAAGGGTAAACCTACATTTTTGGCTTTTGTAGAGTTGGAGAAAGCTTTTGACAATGTCGACTGGAATATACTCTTCCAAACTCTGTAGGTAGCAGGGGTAAAGTATAGGGAGCGAAGAGTTATATTCAACCTATACAAAAACCAAACAGCGGTTATTAGAGTCGAAGGGCAAGAAAGGGACGCAGAGGTTGGGAAGGGAGTAAGACTGGGTTTTAGCCTTTCCCCAATGTTGTTCAATCTCTACATTGAGCAAGCAGTGAAGGAATGGAAGAAGAAATTTGGAGAGGGAATTAAAGTTCAGGAAGAAGAAATAAAAAGTTTGCGGTGTGCCGATGACATAGTAATTTTGTCAGAGAATGCAAAGGATCTGCAAGAGCAACTGAATGGAATGCACAGTGTCTTGAAAGGAAGATATAAGATGAACATTAACAAGATTAAAAGGAGGGTAATGGAATGGAATGTCAGAAAATCAGGCGATGCTGAAGGAATTAGAGTAGGTAATGAGACAATAAAAGTAGAAGATGAATTTTGTTATTTGGGTAACAAGATAACTTCTGATGGCCGAAGTAAAGAAGATATAAGATACAGAATGGCTATGGGGAAAAAGTGTTGCTAAAGAAGCGAAACTTGTTAACATCCAACATTAATTTAAATGTTAGGAAGTCCTTTCTGAAAGCATTTGTGTGGAGTGTAGCATTGTTTGGCAGTGAATCGTGGACAATAAGGAGTTCAGACAAAAAGATTATAGAAGCTTTTGAAATGTGGTGCTACAGACGAATGATGAAGTTTAGATGGGTAGATCACGTGACTACTGAGGAAGTGCTTAACGGAATTGGGAAGAAAAGGAGTTTCTGGCATATCCTGACTAAGAGAAAGGATAGATTGGTAGGACACATTCTGAGACATCAAGGAATTGTCAGCTTAGCATTACAAGGAAGTGTGTGGGGTAAAAATCGTAGAGGGAGACCGAAGTACGAATACAGTAAGCAAATTCAAAAGGATGTAGGTTGCCGGACATATTATCAGATTAAGAGACTTGCACAAGACAGGGTAGCATGGAGAACTGCATCAAACCAGTCTGCGGACTGAAGACCACAACAACAACAACAACAAGGTGATTCGACAAGTAAATGTATTCGTTGTCAATCGATTCCAACTGCCCTATACAGTCCTTCGCGTTGTCTCCATGACGATCTTGTCGAATTTACTACGGATATATACGTTAAAAGATCAACAATAATCCTAAATCGACTTCTTTAGAGGTCTATCGCAACAAAACAACGTCCATAAATGGAAACACACTGCATCGCATATTTCAGACCCTTTTTCCGACTCTTATGATACCCACAATTCCGTATGGAACACTAGGTTATGCATAAAACGACCGCTTGTTAACTGTGGTTATTTCATCGGTTTTAACTCTGCAAATGGCTGCTCCAACACCCAGTCCTCAACATTTGGATACAATGTAGCCCTTCTTTTTGTGTCCCAGCCTCGTCGCCGCTTTTGTGTCTCGTTTCCGTCGTAGGTGTCGGTGGCCGAGTAGAAAGACCGACACAGGAATAAAGGACGCACGCTTGTGCAGGTAGGAGGTGACCAGCCAGTGGGACAGCAGAAACTAGAAACACTAGAGTAAATTAGAACGAGATATATATTTCTTAGAGACTTACTAATACTTAACTTTTACATAGGTCAGTACTGCAGAATGCTGATACATAGTTGAGCTAGAGGCCTGCCTAGTGCCTATCCGATAGCCAAGTCTTCACTGGTGCCTATCTGATTCCGAAGTGCTAGCTGGTTCCTATCTCAGTCCCAAGTGAACGATGTCGTTCAGTGGCGGCCACGAGCGGAGTTGTAGCAGAGGGCGCTCGTGGCTGACGTCGTAAGAACGCCGCGCCGTGCGTGCATTGCGGCGCGCGGCGAAAGTAGGTGGCGCGCACTTTAGACTTGTGCGACACCACACTTTTCCAAACGAGAATGCAACACGTTTGTCATGTGTTCCGCTAAGTTTGCTCAATGCAACGACGCGAGACCAATCCCCCGCGCTGTTTAGTGTAAAAGCAAATATTTTTAAGACTTTATCGTAGCTAGATTTCTCCACACTATCTGTTTAAACAGGGCTTGCACATATGCAATAGCCTCCTTTAAAACCTTTGTCTGTGCCATATAACCCAGTCTTCGTGTACCCTTGTGGACTAGTGGAATAATGTAGGCGATATCTACGTCTGTGGAGAATAAAGCCCTGCTCCTTGTTCGACTCTCCAAGTAATTTACAGGTAGACAGTTGAAACTAAAACATATTGTATAAGCTTTTCTCGGTCCGAGAGATCAGTCAATTTTCAGGTACTCTTAATACCCAAGTAATCAATTTGCAGTATAAATGATCTCTAAAAGCGTATGTTAGCCGGGACCATATGGATGGGAGTGATGCACAGTACAACGACACACTTTGTAAATACCGTATCTTCTCTTTTAGAACACATAAACAATCTTCTTGCACAGATCCATAACCACAATCCTCCATCCTGGTAATGACATCTTCTCGACCCAGCGACAAAATAAACGTCCTCACAATCGCCTGTCTGGACGCTTTATAAAATCGATATTGTAGCTACCAATAACTTTGCTTACACCAGGGCTCATGATTTGACAAACTTTTATTTATTTTGATTCTACAATTCGCCGCCAACCTTGTTAAACGATCGCTTTGCTTAGCTGTAGAATAGAACAACACGGAATTACATCTTCCTAACAGATACTTTACCGAGCGAGTTACTGCTCTCTGACAACAAAAAACCTGTCTTTTGGTATCTTCTCCTAAACCCTATAATATCGAAACCTTCTACTCGAAAAACTATAAGTCTTTACAACAATTAACTGTTGCAGATGCAAACTATTACATATTTTAGGTAATCACATCGACAAAGCACGGGATTACAACCCTTTTGTAGGTCAAAAGTAGCCACAGATCGGAGAAATTAAAATCAAAACCACTGGTTCCTTACCTAGTAAGACACCTAGATATTATTCGAAAAATGCTTTTTGCGTGATCATCCTATAGAAAGAACCATTTAAAATAAAAAACAGCACGTTATTGTACAACTCTTTAACCCTAACCACTTCTTCTTGTACTCGGTGGATGTCCAAATGCGGCTCATACTAAGCAAAAACTGAGAGATGCCTACATCCTATACTAATCCTCTCGCACAACAGAGCCAGTACCTTTAATCTTATGCTTTTGTGGAATTTTTATTAAGATAGTAAATAAGGAACACAAGTTTTACAGCACAAAACGTATTGCATGTAGCATATATGTTTACATACAGGAAACAAGGTTATAGACACAGAAACAACTCGTTCTTTATTCTAATTAGGTGTAACTTTAATTTTGTCCAATTCTATTTTTAACCTGTAGTTTAGATCCACACCTGCGTCTGCTATTTCCGTTCCAGCCAGAAGTTCGAAAGGTACAGGGTAGCTATGTTATCGAAATCCATTACGTATCTTCGTTTCCTCCTGCATTCCACCTCCTTTATAGCTTTTATAACCAACTCTGCACCTTCTGACAATGCTTCTAGACGAGAGCAATCGGGTATATTAACTTTTCCAATTATTTCCTGTATGGCATACTGGTTATAGCACTATGCGCTCCTATGTTTGTACGTTACCAACTCCTCTGATACATAATCCTGTGGTAATTTTCGTATGTAACACTAGGTTTACAACTATTGCAAACGATTGCTTGTTAGATATTGTTATTCCACCCGTTTTTATCTCTGCAAATGGCTGCTCCAACACCCAGTCTTCCACATGTGGATACAAAGTAGCCCTTCTGAAAACGAGAATGCAACACGTTTTTCGTGTAGAAGACGTTCTGTGTTCCGCTATTTTCTGCCAGTACACCGTCGCGTGACCAATCTCCCTGATTGTTTACTGTAAAAGCAAATATTTTATAAGTCCCAGTCGTAATCAGACTTCTCCACTCTCTCTGTTTAAAGTCATATGTAAACCTGGCTTGCACATCTGCTTTAGCTTCGTCTTTCTCCAGCATTACTTTGTACTCGTTCTTTATGGCAGTTGCTTTAGCCATATATTCTAGCTTCCTTCCCTCGGTGTCGATATCCACCATCTCCAGTTTTCTTTCCCGCACACATAAGACTGCGCGTAGCGGTGTAATTTCCTTAATGGTGAATGACTTAAGTCTGTGCGATACATTTCCTCTTTTTCGTTGGACTTGTGGAATGACATTGTTTGTAGGTGCCAGACCTAATTCGGCGACATCTATATCTGGAGGCACTGTGGATGTTCTGGATTGGGAAAAGTATGTTTCCCCTGCTTTAATATAGCTTTTAAGTTTACTACTTATATCGTATTTGCTGGTGTCAGTTTTCGTTTTTTTCCCTTGCCTTGGCACTTTTTTTCCTCTGCCCTTACATATCTTTACCCTTCGTATACCTTTCGACCACTACTATCTCCAGATGCACCGTAATAATGGGTAATCGTGCCAACACGTACGGATAACATCGCGGCTCCCACATCCCGTGATCCACTAACAAATACGGAGGTGACAGTAGAACTATTGAGTTGGTCAGTACGTTGGTGTGGGCGTGGAGAGGCCCCATCCTTGCGTGGCAGTATTACGAATCTCAACGTAATTTACAGGTAGACAATTGAAACTAAAAGCTGATAGAACATAATGTATAAGCTTTTCTCGATCTTTAGTGTCTGGAAGGTTTACCTGTACACCTGTCAATTTTAGGGTGTTTTTATTATCCCAGTACACAAATTGCAGGACACTGTTAAACACTACACAGCAGCTATTGTCTAAGGTGTTCGTTACTCGCCTCCGCATGGTGGAGAAGCACTTTGCAGATACCGTTTATTCTCGTTTAAAACACTTAAACAGTCTTGCACAAGGTCAAAAACACTATCCATCCGGTAATTGTATATTGTAGTCTCCAGGCTTGTAATACCTTGTTCTTGACCCAACGACGAAGTAAGTGCTCAAATAAAGCAAATAGACAAAAAAAATGTTCAAATGTGTGTATAGCTTATGGGACTTAACTACGGGGTTATCAGTCCCTAAACTTAGAAACTACTTATGAACTAATACTAAGGACGGCACAAATATCCTTGCCTGAGCGGGGATTCAAAACCCCGACCGTAGTGGCCGTGCAGACCGTGACTGGAGCGCCTCAGTCCCCTCGGCCACCGCGGCCGGCAGCAAACAGACCTCTATCTCTCCTTTTAGGGTAAATCAAGCCATAGATCACAAAATTCACACCACAACCAGCGGATTCGCCCCTAGTAAGCCTCCAGGACGTTCTCTAATCATTATTTTGACTGATATTTCCAGGCGAAATACTAAATAACCTCCATATAGGCGAGGGGTACAATGCTTCCGTAGATTCTAGGTGCGTTCTTCGGGACGTGTGGTATAGCGATAGAATGACCAGACGGCAGATTGCAACACCGTACTATTCAATCTAATTAACTAACAGCCATATGTTGGAGCAGCCATTTGCAGAGTTAAAACCGATGGAATAACGACAGTTAACAAGCGGACGTTACGTGCATAACCTAGTGTTGTGCGTATCATTAGAGTCGGAAAAAGTATTTGAAATATAGATGCAGTGTGTTTCCATTTGTAGACGTTGTTGTGTTGCGATAGACCTCTAAAGAAGTCGATCTAGGATTCTTGCTGATCTTTTGACTTATACATGCGTAGTGAATTCGAACGTTCGTCATCGAGACAATGCGAAGGGCTGTATAGGACCGACGAATACATTTATTTGTCGAATCACCTTATTTATTTAATAACAGGCGTTTGCGGCGTTCGGCATTACCAGACTGGAGGTTGCAGTATACACTTACGGCCTAGTTCGTAAACGATAGCCAATATTCTTCGGAGAAGATGGGCGTAATTCATATAGCGTCTAGACGCTGTTGTAAGACGTTACATTAGTACTTGGTGGCCAACAGGCACGTTTTAATGTACGTAGCAAAGTTGATACCAGTCACTTGGGAACAGCAACCTCAGTGATTCCACGAGGCTAGAGTGAGAGGGTAAAGAAAAAAACCCGGAAGTTAGCAGCTCCCTCGAGGCGTGGCCTAAGGTGTGGCCAACTGACGTAAAACATTGTTGTTGTTGCCCATATTGGGTAGCGTCGTGACGTTTTACTTTCAGCTGAACAATGTTGCTACTAAGTATGGATTTTGTTAGTGCACAAACAAGCCACCTCCCCACCTGGGGAATGGCAGAAAGGACAGGGCTGAAACGTGGTTCGCTAGAGGACCCAGAGAGAGGGCAACCACAATTTAGATTGGTTGAACCAAGCAGCGGCCAATAGGAAATTGTTAACTGTCGGAAAGTGGGGAAAAGAGGTGCGCCCAAACCGGCCGTTACAACCCCCGGTTTTTGGATCAAGAGGGGAGTTCTCCGTCAGACGAGTCGGGCGCCAGCCCATGACTATCGCCGTCGGCCTCGGGGTGCTCGACGACAGTCTGTTTCTCGCGGGGAGAGCGTCTGTCTAGGGGATGCTGCTAGGGAACGTAATTACTGGCTTCTGTTGTGACAAACGATTTATACTTCTTTTTTTTTTTTAATAACTAACCCCAGTGTAGTAGACTTAGTATGGGATGCAATAAATTCAATGCAAGGTACCTAGGAGTTCCATAAAGTTTCCTAAACAAGTATCGAGACCCGAAATCCGCATCTCTAGTAGATGCCTGTACTGTCTCTCTGCAAACACTCCTTTCCGCTCGGGATATGCAGACTGACCTTGCTACCTCTTCCCTCTTTCCTATGTAGGACACGACAGTGGCAGTGCAGACCGTGACTGGCGCACCGCAGACAGCTCGGCCACCGCGGCCGGCATTCTTCCAATGTTGGTGTACGTCTATAAGTAATAACTTTCGAACAAAAAAATATTTCTATCGGTGCGGGTTCGAGACCCGGACCGGGTCGATAATATTTAGGGTTGTTGATGGGGTGGAGGTGGGGTGCAGTAGTGGGGGTGGGGGCCGGGGCTGTGCTCGCGTAAATGCTTACTTGTGGAGGCAGTTGCCATTTTTACTGATAAAAAAAATGTTGTTTCAATTAAATTGACGTGCGATGTGCGGTATGTGGCATTCTTTCCCTTAAGGCATAACTCCAAACATATATCGCATAATTAGAATGTAAAGCATAACTCCGAACAGTTACGAAACATAAATAGACTGTGTAAGTGCCGATTGCAACGTGCATATAATAACGTTCGTGAGTACGGAACTCATGGCGGCGGCGGCGGTGATTGGCTGTTAATTTGATATGCAAATTACCATTAGATCGCAACCTTCGGAGGCGGCGCATGTCCCCAGCGTCTTGGGGGCGGTGTGTCGGCCAGGCGCGTGGCTGGGGGCGGGGGATGTGGCGTCCGTCTGGCGGGGATGGACAGGTCTGGACCTGTCGGAGGTGCCTCCTGTGCACTTTCATGTAACCTGTCAATCTTCCTTAAGTGCGCTATGGCGGCTCCTTTTATCTGCGGTCGGGTAATTGGCCTAGTGTGGTTGGGGGGTACCTGGCGTCAATGACACTATCGTCGACGGGCGATTCTCACTGCGCCCGTATACCCTTTACTATACTACTTCCGGCCGAGATGGGAAGCAGGTGGAGACCTTGGCTCTGCTTAAGGAATACAGCCTATCAGACGATGTTGTTGACAATCTATGACAGAGAGCACTTGTTCCACCGACATTTTACGGAATCCCGAAAGTACACAATGATGGAGTGCCATTTCGTCCTATTGTTAGTAACATTGGTGTTCCGAGGTACTCTCTTGCCATATACTTAAAGGATAGTCTTAGTCCTTACATGGGAAAATTCTTTTTCACAGGTACAAAAAAATTTTATGAATGAAATGATTTTTTTAAAGTTGCAAATGACAATATAACATGTAATACTCAGAACAAAATAAAAATGATCTACTGCGAAGGTGTAAAGTAAGAAACTGGAAAATAAAAGGGTATCGTAATGATGACAGGGGTTTGTCACCATATGGTACAGTGTAAATATAAAGCGTTCTTTGCAAATATTTTTTTCCAGTTAGCAAATAGTACACTGTTAATATAACGCATTCTTCGCGAATATTTTTCTAGTACTGCTGAGAAGCTACAAAAAATTTCCAGTTATCAATGTTGCTTCACGAAGACATTCTGCATCAATGAGTGTGAATTCAGGGGAACAGGGAGTCAGCAGGTATAGGTAAGTGACAGTCTATCTACTCAAACACCTCATTATTACCCTTGCTCTTATCGGCCTGCAAAACACATATAGGAATGTTACAAATGTAAGCAAGACGAATAAGATAAGAGTAATCGTGTTAGTGTTACTCGGTAAAAGCAGAGCCGAATCACTTGAGTCTGGCAGTGGGCCATCGTAGGCGTTCACCTGGTTCTTATACGTTCAACAAGTATTTTTCTGTCGCTTACAGAATCATAGCGTCATTGACAAACCTGAAAGTTTTCATTGCTTCCTCATGAAATTTAATTCATTTTCCATTTTCTCCATGTCTTATCTACTGAACTACACATGCAGATAGGATGTGAAGTCTCTAAGACATCGCAGTGTTGAGGAACAAGGTAATTATTGTTTTCTTGGAGGAAGAGGACCAACACGGGATGCGCTTAACGGAAACATTCCGGCCTCTAATTGCAATATTCCGAGGCCGTTAAGCCTGGGAGCCAGGAAGGCACAACACACGCGGCGTACCTTTGTGCAGCTTCTGCCGTTTATCACAGCACACAATACTCACTGGATTTCCTGCAGCCTCTCTGCCAAGAAACCAATCTCAGCTCTCGCCTCCCTCGTCTCTCTCTCTCTCTCTCTCTCTCTCTCTCTCTCTCTCTCTCTCTCTCTCTCACACACACACACACACACACACACATTCACGTACCCAACACTCAAACGGTAATTTGCAAACAAACTTAAAAAAACAATTCATGCATCAATTACTCTCAGTCCTGAAACGTGTCTTACATAAAATATGAGAAACAACATTTGTGTTATATGATAATATATTTTATTTGAGAATCAAATAAGTCGTTCTTTTAATTTTAACACTAATACCATCCTCTCCGCAGTTGCCATGAATCACTGAGAGCTTGATAACTACTCACGAACTCCTAGAATGTACCGCGGACGATAGGAAGATGTAATTTCAACTATTATCAGTTCCAGTACATCCACATCTACATCTACATTTACATGATGATTCAGCTACCCTGTTCACCACAACCATTTCCTTAACCTCCTAAGCTAAGACGTCGTAATTCTTCACTTCACCAAAATGAATACTTTCAAAGTTTTTGACGTATAGTCTCTTTTCAATGCTTTATCACAGACAAAGCCGCAACAACTTTATCTTTTTCATTTCGAACTCTAGTAATTTCTGCTGCTAGTGTCTTATTTCCAAAAGAGTAGAAATTGACAGAGTTTTACTTTACTTTCTTTGTTTTGAACATGGAACCAGTTACTGTCTTATGTAGAAGTTTGTGTTCTTAATCGGAATTCTCACCTCAGGGTGGACTCGGTGCTGCATCTAGATGCAACTGCCGCTGTGGAGTAGCCGAGCGGTCTAAAGCACCTCCCTGCGGAGCGCACAGTTGCTCGCCGTGGAGGTTCGAGTCCTCCCTGGAGCATGGGTGTGTGTGTTTGTCCGTAGGTTAGTTTACCTACGTTTAAGTAGTTTGTAAGCTATGGACTGATGACCACGCAGTTTGGTCCGATAGATTTACAGACATTGTTAGATGCAGCTAAGAGAGTCCGCTTACAACAGTGGAGTAACAGAAAAAAGTTTAATGTAACACGTACAGCGCGAATCGAGAAGTGCTCCAAGTGATAAGCAAGGAATGTGACATTTAATGATGATTCTTTAGTTACTGTGGTAAAAATTCTACTCTATTCGGTGTAACGGGAAAACCGGAAATGTCTGAACATTATTTTAATTAGTATTACGCACTACCACCAATGAACTCTGTCCCTGACATTTACGAGATGGTCTGTGCATCTGTAAATTACACTGCCGAATATGGAAATCAGTACACACAGAGTTTTCCAGTTAACTGGAGATTTATACTTGAAAAAGTGCAAATGAAGTTCATGAAATGATTACATTTTCAGATTACTCAAGAGGTACTGAGGTACCAGGTGCAGATCAGTAGTAAAACATTTTAATATGAGGTGTAATCTCCGCAGGCCGACGGCCGTGCCGCAGTGGATACGCCGGTTCCGATCTCCGATGTTAAGCATTGTCGGGCTTGGCTAGGACTTGGACGGGTCTGCAAGCGGGGATTGAGGAGGTACTTGATTGAGAAGTACCAGCTGACCTAAGGGCGGGGCGATGACCACGTCCTCCTCCATACCTCGGGCGGAGGATGACGCGACGCCCGGTCAGTACCTCTCGAGGCCTGTGGGACGGAATTTAGTTGCTCTCTGCAGACGGCAATGCAGGTGCTGTTTCCGGATCCATTCAATCCTACAGATGTCGAATACTGTTTGCAATAGATTATTCCACGCCTTCTCGACCTGTTCACGTAGTTCTTCAAGCGTTGTAAGATGACGAGTCGCAAGTTTCAGTTGCGTTCACATTATACTCCACACGTGCTCGATTGGAGACAACTACAGAGATCGTGCCGGCAGGGGATGTTCATTTGCTGCGCATCTAGCAGATCACTTTCAGTTTCATGCGCAGTGTGTGGGCGAGCATTATCCTGTTACAAAACATATCACCTTCATGTTGCAAAAAAGGCGAAAGATATCATTCTGCACTTACCGAGGGCTAGTCAACGTTCCCTCCAAAGACACCAAACGTGAATGGTAGTTGCAACTCATCGCACTTCATACCGTAAGACGTGGGATGGAGCCAGGGTGTCTTACAAAGACACTACATGGGTATCGGATCTTAGAATTTCTTTATATTTATGGCACGTGAAGTTTACAACTTAAGTAACAATCAGCCAACTCTCAGAAACTGTCGAAAAAATCTATTTTGAAATTTTGCAAAGTACTTGTAAGTACCAATACTTAAAACAGCTGCAGCATATGTCCGTGAAGCTCAGGTGGCAGCGTTCTGGTTTCGCAACTATTGAGTCGGTGGTTCGAATGCCATTGTGACAGATATTTTTTTTTTAGTTTTCGAATTCAGTTATATAAAACATTTTGGGATCTCTAATTCCATGTGTTGTGTCAGATTTTGTTTATGTGTATGTAGACGAGCTGAAAACCTTGTCGTCACGTAAAACGATGGTTGAGCACGTTAGCTGCTTGGAAAGCCATTAGTAGCTACGGACATGACTTTCCAAAAGCAGCGTTGTAGCTCTTCAAAAACTGATCAATCGAAGACTACCGTCGCCAATGAATAGTGAAGCCAATACTGTAAAAAATTTAACTTATGTATTTTCGATTGAAACCATCATTATTAAAAAGCATCTATAACATATAAAAAATTAAGAATAAACAAAAATATGTGCACTTTTCGTAAAAAGTACCATTAGATATTAAAACTGTGTAAGTATTCGAACAGAACGAAAAGAAAAATAAATAAATAAATAAAAGTTTTGACAGGATTCGAATCACCGACTCTAGTGTTAGAAGGCCACAACGCTTCCTCCTGAGCTACACTGACATATGCCGCAGTTCGTTTTACGATTGGTACTTACGCCTACTTGTAAAACTTCATAGTCGTTTTGCTCGAGAAATTTTTAGAGTTGCATCGAATGGCTTTGGCTGATTGTTACTTGAGTTCTGAACTCCACGCACCATAAATATCAACAAATTGTAAAATCCGATACCTATTTGGTCTCCTTGTTAGACGGATTTAGAACTCGCGCAAGAAGTATTGGCCTGCACGCAGAAACGCAGGAAGAGTGAAATCAATTGTTTGTGAGCTTGCGGGGCCTCACACTTAGGCAGTCAACTGCGCCCCGCGACACACAACTGAGGCGGTCGCCCCTCGAAAACAAAGGAATGGACTCACCCAGGGTGGGCCACGACTTCGTGCCCGAGCTCTACTCAACGAGACAGCACTGACCAGGTCTATGTCGTACCCCAAACGGTCATCACTTACAAACTGCTTTTATCGTTGTAGACCACGGCCAGCAATTCCAATTGATCCTCTGACGACACCAGTCCATTAAGTGGAAGACGACCTAAAGCTGAGCATATCCGCAATCCTACTGCTACTAATAGATTGCCAACAGTTCGTGTTGACGGTTAAAGGGTCACAAAACATGTTATCGGTGCTGTGGAAGCAGTACGACGATCTTGGCGGACATCTTTTCATTAATCACGTCCACAACCTCGTATACGTGTGTAAAAATGTGCATGTGACCACTGTAACCAGCATCCTTACAACAATGACGCAGCATATCCAACTCGGGTTGTAATTCTCCGTCCCATGACTCAGAAGGCCAAACTATGAGCCCTTTCAAACTCGCTCAGTTGGTTGCAGAAAGCAAGGAAGGGTACTTCACTGTGGTATGGCGCCTGGATGTATCACACGTGCAAATCACACTGAGCCTAGTGGCCGTCAACAGATACTATTAAAAGGTACACACAGAATGCGCGCTGGCAGCTACGTCACTGCGCTGTTCGCTGGCGAACTACGGCGCATTCATTAACAGTACATCCAATATTCCTCAGGTGGCACTGCCGCTAGTGGAACCAAATCTACGTTATCTTTCCAGGCGTACTATTTTTTCGGTTAAAACACCAAATCAGTAATATATCGAATACTAGCTTTGAGTTAGTACTTCATCCCTTCATCTCAGTCCCTTTTTTTGATAACATGTCATATTTATGGGTGAGTATTAAAAATGTTCAAATGTTTGTTATGCTTAAGGGACTTAACTGAGGGGTCTGAGGGGTCATCAGTCCCTAAACTTACAAACTATTTATGAACTACCTTATACTAAATACGACACAAACATCCATGCCCGAGGGGGGATTCGAACCCCCGACGGGGAACGGCCTCGCGCATCGTAGTAGAGCGCCTCAATGCGCTCGGCTGCTCAAAACTTGATTATAAACAATATTTTTCGTTACTTGTCGAGAATCTAATATAAATAAATTCTTTGGGGCCCACCCTGAGCAAGCGACATATAGTTGTCCGTGTGAGAAACATGGAGATGTCAAAACCACTCCGTAGTATTTAATAGGTTGCCTGTGATTTATGAAATGTAACAGAAAATTCAAGTCTCACTGGAAACTACACTCTCCTGAAGTTAAAAGTTACGTCTGCCGGTAATAACGGGTATTTCCATAGTAGCTCTATAGATGTGAAAGGTTTTTACCCATCACAGTATATGCGATCTCATATTTATTGAACTACAAGGTCATGCCTGATGCGACAGCTTTACGGCATCTATAGCGAAACTTGTGAGCGATAGACTTCTTTATTTTCATAATTTTCTGGTGGGCGGGGGACGGGGGGGAGCCAGTTACAAAACGATTCATAAACGTCCGAAATTACATGCAAACTTTGTTGCAGGTCCCTAATGGAAGCAAAAATTTGGGTATTCTCACGCAGTGGCCTCCCATTACTTATGACGTCATATATCCTGAGCTATGTGTTGTGCTCTTTTATTTTTGGGTCATGAATCTTCGTGGTCGTACGATGAACGGTTTATGAACATAGAGGGCATACAAACATTCAAATGTTCAAATGTTTGTAAATCTTATGGGAATTAACTACGGGGTCATCAGTCCCTAAACTTACAAACTACTTAAGAACTACTTACGAACTAGGACGGCACAAACATCCATGCCCGAGGGGGGATTCGAACCCCCGACCGTAGTGGCCGTGCAGACCGTGACTGAAGCGCCTCAGTCTCCTCAGCCACCGCGGCCGGCGGCGTATGCCGTGAGATATCCTAGGCGAAGAGCCCCGGCAGCCTTTACGTTCTTACGTGCCGAACAACGATTTGTTTTAGCTGCACTACACCACGATCCTCATGTCAGATTACGAGCCGTTGCTGCAGTCGCTGTTGTCAGTCTCACATCTGTGTGGCATATAGTACACGGCCACAGGTTTCACCCGTACCGCCTGTCACTTACCCATGAGCTGCATGGGAACGATTTCCGTGCAAGAGTGACATTCTGTGAGTGGCCCAAGTGTAATTTCATGCCGCAGTGGAGTAGCCGAGCCGTCTAAAGCATCTCGCTGCAGAGCGCGCGGTTGCTCGCCGTGGAGGTTGCGAGGGTGAAGGTCGGGGTGAGAGTTTAAAATAGGAAAAGATTAATTTTTAAAACTCACAACCACCAACTGCGAACCAAATTCCTAAACATGCAAAAACACTGGAACTGTGATTGCGACAGTTTGACTCGTTTTCTAGGGGATGATATCACACGTTCGTAGCTTTCCTTCCCTGCATATGATTAACAAAACAAATTCATAATAAAATCAAGTTCATGAGAGAAAAGGGTGTACTAACTACTATTTTTGAAAACACGTGAAAGTTCACTTTATGTTGTTTATTTCACAATATTTGAACCCTGTGGCTGATACGTCTGTACGTCGACACATTTACCAAATAAAGTTATAATAGCTCGTGAGCCCCCAGATAAAATGAATATTTGTCGCGAATTGTTTTCACACCACGTGGCTGTCTCAAACACCGTTTATGTTCATGCCTATGCGACGACACGTGTTACATTAACAAATCACAGTCACTTTAATTCAATGCGATGCACACCTTGTTCCACCGGCTAAATATTCACAAACACACAGTAGCACTCAATTTAACTTGGTACAGTCTACGACGAGCAACCACACGTGGCGATTGCCACAGACAAATCTAAAGTCATCACCTTGAGATCCACATGCCGACTGATGCAGCGCGACGCCGCCCGGCCAGCCACCCCACGTGCTCTCGAGTCCTCACTTCCTGCCCTCGCGCGCGCGCGCGCCTAAAGCTCAACTGCCGGGGTTTTTTCCCCTACATCATCAACTTCCCCATGTGAGCTGTTCTAACCGATTTGCCAACGTACAGCGCTCAGCCAATACATTTCTAAAACTGTACTTAAAATCAAAATAATTACACTACACATTAAATAAATTGTCTTCTTAGGTTTTTATATTGGTATAAACATACTTTGTACTATTTATCATAATTGTGCAATTTCTTCTTGTCACAGATAAGTGATTTAACTGAATATTTCAAGCTAAAATACACAAGATTAATTGAAAATAAAATGAGAAATAGTTAATATGTTATTTTTATAAACAAACATTGCCATGCTGGTTGTGTAACTGTCTTGTATTCATTGATAATTTATTACTTTTCATTGTCAAATAAACATATTACGCCAGATGTGACTATATCAGCTAATGTATTGTTTATTTATCAACAGGCTATTTTGTAATGAGGGCCTTAAAGGTTCCTAACTGCATCGTATTACTTCAAATGCCAGTAGTATTAGAATATTTTATTTCATGCTGTGCGCTGCACTGTGCCTGGCACTCGCCATTGTCCCTCTCTCCCCTCACCGGAAACGAACTGGAAAATCCTAAGCTGGAACAAGCCACCAACGTCGGCCTGCTCGCTGGCCTTCAGTCAGCTACAAACACACAGCAAATCTCAACGTGGAGAATTTCTACCTTTGGCCTAACTATAAATGTTGTCACCCAACTGCGTACATACATTGCTACCATAATTAATAAGATTAAAATTGTGTAACATTTAGTGCATTGGCATGGCCAATGTTTGCAGTGAACTTCATACTGTTTAATTATCAAATGCTATTAATTACCAGTATTTATATTGGGCGGTAATCTCACAAGGTTCGAGTCCTCCCTGGGGCATGGGTGTGTGTGTTTGTCCGTAGGTTAGTTTACCTAGGTTTAAGTAGTTTTGTAAGCTACGGACTGATGACCACGCAGTTTGGTCCGATAGATTTACAGACATTTGAACATTTGTAATTTCACGCTGGGGTCTTTACAAAGTGTTTTCTTCTCTGATGAGTCCATGTTCACAAATTATGGTGCAGTGAATCGCCATAACATGCACTACTGGGCCGCAGACAATCCTCGGTGGGTACGACCTGTCGACCGTTAATGTAGGTGGTATATTAACTTGTGGTGTGGAATCCTTGGGGATGAAATCATCGGTCCACACTACTTCCCAGGTACACTGACAGGTGAGTTATATCGCGCTTTTATAGCCGACAGTTTGGGTGGTCTTCTTCATCATGTGTGTCTATACACGAGAGTCCATATGTGGATGCAGCACGATGGTCATCCAGCCCTTATTGCGCGTGCTGTTGTGGAAGAACTAAACAACAGGATTGCAGGAGATGGTTGGGGTGCCATGGTCCTCATTCATGGCCCGCAAGATCGCCCGATGTAACACCAGTAGATTTCTTTGTGTGGGGATATCTAAACGATCGTGTTTATGTCACTGAGCCCACATCCACAGCTGATCTACAACGGCGCGTCGAGGACGCATGTCGCTCCGTCTCACCGGCGATGTTACATCTCGCCCACAAATCCTTTCGACAGCGCATTGCATTATGCATTGAGGAACATGGACACACATTTGAACATCTCATGTAAATCAACTTCCCACCGCCATAACATCCATCACCCACCACACAGCCATGTATTGTGTACAACGTGTGGTATCTGCCCCTGAAACTTTGAAGGGTTGTAGCTCCCAAACTAACAGTGATAGGAATGTGTGGTGTCGCACAAGTACAAAGTGCGCGCCACCTACTTTCGCCGCGAGCCGCCATGCACGCACGGCGCGGCGTTCTTACGACGACAGCCACGAGCGCCCTCTGCTGGAACTCCGCTCGTGGCCACCACTGAACGACATCGTGCACTTGGGACTGAGTTAGGAACCAGTAAAGACTTCGGAATCCGATAGGCACCGGTGAAGACTTGGCTATCAGTTAGGCACTAGGCAGGACTCTAGCTCAACTATGTATCAACATTCTGCAGTACTATGTAAAAGTTAAGTATTGTATAAATTCTGTGCAATATATATCTCGTTCTAATTTACACTAGTGTTTCTAGTTTCTGGCTGCTCCTCTCCGTACCTGCACCAGCGTGCCATCTTTATTCCTGTGTCGGTCTCATTCCATTCGGCCACCGACACCTACGACGGAAACGAGACACAAAAGCGGCGACGAGGCTGGGACACAAAAGAATGTAGTTTGAATCGATTTGGACGCTGCTGGTTTCAACACACAATGCACAATAGAAGAAACTATTGTTCCATTAAAAAAATTATATCTTTGTGCTGTAACTCTGTGAAAAATGATACAATAAACTATGTTCATAGCTCCGCAGAAAGTGTAACATTTCTTGTGTTGACCTACCGCATTAAAATTTCCTGTCACCTATTATTTTATAAGTTACAGAGGCAAAGACACTTAGTGAAACACCCTGTATACCTCGCTTCCTACTTTCCAAACTTCGCCGAAGCTCTCCTACGAACCTTGCAAGACTGGCACTCCTGGAAGAAAGGATATCGTGGAGACATTTGCCAGGAAGTTTCATATCAGCGCACACTCCGCTGCAGAGTGAAAGTTTCATTCTGGAAACATCTCTTAGGCTGTGGCTAAGCCATGTCTCCACGATTTCCTTTCTTCCAGTAGTGCTAGTGTTGCAAAGTTCGTAGGATAGCTTCTGTGAAGTTTGGAAAGTAGGAAGTGAGGTACTGGCAGAACTATAGTTGTGAGGCGGGATCGTGAGTCGTGTCGGGATAGCTCATTAGGTAAAGCGCTTGCCTGCGAAAGGCAAAGGTCCCAGGTTCGAGTCCCGGTTCCGGCACACAATTTTAATCTGCCAGGAAGTTTCATATCAGCGCACACTCAACGGCAGAGTGAAAGTTTCATTCTGTACAGCTGTTGTCTTACGCATCGCCATACTGATCGTACCCCCGATATTATGATTACGAGTGGTATTGGGTACGATTCCCGTACTCGTCTAGTAGGCACAGCCGTTACACTAATAATCCAGCGTTACATGTGATGTTTTGTACCCTCTCGCTTATCCGTGTGGACTAACGCACCGCTTTCCGAGGGAGGGAGGCGTACCCGGCCCTGGTCAAATTCGTCCTGCGCATTAACGAAAGGGGTTGGAGTGCCTGCCAACCTGGATGTGGTTTTTAGGTAGTTTACCATATTCCCCAAGTTCTCCTGAGTTACACGCTTCGCAAACATTTCGTTACACTTTCGCCCATATAACACCATACGCAGGCATTTGGGGTGATAGGAACAGCATCCGGCCACCCCGTAAATATTAAAACGCTAATCCGAATTAACAAAGCTGACCCTGCATGTGCGGCAACATGGCCAAAGAGAAAGAAAGAAATACATGTCTGAAGTGTTTTAGCGTGTGGTCCTGCCACACCTTCTGAGCTTGCAACAGGACAATGAGCGACCTTGCGTGGCACGCAACGTTCATGAATTTTGCGTCGGCCATCTAATTCTTTTGCTGCCTTAGCTTCGCTGCACTTCCAGTTTATAGCCTAGCCTATGGAAAACGTGTGGTCGACCGTTACTGAATGACTGTCATGGGATACACCACCCACTGATACACAAAATCAACTTCGGGATGGCAGCGGTTCGAATCCGCATAGGGGCCATCAAGACTTAAATTTGCCGTGATTTTACTAAATCACTTCAGCAAATACCGGGATGATTCCTTTGAAAGGACATGGCCGATTTCCTTGGCCGCTCTTACCAACATAATCCGGGATAGTGCTCCTACTCTAATGAACACTTTGGCGGCAGGACTTTAATCCATAGTATTCGTTCCTTCCGCTTTTTTTTACCACATTAGATTTTGCAATATATTGTAGCAGCGTGGACGGTTACATCCCAACAACACTTCTAGGACATCTTTGATTCAATACAGAGCCATGTAGCAGCTATTATAGCAAACATTGGCGGCAACTTTCAGTACTGATTTCATCATCTTACTCTCTTCACATGAAACTGTATTTTCAGTCGTGTGATTTTTGTTACGTCCTATGTCCCAAATACATTTGGCTGTCATATTTCCGGTTTTTCTTGTAGTTGCATTTTGGATGGCCAGTAGTGTTTATCATTCATTCAGATTAGACAGTTCCTCTTTATAGAAACCTCTTTGTGATCGAACACTATCAGCAGAAGCCAGTTCTTGCGAAACGAAGGGTAGCGGAAGGGAAAAGATTAAGTCCTCTCATCCAAAATGGAATTCGTATTTTATCCCATGCGTTAAGTGGTGAAAGATGGGAACACGTAAGACACCCAGAAAGATCTTCCGATATGGCCGTGTTGGTGGTCCACTTGTAACTGACGTTCAGTTCTTTCAACGCGGTACACCGGCCGTGAATGTTATATTGAAGATTTATTCCTTCACGTCTTGGGATTTAGGGTTGCGCTCTGCCCAGACGTGAGCTGTACGGTATGGATAACAATGCGCGACTGCAGATGAGGAGCACTGGAACGTGGGAATATTCGCTGATTGTGCGGTCTCCAGGCTTAAGCCCGACCGAGAGTGCGGTCACATGTAGCATAGACATTCCAGCTCTTGTCAACCGCACTAGTTGCAGAACATACAGATTTCCTATAAAACTCCTCACCAATTTCGAGGTCGTCTCGGGATGATATTACAAAGCGTGCGCTGACGTCTGTGGTGTACGAATACCGTGTTATGAACCATATCCTCATGTCCTTCTTTTGCATGGTCCAGGGGAGATCAAAAATGTATGGAATTACATCAGTTAATTTGACTCAAATATGAATAATACAAGTCAACAGTCCTAGACTTCCGTAAAGTTCAAAATCTTCTCGATCGCATCAAATTCAGTCTGCTTGCTGAATCGGCTCACTGATGCAAAGGGCGTGAACACAGATAATACCGTCTCCTATCGCACTGAAAGCAAGACAACTTTCCTAGATCAAAGTGAGTAACAGAATGTCTGCTTCTTACGAAGTGGCAGACCTTGTGATCAAAAGTTTCCAGCCAATTATAGATGACATTATAAGTTCCGATTAGTGAGAACTCCAGGAGAAATTTTAATGTGTGTGATATCAGTTACAGTAATTTGATGATGCCGCGGTGGAGTAGCCGATCGGTCTAGGGCGGAGCGCGCGGTTGCTCACCGTCGGAGGTTCGAGTCCTCTCTGGGGCATGTGTGTGTGTGTGTGTGTGTATACTTAGGTTAGTCTAACGTAGTTTAAGTAGTTTGTAAGCTACGGACTGATGACCACGACGTTTGGTCATATAGATTTACAAACAAACAAGTAATTTAATGGCAAAATGGCAACTTATTGGTGCCAGCAACGATTTAGTGAATATTACGAGGGTCATTTTTAAACATTTTAATATAAAAATAATTGATTGAAATAGTAGCAAGTTTCCGATATCAGGTCGGCTGCTGATATAGGACGCAGGTTGAAGTTCATGTTGGAGCTGCGATGGAACAGACAAAGGGGACGCAAGTAGACTATACGAAAGCAATACCAAAAATTTTTCTCCAATATATTACGTACTGTGACGTCCACAACGAGTGTGAACATGGTTAGGCCATTAACACCAGTATGGTGAGAGCTCTTAACGTTGAAACACGCTATTGCATTAGCTGAACATTGCTGTCCGGTGTGGTGAATATTACAATCCTATACAGATTAAATTAGTAATAGTGGATGGAAATGAAAGTGACTATATGTAAATTCCTCAATTTGTCATGATTACTCTTTACAGAGCGAATCTTGGTGGTTGTATTTATTTATGTAACGCCAACAGTACCGACTGGAACCAAGCTTTGAATTGGGACATTTAAAAACAAATATATGGAACAGGATCACAGTGCGTATGTGGCGGACAGTGATACTATTACAGAATTTGTCTTTAACCTTTACATTACTTTCGAACGTTTTCAACAGGTATTTGATGAACAACGTTAGCAAAAAATTATTTTCGGAAATACAGTAAGAGGTAATTGGAAGCGCACATACTTAGTGGGCGATGTCAGTGGAGCGCAACGTCAAAACATTGTATGTCACACAAAGTTTTCGAACGAATTCGAGAATACATCTAATTTTAAAAGACATTTGGAAATAAAATACTTTTTTGTTAAAAGTAAATCTCTCGAATTTTTCAACCATATGATGCAAAATTAATTTTTAAGCAAATTTTTTTGTGATGTTTATGTGGAGACTACAGATTCTTTGAAGTTTCATATGTTGTGAGGCCCGTATGACGAGATACCCTAAAAGATATATAGTTAAAATAATATTGGGAGAGAAAATTTTTAAATAATCTCGGCTGAATGTTACTCTCCGTCAAACACGTAAAATTAATGATATAGTATCTGAACTTTACAAAACAATAAAAGAAATTCACCTCTCTTCGATTCACACATGTGAGACGTCAAACAAAACGCTTTTCATATTATATATCAAGAAATAAATTATCAGGCACACAGACACATGCAAAACACCAGTGTGTTCCCGCAATCTGTACTGCCAGAGGCAGTGTACATGCACTGACTTTTATCATAAGCTTCAGTTCAATAGTGATTAAGAATTAATAAGTGATCACCTGTAAAATATATAAGACACAAACGTTCTTAATCTTCATTCCCTGCTTGTCAGTAAAGATGTTATTAATTTATTCTTAAAGGGCTGCCAAGAAAACTACATATCTGAAAAGAGAAATCAACATCATCTCATTCTATTTTTATACGAATGACGATGCTGTACAGTCCCAAATTTATAAGTGAAACACTTTCACTTAAAAGTTAAAAATAAATCCAAATTTTTATTGAGATGTGGTTTAACAGCCGTACGATATTTGAGGAAATGCATACTGTAGACCATCAGCTGTTTATTATTTTTCAAACTTCTACCGGTTTCGGTTATAAACCATCTTCACGGAAGACTATTAAATAAAAATACAGAAACAGAATTGTACACAAGATGAAGTAAAATACGTAATATAACCCAGTAGATTCATATAGTAACTACTTACGAACTAGACAGACTGATTAAATAGCTGCATTATATGCCTCCTTATGCATACTGGCATGCATGCCGTAAAATAAAAATAAATCAGACACTAGTTTATCGTAAAAGCAATGCCAGGCTGTGTGATGGTGAACCAAAGTCTATTACAAGAGAACCTAACACAGCTATTGAACACATTAGTCAATGAGATAAAATTAGCAATGATCAAAGTATACATGGTGTGAAAATGATTAAAAAAAACCTAACTCAATAAAAGGATCGTAAAATTGTAATTAGTTTATGTAGAGGTAGGCCAGAGGCTACCAATGAGCATAGTGGATAACACAATATGTCAAAATTATAATACGTGGGGATACATCTTTTAATGAACAAGATCTGACATATTATGAACAAGATCAAAGTAACATTAAATGAAGTAAACATGTAAACCTTAAGCTACGTAACATAATAGCTAAAGCATAAAAGCGACACGGTGTCACAATTACATAGTTCAGGGTGTACACGATTACATTAAATATGGATATAGCATCTAGTCATAAAAATGCAATACAATTATGTCAAAAAATAAGTGCATTTATTTGGCATGTAGACCTTAAGCATGTAGTACACACGATTAAGTGTATATGACAATTTTGTATTGGCACATATCTAACAGAACAGAGGTACATAGGAAGATTTATTAAGATAAATTAAACGATTAAAATTAAAACATTACGAGCGTGTGCTACATATGTATTGACCGTAATGTCGGCGGACGTTAAACCATGATCTTTCTTACTTTTCAAATCATGTCAGAATAATTTATAGAAGAATTCGAGAAAAACTGCCTGGTGGGTAATTCAGTTTAAGCTTTGGAGCAATGCAGTTCCTATTTGACAAATTACTATTTTAATTAATTTTAATTATAAGAAAAACATGTTTATAGCTACGGAGAAGTAAACGACGATACCCATAGTTTTCCAGAAAATGTATGGCTGTCGTGATTTGGGAAAAATATTATACATACAATCTTGGAAGGTACCCGTAACTACTTTGCACGTTGACACTTCGAGGTGCAAGCACAGAGACCACGGGAAAGTTTAACAAAACGTAGAGAAATTAACGACTGACTTTCTAAATGTCGTTGTAACTTGCTCGAAGTTTGAGACACTTACCACATAGGTCTACACTTCAGTTTTAACCAGCGACCTGATTCTTTACGTGGAAAAGAGCTTCTTGGGGAGTGAGGGAGGTCAAAAGAATACTGATTTATACAATGACACCTTTACCGATGACGCAGGTCTTGTGACTTTCACTGTTACTCTCATACTACCCAAATGTACGCCGATCTGCCAGCCATACGGTCTTTATTTATAACGGATAGTAAAAAATATTAAACGCTTTCAGAACATTGTAGAATTTTTTTCAGCAGTCAGTCGTAAATATTTTGTTCATTCAGATCTAGATTTCGACTACTGTGTGATCATTACCATGTTGGAGGTCGAAATGTTTTACGTGTTTTATCTGTTTGTTTTTAGCATTGATAATGATCGCCCAGTGGTCGAAATCTATAACTGAATAAACAAAAGATTTACGATTGATTTCTGAAAAAAATTTCTACAAAAAAATAAAAAAATAAATAATTAAAACAGTGGTTGAGCACTAGTGCCACAATGGTATCAAGCTTTCATTACTGTTCGTTTATGACTAATAACAAACGAGAAATTGCTTCTAGTTAAGTTGCTATTAAAATCCATTTCCTCGTACATCACCGTTTGTCAGCACCTATATTTGCCAAAATGTTCATTTACGCATGGTTTGCATCCAAACTGTCGAAAGAAAAAGATTTTTTTTTAAAATGTCAACAAGATATTTTTTCCCTTAAAAAATGCGGGGAAACTGCATTCACTCGATGAAATAGATGTTGTGTCAGCTTACGTTTTCTTTGTCGGTATGATAATTATACAATCAACCAACGTGTGATCTCCTGAGAACATCTGACAAGTAATCGTAAATTACTCTTATGGTCTGGCATAACGTAGCTTTCAATAATACTGAATGATGTCATTGGTGTCATTATACATTGAGTTTTATTTGGACTTTCCAAGCCTGTCCCTCGTCCTTGAAAGTTCGTTTAAAAATAGTAAATAATCAAATAACATAGGAAATTCGTCAAAAGTTACAGCAAAAACAGTTTTTAATTATGTTACCTCGGAAATATCTTATATATTAAGTATTACGACCAGTGATGAGAAAATATTAGATTAACAGTTAAATTTTAGCGGGAGTCGAACTGTTACATTATCCACATTCGTCTTACAAAGCTCCAACACTAACCACGTAAGAATCATGAAGTCTAATGCTCTGTACCTATGGCAAATTCAGATATAACTGACTATAAAAATTTTCTTGCGATCATCTCGGAAATGCCAGAGTAGTGCAACTTACTACTTGCAAATTATGTTGTTTTAATGGTAACTAAAGGAGTACATAGTCTGAAGTAAATCCATGATCCAAACGTCGTCATATCCACTTCTTGGAAGACTGGGTAAAGAAAGCGAAACATACGTTTATAACACTTATATATTTACAGGCAGCTCTTTCCGATTTTCATTTGCATATACATTTCGAAATTGTGAAGATAGCAGGAATAAAATACGAGGTTCAAAATATTATCTAAAGGACAAACGAGGGAAGCAAAGACGGGAAGAGTGTGTGATACAAATGTAGCAGATTCCGAATCTTATGTACATGGAAACTGAGGAAAATTCTGGAAAGGTAAAACTACTTTCGAGGAGAAGGTATGATATTTGGGAAGTTTGTGGACTTCTGACAAAGCAGGATAGAACCTGGAAAAACAGTTCATTGGCATACATAGTGTCTTGAAACAGAATATAAGATGAATATCAAAAACTGTAAAGCAAAAGTAATAGAGTGTATTGGAATATTAAAGAGCCGCTGCTAAAGAAAATATAAGGGCTAAGCAAATGTAAACGAAACAAATGGGAAGAAAGTGAGTTATCTGTTTATATGTCAAAAGTAATCGCCATTTCTGTTAATACATTTATCTCGTTGTGAGTCAATATGGACAATACCTTTACTGAAAAATATTTGCGGTTGGCTATCGAATAATGAAGCGTGCACCTCTTCGACACATACAGAATGTGTTTCTTCTTCAGAGCAGTAAAAATGTGGCAACTGCTTGGGGATATTGCGCTGAGCGTGGTCGTTCGCCGTCGGGGGTACAAGTCCACCCTCGGGCATGGCTGTAAGTGTTGTCCTTAGGTTAATTTAAGTTGTTTGTCATAACCAAGCAGTTAAGTCCCATAGATTTACAAACTTTTTATTATTGTTTTATTTCATTATTTTGTTTTTGCTTGGGAATAGGATGTCTAAGAGCTTCCAACCGCAACTACTGCAGCTTTAAAATAATGTCAGTTGGTGTTATCCTACCATAGAATGATTCCGTTTCGGCTTCTGAAAGAATATTGAGCTTCAACCGAACGAATAATCGATCCCTTTACCATAGGCATAGGTCATTATAATGTCACATGATAAATAGACTATAAAGTGTAACCCTTCATATTTCATGCACTGATCAGGAAACCGAAAGAAAGCTATCGACGAATTATAGTAGTCAGAAGGACAGGTACTTTCGTTGTGCGGGTATTTATAACTGTAGTGATATACTGTAGCAGGTGTGTCGTTTCTAAAGGAACGATATCACGTTTAACGCCATTCGAAATATCTTGAAAAGATTAATACAATGGTATAACTCCTAGTTAACAGTGACGGTGCTACGGTGATAGTAAGGCGGAGGGCGGCGAGTAAAAAAATGAAAAACTTTTCGTTTTCTCCCTATTTTCTACGATATAGAGACAGGATCAGCTACAATCGTTGTGAATGGGACCAATAGAGCCATACGATAAATTCTAGCGTACGAAAAGAGCTTTATAAAAACTATTTCACACTAGCGAACCTGGCAGTGCTTCACAGGTGTCAAATATGCATGAGAATTGGATAAACACCATTCACTCTTTCCATTAATCTCTTTGACCATCACTCTCTCTGTCTCTATGCCTTCCTCTTTTTTCTTCTGCTGCTCTTAGGCGTCTTCTTGCATTACCTAGCTGAAAACATTGCTCGGGTATTCATTTATTCCAGCACTTAATGTACTCCTCACTCCCCTGCATCCCCCCTCTGTCTCTTTCTTCCTGACTCCGCCTCCTCTTCCTCCGTCACCTCCTCCCCTTCTTCTTCCCCCTCCTTGGCCCTCCCCCTATCCACCCATTTATCCCCCTGCCCCTGTCATTACCTAGCTGAAAACGCTGCTCGGGTATTCATTTATTCCAGCACTTAGTGTACTCCTCCCTTCCCTGCCTCCTCCCTCTGTCTCTTTCTAGCTGCCTCCGCCTCCTCTTCCTCCGTCACCTCCTCCCCTTCTTCTTCCTCCTCCTTGGCCCTCCCCCTATCTACCCATTCATTCCCCAGCCCCTGTCATTACCTAGCTGAAAACGTTGCTCGGGTATTCATTTACTCCAGCACTTAGTGTACTCCTTCCTTCCCTGCCTCTTCCCTCTGTCTCTTTCTAGCTGCCTCCGCCTCCTCTTCCTCCGTCACCCCCTCCCCTTCTTCTTCCTCCTCCTTGGCCCTCCCCCTATCCACCCATTCATCCCCCTGCCCCTGTCATTACCTAGCTGAAAACGTTGCTCGGGTATTCATTTATTCCAGCACTTAGTGTACTCCTCCCTTCCCTGCCTCCTCCCTCTGTCTCTTTCTAGCTGCCTCCGCCTCCTCTTCCTCCGTCACCTCCTCCCCTTCTTCTTCCTCCTCCTTGGCCCTTCCCCTATCTACCCATTCATTCCCCAGCCCCTGTCATTACCTAGCTGAAAACGCTGCTCGGGTATTCATTTATTCCAGCACTTAGTGTACTCCTCCCTTCCCTGCCTCCTCCCTCTGTCTCTTTCTAGCTGCCTCCGCCTCCTCTTCCTCCGTCACCTCCTCCCCTTCTTCTTCCTCCTCCTTGGCCCTCCCCCTATCTACCCATTCATTCCCCAGCCCCTGTCATTACCTAGCTGAAAACGTTGCTCGGGTATTCATTTATTCCAGCACTTAGTGTACTCCTCCCTTCCCTGCCTCTTCCCTCTGTCTCTTTCTAGCTGCCTCCGCCTCCTCTTCCTCCGTCACCCCCTCCCCTTCTTCTTCCTCCTCCTTGGCCCTCCCCCTATCCACCCATTCATCCCCCTGCCCCTGTCATTACCTAGCTGAAAACGTTGCTCGGGTACTCATTTATTCCAGCACTTAGTGTACTCCTCCCTTCCCTGCCTCCTCCCTCTGTCTCTTTCTAGCTGCCTCCGCCTCCTCTTCCTCCGTCACCTCCTCCCCTTCTTCTTCCTCCTCCTTGGCGCTTCCCCTATCTACCCATTCATTCCCCAGCCCCTGTCATTACCTAGCTGAAAACGTTGCTCGGGTATTCATTTATTCCAGCACTTAGTGTACTCCTCCCTTCCCTGCCTCCTCCCTCTGTCTCTTTCTAGCTGCCTCTGCCTCCTCTTCCTCCGTCACTTCCTCCCCTTCTTCTTCCTCCTCCTTGGCCCTCCCCCTATCTACCCATTCATTCCCCAGCCCCTGTCATTACCTAGCTGAAAACGTTGCTCGGGTATTCATTTATTCCAGCACTTAGTGTACTCCTCCCTTCCCTGCCTCTTCCCTCTGTCTCTTTCTAGCTGCCTCTGCCTCCTCTTCCTCCGTCACCCCCTCCCCTTCTCCTTCCTCCTCCTTGGCCCTCCCCCTATCCACCCATTCATCCCCCTGCCCCTCTCATTACCTTCCACGTCCTCTGACATTTTCCAACTATCCACTCTGTTCATCACCTAACTCCCCTCTATGTGACAAATTACATATATTTTCCAAATATCCTGATGTTCGGTCAGACGGTGTCGAAGTCTGGAGTAAGGTCCCCTCTGCCATGCACCGTACAAAGTCTTATGAAGTCAGTAGTGTTTCTGAGTTTGGAAAACATTGTTTCCTATTAGGAAGGCGGCCAACTGGTATACGATTCCTATGTTAAAAAATCAGTCAATTTATCAGATAAAGCTTTACACTTTATAATAAGGTAACCGGTTTCGCTCTATCGTAAGACCATGCTCAGACTGATTGATATTTTCATATTCAGTAGTGATTCTCTTGTGTTGAAAGGCGAGTGTGCAAAATTTCATCAAGATCGGAATAAAGCTATAAATTGTTGCTGGACTCTGTTGTAAGGTACCGTCGGCCATGCATCGTACGAATTATTATATAAACAGTGCCGTTCCTCTTGATTTGAAGGTTAGGCGTGCAATATTTTGTGGCAGTCTGATAAACTGTATAGCACCGCATGAAATAAGAATATAATCCGAAATGGCGATGCCCATACAAAAGAACCAATTTAGATATTTCTGAGTTTTCAGTTATTTCTATGGGTTTTCCATTTTTTTAATATTTTTGAGAACCACCCCTTTACTAAATCAAACAAAACAATCAAAGAAGTTATTGAAATCGGTGAAGCTATTTCTGAGTTTTAGCAAGACTAACGCACAGCAATTGATTGTTGTTGTTGTTGTTGTGGTTTTGAGGTGACTAAACATCTAGGTCATCAGTCAAATCAAATGTTCAAATGCTTGTATAGCTTATGGGACTTAGCTAAGGGGGTCATCAGTCCCTAAACTTACAAACTACTTATGAACTAGCTAATCCTAAGGACGGCACAAATATCCATGCCCGAGGGGGATTCGAACCCCCGACTGTAGTGGCCGTGCAGGCCGTGACTGGAGCGCCTCAGTCCCCTCGGCTAACGCGGCCGGCGGTCACCAGCCCCTAGTGATTTTTATATACAGGTATGTGTGTGGATACTTATATAACAGTGAACAGGTTTTGTGAACTAAAATCTTTACTGGTCTTGTATCACTGTGCTCTTGTTTCCAAGAGATTTGAATGCCATTTAAAACAGTTCATTGTTTAATAAAATAGAAAAATAATATTTCTTCAGTAGCTCTGTTGGTACAAGAGTTAAAGAGTATTACAGGTTCAAAGAAATTACGTTTCCCTCTACGTAGTATAATTTGCCATCTTGATTAGGATATACCGAATCAGTCATGAAGTAAAATGTGTACACATTTTAGTCGATTCACCGTTTGTAACTACTTAGTTTCATCTTAAATAGCGGTGAAAAAGGCCTTACGAAATAATTTTCACGTATAAATCATATTTATTACAGTTTTCATTCGTTGTTAAGTTTCTGAAATTATCTACTGTACCGATTTATTATGTGCAGTGTATATATATTTTCCTTGTATATATTATGTTTGTAGATGGCTGAATGGGAATAGCCGAAAACTAGTTAAATGTATTTCTTAAAGGAAGTAAATTCTACACATACCCCTGACTTTCATCATTCTGTACTTTTGTAAACAGAATATAATTTGCGTGGGAGAGGATCGCATTAACAAAAAAAAAAAAAAAAAAAAAAAAAAAAAAAAAAGCGTGCGCTATAGGCGAGAAATAGACGAGGCGTGTGTTTCACTTTTATGACAGAGCCTATTACGGCTGAAGTTTAGTTCCTTTAATAAGGAAGTAAAGTATGTGTGGCACATAACGGGATACGTCCCCAAAGAGCTCATTACCGCTGCTCGCGATGCAAATTCTATTCCAGCGTTGTGATGTACGGCTGTTTGAGAGAATATTGCAGCCGGCGACACTACATCATCCGCCTTATACCTCGACTTAAGTGTCGTCCTTGACTTCTCTCAATCTCGAGAAAAATAACAGCGTTCGTTCTTGTTTCACAGTGGCTGCATGCTGGCGGCCCCCTATAATTTAACCCGCATAATAAGACTGCTCCGTTTAAAATGCATTCCCTCGTAAACTAGACACTATATCAACGGCGCCTTCACCAGTTGCACTTATTTAGGCATTTTCTAACCTCATCCCATATATATGGCGATAATCTGTAATGAAATTTAGTACAATTGTCTTGGTGCGCCCATTCTTTAAGGATTTTATGGCGTGGAAAAGAAGATATAGAGTTTATTTTGCGAAACACTTGAAAGTGAAGCGATATTTTAAAAAGGGAGCACGAGCTCAGGGAGGCAGAGAGAAACTTTGATCGGCTTCTGGTAATAAAGGAAATTTGGGTGGATTTCAAGAGATAGGGGTGTCGTGATTTACCGGCGGCCCTGCGCCCGCTCACGTCCCCCGCCAGGCACTCGCTGTTTGCAATAAACACACAAGGTTCATTTCATCGCTTCACTCCTCACAATCCAGCATTTCATTTGTGCAGTTGTCCCTACAACCTAGTACTGAATTATTGTTACTTCGTCTATAATAATTTAAACTTCAGGATTTGTACGCTTTACTCTAGTGAATATAAAGACAGTGAACATTGGAATATTCAAACATTAACATTTGCCACAGACTAACCGAATTGAACAGATCTTTATATATAAAATCAACAGCTGTGGATTAATTTCCCTAAAACGCAGAAAAAGCTTGTCGTTTTCATCAATTATGTTTTTCTTCGCTGTAATACAATGGCGGTTATGAAAAAAAGAGAATACAAAAACCCAAAAGAACAGCTGAAAAATCTAAAACAATTTAAAATCCGCCGCCTGCTATCCCCTCTAAACGCATCCCGCCGTACACATCTGTTACGGAGCTGCAATCTTAAAGCGGCACGTTGTACCAAGCGGCAAAATGTCGTACTAGAAGCATGTTATCAACAAAAATGCAACTTTAAGGATTGATGCACAACCTTCGGTATAAATCAACTGTTAGTACGTTTTTGTCGAGGAACAACGGCGGTTAGAGGTTTCTAAATATAAGGGACTTAACTGCTGCGGTTATCAGTCCCTAAGATCACAAAGTAACTGATGCCAAGGACAACACACACACACACACACACACACACACACACACACACACACACACACACACACACGCCCGAGGGAGGACTCGAACCTCCGACTGCGAGCAGAAGAAAGAACATCTGAATCGCTCCGTTCGAGTTCTGATTTTATTCTCATGATCATTTATACCTGTGTAAGTGGTAGTCAACAATACATTTTCACATTCGGAGGAGAATGTTGGCGATTGGAGTTTCGTAAGTAGCCCACGCCGCAGAGATAAACGCCGTTGTTGTAATGATTCGCGTCCAATATCCTGTATCATTACCGTGACGCTGTCTCCCCTGTTTCATGACAATACAAAACGAGCAGCCCTTCTTTGGACTCTTTTGATTACCGCCGCCAAACCCACCTGATAAGGATCCCACAATGGGCAGCAATACTCCAAAATTGGACGGACAATCGTGGTGTATGCAGTTTCTTTAGTAGTTCTGTTGCATCTTTTAAGGGTTCTGCCAATAATACGCAGTCTCTGGTTCGACTTTCCCATGACATTATCTATGTGTTCTTTCAAGTTTAAGTCTGAAGTAATAATAATTCCTAGATATTTAGTGGAGTTTACAGCCTTCACTTTCGATTGATTTACCTTGTAAACAAAGTTTAAAGGATTCCTTCTAGTACTCATGTGGACGACTTCATACTTCTCATTATTTAGAGTCAGTTGCTAATTTTTGCACCATAGTAATATCTTATTTAGATCGTTCTGCAGTTGGTTTTGATCTTCAGATGACTTTACTAGACGGTTAATGACGGCGTCATCTGCAAAGAACCTAAGAGAGCTGTTTAGATTGTCTCCCAAATCGCTTATGCAAGTAAGGAACAGCAGAGGTCCAATAACACTACCTTGTGGGACGCCCGATATCACTTCTGTTTCAGTCGACGCCTTGCCATCGATTACTACAAACTGTGTCCTCTCTGACAGGAAATCCCCTATCCAGTCACAAATTTTTAGTTTTATTTCGATTTTAAAAGTAATTTTGCACATTGGACCATCAAAACAAGAGGGTGCTGTACAACAGAATCTGACACCGTTTCATCAATCATTAGTAAATTTTTCTCAGGTATGGATGTTTTCATGGAGAGGGTTTTTGTTAATCGCAAGTCAGCGTATGGTGCAAGGCAAAGGGTAGCTTTCAATAAACATTTACAGTGCTTCACTGATCGCCACAAATGCTGATAGATATATGTTTTTGTAGATAGAGGGAGGAGATTAAGTGAAGAGGCGGAATGAACAGGGAGAGGACGATGAGGTGCAGCGGGGCGGAAGAGATGGGCCGGGAGAGGGGAATGGGGGATGGGAGACGAAGGGATGAACAGAGAGAGGCAGGAAGGGTGGGGCATGGGTTGCGGGATCATGGACGAAATAAATACACTGGCAACGCTAGGTTTTCGGCGAGTACAAAATAAACATTTTAATAAACAATGAAGTTTCTTTCAAAAATGCCTTTTGGACTGTCGAAGGGATATTAATGTGGGTTTGAGCTGCTGCTTATTCTCGAAAAGCTCAATGGGACTGACGGAGGACATAGAAAAACGTCAGAGAAGGGCAGCTAGTTTTCTATTATCGCGATACAGGGGAGATAGTCTCACAGAAAAGAATCACGATCTGTGACGGAAATCAGTAAAATAAAGGCGTTATTCGTTGCAGTGAGATCCACGTACGAAATTTCTTTCACCAAAATTTTCCTTCAAATACGAACACATTTTCTTATCGCCCATCTACATAGCAGATATGATCATCAAAATAAAATAAGACGTAACATGTGTCAAACCAAAGATTTGGGCGTTCCTTTTCTGCGCGTTATTCGAGTATGGACCGATAGAGAAACAGTCTGAAATAGGTTCGATGAACCTTCTGCCAGGCACTTAAATGTGAATTGCAGAGTATCTACCTAGATGTAGATGTAGTTGCTAACAAGTTAGTTGGCGCGTATATGGATGTAGCCCCATATCCACTAGAAACAGATTCCACATAGAAGGAATTATTCTTCGTGGGGGATAAAAGAGGATCCTGAAATCAAGGCTATGAAGGCTTTTAGTTCTGCAGCATACAGCACGGCCTATAAGAAAGCAATATAGCTCAGCTGTTAGTACGGACGCTTCCAAGAGTATGGAGAAGCATTATACCACTTTATTTTTTGTATTTATCATGTTCCACAGGACTCAACTAAGGAGCAGATTTCCATAATTATGAAACGAGTAAATTCATGATATTGTAACATAAGACGAATAAGAGATGTAATGAAACGTATAAGAATCCTATGCACACTACAAACCTAAGCCTAAGTAAACACAGTCAACAATGTAACACATCAATAAGTTTAAACGTAATTGTTTTATTTTCCCAGAAGTCCCTCGACAGAATATAAAGAGTGAGTCATAAGATAACTCATCAGTTTAGGCTTCAAAGTATGTGGATTACTACTAAGGTATTTGAATAATTATGGCATCTGAGTGAAAATGGATGCAACAGTATACAGCACGCCTTTCTGCACGAGAGTAAAGGAGGTGTGATCCAAATTCAAATTCGTTTTCTGCCTATAATTAACTGAGCGAATGCTACTAAGTCTTGGGAGGAAGCTGATATTGTTCCCAACAATCGAGATAGAGAACATATGTATTGAGAGGCCAATGTCAGAATTCCCAGACTACTGAACAGGCGTCGACAAGAAGTTAGCGAACCTACCTCTTTTGGCTTGGACCGCTGTAACTAAGCCAAAAATACCCTTTTTGAATCGGACGAAATACCCCCAAAATAGCACCATATGTCAAAGAGAATGAAAATAAAGTACACTATTTTTCGTATCGAAATATCCAATGGTAAATAAAGCAGCATTCAGTTTTTGGGCAAGATCCTGAACAAGGGTTTTAACACAACAGCTTGTGATCTATCTGAAAGCCTAGAAATTTGAACTGTTCAGTTTCACTAATCATAGCCCCATTCTATGTAATGACAATGTTAGTGTTTGTTGAACTGCGTGTTACATCTACATTTGGATCTTCATCTACATGGGATACTCTCCAAATCAAATTACGTACCTGGCAGAGAGTTCATTGAACCACATTTATACTATATATCTCCCATTCCATGCTGGAATAAAGCGCGTGAAGAAAGAACACCTGAATCTCTCCGTTCGAGCTTTGATTTCTCGTATTTTATTCTGATGATCATTTCTACCTCTGTAAGTGGGAGTCAACAATATGTTCTCGCATTCGGAGGAGAATGTTGGTGATTGGAGTTTCGTAAGTAGCCCACGCCGCAGAGATAAACGCCGTTGTTGTAATGATTCACATCCCACATCCTGTATCATTTCCGTGACGCTGTACCCCTGTATCGTGACAATACAAAACGAGCTGCCCTTCTTTGGACTCTTTCGATGTCCTACGTCAAACCTACCTGATAAGGATCCCACACTGGGCAGCAATACTCCAAAAAAGGACGGACAAGCGTGGTGTATGCAGTTTCTTTAGTAGTTCTGTTGAATCTTTTAAGGGTTCTGCCAATAATACGCAGTCTCTGGTTCGCCTTTCCCATGGCATTATCTACGTGTTCTTTCAAGTTTAGGTCTGACGTAATAGTAATTCCTAGGTATTTAGTGGAGTTACGCCCTTCACTTTTGATTGATTTATCTTGTAAACAAAGTTGTGCGGATTTCTTTTCGTATTAATGTGTACGATTCCACACTTCTCATTATTTAGAGTCAGTTGCCAGTTTTTACACCGTAGTGATATCTTATTTACATTGTTCTACAGTTCGTTTTGATCTTCATATGATTTTATCAGACGGCAAATAACGGCGTCATCTGCAAACAACGTAAGAGAGCTACTTACTCTCCAAAATCGTTTATATAAATAAAAAACAGCAGAGGAGCAATAACACCACCCTATGGGAGGCCCGATATCACCTCTGTTTTAGTCGATGACTTACCACCTGTAAAATCTGAGTATTACTGTGAAAGACCACCCTTAATTGTAAGATTAATTCTGGCTGAAAGAAGCCAGTTAAAAGCTTACTTTAAACATATTATTCTGGCCGTAAAAAAACAGCTAGAGGATTAGCGTGAACTACTAACTATTCCCTGCAACAGAATCTTGTTTCCTGACCCAGAATTTAGATCTCTCTCAAAATTTACTTTAGCAGCAGGAAGGCGAAATTCAGCGAACCAGAATGTATCACACAACACAAGGAAAATAAACTTCGTAGGTGGCTCTGGTCTGTCTTTCTTAATTGAGATGGTACGCGATAATAGCGAGATTAATTTCCATTTAAATCAAACCGTGAGCATGCAAGCTTACTGAGACACATGGCACGTGTATGCTACGTTACGTATTCGAACCCCACTGAAGGCAAAGTGCTTAACGATCGTATTCATTTCAACAAAAAGCAACGGAATCATAGATTACGAAGCAAGAATACACAATAGTAAGGCACTGGTATGTGAGCAGCGGCGAGAACTCAACTAGCAACTAGGTCTCATCGGCGATGAGGCTTTTTTCCTCGCGATCTATATTCAATGAAATAACAGCCAGAACAAAAATATGTAGCAAAAACGTAGGAGAGTCTCTTCAGCATACACCATTTCACAAGAGCGCAGGATTATTTTAGAGAAAAGTCACTGAAAAGTCAAATGGATCATTAATGTTCCTCATTTTGTTCTGTTCATCGTTTAGGAAAGCGTCACCCATATAAAATACACGGGAGGAGTGGACGTAGCGAGTAACATTTTACTATAGTAAAACAGGCGGAAGAGGAAATTTTATGCATTCTTTCATCTTCGTATCTGTGTTAGAAGAGAGATATTTTTCTTGAAAAAATACATTTTCATAACTCTGTGGTTTAGAATAATTTGTTTCCTTGTTTCCTTACACCACCACTTCCACTACCATGTTTTCACATAATGGCAGGCGTTCTGAAATGCTATCTCTATAATATGATACCTGGCCGCACTTCTCAAACGCTATAATACAGGGAGTTTCTATTAACCTGTGACGACTTATTATCCAAAAACAACGCAAAGTAAATTAAAAAATGCTAGGTGAAAATTAATATTATTGAAGGAGGCCTCTGTCTGTGCTTCAAAAGGCTATCTTGTATCCTTTCAGTTTTATTGCATATTCGGGCCAAAAGATACGGTTTTCTCAAACAAATGTTTTACAATCGTGACAGTTGACAGTACAATACACAAATATCAATTGTAAATAAGCATTGACGCATAAAAATACACACCCACACATACCTGTGTTCGAGGGTGGACTCGAACCTCCGACGGCGAACGGCCGCGTGCACCGCAGTAAGGCGCCTTTTTGCGCACGGCTATTCCGTTGCGGCTCGGCGCATTTGATTCAACGTTTCATTTAAGATGTAAATGAAACCGTCATTTCGAAAAAGTCATATCCACAGAAGTAATTTTTTTCGGGTGAAAGAGAAAACTGTTTCTATTTCAATACCGAAGTATCAAATGTATTCTTTGATATACACAACAGTAGTGTACATATGAACGTTTTGCCGCGGCGGATTAGCCGTGCGTACTGTTGCGCCCTGTTGCGATGCGCACGGCCGATCGCCGTCGGGGATTCGAGACCCCCTCGGGCATGTTCAAATGTTTGTTAAGCTTATGGGACTTAACTATGGGGTCATCAGTCCCTAAACTTACAAACTACTTATGAACTACTTACGAACTAGGACGGCACAAATATCCATGCCCGAGGGGGGATTCGAACCCCCGACCGTAGTGGCCGTGCAGACCGTGACTGGAGCGCCTCAGTCCCCTCGGCCACCGCGGCCGGCCCTCGGGCATGGGTATTTGTGTTGCCCTTAGGTTAGTTTACCTTAGTTTAAGTAGTTTTTAAGCTACGGACTATTAACCACGTAGTTGAGTCCGATAGATTTACAAACATTTTTTAAAAAATAGACTTTTCACAAGGAATGCGCGTTTCTAGAGTACTTCCAGAGTTTAAGTAAAATGGGAACGTGGTAAGGATGGATATAAGGTCTTTTAGAAGTGACTGTTTCAAATTGAAACCCTTATATTCTAACAGCTTATATTGGTGTTTGAGTTTTTTTTACAGTTGGAAATTTTATCATACAGTACTTTTGGGTAAATTTGTTTTGCATAACTTTCTTTTCATAAGGGTTTATAATAACGCAATTTTCTATTTTAATGTTTAGGCAACCATCGTGAGGAAAAATATGATTGACTTCATTGAAACCAAAAAGTGCAGTGGTGAAAACGACTCTGACGGCTGTCAAAGGTCATCAGAAGTGAAATCATTTCACTCTAAGATAAGTCGATCAGTGCATTATTCGATGCCATTTTGTGGTACAATTTACTTAAGACACATTGGCGGTTAGCTCCACACTATCACACTCCCCCTCCCCCCTAGTGCGCCTTATATGGTATAGGACCCTAGTGCTATCACAAAGATTAGCTGGGGCGCATCCTGTGGACTTTCTCATTAACTCATTGTCCACGCTGCTGGATGATGTGACGTGTCAGCAGATGTTTGATGCGCACCAGCACACTTGCAGCACAATGTACACTCACAGACGTTTCAGGAGCGCTGCACTGGTCGGGGAGGTCCCTCACCTTCACCTGCTCCTACACCAGACCTCAATCCATTAGACGTTTGGACGCTTGGACAAAGTGGTTTACGCAACTCTTATTATCGACGTGCTGACACTATAGGTACGCGTTTTGATACAGTTTTATAATTACTTTTCATCTAGATTCCAAACGCCTATAGGACTCCAGGAATAACACTTCTCTGGGTTCGAATCCCGGCCCGACACCAAATTACTTCTCATTTCATTTCAGACCGTAGAACATGTACATCCTGATACTGTTGATATTTACCGGTGAACTGGCAGTTGAGTCTAAAGCGTCATGCAGGTCGGTCGTGTGTACCCTACTCTTCCGTCCCGTTGCAACTGTTCAACTGTTTGTATAGCCTATGTGACTTAACTACGGGGTCATCAGTCCTAAACTTACAAACTACGTACGAACTAGCTAACACTACGGACGGCACAAATATCCATGCCCGAGGGAGGAAACAACCCCCCGACTGTAGTGGCCGTGCAGACCGTGACTGGAGCGCCTCAGTCAAATGTTCAAATGTTTGTTAAGCTTAAGGGACTTAACTACGGGGTCATCAGTCCCTAAACTTACAAACTACTTATGAACTACCTACAACTAAGGACGGCACAAATATCCATGCCGGAGGGGGGATTCGAACCCCCGACCGTAGTGGCCGTGCAGACCGTGACTGAAGTGCCTCAGTCCCCTCGCCCACCGGGGCCGGCGCGTCTCAGTCCCATCGGCCACCGCGGCCGGCCCGTTGCAGCACATCAAGGCTTGTTTACATAAGGCGCTGTCACTCTTGTTGAGTGATTATTTGTCCTTAAATGTTCTTTTGTGTTGATTTAAAATGTATTCTAAATGGATACCACGGAAAGGTACAATAAGTTTCATTTTGCCAAGTCCACCCGTAATGTGAAACCTAGTTCTCTTATCAGTCACGATTGCTTGCAGACGAATCCTTGAGTGTAAGGTCGCACACGACTAATTATTTCTAAAGTACTGGAGGACCCACATATTGTCTTCCATGAAACCGCAATACTGGCTGCTAATGGCAACAATTGGGGGTATCGACTGCGAGCACAGCATGAGACTAGGTAGCGTAGATAAATCGCTCAGTTGAAGAGAGTGGTGATGAAAAGCAGAACAATGCAAAAATGGTCAAATGTTTGTTAAGCTTATGGGACTTAACTACGGGGTCATCAGTCCCTAAACTTACAAACTACTTACGAACTACCTTATACTAAGGACGGCACAAATATCCATGCCCGAGCCCCCTCTAACCCCCGACCGTAGTAGCCGTGCAGACCGTGACTGGAGCGCCTCAGTCCTCTCGGCCACCGCGGCCGGCAGAACAATGCCAACGATAAACAAATCAAACACTGCGTTACATCTGCAAGAAAAGTTACCGAAGTTGACATTCCGTCAGAAAGGAACCCAACGTATTTGGAAAAATGAGGAAGAAGTGGCAGATGAAATATGAGCGTTTCAGCAAGAGGAATCAGATGAGGGTGTTGTTTCATATACGCTTCGCTGTACGGACAATGTACTTCAGTAGCACAACGATGATACGTGCTTAGCAAGGAAAATACTATTGACACAAGTATCGATCCATATAGTCCTCTTTGTCGAACTCGGAGCCACAAATTCCGTCTTCAGCGAAACGTAGTAAAGGACAATTGCTGTCCAAACAGTGGGTACTAAACATAATTACGTACATATCATCTGCAACATAGTTAAAAAATTCATTCTAATACGTCCGCAGCAATACGACCGTAGAGTGTATAAGAAAAAGCTACGGCTGTTCAAGACAGGAGAAGTACACTTATTACAACACTGGCGTTTGCGGGTTTCAGTGATGCTTGACAACTTACAGGAAGTGCATCACCGCGACCTACTACGTTACGGTCATCAATTAGTGCACTGTATGTCTACTTTGCTCCAAACGGTGTTACAGAATTGTAACACGTGAGGTAACGAAATAAATCAGCAAACCTATGCTCAGAAAACTGCAAATCGACGATAAAATTTATTATAATATAAAGAAACCCACCCCCATGAACCACAGACATTGCCGAGGTGGGGTGGCTTGCGTGCCTCAACGATGCAGATAGCCGCACCGTAGGTGCAACCACAGCGGAGGGGTATCTGTGGAGAGGCCAGACAAACGTGTGGTTCCTGAAGAGGGGCAGCAGCCTTTTCAGTAGTTACAGGGGCAACAATCTGGATGATTGACTGAGCTGGCCTTGTAACATCAGCTAATGTGGCGTTGCCACACAGCTACTGCGAACGGCTGAAAGCAAGGGGAAACTACAGCCGTTACTTTTCCCGAGGACATGCAGCTCTACTGTATGAACATATGATGATGGCATCCTCTCGGGTAAAATATTCCGGAGGTAAAGTAGTCCCCCATTTGGATCTCCGGGCGGGGACTACTCAGGAGGATGTTGTCATCAGGAAAGACAATACTGGCATTCTACGGATCGGAGCGTGGAATGTTAGATCCCTTAATCGGGTAGGAAAATTAGAAAATTTAAAAAGGGAAATGGATAGGTTGAAGTTAGATATAGTGGGGATTAGTGAAGTTCGGTGGCAGGATGAACAGGATTTCTGGTCAGGTGAGTACAGGATTATAAACACAAAATCAATTGGGGGTATCACAGGAGTAGGACTGATAATGAATAAGAAAATAGGAATGCGGGTAAACTACTATGAACAGCACAGTGATCGCATTATCATTGTCAAGATAGATACGAAGCCAACACCGACAACAGTAGTACAGGTTTATATGCCAACTAGCTCTGCCGATGATGAGGAGATCGAAGAAATATATGAGGAGCTAGAGGAAATTATTCAGACAATTAAGGGAGAGGAAAACTTAATTGTTATGGGGGACTGGAATTCGGTAGTAGGACAAGGAAGGGAAGGGAAGATAGTAGGTGAATATGGTCTGGGCAAAAGGAATGAAAGAGGAAGTCGCCTGGTAGAATTTTGCACGGAACATGATTTAATCGTAACAAACACGTGGTTTAAGAATCACAAAAGAAGGTTATATACGTGGAAGAGACCAGGAGACACAGGAAGGTATCAGATAGATTTTATAATGGTAAGACATAGATTCCGGAACCAGGTCCTAAACTGCAAGACCTACCCAGGGGCAGATATAGACTCTGACCATAACTTGTTAGTCATGAACTGTAGGCTGAAACTGAAAAAACTGCAGAAAGGTAGGAAAATAAGGAGATGGGACTTAGATAAATTGAAGGAAAGTGAAGTTCTGGAGAATTTCAGAGGGAGATTTAGGCAACAATTGACAGAAACAGGGGGAAATAAAACAGTAGAAGAGGAATGGGTAGCATTGAGAGACGAAATAGTGAAGGCAGCAGAGGACAAAATAGGTAGGAAGGCAAGACCAACAAAAAAGCCTTGGATATCACAGGAAATACTAAATTTAATAGATGAAAGGAGAAAATATAAAAATGCAGTAAATGAAACAGGCAAAATGGAGTACAGACGACTAAAAAATGAGATTGACAGGAAGTGCAAAATGGCTAAGCAGGAGTGGCTAGAAGCCAAATGCAAATCCGTAGAAGAATGTATAAGAAGGGGAAAAGTAGATACCGCCTACAGAAAAATAAAGGAGACGTTTGGGGACAGGAAGGGCAGCTCTACGAATATCAAGAACTCGGATGGGAAACCAGTTCTCAGCAAAGAAGGGAAAGCTGAAAGGTGGAAAGAGTACATAGAGCAGCTCTACAAAGGAAATGAACTTAGAGACGATGTTGTAGGAAGGGAAGAGGAAGTAGATGAAGATGAAATAGGAGATAGTATACTGAGAGATGAATTTGACAGAGCCTTGAAAGACCTAGGTCGGAACAAGGCCCCAGGAGTAGATGACATACCCGCAGAGCTATTAAAGTCTCTGGGAAAGCCAGCCACGACAAGACTATTTGAACTGGTGTGTAGGATGTATGAGACAGGCGAAATACCCTCAGACTTTAAGAAAAATGTAATAATCCCCATTCCAAAGAAATCAGGCGCAGACAGGTGTGAAAATTACAGAACCATCAGTTTGATAAGTCATGGTTGCAAAATTTTAACACGAATTATCTACAGGAGAATGGAAAAGCTGGTAGAAACTGACCTCGGGGAAGATCAGTTTGGATTCAGGAGGAACGTAGGAACCCGGGAGGCAATACTCACTTTACGTCTTATCTTAGAAGATAGATTAAGGAAAGGCAAACCTACATTTTTAGCTTTTGTAGATTTGGAGAAAGCTTTTGACAATGTTGACTGGAATACACTCTTTCAAATTCTGAAGTCAGCAGGGGTAAAATATAGGGAAAGGAGAGTTATTTACAACTTGTACAAAAGCCAGACCGCAGTTATTAAACTCGAAGGGAATGAAAGGGAAGCATCAGTTGGGAAGGGAGTAAGACAGGGTTGTAGCCTTTCTCCGATGTTATTCAATTTGTACATCGAGCAAGCGGTGAAGGAAAGCAAGGAAAAATTTGGAATAGGGATTAAAATTCAGGACGAAGAAATAAAAACATTGCGTTTTGCTGATGACACTGTAATTCTATCAGAGACAGCAAAGGACCTGGAAGAGCAGTTGAATGGAATGGACAGTGTGTTGAAGAGAGCGTATAAAATGAATATTAACAAGAGCAAATCAAAAATAATGGAATGCGGTCTTAGAAAATCAGGCGATGCTGAAGGAATTAGATTAGGTAACGAAACAATGAAGGTGGTAGATGAGTTTTGTTACTTGGGTAGTAAAATAACATGCGATGGTCGTAGTACAGAGGATACAAAATGCAGAATGGCAATGGGAAGAAAAGCATTTCTGAAAAAGAGAAATTTGCTAACGTCGAATATTAATTTAAGTGTAAGGAAGTCTCTTCTGAAGGCATTTGTGTGGAGTGTTGCCTTGTATGGGAGTGAAACATGGACGATAAGCGGTGCGGACAGGAAGAGAATAGAGGCTTTTGAAATGTGGTGCTACAGAAGAATGCTGAAGATTAGGTGGGTAGATCGCATGACTAATGAAGAGGTACTGAACAGAATTGGTGAGAAAAGGAATTTTTGGCATACCCTGACTAAAAGAAGGGATCGCTTGGTAGGACACATTCTTAGACATCGGGGAATCGTAAATTTAGCATTGGAGGGAAGTGTGTGGGGTAAAAATCGCAGAGGGAGACCAAGATATGCGTATAGTAAGCAGATTCAAATAAATGTGGGTTGCCGTTCTTATGAGGAGATGAAAAGGCTTGCTCAGGATAGAGTAGGGTGGAGAGCTGCATCAAACCAGTCTCCGGACTGAAGACCATAACAACAACATAAAGAAACTGAGCCCATCGTTCAGTAAGGTATTTATTTTCACAACCAGTAAGCTGTACTGGAAGAAGAAATGTATATGAAAGGAACCTTGAAATTTAGAGGCACGAAGTGAGATTTATCAAGATCAGCTAATATCAATACCTTAACTCATTCATGTACAACTATATCAACTGTTAAACTGGATGGTAAATTGGCTGTAAAGTTGTATAGTGTGCTGCGAACAGCTGAAGTTCTCTGCCCCTACGATACTTTCACGAGTACCTGATCTTGCAAGGAAAATAGGGAATATTTATGTCACGAAAAGCAAAAGTAAGAAAATGGGCGTACGAGAACTACAATTACAGTATGAGCACTCATTTTGGCCACTACCTCATCAAAATATCTTGTTTTTGCTAGTTTTCTTGTCAGCGTAAAGAAATAATAAAAAAAAAAAAACATACTCGGTTAGAGCAAAGTATCGCCATGAAAAGTGTCCTACATTGTAATTCGTACCACCTTAAATCACAGGATGAATTTAGCGACTGTTTTTTTTTCCATGCCTCTAAGACACATTATCGCACTATCTGCAACTACGACGTTGAAGGAAAAAGGAAGGAAGCGTAGGATTTAACGCACTGTCGACAGCATTTTCAATAGAGGCGGATCGGATTTTTGGGTTAGGAGGTTAGGAGACCGGCATGGCATTTCAAAGGACCTATCTCATCATTACCGTGGAGTGATTTCTACATCTACATACATACTCCGTAATCCACCGCAAGGTGCGTGGCGGAGGGTACACAGTACCACTACAAGCCATTTCCTTTCCTATTCCACTCCCAAATAGAACGAGGAAAAAAAGAATGCCTATACGCCTCCGTACGAGACCTAATTTCTCGGATCTTGTCTTTGTGATCACTACGCGAAATATAAGTAGGCGGCATCAAGATCGTACTACAATCAGTTTCAAATTCCGGCCCTCTAAATTTACTCAACAGAAATTCACGAAAAGAACGTCCATTTCCTCCAGCGATCCCCAACTGAATTGCCGGAGCATTTCCGTGACACTCGCGCATTGGTTGAACCTACCGGTAACAAACCTAGCTGCTCGCTTCTGAACTGCTTCTATGTCTTCCTGTAAACAGATTTGCTGCGGTTCCCAAACACTTGAGCAATACTCAAAACGTGGTCGTACAAGCGTTTTATACGCGGTCTCCTTTACAGATGAAGTACATATTCCCAATATTCTCCCAATAAACCGAAGTCGGCTGTCCGCCTTACTGGCAACTGTCCTTACATGTTCGTTCCATTTCATATCGCTCTGCAATGTTACGCCTAGATATTTGAACAACGTGACAGCTTCAAGAAGCTCACTACTAATGCTGTATTCAAATATTATGGGATTTTTTTTTCTTTTTTTACTCTTTCGCATCACCTTACATTTTTCTACTTTTCTGCATTGAGAGCTAGCTGCTATTCTTCACACCTATTAGAAATTTTGTCTAAGTCATTCTGTATGCTATTACAGTCAGTTAAAGACGATACCCTCCCATACACCACAACGTCATCAGCAAACAGCCGCAAATTACTACTTACTCTGTCCATCAGATCATTTATATAGATAGAAAATAATATCGGTCCTATCACACTCCCCTGGGGCGCGACTGACGATGTACTCGTCTCTGATGAACACTCGCCATCGAGAACAACGTACTGCGTTCTATTACTTAGGAAGTCTTCCAGCCAGTCACATGTCTGTGAACCTATTCCATAAGCGCGTATCTTCGTTAGCAGTCTGCAGTGTGGCGCCGCGTCGAACGCCTTTTTGAAGTCGAGAAAAACACAATCCGCCTGTTGCCCTTCATCCATGGCTCTCAAGATGTCATGTGAGAAAAGGACAAGCTGAATTTCACATTAACGATGTTTCCTAAACCCGTGCTGATTCATAGAAAGAAGCTTTTCCGTTTCAAAGAAATTTAATATATTCGAACTGAGAATATCTTCCAAAATTCTACTGGAATCTGATGTCAACGATATTGGCCTTTAATTGTGTGGTCAGTTCTCTTTCCTTTCTTATAAACGGGAGTCACCTGCGCTTTTTTTTAATCACTAGGAACTTTGTACTGAATTGAAGATTCGCGAAAAATGCAAGCTAAGTAGGGGGCCAACGCCGCAGAATACTCTTTGTAAAACCGAACTGGTATTCCATCCGGAACAGCAGACTTTTTCGTGTTTAGCTCTCTCAGCTGCTTCTCTACACCGGAAATACCTATTACTATGTGCTCCATTTCGGAATTAGTACGCTGATCAAATGATGGTACATTTGTGCGGACCTCCTGAGTGAAAGATTTCTTAAATGTTAAATTTAGAACTTCAGCTTTCCGTTTGCTTTCTTCTATTTCTGCCCCGCAATGATCAACGAGTGACTGGATAGTGGGCTTTGACCCGCTTATCGATTTTACATAGGACCAGAATTTTTTCGGGTTGTCGGAAAGATGTGTTGGTAAGGTATGGCTGTGTTCATTATTGAATGCTTCGCGCTTCGATCTTTTTATAGGCGCACGAATCTCTACTAACTTTTGCCTGTCATCATTTGCGTGTTCTTTTTTGAATCGAGAGTGCGACAGCCTTTGCTTTCTCAGCAGCTTTCTAACATTATTATTATACCACGGTGGATCATTTTCATCCTTAACCGTCTTTACTTGCACATATTTCACTAACCCTTTATTTACAATGCACTAAAATGTAGTCCACAATTGCTCTACATCCATAGTCCCGGAATCAAACGATGCCCATTCATTTTCTAAGTGCGTTCCTAACATTTGCTTATCGGATCTTCCCAACAATAACAAGATTCTAACCTTCTTGCCACATCCTGATTTAGCCAGCTTTTGGGTCCTAAAACTATCTGAGCATAATAATCAATAATTTCCATGAAGTGGGGCAAATTCAGGAACTTTGTTTCTAATACTTTGTACATTCGAGGCTAATATTTTGATATTCGAATTTTTTAGCTGAACATGGCCTGAATTCACTGTTTGAATGTTGACAGCGAGTGCTCATCAGAGTTGGCGCCTAGACTAAAAGACCCCCATGTGAAATTCCCAAGTACTCTGCTACCCAAGTAGCGCTGCCTTAGTGTAGTGCACCCCTGACCTATCTAGGGGCACCCGACAAGTCGCCACCCGATAACGCAGATCCAGAAATCTGCTGCCATGACTGTCACGGAGTCGGCTAAGCCCTGGTTCAGACCATCCACTCGGCTCCAAACCAAAGGACCCCGATCAACCCTGGGAACAATGCTACAAATCGACATTTCTGCTTGCATCCCGCGTTCGAAGGCAGCAGCCTTCACCAATTCCGCCAGCCGTCCGTAGGACCTGAGGATTTCCTCAGAACCCAAGCGACAAGCGTCATTGGTGCCGACGTGAGCCTCGACTTGCAGTCGCCCGCACCCCGCAGCGTCGATAGCCGCCGGCAAGGCTGCCTCCGCATCTCGGATGAGGCCCCCCGGCAGACACACCGAGTGCACGTTGGAATGCTTTCCGGATCTCGACGCTATCTCCCTAAAGGGCTCCATCACGCACCTAACATTGGAGCTTCTATAACTAATAATCCCCTCCCCCCGTGCACCTGCTCGGACCCTGCTGAAGGAGTGGCCACACGTCCACTCACGGGACGAACGGGCGTGGACGGACGTCCAGCCTCCATATTAGCCTTCCGCCTCGAGCGACGCTAACGCCGTTCAACCCGCCACTTCCTTTGCGGAGAGGGCGGCTCGACCACGTTAGGTACACCCGAAGGTGCCTCGGTAGTAGGAACAGAGAGCGAAGTATGAGACAACTGCGGTGTCTCACTCGAAGCATCAGACTCCCGCACCGCGAGACAGCAGCCTGAAGACGGTTGACTGTAGCCAACAGCACGCCCAGCTGTTCGCGATCCGCGGCCAACTCTTGCGTCCGCAGATAGCAGGCGCACATCCTATCCATACTATCGGTACAATTAACTGTAGAAAGTAGAAAACTAAATAATCAACTTTTAAGTAGCCTGGTTGATTGATTGATTGATTGATTTTTCTTGGGAAGCCTTGTCTTGGACCAACCCGCCACTGCCCGCACCGAAACTAAGTTTATTGTGCGGTATCGCTCCCTGTATATCTAGTAAAGCCAACCAATGCCCTTGAACAGTGCAAGGAGTCCCTTTACCAGTTCTTTATTAGACACAATTTCTTCGGGTCTGGTTGTCCCAAATATTATGTGCCTTTTATTCTCCAATGCAATACATTCGAAGATTAGATGTGATGCAGTTTCATCACCGTAATCACAGATCCTACATTTAGGGTCCTCTTCTGTTATTCCCATTGTACGTAGGTGTTTTTTGAAATTCCCATGGCCTGTCAGCAATCCAACCATGAGACTAATCTCTCTCCTGTTCAGACCCAGGATTGCAGAGCTTCTTTTAAAACATGGCTTTGGCATCATTACCTTGCCATGTTTTTGTTGATGGACTTTGGTCCAATATTCTACGTGCTGTCTTCTGAGCCAGGTACGGAGCTCCAATTCGATCATTGCCTTGTTGATTGTCAGGACAGGTTCCGGTCCAATAAATGGAGTCTCTGCCTCCATCCTGGCTAATCTGTCGGCATGTTCGTTGCCACTGATCCCCAAGTGGCCAGGGACCCACAATAGGTTTACTCTATTGCTTTCCCCTAGCTCCACCAGAACCATGTGACATTCTGCAACAATTTTAGACCTTGTTGCAGGAGCTGCCAGTGATCTCAGGGCTGCCTGGCTGTCTGAATAGATATAGATGCTACGATCTTTGTAGCACCTACGCAAATTCTTCTCCACACACGCCCTGATGGCAGTGATTTCGGACTGGAATACTGAGGCCAGTTTTCCTAGAGAGATGACGCCCTCCAGTCTTTGCTGCACCCCATATACCCCGGCCCCAACACCTTGGTCGGATTTTGACCCGTCAGTGAACCAGACAATATCCCCCGTACGGTGTCAAACTATTTTCTCCCGCTGCTCCCTACTTCCAATTGTTATATTGAAAGGCTTGTTGAAGCAGTATGGGGTTATAATATTGTCACGTTGTCTTTCACTAATGATCTGATGATATAAATGATCTGATGGACAGAGTAAGTTGTAATTTGCGGCTGTTTGCTGATGATGCTGTGGTGTATGGGAGGGTGTCGTCTGTAACTGACTGTAATAGCATACAGGTTGACTTAGACAAAATTTCTAGTTGGTGCGAAGAATGGCAGCTAGCTCTCAATGTAGAAAAATGTAAGGTGATGCGCATGAGTAGGAAAAACAATCCCATAATGTTCGAATACAGCATCAGTAGTGAGCTTCTTGATGCGGTCGCGTCGTTCAAATATCTAGGCGTAACATTGCAGAGCGATATGAAATGGAACGAGCATGTAAGGACAGTTGTGAGTAAGGCAGACAGCCGACTTCGGTTTATTGGGAGAATTTTGGGAAGATGTACTTCAACTGTAAAGGAGACCGCGTATAAAACGCTTGTACGACCACGTCTTGAGTATTGCTCAAGTATTTGGGACCCGCAGCAGATCGGTTTGAAGGAAGACATAGAGGCGGTTCAGAGGCGAGCAGCTAGATTTGTTACCGGTAGGTTCGACCAATGCGCGAGTGTCACGGAAATGCTCCGGCAACTCAATTGGGGATCGCTGGAAGAAAGACGACGTTCTTTTCGTGAATTTCTGTTAAGTAAATTTAGAGGGCCGGAATTTGAAGCTGAGTGTAGTACGATCTTGCTGCCGCCTACTTACATTTCGCGTAAAGATCACAAAGACAAGATAAGAGAAATTAGGGCTCGTACGGAGGCATATAGGCATTCTTTTTTTCCTCGTTCAATTTGGGAGTGGAATAGGAAAGGAAATGCCTAGTAGAGGTACAGTGTACCCTCCGCCACGCACCTTACGGTGAATTGCGGAGTATGTATGTAGATGTAGATGTAATGGATTCCTCCAAAGGCAGTCGGCATCCTTGTGTTTTCGCCCGTTCTTGAATACCACTGTGACATTGTACTCTTGGAGTCTTAGGGCCCATCTTGCTAGTCGACCTGATGGATCCTTCAAGCTAGTCAGCCAACACAAAGAATGGTGGTCTGTCACGACGGTGAATGGTTTGCCGAATAAATACGGCCGGAACTTGTTGATAGCCCAGATAACCGCGAGACATTCGTTTTCAGTTGTAGAGTAGTTTATCTCGGACTTTGAGAGTACTTTTGACGCATAGGTTATCACTTTTTCGGCACCTTCCTGAACTTGTACAAGCACTGCACCAATCCCATAGCCACTGGCGTCTGTGTGAAGTTCCGTTTCTGCATTCTCGTCGTACAAGGCTAGCACTGGTGCGTAAGTTACAGCCTCCTTAACTGCTGGGAAAGCTCTTTCTTTTGTCTCATCCCAGTAAAATTTGGCGTCTCCCTGCAGAAGTTCTTGTAATGGACGTGCCTTGTTACAAAATCCTTTTATGAAAGTCGGTAGTATGAGCACAGCCCGAGAAAACTTCTCACATCACGAATGTGCTGAGGAGTTGGAAATTCTGTGACTGCCCTTACTTTATCTGGATCAGGACGGACACCATCTCCGTTGACTAGGTGCCCCAGGATTTTTATCTCTTTGGAGACGAAGAGGCACTTCTTTGGATTGAGGCGGAGACCTGCAGCCTGAACACACTTCAACACAGTTGACAGGCGACTCAGATGTTCTTCAGACGTTTTCGAGAAAACGACAATGTCATCTAAATAGCAGAGACACGTCGTCCACTTAAGGTATCGAAGCAAGTTGTCCACCATGCGTTCGAATGTGGCTGGAGCATTACATAATCCAAATGGCATTACTTTAAATTTATAGAGGCCGCCAGGTGTAATAAAAGCTGTCTTCTCCCTGTCAGCTTCGTCAACCTCGACTTGCCAGTAACCTGTCTGCATGTCCATAGTTGAGAAGTATGTAGCTCCTTTCAAGCAGTCTAAGGTGTCATCAATACGCGGCAATGGGTAGACATCTTTCTTTGTGATACTGTTCAGCCGCCGATAGTCGACACAGAATCGCCACGTGCCATCCTTCTTCTTTACGAGGACCACCGGAGACGACCAAGGACTCCCCGAAGGTTGAATAATGTCGTCTCGCAACATCTTCTCCACTTCCTCCCTAATTATCCGTCTTTCAGGTGGCGACACTCTATACGAACGCTGGCTAATTGGCGGATGATCCCCAGTATTGATACGGTGCTTTATCGTGGGCCGTTTCGTCTGATTTTTCCCCTGCTGAGGTGTGAATGCACCAGAAAATTGGCGTAGTATACCACCCGCTGGCGTTGTTCCTTGGTCAGTCTAGGCCCTATTGGCAGTTCCACGTTTGTTTCCTCCAGCGTGTTGTCTGTACTAATAGCAGGGCATGGGTCTTCATTGATGACGTTGAGCTCACCGTCCTGGATTGGTTCAGCTGTCCCGATACACATTCCCTTGGGGATAAGTTGTGACTGCTCCTGACAATTTGTGACCCAAATCTCTCCTTGACCACCGGTAATGCTTATGATAGCCGCTGGTACGTAAATTTCTTTTGTGAGCCTGATAAACGTTTTACTATCAACAAGAACTTCACAGTTTAACCAGTCATCTGTGTTTGTGACTGCAACTCTTCTCATTGTCAACGGCGGTATCGTCACATTGTCAACGACGAATAACTTCCCAGAAAATTCTGTATTACGTGCATCCGGCGGAACAACTTCTTCAATTTGCAGCTCAGATCTTCTACAGTCAGTGATAGCTTGGGATGCCTGAAGGAAGTCCCATCCGAGGATGACATTGTGACTACATTCTGTTAACACGACAAATTCAAACGGCTGCGTCCTGTTGTTGATGGTTATTCTTGCGACACAAGTTCCTGCTGGATGGACGTACTTTCCATTCGCGACCTGCAGCACAGTTGCTCCCGTATCACAGAACATTGTCTTCTTTAGTGTGCGGCGGTAATTATCCGATAATACAGAAAAAGAGGCTCCTGAATCAACAAGTGCCCAGACAGGTTGGCCGTCGATTATGACGTCGATGAGATTTCCCGACATCTTGGCGACTGTCGTCCATGGAGGATTTTTATCTGCGGCGGCCTTACCTCCGTAGATGGTCGTCTCGCTTAATTTTCCTGGGCGCGGCGGCTAGGGGAGCGGCTGGTACCTCTGTACGGCGACGGTGAACGGCTGCGGCGCGTCGGGGAGCGACCTCGTCTAGGGTACGACGATGGGCTTCTTGCCATAGGTCGACTGAAATCATCAGCAGGTGACTGCCTTGGATAGAACTGCTCCGACGGCTGACGTCTTGTGGCAAATCATCGAATACTCGCCTCCTCTCTCTGCAGTAGCGTACGACATGTGCAGGGCGTCCACAGTGGAAACAAAGCGGTATGTTGTCTTCTGTCCTCCAGACGTCTGTTCTTCTGCGGGGCGTCATAGTTACCGGGAGAGGTGGCTGCGGTCGCGTCGGTCGGTTCATGGGCTGCCGTTTGGCGGCTGCAGCGTAAGTCATAGCAGGGCGACGCCATTCTTCACGTCGGGTGCGATTGACGGGGCAGACAGGAGCTAATGTTTGAAATACCTCGTTCTCAGCGGCGTCGGCTACCTCGTGACTTACAGGGCTCACATCCATGGCCATAATCTGATGCTCGCTCCGTCTAATAGTCCCGGCTGCCATGCACTGTTGTAATTCTTCTCTCACGATTTGTCGTATGAGAGAAGCCAAGTCCTGCTGGTCTTCCACAACGGCCATAGGGACTACATTTGGGTGTCTGTCATACTTCCTGCGCCCAACCATCCTTTGTTGCATCTCTTCAATACGCTGGCACCACTTGAGAACTCTTCTGTCGTAGCGACGCCTTTTATCAGAAGAGCTTGCTACATATCTTCTGCAATTCCCTTCATCAGGTGCGTGATTTTGTCCGCTTCAGTAATGTTCGGATTGACTACGTTACACAGGGCCAAAACACTCTGTATGTACGATTGTGTCGGCTCACCTTGTCGTTGGGCCCGGTTCTTTAGTTGTTCTTCCGCCGAGCGGATTTGTCGCTGGCGGTCTCCAAACGTCTTCTTAAGTTGCTCCTGGAACGTCTCCCAGTCATTCAACTTGTCTTCGTTGTTTTCGAACCATTGCTGGGCTGTTCCATCCAGGCAGAAATAAACGTTGGCCAAGCACATCGTATAATCCCACCTGTTGTACTTGGCGACTCGGTCGAACCCTTTCAACCATTTGTTGGGGTCCTGTCCAGCATCTCCAGAGAACACCGACGGGTGGACTTTTGGAAGGATGTACTCGGTGTATCCCTTGTATTCCGGTTGCAGTCCGTGTAAGCGACGGCTTTTACGTTGCCTAATCGGAGCCACGGTGATGCAGCTGTTGCAGAGTGTACCCGGCGCCTCCACCAAACAATGTCATGTTGCAATGGAAGTAGGCTTGACTTCGAAGGCAACTAAACACAGCACTTATACTGAAAGCACGTTTATTACGAACTCAACATACACTGCCTCTCAGGCAGAGTGCTCTGCTATTTATACACAGACAGAATTTACCAGAAATTAGAAGAACAGTTAACATAAGAAACAAGTAGAATTTACAAGTGAACATAAGAAAGACGTAGAACCTTATGGAATAGTTAATTAAAAAGAAATAATTTTTTGCCGGTGGGTGGGATTGAACCGGCGACCTTCTGCTCCGCAGTCCGTGACGCTATCCCCTGCGCCACGCCGGCAGTTGGTGTTAGTGGTCTCTCGCGGCAATATAGCCGGCTTTCATTTCCCCAACCTTTCCTATATTTACCTCACTCACTATTTTAGTGTTTGATTCTGGATATCCCAAAGAGTTCCAGTTGTTGCCAGATTTGAGTCTGTATGCACCAGCCGCTGCTTCCATCTTGACCGAAAGGTGTAATGGGGGCATATCCAGCATGGTTTCTATCCCAGCAGTTGGTGTGCTGCTAATTCCGCCTGTTATGGCTAAGCAGGCTAATCTCTGCACCTTACCAAGCTCCTTAGCAGCAACCTGCTGTTCTACCTTCTTCCACCACACGACCGCCTCATAGGTGATCCTGGGTCTAATCACTGTGGTGTATATCCAGTGCATACCCTTGGGGCTCAGGCCCCAACTTTTGCCACAAGCTCTCCTGGTACTCACAAGAGTACCTTTTGCCTTGGAGCAAATATTCCTGATGTGAGGGGTCCATGTCAGTTTCTCATCTAGGGTAACCCCTAGATATTTCACTGTCCTCTTCACAGGTAGCGCTTCATTGAAAAGCTTTAGATTCCAACTTGAATGTTGTATATGCTTCTTTGTGAATGGTACAACAACAGTCTTCTTAGGACTAACCCCCAGATCCTGTTTTCTGCACCAGTCTTGCACAATGTCCAAAGAACCTTGTGCCATATTCTTTACTGTGTCAGCAAATTTGCCAAGTATTACTATGGCAAGATCATCTGCATATCCTTGGCAAAAGTACTGCCTAGAGTTTAATTCTCCAATGAGATCATTCACCACCAGATTCCACAATAAAGGGGAAAGAACAACTCCTTGCGGGCAACCCCTAGTGGTGTTGATTACCATTTTTTCATTATCATAGTAGCTTCTACCTTTCTTCCACTGAGCATGGCCCTAGTCCACCTACATATTGTGGTCCCTAGGTCATGCACCTCTGCTGCCCTAACCATGGAATCGAAGGTCGTGTTGCTAAAAGCCCCTCGATGTCCAGGAAGATACAGAGGGCTATTTCCTGAAAGTGTAGTGCTTTCTCCACCTTCCCAACGATTTGGTGGAGAGCTGTCTCACATGATTTACCTGGATGATATGCATATTGGTTTGAATGTAGCGGAGCCCTACTTAACCTCCTTTCTCCAACATGCACATTAACCAGCTTTTCCAATGTCTTAAGAATGAAGGAGGACAGGCTGATTGGTCTCATATCCTTGGCTTTTGTATGATCAATTCTCCCTGGTTAAGGAATGAAGACAACCTTCACTGCCCTCCAGGCATTGGGAATGATTCCTGCTGCTAGGCTAACCCTGAATAACCTGCATAGGAATCTAATAAGATTTTCTGCCGCTTGTTGCAGGAGAGTTGGAAAGATTCCATCGCGGCCAGGTGACTTGAACTATTGAAATGTTCCCACCGCCCATCGGACCTTACTGAGATCGACACACTCCTTGGCCAAATCCCAGTCCTCTTTGCGAATACCTGAGAACCGTTGTCTCTCAGGAATCGCATTCTGGTCTCAGTTATCCCCCAGAGTATATTGAGGAAAGTGAGTCTTGAGGAGCAGTTCCAGCGTTTCATGTGCTGTCTTTGTATACTCCCCATCCTCCTTCCTCAATGTTCCTCCTGGATTAGTTGGTACCCTAGTGAGGATTTTATGAAGTCTCGCTTGAGCAGTCGTGCCCTCCACTTCCTCACAGAATACCTTCCAGAATGCCTCCTTCGCCCGTCTGATGGCAAGGTTGTAATTGACAAGGGCCTCACGATACTTTGCCCATTATCCTTTGCGCCTCGCAAGGTTAAACAGTCTTCGTACCTGTTTCCTTTGCATTTCCAGGTTATTATTCCACCAAAGCACACTCCTGTTTGTGCACTTCTTGGTGATTGAGCAGTTGTCCTGGTATGAGGTCACTATAGCAGAGGTTATGGCCTCTGCTACTTCCTCAAACTCTGCTGGATTCCTTATCGAAGTTTTAATTTCCGATAGGCTGAAGTCAAGGTCTTTCATATATGTCTCCCAGTCCGTTTTCCTGGGGTTCCTATAGGCCATGGTCTGTCTGGTTTCCATTTCAACCTTGAATTTAATATACATGTGATCTGATGAGGATGGCTCCAGGACCACATGCCACTGTTTGACGTAACTTCCTATCATCATGGAACCAAAAGTTATGTCAATTACTTCTTCCCTTCTACTATTCCTGAATGTAGGTTCATCACCCCTATTCAAGATCTACAAGTTGTTAGATAGGAGAAATTCAAGAAGGTGCTCACCTCTACTGTTGGTGTCCTTGCTGCCCCACGATAGATTGTGGGCATTGGCATCACATCTCACCACCAGTTCGTCACCTTGCCGATGGCAGGCTTCCGTCAGTCTCCTCACTTCCAAAGAAGGAGGAGAGCTGTCTTCGTAAGGAAGGTATGCTGAGGCCAAAACAATTTCCCTCGTGATACCTTCCTCACGTTGCTGCATCCTGATGGTCACCAGGTCCCTGGAACAAAAATCCATCATTGGTATGAAAGGTATTCCATTTCTAATATAAATGCATGTTCTGGAGGTTTTTTATAGATTTCTAGCATAAATCAGTTTACCTCCAGTACCACCGAGGCCGGATACACCCCCTTTGTATAAATAGGGTTCTTGTATCAGGGCCACGTCCACCTCCTGTCTCCCCAGGCGACGGCTCAGGGCAGCAGTGGCCCCTTTACTGTGCTGCAGGTTTATCTGCAGCACTTCCAGTCCCATCTTGCTGCCATTATTGCCTTTAAGGTCTTTGATTACCCTGACGCAGACCTGCAGGAACCCTAAAACAGCTTCAGGCCTTGCTCTCGCAATGCCTTCAGGGACTTCTCTCCGACCTCCACCACCAGGGTTTGTCCTTCCAGAACGACCTTTTGGTTAATTACCCTCCAATCCTCTATCGAGACTTTTGGTTTCTGGACCCTTATTTTCTCGAACAGAGTCTTTGGAGAGACATCCTTAAGGATCTTTGGTACCCATATTGATACCTACCTTTGCGGTCTTCAGGAGTTCGGCTGCTGTCTTGACCAGCAGCTTCGCATCCTCCCACGGGGATATCATGGGCACCTAGTACTTAAGCCATTCTGCTGAGTGCTCCCCCTCGCAGACAAAAATGAGGGCACCGCGATGCAGATAGACTCTCCTGAATTTGGGTCCTGGACCAGCGTCCCCCCCCCCCATTCTCTTCAAAGAGGGCCATCTGCACGAGCTCCTCCTGCTGCGAGGTGATGCTTACCAGTGGGTATCCTTCTTGGACAACCGCCACTCTAAAGACCGAGACTGCAGTACTATAGGTCTGTTTCCCTATTTCCTGCCTCAGCCTTTTAGGATCATGCTTGTCCAGAGAGGAGGGAGTCTTAGATTCCTCCCTAACCCTCTTGCCACCTGTCTTTGACGTCGAGGGGGTCTGTGCATCCCCTTCGACCTGAGGCAGTTTCTTTTTGGGGGTGTTGGGCTCAAGCCCTTTTGATTCCCTCCACTTACGTTTAGGAAGCCACACTTTTCCTTCATTTTGCTTCTGTTCCTTGAGAAGTTTCCTTCTCTGAGCCCCAGACAAGTCCTTAATCCTAATCTGGTCCAACTTCGCTGATACAGTTCCCACTTCTTGCTCAGGTCTAAACCCTGACTGAGAAGTAGGAGTGCACTCCATCGGTCCTGATCCCGATGTCTGAGTATCTGAGGTCTCAGATTGCCCCTCGGATTCTTTTAAAATAATTTTTTTCTCCGTGTTCATCTTAGTCCCATGAGATTTGGGGATTTATATGGTCCACACCACGATAACCCCGCGCAGTGCAAGGCAACTTACTCAGGGAGGTCGCCCGGTATCCCTGAGCCTCCGTTCGAGACACATCCACCCATGTGCCACGCACCCGTCAGCACGGGTCGCACCACACCTTGGTTTGGGGGGCAGTTTAACGTCTTGCCCGGGAAGAAAGTAGCCTGGTAGTTTAATAAAGGCGTCTGGCAGCTGATTGAACTGTGCTCAGTGATAAGTACGCTGTCAAAACAACGAAACTGAGTCCGGCAGTTTTCAAAATAAGCAGAACACGAAATAAGGAAGTGACAATATGACAAATTACGTAGCTTGCAGCAGCCGAAAACTATACACATGGTATTTATCAAAATACGCGGGAATAAACTCTTAAAACAGTAGCATCAACGAAATCTGCCAAGTAGGTGAGAAGAAACCTCGGCTGAAGTGCAGTTTATGAATCCGCGAATGGCGTTTCATGTTTGGACGTTGGCAACGGCGCCGGAGCCAATCAGCAGTCGCGTTCGTGCGCCCAATAACAAATAGCTTTTTCTTTATGGTTTGTATACAAATCGGCGTAGTGGGTGTAAAGATCTTCAGATCAACGTATTGCATTGCAATAAATGTGGGATTTATGTTTATGTTCTGAAATGGAGTTGGAGCGTACTGGCTGTACTATGTAGTCAAAATTATTTTCACCATTGATTTTAGTTGTTGTGATTGCATGACTTTCCCAGCCTGTACGAGCGCACTTACTTATACAGAGCGGTTCTGAACCGGATATTACGGCGTTACTACGACACAAAACTTCTTGTATAACCTATGTACCTAACCTTAAGGCTGCGCTGGCCTGTTGTTATTGAAGTTATCAATAGTGTGTTAAAGAGTAGTCTGAAAGTGTGTTGGAAACATCCTTTAATTTAAAAAAAGTGATCTGTAGCGTAGCCTTCATATGGTTATGTATTAGATTAAACAAGATTTTTTCTTTTAGTACGTGAGGGCGCGTAGCGCCCGAATCACCAGTTCAGAACCGGAACTTCGAGATGTTCAAATGTTTGTTAAGCTTATGGGACTTAACTACGGGGACATAAGTCCCTAAACTTACAAACTACTTATGAACTACTTACGAACTAGGACGGCACAAATATCCATGCCCGAGGGGGGATTCGAACCCCCGACCATAGTGGCCGTGCTGACCGTGACTGGAGCGCCTCAGTCACCTCGGCCACCGCGGCCGGCAACTTCGAGATACACGAATTCTTCCGAATTAACCAACATCTGGTTTTTTCTTAGGGAAGTGAACACTAATTTTAATAACTTTCATTATTCACGTATTGCAATTCACTGGAAAAATTGTCAGTCGTATTACTTAAGAGAGAAACACTTAATTGAATTTACACTGCAAGAAATTATTAAATCTGAACGAAAAAGCTAGTGAAGAAAGGCCAAATTCACAATACATGAAACGCGGAATGTGATTGGCCGCCTTCACCTGCGTCATTCATCTCGCCGTTACCAACGTCTACGCCTGAACCACAATTCGCGGACTCATAAACTGCACATTTACCGAAACCTTTTAAAAACAGAAACACTAACGAAAATTAAAAAATTAACTGGCAACGAAATTTCGCGCAATTAAATTTTGATATTTAGCGCTCTGGGCGATGAGGCAGCGACTACAGCTGGCACTGAACTGACTGCTAACTAGCTGTAGTAAAAGGTCTGTGACTTGTTTTGAAATGCACAAGTCACAGACGAAAACTATACACACGGTATTTATCAAAATACGTGGGAATAAACTCTTAAAGCATTAGCACAAACGAAATCTGCCAAGTAGGAGAGAAGAAACCCCTTAAAAACAGAAACACTAACGAAAATTAAGAAATTAACTGGCAACGTAATTTCACGCAATTAAATTTTGATACTTAGCGCTCTGGGCGATGAGGCAACGACTACAGCTGGCACTGAACTAAAAAGCTATACCTGGATGTCCGAAGGTGTATTTGCAGCACCGATCACCAGTGTGTTACCAGAGCGCCTTGCATTCTGGTGCATGCCATCACATTCCATCACTTCTCATCATCAAGTTACACCAATATGACCATATACGCATAGTTTAAGATTGGATAACATTCTGCATTGTTCGTAATAACAAAGGGGTTCACCTTCTACTTTGATGGTGAGTGGCGTGTCATTTTACACTCGTTAATAATGCAGGTTAATGGTTTGTTTTGAACATTTGTTGGGTGTCCTTTCCGTGAAGTGTGATACATACATCCCATACCTGCAACTCCTGGCCACACATCTTCTGTCGCCTCCTGATGCGCATAGGGAGTCATTATCAACTACAATTTTTTCTGTCATAACTCTTATCACAGCACCTTCAAATGAGCCTGAACAAAGATGAAATTGCGACAACACTGTCAAGCGGTTCCTCTTTAGTCGATACTACTGGTATCAATTCGGATCAGACGGAAACGTTTACGACTTTACTGGGGTTGTACAATCAGGAGTGGTGTTATTGGTGGCCAACACTTTTAAAGTTTTAGTTTCCACCTTGAACAACACTTCTGTCCCTTTTCTGTCTCCTCTCCCTCAATCGTTTCACCACGACCTGACGCTATTTGTACTGGAAATGCAGAACACGTGAGGGGCGTAGTAGTCTTCCATCGCGTCAGTATAGGAGCCAAAACGTCTCTTATAAGGTTATTTAATAACATGATGTTTTCTCAGACGATGTCACAGTGCAGATGATTGATGCTCAGGTCGCAGCTCCGTTTACCTGAAGCGAGGCTGCAAATCTTAAGGGAAGTTCTGAGGGCTCTGATATAAACTGATAATACAATATGGTTTTTAATTCTGTCGTAGTAAAACAGAAACGCACAAATAAGTACACACGTACACAACAAATATATCATTTACCAAAATTACAAAAGGAACAATATAACTTTTGTTACGTAAAAATGGGTTATTGAACAATTACGGCATTTTACTCCGATGTTGTTCCAGCGGCCAAACATGTATATTTTATTCCGTGTTTCTACAAACTCTGACGAAACATGAGTCAGCTAAGTGCACCGGGGCAAAAGACTTCTGTGCTCTTTTGACGGGAAAGAATGTTCTCGAGGCACGCTCACTTATGTCGTTAGTCCTTTGTTTATAAAAATTGATACTTTACAAAATCTGAGAACGTCGGAGATATTTTTGGCCCACTTTAGGTTACGGTAGTAACACTAAAAGTGGGCCTTTGCGATCGTCGTTGACAGCTCGAAATTTAAATGAAAATAACGGCTTAACTATTCATCTGACACGAAAATTGAATAACCGAATTTGTAGAGGAGAGAATTCTATAAAATTTTGCTCTCTTGTTTATTTATTTTTTTTTTTTCGTATCTCGCAGTGTTTCAAAGATATTTGCAAAAATAACGGCGATTTTGGGATGTAAGTCTGTCTGTCTGTCTGTCTGTCCGTAACGTGTTCCCTGTTTTTAAGACAAACCGTTCAACCGATCAGCACCAAATTTTACAGGCATGATGTAGGCCTCCAGAAACCAGAACCTCCCTTTTTCAAATTTTTCGGACAAAAAATACGGTAGTAATACCAAAAAAAGCCGTTTGTAATATAATTGTAATTGCAAACGAACCGTTCATCTGACACAAAAATGTGGTAGAGGAGAAAATTCTCTACAACTTAGCTCCCTTACGTTTTTTTCATATCTCGTATCGTTTGAGACATATTTGCAAAAATAACGGAGATTTGACATTCTTCATTGAATTAACGAAAACCAGCCGTTCGGAGATGTCACGTGACTTCCTCGCCCAGAACTCTCTCTGGCATCTTGCGCTGCGTATTTGATGATTTTCTTATTGTAACTTACACGTTGTCATTTCAAAGCAATGGCGCACTGAAGAATTAACAAAAATATATAGTTCTTCGTACGATAATCTAGTGTCTACAGATGCCATATTAGCATCAGTTAACAGCGGCCATCAATAGTATAAGATTAAAGGATCCATGTTCTGATTGATAGCTGTAACGTAGTGGGTAAAGCGTGGGACTATGACGCTTAAAGTCGGTGGTTCGAAACCCGACACTACTCAATTTTTTTCCTAAAATGGTATCAGACACTCTTATTAATTAATTTTTTATTGTTTAGATTATTGTTTTGGTCTAAAATGTTTGCACAAACTTATAAAACTACAAATCTAAAGCGGGCCGTAAAACAAATGTTCAAATGTTTGTATAGCTTATGGGACTTAATTACAGGGTCATCAGTCCCTAAACTTACAAACTACTTATGAACTAGCTAATACTAAGGACAACACAAATATCCATGCCCGAGGGGGGATTCGAACCCCCGAGCCTAGTGGCCGTGCAGACCGTGACTGGAACGCCTCAGTCCCCTCGGCCACCGCGGCCGGCGGGCCTAAAACACGTCAGTGCGATTTTTTTGTATACTAAAAGTACCTGGAAACAAATTACAATTTATAAAACTTAATTTAGAAACTTTGGTGCCTGCAGTAACTCACTATCATGGAGGCAACCAATAAGATTACTCCTCTTATAAAACTAGCGCACTTTCCCACGGGAAGAACAAGATACAACCTCTTCCTACCGTCAGCATTCCCACACCATTGCTGACGTCACGGGAACTGTGAGATCTCCGCAGTTATTCCGCTCATAATATTGACCCTTCAGGTTGAGAGATTGCTCCATAAATGAAGTACTCACATTTGTTTTCGTAACATACGTGATTCTATCAGTGTGATTCTGATCTCTTGTGATGATGTTTCTCGAATTTTGGAGTTTTCAACCTTCCACTGTATCTTGATGATCCCTATCTTAAAGAGGTGTTGTATATATATGGAGATATTCGCCAGTGGTCAGCAGCCTTCGAGTAATTTAACCTAATGGCAACTGAGAGTAGTACAAGATCCGAGGGTTTTGTAGTACATTCGCACCCGTAAATGAAGGTAAAAATGGCTCATACGAAGCTAACGGAGTCTGATATCTTAGATATTTTATAAGGGGAGCAGGATCATTAATTTAAGGTACTGACAGAGAGGATGCACACTATCAACACGAATGTATGGGGCGATGATTCACGTGCTTCTATGTTTCTGTTTTATGTAAAGTATGTAATTGATTCCTGGTTTTTGTACTATAAGCCATGTTCACTATTTCACTTCCATTTGTGACGTTTGATTGTTGATGTACATCTTTATTTCGTGTGTACGCTTGTATAGATCGTTTATTATCAACTATATGACCAAAAATTGAAAGAACACTTGCACTGCATTTTTCAAAAAATGTTCCGCAAGGTGTATACAACTAGATAATGCAACATCTGTTGTGATAGAGAGAAAAAGAAATCTTGTAAGGGCCCAAGGAAGGAAAGTAGGCATAAATGGTGGTGCGCCCGGCGGAGCGGCCGAGCGCATTCAGGCGCAATGCTCCGATGGCCGAGGTCGTTCCCCATCGTGGATAATGCAGTTCATAAGTAGTTGTAAGTTTAGGGAATGATGACCCCGCAGTTAAGTCCCATAAGCTTTACAAACATTTTTATGGTGGTGCAACAACCACAACATCGGGTTTTGTATCCCAGTTTTACAAAATTAATTACATGTGAACCCCAGAAGATATTGTTAATTGAAAACTCCTAGTTATAGAGCTCCTTGTTATATACTTGTGAATATAGAATGAGTAATTATTGTATCACTCGACAATGAAGAGATGTAAAACTTTTCTTATTCTTGATTCTTATATGTGTTTTATTCTAATTTTGCACTCTGCCTGTATTGGGTATGCTAAAACAAAAACATTTTCGTCTAACATACATACGTTTCCCTGTTAAATGATTCGAGAATCATACTCCTATCTCATTTCTGAATTTTGCAAATTTCATTTGAAAGAGCGTTCATCGAACCACTTTTATGGTATTTCTCTGCCGTTCCATTGTCTAATAGCGCGAGGAAAAAAGGAACATCTGGAGCTTTCCGTTTTCGATCTGATTTCTCTAATTTTATTAAGATGATCATGTGTCTCTATGTGCGTTGGTACTAACAAATTTATTCGCATTCGGAAGAGAAAGTTGGTGACAGAAATTTAGCAAATAAATCTCGCCGCAACGAATAATGCGTTTCTTTTAATGATTTCCACCCTAACTCGTACATCATTTCTGTGAGAATATCTCCCCTATATCGCGATAACACAAAACGATGTGCCCTTCTCTACAATTCGTCAACCTCACTTGTTGGCTGTATGACTATAAAGAACTCAGATGGAATACCACTTCTCAGCAAAGAAGGAAAATCTGAAAGGTGGAAAGAGTACAGAGGCTCTATGAAGGAAATGAAATTCCAAACAATATTGTAAGAAGAGAAGAGGAAGTATATGAAGATGAAACAGGTGGTACTATACTGAGAGAAGACTATGACAGGGCACTTAAAGACCTAAGTCGAAACAAGACTCCTGGAGTATATGACATTCCCACAGAGCTACTGAAGTCTCCCGGAGAACCAGCCATGACAAAACTATTTCACCTGGTGAGTAAGATGTATGAGACAGGCGAAATACCCTCAGACTTTAAGAAAAATGTAATAATCCCCATTCCAAGGAGAGCAGGCGCAGACAGATGTGAAAATTACATAAGTCATGGTTGCAAAATTTTAACATGAATTATTTACAAAAGGATGGAGAAGCTGGTAGAAGCTGACCTCGAGAAAGATCAGTTTGGATTCAGAAGATAGATTAAAGAAAGGCAAACCTACATTTTCATCGTTTGTAGATTTGGAGAAAGCTTTTGACAATGTTAATTAGAATACACTCTTTCAAATTCTGAAGCAAGCAGGAGTAAAATATAGGGAACGGAAGGTTATTTACAACTTGTACAAAAACCAGACGTTGGTTGTTAGAAAATCAAATTTTTGTAAAGCTTATGGGACTTAACTACGGGGTCATCAGTCCCTAAGCTTACAAACTACTTATGAACTAGCTAAGACTAAAGACGGCACAAATATCCATGCCCGAGGGGGGATTCGAACCCCCGACCGTAGTGGCCGTGCTGACCGTGACTGGAGCGCCTCAGTCACCTCGGCCACTGCGGCCGGCTGGTTGTTAAAGTTGAATGGCATGAAAGGTATGCAGTGGTTGGGAAGGGAGGAAGATATGGTTGTAGCCTTTCTCCGATATTATTCAATTTGTACATTGAGCAAGCTATAAAGGAAAGCAATGAGAAATTTGGAGAAGGAATTAAAGTTCAGGGTGAAGAAATAAAAACTTTGCGTTTTGCCAATGACGTTGTAATTCTAAGGACGGCACAAATATCCATGACCGAGGGGGGATTCGAACCCCCGACCGTAGTGGACGTGCAGAACGTGACTTGTGCGCCGCAGACCGCTAGGCCACCTCAGCCGGCGGCAGTGGGTAGACAAGCGTTTATGAAAAAGAGAAATTTGTTAACATCGAATATTAATTTACGCATAAAGAAGTCCTTTCTGAAGGTATTTGTGTGGAGTGAAACTTGGACGATAAGCAGTGCGAACAGGAAGAGAATAGAGGCTTTTGAAATGTGGTGCTACAGAAGAATGCTGATGATTAGGTGGGTTGATCGCGTAACTAATAAGGAGGTACTGAACAGAACTGGGGAGAAAAGGAATTTGTTGCATACCTTGACTAAAAGAAGGCATCGATTGGTAGGACACATTCTTAGACATCAAGGAATTCTTAATTTAGCAATGGAGGGAAGCGTTTGGGGTAAAAACCGCAGAGGTAGACCAAGAGATGAATACAGTAAGCAGATTCAAACGGAGGTAGATTGCCGCTCTTATGAGAAGATGAAGATAGAGTAGTGTGGAGAGCTGCATCAAACCATTTTCCGGACTGAAGACCACAACAACAATAGGTCTTTAGTTGAATTTACTGCCTTTAGATTTGACTGATTTATCGTGTAAATGTAGTTTAACGGATTTCTTGCTGCGGTGGAGTGGTCGAGAGGTCTAAGGCGCCTTGCTGGGGAGCGCTCGGTTTCTCGCAGTCGAAGGTTGGAGTTCTCCCTTGGGCATGGGTGTTTGTGTGTGTTGTCCTTAGGTTAGATTAAGTAGTTGGTAAGCCTAAGGGACTAATGAACAAAGAAGTTAAGTCCCATACGTTAAAAACATTTTTGAACGGATTAATATTAGTGCTCATATGGATGACTTCACACTTTTCATTGTTTAGAGTCCACTCTCAATTTTAGCATCAGCAGATATCTTAATCATTCTGAAGCTGCTACGATCTTCTGGCGACTTTACTATTCGATGAACGACAGCACCTTCCGCGAACAGTCTAAGCGATCTACTCACATAGTCTCCTAAATGTTTATAAACATTAGGAACAGTAGTGGCCCTATAACACGGTCCTGGGCAACGACAGATATCATTTCTGTTTCTTATGACTTTCCATCAATTACTTCATATTGTGTTCTTTCTGACAGGAAATCGCGAATCCAATCGCACAACTGTGTCGATATTCCATATGCACGCAATTTGATTATAAGACGCTTGTGAGGTCCACTATCAAAATCCTTCCGGAAATCGAGAAATATGCAGTCGATTTGCGATCCCTTGTGGCACTCATCACTTCATGTGAGTAAAGAGCTAACAGTGTTCCACAAGAACGATACTTTCTGAATTCGTGTTGACTATGGATCAATAGATCGGTCTCTTCCAGGTAGTTCATAATGTTTGAGGAAAGTATATGTTCTAAAATAATGGTAAAAACTGACGTCATTGATATAGGCGTGTAATTTTGCGGGTCACTCGTATTGCCTTTTTCAATATTGGGGTGACCTATGCGACTTCCAGTCTTTGGGTATGGAATGTTTGCTGAGCGAGCCGCTATGTATATGCTAGCTAGGTACTGAGCTACTGCATCTGCATGCTCTGAAAGGAAACTAATTGGAATATAAATTTGACCGAGAGACTTGCATTTGTTAAGTGTTTGAAGTTGCTTTAATACTCCAGTTATATACTTCTCAATTCCGCATACTGGCGGTTCTTCTTCATTCGAATTCCGGAGTATTCGCTTTGTCTTCTTTCGTGAAAGAATTTCGGAAAGCTGCGTATAACAATTCTGCTTTACCATAGCTGTAACCCGTACCATAACCACTGCTATTGCCTAGTGAAAGTATTGTGTTTTGACGGTTGTATACTTTACACACGTCCAGAATCTCTTTGGATTTTCTGCCAAGTTACCCGATTGAGTTTCGTTGTGGATTCTATTATAAGCTTCTCGCAGTGAGGTTCGAGCTAAATTTCGAGTTGCAGTAAAAATTGTCACTCTTGGGAAGTTTGTTTAAATTTGACATGCTGTTTCTTTGGTTTTTCAAGAGTGATCTATCCTGCTTTGTGTACAACAGTGGATCAACCCCATCTTTTGTTAATTTATTTGGCATAAATCTTTCAATAGCTGTAGATATTATTTCTTTGAATGTAAGCCACATCTGATCTATAGTCACAATGTTAGATCAGAAAGACTCAAGATTTTCACACTGGAAAGCGTTAATCGAATTTTTATCCTAAATGAGGATGGCCAGAGGCAGCTTTGAGCAACACTGTCTGGAGTCAAGGCCTGAGCGCAGTCGTGTAACGTCACACGGAGTAGGCTGCGATTACATAGCTGACTGGCTGGCCGCTGCAGTACATCCCACTGTTTCATAACGGCTAGCCAGCCAGCTACGCGTTGCCACCTATTCAAAGCCAACGAGAAATACAGGCCATGGAGCGTATGTCACGATGCGTCATCAGAGAAGGCCCGAGACAGCGCGATCGCTAGCCAACTGGCCGGCCGCTATGAGACAGTGGGCTAGGCCCCAGAGGCCAGCCAGTCAACTAGCAATCGCGATGGCTCAAGCCTTCTCTGATGATGTGTCGAGACGTATATGCCACGATGTGTCTTTCTCGTCGTCGTTGGCCTCGCGCCTGTTCAGTGTGGCGTGACACAATTGCGCTCAGGCCGTGTCTGTAGACGGTGTTGTTCTGAACCTTCCTCCAGGATGCGACTCCGTTGTGTTACCCGTGCACCAATTCGGTCTGTGAGTGTGTCAAGCTTACCTCCGCCGTTGTCCAATCATACCTTTTTTTCTTGCCATTTTGCAAATTGTTAACCGGACACATCCGACATATCAATTGCATAAATGATATTTCAGAAGATAAGACTGACTAGAATTCCACCGACAAATTTTTGTATTGCTCTTGTGTTCGGTTGCAGGAAACCAAACGATAAAAACGTTTGGAAACAAACTATTCAGTGACTGCTTAAATTCGCGCACACAGTTTCCGATTTGCTGATTTAATGGTAATTAAATCGAAAATGGTGCAATGTATGAAGTTCTTTACTTAACAATTACTTCTCAGCATAACCTTTGTATGCATACCTACAGCCAATAACGAATCATCGTTACTTCATTTTGAAGAAACAGTAAATACCGAGCACGCCTTCATTGTTTGTGTTTCAGAATATAAACAATGGATACAAAAGGTTTTCACTGCCACTTTAAATAATTCATGAAAGGTACCCAATTTTTATTGTGTTAAATAAATAGTTTGAATTTAACTGTCTTAATTTGCCTTTATCGATTTTAATGCACATGAATATTTTATTTGTGAACTTTAAGGCTGAGATATATTTCAGAAAAGATCGCGATACTCCGAGATATTTCCAATGCTAATTTTTTTGTACTAGCATTTAACTTCGTAGTTAAATATTAATTATTTGCGTGTAGTCAGGTTTAATTAATGATCAAGCAGCTTTCAGGGCTACTTACAAATAATGAAATTTAACTCAAATCTCTATACAGGGTGTTACAAAAAGGTACGGCCAAACTTCCAGGAAACATTCCTCACACACAAAGAAAAAAAATATGTTATGTGAACATGTGTCCGGAAACGCTTAATTTCCATGTTAGAGCTCATTTTAGTATTTCTCTTTAAATGTAAACTGAAATAATTCGTGCCGACAATTGTCAAAATACCCAATTGTTTCGTTAGTATGTACTGTACTTCGTCGATTCACCGCCAGTTGGCCCATTTGAAGGAAGGTAATGTTGACTTCAGTGCTTGTGTTGACATGCGACTCATTGCTCTATAGTACTAGCATCAAAAACATCAGTACGTAGCATCAACTGGTTAGTGTTCATCACGAACGTGGTTTTGCAGTCAGTGCAATGTTTACAAATGCGGAGTTGACAGATGCCCATTTGAGCTCCTGCACATTTCAGTCGACGTGTTCCTAGGCTTCTCAACAACAGATTCAGTGACCGTTGGATTGGTAGAGGCGGACCAATTCCATGGCTTCCACGCTCTGCTGACCTCAACCCTCTTGACTTTCATTTATGGGGGCATTTGAAAGCACTTGTCTACGCAACCTTGGTAACCAATGTAGAGACTCTTCGTGCTCGTATTGTGGACGGCTGCGATATAATACGCAATTCTCCAGGCCTGCAGCAGTGCATCAGGGATTCCATGCGACAGAGGGTGGATGAATGTATCCTCGCTAACGGAGGACATTTTGAACATTTCCTGTAACAAAGTGTCTGAAGTCACACTGGTACGTTCTGTTGCTGTGTGTTTCCATTCCATGATTAATTTGATTTGAACAGAAGTAATAAAAAGATCTTAACATGGAAATTAAGCGTTTACGGACACATATCCACATAACATATTTTCTTCTTTGTGTGTAAGGAATGTTTCCTGAAAGTTTGTCCGTACCTTTCTTTAACACCCTGTATATAAAAATGTTGTGTAGGTTTGTGTGTGTTTGAAAATATCAAAAAGTTCTTGTGACAACGTTCTTAGATACCTATTTATTTAAGATATTACACATAACATATGTATATGACAGCTGCGATTTTTAGCCACAATTTTTCCAAGTTGTAAAAATTATATAAACTCGTATATGACATATACATATTTAAGAAACAGGTATGTAAAAACATGGGACGAATCCAGTAGTACGTTAGTAGTGGGATGACGCCAGTTTCAGCCCACTAACATTCGCGCGTCTTTTGTTTTCTGGCGGGAAATTTGAATTACCCCCCCCTCCTCCCTCGGCCAATTGCCGAACCGCATAATAAAGGATGCTGCCATACTCGACCAATAGCACACTTAAGGATGATTGATAGTTTACATTTAGGTCCTTTTGATTCGCTAGTTGTCCGCCCGCTAATCAAAGAACACCGCCATAACGCACTTAAGGATTGACAGGTTGCAACACCTCCCTCGGCCACACACGACACCCCCCCCCTCCATCCCTCGGCACCGCTGCCAGACACGCAGCACCTCCGAAAGGTCCAGACCTGTAGACCCCTCGACATGTCTGTACTCGCACTCTCGGCCACACACATGGATAACACGACGCCCCCCTCCCCTCGGCGCCACCGCCAGACAGGCAGCACCTCCAACGGGTCCAGACCTGTAGACCCCTCGACATGTCGGTACTCGCACTCTCTCCCACACACCTGGCAGATACCGCGACCCCTACTCGCTCGGCCGATTGCTTCTCAAAAGACGCCGCTGTCGCCGCCGACAGATGCTACCCACTCCTCCTCCACGCTCGCGACCGCTTCTCAAAGGATGCCGCCACCCGCCCTACCAGCGAGAATAAACGATACCACAACGATTGTCTTGACTGCATCGACACCGCACCGCCGCGCCCCGCCAGGTCAGCAGCCAATTAAATTGCATATTTTTTATTAAGCGCACCGCAGCAATCCGTACCCCAGAACTAGATTTATGTAACAACAATTTCCGCAGTTTATTATTATTATTATTCGTGGAAAATAAATTAAAGCTACCATAGTGTTCTTCGTATGTATTTTAACAAGAATTTCGGTGTATTGCCACAGAAAACAATTTAGAACAGATATGCTTGATTTGATTTGATTTGATTTTTTTCCAGGGAAGCCAAAACAGTCTTGGTCTAACCCGCCACTGCCCGCACCGAAACTAAGTTTATTGTGCGGTATCGCTCCCTGTTTATCTAGTAGTAAAGCAAATGTTCAAATGTTTGTAAATCTTATAGGACTTGACTACGGGGTCATCAGTCCCTAAACTTACAAACTACTTATGAACTACCTACGAACTAGGACGGCACAAATATCCATGCCCAAGGGGGGATTCGAACCCCCGACCGTAGTGGCCGTGCAGACCGTGACTGGAGCGCCTCAGTCTCCTCGGCCACCGCGGCCGGCTCTAGTAAAGCCAACCAATGCCCTTGAATAGAGGAAGGAGTCCCTTTACCAGTTCTTTATTAGACACAATTTCTTCGGGTGTAGTTGTCCCAAATATTCTGTGCCTTTTACTCTCCAATGCAATGCAGTCGAAGATTAGATGTGATGCAGTTTCATCACCGTCATCACAGATCCTACATTTAGGGTCCTCTTCTGTTATTCTCATTGTATGTAGGTGTTTTTTGAAATTCCCATGGCCTGTCAGCAATACAACCATGAGTCTAATCTCTCTCCTGTTCAGACCCAGGATTGCAGAGCTTCCTTTAAAACATGGATTTGGCATCATTACCATGCCATGTTTTTGTTGCTAGACTTTGGTCCAATATTCTACGTGCTGTCTTCTGAGCCAGTTACGTAGCTCCAATTTGAACATTGCCTCGGTGATTGTCAGGACAGGTTCCGGTCCAATAAATGGAGTCTCTGCCTCCATCCTGGCTAATCTGTCGGCATGTTCGTTGCCACTGATCCCTGAGTGGCAAGGGACCCACAATAGGTTTACTCTATTGCTTTCCCCTAGCTCCACCAGAACCCGGTGACATTCTGCAACAATTTTAGACCTTGTTGCAGGAGCTGCCAGTGATCTCAGGGCTGCCTGGCTGTCTGAATATATATAGATGCTACGATCTTCGTAGCACCTACGCAAATTCTCCTCCACACACGCCCTGATGGCAGTGATTTCGGCCTGGAATACTGAGGCTAGTTTTCCTACAGAGATGACGCCCTCCAGTCTTGGCTGCACCCCATATACCCCGGTCCCAACACCTTGGTCGGATTTTGACCCGTCAGTGAACCAGACAATATCCCCCGTACTGTGTCGAACTATTTTCTCTCATTGCTCCCTACTTCCAATTGTTATATTGAAAGGCTTGTTGAAGCAGTATGGGGTTATAATATAGTCGGCTGGCATTTCCCCAACCTTTCCTATATTTACCTCACTCACTATTTTAGTGTTTGATTCTGGATATCCCAAAGAGTTCCAGTTGTTGCCAGATTTGAGTCTGTATGCACCAGCTGCTGCCTCCATCTTGACCCAAAGGTGTAATGGGGGCATATCCAGCATGGTTTCCATCCCAGCAGTTGGTGTGCTGCTAATTCCGCCTGTTATGGCTAAGCAGGCTAATCTCTGTACCTTACCAAGCTCCTTAGCAGCAACCTGCTGTTCTACCTTCTTCCACCACATGACTGCCCCATAGGTGATCCTGGGTCTAATCACTGTGGTGTATATCCAGTGCATACCCTTGGGGCTCAGGCCCCAATTTTTGCCACAAGCTCTCCTGGTACTCACAAGAGTACCTTTTGCCTTGGAGCTAATATTCCTGATGTGAGGGGTCCATGTCAGTTTCTCATTTAGGGTAACCCCTAGATATTTCACTGTCCCCTTCACAGGTAGCGCTTCTTTGAAAAGCTTTTGATTAACAAGAATTTCGGTGTATTGCCACAAAAAACAATTTAGAAGTCTCTTAGTTGGTCTCGTATACTACAGCTTGTAGTAGTAAAATATTAAAACTCGTACGCAAAATTTGCAAGTAAGAATTTTCACTCCCATCTCTCTCTATGCTCTTCGCATAGTCTACAGCCGACAGACGTGTTTAATAATAATAGCGCAGGTTACGGTAACGAACGCCACAAACTTACGTAACCATCTTAACATATACTCTTTTGATATACAAAAACAATTCTAACCAGAGCCAACTAACCAAAAGAAAAGAAATGGTCCGTTTCAGAACTCGACCGCAACCTCAGATCTATAAATGTATCTCTTCGTTTAGACGATGCAAGCAACAGCCATCGAACGGAATGTAACTTGTATGCCAACCACTCTTTCGACAACATAGCAGCAGCAGCAGCAGAAGACTGCATATTGTTTATACAAAAATTCCAAATAACGAAAATCGGCAATGACATCTAGCACAACGTCTCTAAATATACATCTGCAAGCACCATTAACAATCGTCCAGAACGCAGAACACTCTCTCGGCAAGCTACATAAAAGAAACATATGCTAAATGTTTAAACAAAAGCACCTAAGTTACATCTCCAAATGATCAAAACCTTCTACGTAGACGCACCACTCTGACAAGGATAGCTCGCAATGCATTTATTTAATGGAGCTGAGCCATGCAGAAAGTTTCGAAATTTAACACTATAGCGATCTTGCACTGCTACGTTTCTTTCTTACATCGAGGTATAGGTCCGCCTTCTGAGGATTCGGGTACGCCGGCCGCGGTGGCCGAGGGGACTGATGCGCTTCAGTCATGGTTTGCACGGCCACTACGGTCGGGGGTTCGAATCCCCCCTCGGGCATGGATATTTGTGCCGTCCTTAGTCTTAGCTAATTCATAAGTAGTTTGTAAGTTTAGGGACTGATGACCCCGTAGTTAAGTCCCTTAAGCTTAACAAACATTTGAACATTTGATTCGGGTACTTTAATTTTACCTCTTATTTCCTTGCTATAGCAGTACACATCCCATCTAAGGAATCTCTATGTCCTGTTACGATGCAAACTACATTTATCTGACACCGATATTCCAGCGCCCCAGAAGACATTTAAACCCTATTGTGCAACGGAGAGTCGAAATAAAAGATAAATGCATGAATTAATTTACCGATTTCCGACCGCCTACACTAAAACTTTTCGGAAGTATTGGCCTAACAACACACTTTTCGACAATACAGCAACCACAGAACCGAGGTTACCTGCCCATTGCAACACCGATTTCTAGCTTGACCCGCCCTTTACCCACAAAATTCCTACTCCAAGTTCTTTTCTTGTGCATTCCACTAATCCGAACTAAGATTTATTATTTATTTACAAGTAGATGTCTACCGCAAACGAAGACGCTAACCTACGCACCGCAACACATGATTCTATATAGGACATGGAGTGTTTACATTTTTTTTATTACAGTACAACTGAGTACATGCAACGTAATGTTCGCAAACACTTATATCGCAACCAACTCCCACACACATCGATCATAATCTGCTCTCCAAGGAATGGATGGGAGTCACACACAGTACAAACACGTCTGTCGTGTGTTCCGCTAATTTCGGTCAATACACGATGCGAGACCAATCCCCCCGCCTGTTTACTGTAAAAGGAAATATTTTTCCCCTCACTATCTGTTTAAACCGGGCTTGCACATATGCAATATCCTCCTTTTAAAAGCCTTTGTCTTCGCCATATAAACCAGTTTTCGTTTACCCTTCTTCTTAGGGCTTGTGGAATAACGTAGACGATATCTACGTCTGTGGATAATAAAGTCCTGGAATGCTAAAAAAATATATAGCTCCTTGCTCGACTCTACAAGTAATTTACAGTTGAAACTAAAAAACAAAATGTCCGAGAGAGCGGTCAATTTTCGGGTACTCTTAATACCCAAGTAATCAAATCTAAAAGCGTATAATAACCGGGAGCGACGCACAGTACAAAGGCGCACTTGTCTTATCCTCCCACGCAAGCGCATTGATGATGCTCCTAACATCCGAAAGTCATGCTCGGTCAAAAATAAATAAATAAATAAAAAATAAAAAAAAGCGAAATCTTGTGTGTTGTCCAAAAATCCAGGAGATAGAAGCCTTCTACACGAAGATGCTGCTGTAGTGTAGATGGGAGCACCTCCATTAAAAAACATCGATTAGTTGCAGTTTATAAGATATATACCCACAGGACATATATATTTCCCCCATGTATTCCAGAAATAGAAACTTCGTCTTATCTCCAGCGTTTGCACTTTCCACTTTAAAAATTCGTCTGTGTTTACTTTGTTAAACTGCACCTGTGTCAGTAGACTTTCAGCTGTTATCCAGTGGAATGGCGGAAGATTTGAATAATGTCTGTTTTCTCGCTGCCGGCCGCGGTGGCTGAGGAGACTGAGGCGCTTCAGTCACGGTCTGCACGGCCACTACGGTCGGGGGTTCGAGTCCCCCCTCGGGCATGGATATTTGTGCCGTCTTTAGTATAAGGTAGTTCATAAGTAGTTTGTAAGTTTAGGGACTGATGACCCTGTAGTTAAGTCCCATAAGCTTAACAAACATTTGAACATTTCTGTTTTCTCTCTCTCTCTCTCTCTCTCTTTCTCTCTCTGTGTGTGTGTGTACAGGTCAGGTGCGTGCGTGGACAGGTATGTTTACATGAATAGGACGTATACTCTCTAAACCGGCGTCTACGATGAGTCAACAGGTCCGCGCTCGCCTGCAGCCAGAAATAGCATGGAAAGTTGTGAGACGGGGGCTGTAATTAGTCTATTTTTCATACTAACCTTATGTTACTGTACCTTTGTCTTTACGCTAATTATTGAAATATGTAACATTTTTCTTTGTAGATCTTTATTTATTTTGATTTCTGTGCCTTTGGGGACACATCAGGGGTGATGGGCTCCTGGTATTGTAGTATATTCTTTGATTATATGAAAACTTCGGGATTTTAATGTTTATTGTCGCAGCTTGGGTGCTAAAAAGTGGTTTTACGTGTTGGGCACGGTCAGGCCGCGGCAGAGCAGAGACGCTCTTGGGGGTCTCCACCACCCACCAACTTTCGCTCACCGGGGAAGGATGAGAGGGGTTGGCTTGACCTGTGGCGCCGACGCTACGGGCGGCGGATATGTGGAATGCTTTACAATGCTGGCGCGCGGTTTACCGGGGACCGCCTTTTTAGTCAATCGGCCGTTTCGCAAGAGAGGGAAGCTTTCTGCCCGTCTGGCGCCCCAGGGGTTTGGCTCCAGCGGCTGTATATATAGCTCAACGTCAACACTTTTAGGTCGTGTGACCGTAGCTAGGAGCAAGGTGAAATTCCTTGCAGAGCATTCACCCTGGGAACGGTGAAATGCGCGGGAAGCGTTGGTGGCGTGGGCGGAGCCTCTTGGCAGCCGCAGAGAACGCGTCCTGATTCGGCAGAGTATTTTAGTATGACAGCTAAACAATTTGTCAACGGCGGTACGCCATCCGATTGGTTTGACTATTAGCCGTTAGCAGATATTGTTGCATCTTTTCTCGCGTGGGTGTGGCCGCCCAGCACTTGCCGTGAGCTGCGGCAGTGCGCGAGGATGTACGAAGACTCGTGTCTGAGCGTCCGAAGTGCACGGACCTTGGGAGGACTCCTGTGTGAGCGTCCGAGGGGTAAGGACCTCGGGACAGTCTCTCGTGTCAGAGCGTCCGTAGTGCACGGACCTCGCTAGTCTCCTGTTTGAGTGTCCGAAGTGTACGGACCTCGGGAGACACGGAATATTCCGCTTAGATTCGCAGGGAGGACAGCGTCTTAAACGGTCCTCTGGTTAGACTTGTGTGTGATTCCGAAGATTTGGACCTTGTAGAACTTGTGTTTACTTCGCGGACTTTACATTGTCCTGTGGTTACGTTGTGAGCGGCCACAGTTTAGTTCAGTTTAGTTTTCGTTTTGCTAGAAGTCTATATTTGAGCATTCGCGCCTTTGCGAATCGGGCTTTGTTTTTACAGATCTTATTCCGCAAGTGACTGATCGATTTGTGCCAAGTGGCTTTTGTGTCACCTATGCAAAATATTGATTAGTCTGTTAGTGTGATAGAATCGCACAGCAACTGCCATAGCGACGCCGACGCCAGTGACGCTGTGTTAAGTTACATGTCGACCTGCTTAATAGGTCATGGCAATTACGCTCCGATAAATAATTTCAGCTCATCCGCTCTCACCGCCTGCTGCCTACGAGCCTGAGACGCTGCCGTCAATGATCATCTGTGTGGGTATGGTGACGCACTTGCTGGAGGGTTATATGAATCAGACTTGTTGGATTCTGTCCCTTATGTTATTCCTTTGAGATTTGCCTATTTACTCTGGGGAGCTTAGGGTTAACGATAATTTCAAGCCCATGTATAACCAATCTAATAGCATTCTGTTTAGCAAAACCTCCGACCTTTGACTCAGCCAGTCATTTTTTTTGTGTCTCAATGTTTTAACATTTGTAAAAGTTTGTGTGAACACCATTATCTGTTTCACACGATAAGAAATGTCATATGAATGTTTAATTATAATAAATTGATTTTGAGCAGATCGTCTTTCATTTAAGAACGTTCCTGTGTCACTATTTTGGAGGGGAAACAGAATATTTTACACTTTGCGACTCCTGCCATAGGATTATCGAATGTTAGGAGATTCTGTGATGTGGTCATAAGTTGTCCAGTTGCAGGTAGGCCAAACCCCTTAGTTGTAATTAGTTTTTAGAAATTTTCATGTGCGCAACGTGTCATCAAGTGTTCCTTTGCAGTGTTCATGTAATGTGGTTTCTGCACCACACAACGGCGTTGTTTTTATGGCGTTGACATTGTCGGTGTGGTTTTGCTTGTGTCATTTGGTGGGCAAATATTTATGTACGGACATTTTGATGTGTTTTAACCTCAAATACTCAGGCCAACACGTTGTATGCCAGGTAGGCACTTGCATATAAAAGTTGGTAAATTTGTGTATTAAAAATTGATGATTACTAGGAGTAGGGCTAGGCTTTTAGAAAATACTGGTGTTTCAGTAAACAGTGCCACAATGACTGTCACGGAGCGCCATTTAGATGATTCTGACTTTTATGGTCATCGTGAATCATGTAGAAAACGCGACTTGAGTAAAGTGTCAAGAAAAGCTTCTAGAGAAATATTAAATAGGCAGAGTTCAGTAAACAACTCAAGTGAAAGTAAGTTTGAAATTCCTCACAGTCACAATAAGAGCAAAATGTATGCTCATAGTGATGAGGGAACTTCTTATACAAAAGCGAGAAGCCGCAAGCCAACAGTATCAAGATCGTCCACGCCAGCTGGAAATTATGAAGATATTCATCTGGGGGATTTGATGAGATATTTAATTCATGATATGCAACAAAGAAAGAAAGGAAGAAATACAGTTGCTCAGTAGACGCCGGCCAGGACACACGCGACAGCAGCAGCAGCAGCAGCTCCTCTACATTGTAAGATAACAGGCTTCCTAATAGAAGCGACTTATTTTCATTTCGTGTGTGTTTTCTATTACAGTTCTTAAGTCTTTAGTGTGCTCGCGTGTTTATTTTCTAAGAATCGCGTTTAGTTGTTAGTTCAGTTGTTATCTTGATTTATTAGCTCGCGTATATATTTTTCAGACCCGCCGTTAATAAACAGTTTAGTGTTAGCTTCATATTTTTTGAAACTCACTGTGTATCAAACTCCTGTGTCCTCAGACGTACTTACTTGGAAGTTACATAGGTTTTTAGAATGGCTAGGAATTGTGACTGCTGCGAACGGATGGAGGCAGAGTTGGTGACTCTTCGCTCGCAGCTTCAGGCGGCGTTGGCATCGCTGGCAACGCTTGAGACTGCGGTGGGTGGGCGCCGCTGTTGTGGGCCGCTCGCGGGGGTGCAGCAGACGCCCTGTACGTCTGTTGTGCCCTCCGATCGGCCTGCGGCTGTGGCCAGCCCGCTCACTGCCCGCGAGGAGGTAGCCCCCCCAATCCGTGGTGGACTGGGAGGTCTCCTCGGCGCGTGTCAGGCAGCGTAAGACTTCCCGGGGGACCAAAGTGGAGGCTTCCCCGGTTAGTCTTGCCAAGAGATTCGAGGCGCTGTATGTGTCAGAGGATGTTCCTGACGCAGATGGTGTCGCTTGTCCTGTACTCGCTCCCCTGCCTTTAAGATCCGGGCACTCACGGAGGGTGGGTTTGCTAGTAGTTGGGAGCTCCAACGTTAGGCGGGTGATGGAGCCCCTTAGGAAAATGGCTGCTAAAGAGGGGAAGAAATCCGATGTGCACTCCGTGTGCATACCGGGGGGAGTCACTCCAGATGTGGAACGGGTCCTTCCGGATGCCATGAAGAGCACAGGGTGCAGCCAGCTGCAGGTGGTGGCTCATGTCGGAACCAATGATGTGTGTCGCTTTGGATCGGAAGAGATCCTCTCTGGTTTTGAGCGGCTATCAGAAATGGTAAAGACTGCCAGTCTTGCTTGCAAGATGAAAGCGGAGCTCACCATCTGCAGCATTGTCGACAGGACTGACTGCGGACCTTTGGTTCAGAGCCGAGTGGAGGGTCTGAATCAGAGGCTCAGACGGTTCTGCGACCGTGTGGGCTGCAGATTCCTCGACTTATGTCAAAGGGTGGTGGGTTTTCGGGTTCCGCTAAATAGGTCAGGAGTCCACTATACTCAGGAAGCGGCTACACGGGTAGCGGTGGCTGTGTGGCGTGGACTGGGCGGTTTCTTAAGTTAGAGGACCTCGGGAATACACAAAATGGGTTTCAGTCTCAAAGAGGGCAGGTCAGACACAGGAAGAAAGCAGATCTAGAAACAATTGGTATAACAATTGTAATTTGTCGTAGATGTATTGGGAAAGTTCCAGAGCTCCAAGCGCTGATAGAAAGTACTGAGGCACATATCGTTATAGGTTCTGAAAGCTGGCTGACGCCTGAGATAAGTTCGGCCGAAATTTTTTCAAAGGGCCAAATGGTCTTCAGAAGGGATAGAATAAATAAAAAAAGGGGGTGGTGTGTTTATTGCTGTTACTAACGGTCTATCCTGCAGCGAAATTGAGACAGATACTTCCTGTGAGTTGGTCTGGGTAGAGGTTATACCTGACAACCGGAATAAATTAATAATTGGATCTTTTATCGGCCACCTGACTCAGACGATGCGGTTGCCGAAATGTTCAAAGAAAGCTTGAATCACATTTCAAATAGGTATCCGAAGCATACTATTATAATCGGTGGCGACTTTAATTTACCCTCGATATGTTGGCATAATTACGTATTCAAAACCGGTGGCAAATATAAAACATCGTCCGAACTAGTCCTGAATGCATTTTCTGAAAACTACTTCGAACAGTTAGTTCACGAACGCACTAGATTAGTAATTGGTTGCGAAAATACCCTTGATCTCCTAGCAACAAATAAACCTGAGCTAGTAAAGAGCATCAAAACAGATACAAGGATTAGCGAACATCGAGTTGTAGTAGCGAGACTGAATGTCGAAATGCCCAAATGCACCAAAAATAAACGAAAATTATATCTATTCAATAAAGCAGATAAAAATTCGCTTCACGCTTTCCTGAGTGATAGTCTCCAGTCTTTCAAAACTAAAAATGCGAGTGTAGATCAGTTGTGGCTTACTTTCAAAGACATAATATCAGTAGCAATCGAGAGATTTATACCAAATAAATTGATAAAAGAGGGGGCTGATCCCCCGTGGTACACAAAACAGGTCAGATCACTGTTGCAGAAACAAAGAAAAACGCATGCAAAATTTAAAAAGGCACAGAATCCACAAGACTGGCAATCTTTTACTTAAACTCGCAACCTAGCGCGGACTTCAATGCGAGAAGCCTATAGTAGTTACCACAACGAAATCCTGTCCCGTAATCTTGCAGAAAATCCAAAGAAATTTTGGTCATATGTGAAGTACACCAAAGAAGACGAAGTGAACACTCCAGTATTCAATCCAAGAACAGCTGCCAGCATGCGAAACTTAGAAGTAGATGTTCCTGGAGTAGTAAAATAACTTAAGTCACTAAACAAAAATAAATCTTCCGGGCCTGATTGTATACCAACTAGATTCCTCTCAGAGTATGCTGATGCAATAGCTCCGTACTTAGCTATAATTTACAACCGATCACTCAGCGAAAGATCCGTACCAAAAGACTGGAAAGTTGCCCAAGTTACTCCAATATTCAAGAACGGCCATAGGAGTGATCCCCAAAATTACAGGCCTATCTCATTGACGTCTATTTGCAGTAGGATTTTGGAACGTATACTTTGTTCGAATATTATGAACTACCTCGAAGAGAACGACCTATTAACCAGCAGACAACACGGATTCAGAAAGTATCACTCTTGCGAAACACAGCTTGCCCTTTATTCACATGAAGTGTTAAGTGCCATCGACAAGGGATCTCAAATGGATTCCATATTTCTGGATTTCAGGAAGGCTTTTGACACTGTACCCCACAAGCGGCTTCTTATGAAATTGCGTGCTTATGAAATAGCTCCCCAATTGTGCGGTTGGATTCACGATTTCCTATCAGAAAGAACACAGTTCGTTGAAATTGACGGTAAGTCATCGAGTAAAATTGAAGTGATATCTGGCGTTCCACAGGGAAGCGTTATAGGTCCCCTACTCTTCCTTGTGTTTATAAACGATTTAGGAGACAATCTGAATAGCTCCCTTAGATTGTTCGCGGATGATGCTGTCGTTTATCGGTTAGTGAAGTCAACAGAGGATCAAAAGCAACTGCAAAGCGATTTAGACAAAATTTCTGCATGGTGCTAGAATTGGCAATTGACACTAAATAAAGAAAAGTGTGAAGTAATACACATGACCACTAAAAGAAATCCGCTGAACTTCAATTACGCGATAAATCAGTCAAACCTTAAGGTCGTAGATTCTACCAAATACTTAGGAGTTACAATTACGAACAACTTTGACTGGAGAGAACACACAGAAAATATTGTGGGGAAGGCGAACCAAAGGTTACATTTCATCGGCAGAACGCTTCGAAGATGCGCCAGCTCCACCAAAGAGACTGGCTACATCACACTTGTGCGTCCTCTCCTGGAGTACTGTTGCCCCATTTTGGGACCATCACCAGGTGGGATTGACGGAAGACATTGAGAAGGTTCAGAGAAGTGCAGCTCGTTTTGTTTTATCACTTTACGGGGGGGAAAGCGTCACGGAAATGTTGCACGAATTGGGGTGGAAATCATTAAAAGAAAGACGTTATTCATTGCGGCGTGATCTGTTTGCGAAGTTTCAACCACCGACTTTTAGTTCTGAATGTGAACATATTTTGCTAGCACCCACCTACTTAGGGAGACATGACCATCCCAATAAAATAAGAGAAATCAGTTCGAAAACGGAACGATTTAGTTGTTCTTTCTTCCCGCGCTCTATTAGAGAATGGAACGGTAGAGAAAAATTATGAAAGTGGTTAATAAACCCTCTGCCAGGCACTTGAATGTGATTTGCAGAGTATCTATGTAGATGTAGATATAGAAAAACTAGAAAGAGTTATAGAGGCTCGTGTTAGTGAAAATGCCGACAAATTAGGGAGAGTTATCTATGCCCGTGTGGGTGAACTCAAAGAGGAATTATCGGTAGTCAGGCAAGAACTTGTTCATATCGGTAAAACAGCGACTGAAGCAAAGGGCACTGCAATAGAGGCAAAGAAAGACGCCAGAATTGCTCGCTACGAAGCAGCTGGTGCAAGAAAGACTGCCGAATTGGCCAAAAGAGTCGCAGTGAAGTCACGGGTTGACATCGCAAATGTCAAGAAAGTAGTTGCCACATTACGCGAACAAGGAAAAGAAATTCTGAAGCAGACAACAACAAAAATCACAGACAATTCAAAAGCGATCACTGAGATTACAAATCAGCAGACAGAAATAGTGGAAATCAAAGAGGCACAAGCTAACATTTCTTCACAACAGAAGATATTGAGTCGCAATATAATAAAAACTCGCGGCGATGTAGAGAAAATTGCGACATTGTCGACAGCGGCCAGAAGTACGGAAAATGCGGGAGAAAGTGCGGATCGTGTACCACGCGAAATAGATAGACCCACAGAACCGGTACAGGACGAAAGAACTCATGTCTTCCGTCACCATTCGCCAGTCATAGAGGAATCAAACACTCGGGGGGAAATTTTCCACAGTGTATACACACGATCCGAGGCAGATGATAATTGCTGTCGTCTACGTAGGACAGACTCCCACCTACACGGATCAGCTGTTTCTGAGAGGTATGCTCCAGCTGGTAATAATCAGCAGAGCATGAGAACGGAAGGGCACGCGCAATACGACCGTGGAGCCACAGCATGTAAGCCATTCGATCTGAATCACTTCCTGTCTGTTCAGAATTTTCAGATCTATCGTGAATCGAACAATGTACTGCACTCGAAGTCGTTCATTGCACAGTTTGATAGAACACTGCCGCCAGAGTGGCCACTGCAGTATAAATTTGAATTCATTTGCGGCCATCTACAAGGGAGCGTGGCGGAACACATGCGCCCTGTGGCGGAATCTTGCACGTCATATGAGCAGTTCAGGAAAACGTTTCTTGCTTCGTATTGGCCTTCACAAGTGCAGGAGCGAATCCGTGATGAAATTGTCATGGGATGCGACATGTTCTCCGCCGGTTTTAAGAACCCAGTCAAGTTTCTGGATTCACTAATAAAGAAAAACAGAGTCCTTGATAACCCATATTCGGACAAGGAAATTATGAAGCACTGCTTTACCAAGCTCCCTGAAGGATACCAGAGGAGGATAGGAAAATGCGACGGAACTCTTGATCAATTTATTTCCGCGCTTAGAGAGGCAGTATACGTAGAAATCCGACACAGGAGGCGTCCTCAAGATAACAGGGACGAAAATCCTCCACAAAATGGAGGCAATATTTCTTGGGGAAACAATGGCGACCGTAGGCGAGAGAAGAATCGCAAACGCGGCAACGATTGGAAAAAGAGGAATCATAACAACGAAAACTGGCGCAATAATTATAATGACGGCCAGAAAAAACTGATTCTTCTCCAACAATAATAGTTCAGGACAGGGCCAAAGCAATGCACAATGGCAAAATAACGGTCCACCCCGGTTCCAGAATCAGAATAATCGTAATTGGCAGTCACAACAAGTTTTGCAGTGGTCGTCTGCCCAAGGTAGAGGTAACCAAGAAGTCTTTGGGGGTGCACCACGTCTGCCACATCAAGCCTTTTATCGAATAGACTTCTGGTTTTTTGTATGTACTGTAGATATGTATTTCCAGTGTGAATATAAGTTTGTATTTGTACTTTAATTTGCTGATTGTTAATGTGTTCCTTTTGCTTTTAGAAATAAGTTGTGTGTAATCAATTGACGCATTTACAGGTTTTCCTTATGTTTGTTTATCGTCGTATTTCAGCATGTAATTTAGTTTTGTGATAGGGATTGGATTATCTCGACTTGCGTCCTTGGACACCTTAGGGCGGATATTTGTTATTTAATTTCTGTCTTTTTCTGAGGCGTCAGCTGTCCAACTTCTTCGTCATGTTGTTCTGTGTTTATCGTTGTTTATCATAATTGTAACTGCCAGGTAATTTATTAATCTCTAGGCTGCGTCAGCGTTGCTGACTGCGAATGCCATTGTATATGTCGTCTTGTGTTGGTTGAGTCTGTCTGTGTAGCGACTCTGTGAGAGTGGATGGATAATTCTCGCCGTTAACGTAATTTTGTTTCCTCAGATTGTTTTGTGGGTATTTGATTTCGCTGTGTTTTTGTTGCGTCTGTGAGCGCAATTCGTTGTGAATAAGACTTGATGGAACGGCTATCCACGAGTGATTTGCCTAGTCAGTCTTTGGGATCCGTAACCTTGTCATAGGCGTGGGGTTACGCGTCTTTTTCGTTGTGATTTCGTGGTGTCCGCGCATATGGCGTGTTGACATTCTTTTGTATCATGTAGTGTACTGCACGACATTTTCGCTGTGTTCGTTAGTGGCACCCACAATATTGAGGCGAAGTTACGCTAATGTCAGTGACACTTGGACAGGGCAACATTTTTCCTTCGCTATAACCATGGTTGTTTATTTTCAGGGTAAACTTCTAAAACATGTACACTAACATTAATCTACAGTTTCAGAATGACTGAACTGCATTGTACTCTTAAGCCCATAACAGCATGATGGGAAGAAAACTGAAGAATCTAAAGAAGACTGCAGTAAAATGACACAAGACAATTTTTCTTTTTAAGGAACTGGTCAGGGAGTATAAACAAGTATGTATACGTTCCCAATAACCCAGAATTCCTACACTTTCCATTTGCATGTCTGTAGTACGAGCTCGATAGATAGTTTACTTGAGCATGCACTTCAGTAAGCTTGGTAATTAACAAAATAATGTTTTGATTCTTCAGTTTCTCCCGGCGTATTTCATAATCAAAATATCCACGGGTGTACTGCCGGTCTATACAACGGGCACAATATTTCGGCGATCAAACATGTCGCCATCATCAGGTGAACTGACGGACTGAGCTTCTGAAAACGCGCCGGCACGGAGATCCGCACGCCACAGCTGCTCGAAGGGAACTGGGTTCTAGCCCGGTAGCGGGCCATTTAAACACCAGGTTGGAACTGTTTTTTGTCCGCCGAATAAAATTCGTGCACTGGTGGGGAGCGCCAAAGATGATCTCGGTTTGAGGAAGGCCAGCGTGTACCAGATTCCGTGTCATTGTGGAAAGTCATATATTGGACAGACGATGCGTACCGTCGAGGATCGATGCGTTGAACACCAGAGGCACACACGATTGATGTATCCGAGCAAGTCGGCGGTCGCTGAACATTGTTTATCGGAGAATCATGCGATGGAGTATGAACGAAGTAGGATTCTGGTACAGACGTCGAGATACTGGGACTGCGTCGTTAGAGAGACCATTGAAATTCGCACAAGTGACGACCTCATAAACCGTGACTGTGGCTATAATCTTAGCAAAGCTTGGGAACCAGCGATTGGGTTAATTAAGAGTAAATCTAGCAAACGTAACGTAGTGACGACCACGGCGGACAGAGCCCTCACACCGCCGTCATCTCAGACGCCGCCGAAATCGGTTCCATTGCGCGGCCGCGGCGCGGGGCGCGGACCGCGCAGGGGTCGCTCCGCGGGCCGAGGGTATTTAAATGGCCCGCTACCGGGCTAGAACCCACTTCCCTTCGAGCAGCCGTGGCGTGCGGATCTCCGTGCCGGCGCGTTTTCAGGAGCTCAGTCCGTCAGTTAACCTGATGATGGCGACATGTTCGATCGCCGAAATATTGTGCCCGCTGGACACTATAGACCGGCAGTACACCCGTGGATATTTTGAAAATAATGTTTGTTTGCATGGACACTAAAGCATCTACTAACGAACTATTAATAATAATAATAATATCATAACTTTATTAATAAAACAATTATGTTAATATATAGATTTTTTTTACTTGTTACTAAAGAATGTCAATTTTTTTTTATAAAGGTACAGTGGTACCATGATAATGTAAGGAACTTTAAAAAAAATTAAATTGATAGGAGCTATATAATTTTGTATTGTATTTGTTTTATATTCTCTGTTTTAAATGTGAATGTATGTCCAGAGACATTCTCGCGGCACATAGGGGCTAACTTCAGGCAGCTGGTGATGTGCAAGAAGAGACATAATTCTTCATAAAATGTCTGCTGGTGGTGTAAACGGGGCGACGCACTGACGCGCCATCGCCGTTTGCTGTCCACGGCTTCCGCCCCGTGCGGTGTCCGGGCACGGGTTCGGGACACAGACAAATGTGTTACTCTGGGGCTTGGGCTCTAAACCGGCAACTATGCCACTCGCGCCGGCGGCAGCCCGCCCGAGGGAACACAATGGGTGCCCGCCAATGAGGAAAGAAAGAATGCGGAACGCAGCGCTCGCCAGGAGGTCGGCCCGCCCCTACTGCTGACCTGGAAACTGGTTCTCTATCAGCTGGGGGCTGCTGCCGAGAGAGACACAAGATACTCGCCGTGTGTCACCGGGGATCCCTGTGCTGACGGAAGGGTCGTGCACCTTGGCGCGTGCCGTGCGTCTCACTGACTCAGTCTCGGTGTGTTTACGGCTGTCTCTGAAGAGACAGCCACAGCGACGGACTGTAAGCCCTCAATGTCTATGTGATCCACTGAGCGACCATTGCTCCTCCCACACCCACTACACCACCATTATGACTCATAAACAGTTTTTATGCACATACCACTGTCCTGAAAAACATTGCCCAAAAGTGCCATTTTTTATGTTGTTTGATGTGATAATACTTTTCAGCACAATTTTGATATTTTATGTTATTTGTTTGTCTATGATATGTTAGTAATTTTAAGTCACAATTTGAATATTTCTATTGCATATTATTCTCTTTATTTCATAATTTCATTTGTTTGCATTTATTAGTTAGGATGTTTCTTTCTTATTTACTTGTTTGTTTTTTCAACATTGTTTATTAATAGAATAATAATTACAAAAATTCTAAACACTTGACTCATTGCCTAGAACTGAATATCATGTACTTTGTTTATTTAAATCTGAGTCTCTTGTTCACTTAAAATCATTATCTTTTTATATTTAGAATTTTATGTTTCTTTATTTCTTTTTGATGAATGAATGTTGTTTTTTGTGTCATTAATCATGAATGTGGTAGGGCCCAGGCATCTTAATAGTATGAATGGTCAGAAGAGGGATAGTTTGTTTCTGTTTGGGGTTGGGGTTTTGGAATGGTCATAGAGATCAGCCCCAACGAAAAGATGACCCAACTAAAAAGAAAGGGAGAGTGATTGAGGCCCTAGTGTGAATGAAATTAGTAAAAAAGTCATTGATCGTATTATTATTTCTTACATATTTATCTTTTAGGATGTTAAATTTTAATTTTTACGTACAAATGACTGGCTATCCATATATGCATATAGAATTTCTCCTGCTTCGTTATCATAGCAACTTTCTAGCTATGATACTCCACACTCGAAATTTTCAAAAGGTGTGGGGTGTTGTGAGACGGGGGCTGTAATTAGTCTATGTTTCATACTAACATTGTGTTACTGTACCTTTCACTTTACGCTAATTATTGAAATATGTAACATTTTTCTTTGTAGATCTTTATTTATTTTGATTTCTGTGCCTTTGGGGACACATCAGGGGTGATGGGCTCCTGGGATTGTAGTGAAGTAACTGTGAAGTTATCTGGGCACGCATAACAGGTCTAAAAGAAGTAAAGTTAATAGTTGGGTGTTTTTACCGGCCCCCATGTGTTGCTGTAGCAGTTTTAGAATCATTCAAGGAAAGTCTAACCAGGTAGTGCATAGGTATCCGGGCCATGTAATATTACTCGGAGGTGACTTCAACCTTAAGAGTATAGATTGGGACCTCGCTAGTTACATTTCAGGCGGTACAGACAAGCAGTCTTGCGAGCTACTTTTGGACACATTCTCCGAAAACTGTCTTGAGCAGTAAAACCGGCAACCCACGCGCAATGGAAATATTCTAGACCTTATAGCCACAAACAGGCCTGACCTCATTAACGATGTCTGTGTAGAGACAGGAATTAGTGATCATGATATCGTCATAGCGTCGATGGTGACCAAAGTTCATAAACCAGTCAAGAAGGCTAGGAGCGTGTTTTTGTTGGGAAAAGCCGACAAGCAAATGTTACGATCGCACTTAGAAAATGAATGAGCATCGTTTAATTCTGGGACTATGGATGTAGAGGAATTGTGGACTAAATTTAAGTGCATTGTTAATGAAGGGTTAGATAAATATGTGCCAGTAAAGAGGATTAAGGATGGAAAAGATCCACCGTGGTATAATAATAATGTTAGAAAGCTGCTGAGAAAGCAAAGGCTGTTGCACTCTCGATTGAAAAAAGAACACGCAAATGATGACAGGCAAAAGTTAGTAGAGATTCGCGCGTCTATAAAAAGATCGATGCGTGAAGCATACAATAATTATCACAGCCATACCTTAGCAAAAGATCTTTCCGAGAACCCGAAAAAATTCTGGTCCTATGTAAAATCGATAAGCGGGTCAAAGCCCACTGTCCAGTCACTAGTTGATCATTCCGGGGCAGTAATAGAAGAAAGCAAACGGAAAGCTGAAGTTCTAAATTTAACCTTTAAGAAATCTTTCACGCAGGAGGACCGCACAAATATACCATCATTTGATCAACGTACTAATTCCGAAATGGGGGACATAGCAATAGGTATTTCCGGTGTAGAGAAGCAGCTGAGAGAGCTAAATACGAAAAAGTCTGCTGGTCCGGATGGAATACCAGTTCGGTTTTACGAAGACTATTCTGCGACATTGGCCCCCTACTTAGCTTGCATTTATAGCGAATCTTTAATTCAGCGCAAAGTTCCTAGTGATTGGAAAAAAGCGCAGGTGACTCTCGTGTATAAGAAAGGAAAGAGAACTGACCCATACAATTACAGCCCAATATCGTTGACATCGGTTTCATGTAGAATTTTGGAGCATATTCTCAGTTCGAATATAGTAAATTTCCTTGAAACGGAAAAGCTTCTTTCTATGAATCAGCACGGGTTTAGGAAACATCGTTCATGTGAAACTCAGCTTGCCCTTTTCTCACATGACATCTTGCGAGCCATGGACGAAGGGCAACAGGCGGATTGTGTTTTTCTCGACTTCAAAAAGGCGTTCGACACGGTGCCACACTGCAGACTGCTAACGAAGATACGAGCTTATGGAATAGGTTCACAGATTTGTGACTGGCTGGAAGACTTCCTAAGTAATAGAACGCAGTACGTTGTTCTCGACGGCGAGTGTTCATCAGAGACGAGTGTATCGTCAGGCGTGCCGCAGGGGAGTGTGATAAGACCGCTATTATTTTCTATCTATATAAATGATCTGATGGACAGAGTAAGTTGTAATTTGCGGCTGTTTGCTGATGATGCTGTGGTGTATGGGAGGGTGTCGTCTGTAATTGACTGTAATAGCATACAGGTTGACTTAGACAAAATTTCTAGTTGGTGCGAAGAATGGCAGCTAGCTCTCAATGTAGAAAAATGTAAGGTGATGCGCATGAGTAGAAAAAAAAACAATCCTATAATTTTCGAATACAGCATCATTAGTGAGCTTCTTGATGCGGTCGCGTCGTTCAAATATCTAGGCGTAACATTGCAGAGCGATATGAAATGGAACGAGCATGTAAGGACAGTTGTGAGTAAGGCAGATAGCCGACTTCGGTTTATTGGGAGAATTTTGGGAAGATGTGCTTCACCTGTAAAGGAGACCGCGTATAAAACGCTTGTACGACCACGTCTTGAGTATTGCTCAAGTATTTGGGACCCGCAGCAGATCGGTTTGAAGGAAGACATAGAGGCGGTTCAGAGGCGAGCAGCTAGATTTGTTACCGGTAGGTTCGACCAATGCGCGTGTGTCACGGAATTGCTCCGGCAACTCAATTGGGGATCGCTGGAAGAAAGACGACGTTCTTTACGTGAATTTCTGTTAAGTAAATTTAGAGGGCCGGAATTTGAAGCTGAGTGTAGTACGATCTTGCTGCCGCCTACTTACATTTCGCGTAAAGATCACAAAGACAAGATAAGAGAAATTAGGGCTCGTACGGAGGCATATAGGCATTCTTTTTTTTCCTTGTTCAATTTGGGAGTCGAATAGGAAAGGAAATGCCTAGTAGTGGTACAGTGTACCCTCCGCCACGCACCTTACGGTGAATTGCGGTGTATGTATGTAGATGTAGATGTAGTATATTCTATGATTATATGAAAACTTCGGGATTTTAATGTTTATTGTCGCAGCTTGGGTGCTAAAAAGTGGTTTTACGTGTTGGGCACTGTCAGGCCGCGGCAGAGCAGAGACGCTCTTGGGGTCTCCACCACCCACCAACTTTCGCTCACCGGGGAAGGATGAGAGGGGTTGGCTTGACCTGTGGCGCCGACGCTACGGGCGGCGGATATGTGGAATGCTTTACAATGCTGGCGCGCGGTTTACCGGGGACCGCCTTTTTAGTCAATCGGCCGTTTCGCAAGAGAGGGAAGCTTTCTGCCCGTCTGGCGCCCCAGGGGTTTGGCTCCAGCGGCTGTATATATAGCTCAACGTCAACACTTTTAGGTCGTGTGACCGTAGCTAGGAGCAAGGTGAAATTCCTTGCAGAGCATTCACCCTGGGAACGGTGAAATGCGCGGGAAGCGTTGATCTCGTGGGCAGAGCCTCTTGGCAGCCGTGGAGAACGCGTCCTGATTCGACAGAGTATTTTACTATGAAAGCTAAACAATTTGTCAATGGCGCTACGCCATCCGATTGGTTTGACTATTAGCCGTTAGCAGTGCGTCTTTTCGCGCGTGGGTATGGCCGCCCGGCACTTGCCGTGAGCTACGGCAGAGCGCGAGGACGTACGAAGACTCGTGTCTGAGCGTCCGATGTGCACGGACCTCGGGAGGACTCCTGTGTGAGCGTCCGAGGGGTAAGGACCTCGGGACAGTCTCTCGTGTCGGAGAGTCCGAAGTGCACGGATCTCGTTAGTCTCCTGTTTGAGCGTCCGAAGTGTACGGACCTCGGGAGACACGGAATATTCCGCTTAGATTCGCGGGGAGGACATCGTCTTAAACGTTCCTCTGGTTAGACTTGTGTGTGATTCCGAAGATTTGGACCTTGTAGAACTTGTGTTTACTTCATGGACTTTACATTGTCCTGTGGTTACGTTGTGAGCGGCCACAGTTTAGTTCAGTTTAGTTTTCGTTTTGCTAGAAGTCTATATTTGAGTATTCGCGCCTTTGCGAATCGGGCATTGTTTTTACAGATCTTATTCCGCAAGTGACTGATCGATTTGTGCCAAGTGGCTTTTGTGTCACCTATGCAAAATATTGATTAGTCTGTTAGTGTGATAGAATCGCACAGCAACTGCCATAGCGACGCCGACGCCAGTGACGCTGTGTTAAGTTACATGTCGACCCTGCTTAACAGGTCACAGCAATTACGGTCGGATAAATAATTTCAGCTCATGCGCTCCCACCGCCTGCTGCCTGCGAGCCTGAGACGCTGCCGTCAATGATCATCTGTGTGGGTAAGGTGACGCACTCGCTGGAGGGTTATATGAATCAGACTTGTTGGATTCTGTTGGATGTTATTCCTTTGAGATCTGCCTATTTACTCTGGGGAGCTTAGGGTTAACGATAATTTCAACCCCCTGTATAACCAATCTAATAGCATTCTGTTTTGTAAAACCTCCGATCTTTGACTCAGCCAGTCATTTTTTTGTGTCTCAATGTTTTAATATTTGTAAGAGTTTGTGTGAATACCATTATCAGTTTCACATGATAGGAAATGTCATATGAATGTTTAATTATAATAAATTGATTTTGAGCAGATCGTCTTTCATTTAAGAACGTTCCTGTGTCACTATTTTGGAGGGGAAACAGAATAGTTAAATTCCACAGTTTACCAATAATTTGTCAAGTACATTTTTGTTTGTTTGATACAACTGATACATTGCAATCGAGTAGGAATATTTATTATATGTTTGAAAATATGATCACATCATAGCTGATCAGTAACATTTTAATTTTCCATATTTTAGATAAATATGGTGGCAACCCAAGATAATTAATTGCTGTCCTAAATACATATAAATATATTTAATTCATAACTAAGTACATAGTTCACACCTGACAACTCCAGCCAGAGAACAATCGACTACTTTACAAAGTGAGTATGCATGCTAGCTTGTGCGAAGTACCTATTTCGAACTGTTTAGTCGTGCGATGCGATGCAACGTAGATGTGATCCACAATTGTGGAAATACATATAGATACTTAGTAGCATGGATGTGGGGCATTTATATCTTCTTTTAGCTGTGGTTACGAATGGACGTCTCTCGGTAGCGTATCGGAGATGATTGCAGTGGTAAATTAATGTTATTTGGTCGATAAGCATCGAAAAAAATGTTCAAATGTTTGTAAAGTCTATGGGACTTAACTACGGGGTCATCAGTCCCTAAACTTACAAACTACTTATGAACTAACTAAGACTAAGGACGGCACAAATATCCATGCCCCAGGGGGGATTCGAACCCCCGGACGTAGTGGCCGTGCAGACCGTGACTGGAGCGCCTGTCTCCTCGTCCACCGCGGCCGGCATAAGCATCGAGTTAGACAACTTAAAGAGGATTAGTTACCTACGTTGGAGGTGCATTTAATCGTACGGTATCGGCCAGGTGTGTGGGAGAGAGTGTGAGGACAGACATGTCGAGGGATCTACAGGTCTGGACCTGTCTGAGGTGCTGCCTGTCTGGCGGCAGCGCCGAGGGGTGGAGGGGGGCGTCGTGTTATCCATGTGTGTGGCCGAGTGTGTGAGGACAGACATGTCGAGGGTTCTACAGGTCTGGACCTTTCGGAGGTGCTGCCTGTCTGGCGGCGGTGCCTAGGGGTGGAGGGGGGCGTCGTGTGTGGCCGAGGAGGTGTTGCAACCTGTCAATCCTTAAGTGCGTTATGGCGACGTCCTTTGATTAGCGGGCGGACAAGAAGCGAATCAAAAGGACCTAAATGTAAACTATCAATCATTCTTAAGTGCGCTATTGTTCGAGTTTGGCGGCATCCTTTCATATGCGGTCCGGCAATTGGCCGAGGGAGGAGGGGTGGGGGGTAATTCAAATTTCCCGCCAAAAAACAAAAGACGCGCGAATCTCAGTGGGGTGAAACCGGTGTCATCACACTACTTACGTTGTATCAATATTTCAAAGCATTCCGCCAAGAACTTTCGGAGATATTAGATTTTGAACATAAGACTAAACATCATTCTAAGATAGATTTCTAAGAGGAGATAAGGGAAGGGTAGGCAATGACAAGAGGAGGGAGAGGATATATGCACGTACTTTTTTAATTGTAACCAAGATAAGGGAAGGGTAGGCAATGACAAGAGGAGGGAGAGGATATATGCACGTACTTTTTTAATTGTAACCAAGACTGCAAATACCAACTTTTGTAGTTCAGGCTTCAAAACTGACTTAATATCAGTTTTTTCCAAAAATCGTTTCACCCCTATTTCACCCCCTCAATGGCTGATTTTCAGAAAAAGTTGAAAGACGCCTTTTTTAAATTCTAACCAAGAATCCATATACCAATTTATGTTAGTCTAGCATGAAAAGTGACTGGATAAGAACGTATTTTCAAACAACTATTCATCCTCTATTTCACCCCCTTAGGGACGGAATATCGAAAAATCGCTTTTCAACGACGCCAGTGATGTAAGGTGAACACCATCTGTAAATTTCAAGTTTTTATCATCAGTGGTTTTGACTGGGCGATGATGAGCCATTCATTTAATCAGTCTGTCAGTCAGCCACCCGGAACATTGCCTTTTATTTAAATGTATTACGCGTTGCATGCTGTTGTGATCTCTCTCGATGGTGGTCTATGCAGTGCCCCTGTTATATACTGAGTATTACCAAGCGGAGCGCAGCAGGGTCGCTTACAAAGTCGCTTACTAAGTCGAACGACTGGGAAGACGACCCCTTTACTCAACGAATCGACGCACGATGAACACACCGGCTCTAGCCGTTGGCAACGAAATGCTCAGTTTACAAGGATAATTATATATTGACAGTGGTTCATACACGCATTAACGACAATACAGGAACTTCATTAAATGGTTATTTTACGGTTAAAAACGATTTGTTCAAAATATTCAATCTAATGAGAATCTCCTTCGAATTACCACTACGTTACAGAAAATAAGATTCCCGAGCAACTCTCGGGAACCAGATGCTTTCTAATAATGTTTGCAATTGAAGTCTCTGGCCTCTAACGATATACATCGAACGTGCCCTTCTAAATCCCTGCCGACAAAAGATGGACGTTTACCATCGTAGAATTACTTGGAAATGAAGGTTTAATTTTACTTACGACAGCTGCGGCATTAGGTGCTAATGTAATATTTCATGGTAAACAGGTAAGATTATTAGCCTCATTGTATGTAACTGAGTTTTCAAAGAGCAGTCAAGAGATTTTGGCATCATCAGCCGTGCAGCAAGTGAAATTTTAGCCAACTCATTATATAAATGTAGAAATTTTAATGGCCAGGAGTGTAGCTATCGGCGACAAACTGTCACACACGTAAGTTGCAAAATTGCGCATGCGCTTGGTTGCTTATGGAACTCGACAACAGCTGTGCGCATGAGCAGTTCTATCGGCGACGGACTGACACACACTTAAGCAGCTTATGTATAAGATATGCCAAATTAAGTGACATTTCTCTCGTTTACAAGGTCAAGGAGGCAAAATTTTATCAAGAAAGAATTAACTCTATATGTGTACAGTAGTCAGTTGTAAGTTACCTCCGTCATACACGGTACGAATTGTTATACGCACAGTGCCGTTCCTCTTGTTTTCATGATCAAGTGTGCAAAATTTTTTCGCAATAGGATGAATGGTATAGAAATGCATAACGTACGAATCTAATTCGAAGCGGCGATCCCGCTACAAAATTACCTATTTTTATTTTTTAGCTATCCCTTTGGGTTCCCGTTTTTTTTTCTTTCCTTTTATAAACTACCCCTGTTCTAAAGTGTACAAAACAAAAATAGAATTATTGAAATCGGTTAAGCCTTTTCGGAGTTTTAGCGGGACTTCCGCTCAGCAACTGATTTTTATATTGAAAGATAATAATATTTTATTTAATATAATTAATTTTTTGTTTTATCTCTTAGTTGTTAGTATGCCATTTTTGTAACATTTATTAATAAGGCCCAACATCATTGGATCGAAATTTCAGCGTCCTTCGCCAACATTAATCAATGAAATTTCAATACTAAAACAACAACCGCATGATTGCTTATTAGGTAACATTAAATACATTTAGATAATCAGCAGAATTCATACTTCACAGCAATATAATTTTTCAAAATAAAATTACCCGGTAAGTCAAGTTACCGCAGGAATGAGCAAAACATATCTACATCTACATCTACATCTACATCTACATCTACATGGGATACTCTGCAAATCACATTTAAGTGCCTGCTCGAATAATAATGATTTCGAAAACGTTGCCTGATATATAGTTACATTTACAGGAAAAATGTTGTTGAGCAGAAAGTGAAGGCAACAAAAATCAGCCGCCATTCCAATGACGTTTTCTTTATTGTAGCACGTCTGGATTTCAGTGCATTTGTGAAAGTGACTTTCACCCAATGAGCTCACAATAGTGCCTCTCACCACACGATGGTATTAGTCTAGAGCTAAACGGAACTTCCATTCTTCCACATTATAATGTAAGATCGCTATGGGCAACGGTACTTTATGAAATCTTGTCTGTAAGTGATTGCAGTAAGGGGAAGAAGTGTTCATTTTTTCAGAATCGGTACCAAGGTAAATCACATTGCTTCACCTTATTACGTTACGAGAATCCGTTGACAACAAAACAATTTGAAAAGGATTAAGCGACTGAATTAAAACTGAAGAATTTATGTAATAAACGGAAATAGCCTTTTATCTTATAAGAAAGTAAAACGAAAGGGATAAAAGAGAAGAATAAAAAACTAGCAGAAATAGTGTTTACGTAAAAAACTACGGGTTGTCTATTTAAAAGATATTAATTATTTTCTACTTTTTCTCTTCACAATTATTCTAAACAGGACACGGCTGAAATGCTTACAAATTCGCTACTACAGGAAGAATCGTAGTTATAAAATCGTCCCGTGACTAATGTATAAGGAAGGAAGGGGAGAGGTCAATTAATGAAGTGTCATTAATTAGGGTCTGTAATCCCGATCATCTGTTTCAGCTGCCTCTTCTTGCCCTAGTAAACAGCACATTCTCGGGCATTACGTAATCGACCATTTGGTGCACTAAACACTATGCATTCTGGAGAAGAAGAGCCTCTCAATACGCAAACAGCCTTCCTAATTAACACAATGTAATTAAATCAATTAGAGTTGGTGGGCAAGCCGGGAGGATTTGTTGGGCCGGTGTCGTCGCACTTGTCCGGAGCTTTGGTGGGATTGGCCACTGCAGCTAATTAAATGCTACTCGCCAAGTGAAGCCGGCTCGTTCTCCCAAATGAGAGCTCCTTATCCGCCGGGATTACAGAGCTAACGTGTTGTGCAACGTCTTCGGCTCACTGTGGTAATAAGCCGGGCCCTTCCGCAGCTGTTGTGAGCCGATGAAATGGTCCCCATTTAGCAGTTTTGCTGCGCACACTGCTTCTCGATATTCTAAATGAGAGCATATTCCACAAATGAACAGATTACAATGACACACTAAATATGCGCTCTCGACCTATTTCTGTATCTAAACCTATGTTCGTGCATGGTGCACGCATTTTGTAACAAGTTTTAAGTCTTACCATAACTTGTAGGTTTTCACTGCCGGCGTCTTTGTAGAGAGAAGATCGGTGAATGATGCACGATTCCCTCTAGCAACGCCTGGGGTGTATAAAATTTCGTGTAGCTGTGGCGTGGTCTATATATGAAGTGTTAATACCAGATTGATGGAACACAAAAGGAATTCTCGGCTGAGAGACACCGAAAAATCAGTTGTAGCGGAACATGTCTTTAAAAACGGGAATCATGAAATATAATTCAGTGAAACTAGCGTGCTAGCCAAGAGAAGCCATAGAGATCCAGTACCACAATAATTTCAATAGAAAATAAGAAGGTTTGAAATTAGATAAGATATGGCGGTCGACTCTTGATCATGATGTGACAATCGATTACCTGTAATCTGTTGTCAGATTTTCTAAGACAATGAGCTCCACGACAACGTCGCGATTCTGAATGGAAGCACCAAGAAGTCATCATTCCCTGGCGGTACCCGGAAGTAAATCTGCAGTTTATTATCCTACCATTCCTACTACTCACCTCCAGATGCACGGTTGCCCTCAAGTAATATGTAATTTAAAAGAATCACCAGCACTATAGTTGTCGACAGGGCACACAGAGATTTAAGTCTAGCAGACCTGTATATAATTACTTAATTTATTATCTTTTTTGTTGGCACCTTTTCTTATCAAGTCCGTCCAAGTGTAAAATACCAGAAATGAGTAACACGTATAACAGTAGTTTACAATAATACTTTCACATCAATAGCAGTCTCACTCTTATACCCAGTTCAAGGTGTTCACTGCAATCTAATACTAAAAGATCCACAATTTATATCGCTTAGTGAATGGCTCTTAAAGAAACTCGCTGTTTAACTGAGTCACTGCTCGTTCAGCCATCTATGCCAATTACAATTTTCAGACTTCGAAGGTTTACGGCTATGATTTAACAGCACGCTAAAGGGAATTTTTCTGTTACAGAAGTAACATTCAATCCTCACTGAAAAGTACCAAATTATTATGTACGACGAGACTAGTCTACATCCTCGTATACACACCGCAATCCACCGTAAGGTGCGTGGCGGAGGGTACTCTGTACCACTATTAGGCATTTCCTTTCCTATTCCACTCCCAAACAGAACGAGGAAAAACAAGAATGCCTATATGCCTCCGTACGAGGCCAAATTTCTCTTATCTTGTCTTTGTGATAACTACACGAAATATAAGTAGGCGGCAGCAACATCGTACTACACTCAGCTTCAAATTCCGGTACTCTAAATTAACTCAACAGAATTTCACGAAAAGAATGTCGTCTTTCCTCCAACCACCAATTGATTGCCGGAGCATTTCCGTGACACTCGCGCATTGGTCGAACCTACCAGTAACAAACCTAGCTGCTCGCTTCTGAACTGCTTCTATGTCTTCCTTTAAACAGATCTGCTGCGGGTCCCAAACACTTGAGCAATACTCAAAACGAGGTCGTACAAGCGTTTTATACGCGGTCTCCTTTACAGATGAAGTACATCTTCCCAAAATTCTCCAAGTAAACCGAAGTCGGCTGTCCGCCTTACTCATAACTGTCCTTACATGTTCGTTCCATTTCATATCGCTCTGCAATGTTACGCCTAGATATTTGAAAGACGCGACATCAAGAAGCTCACTACTAATGCTGTATTCGAACATTATGGGATTGTTATTCCTACTCATGCGCATCACCTTACATTTTTCTACATTGAGAGCTAGCTGCCATTCTTCACAACAACTAGCAATTTTGTCTAAGTCATTTTGTATGCTATTACAATCTGTTAAAGACGACACCCTCTCATACACCACAGCATCATCAGCAAAGAGCCGCAAATTACTACTTATTCTATCCATCAGATCATTTATATAGATAGAAAATAATATCGGTCCTATCACACTCCCCGGGAGCACGCCTGACGATATACTCGTCTCTGATGAACACTCGCCGTCGAGAACAACGTACTGCGTTCTATTACTTAGGAAGTCTTCCAGCCAGCCACAAATCTGTGAACCTATTAAATAAGCTCGTATCTTCGTTAGCAGTCTGCAGTGTGGCGCCGCGTCGAACGCATTTTTGAAGTCGAGAAAAACACAATCCGCCTGTTGCCCTTCATCCATGGCTCGCAAGCTGTCATGTGAGAAAAGGGCAAGCCGAGTTTCACATGAACGATGTTTTCTAGACCCCCGCTAATTCACAGAATGAAGCTTTTCCGTTTCAAGGAAATTTAATATATGCGAACTGAGAATATGCTCCAAAATTCTACATGAAACTGACGTCAACAATATTGGTCTGTAATTGTGTGGGTCAGTTCTCTTTCCTTTCTTATAAACGGGAGTCACCTGCGCTTTTTTTCCAATCACTAGGAACTTTGCACTGAATTAAAAATTCGCGAAAAATGCAAGCTAAGTATGGGGCCAATGTCGCAGAATACGTTTTGTAAAACCGAACTGGTATTCCATCTGGACCAGCAGACCTTTTCGTATTTAGCTCTCTCAGCTGCATCTCTACACCGGAAATACCTATTACTATGTGCTCCATTTCGGAATTAGTACGTTGATAAATAATGGTACATTTGTGCGGTCCTCCTGCGTGAAAGATTTCTCAATGGTTAAATTTAGAACTTCAGCTTTCCGTTTCATTTCTTCTATTACTGGCCCCGGAATGATCAACGAGTGACTGGATAGTGGGCTTTGACCCGCTTATCGATTTTACATAGGACCAGAATTTTTTCGGGTTGTCGGAAAGATGTGTTGGTAATGTATGGCTGTGTTCATTATTGAATGCTTCGCGCTTCGATCTTGTTATAGGCGCACGAATCTCTACTAACTTTTGCCTGTCATCATTTGCGTGTTCTTTTTTGAATCGAGAGTGCAACAGTCTTTGCTTTCTCAGCAGCTTTCTAACATTATTATTATACCACGGTGGATCTTTTTCATTCTTAATCGTCTTTACTGGCACATATTTCTGTAACCCTTTATTTACAATGCACTTAAATATAGTCCACAATTGCTCTACATCCATAGTCCCGGAATCAAACAATGCCCATTCATTTTCTAAGTGCGTTCCTAACATTTGCTTATCGGATCTTCCCAACAAAAGCACGCTTCTAGCCTTCTTAATTGGTTTATGAACTCTGGTCACCATCTACGCTATGATGACATCATGATTACTAATTAATGTATCTACACAGACATCGTTAATAAGGTCAGGCCGGTTCGTGGCTATAAGGTCTAAAATATTTGCATTGCGCGTGGGTTGCCGGTTTAACTGCTCAAGACAGTTTTCGGAGAATGTGTCCAAAAGTAGCTCTCAAGACTGCTTGTCTGTACCGCCTGAAATGTAACTAGAGAGATCCCAATCTATACTCTCAAGGTTGAAGTCTCCCCCGCCTAATATTACGTGGCCCGGATACCTACGCACTACCTGGTGTAGACTTTCTTTGAATGACTGTAAAACTGCTGCAGCAGCATTGGGGGAGGGGGGCTGTAAAAACCCCCTCAAATATTAACTTAACTTCTTTTATACCTGTTATACGTGACCAGATAACTTCACAGTTACTATCAACCTCGATCTCAGTAGAAACAATATCTTCGTCCACAGCGATGAACACTTCTCCTCCAGTTGTATCCAATCTATCTTTCAGATATAAATTCCACGCCTCGCTAAATATTTCTTGCTATATATACTTGCCACTTCCTGATTTAGCCAGCTTTCGGGTCCTAAACGTATCTGAGTACAATAATTTCCATGCGGTGGGGCAAATTCAGGAACTTTGTTTCTAATACTTTGTACATTCGAGGCTAATATTTTGTTATTCGAATTTTTTAGCTGAACATGGCCTGAATTCGATGTCTGAATGTTGACAGGCGAGTGCTCATCAGAGTTAGTGCCTAGCATAAAAAAAACCATGTGCACACCACGAGTACTCTGCTACCAGAGTAGCCGCGTCCTTATTGTAGTCCACCCCTGATCTATCTAGAGGCACCCTACAATTTCCTACCCGATAACGCAGATCCAGAAATCTGCAGCCATGACTGTCACAGAGTCGGCGAATCCTCTCGTTCAGACCCTCCACTCGGCTCCAAACCAAAGGACCCCGATCAACCCTGGGAACATCGCTACAAATCGACAGCTCTTCTTGCATCCCGCTTGCGAGAGCAGCAGCCTTCACCAGTTCCAACAGCCGCCCGTAGGACCTGAGGATGTCCTCAGAACCCAAGCGACAAGCGTCATTGGTGCCGACGTGAGCCACCGCACCCCGCACCCTCGATAGCCGCCGGCAAGTCCGCCTCCACATCTCGGATGAGGCCCCCCGGCAGACACACCGAGTGCACGTTGGATTTCTTTCCGGATTTCGACGCTATCTGCCTAAGGGACTCCATCACGCGCCTAACATTGGAGCTCCCAATGACTAATAATCCCCTCCCCCCCGTGCACCTGCTCGGTACCTGCTGAAGGAGTGGCCACACGAACGGGTGTGGACGGACGTCCAGCCTCCACATTGGAATTCCGCCTCGAGCGACGCGAACGGCGTACAACCCACCACTCCCCTTGCAGAGAGGGCGGCTCGACCACGTCCGGTACACCTGAAGGTGCCTCGGTAGCAGGGACAGAGAGCGAAGCATGAGACACCTGAGGTGTCCCACTCGACGCACCAGAATCCCCACTATCGCTGCACTCCGAGACAACAGCCTGAAGACGGCTGACCGTAGCCAACAGTACGCTTAGCTGTTCGCGAACTGCGGCCAACTCCTCCTGCGTCCGCATACAGCAGGCACACATCCTATCCATCCTATCGATACAATTAACTGTAGAAAGTAGAAAACTCATTAATCAACTTTTAAGTATTCTAGTACTTTAATAAAGGCGGCTGTGGTCAGTGGTAAGTACACTGTCAAAACAACTAAACTGAGTCTGGCAGTTATCAAAGGAAACAAGAATCTCTATGGAATACACCGTTATCAAACGCGCGTGAATATAAGCTTTCTCAAAGGAGAACACGAAATAAGGAAGTGACAATATGCCACGTAGCTTGCAGCAGACGAAAACTATACACACGGTATTTATGAAAGTACGTGAGAATAAACTGTTACAGAAGTAGGACAAACGAAATCTGTCAAGTAGGCGAGAAGAAACCTCTTGAAAACAGAAACACTAACGAAACTTACTGAATTAACTGGCAACGAAATTTCACGCAATTAAATTATGATACTTAGCGCTCTGGGTAATGAGGCAACGACAACAGCTGGCACTGAACTAACTGCTAACTGACTGAATGCTAATCTGCCAAGTACGCGGTAATAAACCTCTGAAACCGAAGTACTAATGAAAATGAAGAACTAGACTGGCAAATTAAATTTGACACAATTTAAATTAAAATACTTAGCGCTGTTTATGATGGACACTGGCAGCATCTGGCACTGGACTCACTCTGCTGTTTAGTCCCCTTATAAATCCCAAAACGACAACAACAATCCCACATACGTCACCTGCATTTTATCTTATAACCTTCCTTGCAAAGTTGCATATGACATCCAGCCACGTAAATTCCTATAATAATAGATGCCCACCGATTATTCTCAACTCACATATGAAATTTCTCTGCCAGTACAGGACGTGGACTAGCAGATAGCGAGAGACTGATTTTAAGTCCTTTGCTCTGTTGACCTGATACCGTCGACTGCAACATCTGCAGACATTCACTGTAATCGGCTATGAATGAGGGACGGCTATCTGCAGAGCGCATTGTAGATTTTCATTTAAAAATTCTTGGAGTTAGTAAGCCTTCTAATGGGAGAAGGTATAGGAAAATCAGCGAAATGATTATCTTGGACTTCCATAAGGCAATGAAATATCTCAATGGCGACGAGTGAAAATTTTCGCCGGACCTGGATTCGATCCCGGGTTCCCGCTATGGATTACTGGTGGGCGCGCGGAATGGTCTCGTGGATAAGGCGTCATGAAACGAACTGTGCGGCCGTTCCCGGAGGAGGTTCCAGTTCTCCTTCGCGCATGTGTGTGTGTGTGTGTGTGTGTGTGTAAGTTAATGTAAGTTAGTGTACGTAGTCTGTAAATCTAGTGACTAATTAATGTCCATAGCAGTTTGGTCCAGTAGGTTTAAAAACGTTTGAGCATTTTGCTGGTGGTGCCTCCTATTGTCTATCCGGATCATGCCCCTCGTTCGCCCAGAATTCTTACAAGTGGCACGTTTCGGAAGAAACGTCCAAAGCCCTCTATTCTCTCCATCCGGATTCCAGCATGAGGTCCGATAATTTTACTGCACATGCGGTGAAGGAATGAGGCCTGACACCAACATCGCGCAAACACAAATTTATATATCGTTGTGAAGTGTGTTCTTTCGGCCACCAAACCAATACATAAATGTGCTTCCCGATGTTTACTGGGTGTCAGAGTCCAATAATTAGAGTATAATTCAAGTAATATTTAAATGAGAGAAATGTTTACTATCAGGAATGTGACTATATTTCTGTAGGTTCGCTAATGTTGCCCATCAAACGTGTATCCGTCCAGTTTATGATTTTAGACATAAATCCTGAAATTACGTATGGCACAATCTTAAAATGAACACCAATCATCCCATTGTCCACAAATTGTTTGGGAAATAGTTTAACTCCCAGCTAAGTATGTATACGTGATCTTAGGCCAGCACAAAACGATGGACGATGCCACCCCAAGTATAGGGAACGAAACAGCCACTGAGAGAAACCTTGCCAGTCCGTTAACGTCAATGCACATCCTTCACAGGGAAAGGAAGGGAGGAAGGATGATTAGCGTTTAACGTCCCGTCGACATCGTGAACATTAGGGACCATCCACCGGGCAGTCAGAGCCACTGAGCGTTTGTCTATGAAGAAAAACACACAACCTATTACTAGTTAGTGCTGTCAGCCTGACTGTATGACGTAAGTGCTGTGGGGAAAGCTGCAAGAAACCAGTTACGTGTCACATGTAGCCTTTCAAAATTGCAAGAGCCAAATTCTCAAAATGAGCGCATCCTCTAACATTAATTTCATGAATTGATCAGGATGTGAAAATTACAAAAAATTTGACCCACCCGGTGTGGTACTAGTCATTCCTCCTGCGTACCATCTGTGGATGGAGGAGCAAGCGTGTAACGTTACTAATACACTATGTACCGGTACCCTTCACCATATATCGCTCGGGCTTGGAGAGTAGCGATGTAGAAGCGGAAGTATACATGAAGTATACGGCAGACACATACCCTTTACGACACGTAAGGTCCAATGGCTCAATTCGGATAAATTGTTTCAAGAGCATGATTGCTATGGAATAAAACTTACAGTTTTGTGTACGTCCTACTCCGTATTTCTTGTAGAACGTACGCCAAATAGTGCTTTCCATTCATTATGATGTTCTTTTACCAAGAACAGACTGCAGTACCAGTCAGAATAAAAAAAAATTGAATATTTTGTCTTCGCTGAACTAATTTAAAAATTCTACAAATATAACAAGAAAAGCAAGTGCACCACTATAATCGCGATGGTGGGACGGGCTCACTGTTATACTTATAAACAATGTGATAGTTGTATGTAAATTACAAGAAATTAATTCAAAATTGCGAATTTGAATTAGTATCAGCTGTACAATTTATTGATGCTATATGAAACTTTATGGCAGATGGGTACTCAAACACGGATTTCCCGCTTTTCGCACGAGTTCGCGTTAACTATTACGTTACGTATGCACGCCTTGCGTATCGGGCCAAAATTCCATATAATACACATCTGCACTACTCACGAGTGCTCGTACATTTTATTATGTAATTCCTGCACAAAGGGAAACGTTTATTACAACTGTCGTGTGCCTTATTATAGCTTTTTAAAATTGGATGTGCAGTGTCCGCGTTTATCGATCTAACCAAGCCCTTCAGACATGCATACATGTAATGGGCAACGCCAAAGGAAAAACGGAAATCAGGGTTACAGTCACAATCCGGCACAAATTTTCATATGTCACCAATAAATTGTTCACGTTATGCTGATTCAAATTCGCAACTACAAATACGTTCCTTATATTATTAGCAGCTGTAGTCGCAACAGTAAGTACTCCTTCAGACATGCATGCATGTCCGTAGGACATCATTTGTTACTGATGTAACCAATGTGTATGTTGTCTGTTCTTTCAGATGCAACCAATGTCTATGCTGTCTCTTCCTTCGGACATGTGTGAAAGATTAACTTACCAGCCATGCATTTGCAAAATAGAATTTCCAGACTTAGCTGTTCGAGAGCACTGAAATACATTCAATGGCGACAATTGAAAATTTGTGCCAGATGAGAATTGAAAGAGAAAAACCCGCTATACGCGAGCAATCGCCTTAACCACTTTGTCAGTTACTCAGACTTACTTTGACTTACTCAGATTCTCAAAATAGGCTTATATGTAGTATCCCCCAACCGTGTTCTTCCTCGCTTGGAGTTATACGTGTTATACTGTCGAGACATACGTGAAGTTATATGCGTCGTATCTGTTCTTTCGGAAAGTTGGGAATTTGCGTGGGATGAGAAGCGTATTCGACCAATAGAGGCGTTAAGGCGACTGCTCACGTGAAGTGCGAGATCCTAATTCGAGTCCCGCTTCAGCACAAATATTCAGCCACTGCGGTTGAATAATTTCGACGCTCTGATACAGGGAGAGGCTTTATGTGAATTAGTTTCTTTACATTAGCAATTTCTCAATATTTTGGAGGATCATTTTGTTCTTTAGTTCAGTCTGATCATTAAGCAGGTTGTTAGATGCTGTATTTTTGTTGATGAGGATTTCAATTTCTTCAAAGGTCGAGTTTCATACCCTTATTCGCAAAATCGAGTATTTGGAGGTTCTTTTGAATGTTATCTGCAGAATGACCTTGCTGGCCAAGGTGTGTGGCAAAGCTGGATTTGTGTAAGTTATTAAGGCGGAGTGCGTCCATGTGTTCTTTAAATCTTGTTGAGAAACTTCTTCCAGTTTGACCAATATAGAAGCTTGGGCGTGAGTTGCAAGTTAGTTCATAGACACCTGATTTTTGAAATTTATCTATGTTGGTTTTTGTGTTGTGGATGATTTTATTTTGTATTTCGTTGTTTGTAGAGAAACTAATTTTTATCTCGTGTTTCTTGAAGAGGTTTGTAATTTGGTATGAAACCTTTCCTAGGAAAGGTAGGCTTATAAAGATGGTTTATTTGGTTGTGTGTGTCTGTTCAGAAATTGGTTGTTTTGTTTTTGTTGACTGAATTACTTCTATAATGACAGCAGGACTGTACCCATTTCTGATGGCAACTGATTTTTGATGTTTGTTTCCTTTTGTCTTTCATTTGTGTCCATTAGAATTTTGTGCATGCAGTTTATCATTGATGTGAAAAATGCTGTTGTGGTGTTTTCAGGTTGTGAAAAAGCACTTTGGCACTCACTTCACCCAATGTTTATGTCACGAAAACAAGATGGCGGGCAGTTGAATTCTGAGAGTGGTGTTGAGACGAACTGATTGTGGCGTGGACGGGAGTTTTGAACCATGTTTCTTTCGTTTTCGTGTGTGTGTGTTTATAGGTTTTCTGTCATTTCTTTGAGGGCAGAGAATATAGTTCCGTTGCTGAGGGATGTCATTTGATTTGATTTGATCAAATCAAATCAAATCAAATCGAGGGATGTGTAATCGTGTATTATTTCTTTACTTTCTATTATGGTTTTCTGTATGTGGTAGTTCTCTTCGATTGTTAATTTTTGTGGGAAGCTTTTGTTCTGCTACAGAATTTTTGGATTAGTATTTATGTCTGTTGGTTTGTGGTTGATGTTTATGAGGTGTTCTGCAAATATAGAATGTCTATTGCTATTTAGTGCTCTTCTGTGTTCTGTGTGTCTAGTATTGAAATTTCTGCAAGTCTGTCTAATGTGAACTGAGTACAAACCTGGCATGTCAGTTAGTAGATGCCAGAAGTGTTATGTTTGTCGGTGTTGGTGTTGGTTGTCTAGTTTTCTCTGTATTGAGTTATCTGTTCTGTATGCTACTTTCAAGCCTTATTTTGTCAGAATGTTTCTTATTCTGTGGATTGCTTTATTGTCATATATGAGAGTGTGCCATAAATTTGTTGTTTTCTTTGTTTTTTTCCCCTGTGTGTGGGTGATTTGTGTATGGGAGGATGAGTGGGTATATGTTTTGTGTGTTTGTAGTGTGTTTCTGGTCTGTTTGTTTTTGTGTGTTAGGTGTTCATTTTAACTTAGTTTTAATCTTGTGGTTTAATTTGTCTATGATATTTGCGTCATACCCATTCTCAGTTCCTATTTGGTTGATTGTTCGTAATACGTTTTTGTATTGCTCATCACTAAGTGCGGTTTTGTTCAGTCTGTGCAGCATGTGTTGGAATTCGGCTTGTTTCTGTGTAATTGGATTGTTTGAGTGTTTGCTTAGGGCTGTGCTTGTTGTGGTGGGATATCTGTATATGGAGAATTGGTGTTGTTTTTTGTCTACATGTATTGTGAGGTCAAGAACGTTTATGCTTCTGTTAGATTACATTAGATTAATACTAGTTACATATATCATATATACGACATTTCTTAATGATGTGAAACGTGTCAGTTTAGTAAGTGTTCTCTACACTTGAGAATCAATATTTTAAGGATTTTTTATTACATTTTTGTTGTTTTTTAATTATATTTTTAAAAGTTTTATCTAAAAATTCATCTACATTATAGAAGGAGTTGCCATTCAGAAATTACTTTAATTTCTTTTTAAATACTAGTTGGCTGTCAGACTTTTGATGCTACTTGGTAAGTGAAAGACTATCGTGGCAGCATAATTCATCCCTTTCTGAGCCAAAGTTAGATTTAACCTTGAATAGTGAATATCATCCTTTCTCCTAGTGTTGTAGCTATGCACACTGCTATTACTTTTTAATTGGGTCGGATTGTTAATAACAAATTTAATGAGTGAATATATAGAATGAAACTTCCACTTTGCAGCGGAGTGTGCGCTGATATGCAACTTCCTGGCAGATTAAAATAATGTGTCGGAACCGGGACTCGAACCTGGACCTTTGCCTTTCGCGGGCAAGTGCTCCACCGACTGAGCTATCCCGACATAACTCACGATGCCGCCTCACAACTTTACATCCGGCAGTACCTCGCCTCTTACTTTCCAAACTACACAGAAGCTCTCCTGCGAACCTTGCAAGACTAGCACTCCTGGAAGAAAGGATATGGTGAAGACATGGCTTAGCCACAGCCTAAGGGATGTTTCCAGAATGAAACATCCCTTGGGCTGTGGCTAAGCTAAGAACACATCCCTCTACGCCCCGATTTGCATTCAGGAATGCACCCACATACTACCTAGCCAGAGAAATACACTCATACCTACAAAAACTCTATGTCTTCAGAAACAAAGAAGCATACTAAACACCTCAGAGCGTAACACGTTTGGCATCTACTAACTGACATGCCAAGATTGTAACTCAGTTTACATTGGACATACATGCAGAAATTGCAATACTAGACACACAGAACACAGAAGGGCACTAAAAAGCAATAGTCATTCTACATTTGCAGAACACCTCATAAACATGAACCACAAACCAACAGACATAAATACTAATCCAAAAATTCTGCAACACAACAAAAGCCTCCAACTAAAATTAACAATCTAAGAGAGCTACCACATACAGAAAGACATAACAGAAAGAAAAGAAATAATAAACGAATACACGGCCCTCTGCAACGGAACTACATTTTCTGCCCTCAAAGCACTGACAGAAGACCCATAATCACACACACACACACACACACACACACACACACACATACACATACACACACTAAAACGAAAGAAAGATGCTTCAAATCTTCCACCCACACCACAGTCAGCTGTTCTCAACACCACTCCCACATTTCAACTGCCCTCCATCTTGTTTTCGTGACATAAACATTGGGTAAAGTGAAAGTGAAAACACCGCAAATACATCAAAGTAAGAGATCCAAACTTGTCATAAACACAGAGACATTTTGTTCTAGAAATAGTCGCAACAGTACAATAACCCAAACACAAAAATGAGGTCCTATATATTCCTAAAACATCCCGATATATACAACTTAACCACTCATCCCGCTTCACACGTTTTGATTTGCATATGACAAATTGTCAAAAATATACAGAAATGTAGTGTGAGATAAAGTACCAAAAATACAACGACATGTGGTATTAATACAGGCCTAGTGTACGTATAAAAATAAGAAGCGATTTATATTGTTTTCACAGTTATCTGTACTTGGTACACTTAATGTACATAAAAGTAATAATCATTTCATTGTTCATTTGACAGACACTATACAATAAATATCCCACTGATGATGCTGCAACGCCACCAAACTAGTTTGGGGAAAACTAAAAACAATTGTGTTTGCTCAAGGCAGAACATAGCTATAAAGTATATTGTTGGTGTAAGAAATTTCGCAAATAGATCTCACCGAACGAACAACGACTTTCTTCTAATGCTTTGCCACCACACCTCGTGCATCATTCCCGTGACACTCTCCTCCCTGTATCTGGATAATACAAAACGATCTGCACTTCTCTGAACTCTCTCTATATAGTCCGTTAGTCCCACTTTGTAGGGATCCCACCATACGTAGTAATAGTCAAAATTGCCGGCCGCGGTGGCCGAGGAGACTGAGGCGCTTCAGTCACGGTCTGCACGGCCACTACGGTCGGGGGTTCGAATCCCCCCTCGGGCATGGATATTTGTGCCGTCCTTAGTTGTAAGTAGTTCATAAGTAGTTTGTAAGTTTAGGGACTGATGACCCCGTAGTTAAGTCCCATAAGCTTAACAAACATTTGAACATTTTTTTGAATAGTCAAAATTAGAAAGGACAACTGCAGTGGTGGCAGTTTCTTTAGTAAAGACGTCAATTTCGTTAGTGACGGAACATACGCTCTGATAGTTTTTGTCAGGAATGAAAAAGGAAGTCGGTCGTGCCCATTGAAAGGAATCATACCTGCATTAACCTTCAGTGATTTAGGGAAATCACGGAAAACGTGAATCGGGATGGTCCGAGGCGCGTTTCCGAATATAAGTCCAGTGTATTACCACTGCGCCATCTCGCTGGGTCTAAAACCTGTATATAATGTTTCGTTGCCCTCGATAAGCGATGCCCCGTACGGTGTCCACTGTCCAGTCTCCTTAGCGCTATAATAAAGACTGCTGACCATTGTAATTAAATGAGCGCTTCCTCCCTTGGGTGACAGAAGTTCCAGGAGAAAGTTAATTCATTTCCTTCTAAATGACATATTACCACTGCGAGAGAGAAATTTCTCTGCGCAAAACGTAGCGAATTCGAAATTACGCTGTTCGTATCCTGTTAGCAGTTTCTATAGCTGTAAAACAAAAATGCACACTGTGGCAATGCCTCTGTCAGATAAAAACCTTGTTATATTCCTGCCTCGCTGTGGTATATGACAGTAAATTCAACTAATACGTATTCAAAAAACTTCTTGAAGAGGTGAGACGTTTGCTGAAAGCAAGATGATAAAGAGGCAAATCAAGAGTAAGGCGCATCAGTCGTAAAGCTTACAGCGAATTCGGAAGTAAGATTCTATCTAACGAGCTGACAAAAATGTTTAACAAATATTCGCCTTATGTTAACTTGTAAACGAATCTTTCTAATCATTCATTGAGAATACCGGCAACAAACCAAAGGATGACTGAAGGAAAGGCGAATACAAAATTTCGTTTTCCGAAATATTTTTACCCAGTAGTATTTTACTACCGTACAAGGCTAAATAATCGCATACACTAAATGACAAAAAATGAAAAAAGACGCAACTCAGATGAGTTTTTTGTTGCGAAATTGGTGTTTATGCGGGTATCGACGGGAAAATGCAAAATTGTAATCTTTGGTGTGCGAAACTCTGATTTGTGACGTTTCAACGCAATTTCTCCGCTTGCATGGCAAAGAAAGTAAACATGAGCCATGTACAGTACATACCAAAGCACAAAGTCTTTGTCTCTTTCATTGTGTGCGTTCAACTGGACAGTAATTATGTATCAAACGTAGGCGCGGAATAATATAAGCAGATCTCGCCGTCTGAGAAAGGATATGTATTTGGGCTCAGAAACGACGTTTGGAGTAATCGGCAGATCGCTTGAAATTTGAATAGGAGCAAGCCACTTTTCTAAGATGCTGGGTAGAATAGGTGAACCATTGACGGACATTAACAACTAGGAAGCTGTGGAGGACAGAATGTGGGAATTGACCGATTGTTAGGGAGGCAGTCAGAGATCCGGATTCGTCAGTATCATCGATCCGACGTGCAACTGGCGTTCCGTAGCCTCAATTAATAGTGAAGTTGAACATTTGTGCAGGACCAGGACTAGAAACCGGATTTCCCGCGTTCTACCATCGGTCGCGTTTACCAATTAGGCTATCCGGACCCCCTTCTCTTCCTGCCCAAATTCTCAACTTACTGCACACAAGAACTGTACTGCCCCCTGTCCATTACTTCTACATTATCTGTAGTACCGCAACTGATCGGACGTAGTTGTGCATCGGCACAGAAATTGTCATTTGCCTCTTGGAGGCATATATGGGGTGAGTTTGTCCACAGTGTAAAAACTCTAGGTTTTGATTGAGGACACGGTACGTAAAAAGTATGTCCACAATGCATTATTTCCATGATGGGGACCATTTATTCTGTCATACTTTGTGACAGATAATGCTGTCAAATATGCGTGTACCAGGCAGCCACAGTTACAGTATCCACTGAAAAGGACTACCATGTGCCTCCACGCAGCGTATTCATGCTTTGACAGGCGAGCGTTAAAACAGAAGCGATGACAATGCTGCAACAATACGATGTTCCAGTGTCTCCAATTATATAATGGGCTCTGCTTACACGATGCTTTTGAGGTGGCCCCCTAACCAGAAATCACACACGTTGAGATACAGAGTAAGAGCAGGCCATGTCACTGGACTTCCTAGTCTGATCCATTGACCATGAAAGACACGACTGAGATGAATCCGGACGTTAACGGCGAAGAGGGCTGCAGTAGCATGCTGTAGCCGCCACACAACCCTTCTACTCATGAATGGCACAGAGCGTTGAACAGTGAAGAGTGTAACTGTAACTGCACGGTGTAGCGCGTATTAGGCCGCAGTCTGTAGCAAAGTATGAGTGAATAAAATGATTTCTAGCGTGGAAACAAAAGCATTTCCGGTCATACGTTTGTTTGACCTTACTTGTTCAGTATCCTCCCCTCTATCAAACCCTAGAAATCGTACGCGGTGGAAAAAATATATATGGCATCTATAATGTGGTTATTGTCCGCCGTTACCTCAAAATTTGACGTCAGTTACTAATTTTTAATTTATTCATTTTCAATACATCCCTGGCCATTAAAATTGCTACACCACGAAGATTACGTGCTACAGTCGCGAAATTTAACCGACAGGAAGAAGATGCTGTGATATGCAAATGATTAGCTTTTCAGAGCACCCACACAAGGATGGAGCCGGTGGCAACACCTACAACATGCTAGCATTAGGAAAGTTTCCAACCGATTTCTCTTACATAAACATCAGATGAGCGGCCTTGCCTGGTGAAACGATTTTGTAATGTCTTGTGTAAGGAAGAGAAATGCGTATCATCACGTTTCCGACTTTGATAAAAGTCGGATTGCAGCCTATCGCGATTGCGGGTTATCGTATGACGACACTGCTGCTGGCGTTGGTCGCGATACAATGACAGTTAGCAGAATATGGAAGCGGTGGGTTCAGGAGGGCAATACGGAACGCCGTGCTGGATCCCAACGGCCTCGTATCACTAGCAGTCGAGATGACAGGCATCTTATCCGCATGGCTGTAACGGATCGTGCATCCACGTCACCATCCCTGAGTCAACAGATGGGGACGTTTGCTATCAACAACCATCTGCACGAACAGTTCGACGACGTTTGCAGCAGCATGGACTATCAACTCGGAGACCGTGGCTGCGGTTACCCTTGACGCTGCATCACAGATTGGAGCGCTTGCGATAGTTTACGCAACGACGAACCAGGGTGCACGAATGGCAAAACGTCTTTTTTTCGGATGAATCAGGGTTCTGTTTACAGCATCATGATGGTCGCATCCGTGTTTGCCTACATCGCGGTCAACGCACATTCGTCGTCGTCATACTGGCGTATCACCGGGCGTAATGGTATGGGGTGTCATTGGTTACACGTCTCGATCACCTCTTGTTCGCATCGACGACTCTTTGAACAGTGACCGTTGCATTTCAAATGTGTTACGACCCGTGGCTCCATCCTTCTTTCGATACCTACGAAACCCTACAGTTCAGCAGGATAATGCACCATGTCAGAAATTTCTGCGAAAAAAATCTCAATTTTGGCACAATCCATAATGAATGTACTCAGGCATTTTGTGGGGGTATCCGCCAGGTGGACTGTGGCCTGCGGCAGGCCGCAGTGTCTCTCCGCTGTTTTCTTTTTAATATTCCATAATTGAAACTAGTTCATGCTATGAATTTATTTATCTCATAGTCTTTTAAATTCATTTATCATGAATTTCACAAATAAAACATTTGTAAAACACGTGGAAATCGCAAATTACAGTGAATCGTGTGTTGTGCCCATCATTTAAACACCTAGATAGTATACAAAGTGTTCCAGAGCAAATAATGCATCGAGTATGAAACAGCAGAAGAGAGAGCAACCCTAGATGTCTTGTACCTTAAGATCTAATAAATACACCTTCCTGAGGCAGATCTAGTTCCTTTTTTTGTCTCAGACAATGACAATAAGACCAAGCATTGAATTAAAAGGGTTGTGTACCGCCAAGCTCATTTGCCCAGTAATTTCCAGACCCTGGTTCGAATCCTGGCCAAAGCAGAAATTTTAATTCAATTCTTCGCCTTATTCTCATTGTCTGTGACTTACACGTTGCTCGAAAAACACATTAAAATTTCTCCGGTGATGATAAATTTATAAACAGTTCAAAATTGCTCATGGTTAATAAATAACGAAGAAAAACTATAAAAGGCGTCTTGTTGAAGTTTTTTCTGGAAACCTGTACTCATCACAGTAGCAGAATGCACATCCATAATAGATAAAAGCTTTGTTATACCTAGTTATTTAATGGACGTCACTGTGTTACGCCAGCAAACCACTACTATTGCATTCGAATATAAAATGATAGTTTTCCATACTAATATGCATCATTGAACTTTTAAACATTTAGAGCAATCTGCCATTCATGAGACTCTGCACACGCCATCCTAGGGTCACGCAGCGACGACACTTTCATAGTCAGCAGCAAATAGTCCCACGCCCAGTTATTTTCGTACCGAGCGAGGTGGCGCAGTGCTAACGAAGTACACTCGCATTTCGGAGGACTGCGGTTCAAATCCGCCTCCGACATTCTTGATTTAAGTTTTCCGTGACTTTCCTAAATAGCTCCAGGCAAATGCGTCGATGCTACCTTCGAAAGGGCACGGCCGATTTCTTTCCTGATCCCTGACAGACACATACGTCCTGCTCTAATGACCATCAAGTGGACGGGGAATTAAATACTCTCCTTCCTTTTGTTCTTTATGTAATAAAGTGATTCCACGACTTTTAACTGGAGCGCTCCCCTCGTTTAGTACCGGATCGGAATACTGCAAGAAAGCATTAATATTGGTACGAGATAGACTCGACTATGGACTGTGCACTGACTTGCAGTGTCTGTATTGAAATGTAGATCTAGACAAGAGACAGTACATTAAAATGAATATTTATATTTATAACAGTTACTAATTATCAACATGATGGAGAACATAAGATGCGTTGTCTACTTTTTATAAGATCGCTTCACTGTTTACTTCATTTGTTTCCAGTGACTTTTGTTGTGTAAAACGTAGTAGTTATCCTCAAATGCATCTATTCTACTCTCTAACATTTATCTATTAAAGTTTCATGGTTCCACGACGTTAGTTGTTCCACTTGACGTGACGTGACGTGATCTCAAAACCAAAATGTGTCACATACAGCAAGCGCCGTGCTAGGCAATCCAAGCTTCCATTTGAGCGGAGGTTTGTATCTGGACGCAACATGAGCGTAACTCGTTGGATAGCGGGCGTGCTTTATGACTCTCAGATAACGCCTCTACCCTTTCGCATTTGTTACTTCAAATTACAGCACTGGATCTCGGTGGCTTACGATTTGCCTGCACCAAACACTGTATGCATGGGTCACTTCCTATGCTTGGGTCGGCTTTCACTCGGAATTTCTCCGAGTGAAAAACCATTTCAATTTTCAAAACAGAACATGAATTAATATGTCGCTATATTGATTTATTCTTTCTGGTCATAGACGGTAGTATAGGTGTTGCAAACATTTAATGAATTTTCTGTGCGATGAAGAACATGAAAGTGCCATAAATCTACTAACAAGGCGACCACATGGTTATCGAAATTTTGTAATTTTTTATATTTATGTTACGTGAAGATCAGATCTCAAATAGCAGTCAGCCAAATCCATTCGACGCAACTCTCAAAACTTGTCGGTAAAATTTAATTTGGAGTTTTTTTGAGGAGGTTTAATTACTCGTCGTAAAAGTGAATTATCGAAGTATCATCGTGGATCATTTGGTAGCATAGAAGATCCTCAATCGTATAACCGTATAACCAGCCATACCATTCTGTTTTTCTGTTGTGTTCTATTACCTACACTACTTAAATATAAAATTGATCACATTCATAGTAATCAACATATATAAAATCATATTTTTACGAAAGGTGTACATCTTTTTATTAATTTTTAAATTTGCATGTTTTATTAAAGTTTTTAGTAACGATTTTGTTCAATTAATAAACGTCACACATTTCTCAGGCACTACTGGAAAATCAGATTCTTTTTATTTTGACTACGTTCATTGTTTTGATCCACTTGTGTGGTCTCACTCATGGCAGAGAGGTAAGGGTCGTGAAATCATGCCAAGCATCGAGACCATGCTACATTTTCACAGTCGCATTTTTCGATACTTCAGATCGAAAGCAAATGTCATGTAAATTAATACATTTATCCAAAAATTTATATCATTTCACCAAAGACTGGCGAGGACAACTGGTGATATAAATTAAATGAAGTTATATGCAGTTTTCTCTATCGCTAGTTTCACCTTTAGTGTAGGTATTTAGCGTTCTTGTTCGATCAGAGAAGCGAAGTTCTGGAGACGCTTAATTATTCTTTAGTTGACAATAAACGGTTACTTGTTTGTTAGTCTACAATGTTACCGCATGAGCCAAGCCCACAGTTGGAAATTTCGTCTTTACTGCAGGTAATTGGAGAAACTTTAACGTAGATTTTCTCGAGAATTTTTGAGAGTTGCAGTGAATGGCTTTGGCTAATTGCTGTTTGAATTCTGAACTTAACGTAGCATGAATATATATAAAAAAAATACAAAAATTGCATACCCATATGGGCTTTTTGTAAGTCGTTTCAGTTCTAAAGATGTAAAGAGTTCATAAAAACAGAAAACATTGAGAATTATTAATCATGTTGTATTTCTTCCACTGTATAATTCCAATGTTGAGTTGAAAACCTTATTTTCTTTAAGAGTAATCCATTGAGAATGTTCATTTCTGTAGAGCACATACCGTTATGTTCAGCGTGTGGACAAAATCCAAAACTATATTTCCTTTGAGCTGGACATTATATAACAGATAGTTGCAGTCCTTCTAGCATGTTTCTGAAATTTAAATGGGATGAAAATCAAACATCTATCTCCTATTTGCTCTATTTCTATTTTATTGTTCATTTTTTACAACCTGACAGTATGAGCAGCATTCAGGTTATAAAATGACGATGCATTTTTTTCATTGCTGGTACCACTGTAAGACAGCACGGCTGTAGCAGAAACGATCTATGGAATGAACGACTGTGGTAACGAGCCACTTTATTTTTCCGTCACAAGAAAAAAAAAATATAATGAAGTTGAGAGACATTGCTCTTATCTCTGGAGATTGCTTAGTATTTAAATTCCCATTTCTGTACGCAAATGTATTGGAAAGGCAATTTCCCATTGAGGTGTGACCGGATTCTTCACTCCTGAGAAATTCTTTGAACCGCGTCGAAGAGTTCCATTGTTTATGTTTACTGACTTGGCAAAAACTTGAATTAAAAAGCAAATGCCTTTCTCGCCGCCACCCCGAATTTAAGAGCTCATTTTTCTTGAGGCCCTGTTGACACGTTATCAATGGGAAACACTTTTCTTTCTTTTTTACTGGTAATCTTCCTCCCCCACACACAAGCCGCGACACCCCACCCGCCAATCTGCAGCCTTCACTTCCGGCGCACATTCACGTCGCTCCTCCATCGTTCCGAGCATTGCTACGCTATTTACTTGTCTTTAAAACCCTCGAAACGCTTGTACACGACACACCGATACTGTGACACGTATCGAGCGGGCAATTTCTGCTCACGGTGCGTGTCTGACGTGCACTTGACTTCCTACTCATTGTGATAAAAACCAAATATCCTGAACCAAAATCTCGCAACACTTCGACCTTTTTTTTTTTTTAATGTCTGTGAATCTATCGGACCAAACTGCGTGGTCACCAGTCCGTAGCTTACAAACTACTTAAACCTAAGTAAACTAACCTAAGGACAACACACACACCCATGCCCCAGGGAGGACTCGAACCTCCACGGCGAGCAACCGCGCGCTCCGCAGCGAGGCGCTTTAGACCGCTCGGCTACTCTTTCATTCCTAAATTACCTGTATGTGTATTGTAGCACATTGATACTACTGTCGCTTCTGCGGACATCTCGTTACTACTGCACCTTATCCTATGACATTATAATATGGCCGGCCGCGGTGGCCGAGGGGATGCCGGGCGCCGTGGCTCAGCGCGTCCGGTCAGAGGGCTCAACGCCTTCTGTAATAAAAAAAGCTGAGCCAACAACACACCAAACAAGAACGAACTAAAACGATCAGCGTCCGCAACGAAGAGAACTATCGATAGGGAAAGAAAAGGGGGACTGAGGCGCTCCAGTCACGGTCTGCACGACCACTACGGTCGGGGGTTCGAATCCCCCCTCGGGCATGGATATTTGTGACGTCCTAGTTCGTAAGTAGTTCATAAGTAGTTTGTAAGTTTAGGGACTGATGACCCCGTAGTTAAGTCCTATAAGCTATACAAACATTTGAACATTATAATATGAAAATTTTGTATAGAGTTAGTGGAGAAAACTAATGAGATTTACACTATCGAAGAAAATAGGTTAACAATGGTTAACTACTTCACTTTAACTCTTATGAAGCCACTGTACAACGTTATCATGAATGAGTATAGTGAACGTTACTAAACTGTTGTCTGAAATGTGTTTAACTGTGTTATATATTTAACACTAGATGTTTTTAAACTAAACAATTCCATTATCAAGAACTATAAAGTAAGGATATTACACATTATATCGAAATTCAATATGCACAATGATGCAGAGCTATCTACATTCATCCTTAGAATTACGTAGGCGTCAAGCATCACTCGCGAAAGGTTACACTGTAAAATATTTCAATTCTTCCATCAACATTTGATTCTGGCCTATAGCACTCCCTCAGACATCAGTCCTAAACTAAGAGAACACAGTTTAAACCTAAAAAGGATTGTGTATTTCGTAAGTGAGCTTTGCGGTGGTGCTATACGCCAAAATTTGGTGTTCCAGGAATAGTTTAAATGTTTGAAAATTGATTTTTGTTGATATTTTTACTGTGCCTAATTGAGTAGTAAATTTAAGATATGTAACACTGTAAGACAATATAGGCAGATTTAACGATTAGTATTTCCTTGTTTTATAGCACCTGTTGATGGGATAGTGTATCATGAAAAATGTAGCAAAAGTATTCGACTACTGCTTCTTAACATTCTAAGTACTGACTTAAATTTACGTTAATTTTCAGGAAGATTACACTTATAGGGCTGTTTCAGTATTTGTGAATTTTGTTGTGACATTGTTTTTGTATACTTCGCGATCACCTTTTTATGATAGTGGCAGTCTTTATTATATTAAAGCAGCTGTTAAACCCAGTATTGCCCGGGTATATATGCATTTTTCCAGTCTTACATTAGAAACGAAAATAAAAATGTAGAAAAAGATTTCGTCTTCATGTATTCATGAAAACAGCCTAGAAATTATGAAACAGTAAAACAAAGAAATACGCATAATGTACAAAATTACAAGTGCAGTATAGAAAGAAAGAAAAATAGTAATAAATTCCAAATGATGTATAACGTTAATTTAATTCAAAAGGTGACTATAAACAATATTTCTTGTTACTTGTGCAGGAGCTGGTATGAATAAATTCTTTGGTAAGACCACTCTTGAGCAGGCGATTGTCTCTGTGATATGTTAATCGTAATAGAAAATGCAAGTCTCACTAGAAACTGCAGTCTCTTGAAGTTAAAAGGTAGATCTGTCGGAATAAAAGGTAGGCCTATTCGTGGGATGTACACAGTTTCATCCTCTCCCTTTAGGATGATTGTGTGATGTGGTGGTTTTGCTTGTACCTAATTGTTTGTGTCGTCATATCTCATGAACAACATGTATATAATTTTCTAAATTTGTAGAGTGTAATATTAGTAAACTGTCTGCGATGAATATATAGTGGATGAATGGAGACTCGTAAACCACACGTCGCCGGCCGAGGGGACTAAGGCGCTCCAGTCACGGTCTGCATGGCCACTACTGTCGGGGGTTCGAATCCCCCCTCGGGCATGGATATTTGTGCCGACCTTAGTCTTAGTTAGTTCTTAAGTAGTTTGTAAGTTTAGGGACTGATGACCCCGTAGTTAAGTCCCATAAGCTGTACAAACATTTAAAAACCACACGTCCTGTGATGGGAAAGTTTTTGTGACTTGTTGTTTACGACTTCATATCTCCTGAACTATGTATCGTATATAGTTTTTAACCCAACAGAGATTGTTGTCTGATAGTAAGGAATATGTGTACCACGTTTAGTTGAAATCGGTCCATTATTTTAGGAGTAGACGTGGAAAACTAGCGCATGATGTAGCAGTTATTCGAAAATTTCATTGTTTATGACGTCATATCTGCTGAAATATGTGTCGTAAAATGGTGTACATTTAGTGGTATATGTGCCTAATGTTTGCAAGATATGCCGTGAAACCTTTATATCTGATGAACTATACATCGAACTGTGATACAATATCGAAGGAATGTATGTATACTGTTTGTGAAATGTCTCGCGAATACAATTTATGTACAGTGTAGAAGTAATAACTTGTAAGATCATGCCAAATGCCGTAGATACACATCATGAACATCGGAAAAGTAGTAAGCGATAAACTTTTATCCTTTCATCAATTTGTTGGGGTTGTCAGCGAGAAAGGTTTCATACAGATCTGAAATTAGTTTTAAAGTTTACTGCAAGTCGCCAAGTGCTCTCATTCTCAAATAATTGACGAATAAAATCACGCTATCACGAGCCGCAAAATGAGGCAGTTTTTATTGTTTATAACGAGATATCAGAAGGATGGAAAAGCTGGTAGAAGCCGACCTCGGGGAAGATCAGTTTGGGTTCAGGAGAAATGTAGGAACACGGGAGGCAATACTCACTTTACGGCTTATCCTAGAAGATAGATTAAGAAAAGGCAAACCTACATTTCTAGCTTTTGTAGATTTGGAGAAGGCTTTTGACAATGTTGATTGGAATAAACTCTTTCAAGTTCTGAAGCAAGTAGGAGTAAAATATAGGGAGCGTAAGGTTATTTACAACTTGTACAAAAACCAGACAGCGGTTGTCAGAGTTGAAGGGCATGAAAGGGATGCAGTGGTTGGAAAGGGAGTAAGACAGGGTTGTAGCCTTTCCCCAATGTTGTTCAATTTGTACATTGAGCAAGCTATAAAGGAAAGCAAGGAGAAATTTGGAGAAGGAATTAAAGTTCAGGGTGAAGAATTAAAAACATTGCGTTTTGCCGACGACATAGTAATTCTGTCAGATACAGCAAAGGACCTGGAAGATCAATTGAACGGAATGGACAGTGTGCTGAAAGGTGCATATAAGATGAACATTAACAAGAGTAAAACTAGGGTAATGGAGTGCAGTGTAAGAAAATCAGGTGATGCTGAAGGAATTAGATTAGGTAACGAAACAATAAAGGAGGTAGATGAGTTTTGTTACTTGGGCAGTAAAATAACAAATGATGGTCGCAGTACAGATGATATAAAATGCAGAATGGCAATGGGTAGAAAGGCGTTTTTGAAAAAGAGAAATTTGTTAACATCGAATATTGATTTAAGCCTAAGGAAGTCCTTTCTGAAGGCATTTGTATGGAGTGTTGCCTTGTATGGGAGTGAAACATGGACGATAAGCAGTGTGGACAGAAAGAGGATAGAGGCTTTTGAAATGTGGTGCTGCAGAAGAATGCTGAAGATTAGGTGGGTGGATCGCGTAACTAATGAGGAGGTACTGAACCGAATTGGGGAGAAAAGAAATTTCTGGCATACCTTGACTAAAAGAAGGGATAGATTGGTAGGACACATTCTTAGACATCAAGGAATTGTGAATTTAGCGTTGGAGGGAAGTGTGTGGGGTAAAAATCGCAGAGGGAGACCAAGAGACGCGTATAGTAAGCAGATTCAAGTGGATGTGGGTTGTCGTTCTTATGAGGAGATGAAAAGGTTTGCTCAGGATAGAGTAGGGTGGAGAGCTGCATCAAACCAGTCTCCGGACTGAAGACCATAACAACAACAACAACGAGATATCGTATGGAACTATGTATCGTATGTGGTTTTTGCCACCATAAGAAATGCTTACTGATCTTAAAAAATATTTGTACCAAATTTGGTTGAAATCAGTCAATTAGTTTAGGAGCACATGTAGAATATTAATGCATGATGCGGCTGTTTTTCACTAATGTAATTGTTTATGACGTCATATTTCTTGATGGATGTGTCGTAGGGGGTTCTTATTCATTGCCTGATAGTAAGGAACATGTGTACCAAGTTTGGTTGAAATCGGTCCAGTAGTTCAGAAGGAGATGTGGAACACACATGCACATATTCAGCCAATTTTATAAGACGTATAGACTGTAGAAGAAAAGCATATACTCGTAGGAATAGTACGCATCGCTGCTGCTTCTACATCCACATTTCGCATTAATATGAGTTTTATCTCTTTATTTGATTATTGACTAAATGTTTGTGCTTCTTTCATAAAAATTTTCATCGAGTTTCAACTATATGCAAAGCTATTCTGACGACAGTTTTAAAACATTGTTAATTGTGGTATACGAGTGGAGCCATAGCTGCGTCCAGTTAGAGATTCCCCTACTTTTTCATACTACAAATTGCTAGATGTAACGTACTATTTACGTCATTTCACTTAATGTGCCTTAATTTTCCCTCGTAGGCGAGTCCAACACTTCTATTTTCGGAAGGACTGATAGTGAACGTGTGGCTGACTTTATTAGTCAAAGTATTTAAGCAGGATAATATGGAACACTAGTTTATTACATAATATCAGAAACAACAAAAACGTTTTTGCACCTCTGGAGCGAGGCTTATGATATTAACTAAAGAGAAACCCAAAGGTCCGTTAACAGTTGAATGTGCACTGAGTCACACAATAGTGTATATAGAAGAGCAAAAATGACATGAGATATGATTCAAACCATGAATGAGTGTGCAGACAGACCAACAGATAGCGGTGAACAGCAACTCGTCAGTGATACAACATACAAAGCACGTAAAAATGTGTTGTAGTGTGGGAGGGAATGAGATTCACTAGCAACCGCGGCAACTTGACTTTACTAGAAAATGCAATGTTGGTAAGGCTTTACTATCATAATGAAGAATCCTTTAGTATTGCTTCACCATTCTTTCACCATACGAAGGGAATGAATTAAAAACAACTAAACATATAAATAAATAGAACGACGAAGTTGATAATATGTGCCGGACCGTGACTCGAACCCAGATTTCCCACTTTGGGCCAGTGATCACTATGACCATTAGGCTAACTGGACGGCCTGCCGCGGTGGCCGAGGTGACTGAGGCGCTCCAGTCACGGTCAGCACGGCCACTACGGTCGGGGCTTCGAATCCCCCCTCGGGCATGGATATTTGTGCCGTCCTAGTTCGTAAGTAGTTCATAAGTAGTTTGTAAGTTTAGGGACTGATGACCCCGTAGTTAAGTCCCATAAGCTTAACAAACATTTGAACATTTGCTAACTGGACGCACTTTTCGTCCAACCCAATGTCTGAAAGTGTCACACACTACTATTGTAGTATCTCCTGTCTGTTATTCCAATAGCTTGCAGCTTTAACTGTATTCCTGAAAGGAATGGAACTTAATTTGCTTGCTGCATGGAGTGGACATGTTGTCCGAGGTTCAGTGACACGGATTGTGCAGCCGCACCCGTCGAGTCGTCCCTCGGGCATGTGTGTGTGTGTGTGTGTGTGTGTGTGTGTGTGTGTGTTTTCCTTAGCATAGCTTAGTTTAAGTAGTTGTTAAGTCTAGCGACCAATGACTTCAGCAGTTTGATCTCTTAGATTTACAAAACTTTGAACGCTTTTCTCATGTATAAATTTACATTAATACTTAAATTGTCATTTGCTTATTTGAGGTGTGTATACCGTGATATATAATGCACAAGGGGACTACAATGGTAGTGTGCAATATGTTGAGAAGAGTGTCCAGTTAGCCAAATGGCTGTCAGTGTAATAGCTGAGGGCAGTCGGTCAGAGGGCTTGGCACCCTGTGTCATAAAAGAACTGAGTCTAGAACGCAACCAACAAACAAACTAGAACAAAAGATTGCAAGGAACAGATCTACTTCAAGAAAAGGAAAAACGAAAATATAGGTTAAGGACACCACTTGCCCAAGCCGGGAAATCCAGATACTATTCCTGGTCTAGCACAAATTTTTAACTTCGCCGTTGAATTTAAGTAATCGCCCTTATTCAGCCAAGAGTATATGTATCTGATTTATAAAGCATTGCTTTTAATGTCAACCAATGGCTGAAACAACTGACACCAATATAGAGTGTGGGGCAAATAAAGAAAATGTCTGGGCAACAGAGTTCCAGAGTACAAAGAAACACATCAGAATAAAAGAAATACAATAGTATGCTGAAAGTAAGCACCATTCATCTCTCGGCACATTTGGGTCCTTGCCAGAAAGTTGCTGAAGCTGAATCGATAATAGTCTGCTGCTATTGCTGCCATCTCCTCAGATATGTTCTATTGCAGTTCTAGAAGACCACAAGGGTTTACATCCTAGGTTGTCAGATGTTCTGCCAGGTAAAAAGTATCGAACGTCCACAATATTTCGGTTTCCCATCTCGTAATCTTCTCGTGGGACCCGAGACTGCTCCTCGAGTGTATCTTGTCCAGTATTTATGTCTGTGGACGTCCCCCTGCTCCAACTTCGGATTGACTCCTATGCTGTCCGCGCTCGCCCACCGCAGGCTGCTGGAGTGTTGCCGTTTCATTTGGCGTCGTTGCAGTTTTGAATATTTATTTTATGCTCCGCGCCCGTCGGAGCCTCTTCTGCACTCTCCAACTTGGGACTGACGCTTATATTGCACGCGCCCACCCGCCACGATATGCATGTGCGTTGCCGATTCATCTGACGACCGAAGCGCTTCTGAATGCTTCCTATATGGCCCGCACCACAGACAATATGTTACTCTGTGCCCGCACCCATCATACATGCTCCTGGGATTGACGCCTAACATGTCCGCACTCGCGTTGCCGTCCGGTGATCCTGTGGTCCGCGCCCCTCCGACCCACTCCAGGGCCAACTTTGCGGCCCGCAGCTGTCTGCTGAAGCGCTGCACTCCATCTCCGCTGTTCTTGGTGTTCCATTTGCTGTCCGCGCCCGACTCAGCCGGCCCTGGCCGTTTCATTTCCAGTCCGGTGCGTCCGTAACTCTGCCTGGCTATCGATTTCCAACCTTCTTTTCTTCTATTCAGGGTATGCTGCAGCTGTCTTCGATGCTTCTTTAGCAATTCTGAAGCAAGATCCCACGCCCTACTTATCTGATGCCCAGTGTCATAGTTCGTAATGTTTTCAGTCATCTTTATCGATTCCGTTATGAGACTATCCCAAAACCTGGGCGTCTAGGCTATAATCTTGCTATCATCGTAGTTCATGGCATGATTCAGTTCCAGAGAGTGTTCAGAAATTGCCTTTTTCCTGTCTTAATCAGGTGTGCCTTTGATGATCCTTGCATATCGACTGTTCTTATCGTTTGGCCAGTGTAGGACTTGTCATATCGACAACGAATTTTATAAAACCCTGTTTTCTGTAACTCCAAATCGTCTTTGACATTTTCCACTACACACCCAATCTTGCTGGATGGACAGAAAACACGCTTGATGCCGAATTTTCGTAGGATCCTAGTGATTCTGCCAGAGACAGAACCAGCATAGGGTAGTACATGATCTTCTGCTCTGCTTATTTGACCTTTGATTTAGTGGCTGGTTGAGGTGCCATCTCAGTTTGTGTGTTAGTATATCCAATCTCGTAGAACACTGCTTTAAAGTGCTCTATTTTTGCAGGTAGACTCTCTTGGTCTGACAGGGCACGTGATCTATGGACCAATTCTTCAGTATCCCATTCTTCTGCACAGGTAGGTGACAGCTGCTGGCCTGTAGGTATAAATCAGTGTGTGTGGGTCTTCGATACACACTGTGGTCAATTGATCCATCTGCTTTCCTTTTCACTAGTATATCCAGAAATGGTAACTGGCCATTATTTTCCAGTTGATATTCGTCTGGCAAGAGTTCATATGTTCAAGGAACTCATTGAGCCTGTCCTTCCCAGGAGACAAGATCACGAAGGTATCATCCACATAGCATGTGGGCTTCTTTCTGGCTGTCTGTAAGGCACTCCGCTCAAATCTCTCGATGAACATGTTGGCAACCACATGAGACAGTGTGTGACATTACTGATGCAGGAGGAAGCTGATTTTTTTCCATGTGAAAGGCGGGTTTTGCCAGGATGTTGGGTGCCCCAGCCAGCCGGCTAACAGTTTGGACCTAGTGAGTGGAATACAGGTAGTCAGGGTTTCTCTAATGTGCTCGGAAACAGGAAGCGACTGTCTTGGATGACCGAAGGCGGCTAACTCAGATTGTAACTGTAATACAATATAGCCACACACATTATTCTAAAAATCTATATAAAATCACGGAATGATCATACGGCAAATACAATTATATGAATGAATCCAGGAGACTAGAGACAATCAAACGCTGTAATCACAATTTCAATATCCCTTCCAAATAAAATCCGACAAATTGCAGTACTATAACAATAACATTAAAATACTTATATTTACAATTATTGATACATAGTGTTTATCAGTAACAATTTAAGAAGCAGATAGGCAGCACTGCACAACACTACCTATCTAAAAAGACGTACCACGTTATTTCCGTATTCTTTCAATAACCGTAATTTTACTCTCTTGTTCTGCTTTTCGTTGAGGTAGTAATATTCTTATGTCAGAACATAGATTCTACCACAGAAACACAAAACATGAACCCAGCAAAACGCATTACATTTATATTGCCGCGAGACATCAGGTAAACCGACTGCCGACGTGGCGCAGGGAGTAGCGTCACTGACTGCGGTGCTGAAGGTCGCCGGTTCAATCCAAGTGCTGTGTTCAGTTGCCTTCGAAGTCAAGCCTGCTTCCCTTTCAACAAGACAATATACGTATTTTATTATATTTAATATTATTCTTAGTAACATTCGTTTCTTATGTTGTAGACTGCCACTTAAATATTTAATGGCCGACTAAAAATAATAGATATGCAGCAGATAATTTATATATAAACAATTATAATTATTTGTGGACAAGAACTGAATATATTAACATAAAAAGTCGTGATAAATTAAATGTTAATTGTGTAACCATATCTCGACGGCGGCAGTCTATTTGAAAAGTGAGACGCCATGCTTAATGGCTATCTGAGCAAAGAGCTTCAGTCTCAGCCGATTTTTTAGTATTGTTAAACATATATTTGTTTGTTAAATGTAAACAACATTTCTAGTGTGGTGATCAAAGAATTTAATTCTGTGATATTCAAATGCATAATATTTTGGAAGGGAAATTGTATTTTAAAGATGAGGCGTTAGGATGCGCGGAAGAATACAAATTTGGGAGCAGGTAGAGCACGCTTTCAAACGCTTGGGAAGGGACTTGTAGCTTGGACGTGGTGGTGAAAGATTGTGACGCTGGGCGGTCTGAAGCCGCGTTACGAACTTGTGATTTGAAGAGATACGCATGTGTGAACTTAGAAAATTTACGGGACTGTGACTGCAGAACTTAGACTCTGGTGGAAAAGTGGTAAACTATGCACGGTACTAGGGCCGTGGAACTGTGATGAATCTGCCATCATGTACACGTGTGATGACAAACTGTGTTTTATAACAAATAATGTAACCGTGGATTAATTTGAAATTGCAATGTTCGATGGACTTCACTAATTTACGAGTAATAATTTGGAACTTTTACTCTCGAGTGCCTGTGATATTTATTGTGCCTCTCATGAACAATTATTGGCGAAATATTCAGTTATTTACCGATGTATAAAGTAGGACCACTTCCGCATTTTAATGTCCAGAAAGAGAAATAAACTCCATTTATAAAGAATTACTTCGTGAGTGAATCACTTCTTTATCTTAGAATACATTTTGTTGGTTATTCAGAGGTTTAATATATGTCTGTTTAGATATATTTTCACGTCATCATATGCAGATTGATAGACTGGCTAAACCTACAGATTAATTATTGATCTTGTTTAAACAGATTGGGTAGCTGTTTAGGGCATAGAAGCTGACATACAGAACTCACCACTATGAACAGAGACAACGAGCCATAAACTTTTTACTACCCTGAATTATGTATTGCCTAATTGTTATTGGTGAGTACCGATAGGAGGGTAGCAAGTGGGCTTCCCATAGCCACACCTTCAGTTTGCTCATAAAACTGGTTTCCCTACAGGAAGTATATAGAAGTCAGTGTATACCTTAACAGGTCCAACACAGTACCATCAATTTATTTTCCGGAATCAGATCTAGTGAGTCTTGCAGTGGGACCCTGGTGAACAGCAATACCATATCAAAACTAACCATGATATCCGAGTCAGTGATACATAGTTGCTTCAGGTGTTGCAGGAAGTCTACTGAATTATGGATGCAGTGAACACATCTACCCACATGGGGGGACAGAAGGTTTTCCAGGTATTTGGCTGCTGCACGCGTAGGTGCCGTAATATTACCGAGAGTTGGACGCAGTGGTACGTCCTCCTTGTGTACTTCAGGCGGACCAGTTTAGGTGGTACTGGTGCTTTCGTTTGAAGTTGTCTGATGGTCTTCTCAGGCACACTTTTATCCTTCACGAGAGCTGTTGTCTTCTTGTCTCCTTTCACAATCCAGAGTTCTGTCTCCAGCGCCCTTAGTAGTTGGTGTATCTTATCATAATCCACCTACAGTAAAATGACTGTGGAATTTCTTTTGTCTGCTCGTATTACTACAATACTGTTGTCTTCCCAGACCTTTTTGAATGCATGCCTCTCCTCAGTTGTGATGTTGGGCTTTGGAGGCCTGACATTGGTGAAAGCCCTGCAAGGCTCGCGGTGGACTTCTTCTGCCATGTTGGGTGAAAGTGTGGCTGCAACGTGCTCTACTGCACTGATAAAACCTAGCATGGACTCATTTCTATGGGTCATACCAAAGTTGAGACCCTTCCTTAGTACCTTTAAGGTTGAATCACCAAACAATGTCTCTCAGGTTCGTCACTGTGCGACTCTCCTCTATCTGCTGTGCTTTCTTGCTCATGGGGTCAAACTTCACAGATTGGCGACATGTGGCACACCTTCTTTCATACCGGGAGGCATGGGCTACGCGGTCCCTGTCTTTCCCTGTTAAGGAGGCTGCCATGTACAGATGAAGGTGTTAACAGCTTTCTGGCTACAACGTCTAAACTGTAACGCATATTTCTGGTCCTTTCTCGCCTAGTGGTATGCATGATCTGCGGTTTACCTTGTTTGTCGCTCTGGAGCAGAGGTGATGATTAATACTGGCGAATACTGGTACCATCTCTGCGTCTCAGTAGAAAGCTGTATGGGTTGTCGCCAGGGTTGTTGCCGGGAAAGCTTGAAGAGTTACATCCAAAGACTCTACAGGAAGGAGATGTGCCAGAACATCAAGAATCTGTATAAGCTTCGACAGGGAAAAAAGAAAACATTGAATTCTATCAGATTTCTACCCAATCGACCTGAAAAAATGTCAGAAAAATCTTTCAGTTTATGCTGAGCTGTTTGGGTGGAAGGTTGTCAAACTTACACAGCAGAAAGGAGAATAAGAGTATCTCCATATTATAATGTATTTATCCAATCCGTATATCTAATACATTTATTTATGCAATTTAATAATCGTATTATTTACTTAGTTATGCACTTCAGTGATAGCAAACACGCACCAGTAGCTCCATGTGGAGTGACGGAATAGCCATCACGTATCCGGAACCTGCGGTGGTCAACCCTCCTATGACCTCTACCACCCGTGTAGCGCAGGATTGCTACCCGAGCTCGCCTAGACGGACCGGTCACCGCATTACCGCTCTCTTACTTGTATTTGTAAGGGGCATCAAACAGACCCGCCAAGTCGAAAATTCTAACGATCTATTTTCGGGATATTTTCGCGGTTATCCAAAGGAATGAGAATACTTAAGAACCATCGACCACATAAGCCAGAATCCTTGGATCCACAAAACACGTATCCATCCCAACGTGCTTAAACCCACAGACATGAGTTTCACTCGTAATATTGAGGCATACCTAAAGTGCTCCTCGCTTCCTATGGGTGGATACAAATCCACTTTGCCGCGATGGAGTGGCCGAGCATTCTAAGGCGCCTAGCTGCAGTATGTTTGACTTTATATACCACGAAATTTTCCGACATTTTCATTTGGCATGATTTTTTCTTTGTTCCATACCAAAACGTTCTAAACTTGTGTGTTGCAGAGGATGCTACCTAAGCTTCTCGGAAGGGTTGCCAAAGCATTGCTCCGGCTTTTATATCTGCCGAAAACGTAAGATATGTATCTGGTCTCAGTCGGTATATACGATGTAGTGGAATGGTACCTGTAACCTGCACTACTTGTAGTGACCACGCACCACACGATTGTACAGAGTGTAACTGGGCAATGATCAGACGTGAAGATTAATCGGCTTGAAGGTGTATTGAGTTCTTTATTCTAGATTAAGGAAGCAGAATGTCAGTTCGTGTTAGTCTTTGAGTAGTTGTGAATTGAATGAAGATGCTAGGAACACGTACAGTTATTACATCTGGTGCGATACCCGCTGTGACAGGGCAGGTTGCAGAAGAAACGCCTCGGCAGAAGTATTGTAATGACACGTTTACCAGGCAATTACAAGCTATGCAAGTTTGTAACTTAATGAGACCATTCTCTAACAAGTGAATACAGGAAGTTGTGTATTCATAAGACATGTTTTAACCGTTACCCCGACTGAGTAGTCAGTCACACGTAACGATTTTGCGAATGATCAATTCGCGTTTGACGAACGAAACTATAACAAAATAGTGCATTTTTATGGAAAGAGTGAGTGGTATGGTGCAAAAACTCAAGTAAACCGTTGAAGATATTTTGGCCAGATTTCAGATCACCGTGCAGATGTATGAATTAACACAAAATATGATGCTGGATCAAGTCGTACCCAAATAAACAGAGAGTAGGCATCGTTTTACGATGAATAACAGCAAAATTTTCGCATAAGGTCCACATGTAAAATCTAACTGATTTAGTTCACGCACTTCGCACCGCTTCACACATATAGGAAAAGGACGTTGCTAGAAAAATACACAATAATCAACATGTTTCCGCGTCTGAGAAAGAATGTTATCATGTGGGAAAATATGGCACGTGAGGGCACAATGTCACTAACATAGTGCTACCATTGTGAACGCTCTTGGCACAAGCGACGAGAACCTCGAAGCAAGAAGCAATGAAAACAAAGTAAACAGAAACAACTATTAAATCTAAGCAGGAATGTTTAGTCCATTCCCAGTAAACAACTATAGAGTAAGGTGGTACAATTTCGATCATTTCGGACAAATGTTATTATAACTGGAGAAATATTGAGAAAAGAAATAATTTTAACTATGGATGTTTAATGAATATGTAACACAAATATTAGGCAATTACAAATTTTAGTATAAACAGAAAAAATGTTACACAGTTGAGAAAAATCGATCGAAAATATACCACACTAGGTACAATTGGGATCACTTCCTGGTAAAATTTTGATTATGGGGATCTTCTACTTAAAAAGCACTTTTTCCGTCAGGCACCAACGCATACTTCGTGGTACCAAACATTGCATTTTTGGCAACGAATCCAGTCACCCTTAACTAAGTATCTTCACGTACCTCTTAACAGGAGAAAACTTATATCTCCTTAGCACAAAGTGGTGTATTCTTGGAAAAGTTAGGAGGAGCTGTAGAAATCTGCTCCACTACAACGCCACACAACGAGATTGTCAAATGGTGCGAAAACTTACGTTGATCGGAATTGTACCTACATCGAATTTATACCACCCTAACCTACTGCATACACGTATTCTGAGAGGATTGCAGCTTAAGGGGATTAGTATATGGTAAAGAACATGCTTACAGGTGGAGATCGGTGCACATGTGTCAGTTGTTAGTCTCGACTTCATCGGTAACAGGAGACCATAAACTTTAAAATACAGGTTATGTGGAGTACCAATAAATGTTGTCAACTCTTTAGGGACAACAAGATTAATTTTGAGATAGGTAGTGAAAGGTTTTGTGAGTTACATGAAAGTGCTGAAAACTGGGACAGGGATATTACACGATTTTCCTATTCTACATCTACATCTTCATGGGATACTCTGCAAATCACATTTAAGTGCCTTGGAGAGGGTTCGTAGAACCTCCTTTATATTATTTATCTCCCATTATATTCTTGAATAGCGCGCAGGAAGAAAGAACACCTGAATCTCTCCGTTCGAGCTCTGATTTCTCGTATTTTATTCTGATGATCATTTCTACCTAAGTGGGAGTCAACAATATATTTTCACATTGGGAGGAGAATGTTGGCGATTGGAGTTTCGTAAGTAGCCCACGCCGCAGCGATAAGCGCCGTTGTTGTAATGATTCCCATCCCAGATCCTGTATCATTTCCGTAACGCTGTCTCCCCTGTATCGTGACAATACGAAACGAGCTGCCCTTCTTTGGACTCTTTCGATGTCCTCCGTCAAACTCACCTGATAAGGATCCCACACTGGGCAGCAATACTCCAAAAATGGACGGACAAGCGTAGTGTATGTAATTTCTTTTGTAGTTCTGTTGCGTGTTCTAATGGTTCTGCCAATAAAACGCAGTCTCTGGTTCGCCTTTCCCACGACATTATCTATGTGTTGTTTCCAATTTAAACTTGAAGTAATAGTAATTCCTCGGTTTTTTTGTGTAGTTTACGGCCTTCACTTTTGATTGATTTATCTTGTAATCAAAGTTTAATGGATTTCTTTTCGTATTCATGTGGACGACTTCACAATTCTCATTATCTAGAGTCAACTGCCAATTTTTACACCATAGTGATATCTTATTCAGATCGTGCTGCAGTTGGTTTTGATCTTCAGATGATTTTACTAGACGATAAATGACGGCTTCATCTGCTAACAACCTAAGAGAGCTACTTAGATTTTCCCCTAAATTGTTTATGTAAATAAGGAACAGCAGAGGACCCATGACACTACCCTGTGGAACGCCCGATATCACGTCTGTTTTAGTCGACGCCTTACCATCGATTACTACGAACTGTGTCCTCTCTGACAAGGAAATCCCCTATCCAATCGCAAATTTGGGGCGATATACCATAACCACGGAATTTGATTAAAGCCGTTTGCGAGGTACGGTGTCAAAAGCCTTCTGGAAATCAAGAAATACGGAATCGATTTGCGAACCCTTGTCGATAGCACCCATCACTTCGTGTGAGTAAAGAGCTAGTTGTGTTTCGCATGAACGATATTTTCTAAATCCGTGTTGACCTTGCGTCAATAGATCGTTCTGTTCGAGATAATTCATAATAATCCTGGATAAACTTCACGCACATATCTATCTTTCGCGGCGTGCAGATGAACTCAGAGGAAATTTACTTCCAATTAGTGCTGCAGCTCCAAACGCTTTGTCACAAGCTACACCGACTGATGTCACCAACTGAACAATGAATGCAGGCGTTTTGTATTCTGTTACCTAGTACCAACAGGTTCAGAGAAGTTACTTTGGCTGACCGTGTAGAAGAAGGTATGTGTCGTTGAACCGCTGCCAAAAATCGAAACCCTGCGATTTTGAGATAGATGATGTGAATCTCCAAAGTTATTAATTCATAGCAAATTAAGAGTTACTTGATGAGGATGATATCGAGAGATCAGGCGATAATCACAGCCTCTATCGAATGGCCAATGACGTGACAAGGTTTGTCACTTAAAAGGAATTGATTGAGAACCCATAGAACAATTGTTAGAATATTGTTTGCCGAGCATATTGAGGCGCTATGCTCCGATGCGCGAGGCCGTTCCCGGTTCGAATCCCCCCTCGGGCATGGATGTTTGTGCTGTCTTTATTATAAGTTAGTTCATAAGTAGAATGAACTTTCACTCTGCAGATTAAAATTGTGTGGCGAAACCGGGACTCGAACCTGGGACCTTTGCCTTTCGAGGGCAAGTTTGGAAAGTAGGAGGCGAGATACTGGCAGAATCGAAGTTGTGGGGCGGAGCCGTGAGTCGTGTCGGGATAGCTCAGTGGTAGAGCGATTCCGCGAAAGGCAAAGGTACCAGGTTCGAGTCCCGGTTCCGGCACACAATTTTAATCTGTCAGGAAGTTTCATAGTTTATAAGTAGTTTATATGTTTAGGGCCTGATGACCCAGCAGTTAAGTGTCATAAGCTTAAGAAACATTTGAACATTTGATTTAGAATATTGTCTAACTCAGATGGAGCGTTGTCAGGACCACCTGTAAGGTTACATCCCACTCCAAAGTCGATAGTACACTAGTTGAAATGAAACATTCCATAATAGTACAGCACATGAAACAACAGCTGGCTGAGGGCATATCCAATACGCTGAATGTCAGTGGTTAGGCAATATATTTATTGTACGAAAAATCATCCGTTGGTACTAGGGAATTCAGATTCTTCTATGGTTACCATTATTTAAATGCACACACTATAACAGTTGCATATCCAATCCCAGATCATGAGGATCACAATACACAACGTAGGGCAGTGTAAATATTTCTCTATTACAGATAAGTAGTCATCATTAATTTGAAGTATTTCCTGAATATAGGCCTAAAATCATTTACAGACCCCTCAGGTCATTATCACTATTTACAAGAAGATATAGATTAAAAACGCTACCTTCCCAAACGTTTAGATATAGTACGGCATTGGTTGAAACAAAAAATATTATATAGCAGTTTCATCAAGTAAAGTAGAAGAAAATCTTAAGCTCTTAGCTGAAGTTTTCAGCAGAATGATCACAGACAAGTATCACTTTGGTCAAGGTCAAGTAAATTACTTCGGGCATATTATCTGTTATGAAGAAGTGAGGAAATAACCTTGGTTCACGCCACCGAGCGAGATGGCGCAGTGGTAACATATTGAACTCGCATTCGGGTAGACGTTGGTTCAGCTCCACCTTTGCCGCGGCGGAGCGGCCGAGCGCATTGAGGCGCTATATTACGATGCTCGAGGCCGTTCCCCGTCGTGGTTTCGAATCCCCACCCCCTCGGTCATGGATGTTAGTGTCATCTTTAGTATAAGGTAGTTCATAAGTAGTTTGTAAGTTTAGTGACTGATGACCCCGCAGTTAAGTCCCTTAAGCTTAACAAACATTTGAACATTTGAAATCTACCTGTGGCCATCCAGATTTAGGTTTTTCCGTGATTTCACTAGGTAACTCCAGGAACGGTTCTTTTGAAAGGGCACGGCCGGCTTCCTTCCTCATCCTTACTCAAACAATCCGAGTGTGCGCACCGCCTCTAATGACCACGCCGTCGACGTGGCGTTGAACCTTCAGATTCCTTCCTTACTTACTTCCTTTGTTTCACATCAGCCCACCAATCAAAACTAAGTAGGTACTGGTGTTTATTAGCCTTCATAATTACTATTTTAAATTCGTGAATGGGTTGGAAGAGGAGTCAGAAATATAGACTCGCTTACTTTTGAAGGGAGTTAAGTATCAAGGACAATAAAATGTAAAAAAGGATTTTAGAAATTTAAGAAAGTACTGGCATCTTATCCCGTATTTGTATTCCCTGAATTCAGACTCTCATGTGACGTACTGGAACTTGTTCTGAATCAAAATATAGATTGGAAAGAACATCAACTGGCATATTCCTCTAAACAATTGAACAAAGCTGAGAGAAATTACTCAAAATACCCGCAAAAAGATGTTGAAAGTGATCTTTGGAATTTCTTATTTTGATGTTATTTGTGTGATTGGAAGTTCAAATTAGTAACAGATCATGTTATCTTTAAATGGGCTGTTAGGAATATAAAAACTGTGAATCAATTGAGAGGATGGAAACTCATATTGAGTAAATTTGATTATGAAGTAACTTATAAGCCGAGAGAAAAGCATACCAATACATATATCCTAAGGAGAAAGTTAGCGGTAGTGCAAGTTTCAGAGAAGAATCAACTGAAATGGGAAAAAGCACAGACGGCTAAAACACAACCTCAGTTAGTGACATGTAAGGGTTCATTGTGCACTGCGAAAAAGTGCGAATTATACGTCATGGGTCACTTAGTACTAATATTAAGAGAATAACATGATCATGTGTTATCAGGTCATGGTGGTAGAAGGAAAACTAATGACCCAGATATAAGGAGGTTGTGGTGGGAAACACTGTGTAGTAGTGTGGGACAATATCGTAAGCACTGCATACTGTCTTCCCAAAGAGCATTTTTTTCTCACTTGCTTGCGAGCCATACATGAAGACTGAGAGGTAGACTGTGCATTTCTTGATTTCCAAAAGGTGTTTGACACGGTGCCCCACTAAGTGCTACTAAAGAAGTTCTGAGCTTGCCCCACTGCAGACTACAAACGAAGGTCTGAGCTCATGAAATACGTTTCTAGACATCTGAGTGACTCGAAGACTTCGTAAGTAACACAAGCCAGTACGTTCTCATCGACGGCGAGTGGTAATTAGAGACGAGGGTATCGTCGGGAGTGCCCTAAGGAAATGTTGTAGGAACGCTTTTATTTTATATGTACATAAATGATCTGACGGACAGGGTGAACAACAATCTACGACTATTTGCTGATGATACTGTTGTTTTGAGTGTGGAAGAGAATAAGAAATGACTAGTAGTGGTATGAAGTGCCCTCCACCACACATCGTATCGAGGCTTGAAGACTATGTATATAGATGTAGAGTTAGAGCCAGTCCTACTCGTGTTGCGCAATTTTTTATATCAGACAAAACAGATGCTTGCAACTATATAAATGACATATGTTCTTCCGGACATAAAATTGTATGTGTCCCATACATATACACTAATGACCATTAAAATTACTACACTATGAAGAAATGCAGATGATAAATGGGTATTCATTGGACAAATACATTATACTAGAACTGACATGTCACGCAATTTGGGTACATAGATCGTGAGAAATCAGTACCCAGAACAACCACCTCTGGCCGTAATAACGGCCTTGATTCGCCTGGGCGTTCAGTAAAACAGAGCTTGGATGGCGTGTACAGGTACATATGCCCATGCAGCTTCAACACAATACCACAGTTCATCAAGAGTAGTGACTGGCGTAGTGTGAAGAGCCAGTTGCTCGGCCATTATTGACCAGACGTTTTCAATTGGTGAGAGATCTGGAGAATGTGCTGATAGGGCAACAGTCGAACATTTTCCGTATCCAGAAAGGCCCGTACAGGACCTACAACATGCGGTCGTGCCTTAACCTGCTGAAATGTTGGGTTTCGCAGGGATCGAATGAAGGGTAGAACCACGGTTCGTAACACATCTGAAATGTAACTGCCACTGTTCAAAGTGCCGTCGATGCGGACAAGAGGTGACCGAAACGTGTAACCAATGTTACCCCATACCATCACGCCGGGTGATACGCCAGTATGGCCACGACGAATACAAGCTTCCCCGATGTCGCCAAACACGGATGCGACCATCATGATGCTGTAAACAGAACCTGGATTCATCCGAAAAAATGACGTTTTGCCAGGTTCGTCGTTGCGTACACCATCGCAGGCGCTCATGGTCTGCGAGCTCATAGTCCACGCTGCTGCAAACGTCGTCGAACTGTTCGTGCAGGTGGTTGTTATCTTGCAAACGTCCCCATCTGTTGACTCAGGGATCGAGACGTGACTACACGATCCGTTACAGCCAAGCGGATAAGATGCCTGTCACCTCGACTGTTAGTGATACGAGGCCGTTGAGATACAGCACGGCGTTCTGTATTGCCCTCCTGAACCCATCGATTCCACGAGGCTTCACAACAACGTTTCACCAGGCAACGCCGGTCAACTGCTGTATGTGAATGAGAAATCGATTGGAAACTTTCCTCAAGTCAGCACGTTGTAGGTGCTGCCACCGGCGCCAACGTTGTGTGAATGCTCTTAAAAGTTAACCATTTACTTACCACAGCATCTTCTCGCTGTCAGTTAAATTTCTCGTCTGTAGCACGTAATCTTCGTGGGAATACTGGGGAATTCTGCGATCGAGAGAGAAAGGCGATGACGGACATTACATCTGTAGTTCATGGTAGTTGAAAATTGTCCACGAATGGTCGTAGTGGTTGGAAAAAAGGTTTGATTAAGGCACCGCTCGTGTAAAACGGGAAATCTGGGTTGTAGTCCGGTGCCGGTACAAATTTTCACCCGTCGACAGATGTTAACATAGCCAGCATCTGAAATAAGTAACAAAAGGGAGGCTTAATGACAGTGTCTTCTAATGCATGAACATGACCTGTTTCAGGTTTACCAAGTGTAATAAATTTGTATCTTAACGGATTTTAAATTTTTATCAAACTGTATCTGTATCTTTACAGACGACAACTTTTTGGTGAGTATTTTCAGAACAGAACTCGTTTGATGGTGCCTTTACCAAATTTCAGTGAGTACATTTAGCAACAATGGCAAATTGTCCATCTAAGATCTCGAAAGTGGACCATCTGCAACCTAGTAGTTGACGAAATCACCCATAATTAGTACAGCATTACTATGTCTTACAGTAAAGGCTAAAGAACCTGCAGCAGTAGTTAGGTGGTTGTAGCTTGATATTCACCTTTATAAACGTAATTAAGAAACATTCAAAGCCTGCAAACTTTCAGACGGACTGAATTGTGTGAAGTGACCGATAAGACGTACATGATCTCCCAGGGTTCAAAGTCCAAATTGTGCGTGATTATTTAGAGTAAGTATTTAAGACTCCTTCCATTTCTTGGCGCATTAATCATGAGGCTTTGTTAGTGTGTAGAGTAACATGCGTAGAAGTTAGTCATTTATTTGAAACTGGTTTTGTGAAAGATAACACCAGTAAAGGTATTTATTCCTTTCAATACGTTATCAGATACCTAGGTACTACTCAGTACTTATAAATTAGCCTACTGTTGAATGGTTAGATCGTTTAGCTTTGGAGTCAGTTTGACTTCGGAGTTCATTATTAATCTACGTATTTGTAGCTGAAAAAAATTTATAGACATGCTGGCCATACAAAATTAAACACCGAGAAAGTCCAGAGATATCACAGTCACACCTATTTGGGAGATAACACGTTGTACAAACATCACATGATTGAAAATACAGGCCCTTTTGAAGTTACTAGTTGTAGCCGCCGCTGCACGCCTCGGAATTGAATAAAGGAGGGTCTTAATGTGTTTTTGGAATACAGAAGCCCATTCTGCTTCCACGTATAGCCAGAGTTGATCTGCTGTATTAAGGGGTTACGCAGTCATTCATCAGAATAAGCGAGAGGTCTGGATGACAGGGAAGCCAAGGGAAAAACACAATTCGATGATCTACAAAGAAATCTCGAGCATTGCAAGCCATGTATAAAGGCATTATCCTGTTGCATTGTGGCTATCAAAAAGCTCCAAAAGTATGGGACGACAACAGGCACAGCGCTTCGGATGTGTAACCCTGACTGGTTAGTATACCGGTGATCAGTGGGAGTGCTGGAGTGAAGTCCAATACCATACCAAACCATAAAACCGGCTCTCGACCAATATGGCGATTGTGAGATTACCGCCCAATAGAAATACTGGTAATTAATAGCATTTGATAATTAAACAGTATGAAGTTCACTGCAAACATTGACCATGCCAATGCACTAAATGTTACACAATTTTAATCTTATTAATTATGGTAGCAATGTATGTACACAGTTGGGTGACAACATTTATAGTTCGGCCATAGGTAGAAATTCTCCACGTTGAGATTTGCTGTGTGCTTGTAGCTGACGGGAGGCCAGCGAGCAGGCCGATGTTGGTGGCTTGTTCCAACTTAGGATTTTACAGTTCGTTTCCGGTGAGGGGAGAGAGGGACAATGGCGAGTGCCAGGCACAGTGCAGTGCACAAATATTGTAATACTACTGGCATTTGAAGTAATACGATGCAGTTAGGAACCTTTAAGGCCCTCATTACAAAATAGCCTGTTGATAAATAAACAATACATTAGCTGATATAGTACCATCTAACGTAATATGTTTAATTGACAATGAAAAGTAATAAATTACCAACGAAGACAAGACAGTTACACAACTAGCATGGCAATGTTTGTTTATAAAAATAATATATTAACTATTTTTCCTTTTATTTTCAATCAATCTTTTGTATTTTACCTTGAAATATTCAGTTAATTCAGTTATCTGTGATATAAGAAATTGCACGATTATGATAAACAGTACAAAGGATGTTTATACTAATATAAAAACGTAAGAAAATATTTGTTTAATGTGTAGTGTAATCATTTTGATTTTAAATAAAGTTTTAGAAATGTATTGGCTGAGCGCTGTACGTTGGCAAATCGGTTAGAACAGTTCACATGGGGAAGTTGATGACGTAGGGGAAAAAACCCCGGCAGTTGAGCTTTTGGCGCGCGCGCGCGCCTGGGCAGGAAGTGAGGAATCGAGAGCACGCGGTGTGGCTGGCCAGGCGGCGTCGCGCTGCATTCAGTCAGCATGTGGATCTCGAGGTGGTGACTTGAGATTTGTCTGTGGCAATCGCCACGTGTGGTTGCTCGTCGTAGACTGAACCAAGTTAAATCGAGTGCTACTGTGTGTTTGTGAATTAAAGTGACTGTGATTTGTTAATGTAACACGTGTCGTCGCATAGGCATGAACATAAACGGTGTTTGAGACAGCCACGTGGTGTGAAAACAATTCGCGACAAATATTCATTTTGTCTGGGGGCTCTCGAGCTATAACTTTATTTGATAAATGTGCCGACGTACAGACGTATCAGCCACAGGGTTCAAGTATTGTGAAATAAACAACATAAAGTGAACTTTCACGTGTTTTCAAAAATAGTAGTTAGTACACCCTTTTCTCTCATGAACTTGAATTTATTATGAATTTGTTTTGTTAATCATATGCAGGGAAGGAAAGCTGCGAACGTGTGATATCATCCCATAGAAAACGAGTCAAACAGTCGCAATAACAGTTCCAGTGTTTTTGCATGTTTAGGAATTTGGTTCGCAGCTGGTGGTTGTGAGTTTCAAAAATTAAACTTTCTCCATTTTAAACTCTCACCCCGACCTTCACCCTCGCATTTGGGGGCTCAGCCGGGATAAGTTCACGTTGGACTTGCTAGGACGGAGAGATTAGGGTGTGTATAGGACAGTGAACAGTTACAAACAGTTGCAAACAAGTGCGCGGACGCGACGGACAATTTCAAGTGTATGTGGCGGCTGGCAGCAGCGAGCGGGATAAATTCACACTGGTCTTGCTCGGACAGAGAGGTAGGGTGTGCTTAGGACAATGATAGTGGACAAAACAGCATAATCGGACGATACGTAAACGCATCGCGCGGTTAACGACGGTTGGTGACTGGCAGAGTTCGGGCGCGGGCATCCGTAACAGGCGATCGACGGCGCATCGGCCCGGCAGCAGTGAGCGGCGGCGCGCGGGATCCACGCACTCAAATTTCATCTTCGGCAACGGACGGCAGTGGTCGTGGGGACTTCGCAAGTCCTCAACGGAGCGTCGGGGCCCAGCAGCTTCGATTCTACAAAGGATAAGGGATGCAGTGAGGACATATTCCAGCCACAGCTTCTACAACAGACGGCAGCGAGCGTTGGGGACGTCGCAGCTCGTTGCAGCATCTTGTGGATTAAAAGATAAGTAAAGAAGCTGGCGCTATAAATTCTTGTGTGTTAATCAAGCTTTCTTGTGGTACTAAATCATGGAGCAGGTGTTCAAAAAGTCGCCAAGCGACGTAGATTCAGAAAGTAGCATACCAGAAAGTCCAGAGAGGGTAAATACTGGGGGAATGTTGTTGACACCGGAGATAGTCGCAGCCATGTTAGCGAGTTGTAGCTCAAGTTTAGAATCAAAAATAGAAAATTCGTACTCACGTTTAGAATCAAATTTAAGATCAGAAATAGGAACTGTAAAATCAGAATTGAAAGCAGACTTTAAGGCAGACATTGGGGCATTAGAAAATTCAGTGTTTGCATTAAAGGCAGAAATAATCACAGACATTGACAAACAGATAGGAAGTCCAACAGAACGGTTTGAAAACAGGGAAAAGGAGATACATGCCAGAATTGGTGCTATTGAGACTGAGGTAGGAGACAAGTTAGATGCTGTGAAACAAATATGTGATCACAGGAATGAGGGTACTATGCAGGCGTTGGCTGAGGTTGACAAGAGGATGGTGGCAGGTACTGAGGAAACAAAAACTTTGTTGTCAGGAAAATTAGAGAATACAGAATGTAACTTTAGGAAAAAGATAGAACAAGTAGTGACAGTAAACAATACTGAGATTGATAAGGTGAACACTAGAATAAATAGTCTAGAATTGTATACTGCATCAGGAAACACTAATTGGTCCATGGTGCAGACACCTAATGGCAGAAAGTTTTCAGGAGTGGGTAATTATCATCCAGTAGATTTTTTGGCCGCATGCAAGGACCAATTTGTGCCTGGTATGTCAGACCAGTGTAAAATGAAGTTAGCAAAGAGAATGCTTGACTGTTCTGCTCAAACTTGGGCAAATCAGTGTGCTGGTAAATTTGTAACTTTTGAGGCGTTTGAAAAGTTCTTTTTGAATAAGTATTGGGGAAAGGCCAAGCAAGCTAAGATACAAAATGAATTCTTGAACGAACCAAACTATATGAAAGAGAACCCAGAATTTGAAGTAATCATTGAGGAGGAGCTGTTTATTCAAGATTTATTAGTCATAAAGGGACTTTGTTTAAATCTAATGTTAGGAAGTGATTTCCCGTGCAAATATGAAGCTCAGTTGGAGTATAAAGATAAAGTGTTAGAATTAAGTCTGGAGGGATGCATGAAGAGGGTGAAATTCAAAAATTTTATAAGTGATAAAGATTTAATGGCATGTTTACACAAGTAACTGTCATGAAGTATGAGATTCAATGCATTGTAAATAGTAGGTTAAGAATTTGTGTATATTTATTATGTGGTCTGTGTTAGTATCTACTTGTGTGTTTAGATTTAAGCATTGGGGTCAAGTTTACAAGTAATCTATGTAAATGTTTTTCTTTTGTTGTTTGTGTTAAAACATGTGTTTGTATCAGATTGGCAGTTCAACAGTGGTACATGAGGTAAATAAGTATGTATGTATGCCAACACCAAAGGATAGAGGAAGTGGGAGTGTACTGTTTATGTGTGTGTATATGTGAGCAGGGCTGGATATGTGATGTAAGTTGTGGGGTGACTCGGAGAATGAGAAGGTGGTGGACATTGATGCAGGCAGTGGGGTCTGTGGCTTAGATAAATTGTGATGAAAATGTCAGCTGACAGTGTTGCATATGTGGGTGTGACTGACCATATGGGTCAGAAGTGAGGAATGTATGTTTGTTGTGGCTGTCTTGGCTAAAGTTGGGTTGGATTGAGAAATGTTTCAATGAAAGAAAGTGTTTGCTCTTTAATGTCTGTCTCTTTGAGTGTTTGGTAGGTAATGTGTCTAATAGGGAATGCTCTCTGTATTGTTATATTAAGCTGATTTTGATAACACATTTTAGTTTCTTTAATGGTGCTCAACTGTTGACTGAACAATTTCTGCAACAACAGTTGATGAGAACTATTTTTCTGTCTAGCCTGAGTATCAATAGTGTTTGGTGATACTATATTTAAAAAATGTAGATGTCTTGTGAGAAACTAATTTTGAAATTAGACATTAACCTTAGATATTTTATTGTGGGGAGTATTTGTGGAATGGACATGAGGCTGATGACAGGGATCCAAATTTAATCTCACACCAGAAAAAAAAAATTTTTTTGGTGCGAGGGGGTAGGATTTGTATTTATGCTTGTAGGTGTCATTTTGATAGAACAGAAAATTCTCTATGATAACATTCTTTTGGTAGCATTATTTGAACTTTAAGATACATTTTAACACAGGCAGGTTGTTGATATTGTATTTGATGGAATAATACTCCAAGTATGCTACATATTTTCTTGTCTGTTTCATCTGAAGCTATGGCTGATGAGAGTGCAGGCATGGTGGTTTGGGCTGATCTGATAATGACTAAAACAAACCACTTTGAGTTCTTAATTCTGTTGATTTGCATGTTACTGTACATGTCTCAATGCTTAGTTTCAATTGCACCAAGTCTGGATGGCAGAGGGGTGGGATACAAATCCAACCGAATCCTGGTGTCCAGACAAACTTTGTCTATGTTGACTCATGAGTGCCTTCTGCTCTTCCTGTTCCATGTAGGGTGCATATGACGTGTGTGAACAAGAACGCTTGATCCAGTGCCATGAATCTAAGCTGCAACAGCATGTTGGTTGAAATGACGGAGACATAGGACCGTACACCATGGACCAGAGTTGCTGTAACGATGACTCTGGGATTCTCAGTGTCAAAGTGGTGAGAGATTTCCTTTAAACAAGTGGAGTGTACACCGTCAAAAGTTTTATAGTGAGAATTCTAGATTTTCCATGTAGGACAAGGTTCTCTAAAGACAAAAGTTTAATAATATTATAAATTTGTTGCCAATTCTGTATATAAACAACAGGCACACTTAAATTTCATAGATGTAATTAGTTATAAGGATTCTTTTCTTAAAAATATGCACACACTATAATTGTACAAATATTGGGAAATAATCTCACTGCCCTGTTTATTTATTTATTTATTTTGCATTAGTTGAGGTCATAATTTGTATTGTGTTTGAGTCAATCCGATTCCATAATTTTGTAATTTAAAAATTTTGCTCATTTGAATGTATTAATTTTGGTGCTACTTGCGCCATCCTGCACATGGTTTGGATGCCGCAAGTGGGGGTATTGTGAGATTACCGCCCAATACAAATACTGGTAATTAATAGCATTTGATAATTAAACAGTATGAAGTTCACTGCAAACATTGACCATGCCAATGCACTAAATGTTACACAATTTTAATCTTATTAATTATGGTAGCAATGTATGTACACAGTTGGGTGACAACATTTATAGTTCGGCCATAGGTAGAAATTCTCCACGTTGAGATTTGCTGTGTGCTTGTAGCTGACGGGAGGCCAGCGAGCAGGCCGATGTTGGTGGCTTGTTCCAACTTAGGATTTTACAGTTCGTTTCCGGTGAGGGGAGAGAGGGACAATGGCGAGTGCCAGGCACAGTGCAGTGCACAAATATTGTAATACTACTGGCATTTGAAGTAATACGATGCAGTTAGGAACCTTTAAGGCCCTCATTACAAAATAGCCTGTTGATAAATAAACAATACATTAGCTGATATAGTACCATCTAACGTAATATGTTTAATTGACAATGAAAAGTAATAAATTACCAACGAAGACAAGACAGTTACACAACTAGAATGGCAATGTTTGTTTATAAAAATATATATTAACTATTTTTCATTTTATTTTCAATCAATCTTTTGTATTTTACCTTGAAATATTCAGTTAATTCAGTTATCTGTGATATAAGAAATTGCACGATTATGATAAACAGTACAAAGGATGTTTATACTAATATAAAAACGTAAGAAAATATTTGTTTAATGTGTAGTGTAATCATTTTGATTTTAAGTAAAGTTTTAGAAATGTATTGGCTGAGCGCTGTACGTTGGCAAATCGGTTAGAACAGTTCACATGGGGAAGTTGATGACGTAGGGGAAAAAATCCCGGCTGTTGAGCTTTTGGCGCGCACGCGCGCCTGGGCAGGAAGTGAGGAATCGAGAGCACGCGGTGTGGCTGGCCAGGCGGCGTCGCGCTGCATTCAGTCGGCATGTGGATCTCGAGGTGGTGACTTGAGATTTGTCTGTGGCAATCGCCACGTGTGGTTGCTCGTCGTAGACTGAACCAAGTTAAATCGAGTGCTACTGTGTGTTTGTGAATTAAAGTGACTGTGATTTGTTAATGTAACACGTGTCGTCGCATAGGCATGAACATAAACGGTGTTTGAGACAGCCACGTGGTGTGAAAACAATTCGCGACAAATATTCATTTTGTCTGGGGGCTCTCGAGCTATAACTTTATTTGATAAATGTGCCGACGTACAGACGTATCAGCCACAGGGTTCAAGTATTGTGAAATAAACAACATAAAGTGAACTTTCACGTGTTTTCAAAAATAGTAGTTAGTACACCCTTTTCTCTCATGAACTTGAATTTATTATGAATTTGTTTTGTTAATCATATGCAGGGAAGGAAAGCTGCGAACGTGTGATATCATCCCATAGAAAACCAGTCAAACAGTCGCAATAACAGTTCCAGTGTTTTTGCATGTTTAGGAATTTGGTTCGCAGCTGGTGGTTGTGAGTTTCAAAAATTAAACTTTCTCCATTTTAAACTCTCACCCCGATCTTCACCCTCGCACGATGCAGTTTTTCACCACGTCGCCTCCAGGCAATAATCCGACCGTCGTGGTAGTGCAGATAGAATTGGAATTGCAACGACGTTGGTCTTACGAACGAATCTCGATACAGCCTGCACCACCACGATGGTCGTATTAGTCTGGAAGCACCATGTGAGGAACTGTCCAATATTACCTTGTTGTTGTTGTGGTCTTCAGTCCGGAGACTGGTTTGATGCAGCTCTCCACAATACCCTATCCTGAGCAAGTCTCTTCATCTCCACATAAGAACGGCAACCTACATCTGTCTGAATCTGCTTACTGTATCCATCTCTTGGTCTTCCTCTGCGGTTTTTACCCCACACACTTCCCTCCAACGCTAAATTCAAATTCTTTGATGTCTAAGAATGTGTCCTACCAATATATCCCTTCTTTTAGTCAATGTATGCCAGAAATTTCTTTTCTCCCCAATTCTGTTCAGTACCTCCTCGTTAGCTACGCGATCCACCCTCCTAATCTTCAGCATTCTTCTGTAGCACCACATTTCAAAAGCCTCAATCCTCTACCTGTCCACACTGTTTATCGTCCATGTTTCACTCCCATACAAGGCAACACTCCATACAAATGCCTTCAGAAAGGACTTCCTTAGGCTTAATTCAATATTCGATGTTAACAAATTTCTCTTTTTCAAGAACGCTTTTCTACCCATTGCCATTCTGCATTTTATATCCTCTGTACTGCGACCATCATTTGTTATTTTATTGCCCAAGTAACAAAACTCATCTACCTCCTTTATTGATTCATTACCTAATCTAATACCTTCAGCATCATCTGATTTTCTTAGACTGCACTCTATTACCCTAGTTTTGCTCTTGTTAATCTTCATCTTATATGCACATTTCAACACAATGTCCATTCCGTTCAACTGCTCTTCCATATCTTTGGCTGTCTCTGACAGAATTACTATGTCGTCGGTAAAACGCAATGTTTTTAATTCTTCACCCTGAACTTTAATTCCTTCTCCAAATTTCTCCTTGCTTTCCTTTATAGCTTGCTCAATGTACAAATTGAATAACATTGGAGAAAGGCTACAACCCTGTCTTACTCCCTTTCCAACCACTGCATCCCTTTCATACCCTTCAACTCTGAGAACTGCTGTCTGGTTTTTGTACAAGTTGTAAATAATCTTACGCTCCCTATATTTTACTCCTGCTTCCTTCAGAACTTGAAACAGTTTATTCCAATCAACATTGTCAAAAGCCTTCTCCAAATCTACAAAAGCTAGAAATGTAGGTTTGCCTTTTCTTAATCTATCTTCTAGGATAACAAGTAAAGTGAGTATTGCCTTCCAGGTTCCTACATTTCTCCTGAACCCAAACTGATCTTCCCCGAGGTCGGCTTCTACCAGCTTTTCCATCATTCTGTAAATAATTCGTGTTAATATTTTGCAACCATGACTTATTAAACTGATGGTTCTATAGTTCTCACACCTGTCTGCGCCTGGTTTCTTTGGAATGGGGATTATAACATTTTTCTTAAAGTCTGAGGGTATTTCGCCTGTCTCATACATCTTGCACACCAGGTGAAACAATTTTGTCATGGCTGGTTCTCCCAGAGACTTCAGTAGCTCTGAGGGAATATCATCTACTCCAGGGGCCTTGATTCGACTTAGGTCTTTCAGTGCTCTGTCAAATTCATTTCTCAGTATAGTATCTCCTATTTCATCCTTATCTACTTCTTCTCCCCTTTCTACAATATTGCCGCTAAGTTCATTTCCTTCATAGAGCCTCTCTATATACTCTTTCCACCTTTCAGCTTTCCCTTCTTTGCTGAGAACTGGTTTTCCATCAATGTCCTTCATATTCAAAGAGCTGTTTTTCTTATCTCCAAATGTTTCTTTTATTTTCCTGTAGGCTGTATCTATTTTTCCTCTATTTATACATTCTTCTACATCCTTGCATTTGCCTTCTAGCCACTCCTGCTTAGCCATTTTGCACTTCCTGTCAATCTCATTTCTTAATCGTCTGTACTCCATTTTGCCTGTTTCATTTACTGCATTTTTATATTTTCTCCTTTCATCAATTAAATTTAGTATTTCCTGTGACATCCAAGGATTTTTTGTAGGTCTTGCCTTTCTACCTATTTTGTCCTCTGCTGACTTCACTATTTTTTTCTCTCAATGCTACCCATTCCTCGTCTACTGTTTTATTTCCCCCCATTACAAAACCTATCCTGCTCAAAGTATTATGATTTTGGGTGGTACTGCATCCCACTAACACAATTCTCTAGTACATATCATAGATACAACATCTTTGACGCTTTGGATCCTATTGTAGTCCCATACCTTCGGAGTTTCCCAACGGCCGCATTGTAACAGGAAAATGCGCGAGTGCACGTGCACTAAACCTTTGAGACTTCGTCGCTCATCGGATTCAATAGCTGCCGTAGCATTTCTGTTGTCGCGATCTCGTGCCTATCGAAAATGTCTGGTCGATGGTTGCGGAAAGACTGATCTGGAACAAACTACTCCAAACTAATTTGGCGATATGTCAAAGGAGCATGGACTGCTACACTCCCTAACACATCCACAACATCTTTTTTTAATTTATTTATTTAATTTATTTATTTAATTTATTTATTTATTATGCCGCGATGTGTAGCAGTGGTTATGGTCAGCAATTCAGTCCTGCTTTCATCATCTTCCTCTCTTCAAATTGGGCTACATTGTCAATCATGTGATCTTTGTACACGCCTTATCTCCGAAATAAACTATGGAAGAAAGGAAGATTGCTGTTTAACGCACCGTCGACAGCGTTGTCATTAGAGGTGGAGCTTACGCTCGGATTGTTAGTGTAAGGATGGGGAAGAAAATCGGCCGTACCCCTGGAAAGGGACCATCCCGGCGTTTGACTGGGGTGACTTAGGGAAACCACGGAAAACCTAAATCTGGATGTCCGGAGGTGGATTTGAACCGCCGTCCTCCCGAGTCCAGTGTGTTACCACAGCGCCACCTTGCGTGATCGAAAGTTTCCGTACACCTCCAAAACATACTTTTTCAGATTATGTGCATTGCGCTGCCATTTACTGCTAGGTACTCCATATCAGCAACCTCAGTGGTTGTTAGACATAGTAAGAGGCAGAATGCGGCGCTCCGCGGAACTCAAGGACTTCGAACGTGGTCAGGTAATTGAGTGTAATTTGTGTCAGAAGTCCACACTCCTAAGCATCCTTAGGTCCACTGTTTCTGATGTGACTGTGAAGTGGAAAAGTGAATGGACACGTACAGCACGAAAGCGTACATGCCGACTTCGTCTGCTGACTGACAGTTGAAGAGGGCCTGTCCAGACCACCACATTTAATGCGGTCGATCAGCTACCCACAAAACTCTTGCTGATGCTAAAAATTGAAAGATTGGACAGTAGAAAAATGTTGTGTGGAGTGACGAATCACGGTACACAATATGGCGATTCGATGGCAGGGTGTGGGTATGGCGAATGTCTGGTGAATGTCATTTTCCAGCGTGTGTAACGTCGACAGTAAAATTCTGAGGCGGTGGTGTTATGGTGTGGTCTTGTTTTTCATAGATGGTGCTTCCACTACTTCTTGTTTTGCGTGGCACTATCACAACACAGGCCTACATTAATGTTTTAAGCACCTTCTTGCTTCCCATTCTTGAAGAGCAATTGGGAAATGGCGATTACATCTTTGAACACGATCGAGCACCTGTTCATAATGCTCGTCCAGTGGTGCAGTGATTACACAAGAACATCCCTTTAATGGACTGGCCTGCAGAGACCAGTCCATTAAGACTGGCTGTAATAGATTTGCAGACTGTACTGTAGCAAGTGCGCTTGTTTATTCAGTGAACCCATGTGGTTCCGTTGCAGTATGTTATTGTGCAGTAGGCCATAATAACCGGAATTCTGGCTGTTAAACAATGTAGTAAGCTTCTGTCTATTCTAAAGGCCCATTCAGAACTTTAATGCCATTATTAACTCGAAGGAATTCCCTTTTTGAACGTTAATATTTTTAATAACACGTATTCAGTTTCATTAAATTATTGTATTATGTTTAATTTCTTAAAACACAGCAACATGAGGAGACTACCAGATGTCGGCTTTCAGCTGACATGAAAATGTTCCTGTTTTGAATTCCTTAAATCTGCCAGAATCATCCGGCAGCTCTGGTAGTATGGTATTTGTAGAAAGTAGTATAATATAGCTATCAACAGAAAAGCGAATCCTAAAATAAGACATTAAAAGTCTTATGAAATATAAACTGCCATTATCTATTCATCATGCTTTTGAAATTCTGTCTTTGCTCTTTGAGTTGATGACCCAAATTTCTAATTAGTTCCCTTTACAGGCCACTCCATGTGCAGACTTAATGATGTAGGGTAGTTTTTCGTCAGAACGGCACCAAAGGATCAAGACAATTATGGTATCAGTGAGCAGCATGGTCAGGAAACACGCCTCGGAGAACTTAGTTGGTTGGTTTGGTGTTTTAAGGGGACGAAACTGCCAAGGTCATCCCTCCCTCGGAAAACTTAGTCGCCGCAACTATATGAAAGGTATTTAACGCAGAGCTCCCTGTCGCTCGCTCTTATTGTACGTACTTCATTCAGTATGTAGGATCTCTCTAGGAACTACTTTATTCCAGTATGCAGGACCAGCCGCGGTGGAGTAGCCGAGCGGTCTAAAGCGCCTCGCTGTGAAGCGCGGTTGCTCGCCGTGGAGGTTCGAGTCCTCCCTGGGGCATGGGTGTGTGTGTTTGTCTTTAAGTTAGTTTACCTAGGTTTAAGTAGTTTGTAAGCTACGGACTGATGACCACGCAGTTTGGTCCGATAGATTTACAAACATTTGAACATTTATGCAGGACCTCACAGTATGCTGCTGGAAATAAAAATTAGTACACCATCTCACAGTTTTCCAATTCACTACAGATTTATTGATGAAACAGTACACAATATAGATTACCTCAGATGTTCACATTTACAGATAAATCTGAGGTACCAGGTGTCGAACTACCCATGTTAGTATATAACGTAGCCTCCATGGGCGGCAGTTGAGGCGCTGATTCTGGCATCAATACAGATGGAGAATTCTGTCGTGGGGTACTTTATTCCACGACTGCTCGACCTGTTCATCAAGTTTTGCAAGAGTTGTTGACTCATGAGTGGCACGTGATGGTTGTCGTCCCATCACATCCCACACGTGCTCAATTAGAGACAAGTCCGGAGATCGTGCTGAGCAGGGAAGTTGCTGCACGTGTTTCACAGCACGTTATCTTTTGTGGGCGAACATAATCCAGTTTGAACAAAACATCAGCTGCATGTTGGAAGAATGGCAAACCAGTGTTCTTACTACATTCTACTCATACCGAACGCTGCTCGGCGTTCACTCCACATACACTAACGGTGAAATGGAGTAGTAACATCTCAGGCTAGGTCTACTCGTACATTCAAACGACCATCACTAACGCATAGGTAGAGTATTCTTCTACCGCTGAAGACCACATTCCATCTTCCAAGTGATCCTCTAACCGCACCAGTCGAGCCGTGCACGTCGATTCTGTGGCGTGAGCGGAAGACGGGCCAGAGTCCTGCGTACACGTAGTAACAGTTTGTGTTGACACGCAAATCCTCTCATCTGTTTTATGGCAGCGTAGGATTTGCCACTGCTGCTCTTAGAATACGACTGTGTAGCGTGAACGTGTGTGAGAATGTCCACATTACCATTATCATCCACAACTGACGCACCACGTCCAACTTGTGTGGTAATTCTCCCAAAGGACCATCCCGCCACTCTCAAGGCCACAATTTGACCGTTATCAAACTCGCTCAGTTGGCAGTAGGAAGCGCGAGTGCTTTTCCGTGGCACGTTGCCTGATTGCTTCAGACGCTAATATCACACTGAGTCTTACGTCTGTAAACATTCCTTATTAAATGGTGCACACAGATGTTGTTCCGACAGCTACGTCACAATGTCACGGACTGCGCAGCCTTGTCCGAGATGCGACTCCTACCTCGTCTATTGATGCGTGTGCTGCCTTTAGCGTAAGTTAGTTTAAGTAGTTAGTACGTTTAAGGACCGACCACATTAGCAGTTTGACCCTAGGTTAAAATCATTTGGCTTAATTTACTATCCCCCAGGTGGCATCTGCCGTCGTCGGGTCAAAATCTACGTCGTCTTTCCTGGCATAATACTTTTTTCCGGCAGCGTCTGTAGCAACGTGCTTGTGTCATAGTTTAGGAAGATGGATCTCATAAACTACTGCAGTAGGAACAGTAGCAGTATAGCGCAGCAAAGTAAGAGCAAAGCTTTCATAGACAATAACAGCACACGTTCAGCAATGTTAGAGAGTCAGGTGTTAATTAGCCGTAGAATTGTAGACAGATAGACACGTGTAAATATAGACACAATTATCAGCTGGGTGCAACAGTAACATTTAGTTTAATATACTACCTGTGGCAAAAGTTTATCCTGTCTATATAACAAACGACAAATTCACGCAAATTAAGTACTCTAGTGCTACAACCTTTTATTCTGGTGCACTTATTATTGTTGTCTAGTAGGGATCCTTCCCACCACTTCATGACATTGTACATGTAGGATACTGGCACCATAAATCCTTTCATATTCTTCCACTGTAAAAACTTTAATAAGGGCAGAGTACAAGTTGTAGATATCTTTTGTTTTACGGTGGATGAATTCAGACGTTAAAAGACTATTGCAAGCAACATTGCCGAAACTTGTCTGTAAATATAACCTACGTAAACTGGTGATCACTGTTACATAAATTGGCTCACTGATTATGGATTTAAGATATACACCAACAATCATTAGAGTAGTATATGTTACCGAAATTCTGTCGCTCACTACATCTACATCATCTACGTCTACATAGATACTCTGCAAATCACATTTAAGTGCCTGGCAGAGGGTGCATTAACCACTTTCATAACTTTTCTCTACCGTTCCATTCTCTAATAGCGCGCGGGAAGAAAGAACACGTAAATTGTCCCGTTTTCGATCTGATTTGTCTTATTTTATTGGGATGGTCATATCTCCCTAAGTAGGTGGGTGCTAGAAAAATATTTTCACATTCAGAAGTAAAAGTCGGTGAATGAAACTTCGCAAACAGATCAGGCCGCAATGAATAACGTCTTTCTTTTAATGACTTCCGCCCCAATTCGTGCAACATTTCCGTGACGCTTCCCCTCCCCCCTTCCCGTAACGTGATAAAACAAAACGAGCTGCCCTTCTCTGAACCTTCTCAATGTCATCCGTCAGTCCCACCTGGTGAGGGTCCCACAAGGGGCAACAGTACTCTGGAAAGGACGCACAATTGTGATGTAGGCAGTCTCTTTGGTGGAGCTGGTGCTTCTTCGAAGCGTTCTGCCAATGAAACGTAACCTTTGGTTCGCCTTCCCCACAATATTTTCTATGTGTTCTCTCCAGTCTAAGTTGTTCGTCATTGTAACTCCTAGGTATTTGGTAGAATTTACGACCTTAAGGTTTGACTGATTTATCGCGTAAATGAAGTTCAGCGGATTTCTTTTAGTGGTCATGTGTATTACTTCACACTTTTCTTTATTTAGTGTCAATTGCCAATTTTCGCACCATGTAGAAACTTTATCTAAAACGCTTTGCAGTTGCTTTTGATCCTCTGTTGACTTTACTAACCGATAAACGACAGCATCATCCGCGAACAGTCTAAGGGAGCTATTCAGATTGTCTCCTAAATCGTTTATTTATTTATTTATTTATTTGGTTATTTAACCTGACCAGATTAGGGCCATAGGGCCCTCTCTTACATCTGATCAGGAACAACATAAACAGGATTTCATTACAAAAAAACACTGCATTAATAATATTAAATAATAACAATATATGATAGTTCTAATAATAATAATGATAATAACAACACAAAAAAGTAGTACTAATAATAACAAGAGATATTCACATTTGAATTAAGTTTAAAATAAACAGAAGAGAGAAAATGGTTAGTGAAAGAGGAGAAGATTGAAAAATGACAGTGCTAATGGATGTGAGGAAGTGGAGACATATATGAATGGAGATCTCTGCTGGCGAAAGGAAAGGGAAACATTTATGGGGGGAGGAGGAATTGACAACAGTGGGCTACAGACTGGTAAGTGGAGAAAAAGATGGCTATTGTGACAGAAGGTGAACCCTTAGTTGTCTTTTAAAGTTTTGAATTGATTTTATTTCTCTTAACTTTTGAGGAAGATTGTTCCACAGACGTGTTCCCGATACAGAAAATGATTTGGAGAAGATTGCAGTGTTATGCGAAGGTAGAGAGAGAGTTTTATTTTGGTAAGAGCGTGTGTTTCTGCTGTGCTGTTCAGATAGTAATATAGTCGTTGAGGATAAGTATGAAGGTTTGCAATGATTGAGAAAGCGATGCAGCAAACATAGTGTACGATAGCTTCGACGCTTATCTGCACGTAGCCAAGATAACTGCTGGTATGCGGGACTGACATGGTCGTAGAAACGTAAGTTACAAATGTATCGGATACAAGAATTCATCGCCAGGTCCAGCCTACGAGGAAGAGTAGGGGACCTATAACGCTTCCCTGTGGAACGCCAGATATCACATCAGTTTTACTCGATGACTTACCGTCAATTACAACGAACTGTGTGCTTTCTGATAGGAAATCGTGAATCCAATCGCACAATTGGGGAGATATTCCATAAGCACGCAATTTCATTAGAAGCCGCTTGTGGGGTACTGTGTCAAAAGACTTCCAGAAATCCAGAAATATGGAATCGATTTGAGATCCCTTGTCGATGGCACTTAACACTTCATGTGAATAAAGGACATACTGTGTTTCGTAAGAGCGATACTTTCTGAATCCGTGTTGACTATTGGTTAATAGGTCGTTCTCTTCTAGGTAGTTCATACTATTCGAACAAAGTATATGTTCCAAAATACTACTGCAATTCGACGTCAATGAGATTGGCCTGTAATTTTGGGGATCACTCCTATTGCCTTTCTTGAATATTGGAGTAACTTGGGCAACTTTCCAGTCTTTGAGTACGGATCTTTCGCTGAGTGATCGGTTGTAAATGATAACTAAGTACGGAGCTATTGCATCAGCATACTCTGAGAGGAATCTAATTGGTATACAATCTGGCCCGGAAGATTTGTTTTTGTTTAGTGACTTAAGTTGTTTTACTACTCCAAGAACATCTACTTCACTAACAGTGAAATTAATGATTACTGACTAGGGATTGCAATACAGCACTGTTTTCAATGCAGCAGGTTTATGCTGGATTGCCTTCAATCCAACGGGATCCAGAAAAAGGTATTATTATTATTATTTAATTCAATAAATATTCTTTGTTATAATATAATAAAATATTTATTAAAAATCTCAAAAGTCAACGACGTTTTACTGCATCTGATTAATCATTTTGCTGTTTTACTACTCATTTATTAACAAGATTAAGGACACTAGGAAATGTTAATATTTGGTAATTTTGTGGTCCTTATATTCTAGTTAACTAAGAGTATTACATCTAATCTTTATCAAAGGTAATTGTAATCAGATTTATTTATTGAGGGATTTACAGCTGGCCGCGGTGGCCGAGGGGACTGAGGCGCTCCAGTCACGGTCTGCACGGCCACTACGGTCGGGGGTTCGAATCCCCCCTCGGGCATGGATATTTGTGCCGTCTTTAGTCTTAGCTAGTTCATAAGTAGTTTGTAAGCTTAGGGACTGATGACCTCGTAGTTAAGTCCCATAAGTTCTACAAACATTTAAACATTTTATTTTTTATTTTTTTATTTTATTTATTTATTTTTTTTTTTTTTTTTTTTTTTTTTTGGGATTTACAGTATCACATTAAAGTTAACTGATTGTCTTAATTTTCTTACTAAAATAAACAGTAAAAAAGGTTACAATTTTATAAATCTAAAATAAGAAGTCACTTCTCATTTTGGAAATATGACCTTAAAAACAAATAACATCAATAGGTTTATCTCCCAATCTACTTCTTATAGAACTACAAACGTAGCCAGCGGCGAAAAAGTTTCTTTCTACCTTCACACTTGTTGGTTTAATGGTTAATAAATAGTCATGCAACAAAGTCAAATACTTCCATTTTGCTCAATTAGTTTCAAATGCTGACATTTCAATATAAGACAATGCTACAATTTAAAATAAGACAAACGACTCGGAGGCAACGTCACGTCAACTCACACCGCGGAAAGCGTTGCGAATTTAAGACAACGCGCTGCGAAGTGAATTTAAGGTGGCAAATTTGAAAGAATTTGCACGATTTTATGCTTGCGGATCAACAGGCTTTTGCGGGATCTTGCAGTTCCTAAAATTATACTGGATCCCGCTGGATTGCACGATCGCACTTTTCTGGATTGCAATCCCTACTAATGACCCGACTGGCATATATTGTCGAGTCACTAAAATATTTTAATTTTCTTGCGCTTTCTGGCTTCTGCGCTGATGTGTCACGGGTTTATTGCCACCTGATCTGTAACAGAGGAAAAACAGATAAAATAATCGTGAGGGTACACCAAATACATGGCGCGTGCGGTCTGTGTTGTGCGACGATAGACGACAGATTCCACGTCGCGCAGTTCTCCGTGACTCGGGAGGGTGTGACAGCGAGGGTTTAGCGGAGGGAAAAAGTGAGTCACGGAAGCGGTGGCGCGGGGGCACAGCTCAGTAAAGATCGGGTTGTGGGCTGAGGGGGCCGCGTACAGCGACACGCAAGCCAAATGCAGCCCTGCCTGCGCCGCGCCGCCCCGCGGCCAGTACCGAGGCTCCACAGCATCGTGCCGCAGCTTCAGCGAGAGCCATCAAGCTGGTAATCACACCTCTCACTATTCTTGTTTCAAATACTTGGCTACTCTTCATTGTATTGGATTTCTAGAGTGTTGTTCACGTCCTTCTTGAGTCCTCTTTCATCTGGTTGTTTTCCTTTTCTCCTGAAATGCTGTCTTTTGAGTTACTTCTATGAAATATTTTCTGTTTACTGTCATGTCTGCTTTCCTCGTCCTTTTCAATCTCAGTGCACCATGTGAACTTGGATATGTAGCTGATGAGTAATTCAAAGATCTGCTCGGTTTGTCTGCTGTTATTCATTCTGTAGATTGTCTAAAAATCTGTAGTCTTCTCATACTCATGACAACATTTGCTTTTTCAATTTTAACTGTAACTCTCTGTTTGGTCTTAACCTGTATTCTGCTTCGAGAACTTCGGGTCTGGCTACTATCTGATTAAAATGTTCAGATGTTTGTAAACCTATTGGAACAAACTGCTATGGTCATCAGTCCCTCGACTTACAGGTAGTAACTTACACTAAGAACAAAACACATACACACCACATACACAGACAAACACACACACACTCACACACACACACACACACACACACACACACAGACACACACTTGGCGGAGGGAGGATTCGAACCTCCGGTGGAAACGGCTGCCCACTCCGTAGCATGACGCCTTATAACGCGCGGCCATTCCGCGACCCATTATTTCGTAGTGATTTAATTTTCTTGGTCTAGGACGAGTGAAATATCCTCACCATTTTGTACACCCACGTTTTCGCATCTGTCTTTTCTCTTCCTTTGTTTCTTATCCTCTCTCATATATATTAAACCAGTCTGTTTTGCGTATTGTGAGTTTCCGAATTGCGATATTTTGAAGAGCATCACAGTTGTTTGTCATGAACTTTGTTATCTGAAACAATAAATTTAGTCTGACTCTGGCTGCTTGTTTTACTATTGTCTTGTTCAGTCGTTCTTGAAAACATAAGCGCTGAGGATCTTCAATCTAGAAATAAAGGAAATTCACAAATACTGAACGTGTGCTGTTAGCCTGCACATTCCTACGCTAGAGCAGCGCGGAAACGATCACGAGCTCTAAGGCACTAATTCAAAGGAGTGCGCCGCCGCTCCCCATCGGAGATTCGAGCCTTCCTCGGACATGTGTGTGTGTATGTTGTAGTTAGCGTTAGTTAGATGAAGTTGCTAGAAGTAGTCTATGGACCTAGGGCCTTAGCAGTTCGGTCCCTTAGATTTTTCTGTCAAATGTTTTTAAACTGATGACCAGTGCTTTATATTGACTCCCAGATGTGCTCATATGTTCAGGCATTCAGGACGTGTACAGTGTTGAATTGTCCTGCTAGAATTGCGAAAGTCCGTCGGAATACATAGTGCAGGCGATCATCCAGGATGCTTATGTACGTGCCACATGCCCCACAGCATCACAATTACAGAGCCTTCACCAGTCCCCTTCTGACATACAGGCGCCACGTACACGTCCATCAGCTCGATGTAATTGGAAACGATACTCTTCAGACCAGGCAACATCAACAGTACATTGCTTAGTGTCGTGCAGTCAGCAAGGGTTCACGAGTGGGCCTTCCGCTCCGAAAGCCCATAACGATAACGTTTCGTTGACTGGTTCGTACACTAACATTTGTCGATGGCCCAGAATTTAAAACGGTAGCAATTTGTGGAAGGTATGCACTTCTCTCACGCTGAACATTTTCTCTCGTTGTTCCCGTCCTTGCAAGATCTTGGAGATGTTGGAGATTTGATACTTTCCGATATTCACGGTGCACTTGTCAAATGATGGTACGGGAAAATCGCCTCTTGTTCCGTCTCTATAACACCACTTCCTGATATTGTAGCATATCTAACGCCTATTGTCTTAAAAGCGCCGTCTTCTGTATGTATGTCTATACCAGTTTCTTTGGCTCTTCAGTGTACATAGAAATAAGAGTACAATTTTTCATTATTCCATTGTAAAATATATTTTTTGGTTGCATTGAATTGTTACTTATTTATTTGTTAAGTATTGCTTTGTCAGCTTCAGTGACTTTTATCTATATTCACGGACTGTATGACACCACATATAAAAATGATAATGATGGGCAATGATCCTTTCTTCAGTGCGGATGCCCTCCTAGGCCTTTACTCATATGGGAATTAGTTTACAATTGCTACGAGTTTGAGTTGTAGTGTGCAGAGTAAAGTTGAGAATTTGTACGTGACGGGAGTCGTACCGTGCAGGTGTGCTGGACGCCAGTGCTGCAGAGGTCAGCGCAACTGCCTAGAAAGCAGGAATCCGGGGCTCGATTCCCGGATGGTTACACATTTTCAACTTTACCCATTCGCAGTTAATGTCATACATTCTGTGAATATGAATAGATAATAACTGCAGAATCGAATGTGACGTCTGTTCTTTCGAACGATATATATATGACTTTTATCTTCCAGTGTTCGTTGGCACTAAGCGTTTCGCCAGCATACCGCCACCACCAGTTACGTTTAGGTCATTGTTAATAAGGTCTCATGTAAAGAGTGAAAATGTTTTTCTGTCTGTGGCAGTGTATGTTCTGCAATTAGTTTCATGGGAACTTTATCTGGCACACTGAGTACATGGAACAAGAACAGTTTTTATAATCACTTACTACTTGCCTTCGCGCTTTCCGGTCCATTGACAGCATTGGTTGAGTGATGCAGCTTACTCCAAAATGACAACGACTAACGCCAACGAAACTCTTTCTGGTCTATATTAACATCTGTTATCCTGGATTATGCAATTCGTAATTCTTCGAGATAGTCCCTCGACACCATAAACATCACCGCGGCAGAATAGCCGTGCGCACTAAGGCGCCCTGCTGCGGTGCGTGCGGCCGTTCGTCGTCGGGGGGTTGGAGTCCTCCCTTGGGCATGGGTTTTTGTGTTGTCCTTAGCATAAGATACTTTGAGTTAGTGGAAGAAGTTTGTAAGCCTACGGACTGATGACCAACGTAGTTAAGCCCCTTAGATTTACAAACAACAAACCAAAAAATCACATAAAATTCAATAAAAGTGTCTTGTTTCGTATCACGTCGCCGTACTCAGTGCAGCTAAACTGCAATTATTTTATGTCCCTTTTCATTTTATAACAAAATTATGAACGTACATCATTTCGTTACAGTAATGTTTTGTTACTATTGTGCAAGCAATGATGTTTTCTCAGCTTATGCACCTAAAATTCTTTCTCTTTATAGAGAAACAGTAACAACGTACTGTCAGTCCATCTCAGTCAGTGTATGCCCATTTAATTGAAAGTGCGGCGCTTGGAATGTGCGCTGAACAATTGTCGCCGGGCGCTCTTTGTTGCCAGCGGCATAGTCCTAATAGCATTACCGGATGGAAACTCGTCTCTGGTAGAGAAAAATTGCCACGCGGGAGTGGCCGTGCGCTCTAAGGCGCCTTGCTGCAGAGTGCGAGACTGCTTCGCGTCAGAGGTTCTAGTCCTCCCTCGGGCGTGAATGTGTTTGTGTTTCCTTAGCACAAGTTAGTTAAGTAATTTGTAATTCTGGGACTGATGGCCACTGCAGTTTGGTCCCACAGCCCTACAAACAGTTCAGCATTTTGAGAAACATAAAATTGTACTGACCACCTGCTACTTACTTTAGGAGGGAGACATATTCAGAAGTGCAGCTACGAATCAGTAACTGTCTTAATAAAGGGGAGAGAAACCGTGTTCTCCCGTCGCTATCTTTCATTACTGTCTTTTTGTCTACCGTTTCTTGGTCGCATAACCCTATTTACTTCTTCCCGTGTATATCCATTCTTCTCAAAAGCCTGCATCAGATGCTGTCACGCGTCATCCAGGTGTTCCCGCGTGCAAATTCTTTTGGAGCTGTCAATGCGATTTTTAATGACACCTATCTTTTGCTGTGGATGATGGTTGGAATCCTTGTGCAAGTATCTGTCCGTATGCGTGACTTTCCGGAAAACCTTACGATTCAAACTTCCACCAGTATGTCGCACTATTATCCACGGCTTTAGAGAAAAACAATCGAAATATATAGACGTGGGGATAATTTGAATAGAAAGGAAGAATCTATAAAACTTAGTGACATATGGACAATGGCTCTTCAGAGTAGGTAGTTACGCTTTTATCCAGAATGTCTGCTGGGGAGGGCGGTGAAAAAATTCTCATCGTCAGCTAAACTCTGACTGAGTAGAAAGACTCTACTACGAGCCACTCATTTTTACCCCGCACCCAGTAAAACAAAAATCTCACATTTTTGAAGACTCGCCTATCGACAGTTATGGTTTTATCTTTGACAAAGCTTATCTCTGCTGCCCAAGTGAACACTTGACCACGCCTCTTTTGGACAGCTTTACACCGCTCTCCGACGCCTTACTCGTCAGTCGGCAAGACTCACCGCAAGCAGAAGAACCTTTGAAGATGTCCAGGGCAACTCGGGACGAAACGTCAGGAGCAGAAATGTTTGTTTGACCACGACAATACAAGATTCAACAGCAACTATTTCAGCCGGTCGTGATCACTGCATGATCACAGTTCAAATTTGCAAATGTTTCAACGTGTCCACATGTTTATAAGCCCAAGGAACAAGACTGCTAAGGTCATCAGCCCTTAGACTTACAAACTACTTAAACTAACTTACACTAAGTACAAGACTCACACATGCTCGACGGAAGACTCGAACCTCCGACGGGAGCGGCCGCGCAGTCCGTGACTTGGCATCTTAGACCGCGTGGCTGCAATTACTTGCGTATACAAAATGATGTTTGTAGCAAAATTTCTATATATGCATACATTCGGCAGGAAAAGTGGGACACCCATTGGTAGTTTGGTGAAGATGTAGTCATGTGTGTGACAGGTATTTTCTATGAAAAACATACAGTACTGATGCTCAGTGAAATAATGATTTATCACATTTAGTGTGAAAGCTTAGAGGCTAGACTAGATATGACATTTTATTATGCGACGTTCACAATTTAACATTGTACAGTAATTACAATAGCTCTTATAGAAAGAATCATGTTACACTGCAGAAACTGGTACATGTGACTAATATCATGTTGGCACGCAACACGACGTGGCAGTGACCCTAAAGTAATAACTGACACCATGCATCCTACAGGATTTTACTTACAAACTACTTATGCTAAGGAGAAAACACACATCCATATCCAAGCGAGGACTCGAACCTCCGACAGGGAGCAGTATTGCGCTGCTCAACAAGGCCCCTTAGAGCACTGTAACACTCCCTCACGGCCTTTATGTCTCCTCCAACATGTTTTACAGAAGTACTTAAACACACAATCAATTTGTGTTTCACTGTCGACAACTTTCTGGATGTAGTCAACAAACGAATCTCATACTATCGTCATTTGCTAAATCTATGTTGCCTACGACTGAGGGAAGATCCAACCTCCAAAAAACCTTATCAATGTAACTACACAATACATAATACAAAACTGAGTCAGTACGATAGGTTTTTCATTGTGTGCACCTATCTTATGACCCTGCTAATAAATGGAACATGTTGCTCTTTAATTTAATCGCCCAGGACTCTCCGTTGTTCTACCAGCCAGCTACAAGATTAGTCAAATTTTACGCACATCTGATATAGACTCTAACATCTACCTCTTCTGGTTAGTTGATCTACCGTCTATTTAGTGCCTTCGGTTATTTTCTTACTTTATGTATGTCCCTAGCAACAGTTTCAACACATGCTATCTACATATGCCCATTTTATGGAATACTCACTGTAAATATTGATGTAAGAAGGTTTTCTTAGCTTCTAAGGATCTTTGGTACAGTGTAAACATCTAAGACAAAATGTCTACATGTGTTGTGTACATAACTTTGTCCTTGTGTGTGTCAGATAACAAGATTATCGACAAATATGTAAGTAAATACAACAATATAATAATCCAGAAGCTCTAATCACGAAACATACATACTAAAATAGCTGTATCTTCCTGAACAAGTTAAAACGTCCAACCATAACCACACTGCCACCCACAACACAAAACATAACAAAACTTTAATAAACCTGAAACTGTGAAATGCACCCAACGGTGGCAGCTTGCTGCCGAAACGCGTCGTGCTAATAAAAATATTAGTAAAAAGTGACTGCTGCGTTATAAATTATTTCAGAAACAAGGCCAGTTGAGTAGATAAAATTTGTTCTGAATTTCTAATATCCGTGGCAGAATCAGTCAGTTTGAAATGTAAGAACACGTGACACAATACTCAGTTGACAACTTGGAAGATGGTTTAAAGAAAGACCAAAATACATGCCTTGTCTTTGTATATTTGGCTAAAGTATTATATAATGTTGACTGGAATACACTCTTTCAAATTCTTAAGACATCAGGGGCAAAATATAGGGAATGTTTATACAGATTAGATTAGATTAGATTAATACTTGTTCCATAGATCATGAATACGACAATTCGTAATGATGTGGAACGTATCAGTTAAATGAAATGTGTCTATACATAATATTACATGACACTCAATACTTGAATTTTTTATTTTTTTATTTTTATTTTTCTTTTATTTTTATTTTTTTATTTTTTCCTAAAGTACTAACTTTTATCTAGAAATTCATCTAATGTGTAGAAGGAATTGATATTTAGAAAGTCTCTTAATTTATTTTTAAATGCTAGTTTGCTATCTGTCAAAATTTTGATACTACTTGGTAAGTGACCAAAGATCTTTGTGGCAGAATAATTAACTCCTTTCTGTGACAGAGCTAAATTTAACCTTGAATAGTGTAGGTCACCCTTTCTCCTAGTGTTGTAGCTATGCACAATGCTATTACATTTAATTCAGTTGGATTGTTAATAACAAATTTCATAAGTGAATATATATATTGTGAAGCTACTGTGAAGATTCCTAGATCCTTAAATATAGGTCTGCAGGATGATCTTGGGTGGGCTCCAGCAATTATTCTGATGACCCGCTTTTGGGCAATGAATACTTTCTTACTAAATGATGAGAAAGCAGAGAATGAAAATAGGCATAGTATGCTAGTTTACTGAGTTGTACACCACCAAAGTTTGCAATCACCCTAATAGCATAAGTAGCTGAGCTCAGAGGTTTCAGCAGATCATCAATGTGTTTTTTTCCAATTCAATCCCTCATCAATGCATAAACTTAAAAATTTTGAATATTCTACCGTAGCTATAGTTTTCTGGTTGAAGTCAATATTAATTAATGGTGTGATGCCATTTATTGTGTGAAACTGAATATACTGTGTTTTTTCAAAATTTAAAGAGAGTCAATTTACAGAGAACAACCTAATAATACTCTGAAATACTTCATTGACAATTTCATCAGTAAATTCCTGTGATTCGGGTACGATAGCGATACTTGTATCATCAGCAAAGAGAACTAGCTTGGCATCTTTATGAATATAGAAAGGCAAATCATTAATATATATTAAGAACAGCAAATATAGAAAGGCAAATCATTAATATATATTAAGAACAGCAAAAGTCCCAGTACCCCATGCTTGATAGTTCTCCAATTTGAGGACTCAGCTCTTTTTTGTATATTATGTGAATTACCTATATCAACTTTCTGAACTCTTAGGTATGATTTAAACCATTTGTGCACTTTCACACTCATACCACAATACTTAAGCTTATCTAGAAATCATTTACTTCTTCTCCCCTTCCAACAATATTGCCTCTAAGTTCATTTCCTTCATAGAGCCTCTCTATATACTCTTTCCACCTTCCAGCTTTCTCTTCTATGCTGAGAACTGGTTTTCCATCCGTGTTCTTGATATTCATACAGCTGTGTTTCTTATCTCCAAATAACTCTTTTATTTTCCTGTAGGCTGTATGTATTTTTCCCCTATTAATACATTCTTCTACATCCTTGCATTTGCCTTCTAGCCACTCCTGCTTAGTCATTTTGCAATTCCTGCCAATCTTATTTCTTAGTCGTCTGTACTCCATTTTGTCCGTTTCATTTACTGCATTTTTATAGTTTCTCCTTTCATAGATTAAATTTAGTATGTCCTGTGATATCCAATGATTTTTGTAAGTCTAGCCATCCTACCTATTTTGTCCTCAGCTGTCTTCACTATTTTATCTCTCAATGTTACCCATTCCTCCTCTACTGTTTTATTTTCTCCCGTTTCTGTCAATTGTTGCCTGAAGCTCACTCTGAAATTCTCAAGAACTTCAGGTTCCTTCAGTTTATTCAGGTACCATCGCCTTATTTTTCTACCTTTCTTAAGTTTTTTCATTTTCAGCCTACAGTTCGTGACGAATAAGTTATGGTCAGAGCTAATAATATCTGCTCCTGGGTATGTCTTACAGTTTAAAACCTGGTTACGAAATCTATGTCTTACCATTATAAAAGCTATCTGGTATCTCCCGGTGTCTCCTGGTCTGTTCCACGTATACAACCTTCTTTCGTGATTATTATACCAGGTGTTTGTTATAACTAAATTATGTCCTGAATGGAATTCTACAAGTCGGCTTTCTCTATCATTCCTTTTTCCCAACCCATATTAACCTACTATTTTTCCTCCCCTTACTTTTCCTGCTACCCAATTCTAGGCTCCTACCACAATCACGTTTTCCGATCCCTTAACTGTCTGAATAATTTCCTTTACCTCCTCATACATTTCTTCAATCTCCTCATCATCGGCAGAGCTAGTTGGCATATAAACCTGTACTACTGTTGTCGGTGTTGGCTTCGTATCTTTCTTGACAACGATAATGCGATCACTCTGCTGCTCATAGTAGTTTACCCGCTTTCCTATTTTTTTATTCATTATGACCTACTCCTGTAATACTCCCAACTGATTTTGTATTTATAATCCTGTACTCACCTGACCAGAAATCCTGTTCCTCTTTCCACCGAACTTCACTAATCCTCGCTATATCTAACTTCAACCTATCCATTCCTCTTTTGAAATTTTCCAGCTTCCCTACCCGATTAAGGGATCTAACATTCCACGCTCCGATCCGTAGAATGCCAGTGTTGTCTTTCCTGAGTAGTCCCCGCCCGGAGATCCGAATGGGAGACTATTTTACCTCCGGAATATTTTACCCGAGAGGATGCCATCATCATATGTTCATACAGTTGAGCTGCATGTCCTCGGAAAAAGTATTGGCTATAGTTTCCCCTTGCTTTCAGCGTTTCGCAGTAACTGTGTGGCAATGCCACATTATCTGATGTTACAAGGCCAGCTTAGTCAATCATCGCCAGCTGCGGGTGCCGCGGGGACTGAGGAGCTCCAGTCACGGTCTGCACGGCCACTACGGTCGGGGGTTCGAATCCCCCCTCGGGCATGGATATTTGTGCCGTCCTTAGTATAAGGTAGTTCGTAAGTAGTTTGTAAGTTTAGGGACTGATGCCCCGTAGTTAAGTCCCATAAGCTTAACAAACATTTTTTTTTTAGTCAATCATCCAGACTGTTGCCCCTGTGCCTACTGAAAAGGCTGCTGTCCCTCTTCAGGAACCACACGTTTGTCTGGCCTCTCCACAGATGCCTCTCCGCTGTGGTTACACCTACGGTACGGCTATCTGAATCGTTGAGGCACGCAAGCCACCCAACCTCGTCAAAATATGTTCAAATGTTTGTAAATCTATCGGACCAAACTGTGTGATCATCAGTCCATAGCTTACAAACTACTTAAACTAAGTTAAAATAACTTAAAGACAACACACACACCCATGCCCCAGGGAGGACTGGAACCTCCACGGCGAGCAACCGCGCGCTCTGCAGCGAGACGTTTTAGACCGCTCGGCTACTCCACCGCGGCCACCTCGTCTATGACTGTGGTTCATGGGAGTGAAACATGAACATTAACAAGTGCAAAACAAACTTATAGAATTTCATCGAATTAAAGTAGTCGATGCTGAAGTTATGACATTGGGAAACAAGACAATACAGGTAGTAGAGGGGTTTCGTCAGGCCGCGGTGGACTAACCGGGCTTTGTAGGGCACCTTGCAGAGTAGTGCGTGGTTGCTCCCTGTCGGAGGTTCGAGTTCTCCATCAGGTGTGTGTGTGTGTGTGTGTGTGTGTGTGTGTGTGTGTGTGTGTTTGTGTGTTGTCCTTTGCATAAGTTAATTTAAGTTAGTTTAAGCAGTTTATAAGACTAGGGACTAGGAACATTTTTGGGTTTCTTTATTTGGGGAGTAAAAAGACCTCTGATGATCGGAGCCGCGGCGGAATGGCCGTGCGCACTGAGGCACCGTGCTTCGGTACGTGCAGCCGTTCGCCCTCGGGGGTTCAAAAAGAAAAGGTTCTAATGTTTGTTAACCTTAAGTGACTTAACAGCGGGTCATCAGTCCATAAACTTACAAACTACTTATAAATTACCTTATACTAAAGACGGCACAAACATCCATACCCAAGGGGGATTCGAACCAGCGACGGGAACGGTCTCGCGCATCGTAGCATAGCGCCTCAATGCGCTCAGCCACTCCGCCGCGGCTCGAAATGTTTGAACGTGATAGTGTAACTTTTGGAAGAGGTTACTCCATTCTTTATTACGTTGGTTATCAGGAAAGTGTCGTTTTTATCCCCCCTTTTCAAAATTTGTTACCTAATTTCCTGTGTGGGGGAGAACGTGATGCCGTATACTTCGTTCATTTTTGAGCGACAAAAATATGTGTCCTTTGTCCAAAGCACTAAGCATTCTTTCCTTATTTGAGCATTTATTAAGTGATGTATCATGTGCGCACTATTGAAAGAATTTCAATTTTATCTTAATTACTTTCGTATACAGTTCCACCGTTTCTGACCATTAGGCAGGTGTGCACGATTTCAGGGTTCCAGATGAAGTAGTCATGCATCTTGTAAAGTGTGTGTTTAAGAAATACCACCATCCAGGGACATGTCCCAAAGAACATTCGCCACTTTTGATTCTGCAGTTATTATCTATTCATATTCTCGGAATGTATGACGTTAACTTCGAAAGTTAAAGTTGAAAATGTGTAACCAGCCGGGATTCGAACCTTTGTTTCCTGCTTTTTAGGCAGTTGCGCTGACCCCTACACCACTGGGGACACAGCAATCAGCACACCTGTACGGATTAGTTAAGTACGCCTTCCGGCCGATGCAAATGCCTAACTTTACGCTTTACACTAGTATTGAAACTCGTTGTTTTGTGAACTGATTCCCTTAAGAGTAAAGGTCTAGGAGTGCCTCTGCACTGAATATATATATATATATATATATATATATATATATATATATATATATATATATATATATATATATATATATATGTGTGTGTGTGTGTGTGTGTGTGTGTGTGTGGTGTCATGTCCGAAAGAACATACGCCACTTTTGATCATGCAGCTATTATCTACCACACATACACACACACACACACATATATATATATATATATATATATATATATATATATATATATATGGTGTTTCACTAAGTGTATTGCCGGCCGCAGTGGCGGAGGGGACTGAGGCGCTTCAGTCACGATCTGCACGGCCACTACGGTCGGGGGTTCGAATCCCCCCTCGGGCATGGATATTTGTGCTGTCCTTAGAGTTAGCAAGTTCATAAGTAGTTTGTAAGCTTAGGGACTGATGACCCCGTAGTTAAGTCCCATAAGTTCTACAAACATTTGAACTAAGTATGTTTGTCTCTGTAACTTATAAAATAATAGGTGACGGGAAATTTTAATGCGGTAGGTCAACAGTCAACACAAGAAATGTTACACTTTCTGCGGAGCTTTGAACATAGTTTATTGTATCATTTTCCAAAGAGTTACACCACAAAGATATAATTTTTTAAATGGAACAATAGTTTTTTCTATCGTGTATTGGCCGAGTGGCTATCCCCTGGGGCACGGCCCACTGTGTCATGACTACCAGCCAGGCAGCTACGCTGTCGTAGCCTCCGCCCACTAAACTTTGAAGGGTTGTAGCTCCCAAACTAACAGTGATAGGGATGTAGTTTAAATTGATTTGGACGCAGCTGGTTTCAACGAATCCAATGCACGATAGAAAAAACTATTGTTCCAATTAAAAATTATATCTTTGTGCTGTAACTCTTTGGAAAATGATACAATAAACTATGTCCATAGCTCCGCAGAAAGTGTAACATTTCTTGTGTTGACCTAGCGCATTAAAATTTCCCGTCACCTATTATTTTATAAGTTACAGAGGCAAACACACTTAGTGAAACACCCTGTATATATATAAACGTATACAATATTATGCCGATGACGGGAAAGGATCTTTTCTTCAGTGGATAGGCACTCCTAGGCCCCTATTCTCATGGGAATCAGTTCACAAAACTGCGAGTTTGAGTACTAGTGGGGAGGTTAAAGTTGACAGTTTGACTGATGACCGAGCAGTCTAGTCCCCTCTAAACTACAACAACAAAGTTGACAGTTCGTACCTGAAGGGAGGCGTGCTAGCGTAATCCGTGCAGGTGTGGTGATCACTGTGTCCCCAGTGGTGTATCTGTCAGCGCAACTGCCTAGCAGGATACTCGGTTTCCAATCCCGGCTGGGTACACATTTTCAGCTTTACCCATTAGAATTTAATGTCATACGTTCCTTGAATATGAGTTATTATTTGTTGACTGCTTCTTAAATCTTACTAAATATTTTCAGTGACACTATATGACGCGAAACTGTGCACTGCCTCGGTTCGAGTAGTTAACTGCACTGACTGCCGCACAGTACGGATCAACACGGTCAGGACACAAGGCGTGAGCGCGGTGGTGTGACGTCACATTGAGCAGGTTGGCCGTTGGGGCACAGCCCACTGTCTCTCAAGGCAGCGTACTCGGACAAATGTTCAAATGTTTGTTAAACTTTAGGGACTTAACTGAGGGGTCATCAGTCCCTAAACTTACAAACTACTTATGAACCACCTTATACTAAAGTCGACACAAACATCCATCCCCAATGGGGGAATCGAACGCCCGACCGTAGCGGCCGTGCAGAATGTGACTGGCGCGCCGCAGATCGCTCGGCCACTGCGGCTGGCCCGTACTCGGACCTCTACTATACACAATATACACTGCAGACTTGCCCATATCGGCGAGAGTGAATAGGGCCATGTATGCTGAGACACGACCCTAATATGCAGGAGCCGATGGAAGGAGGCGGTACACCGTCGCCTCCAACAAGCTTGCTAAGACATCGAACGATGGGCAACTGACTGGAGAGTTGCCTTCAACGCCACAAAATCTAAGGCGATGATTCTCACCAGAAGACGACCACCTGACATCCCAATCTTCATTCTCTTCGGGCAGCCAATATCCTTCCAAGCTCACGCGGAACGACCGTGTCATCAACATCCACAGGAAGACCTCTCAACGATCTGGCGCATTATACCCCCTTGTCAACCAGCATGTACCACGCTCGATATCCAATGGATTAGATCTTTCCTCTGTACTAGTAACTTATACAGCAGGCAGTTTAAATGAAAAAAAAAATCCTCTTTCGTAACATTTTGACCTCAAATCCACACCCTCTGTTAGAAGAACGTACACAGATATTTCCTCTTGCACCCTTTCAATATTTAGTATGGTATATTTAATGGCTGCAATCACATTAACACATTTATTACAAATTAAATTCTTGTTGTGGCCTTCAATTTCATATCTTGCCCAAAACCATTCTCAATATTTTAATGTGATTTTTGATGTTTGATTGGAACATCCCTGTAGAGATCAGATGTTCAATTACTTATTCAAATGATATTAGGGGAGCGGGTTTTTCAGTGTATAGGCCTCAGATCAGATGTTGTAGCATCACAGACTATGGCAAAATATTCAACCGACCGCTCGTACCCGGTATGATCGAGACGTAACATTGACTGACGTTTGGTGCCCACGGCCAGTAGCTGTACAACAGCCGGGCCTCACCACTTGGGTGAGGTTTATTAGCGTTTAAACCTTCTCACAGCCAGCAATAGCGACAGAGATCAGCCACGTGGATCTTACGAAAGATCATGATCGTGTAACATCAATGGATTTCTTCTGTTATGAACTATGTATTGAAAGCCGTAAACTTGGTGAGCAGATTTTTTTTCAAATGTTTGTAAATCTAAGGGACTTAACTACGTCAGTCATCAGTCCCTAGGCATACAAACTACTTACACCTACTTAAAGTAACTTATGCTAAGGACAACACAAACACCCATGCCCGAGGGAGGATTGGAACCCACGGTGCCGAACGGCCGCGCACCGCAGCACGGCGCCTTAGTGCTCACGGCTAGTCTGCCGCGGCCAGCAGTCCCCCCCCCCCTTCCGAAGGTGACATTGCGGAACCGTAATGACTTCTCTCTGTTTCCAGTTTGGCCACTATTATCTGTAGACTGAGCGAGTTCCACCGGACATCTGTTACAGGCTCCGAGCATTTTATAAAACATTTATCAAGATTTTCGTTTCCCAAAATGGTGTTAGGGGCTGGATAAAAAGTAATGAGAACTATTATTTTTCTCTAAAATGTCCTTACTGTCAGAGGTACTTATAGTTACACTCCTTTAATATAATCGTCCTCGTATTTACGATCTTTTGACAAATGTCCGAGAGGCACCGTATTACAATCTGCGCGTCTACTTCTGTTGATTTCCCGTATTGACCACCATATAACCCGTATAATGTCATCTCTGGTGTCGTACCACATCCATTGCCGTGATTTTTTCAGCTTGGTAGAGAGGTCGTAAACACAGGGACTCATGTTCGTATCATGGTCTAAGGCAACATGCTATGGACTGGGTGGTCGTTCCCGCCGGAGGTTCGAGTCCTCCCTCGGGCAGGTGTGTGTGTGTGTGTATGTGTGTGTCTGTTGTCTTTAGTGTAAGTTAGCTGAAGAGGTTTTTAAGTATAGGGAGTGATGACCATAGCACTTTGGTCCAATAGATTTACAGACATTTGAACATTTGTATTAGACTCATGTCAGGTGACCAAATTGTTCAAATGTATTGAGGCTATTGGACATAACTGCGGTGGTAACTGGTCCCTAAACTTCCAAAACTACTTAAAATAACTTATGCTAAGAACAACACACTTATCTATGCGCGAGGGAGGACTCAAACCTTGGACGGAGAACGGTGGCGCACCCCGCGGCTATGTCGGGGCTGGGTGGACCCAGGGGTCCAGGGCCCGGTGCTGAAGAGGGCCCGAGCTCAGCCCTAAATAATTATATTTTTGGTCTGAAATTGAAAACAAACTAGAAAAAACGTATTGAATATTTTTCATACAACGAAATTTTAAAAGATTCTACAGGCAACTGTAGTAGATATTTATGATAAACCACTTACCTTAAACGATTACTTCGATTGATGCTCTTATTTATTGCCATTGGTTGGTATTGTATGTGTGTATTAATTAAGGTGACCAACCGTACCGACTTTTTCGGGACAGTCACGATTTTTTTGCGTCTGTCCCGAATTTTTCAAAGGTAATTCAGTACACCTACTTGTCTCGGATTTAACAATTATGTTCCGATTTAGAAATTCATCTCACCTGTATCGGTCTATTTTATTATTAGTCTTAATTATGATGGGAAACTGTTTGACAAAACGTTCGTTAGACTTAAGGTGCTTATCACAAACTGCCGAAACCGTTTCGAATTGTTTCCACTGAGCATACGCGCACACACTATACCAGTGAGAAAATCAGTGAATGGACTGCTAACACCACTTTTACAGATGAAAGATTGTTTCATATTATTTCTCATTGCAGACAGAATCATGTGCCATTCTGAAATGTGCTTAAGATAGTGCAGTTTCTCTTTTGCCTTTCCGGAAATAATGCTATTCCTGAAGAGGTATTTTACTCACATGAATAATATACGGACAAATGACAAAACATACCTTGCCGTAGAAACTGTGATATCAATATTAGTAACTAGAGTAAATTATTATGAAACTTATGTAGAATATTTTCAAATGTTGTTGAAAAATAAAGACTTGCTGAAGAAAATTCACTGCAAAATGAAATATAGTTGTTCTGATCGCATTCCTTCATCATATAAAGTACTAATAAAGTGTAAATTAATGTACTTTTTGTAACAACTTAAACTGATATTTTGTAATTATTACTTTCACTAAATCATCTTCTAATATGATGAAAATATATATACAAATTACAAAATATGTAATGTGTGCCGAATTTGGATCTAGAAAATGTGGTTACCGGAATATCCCGAAATTTAATCTAGAAAATATGGTCACCTTAGTGATAATACAGTATGCACTGTTTCTTCCTTGTGGAGTACACTCACTGAACAGAGACGGTACTTATGCTGCTAAACTGAATTCTGATGTGATTCGGTCTTTTTTTTTTTTTTTTTTTTTTTTTTTTTTTTTTTTTTTTTTTAATGAAATGATGATTGTTTTTATCCTTTCTTCTCTATTAGGGCTGGTTATTGGGAATTGTTGAAACAACTTGTCCCTTTGGCTAAGTCTTATTGCAATCAAAAGCTACAAATACTTCGCCAAATTTTGAAGCAACGTCCTTCGATCTTCAGAGTTTTAGACGTGTTCCTGCTGTTTGATTGGTTGATTTATCCCACCATTTATCATTTACATGATATGGGTTTCGTCAATGTGCATACATAAAGAAAAATATATATAATATTTATCAGAATATATAAGTAACTCCATAAGCAAAAAATATTGATTTGAATCACAAGAAGTACTTGAGAGCTTTCAAATGCCTCTTGATATAATTTTGGAGCAATATCTTGACCTCTATTGATCACAAAAATGTCGTTATACAGAACAAATGAATTCCCTCAACGTAGCGATGCCGGTGAGTAACTTAAGGACATTATGACATCACTTTGAATGATGAAAAAGTACTTGCTGAGGCAGTTGGCATTTCATCAGAGATTATCAATAGGAAAGATGCAAAACAAAGGACAGATGAACAACTTCAGCTGTAAGCATCAAATTAATTCAAATCTTTTTTTGTCTTTCCTGTTTTTAATTTTGTAAAGCAAGATTTGACAACAATATTTGCGAGCTATGAACAATTTTTTCATCTATTTTCACCAGTTTTTGGCTTTCGTGGACCTAGAAAGTAATGAAATGAAAGTTAAAATCACCAATCCTATCTCAAAGTATCCTTCAGATTTAGCTTCTATGCAATTCTACCCATGTAAGCCTGCAGTCTGTCAACCATAAAAGGATGCAGTGAAGGTTCTCAATACGTTTATGAGAAAAGCTTCAAGCAATTGTTTTGGTACTGAGTCGAACAATTAGACATTTTTTGTACGATTCAGGGCCGGAGTAAGAAAATCGCAAGTAACGTGACCGCCGGGGGCCCCGAACTGGGGGGGGGGGGGGGGGGCATGATCGCCTTCGAAATTTGTCACTATTGAACGAAGAGTCTTGTTTCGTAGTAAAAGGAAAAAAGTCATCGAATTTAGAATATCAACACGATGCATTCACACTAATTCCGCCATCGAGAGCACCTTTATTGTTACCTCTACTTTTCCTTCAACGGGACAGTACTGTTGAATACCACGGCAGTCTTACTTCACGTGAACCAGCGACAATACACATTTCGATTTGTCGCCCAGTCGGCCGCCGATTTGTGTCGAAACACCAGTAATGTTTGATGTCGCCGACAGGCGCAGTTCGCCTTTTTGCGAACAACGCGGTGCTTTAGGCCCCAACAGTGGGTAGTATCTGCAGAGTATTTGCCCTCAGCCAGAGAGGACTCCAGAAATATCCGAAAAATATTATACCGAAGGTTAGGAAGACCTTTCTTAAAAAATTGAAAAAAAATACCAGTTTGCTATAAAGCCATAAATAAGATAAATATAGAGTAATTTTAGTGTCACTGTAATATTAAAAACACCTAACATATTGTTACATTTCTATTTCTCCAGTTTTATCTTGCGTTAGATTTTGCTACAAGTTGGTTGTTGTTGTATTTAAGCTCATGTTAGTATATTTTGTTGAATATTTTTAGCTGAAATTTCCCGATTTTTTTTTTTTTTTTTTTTTTTTTTTTTTTTTTTTTTTTTTTTTTTTTTGCGTATTTTAACACATATAATTCATACATTGGTGAACTATTCGGACGGTAATACTGTCGCGATTCAATGCAGAAGAAAAATAAACGGAAGTGATACGACATTAATCTACCAGGTATTCTGAAAAGTACAGCTTAACTCGTTATACGCCATTCAAAAACAATTTTACGCTGGAAGGCTGGAGCGGTCGAAGTGGCCCCTTTACCAATTTTTCCTGTGTGTTCTGATCAAAATGTTAAATGAAATGAGTTGACTTCTGTGATTTTTTCATCTTTTATATATAGTATTGTGCACCCTCTTTTTGAGTGTTCTACTTCAAATATATTCCTAAATATTAAGATTACTACCTAGAAGGACCGCAGAGCAAATTTGACCCCTCATTGAGTATCTCTGTATTTCAGCATGTTTCCTTGTAACACTGTGTAGGAAATAAAACCAACTGTTGTCTCCTGTCTCCTTGTTGTTTTAATATGCAGTAGGGCAGCTGGGAATGGCGGTAATGTATGGATGAGTTATGCCTGAGTGATTGATTTTGTCAGTGAGTGTGATCTTTTCTTACGAAGGTCATGGCCGAAAATTTACAAGTTGTATGAATGTGAATATGAGTTTGTTGGCAGCTCAGCGATCATCTTTATGGTGAATTCCTAGCTATCCTCATATTATCAACATTCCAATCTGGGCCTTCAATTGTTAAAAAATCAATAAAAGTACATATGATGGTTATACTGATTATCTTTCACAATCTGGCTGTATAAGCAACAAAACTGCATGGGGCCAATTAGTCCCCAGAGGTTCTTATACGCAGTAGCTTGCATGCGATCCTCCTAGTATTAAATGACAAATAGACTAGATAGCAGCTATAAAAACATCATATAATTAGTTCCTTTGCCCATTTTACTCTGGTTGTAATAGCGTTTAGGGATTCGTTCTGGAAGTCATGCCGTTGCATAGTAGTTTGACGTTACTTCTGGCCTAGCTTGAAACGTTATTGATGGATCAGCTTTCGGTGTAATGAAGTGATTGATTTTTTTATTCGCCAACTTACTGCGAAGATGAGAATTTCATGTTTGTACAGCAATTCATCCTTACCTGGCGCAGCGTCTGCCAGAAGTACAAACAAGTGTTCTGTTAAGCTGAACTAGGGCTTACTGTGGCCCAGGGCCGTATCCAGGGTGGAGGGGGGGGATGAAGGGGATCAATTTCGCCCCACCTGCCCCGAAAAGCCTCACTATTCACCTAATTCCAGATAAAAAGTTGCTCCTTCGAGATTTGTACTGAATAAAATTTAATATTGTCTCTATTGAAATAGATCTGCGTCTTCAGCTTATGTTGTAAAGCTTCACAAGTTAGAATACACGTTATAATTGGATGATTCCCCCCCCCCTCCCCCTCCGAAACCAAATTGTGACTACGGGCCTACTGTGGTCATTGTAAGTAAAGTCTCAATTTTAAGTAAAATAATTTTATAAATTACTTACCGTATCAAATTTACACCTTCATATACCAAGTTAGAGAACATTCTAAAAAGAGCATGTTTAAGATATAAACTTGAACTTACAAACTACTGCACACAACAGTAAAATAGACAGGGGGAGGGAAGGGCTCGTCTCTGATTCTGGGTCCAGGGCCTACAATCGAATGTAGGGCCACGGCCAGAAGGGTACGGCGATCCAGAATCTCCCAATGCCAGAGGTCCTATGAAGCAGCAGCAGCGTTGTGTCTTGCAGAATGATGGATTTCTGCGCTATGCAATGTCGACGCCTACGCTTGAGTGCTGGACGATCATTGCAACGATATTTCATGGGGGACACCGCCATCATTCCACATGGCCAATACACAATGTCACACCACTATTGCTGACCATGACGTCTTACGCCGCTGACAATGGGAGATCTACCGTATTCAGCCAAAAGAGTCCCTGTAATAACGGTCTCTTTGCCAAAGTGAGAGAGCCACAGCGAGGCAATACCAGAGATGACATTACGGCTATCGGATATCAACAGAAACAGTCACGCAGGTTTCTACCGAGCAAGGTGTCACTGTGGGACCACGGCTGTTAAACCTGTCCCCCACCATGCTAATAAGGGTTTTCTGTCATTTCCCTAAATCACTCCAGTCAATTTCCGGGACGGTTCCTTTCAAACCGCAAAGGCCGATTTCCCTCCGCGTATTCTGTTATTCGAGCGTATGCTCCATTGCTAATAACTACGTTGTCTACCGAGCATTAAACCCTAGTTCCTGAACGACGCTTTCCGGGAATTTGACAATAGGCCATAAATAAAGGGGGCTATAATATTGAAGGTGTGTATCTACTAATAACTCTGTCATTTAAGAATAAAAAGTTCTTATTACTTTTTATCCAGCCCCTCTAATTCATCAGTAGATTGACGTAAGTGATAAAGCTTTACAATAATGTGCTTCTGTCTGTTGAACATTCTTGAAGGTTGGAGAGCCTTGCGCTTGTTCGTCATTTTTCAGTGGCTAGGTACGTTTCGATATTCAGATGTTCAAATGATTGTAAATACGAGGGTTGGGACTTAAAAATAGCGGCAACTATTTATTCACAACCGATACAAAAGTGTTACTTGTTTGCACCTGTCCTTAAAATTACTCACCATCGTTGTGTAGAATCTGTTGCAGCGACGTGGAAGGAGTAGTACACTGTTAGCAGAGCCTGTTCTGTTGATGGCGCGAATGGAGCGGTCTACTGCCTATCGAATCTCTGTAACAGTTCGGAAGCGAATCCCACGATTTGATTCCTTCATCTTCACAATCAAATCAAAGTTATAATAATTCCGGGATGTTTTTTGGATGGTGTAGTACTTCCCAGTCCCACGACCTAACAGCTTGCGCTGTATGCGCCCGCGCATTGTCGTGCAAAATGATGGGTGGGTTGCGCAGGAAGTGTTTCCGCTTCTTTCGCAAAGCTCATGGAAGGTGATGCTCCAAAAACGAACAATAATACTGAGCATTGACGGTCTGCTGTGGAGGAACGTAATGCATTAGGATAACACGGTCACAGTCGTATAAGAAAATTACCATATCTTTCACCATACTGGGGCTCTGATGCACTTTCGACTTTCGTAGGGACCCATAATGACGCCATTCGTTGCATTGGCGTTTCAGTTTTGGCTCGTAACATTGTGGCCCATGTCTCATCCAATGTTACGATACGTTAGAGCCCCTCGCTCATACTTGACTGTTTTTCCCTCGATTATGCGCACGCCTGTGACGTGGGACGGGCAAGTCCATTTGTTTAGAGGTAAGGTAGGTACGTCAACAACGTGTGCTACCAGCGACAATAGCAGATTCCATTAACTACTGAGGTTATCTGTCCCTGGGCTTACAAAGCATTTAAACTAACATAAGGACAACACACACACACACACACACACACACACACACATGCCCGTGAGAGGACTAGAACCTCCGATGGGGAGCAACCGCGCGCACCGCTGCATGGCGCCTCAGAGCGCTCGGCGAGTCCACCGCGGCTTTTCGATACTCTTAGGATGAAATGAACCCACTAAGGGAGCACATATTTCCGCGCAAACTATACGGAGTGTCTTTCCATTTTCTAACTATTGTATGTCATCTGCATTCCTCCATCATCTGTCTCAACACCTGTCAGTTGTGTGTTAGTACTATGACTGAAATGAAAAACTGTACTACGATCTACAGCAAAACCGAATGTTCTCTGAATAATCGATTAGTTCTGTAGACCAGCGTGATGAACCTGCGATACAGACGCAGGCTAGGAGTGGAAGAGCGAAATGATTCATAAAAACTGCGAACGGCATCGTTCAGTATTCGCTACGGCGCTCTGGCGAAGTGATGAAAATACCAGGACTGCGAACTGCGATGATGCCTCATCTCCCGGAAGCACTCTCACTTACCGCATTAGCACAAATTAATTCAGACTCAATAAGAGTAAGGATGAATAAAGAGAGGCAATATACACAAACAGGAACCCTTCGAGAAAATAAAAAAGTTACGGCCAATAAACAAAGAGCGGAAAATGAGGTGTGCGCAACAGAATGAAGCCGCCTCTTGTTATGAGGCTCTCTGTGTAAGGGCACTTCTTGCAAACTCATCTACATCACAACATGGTGCACCTTGTTTGCGAGGAAAACTTCTGAAATATCTCAGCCATCAGCGGAACTTTTTTAGGCCGGTGCAATATTAAGTTGTATTAAAGACGTCGGCGGGCGTATATTGCGCTGCGGCCCAGCAAACGTCGTTGGCGTGTCGCCGACACCTGAGTGGCACTCGTCACAAACGAGGTCACAAGTACAACAGCCCGGCACAAGGTACAATTTCCCAACTGCAAGTTTGCTCGGCTGCAGTAGCTCTTTAACTTGTATATTTGTCTGTACCAAATAGCACTGCCGCGGTGGAGTGGCCGAGCGCTCCAAGGCGCCTAGCTGCGGAGCGCGCCGCTGTTCGCCGTCGGAGGTTCGAGTCCTCCCTCGGGCATAGGTGTGTGTGTTGTCCTTGGCATAAGCTAGTTTAAGTAGTTTCTAAGCCTAGGGACTGGTGACCAGAGTAGTTAAGTCCCATACATTTACGAACATTTGGACAAAGAGCATTCTCCGCGGTGGAATGGCCGAGCGCTTAAGACGCCTTGCCTCGGAATGCGCAGTTGCTCCCCGTCGGAGGTTCGAGTTCTCCCTCGGGCATGTATGTGTGAGTGTGTGTGGGTGTGTTTTATCATTTTGTTTGTTAGTTTAATTAGTTTGTAAGCCCAGGGACTGATAGCCACATTACGTAAGTCCCATAGATTTACAAACAACAAACCGCATTCCTATTCACGTAATGTATGACATTAATTGCGACTGGGAATCAGTTCACAAAAACTACGAGTTTGAGTTCTAGTAGGCAGGTTAAAGTTTAGAATTTGTATCTGACGGGTGGCGTACTTGAGTCATACCGTGCAGGTGTGGTGATCGCTGTGGCCCCAGTGGTGTAGGGGACAGCTCAACTGCCTACAGAGCAGGAGACCCGGGTACGAATCCCGGCTGGGTACACGATTCCAACTTTACCCAATGTGAATAGATAATAACTGCAGGATCAAACCCGAGCAAGGTGCACCGTAGTAAGACACTGGACTCGCATTCGGGAGGATGGTGCCTCCAGCTATCCAGATTTAGGTTTTCCGTGATTTCCCTAAATCACTACGGGCAAATGCCGGGATGGTATCTTTGAAAGGGCTGGGCCGATTTCTTTCCCCCGTCCTTGCTCAAACAGTCCGAGCGTGAGCTCCGTCTCTAATGAGCATGCTGTCGACGGGACGTTAATCCCTAAGCTTCCTCTTGTAGGATCATTAAGCCGCATTCGTTTTCAATTTTTGTTTATAAGGTAAGCGACTTCGCAGGCTACTTTGATATACTGCTCCAACTTTTATGTTACACATACCATTGATGAAAGGAAAAACAACCAGAACACATCTCAAAGCATCTGAATTAATTTCAGGACTCTAATATAACGTATAGTACACCGAAAACTACCCATTATAACTAAGAATTGGAATTTATACATATAAAAATGGATGTGTGTATGCGCGTGCGTGCGTGCGTGTGTGTGTGTGTGTGTGTGTGTGTGTGTGTGTGTTTCACGTCTCCTCTTAAACTAATGGACCGATTTCAGTCAAATGTTACTATCAGTCAACAATCGTTGTGGGTGTAAGAACCACCTACGACTTGTAGTTTAAGAGATCTGACGTCATAAATAGTGTAATTCACGAGAAAATGCCGCATCATGTGACGAGACTGTTTCATACACTACATGAAAATGAGACAACTTCGAGACTTGCAACAAACTTTAAACATAATTTCAAACTCTTATGATACCTTTTGTCACAGACAACTGTAGCAAAACGATGAAAGGAAAAAAGTTTCTTCCTTACTGCTTTTTTGCTAATCATGCAATATAACTACCACATTCTGTTCGAAGTGTACTTATTGTATTCGCAACAAATGTTATAGACAGTATGCACACATACCACTGAACATATCTTCGAAATTATATCATAATAATAGATATAGTCTATGAGATATGAGAATAAAAATTTTGGTTCATATGAAACCACCCCATCTCGCATCAGATTTCGGTTTGTTACGTCTATATTACCACCTCTATTCGCGACATATTTTACAGACAGTATGTAGATACACCATTGAACGTACCTTCAAAGTTATATCATAGTACGGCACATAATTCAGAAGATATGACGTCTAAAACAATGAAATGCATGTAAATTTGTTCCAATAAGCATAATGTTGTAATTTAAAGCGTCTTTGCTACAAACCCCCTTCGTAACACATTTTGCAGACTGTTTCCTAATATTCCTCTTTGCGAACTTGGAAAATAATATTGTAGGGCACATAGTTCGAGAGATATACGTCATAGGTATTGAGCTGAATGACAACTAAATTGACATAAATAGAGATTAGTCTTCGAAAAAGAGAGATTGGCTGTCCAGTACTTAGTGTTGTACCGCCGATAGTCATACAAAGTAGAAAAAGGTTGAAAAAATAGCACTAGCTTTCGGAACAGGGTCCTTCATCAGATAGGAGAGAAGGGAAGAATAAAGGAAAAGGGAACAGAAGGGAAAGGTACAGATACAGTATCTCTGACCTCCACAATCCACAAACATCATCCTCATGGCCCAAGTCGTCTCCCTTCTGTTCCCTATTCCTTTATTCTTCCCTTCTCTCCTATCTGATGAAGGACCTTGTTCCGAAAGCTAATGCTATTTTTCATCCTTTTTCTACTTTGTATGACTATCGGCGGTACATAACTAAGGTAAGTATTGTCCAGCCAATCTATCTCTTTTGAAAACTAATTGATCATTTCTGTGGAGTACTTCCATCAGTAAATGAATAGAGATTACGTAGATGGCGATGGGCAGAGAGAGAAGAAGAGATGGAGTGACATGAGAAAGGAATTAATACACACTCGGCACTATCATGCCAAATGAAAATTATTGATTTTTATTTCTAGAAGCTGAAGAAGAAACTTAGGGAGGAATTATCAGAAAGAGGTCGTTTCGACTGCGAGAAATAGTGCAGGTAATTAAATTACGTGAGATTTAATCACTAATACAAGCCACGAAAAACACTAGAAGCTCTGTAAAATATCATTACAAATTCATTACTAGATACACATTGGAATTAACACAAGAAGAATGATGAATTTAAAATCACCCACTTCTTTATTGTGACGCTAAATGATGGGACACTTACAGTTACTTTAATATATGCTAATCATATTGCTGTTCCTTTTCTATGTGTCCTTAGTCTGATGTCGCAATTGTTGATCCCACTAACTGAAAATTAATAAAGGACTATCTTAAGACGTTTTTCGACCTTAGCTAGGGTTCACTATGATTCACACAGTCAAAATCCTTGACTAAGTGACAAAGTCAACCAAATGACAAAATATCATCACAAAGATGCATGAGTAGTAATTTAGAATCTTTAAAAGAATGTTTTATTTCTTTTTTATAAGTGATGGCAACATTTTCTAGCTTGGAAGTTTGATATGGGCTAATCTCAGGCACTGCTGCAGGGAAGGACAAGTTACGGAAACGATGCAATTTGCCGCTCAAATAACTCGAGAGAGTAGAAATAAGTGAATGAGGTGAAAGTGTACGCAAACTCAAAGTTGGTGTGACGGTCTAGTGCCAGTGTTGTAGAGGTGTGAACGCGTTCAGTGAGCCGGTCCTGTTTCGTCAGCGCTAGCTTTTACCACTATAGTGCATAGTGTTGCAAATTGGCATCATTACATACATCTGAACACTGAGACGCGACCGGAGTGCACATTCGTGGGCGTCAACTGGCAGTGTAATACACGTGTTGTTCGTCGTGGTCAACACAAATGATCGTCGGACTGGCCAAGCGCAACTGAGGCGCTATGCTCCGATGTGCGAGGCCGTTCCCAGTCGGGGGCTCGAATGCCCCCTCAGGCATGGATGTTTGTGTCGTCTTTAGTATAAGATCATAAGTAGTTTGTAAGTTTGGGAACTGATGACCCCGCAGTTAAGTCCCTTACGCTTAACAAACATTTGAACATTTTTTTGAAATGCGGGATCTCTCAAACTTCAAAAGAGGCAGGTGTACAGTTAGTTGGGGCTTCTGTGACGAATGTGGGTGCACTGCCGGCCGCGGTGGCCGAGCAGACTGCGGCGCTCTAGTCACGTCCTGCACGGGCACTACGGTCGGGGGTTCGAATCCCCCTCGGGCATAGATATTTGTGCCGTCCTTAGTATTAGCTAGTTCATAAAAAGTTTGTTAGTTTAGGGACTGATGACCCCGTAGCTAAGTCCAATAAGCTCTAAAAACATTTGAACATTTTTTGGGTGCACTGTTTAACGTTTCTCAAAATAAGCAAAATTTCTTTGGCCAACATGAATAATGGGTAATACACGAGGGTTACTGACAGGTCGCGGGTTCCAATCCCAGTCGGATCACGGAATTTTTCAGTTTTCGTTTTAGCCCAACCTTCACCTCTCAGCGATGTGAGGAGATTCAACATTAAATTGTAGTTCCACTTTTCCCGGCTGGATAACTGGGATAGGTTATGGACACGCCTGTCGCCGATTTGCGTCCAGTTGAAAGACTTGCAGTACGCCACTGAGCTACACGAAATTATTATTATTACAGAATACCACACATGCATCTGCATTTCAATGATTTGGTGGACACATTTCAGTGTTCTTACTCACGGGCTTTCAAAAGTTCGGAATTAAGTAAATATCTTCATGTTAATTAAACACAAGCATAAAATGTACATCCTGGAAATACTCATGCGCTTTTTACTGTTCATGGCTAGCTTTACATATTCGAGGGCGGGGTGCACCTGCTCAGTCACTTTCTGAAGCTGCAAGGCGTTCAAGAACTCACTTTACTTCCACCCTTGGCAATTATCATAGCAATACATCACACGTAAACCTATCTTAATTTAATTGTGATGGGTATTGATCCATTGTCTGTCGGAAGGAAGTACCATTACATACGTGAAAGACAAAGTTCAAAATAGGTATCACCAAGAAAATTCAAACGTAACTCTTACATATTTCACACTGCAGGCACGTCTCTTATCCTAGTTGAAAGAGAAATGACGTAATTTACATTAACTTACATATACGTAATGTTCCTTTGATTATCCAACCATTTGGACATGTGACTATATCTCACAAAGAAAAGCCCTGAAAATGTGGTTTAAGTACCGAATTTTTTTTTCACGGTAATCTTTACTGAATAATGCATCTAAAGGGGCAAAAAAGATGCGTTAGACAATGAACCTTTAATGAACTGTTCTCTTTTCGTAGTGAACACAATGAAAAGATAGTATTGGATTCTGTATGGTGAATTTCCCCTTAAAATTAGCCACAGCTTGCTTGGAGACGATACGACGACTTCGATAGATCTGAAATAATATTAGTTGAGATGTCTAATACATTTTAAGTACACAATAAGTATTTATCTCCGTGGATCAACTATATTCTGCAACCAAGCACATGAACTTCGACTGCTGAAATATGACGATAATCCCCTAACCGTCCTCTCCGTCGAGGCTTACCAGACGTGGTTTGTATCGTAACAACAGTCCAGTAAACAGGTGCATAGCCGACCAGATTATCCTTGCCTACAGTTTGACTTGAATTTAAGTTGGCACTACTCTGAACTGAACTTTGCATCTCTGAGTGCCTTCTGCTGCTCCCATATATGCAAACGTAGTCAAACACACATTTTATTCCATCAAGACCAAACAGGGAAAGGTAAAACCAGATGCTGAATTAAGCAGAAAAAAAGTCAACACTTATCCGTCCACCTTTCCTACAAAATAGTACGGAAATGTACAATACATTTCTAGTACATGACATTCTGTCCGATAAAAGCGACCTACTGCTGAAGTAATGACACGTTACCAACAGTATCCCCCGAAAGTTACCGTCACAGCAAATGACGTCACTGCCCAATACGTACGTGGAGGCTCTCCACAATGGCGTAAGCGTCGCGAATGACAAACCTTCACACAGTGACTCAAGGACCACAGCTGCGTCACTGAGGGAGCTGATAATGTGCCGCATCTTCGTCCTAACGGCCTACAACCGCAGGAAAGTCAGACAACTTCTACACTCCCCTCGGATCAAATTTAAGAGATAGAAGAGGGGCCGCATGTAGAACTCGCTGATCAACGTCTCTCGGAATACATAGAAACAAGGTAATGAAAACAGCTGTCGCTGAGGAAGTGGCAACTGCCAATGGAAGAAGTGCAACGACCACGCCGGCCGCGGTGGCCGAGGGGACTGAGGCGCTCCAGTCACGGTCTGCACGGCCACTACGGTCGGGGGTTCGAATCCCCACTCGGGCATGGATATTTGTGCCGTCCTTAGTATAAGGTAGTTGATAAGAAGTTTGTAAGCTTAGGGACTGATGACCTCGTAGTTAAGTCCCATAAGCTTAACAAACATATGTAACATATATAGCAACGACCACGTTTCTGGCGTGGCGTCACACTACAACGAACGTGTCACGAACGTAGACGCGGCACAACGACGAGAAAAAGAAGAAGTGGACTGCAACACGACAGGAAGGTGTATCACTGCTATTTGCAAAGAAGAAAGCTATACACCATCGACAGTTCATTGGGTGACTGGGCGCAATATATATACCACGGTGATGAGATGCGGGAGTGGTCGCTTAGTCGCGATCATTAACACACAAAGAGCCGGGAGAGAACACAGTCCACGGGGGCCAATGAAGAGATGTTAGGTGATCCCCGTCCAGTAAGAACGCCATATTACTAGCTGGTCAGTTTGGTGCGTGGCTTTCCAGCAACGTACAGCTGATACCACTCCCACGTCTACCGTAGTGACACTGTTAGTGTCAGTAATATTAACAGCGTAATATGGATACAGATGCTACAAAAAGTCGATGCAGTTCTTCTGCTGGAGGTGCGAAACGATGCTCGAATAGCTGACGAGAGTAGCAGTACCACGGCTATTTAGTTACGGTAAGAAATACTGGCGGACGATATGGAGTACTTACCAGCGACCCACGATGTCGGACTTAAACAGAAGACGCCTGTCTCGTGAATGTTAAAGCACCGTCTGGCACAAGAAAGAAACGCAAAGGAAGCGACACCGCTGTATCGCGGACGTCAGGAGAATTACATTGTCGGCGACGGTTTGAACTGCGTTCTGCAGACCAAAGATCAATAACCACATTACGTTCCCTGCCTGGCATTACAGGCTCTGGTGCGCCACCTAGCACCGTACGACGCCTGGAGAAACAAAGCACGGCGAAAGACTCAGATATAAGTAGATCTACATCATGACCCAATTAACCAGCCGACTAGACACTGTTTAGGCATGTGTGTCGTCTGGGCTCGGAACGGCGACGATTGACTCGGAGATGTAGCCTACGGCCTTTACAGGTCACCAGGTTGATATACACTGCCGAAAAAAAACTTAATACTCCTGGAAACATGACATAAATTTTCTTCCGATGATGCAGATGCCACATGGGGTATATCAGATGTACTGAAAATGGTTTCAACGTCGTCCACCAACAATAGCGTAGTGACACAGAGCACATCTACATCTACATCTACATGGGATACTCTGCAAATCACATTGAAGTGCCTGGCAGAGGGTTCATCGAACCACAATGATACTATTTATCTCCCATTCCATTCTCGAATAGCGCGCGGAAAGAAAGAAAACCTGAATCTCTCTGTTCGAGCTCTGATTTCTCGTATTTTATTCTGATGATCATTTCTACCTATGTAAGTGGGAGTCAACAATATATTTTCGCATTCGGAGGAGAATGTTGGCGATTGGAGTTTCGAAAGTAACCCACGCCGCAGCGATAAGCGCCGTTGTTGTAATGATTCCCATCCCAGATCCTGTATCATTTCCGTAACGCTGTCTCCCCTGTATCGTGACAATACCAAACGAGCTGCCCTTCTTTGGACTCTTTCGATGTCCTCCGTCAAACCCACATGATAAGGATCCCACACTGGGCTGCAATACTCCAAAAATGGACGGACAAGCGCAGTGTATGCAGTTTCTTTAGTAGTTCTGTTGCATCTTTTAAGGGTTCTGCCAATAAAACGCAGTCTCTGGTTCGCCTTTCCGACGATATCATTTACGTGTTCCTTCCAGTTTAGATCTGAAGTAATAGTAATTCTTAGGTATTTTGTGGAGTTTACGGCCTTCACATTTGATTGATTTATGTTGTAAACAATGTTTAACGGATTTCTTTTCGTACTCATGTGGACGACTTCACACTTCTCATTATTTAGAGCCAATTGCCAATTTTTACACCATACTGATATCTTATTCAGATCGTTCTGCAGTTGGTTTAGATCTTCAGATGATTTTACTAGACGGTAAATGACGGCGTCATCTGCAAACAACCTAAGAGAGCTACTTAGATTTTCCCCTAAATCGTTTATGTAAATAAGGAACAGCAAAGGACCAATAACACTACCCTGTGGAACGCCCGATATCACCTCTGTTTTAGTCGATGCCTTACCATCGATTACTACGAACTGTGTCCTCTCTGACAAGAAATCCCCTATCCAATCGCAAATTTGGGGCGATATACCATAACCACGCAATTTGATTAAAAGCCGTTTGTGAGGTACGGTGTCAAAAGCTTTCTGGAAATCAAGAAATACGGAATCGATTTGCGAACCTTTGTCGATAGCACCCATCACTTCGTGTGAATATAGAGCTAGTTGTGTTTCGCATGAACGATATTTTCTAAATCCGTGTTGACCTTGGGTCAATAGATCGTTCTGTTCGAGATAATTCATAATATTTGAATACAGGATATGTTCCAAAACCCTGCTGCAAATTGACGTCAATGAAATAGGCCTGTAGTTTAGTGGGTTACTCCTACTGCCTTTCTTGAATATAGGTTTGACCTGTGCAACTTTCCAATCTTTTGGTACAGATCCTTCTATGAGAGAGCGGTTGTATATGACTGTTAAGTAAGGAGCTATCGCTTCAGCATAATCAGATAGAAATCTAATGGGTATACAATCCGGACCAGAAGACTTGTTCTTATTAAGTGATTTTAGTTGCTGCACTACTCCGATGATATCTACTTCGATGTTACTCATTACGGCATCTGTTCGTAATTCTAAATCTGGAATATTGGTTTCGTCTTCTTTGGTGAATGAGTTTCTAAAAGCTAAGTTTAGTAACTCTGCTTTAGTAGCGCTGTCATCGGCAGGATCGCCAATACTATCACGTAGTGAAGGTATTGTTTGTGACTTTCCCCGAGTATATTTAACATATGACCAAAATCTCTTTGGGTTTTCAGTCTAATTACGAGAAAGAGTTTCGTTGTGATAAATGTTGTAGGCATCTCGCATTGAAATCCTCGCTAAATTTCGAGCTTCTGAGTACAATCGCAAATCCTGGGGATTTCGTGTTCGTTTAAATTTAGTATGCCTTTTCCTTTGCTTTTGCAACAGTGTCCTAACCTGTTTTGTGTACCAAGGTGGATCGCCTCTTTCTTTTATTAATTTATTAGGTATAAAACTTTCAATTGCTGTCGATACCGCTTCTTTAAATTTGAGCCACATCTGGTCTACACCTACGTTTAGTGTTAGAAACGAGTGGAAGCTGTCTTTCAAGAAGCAATGTATTTTGTTTCTATCTGCTTTCCTGAACAAATATACTTTGCGTTTATTTTTGGTAACTTTGGGACTTTCGATATTCAATTTCGCTACTACAGCTCTGTGTTCACTAATACCTGTATCCGTTTTGATGCTCGTTATGAGCTCAGGATTATTTGTTGCTAAGAGATCAAGTGTGTTTTCACATCCATTTACAATTCTAGTTGGCTCATGAACTAATTGTTCGAAGTAATTCTCAGAGAATGCGTTGAGTACAATTTCGGACGATGTTTTATGCCTACCTGCTGATTTGAAAATATAATTTCGCCAACAGATCGAGGGTAAATTAAAATCACCACCTACTATTATCGTGTGAGTCGGGTACGTTTTTGTAATTAGACTCAGGTTTTCTTTGAACCTTTCTGCTATTGTATCGTCAGAGTCGGGAGGCCGGTAAAAGGAACCGATTATTAACATCTTACGATTTTCGGGTACAACCTCTACCCATAATAGCTCGCACGAACTATCAACTTCAACTTCGCTACATGAAATACTACTTTTGACAGCGACAAACACGCCCCCACCTATTTTGTTTAATCTATCCTTTCTGAACACCGATAGATCTTTTGAAAATACTTCTTCTGAACTTATTTCCGGCTTGAGCCAACTTTCGCTGCCTATAATGATGTGTGTTTCGGTGCTTTCTATTAACGCTTGCAGTTCTGGAACTTTCCCGACACAGCTACGACAATTTACAACTGTTATACCGATAGTTTTCGGATCTACATTTCTCCTGTGATCCACCTGACCCCTTTGAGATTGCCCATTTTCTATTTCCCCGAAGCTCTTTATCCTAAAAAACCGCCCAGTCCACGCCACACAGCCCCCGCTACCCGTGTAGCCGCTTCCTGCGTATAGTGGACTCAATGTCCAGTAACGTTCGTCACATGAGTAATTTCCGTGTCGGTGAGAGGGCGCCAGTGATGTCTCCTGGGGCAGCTGCAGTCTGTAAGTACCTGTAACAGCTAAGGTCACCATAAGTGTGGTCAGTTGGAGGTTTCGTCTGTCTGTGTTTGGAGAGCTATGTGCCACGCCGCTTCTCTGCTGTGTGCATTCAGCTGGCGACGCCAGTTCCTTTGTTAATATGCAGGGGTTACACCGCATTAGCTGTGTTTGCGTAGTCTGAAATCCATAGGTGGTTATTGCCCCTTGTGAAGAGGTTTTTTGGGGGGATGGAGGGAGGGTAGCGGTTATGTTACCACTTACTGTTGTGATCTTGTGATCGGAGTTACCCAGATTGAGGATGAAGTAATTATTCGTGTGCCTCGAGCGTTTTTTTGTTTTTTTTTTTTTTTGTTTTTTTTTTTTGGTTTTAATCCTTGCGCTACGGTATCAAAACTGCCTCTATGAAAGTCATCATTGCGTGTGTATTGTGGAGCATTGCTTATGATAGATAGTATATGCCTACAGGAGGAGCAGGCGAGCTGGAGCTGCGTAAGACCAGACTTGGGCTGTGCTTGTCATCAGAGATATAATTAGTATCATGCACATAGTCATCCTATTCAGTGTACTTCAAATGTTGAGCATCGGGTGGAGCTGTCTGAGCGTCGAATTTACTAGGTTGGTTAGGTATTGTATATGGTCACCCCCAATTTGTTTTCCGATCCAGTCAGACACCAAGGTATTTGATTCACGCAGACACGTGTTGGGTGTGCGTGTAGTGTTGCTATTTGTGGACTTGTCCACCCCCCCCCCTCCCGCAGGGCTCACGGTTCTTTCGAGAGTACGTGCGTGTCGAGCATGGGACCCCGAGCTAATGCAGTCTTCCTTCCTTTTTTACTTCCCGGACTGCATTTCCTTTCCCCCTCCCCTCCTTTCCTATGCTCACTCCTTCTCCTCCCCACCGGGGGACTGATAAACTCAGTAGTTTAGTCCCCCTATCCCAACCGAACTTGTATCGGCCTTCGAGTGAACAGTATTGCTTCGCACTTGTTAACAACTGGATGACTAGACTATGAGTATTAACAGCACACAGATCCACCTGGTTGTCCAGTGGTCGACGCCTTCGCAGTATCCAGGTTGGAAACTTGTGGGCGTGGCGGAGTGGCCGAGCGCATTGACGCGCTATGCTCCGATGCGCGAGACCGTTCCCTGTCGGTACTTAAAAAATGTTCAAATGTTTGTAAATCTATCGGACCAAACTGCGTGGTCATCGGTCCGTAGCCTACAAACTATTTAAACCTAGGTACACTAACCTAAGGACAAACACACACACACATGCCCCAGGGAGGACTCGAACCTCCACGGCGAGCAACCGCGCGTTCCGCAGCGAGACGTTTTAGACCGCTCGGCTAAGTTACTTTATCCGTTTACAGACTGATGATCCCGCAGTTAAGTCCCAAAAAGCTTAACAAACATTTGAACATCGAAACTCACGTGTTGTAGTACTTTGGTGACAGGAATGCGCCACCGGATAACGACCGTGCTGTTACAATCACTTCTTGAACGCAGTTATCGAACAAATTCACTACGGTATAAAGTGAAATCTGATTCCGTGATTTTTCTTGTCCATTTAGTGGAGAAACTTTTAAAACTTTTGAACTCGTTCGCTGTGTATACTTAAACCTGGAGCAACAGTTTGGATAAGACGGGAGAAGTTCTCGGGCATGATCGTGAATGGAATTTTACAGTCTTTTAATGATATAACAGTTCTTTTCTCTTTGGAAAAATTTTAAACTCCGTGAAAGGTACAATAAATAATTTTTAACACAAATCTAAAACAAAAACCCAGTAACCAATTACTAGTTTCAAAGTGTGTGGATTACACAAAATAAAGAAGCACCAGAATTTAAAACTTTATGTAAAAGAAGAAACAATTACACAAATGCTGCCTTAGGTATATAGCTATATAAAGTAAAAGTAATTAATAATACGAAGAGAATCCTATGCTTGTCACAATTTTCGTAGAGTGTTTCTTTATTGCTATTGATAAAATGTTGTGTTTTTTCGCGTTTTCATACGTTTTTTTGTCTTCTGTGAGACATTGTGATATGTTCGTAAGTTAACACTACATTGGTCTCACAGATACATATGCTCTGAGTAGGCCACCTGCGCGTCAACAGATCTTAACATTCTATTGTAAATTATCATAAAGCAAATGTTCAGTAGCTAGTATTGTAATACTTACATGTATTTTCACTCGTTTATTTAGTTATTCACTGCAACATCGGAGGTTAATTAAAGCTAACAGCGCAATTTTGACCCTGTATATCACAGATACAACGCGACCACCAATGTTCCTCCTAGTGATGCGACTATTGCAATGTTAATGTTAACCTTCATCCCCAGTCTAAAAGTCACACGTTGTTTTTCATTTATTACAGTATTTATGTATAAACGAGTCCACGATCTTCATTTTTTCTCAATAAAAATAAAAATTATGGCAGATGCCCAAACGACGTTATAAATAAATTCAATTTTAGCGATCTAGAAGGGATTTATTCTTATTGAGAAAAAATGAAGATCGCGCACTGGTATAGAAAATTCGTTTCCTTTACATGAAGGTTTTTGTATTTTTATAGAGTATTTTACTTAATTTCTCGATAACGTCTGTTTTTGTTTGTTGCTACGGAATACATTCTATTGTATTCATTCATTTCGTTGACTTCCACTAACTAACACATTCAGTGAACATCTGTGTGCTTTGGTAAATTTATGATTACCTATAAGTAAAGAACCATTGTGTAAAATGAGCTACACTTTTACTAGTGAATATTTCAATACAACCGCCGTAAAAAATCTTTCAATATATACTTATTAATAAATAGCAGGACAATCATTTATAACATATAATCAACACCTTTGGAATATATCATCCAAATTTCGGGTTTTTCCGATTTCCTAATTACGGGCTGGAACCAAAGCCTAAAATTTATTGAATTAGTAGATGTTAGCCTTATATTTATTTTTAACTGTGCATACTTATGTACAGAAATGAGAAGAAAAGTTTTATCCTGACTACAATACAGAACAGGTGTAGAGAACGCCGCCACCAAACTGGCGCCATCATATCAGAATGACCCTCGTTGCTGCTGCAGTACTTGAACGCCAGTCTACCACCTAACAGTCCACGTCCATAGCTGAGGGGTCAGTTCCGCTTGAAACGTTGTTTACTTCCTGCCCCACTGCCGACTGTTGTGAAGTGTGTGTACTTGCGAGTGCTTCTGTCGTTTCTTGTCTAAGTCGTTTTTCCATTTTTGTGGCGTTTGTTTTGTGGCATCTCGACCGCCCTGTTTTCTTTTCTTGTTTTTGTTCGTGTTCATGGCATCCAGAATGTTTCCACGTAAAGGTACAGTCAGTTTTACATTTGCTAAGTCGTGTGTAGGCAAGATCTCTTGAAAATCATGACTGGCTCAGAGAAGTGTTTAGTATTACCTCAAATCAGGTCCAGACGGCATATTTTGATACTTAAATTTATACTTTATTGTAAAATTCATGAACTATCTTCAGAAAGAGAAACTGTTACTTAAAAACGCTCTTCAGGTTTCCTTGCACTGCATAAATGCGTAAATTAACAACTCATCGCAGCAAGCAGCTGATCAGCATCTTAAAGATGCATTGCTTAAATTGGATGATATTAAAGGCATTGGTGGGAAAGCTGGTTTCAGTGCTGTAGTGGCATTTGTTAGCCGCGGCGGAGTGGCCGAGCGCTATGCTGCGATGCGCGAGGCCGTTCCCCGTCGTGGGTTCGAATCCCCCTCGGGCATGAATGTTTGTGTTGTCTTTAGTATAAGGTAGTTCATAAGTAGGTTGTAAGTTTAGGGACTGATGACCCCGCAGTTAAGTCCCATAAGCTTCACAAACATTTGAACATTTGGTATTTGTTCCGCTGAAATGCACCTTAAACAGAAAATTCCCTCATATCTTAAGGTTTGTGTGTATCGTCTTCATGTGCTCAGGAGTAGACAAGCCTTTTGTGTGATGAAAGTGGTCACCAACATTTAAATTGTCAGAAGCTGAGTATCAGATTACGTCTCACCCGATACTGCTTCTGTACAGGGTGAAGCTGTATACGGATGTGGTACTGAACATGACGTTAGTCTTTCCACGGTGATTTTCCATGATTGAAATTTAAGATGGCTCCTGTGCCATCAGTGCTGTTCCGGTGCTGCAACACAAGCGGCGTTGTACTCATCGTGAAGATATTCCCGATGAGGCACCTCTTGTACCACAACATTCCTGCTTACAGCACAGGAAAAAACTTGCGTCGAAGCCTCCAGCCCTCCTATCGGGGCCGTGGAAGCGTCGGATCTGAGCGTCCATACGACAACTCTGATGAAACGTGAGGAGTCGATTCAACTTTCTAGTCCATCCCAGTCGCAGCCCCCTCAAGTACTGCAGTCCGAGGTACATCGACCCCACCGTGCGTCAGGAATAACTGCTTCCAAAGGCGCTTCTGTTTTGCCACCTTCGGAATATCTGCCGTCGAAAATTGTAACTAGGGACTGATGACCATAGCAGTTCGTTCCAATAGGCTTACAACTATTTCAATATTTTGAAAATTGTAGAGCAGGAGTCACCACAAATTCAATCAACTTGCTGTTAGCTGAGGACGTTATTTCGCCTCTGTTCAACACGGCAGATGATGCCCCTGTGGCGAAATTACTTTCTCTGGTCGTATACACGCTGAAGCATTCCTTGCACATGATCCCTGAACATTCACGGATGCTGAGGGAAAAACTCACCGCGGCCGAAGAAGCCGCGTCACAGCGTGTCTTTGTCTCTGCCGGCGTATACAACCGAATCGTGCCGCTTCGTGAAAAAACCTCGACGTAAATATTTTGCAAGGCGCGAGAGTAGTCCCCCTCCCACCCCCTTTTCAAAAACTTTCAAATGTTTGAAAACCTGTTGGACGAAACTGCTATGGTCATCAGTCCCTAGCCTAGATTTACAAACTACTTACACTACACACTCGTCCATGCCCGAGGGAGACCTCGAACCTCCGGCAGCAGCAGGCGCCGAGTACGTAGCACGATGGCTTAGACCACGCGGCTACTCTCGCATCGGTGTCCGGACACTTGCCACGCCGGACATTTGCCACACTTTTACCTGCTCCGTAGGGTCGCGTGCCCCTGCCTCCTCCTCCTCCTCCTCCCCCCCCCCCCTTGCTACCCGGCCCGAGAACTTCGTGGACGGTGTCCCGACATATGCATACTGGTCGCTTCCGCATTTCATAGTACAACCGTCAGTTTGGAAGTTATTAAAACGGCCAAGGGCAGGCCTTTTGCCCACTTCAATGCTTACGCGATAATAAGGTGTGGATGTGTTTACTCCGAAAACAGGATCATTGCAAGGGAAAGCTGCTTTCGAAGAACGGAGACATATTGAACGCAGAGAACACCTGTGAGGACCATCTAACAATGCGACCTTTATTAATTGTAAAAATAAAAAGTGTGTATCAGACCTCAGTATCCTGATGATGAAGCTAGCTGCTCACAGTTCGGTTCACTAGCGTTTAATCAATACGAGGTGAAATTTGACTCAACGAAGCAAATACATTATACATCACTCAAATGATCCTCCTGCAACCAGAATTTATAGTTAACTCTACTGCTTTTCAATTTACAATTTCCTATTTATGTAAAAGCTCCTTTAGTTGACACGTTAAGAGAAGCTTTTTTCTACCTTCTCATATTATGGCCATACCGTCAAAGATTGTGAGTTCTAAAATTATACCTGTAACTTCAGAGCCGAAATTAGCTCCTAAAAATACCATTTTTGTTAAACTGATAAGGTACACTTTAGGTTTTAAAAAGAATCTGAACTTTAGAATTGCACCTAAAATACACACCCTCAAACAGATCTGCTCTTAAGATTGACAAGTTCAGCAGCTATAGTGTTGAAATAATTCCCATACCTCCAAAATTACACAAGTACAGAAATACATTTACAGTAGACGTAGATCTCATGAAGTACATTTAGCTATTGTCCTTAAAAATTAAAGTTTCTCGCCATGTTGTAGATTATCTTTAATCAGGCCAGTAAAAGCTATGGAAACAAGGCAGCCGGCCGTGGTGGCCGAGGAGACTGAGGCGCTCCAGTCACGGTCTGCACGGCCACTACGGTCGGGGGTTCGAATCCCCCCTCGGGCATGGATATTTGTGCCGTCCTTAGTATAAGGTAGTTCCTAAGTAATTTGTAAGTTTAGGGACTGATGACCCCGTAGTTAAGTCCCATAAGCTTTACAAACATTTGAACATTTGGAAACGAGGCAAGGAGCTGACTATTCAAAAATAATTGTTACTAAAGAATATCATAAACAAATGTATTAGACTATTTTTCTTATGCGTTAGAAACTTTTGAAAACATAGTTTCTCATTTCGTCTTCAACATCACTTATTTGATAGGGTGATTTACTTTGCATCACCAAAGGTATTTACTTTTATGTTATGTTTGCAGCAGTCCTTATTTCGAATTGTGGAATATTTACTTCGTTTTATTTGCTGCAAATGCAGCAGTCCTTATTTCGAATTGTGGAATATTTACTTCGTCTTATTTGCTGCAAGAATTTCTGAAAACTGCATTTTATAAGTCCGCTTTAGTGGCACTGTGTTCAGTAGCATTTCCGTCGCTTTCGCGCAATAAAGGCATTCACCTAGTCTTTCCGCTGCTGTAGATAACATAGGAGCAGAATCTCTTTCTACAAAGAGTTTCGTTGTGAAAAATATTAAACGAATGTCGCATTGAAGGCTGCGCAAAATTTCGAGCTTCAGTAAAACATCGGCAATCTTCGGGATTTTGAATTCGTCTATATTTTCCGCAAAAGCTTTCTGTTCAGTTTTATATACCATGGGGGACCAGTTCAGTCTCTTATTAATTTATTTGACAGGAATCCCTCCAATGCTGTTTATACTATTTCTTTGAATGTAAGCCACATATGGTCTTCGCTTACATAATTAATTTAGAAAAAATGGAGAAAGTCTGCTAGGAAGATGTCAACCGAATTTTTATCTTTTTGTAATAGACGCATTTAGCGATTAGTTTTGGTGAATATCTTTGTTACAGATTTGAACTCGCTACAACTTGGGGTTAAGTTATCCCTGTATCCGTCGTGAGGCTCAGTATTTGTGACTAAGAGCTCAAGTGTGTTTCCGAAACCATTTACAAATTTAATGGGCTTGTGAACTAATTGTTGAAAATAATTTTTAAAAAAGCATTTAGAACAATATCTGAAGTTGTATCTGCTACCCTGTCAGAAGGTGTATTTTTGTCAACATACGGATTGTAGATTTGTCGCCGCCAACTATAATTGTATGTACCTATTTGTGTTGAGACTCAAATTTTCTATGAACTGTTCGGCGGCTGCATCATGAGAATGCCGGAGTCGGTAATTTAAAATGTTCAAATGTTTATTAAGCTTAAGGAACTTAACTACGGGGTCATCAGTCAAACTTACAAACTATTTACGAGCTACCTTATACTAAAGACGACACAAACATCCATGCCCGATGGGGGATTCGAACCCCCGACGGGGTACGGCCTCGCGCATCGCAGCATAGCGCCTCAATGCGCTTGGCCGCTCCGCCGCGGCAGTTATTAACTTATTCCGGTAGTCGAGTATAACATCTGCTCACACTAACTGACAGCAACTATCGACTTCAGTTTCACTTGTGAGCTAGTACACACATTACAATGTGCTTTTTGTTTCTTTTGTAGTGCAGATCAAAGGAATTATGGCATTTCGATTAAAAAAACTAGGGTGTTTCCTCTGCGACTCAGCTAAACAATGTACAACAACGGTGTACTTTACAAGCACAGCATTCTATATTCCTTCATTTCTTTATTTCAAATTTGTATGTCGACTTTAGGTGATGTGTCAAACATAGACACTCTTATCTATATTTTGTAAACGTATTTTCTGTCATTGATTTGAACACTGTCCCAATTCACTTTATTAACTAATATTTCGCCGCAAAAGAGTAAATTTATGAAGTGTATCGTTCTTCTTTCCTCCTCTTTTTTTACACGCAGTTGTAGCAATTAATATATGTGCAAATGAAGTTATCAAACTTGAAAGATAAGCGAACATTCGAATTATCTTTATATCGTTCCTTTTATGTTCCTTCCATGGCGATGGACTGTTTCTATCGCAATCAGTAACTGTGGAAGAAAGCTACCGTACAAACGGAGGGAGAATGGATCCATATTTGTGGTTGGAAGTAGTTACAAACTGACATAGCTGACGGTATTGCTTTCGTTTCCCAAAAGTTATAAATATTTATATTTCGCGATATTGTAAAGAAGTTGTACATTTCGGCGAGATGTCGAAAAAAAATATCTCTTTCGTATTGGCTGTATCGAGTACGATCGGAGACGGAGGTTTGAAAGCAAACAGCAGGAGTATAGGGAAGGGCGTCCCTTGCCTGAGGGCCGCTAATCCGACTACCTGGCGAAGGGTCAGGTGTGGCAAAAGTCCGGCGTGGCAAGTGTCCGGCGTGCCAATTGTCCGGGATCCCTCGCACCCTCCGCCTCCACCTCCCTCGGACTCAAGTATGTACTTTGCAACAGACTGATGTGTGGAACGTGTGAATGGATCAAAATTGTTGTTATCCCAAACTGGTAGATGACTCAAATATATAACTTTGATTCTGTTAATGTAAATCGAATTGCATCAGAGTTACGTCTCGCAGCCCTCCGTCAGATTATTACGATTCAGATGCCGATATTGTACTTTTGCAGTAAGTTTTATTTACTGCATTCTGTCTGCGTGTGTTTCGGGCCTATTTTAATGTATCTTCTAAAGATTTAACAGGCACTACACTATTTTACCGTGAAAGAATCCCTATTACTGATTTTTAAACGACTGAATTTGGGCGTGGCTTGGTTGTCGTCTTTTTTATCTTGCCACTTGTGCGCCTCATGGGAAGTGAGTGTAATGCTTCCACATGATACGTTTTTACTGAGACATTATTCCATCAGTGTTGGTCAATGAACAGTTGACGACACTACAGCTGAAGGGCGCCACAAGACAACCCCCTCTTCATGTCTCTGTTTATGTTGCCTCTCGAACTGTTATTATAACGGGTTCTTGACATAATCTGGGCTATTTTAATGAAATTAATATTTATTGTATTTAAGAATGCTACAATTAATATGTGAATCACTCTCAGAGCAGAATTTCACAGTAAGTGTATATGCCAATGACGTCTTTCTCCGTCGACATGAAGAAATGCCATTTCTAAAAGAAATGCACGTGTGCAATTAAATGTTAAAAAAGTGATCGTGTCCTTTTCTGAGCATGTTAACCCTTTCACTCCGGCGCCGTGATTGTTGCGCCGTGTGTTGTGGACGAGCGCCAGTCGCGCCCGGTAGTGCCCGCTGTACGGCGCATTTTCCGCACTCCCCACGGCGCTACTCTGTCCTGCTTTCACACTCTCAGTGTTATCGCAATTATTGGACTTTATACTACATATTTATTAGGGAAACTTCATTTGGAATAGAAACAGTTTTCTTCCTTCTTTCAGATAATTCGCGTAATTTTTTCGTAAATTCTAAAAGATCCAAGTTTTGGATTCAACTCTGGTGGGATGTGGACGTTATTATTATAAACGCATATTTCGCTAGCTAAATAATATTTATTTACTATTGCTTTACGTTACATTTCAATAGCAATACATTACGATGTATGACGCGAGGCGGAACTGCTACAGCAGTCCACCGGCTGGGCGGCACAGGCAGCACTCGACTGCTGCAGCAGTCCACCGCCTGTGGAGCACATGCGCTCCCGACTTCTGCAGAAGTTCACCTTAGCGAAAGGGTTAAGTCTATCGTCATACAGTCTTGTGGGTTGTTGTTGACCTTTACCCGTTGTAGATGGCGATTCTGAATTGTAAATATGTTACTCACAAAATTCAGGGTACCTTACTGAAACATGAATGACTCTCACTTAACGTCTTGCAAAAAGTGCGGGTATTGCGCTCTTACATTTTATGTGAGGCATATAATATCATTCACTTCTTTTCCCTCACCAGAATGACAGCAAAAACAATTCGAACAACTGTCCATTAGATTTCTAATGAAAGACGACGTATTTCAACTTCATTGTGAGATTGCTGCGGTGTAGTGGTCGAGCGTTCCAAGGCGCCTAGCTGCGGAGCATGGGTGTATTTGTTGCCCTTAGCGTATTTACGATGGTAATCTAGTTTTGAAACAACTAACGGAATACAAGAGTCAGTTATTATTTTACGGGAACGGAGCATTCCAAAAACCATTACTGCGCGTTCTGAAACAGAAGTTTCCACTTTTTCTCCAGTCTGTACAATTATAAAAGAGTCCGACATTTTTCCTATGTAACATGAACATCTTCCTCCCTAGAAATCAACAAAATAGTTCCTCTTTTTAAATCGACAGTATTACTTTTGAAAGATCTCTGGTGGTTGTGTTTCGTTGTGATTTAAGTCTATGTGACATCGGGAAGTGTAGTATTTTAAAATAAACGGTCTTATAGCGCGTATTTAATTTAACGTGATTCATTGGAGTTTCCGGCTCGAAGACAATATAGGCGTCAGTAGGCAAACGGCTCTTCTCCTTCATAAGAAGAGCAGAAGTTAATTCAAACGTCCGACAGGAAATGAAATGAGCTAGCGACAAAACGCCTTGTTAGGGTAAATATCCAGCCGAGGCGCTCCACTGCTTCAATCTTGTGATTTTTCTCAGACATTCTAAAAGAGACAACGAGTAATTAAGTTTTCTGAATACATTAGGGAACTCCAGAGAGATTTAGAACAAGTCAGTAGACCGAAATTAAAGTCTTATTACACACGTGTATAAGAATATGAGATGGAAAAACTTATGCAGAAGGGGAGGGGTCATTCAACTTGGCAAGAGGATTCGTTGGAATTATAAAAGAGCCCGGAAAAAGGCGTCACTAAACATTCTTCCACAGCAGCAAACTCCTAACAATTCTACGGATCCGGATTTATTAACGTCGCTCCCACGCAACTTGAACACATAATATAGACAGCGGCAGTAACTATTTAAAGTAGCCATCATTCGTGCCCCTAACAAACATTATAAGATGAAAGCTTCGGTCTCCGCCGGAATTATAACTTTTCCCTGTCTTCCTTACTTTCTCTCTCTTTCTTAATCCGTCTCAATTAATAACTGCTTTTTCTTTCGGGAAATAAACTGCATAAAAGTTTCGTTCAGGAGACGGGAGAGAGGGATATCACGAAACTTCTACGACAGAGATGTGCGTACGTGCGGAAGGGATTCATTACACATTAGCTACATCCGCAAGTAAAATAAATTGGATATTATTTCCAATTGTCACGACATGTGTTGTAGATATGTATATATGTAGTAAATTGTTGACAGCGTATCAAAATCTAAACATAATGCTACATGTTTCGTAAAATACGCATTTAGAAGTCTTGCTGACATATTCACTTACTTGCATTAAATGTTCCGAAATAAATGTATCAACTAACCTACTGAATTTTGAGCGTAACATCAGGTATCTCTACCAACGAAGTACAGATTCACAAAGAAACAAGGAAGGAAGAGCATAATGAGCAAAAAGTGAAGCGTTATGAAATTAAGATAACTACTTTTTTTTCGAAATCTAAACGGCAATATGGGTACAGCGCCTTCGAGAATAATAGTTAGTAACTCGTGAGCATTGCTCATGGTTCTACTAGTTCACAAGAAAAACATTGTTGGCCATTCAAGAGCAGTACCACAAAGGACCAGAGATATCTAAGAAACATTACACGTTATATAAAGATCACATGATTGAGAATACAACACATGTGAAGTAGGGAGGATGATGAAAGCAGTACTGAGTGTGGCTGACTGTAACCGCTGCTAGACAGCTCGACATTGAATCAAAGTGGCTCTGGATATGTTGCTGGTGTATACCAGTCCATGCTGATTCCATGTATTGAAAATCTTTGTATAGCTATGGAATCAAACTTCAGTGGTCGTCAGTCCTCAGACGTACAAACTATTGAAACTAACTTACACTAAGGTCAACACACAGAGCGGTCTGGAGCGCCACGTTTCGGATCGCGCGGCCTCCCGCGTCGGAAGTTCGAGTCCTTCCTCGGGCATGGATGTTTGTGTTGTCTATAGTATGAGTTAGTTCATAAGTAGTTTGTAAGTGTAGGGACTGATGACCCCGCAGTTCAATCTCACAAGCTTTACAAACATTTGAACATTTGACAACACACACACACATTATCAAAAACAAAAATACTTATTGGTGGCAGGCCTGGTACAAGCTTTGACTTAACATAGTTAAGAAAAGTTTCGTTATTACTTTCTGAGTGATGGACGTTTTGGTTTCTGAGTCATATATGAGACTTGCACCCGGAAAGAAACCCATGTCTCCGCCTGAATGAACAACATTTAAACGCTGCGCAGTATTTTTATTTCAGAATAATTTTCGTAAACTGTCTCTTTGCCAACATTTATTTATTGTAAAATGTGTGTTAATCCAGAACTCATCTAAGTAAAACAATGTAATTTTTGATTCTGATACCTCATTCTTACATAAACTCGTAAAGTAGTATACCCTTTTAGCAACAATATCCTGTTGTTCGCACATGCTAACATGTTTATTTTGAACCTTTTCAAAATAAAACCTGTAGACGGATCGATTTTTCTAAGATTTTCTTTGCTAGCTTTCAGTTTCGTTGGGCAAATGTTGTGAAGTATTCATAAAGTTGGCGTAGAAATTGCTACCCGTTAATGGGCTTATCAATATCGTCGATGACATTCTTCTTGTGAGATTCTTTCGTCTCCTTCTTGTACGTAGAATCGTGAGTGCCACTGTGTTGCCTTCCTGTCCCTCCCTAAGTAATTTTCAAAGCATCCTCTTGCTCAGTTATAACCTATTGGTTGCACGTTCCGTCTCCTCCAGCGGCACGATAAATCCATTCTCTTTCTCATCGTCACCGAAGTTAATCACCGTTGCGCCTGTCCGCATAGACACTCATCTTCCATGCTCACACTGATAGGTAACAACGGCCACTAGCCTAAGTGGATCTTGAATATCTAGCCAGTTAGTTGCTGCTACTGCCACGTTACCACTTCACCTTGCCGGATGAAACATGCTCCGCTCATAACCTGTCCACGCTTGCCTGCCGAGGAGACTGAGGCGCTCCAGTCACGGTCTGCACGGCCACTACGGTCGGGGGGTCGAATCCCCCCTCGGGCATGGATATTTGCGCCGTCCTTAGTTGTAAGTAGTTCATAAGTAGTTTGTAAGTTTAGGGACTGATGACCCCGTAGTTAAGTCCCATAGACTCTACAAACATTTGAACATTGAACACGCTTGCCTGGAAGGCAGGCAGACAATTGTCGCACGGTGTCAACAGAAAAGGGCAGGCTGCTTTACTCCCAGCCAAGCCGAGCTACGCCCAACCCAAGCAGCCTACGGGAAACTTGGTTGATGACCACCTACACAACAGTTTATACTTATGCTTTCATTTTTGTGTTAAGGATAGGTTTTTACGGAATATCAAAAGACCTGGCCCAATCTGTACTACTACAGGTTGTTAAGGAAAATAAGTTCAATAAATATGCGTCCAGAAACGTATGCCTTCTGAGATAAACATGTGTTTATAGGAAGTGTGCCACGTGATGTCCATTCATGGCAGTGAACACCTTTGCTCTTCGGCGTAAGGAATGACGCATCCTTCGCAATGCAGTCGGTTGTTGATGGTGGTCGCGCGGGAATAGCCGAGCGGTGTGGAGTGCCATGTTGCAGATCGCGCGGCCTCCCGCGTCGGAGGTTCGAATCCTCCCTCGAGATGTGTGTTTGTGTTGTCTTTAGTATAAGTTAGTGCATAAGTAGTTTGTAAGTTTAGGGACTGATGACCCCGCAGTTAAGTCCCATAAAGCTTTACAAACACTTGAATATTTTTGTTGATGGTGTAGTAATTGATGGCACACACTCAAGACGCGGCCCTGTACAGTTTGCACATCGTTGATTGCAGTTGCCTATACCATTTCCTTCGAGTGTCCCCATAACCAAAGGTCTAGACGATTAAGGGCTCCTCCCCGTCCAAGTCAGAAATGTTTGCGTTAGATGTTCGCGTAGTTGGTGCGTCATCATGCAGGAACCACACATGCTGACATGGCACATCTTCCAACATAGGCAGGCAGTGCATTAACTAAGTCCAGATAATGCGCTCCGTTTAACCTTTGTTGTATCACGTATGGCCCTATTAATCTACCAACAAATACGACTGCCCATACGTTGACTGACAACAGATGTTGGTGACCTCTTCACGCATTTGACTGCAGACGACCTAATTGTGGGTAGAGTATGTCAATCATAACAGCCTGCTGATACATTTGAGGAGCGCCAAAGCATCGACTGTGCTAATATTCGCAACGCCCAGCCCTACCCATTAACACACGACTATCTAAGAAAGTGTGCGTTTTTGGACTCATTTTTAATGCACTTATTATTTTCGTTCCGATGAGTGCTAACTCCTCTGAAAGTATTCACATTTTTTGAATTCTGTATATAAATAAAAGCCGTTACAAAACATCACGAATATTTCTGAACCGATTAAGTCAACACTTTTGAAAAATCTCTAATAAAAATTCGAACGGGAGTATAATATGTATTATCTGATAAACACGATATACACTCCCGGCCATTAAAATTGCTACACTACGAACATGATGTGCTACAGACGCGAAATTTAACCGACAGGAAGAAGATGTTGAGATATGGAAATGATTAGCTTTTCAGAGTATTCACACGAGGTTGGCGCTGGTGGCGACACTTACAACGTGCTGACATAACGGAAGTTTCCAACCGATTTCTCAAACACAAACAGCAGTTGACCGGCGTTGCCTGATGAAACGTTGTTGTGATGCCTCGTGTAAGGAGGAGAAATGCGTACCATCACGTTTCCGACTATGACAAAGATCGTATTGTAGCCTATCGTGATTGCGGTTTATCGTATCACGACATTGTGCTGCTCGCGTTGGTCGCGAACCAATGACTGTTAGCAGAATATGGAATCTGTGGGTTCAGGAGGGCAATGCGGAACGCCGTGCTGGGTCCCAACGGCCTCGTATCACTAGCAATCGAGGTGACTGACATATTATCCGCATGGCTGTAACGGATCGTGCAGCCACGCCTTGATCCCTGAGTCAACAGATGGGGACATTTGCAAGACAACAACCATCTGCACGAACAGTTCGAAGACGTTTGCAGCAGCATGGACTATCACCTCGGAGACCGTGGCTGCGGTTACCCTAGACGCTGCATCACAGACAGGATCGCCTGCGATGGTGTACGCAACGACGAACCTGGGTGCACGAATGGCAAAAGTCATGTTTTCGGATGAATCCAGGTTCTGTTTACAGCAACATGATGGTCGCATCCGTGTTTGGCGACATCGCGGTGAATGCACATTGGAAGCGTTGCCATACTTGCGCATCACCCGACGTGATGGTATGGAGTGTCATTGGTTATACGTCTCGGTCACCTCTTGTTCGTATCGACGGCACTTTGAACAGTGACCGTTACATTTCAGATGAGTTACAACCTGTGGCTCTACCCTGCGAAACTCTACATTTCAGCAGGATGATGCACGACCGCGTGTTGCAGGTCCTGTGCGGGCCTTTCTGGATACGGAAAATGTTCCACTGCTGCCCTGACCAGCACATTCTCCAAATATCTCACCAATTGAAAACGTCTGGTCATTGGTGACCGAGCAACTGTCTCGTCATAATACGTCAGTCACCACTCTTGATGAACTTGTACACGCCATCCAAGCTCTGTTTGACTCAATGCCCAGGCGTATCAAGGCTCGTTATCACGGCCAGAGGTGGTTGTTCTGGGTACTGATTTCTCAGTATCTATGCACTCAAATTGCGCGAAAATGTAATCACATGTCAGTTCTAGTATAATATATTTGTCCAATGAATAGCCGTTGATCATCTGCATTTCTTCTTGGTATAGCAATTTTAATGGTCTGTATTCAATAAAGCTATGTCTCTAAATGAAATGGGTATTGGTATGTTTCTGACATAGTCTTCGACAGCGACGGACATATTGCTATTAAAGTTGGCACATATATGTATTTATTGATCTAGGAAGAATTTTATAGTATACAAGACACTCTGTGGTGTGTGGTGGAGAGTAGCTGACAAAGCACTTCAACATCGTTCAACTTGTCACCAAAAGTTTGGTACATGTATGTACAAAGGATGAAAGTGCAGCCCTCGGTCGCGAAGATAAAATAATTTAACCAGGTTTCGGAAATAACTAGGATTGCCTTCATCAGAAAATATAAATTAAAACAAGTCACATAATGAAAGTTACAAATCAGCGGTAAAGTTTGCGTCAAAAATTAAAATCTTTTTGATGCCTCCGTGCAGGCGTGCACCCCTAGTGGCTAGCTCTGCTTAATTTTTTTCTTTAATTTGTGACGTAAGCTTTCCCGCTGAATTGTAATTCTTATGACATGTTTTAATTTATATTTTCTGATGAAGGCAATCCTAGTTATTACCGAAACTTGGTTAAATAATATTATCTCCGCGACCGAGGGCTGCACTTTTATCCATTGACGTTGTAACGCTCGCTGACATTCGCACCTATGTTTAAAATTTTAACTCGTATGTAATTCTTTTTTTTTTTTTTTTTTTTTTTTTTTTTTTAATTTACTAAGGGAGCAAACGGCTGAGGTCATCGGTCCCTAAATTTACACACTACATAAACTAACACGTGTGACGGACAACAGTCACGCCCATTCCTGAGGAATAAGTGGACCTCCGACGAGAGCGGCCACGCAATCCGTCTGCTACGTTGTATGACAAAGAGTCTCCAAAACCGAACGAAAGTGTGTATAGGAAAACAAATATATATCGACAAACTCATCAGTGTGCATAAATAAATATGGCAGTAGGCATAGGGAGAGGAATAGATCGAGAAAGGAAGGAAGAGAGAGGGGGAAATGACATAGGTGAACAGAGTATTGGAATACATAAATCACCGAACAACGTCGGGGTTTCAGCTAGAATAATACAGACATTCTTGGTCATTATGGACCAGAAAATGATTAACTTTCTTTGTTCTCGTTTACATTTCGGACTCATTTTTATTTATTTGTTGTTAGATATGAACAGTTTTCTCTACGCTTCGCCTCCTTTCAAGAAGTACTGCCTGTTGTGAATACGAACCATCATGAGGTCATGTATAAAATTCTAAATATATCTAATGTACCTCAACAACAACAAAATAACGTTTCAGAAGTCTGATTTCTGTAACTTCAGAATATGTCAGCAAAAAAGACTCTACTTACACAAATATTAATTAAGTTTAACAAGATATGTGTTGTGGGTTCATTGAATAAATTCTGAATGACCGAAATAGTTTATTTTCAGTTCCAGAAGTGCAATTTTAGCATATTACAGCTTATACAATTTTCATAATATATTAATATAAAACACATATCTGAAAGAGGAAGCTTTTCATTCATACTATTCTTTCTTCCTACTCTGCTGCGTACTACCATAATTTATTTCAAGTTTGAGGTACATCTTTGTTCTACATTCTACGCTTTAGGTCTTTATAAGTGTGTTTTGGATTACTGTTGTAAGTTTTTTTAGGGAATGTATAGAACTTCATATTCTGAAAGCAAGTTTTCGCCGTCGGAGGTTCGAGTCCTCTCTCGGGCATGAGTGTATGTTTTGTTCTTACGATAAGTTGAAGTAATTTGTAAGTTTGGGGACTGATGGCCACTGCAGTTTAGGTCCCAAAACTTCTTACAAACGTTTGAACATTTGACGTCAGCTGTAAGACTCTCGTTAATATACAAATACAGGAATGAAATTACTTTTCGTACTTCATGTGCAACTGAAAACATACTGTTGTTCATTTAAGTAGCAAATGTTTTGTAGTGCCTTAAATGTATTGTCTTGGGAGTAGTATGTAATCTCCTCAATTTTCCTAAACGTCTGTCAGTTCAATCTTTTTTTTTTTTTTTTTGCCCGCTTCTACTAATATGATACTCTGCAATCAAGTTGACTTGAGAGCGCAACCTATTGTCATGTACAGTAAGTTGAAAGGGTCCCATGAAACTTTCCAGGCTTGAAGGAACCGAAGTTGGCTACTTTACCCACTGTGATTTGGTACAAATGCACTCTTGGGTTTACGTCACGGTAGGCTAAGTTGCTTGAATGGTTGCATCGGCGACAGTGGCAGTCGGTTTGGAAGAGGAATTATTACATCTCTAAAACGTTGCGCGTAATGGTCATGACTTCTTTGTTTGCCATCGGGATTTATATGCTGCCGTGGCCTTCTTGTTATCTAGAGCTCTCACTGGTTGAAGATAGTGGAATGTCTGACCCGAATACACCACCCACTGCTTCAGTTATGGCAGTACGTGGAAGCAGCGTGATTCTAGGCACCACGTCAGGGACTTACGTAGCCGCTAGCGCAGAAATTTCGAGTCCTCCTTCGGGCATGTGTGTGTGTGTGTGTGTGTGTGTGTGTGTGTGTGTGTGTGTGTGTGTTTTGTCCTTTGGTTAGTAAAACTTAAGTATTTTGTAATCTAGGGACTGAAGACCACAGTGGTTTGGTCCCATAGTATTTCAAAGCCCCGCGGGATTAGCCGTACGTTCTAAGGCGCCTTGCTGCGGAGAACGCGGCAGTTCCCGTTCGGTGGTTCGAGTTCTTCCTCGGGCACGAGTGTGTGTGTGTTGCCCTTAGCACATAAGTTAGTTTAAGTAGTTCGTAAGTCTAGGCCTTAGGACTCGAACATCCGAAGGGGAACAGGTGCTAACTCAGCAGCAAGACGCCTTAGAACGCACGGCTATTCCCGCGCGGCTTTGTAATACTATGGGACCAAACTATTGTGCTCATCAGTCCCTAGATTACAAAGTACGTAAGTTTAATTAACCAAAGGACAACACACATACACACCCACCCATCCACACACACACACACACACACACACATGCCCGAGGGAGGACTCGAAATTTCTGCGCTAGCGGCTACATAGTCCCTAACGTAGAGCCTAGAACCGTACTCTAGGGACTGATGACCATTGCAGTTTGGTTGCAAAGCTACAACCATCGAAATGCAAAATGGATATGACTGGATGCGTGTCACCTGTCAGAGTCGTATCTAGACTATCAGATCACTCCAGCTGTGTACGCCCCCACCATTACAGAGCCTCCATCAGCTTGAAATCGCCATACCCGTAACTTCCATCCCCTAGATACAACTGAAAACGAGACTCGTAAAACCAGACAACATGTTTCCAGTTATCAACAGTCCAACGACGGTGTTCACGGGCTCAGGAGAGGCGTAAAGCTTTGTGCCGCGCATTCAGCGAGGGTACGCGAGCGCCCTTGGGCTCCGAACGCCTACATTGATGATTTGTCGTTGTATGCTTCTCACTTTGACCCTTGTTGATGTCCCATCAAAGAAATGTACATCAGGTTTCGGAAGGGTTGACTTCTGTCACGTTGAACGATTCTCTTCAGTCATCGTTGGCCCCAGTCTTGTAGATCTTCTTCCGTCGGCGACACTGAAGGAAATTTGATTTTTACCAGATTCCTGATATTAAAGGTGCGCTCGTGAAATGGTCGTAGGGGAAACTCCCAGCCTGATGACTACGTCGGAGATGCTGCATTCTTCTCTCTATAGCAACACGTTTAAAAAATACTTAAATCTGCCATTGTAGCAGCTGATAGCGATCTATCACGTGCGCCAGACAACTATTGTCTCAAACTTAAATTATGTTTTGAAGAAATTGCCTCATCTATTAAAATTTATTTTTGAATGTTTTTCATTTTTTTCGTTTAGCAAGAACGTCTAATCGAATGACATTGACACAACATGTTTATAAAGAGCAAAGAATGGAAGATTAAAATTTTAATTAGTCAAAAGATGAGCTTCACAGAAATATTGAACTAGCTCTGATGACGGCGCTACAGTGTATTCGCAGAAAAACTTACAACACCAGAATCCCGCATTTCTACGGAAATCCAAGAATTAGTCTCAAGCCATTTACATATTGTGAAATGAGAACGAAGAAACAATGCATGGACCGGAGTTAATTTGAGCGGATGTTTTGGGTGCACAACAGCAAGGTTTTTAGCGCCCTGACAAAAGAATTAGACAACAGTAAATAAATAAGAACAGGCAATAGAAGAATGTAGGTCTTGTCAACAACACGAACACATATTGCAAATCAGCGATATAAGGTGGCAGACTGAAGTATACAACCTTAGAAGTTCTTAAAAGACAAAGTGATAGTAAAGAGGTACGCTGCTCGCTTTTGTTAAAGTCATCAGCGAGCCCTCCTGTAACACACTAAAACCTCCAGCCTAAGAGCTTAGGCCAGAGTCGAGAACGTTCACAAAATTGTAAAACGTTCGTCACACTCGCCTCGTCGTCAGCTAAAACAGTGGGTAGGGCACGACCGAGATTAGCCGCTGCCCTCTCAGCACGATATAAAATACACTCAATTAAAATGTGGCGTATAGTATTTGCACGCCACAACCGTCACAAATCGGTGGATCCTCTCGACGGAATAAAAAATTGTGGGTCAACGGGCTGTGCCCAATGCGAAGGCGCGTCAGTGTCACTTCGAAACGCCTGAATGGCTGGCAGGAGGTTCGCCATGGTCGAACAGTTGGTTTCACCAACCGCAGTTTATTACCTGTCACTGCAAGCCACGTCTCCTCCCACAATTGAAGGGACCTATGGCGCAGCACCGAGTAGACGTCCCGCAAGGGAATGGCACTCTCTGTGACATTGGGGTCACTGCAGGCCGCCTTGGCAGCCACATCAGCCGCTTCATTTCTCCATATCCCAACATGCCCAGGTACCCAAAGAAATGACACCTCTTTACCCCGCCGTTGGAGGAGGTACAGTTGGTCAGGGATCAATTGTGTTACAGTTTAAGCCGGGACATGACGAGCAGTGATTGTAGGGCACTAAGGGAATCGGAGCAGAGTAGAAATTTTGTACCTCGAGCACGCCGGATGTGTTCCAGTGCCTGGGGGAGGACGTGTAGCTCTGCCGAGAGAACGGAGTAGACAGCGGGCAGGCGAATCCCTATGATATGACCTAGAAACACTGCGGAACACCCCACCGAGTCCCCTTGTCTTGATCCGTCAGTGTACACCATTGTCCAATCACGATGCTTATTTAAACTGTTGAAAAATTTGGACTGAAACGTTATGTCCGGGGTGCAATCTTTTTTAAAACTGATTAATTCTAAAAGGATTTTGGGCACTGTAATAACCAAGGGGGATATCGACTCCATTTTCGACGCAAATAGTAAAATCTAAAACACCCATATTTAAAAAACAGTCCTTAACACGAATCCCAAAAGGCCTCATTACGAAACACCTGTTCCATAGGCGGCCGAGCAACAGTATTGTAAGCAGATGTATATGGGGTGGACAACGCAGCATACGCCTGACGCATCATGAGGAGCTGTCGCCGTATGGAAAGCGGTGGCTCCGCAGCCTCGGAGCAAAGGCTTGGTATAGGGCTGGTTCGAAATGCCCCGGTAGCCAACCGAATCCCTTCATGGTGCACCACGTCCAACAATTTGAGGTAGGAAGGTCTTGCAGACCCATACACCGTGTAGCCGTAATCAAGTCGGGATCGTACAAAGGCTCTATAAAACTGGAGCAGATGAGTCCTGTCCGCTCCCCATGAAGTGTGACTAAGACACTAAAATACAGAGTGCTTTGAGGCACCGTCTCTTCAAGTTTTTGAGATGCGGCAACCAAGTAAGTTTACAGTAAAATGTGAGACCCAGAAGACGCACAGTGTCTTTAAATTCAGAACAGTGCCCCTCACCTGCAGTTCGGGTAAGTTAAATATAGAACGTGAACGGTTAAAAAGAACACACACAGACTTCTCTCGGTTGAATGTTCAAATGTTCAAATGTTTGTAAAGTCTATGGGACTTAACTACGGGGTCATCAGTCCCTAAACTTACAACCTACTTATGAAGTAACTAAGACTAAGGACGGCACAAATATCCATGCCCGAGGGGGGATTCGAACCCCCGACCGTAGTAGCCGTGCAGACCGTGACTGGAGCGCCTCAGTCTCCTCGGCCACCGCGGCCGGTTCTCTCGGTTGAAAATTTAAAACCGGTCTTCCGTGCCCATTCGTCGAGCCATCTGAGAGTTAGCTGCGACTGACGTGTTGTCGTTGCAAGGCTGGAGGAAGAACAGAAGACAGAGAAGTCATCAACAAATAGTGTACATTGGACAGGACTTTTCACAACAGAAGTAATACCGTTAATAGCTGTAGCAAACAACGTCACACTTAAAACACTACCCTGAGGGACTCCGTTTTCCTGCTCAAAGCGGTCAGAGAGCACGCCACCAACCCGATACCTAAAATAACGTGAAGAAAGTAAATACCGAATAAAACTGGGAAGACAACATCGAAATCCCCATTCGTGAAGCTGCTAAAGTATAAGATGCCTCCAAGTAGTATCGTAGGCCTTCTCGATATCAAAAAATACACCCAAAAGGAGGTGACGGCGCAGGAAAGTCTGTTGTATAACCGCCTCCAGGGAGGCCAGGTTATCGAAGGTGTAACGATATCTCCTGAACCCACACTAAGGAGCTGCCTGGATTCCAACATCCAGACAAGGCGGCAGTTGACCATCCACTCTAAGGTCTTTGCAATGCTATTAGTGAGGGCAACACTACGATAGCTGCTTGGGCATGTGCGATCTTTCCCGGGTTTTAAAGGGGGATTAAAATTGCTTCTCTCCACATATAAGGAAAGTGACCTGACGACCAAACGGCATTAAAAAGATTCAGGAGGATTTCTTTATTTCGCTGTGTTAAGTGCCGCAGCATACTGTAGTGGGTTCTATCATTGCCAGGGGATGTGTCATGTGCCACAGACAAAGCAGAATCCAGCTCGCACAGTGTGAAAGGGCCGTTGTAATCCTGGTGATCAGTGGACCTGAAGTCCAAATTGCCCCTCTCAGAAACCACTCTGTGGCGCTGGAATACCGGATCCTGATTGGCAGTAGCTGTAACACTGGCAAAATACATAGCCAAGGTCTGGGCAATTTCTCGTGGGCTGGTATGGAGAACGCCATTCCCCATTATAGCAGTAACTGGACACCTCCTCCCTTTCCCAGAAATCCTCCGTATTTTCTCCCATAGAGTGGAACTTGTAGTGGAGCGAGTAACGGTACTCAGGAACTGTTGCCAAGATCTCTTTCGGCTCTCTCGTATAATTTGGCGACATTTTGCCCTCGCCATCCGAAAGGCGGCGAGGTTGTTTGCAGTTGGCCGACTCTTAAATCTACACAGAGCTGCACGCGTGACCATAATTGCTGAGCGACACTCAGCCGTCCACCAAGGGACAGACTGCCGTTTTGGTCGTCCTAACGACAGAGGCATAGATGCACCAGCAGCACTGTGTATCGCTTGAGTGATACAATCCACCCATTTCTGGACATTGCCACTAATGTCCAGCTCAGCGAATTGGCTGAACAGTGTCCAGTCGACTTGAATGATCACCCATTGGGGTGGTCTGCATTCAGGCTCTACTCTGTCTGGCAGGTGGAGCCAGATGGGGAAATGGTGACTACCATGAAGGATATCGACCACTCCCCAGTGTGTAGAGTGGGCGAGGGCTGGAGAACAAAGCGAGAGATCTATGGCTGAGAACGATCCCGTTGCAGTACAAAAATGTGTGGGCTGTCCCGTGTTTAATAAATGTGCGCTCGATGACAAGAGAAGCCTCTCGGTTGCTCGACCCCTGGGGCAGGTTCTAGCAGAGCCCCAAAGCACATTATGTGCATTAAAATCCCGACAGAGGATGAAAGGGTGGGGGAGCTGCGTCAGAAGGTCTTCGAGGGCCACTACATCAAACGTGTCATCAGGTGGCAGATAGAGGAAGCACACTGTCAAACGATGGCGCACATATACGGAAACTGCAACGGCTTGTAACTGTTTAGTGAGAGAGAGGGGCTCAGAGTGATAAGCCATATTAGTAAAAATTGCCACTCTGCCTCTCGCTCTCTCTCCACTAAGATCGTCCTTCTTGTGGAGTACATAGCCACGGAGATCAGGGTTGTCAGTGGATTTAAAGTTTGTCTCTTGGAGGCATATACAAATCGGTCTACCCTGAGTCAATCAACGGAGTTCCTCCATATGCGTCCTGAAACCCTGTAAGTTTCACTGTAGTACTGGGGCCATTTATCAGGGAGGTTGGATCTTTACCCTCTCGTTCTTCCGAGACGGAGACACTGAACGTGGTGGAGGTCCAGAATTGGGGCGAGAGGGTTGCCCCTGAGGGAGATCCAGCTCCTTGAGGTCTGGTGCTGGGTCAGACGAAGGCTCAGGTGGGACAACTTCAACGATGTCTGAAGGGTTCATGACTGTTTTTGTGTGTGACTGTGTTTTACTGGTAACCTTCTTTGGTTTCAGTGGCTTGGTGTGGAGACAGAGGTTGTGGTTGCAACTGTGGTGGTGGTGGTGGTGGTGGTAGTGTTGGTGGTGGTTGTGGCGGTGGCGGTGATGGCGGGTTCTGCAGGAAGAAGTACCACAGGCTCTCCAAAGGCAGTATCTGTATCTTTGTCAGCTGTTGTCAGTGGGGCTGTGGAAGATGCAGGTTCCGTGGCCTGACATGTGCACTGGCAAGTGCATGTGTTGGTGCCTACACTGACAACCTCAGTTTTTTTGCAGGCATCAGTTCTGGCAACTGGCTTTTGCAGTACTGAAGCGAAGGAGGTGGTAAATGCAGCAGGTTGCATGGCCTTGAAGATCTTCTTGGCCTCTGCATAGGAGAGACTCTGAGTGGTTTTGAGGTTTTGATTTTCTGTATCGTGTTCTCCTGAAGGTAGACTGCACAATCGCTACTCCAGACTGGGTGGTCGCCTGAACAGTTGACACAGGTCATAGGTGGAGTACAGTCAAACCCATCGTGTGCTGCTTTACCACATTTGCTACAGGTAGCTTCTCCCTTGTATCCCAAGGTGGTGCACCCAAAGCGCTGTCACTTAAAACAGCGCATGGGGTTAGAGACATAGGGCCGTACATGTAAACGCAGAAAACCCGCCTTAATATGCTCAGGTAGTCGAGGGCTATTGAAGCTGAGGATGAAGGACTCAGATGGGACGAGTTCTTCACCATTCTCTTCATGTTCTGCACATCGACTATGCCTTCTGCAGCCCATTCTTCCTTCAGTTCATCCACTGAATTTGTCAATCAGATCTCTATAGGAGACTACGCCCTTGCTATAATTAAGAGTACTGTGTAGCTCCATTTCGGTTTGATATTCCCCAAGACTCTTTCCTGTTTGTAGTTTGGACACCTGTTAGGAAGTTGATGTTTCCACCAACAGGGCGCCATTCCGCAACCGCTTTACTGACTTCAAGGTACTAGCAATTCCTTCAAGACCTTTGCTGATATAGAAGGGCGATATCTTCTCAAACGAACCTTCCTTTCTCTTAACTACAAGAAACACATTCTGGTTAACAGCCTGTGTTCTGTTACTCTGAACGAAATTTTTTTTGAAAGAACCTAAATCCGGAGGACTTGGTACCCGAGCCCTCTTTTTTGATTGGGAGTTGGTACCCCCCAGTGGTACACCGATCCCCTGGAAGGTTCGAGGGACAAATTAGAATTTTGCATCTCGGTCCCACGAGCAGCTAGAGAAGTACGTGTCTGCCTAGACAGAGCCCCGCATGCCTAGGTAAGCTTTATACAACTGAGGTGCGGCAGTACCCCAGAGGTTGCTCGCTAGCGACTGTTCCTCTTCAACAACCATGCATCCCATCAGCACGTAGCACACCTTGGGATTGAAGGTTTTTTTTATATAGGTTTATGCCATTCTCGCGACCCGGGTGGTCAAGCCAAGATCCCCATTCCCTAGTACATACAACGTTCCACCGCCACGCCACACGGTGGTCGCTGAAGCGTGCCCAGAGTTTACAGTGTCTAGAGGACTGGCGGCGCTTACCAGTCCCCAGCTCAGGACCCCGGGTTCGCCAAGCCCGTACCCAGCAAATTAATGCTGAGCCCCTGAGGGAAACATCAGAAAGAAACGAATGAAACTGGTGAACGAAATGCATGTAAGGATTACCATAAGAATACGGATGCTCTAAATTGGATCTGGTGAAAAGATTGTGGGGCTATACCGATAACTCACCATATGCAGTAATAACTAAGCACATATTATATCGCATGCACTACATATTTACCCTTCTTGACCACACACTAACACTCAGTTTATATCTTAATGTAGATACAAATTTATTTGATACCTGATAGTGGAATACTGATAATTTTTTATTGTTTCGTACACTGTTAGTAACTAAATACTCAGGACTAAATCTATCGTATACTCCTTGACGATTGTTATGGAAGAGAGAGACATCTTGTCAGCAAGAGTGATGGGGAAACACACTGAACGCATAATAGAGCTGGAATCGGTATAGAGGAAAGTTGTTTAATATGGGACACATTTTTATAAGCTCATTCTAAAGACCTAAACGTTAATTCAATTATATTTTATCATAGTTATAATCTCCAAAGTAATTATTAAATCTTCACAATCATGCCATTTTGTAAAAATAAGATCAAGGTTGCCTAATGTGATTCAGGAATAATATTTTCCTTTAATTTTTTTACTAGCGAAAAATTACACAAATACTCTATGTTTACGTGTTTATGTATTTCTGTTATTCTTCACTCATTTCACGGTACTTATGTTTATTTTTACGACATTCGAGCGAAAAAAAGTCTTTTGTGACACCGTAATCTTCATGAACCCGGCGATAACATTTCGCAGCACTATGCCCATTTTTGCCCGTGTTTGTCGTCAGCACAGACAAAACAGACACTCTGCGTCATCGACATCACTACTGTCTGAATCCCTAATGTCATCAAGATGAACATCGGATGCCGAGTCACTAAACGATTCATCTTCTATAGGTCTGCGTTTTGCATATTTTCCACTCTTCTCCCCAAATAACGTTTTGGCTGCTTTCTTAGTTTCTGTCGCTCATTTCTTCTGTTTAGACTCTTGCAATCGCTTGAGATAAGGAGTTGAAGTTAGTAATACAACAGAGCATGAACACGATGTTTACCTATTTGATTATCTCCTGGTGGTTTTGCCATATGTGCGACAGGTCTGATGTCTGTAGGGCTGTCAGTTGACCATAATCACAATCATTGGTTTCATTTTCGATTTCCACATCTTTTTTCTGAAGAGCTCCAGCATGTCGATGAACTGAAAATTCATGTTCCTCAGAGATGTTTCTGTTGCTTGGTATGAGAGCTGTTTTTCTGAAGGCATTCACAGATGCTTCCATTGTTTCTGCTCGGTTGTAAGCTGCCCAAAATAACATGGCTATTAATATTGGGTGATAAGACGACCTGTGTTACTTGCCAATCACGTTTCTATCTGTTGCGCATAGTACGTTTTCATAAAATGATCAAATGTTTGTAAAGCTTATGGGACTTTAATGCGGGGTCATCAGTCCCTAAACTTACAAACTACTTAATACTAAAGACAACAGAAACATCCATGCCCGAGGGAAGATTCGAACCTTGAAAGACGACCGTCTGTAGTCTTCCATATATTTTTTATAAAATGGTAATTTGTTTGATGTCGCTCCTGGCTTGATTATCGTTTCCTTCCGTGAGTGATATGTGTGTTCCACATGGTTGGTTCTTAGAACAAAGCCTTCAGCTTCAACTATTGTTTGTTCCATGCCCATTAGGCAAGTAACTATCCACGTGTCCTTCTGATTTACACTATCATTTAACTAATTTCTCTCCTCGCCTATTTTAATTTTGCTGTTTCTTTTCCGAACTTGTAGTATGCCCTCAGTCTTTGTCAGTAATTCTCTCCGAGCCTTGTACAACCTCCTTCAATAGCCTGCTTATGGAATTCTAAACATTTCTATGGGTTGCATGTCGTAGTTTTTATTTTTCCGACTTTGTAATTATTTCACTTTTCCAGGTTTCCTCATGCCTTGAAAAGAGGGGTTCTAGTTTTAACTAAATGCTAATCTAGCGACATCAAATAAATTACCATTTTATAAAAAATATATGGAACACGACAGACGGTCGTCTTTCATCACCCCTTCGATAATTGAAAATTTTGATGTAGGCTGAAGTAATTATATTACATCAGAGATAGCAAACTAGGAGGAAACTAAAACACTCACACATAAGAAGATACTTAAAACTTTTTATGTCCCTTCCTGAGCTAATCAACTGCATCCGACGTGAGTAGGTGGGTGCGGTTACTGCACCTGTCTGCAGGCTTGTTCCTGTGGCAGGTGGCCGGACGGGTGCGAAAGCTGACCACCGGAAGAGCTTAACCAGCGGCAATGGACAAGCGCGGCCGCTTCTTTGACTGCCGGTAGCCGGTACTCGGCTCTGTGTAGCCCACCGGCCGCGCAGGTTTTGTGTTGCTGCTAATCACCCAACCTAGCCGGCTGGGACCGCTCGACCAGGTACCTGTTACGGAGGTATGACAGGTCGGCCACTCGTCTTCCGGCTTGCCGCCAAACCCCTGGTAACTCCGATGTCGGCTTCGGTTTGCTCCCGCACGCGCGAGGCTAGCGTGAAGTCCAACTGACGCATGTCGCTGTCTCGGCCACAGACTCCATCACACATCTGTCAACACTTTGGTACACAGTGTTGCCACAAGACACCCTAAACTTATAAGGAACTCCATCGTGTCACAATCCTGGAGGGCCCTCGAATTCTTCTTCAAATGAACATTTAACAAAAATACAATTGACATATTTAGCCATAACATTTTAAAATTAAAACACTTATTAAGATATACAAAAATAGAACTCCTAGGTTCTTTATCCTTTACAAAACATTTTAATATTACGGATAGAATATTCACAGATATAAGAATTCTGTTCCAAATCAAATTGATACACAAAACACAAAAATTGACATATTACATTGAAATCACAGAGAGTTATATATCAATAATAAAATTGGTTATCCCATAACATAATATAACATTGAGGATAATATTTTTAATAAATTAAACACAGTCCAGTATAAGCAACTGTACCTAATCCACTATAATTCAGCCCACAGGGCTGTTCATCACGTCAGATCATAGTCTGTGTTAGTCTGAGGGAGGCAAAGCTACCTTCAACCATGACACATGCAACACTATGCAAAAACTAATTATCAAGCCACTACGCAGCGCTACATAAACACTAGCTACAAAACTAACTACCTACTGCCCGGGCGGAAATTATTCTAACTACTGCGCAAGGTGGGGAGAGAGGTTTCTTGAGCCTGCCGGTCTGGTTCCATACTCTGAAAATTGGTGGTTAGCGCCTGTTAACAGACTTACACCAATCGCTCACACAGAGGCGAGAAAACACAGTTACACATATTAACGAGATAATACATCTTGGACGTTGAACAAAAACAAAACACATGATCAAATGTTGAAACACATGAAATAAACACTACAAATCCACACATGCTACACAATCGTAAATTAATAAAGTGAGATCTAAGGTACTAGTGACTTACAATGTAACCTAATCTCACCACAATCATGCTGCAATATTAAGAATGAGAATTAGTAGTTGCAGTAATATCAGTGTTTACCATCCTCGTTGTACACATTAAGTAAAGGTGACAAGTCATGCACTCGATAAACAAAGCTAGCTTCACACACAGTGAAGAAGAGTACACAGACTTAAACGAGAAACAGGGACACAAATAACATAAACAAGATATACACAATAAAATACTTAACATGGCCTAAACAACTTAGATTATGTACCATCAAAGCTCTCGATGGAAACAAAAGATAAAAACATGGACAAAAAAGGGACTGTGTGAGGTGGGCAGCCTTATAGCTAACAGAGACCCTTGGATATGTCACACTAATAATTCTTTAAGTACAAAACGGAGCGTCAAGGTAACATACATCGAACAGCTGACTAGTTGGAACTGGCAACTTGCTGTTAACCATGTCAATAGCGGAGTGCACCTTATAGTACCCAAAACACGCTTAAAACTTGAAGACGCGTTATGGCGAAATTAAATTGCACAACAAACACATACATATACAAAGGACACATATAAGAAAATACACTATTAAGACAAACTTCTTAAAGATACACTACAAAAGGCATACAAAATACAGCATAAAATTACAAACACAAATCACATAGCTGGTAAGATAAACACTCAATCTACCCTAGAAAACATAAAAACCTAGGATGTAGATTACTGGATTGTGCTAGGGCCAGGGTCTTTCGGCTGGTTATGGCGCGGATCAGCGGACCTGATTTCCACGTCTTCTGTTGGCGGATCACATGGTTTTTTCTGGCCCTTATCTGCTCGCTTATCACGCCAATAACCTTGCTAGTTCTTCCGCTGTGGCTGATTCTCAGCATTGGAAGGTTCAGACTCCCCGCTGCTAGTACTTTCCGCTTGGCGGTTGTTCCTAGCGCTATTGTCGCTCTGATTACTTGTCGTAGAAGAGCCGTTGCTATCTCTTCTAGATCTGTAATCATCGTCAAACTCCAAGTCCTCCAGGTAAGCCCGGAAGGACTCAATGTCCTCCTTGCAGCTTCCCGCAAGGACGGCATTGTGCACATTTTGAGGGAGTTGATAAGTTCGGCCTGGACTTATGGATTTTGCGCTTCAATTCCTGCTTTTAATTCCTGAACAAAAGCATTCTGCACTTCCATCCCTGCTTTTAATTCCTGAACTGAAGCATTTTGCGCTTCCATCGTGGAACCTACTTCTGCTTTCAGTTCCCTCAAGTTGCTTAGAGTCATATCAGAAACGCACACGGCACCACTAACACTGGTTGATATTGGTATGCGGTTCGCTTTGTTCGCCCCTGCCCTCACTTCTGGTCGCGTCCTTCCTGCGATATCGCCGAATTGTAATGGCACCTCGGGCACAGAGGTATTCGACCACCGTACGATAATGTATATGTCATATCGATTTAGTTCAAAAATAAAATGTCCAAGTTCTTGTAATTCTACGGGACTTAACAGCTGAGGTTATTAGTCGCTAGGCTTACTAACTACTTAAACTAACTTAAACAAACAGCAGGACAACACACACACACACACACACACACACACACACACACACACACACATATATATATATATATATATATATATATATATATATATATATATATATACATACTTGAGGGAGGGCTCTAACCTCCGACGGGGAGCAATAGCTCCCTCCGCAATAAGGCGCCTTACAGTGCTCGGCCATTCCCGCGGCCCTATTTCGTTCATGAACATTTTGTGGTGTGTAAAGTGTTCTCCTCTCTCTCTAACTGGTGACCAAATTCACTTGCCACAGTGCATCACTTTGGACATCACTTTGGACCACTGTACCTGATCCTAACTACCTGCACCAACAAACTCTTTCTCGACGATGGCTTGGTTGAAGTAGGTTTCTTCCGAGCATATAAACCAGCCGTATTTAGTCGCCACTAAAGGTTGTGGTAGAGACACATGTACATATTGCGGCTGACGGCTTGCAGCGGTCTGGCTAGGAGTGATATGTCCGCTCCTTTTCACCTATTGTACGACATATTGATCCTGTTGCGGTTTGGTGGTCCGTCTGAAACTAAGGTCATGCGATGTACAAGCTCCCAAGTAATCGAGAATTGTTACCTTTCACTACGGACGTTATCGACTGCATAGGAAAATTGTTGATGAGAAGGGTACATCAACGTAATATACAAAACCATATGGAAAACACAGGATCATCTAAAAGTGGCAAAGGATACTCGCAAACCCGCAAACCCTTGAAAAAGAAGAAATTTACAGGATTCTGGGTAGTTGTCGGGACACGTATATGGGTCCCGCATAAATAACTGCCAAAAACGACTCGAAGTACACAAGGGCAATCGTAGAAGGGGAGAGATTGACAGGTTAATATGTTGGTAGCCCAACACGGGGCCAAACGTGCTGTGTCAGTGCGATCGGAAAAGATAAGTAATTTAAGTAGAAATAAAACGTAGTTTAACACTGTAAGTAGCTAAAAACATTTATTAGTGTGCTCTTAAAGCTTTCCATTAAAGATTTTTCTTTTATTCACGTACTGATCCAGTAATCACTAAAAGTTCGGTTTGTTTACATACGTCCTTGTTAGGCCTAAATTCCGAGTGTGCATATTTAGCGTTTCTCCGTAATTTTAAGTGTATTTAACACAGTTAACTAATTGAATACGTTTATTAGTGTGCTCTTCAAGCTCATCATTAAAGGTTCTTTTCTTTTTTTCGCTCATTGTCTCAGTAATCGCGAAAAGTTGTTTTGTGTCTATTCATAGGCCAAATTCGCGAGTGTACAGATTTAGCGTTATACCGCAATTTTAAGTGCATTTACTAACAGCTTACACTTATTTTAGTGTCCTAAAAAAATCTAGTAACCCTTTGTATCTGTAGTTAATATATATTGTCGACATTACGTAAATAACAGTCATGAATGCAATGTGTTTGAGCTGCAGTAGGTTTGTTCGTTTTGGGTTTCAATGCAGCTGTTGTGACAAGTGGTTTCATGGGGGGGGGGGGGGGGGGTATGTAGCGGTGTGGGAAAGAGGGAAACAAACGAGTCTCTTTCTTTGTTTTGCAAAGTGTGTTCAAGGGACAGAAAAATAGTTGAACAGGAAGAAAACATTAGAGCCCTTCAGGCTTAATTGGACACTGCTAGGGAGGAACTTACGAGGTTAAGGGTGGAGAAGGGTGAGCAGGGGTGGGAAGTGGTAGCAGGGAATAGGGGCCACAGAGACAGTATAGTTACTGACAGCTTCACAATTGGCTCAACCAACAGATTTGCCTTGCTACCACAGTTAAGTGAGGAAGAGGCTCCTTTAGAAGTAAGTGCAGTTAGGAAACAACAGACTTTCACTAGGAAACCAATGGTATCAAAAAAATTAGATAGTAGAAGGAAAGTTCTGTTGTTAGGAAGTGGCCATGGAAGAGGTGTGGGCCAGATTTTGCAGGAAAAACTAGGTGACAGGTACCAGGTCACAAACTTTGTAAAGCCCAGTGCAGGTCTTAGCTACATGGTAAAGGATATAGGTTCCTTGTGTAAGGGTTTCACAAAAGAGGATGATGTTGTGATAGTGGGTTGGGTAGGAAACAGCATTGATAGGGATCAGGGCTACAGTATTGAGTGTGACCTGATTAAAATAGCTTCTGCAACGACTCAGACAAATGTTGGACTGTTGCCTGCTTTCATGCGGTATGATCGACCCCAACTGAACCGCTCTGTCAGGAGGGTCAATATGGAGATTGATCAACTGCTTAGGGCGGCTACTCTATCGGACGTAGGTTTGGTTCCTGTTGATGCTATTGATAGGTGGGATTTCACTAGGCATGGCCTGCATCTCAATAGGAAAGGGAAGGGGGAACTAGCTGGGCTGATAGCAAAATCCTTAAGGGGGGACCTGCTATTCAAGGAAGTACTTCTTTTTTAGGCTACGATCAGTGTCCAGTGAGAAGCTGAGGCAGGTAGGTACTAAAAGTGTTGAAAAATCAAATGTTTCTCAGAAAAGTAAAGTAAAAAATAATTTTAGCATTTTTCACCACAATATTGGGGGCTAAAGAATAAAATAGATGAGCTTTTGGTTTGTTTAGATGATAAAGTAACTGAAAATTTAATAGATATTCTATGCCTGTCTGAGCATCACATTGTCCTGGTATGGGAAATGTGAATGTCAGTGGATATAAATTAGCTTCAAATGTAAGCAGAGATAATAAGAGGAGGAGTTATCATATATGTCAGAAGCTATCACAATGTCAAAAATTTAGAAACAAAAAAGTTTTGTGTAGAGCAGCATATTGAAGCATGTGCCTGCCAGCTTAAACTCCATGATTATTATCTTGTAATTGTAACAGTATACAGGTCCCCTTCAGGAAACTTTCAGTTATTTCTGGAAAACTTGGATGCCTTGTTGTACTATCTGTCAGATAGGGGGAACCATATTATTATTTGTGGTGACTTCAATGTAGATTCACTGAAAGAGCGTAATAGGAAGAAAGACCTGGAAGTCTTACTTGGCTCATTCAATCTGACATCCGTTATTGATTTTCCTGCTCGGGTAGTTAAGGGCAGCAGTACATTGATAGATAAGTTTTTTATAGACCAAGATAAGTTTAACAACATAAATGCTTGTCCCATTGAGAATAGTCTTTCTGTTCATGGTGCACAGGTAGTAACAGTATATGACATACCTCCGTTAAGTAATTCGAAACAGTCCTCCAGAATTGTGCGCTCGATTAATGACTAAACAACTAGAAATTTCAAAGAAAGTCTACAGCAGTTAGACTGGGATGAGGTTCATAAGTAACATGATGTTAATTTAAAATATAACTTATTTCATGATATATTTGTAACGGTATTTGATAACTGTTTCCCCAAGAGATTAGTTAAATTTAATTGTAAGAAACCATGAAAAAACCATGGCTTACTAAAGAAATAAAAATATCTTGTAACCGAGAAAGGGAACTGTATCTGTCCACAAGAAAGAGTAATGACCCAGAAACAATAAAATATTATAAAAACTACTGTGCTGCATTAAGAAAAGTTATTAAAAAATCAAGAAGCATGTGCATCATGTCTGAGATTAGCTCCTCTGATAATAAAATTAAAACAATTTGTAATATTATTAAAAGGGAGACAGGGCAACCAAGAGCAGAGGAAGAGGGTATTACCATCAAAACAAATGAAAACTTTATTAACAAAAAGTCAGAAGGTGAAAACACTTTTACTGATTACTTTATAAATGTTGTAGAGAAAATAGGATCTACAAGACAATTAATGGAAGAGACCATACCCGCACATTTTGATACAATTGAAATTCCACCCACCTCTCCTTCAGAAATTAGGAAAATAATAAACTCTCTCAAGAGTAAATAGTCTTATGGAATTGATGGCATTTTCAGCAGGGTATTAAAAACTTGTTCCCAGGAGATAAGTAGGAGTCTCAGTCATATTTGTAATAGCTCTTTAAAGCAGGGTATTTTCTTGGATAGACTGAAATACGCTATCGTTAAACCTTTGCATAAAAAAGGGGTACGTCCGATGTCAACAACTACCACCGCATCTCACTTCCGACAGCTTTATCCAAATTTTTTGAAAAAGTAATGTATTCTCGAGTTGCTTCACATATTAGTAAGAATAAAGTTCTAACAAAATGTCAGTTTGGTTTTCAAAGAACCTTTTCAACTGAAAATTCTGTATATACCTTCACTGATGAAATATTACTGGACATCACCAGTTGGGATTTTTTGTGATCTCTCAAAGGCTTTTGATTGTGTAAATAATGGGATTCTTCTAGATAAGCTTCAGTATTGTGGTATGAACGGGACAGTGCACAAATGGTTTAAATCATACTTAACTGGAAGAGTGCAGAAAGTTGTAATAAGCAGTTAACATGATATATATAAAACAATTAATTCCTCTAACTAGGGAGTTATCAAAAATAGGGTCCCATAAGGTTCGGTCTTGGGTCCTTTGTTGTTCTTAATATATTTTTCCTGATGATACAAGCATAGCTATCACACCTGACAAACAGGAATTTACTGATGAAATTGTAAATGATATCTTTCAGGAAGTTATTAATGGTTCTCTACAAATAGACTCTCATTAAACTTTGATAAAACCCAGTATATTCAGTTTCATACAGTAAATGGCATGACACCATTAATAAATTTAGACTTTGAACATAAATCTGTAGCTAAGGTAGAATATTCAAAATTTTTTGGTGTTTGCATTGACGAGGGACTGAATTGGAAGAAACATATTGAAGATCTCCTGAAACGTTTTAGTTCAGCTACTTATGCTATCAGAGTCTTTGCAAAATTTGGTGCTATACATCTCAGTAAATTAGCTTAAAACCCCTATTTTCAATCACTGCTGTCGTATGGGATCATATTCTGGGGCAATTCAACATTGAGTAAAAAAGTATTCATTGCGCAAAAGCGTGTAATCAGAATAATTGCTGGAGCCCACCCAAGAGCATCCTGCAGGCATTTATTTAGGGATCTAGGGATCTTCACTGTAGCTTGACAATATATATATATATATATATATATATATATATATATATATATATATATATATATATATATTCACTCATGAAATTTGTTATTAAAGATCCGACCCAATTCAAAAGTAATAGCAGTGTGCATAGGTACAACATAAGAAGAAAGGATGATATTCACTATTCAAGGTTGAATCTAACTTTGGCTCAGAAAGGGGTGAATTATGCTGCCACAAAATGTTTTGGTCACTTACCAAGTAGTATCAAAAGTCTGACAGATAGCCAACTAGTATTTAAAAAGAAATTAAAGGAAATTCTGAATGGCAACTCCTTCTGAAATGTAGACGAATTTTTAGATAAAACTTTAAAAAAAAATAAAAAATACAACAAAAATGTAATAAAAATTCTTAATATATTGATTCTCATATGTAGACAACATTTACGAAACAGACACGTTCCACATCATTACGAAATGTCGTATATATGATCTATGGAACAAGTATTAATCTAATCATCTTTTGCGGAACATAGTTTGCAGCAAGGAGAACCTCATGTTCAATTTTATAGAACTGAGTTACTGGAGTGACACCATGAAAAGATGTACATAGTGACTATATAAATTGTTGAATACTTCAAGAATTTCATTTGTAAGTCTGCAAATACAGTTCTTTTTTCTGTCACAGCTTTCCTCTTTCAACTCTGTCACTGACTTGGCAATGGGACAAATGATGATTCGGCGCATTTCGGAGTCCATTTGAAAATGTTCTAACGACTGTCAGAGAAAGGCGATAACGTAGTAGATCAATGTTGATTTCAACCCACTTTCGAAATGATGACAATTTCGCTTTACTACAGCACTGTAAACATCTTTTTTAATTGTGGCCTCGATGATAAAACTACTAATGTAAATAAATTTCGAATCGTTACTAACTGGTTAGGTCTTTACAGCTCCCTAATTTCTGAAAGCTTCCTTTTGAAAACCCTCAAGTACGACTGATAGATTCTTCTCTCAATTTCATTATGTGCTAAATAACATGATGCAATGTTATTCTGTTCAAATACAGTGCCCAACAAAATCATTAAGCAGCCAGAAGAGGAGGAGAAAAGCCAGTGAAATTTGACAATGCTGGAAGCCGAGCGCTAGGTTTCCAGCTTTATGTCTGAGGAGGCAAAGATACCTAGTGGAGCCCTTCGGTCGCGTCAGCTCGCCGTCTCACTATACTCCGGCGGCCGTGAGCCGTCCGACCGGGAGGTACACGTCTGGGAGTCGAAGAAGAGACCGTCTCTCAAAGAGTACTCGGTCCCACTTTCGGTCTCTGCAGATGCTTGTGGGTCCATACTTGGAAAAACTTGAGACGGATGCCGTGGTGATAGATGAACTCTTGATATCGGATAGCAGGGTAAGCACCAGAGTACTAGCACGTCGACAGGATCATTGGCCTTTAGGGAATCAACCAATGCAGTCTGAGCTGGCCTCAGGCAGCAATCAAACTCAGTTCACCATCTTCCCTGGATGTTGATCAGTTTGAAATGTAATAGTTTTCGAATTACATCTCCAACCTGCGACTAGTGGTTACTAGTCTGTACTGCTATATCTGAGACGTAAGCTGAATAGAGTGATTATATCATTGGTTCGACAACTACCCTCCTAAGCATCATAAATCCCAAAGACCAAGTGACCACAATTTTCTAAAGCGTGAGTATATATACAGAAATCGCCTGAAGCTATGACGTGTGGGTCGGTTCGTGAGTGCAATTTTATTTCTGATTAAATTAAATTTTTTTTGGTCGGTTCGTAAGGACCGAATGTGTCTCACTTGTGAGTGCAGCAATCAGTCAAAGAGCCTGTTAACCTGGCTCTTCATTCTTGTGAAAGAGGTAGGTGTAGTTATGAAATATTTGTCATCTGTCGCAGTCAACAGACGGCTGACTGTGGGCTTTCAACTCGCCGACGCAGCAACTTCTGTCGTCACGAGAGACTGGCGTTGCATTTACGACACAACCGATGGCCGGCTTCCACCTAGTTCGGTTGGCGATTGCTTGCGCAATGTAATATTTTAACAAGTTTGATACCTTTTAGCGCTGTAACAACGGGTTAAGACGGTATGTGACGTTAGTCATATTATACTGATTACGACATCGATTCAACTTTAAGAGGAACTTATTAGTAGGGGGGCAGTATGAAACCTCTGTGGGGTGGTAAAGGTGTAATAAAGTCGTTATGTTCTCTCTTGGGGAAAACTGACCACAGGTGTAGTAAATTTCCCTTGACATACCGAGCGAGGTGGCGCAATGGTAACACACCGGACTCGTACTTCGGAGGGCAGCGTTTTAAAACCACCTCCGGCCATCCTGATTTAGGTTTTCAGTGATTTCCATAAATCACTCCAGGCAATTCCGGGATCCTTCCTCTCAAAAGGCATTGTCGGTTTCCTTCTCCATCTTAGACCAACGCGCTCGTTTATTAAGTGCGAAAGCGTCACTCCAGTGGCAGACGCTGCCAAAGAGACGCTCTCTATCTCCGTTCGGCCTTCTGTCAAAGTTCCAAGAGCACACGTATCTTGAAGAGTCAACCAGTATATTGCTACCTCCGAAATATGTCTCGCTAAAATAGCACAAGGATAAAATTAGTGAGAATAGAGCCCGCACGAAGGCATAACGGCAATGTTTTTTTTTCCGCGAAACATACGCAACTGGGAAAGGAGGAAAAAGTGACAACAGTAGACAAAGCACACTCCGCCACACACCCTGAGTTGGCTTGCGGAATATTCCTGACAAAACTACCGGAGCGTGTGCTCACTCTAATGACTACGGTGTATCGACCGGACGATCAGTTATGATCTTCAGTCTTTCCTTCTTCCGTAATATTATCGATTTTGACACTGGGATGGAGCTGGTCCCTCACATATTCGAGCGGAAAGAGAATTGAGGATCTTGTTGGATAAGCAGTTCACATCACTCAGACAGTCCATAGATACACGGAGCATGAGAGGCAGAGTACTGTTCTGATGAAATATTGCTTCCCGATTCTGACGCAAGACACGAGGACGCACCGTTGGGCCTATCTAAAACTTAGCAAGAATGGCACCTCTCCCGTAGTTACCGCTGTTGATAGTCATCCAGGGACATGAAGAACCACGTTTCATCCCTGAAAATAAGGAGAAGCCATTCAGCTAAAAGTTAATGCTTTCCGCTAATATCACCAATCCAGACGCAGTCTTTTGTGTAATTGTGTTAACGGCAGGCTACACGTAGCACGGAAATTCTCTATTCCGGTTACTGCTGGTCTCATTGTCAGACCAATGGTGTGGGAGTCCAGAGGCCAGACTTGGGGAATGGAGGGTCAAGGTACTTTTGCTCCCCCACTTTCAATATTTTGAATTATGGTCATGTACCCCCTCCCCCCGCAATGTTGAAACACATTATTACTTTGCGCGCCATTTTTTGGTGTTGATATTGTGTATAAATGAATCTGGTTGGTTGAGAGCATTCAGAACACTAATATAAGTTTGGGCATAACTACACAAACTCAAAATTATCTGTGATATTTATTACCTTATACAATCACTTCTAACCCCTCTCCCAATTATATTTTGCAGTCGGCGACTGATCGGAATAATGATGTCCCAACCCCCAAAAAAGAAGATTGGTAGGTTATGGTTTAACGTCCTGTCGAGAGGATGGTTAGAGACGGAGCACAAGCTCGGATTATTTTTGGTTAAGAATGGGGAATGAAATCGGACGTGTCCTTTGAAACGACTGTCCCGGCATTTCCCTTGAGCGATTTAGTGAAATCGTTCACATTCTGGCCAACATTGAGTCACAGTCACAGCCGACTGACCTTCATATCTGGATTTTGCAAGATTCGACAAGTGGAGACCAACAATGAGGTTCCTGTCGTGCTCTGTAAGGCACTGAAAACTCTGAATTACGTGGGTACACCGAATCACAGTGACCACTCACTTCTCAAGCCATTCACGCCCCTAGCAGACTTGGTAACAACACTAATGCACTCTGACGGCCATTCTATCACAGAGAGTAACAACACAAATAATTTACATATCCGCTGAGTAAGTGCTGGAAATTACTTTAACATTCAACCATGTGTTCTAGGAGCTTAGCTTTCTTCCCTTCTTGTCGGGCAGTGTAATGCACCGAGTGTTCATTCGTTTGTATTACCGTTACATGACGTCACCTTCTTACTTGAAGATAAAACGAATGATAGCAGACGAATATTAGCTTTCCCATTACATTAAATAACTGATCCTTAGAATAAATAACATCGCGTCCCGTTTACTCTTCCTCGATCAAGCGCCAGTAATCTAACAAGTAAATAAACGTGCTTAGCAAACGCGTGAACAGTCGGAAAAAGAACCGCTATGTTAAGCATCAAAATGTCACTAGAAACGACTTTTCAATAAAACTCGGCTTTAGTTTCGGAGCTTTCGTATAAACAAAAGTTGAAGCCCGCTGCTACAAACGCAGATTCTAGATGAAATCGAGGGAAGTCTATTTATAACGAGAAAGTAAGCTGAATAAAGTTGGCGAAATTATTAACGACAAGCGCGTTCCTTCCTGTGAGAGAGACAGAGTGAAATAAAAGTCGCGCTAACTTTGGGGTGGGCTGTGTTTTGCCGCGCGCCAGATAAAAGCTTACAGTCACTGTCCGCAATATAACGAGCAGCTATTTCTCATTTTATTTACAGCAAGCAAAATCAACCAGGGCGAGTGTTATAAACAAGGTCCCCGTGTGCGGTGTAATCCCCTGCAATAAAATGGTCAACAGCAGTGATTCATAAATCAGCGGTAGTTATTTACAACTGCATGCAATTGTAAGATGGCATCCGTCCATATACTCTGAGCTTTCTATTAACTGCTGGAATTAAATACGTTGTATTTGTAAAAATAAGGCGACACTCGTAAGAATCAAGTTATTCTTTGGCGTTAGAACTCAATATTGTTTTAAATGTTCCAACAATAGAATTAATTATTAAGACAATTATTCTAAATTAATAAACTGTAAATGTGGCAAGAATTTGGTGAAGTGTACAAAGCATCAACTGCAGACAGTTTAAGTTCATGGTAAGTACACATCGTAGAGCTTCTAATAAAATTTTGTAACGTCTCTCGGATAATGAGATTGTATTTAATGTTAGTAGAAGAGCATGGGAGAAGCTAAATGGAATGCTATATAAACATCTTGTGTGTTTATAACGGAAGTACTGCTACTCTAATGACAGTTTCTGACAGCACGCAAACATTTCTTCTTGTCCCCTCTCATCGACTGTTTCGTTTCTCACTTCTGCTTCAGAAGAGGAGTGGAACATTTAATTAGGTATTATCCTATCCGAGCGTGATGATTGTTTCCTAAAAAAACACAGGAAAGGCTTAGTGATGCTATATAATTTGTTTTCCTTTCTCTGGGCGTCCTATCGTGTGATAACTATCTGGAGGCTACGATTCATCGGTAGGGTACAGGGAAGAGAAGTTTTCTCCAAAACTGGTATCATACGAAACTCTTTCAGGTTCCGTACTGGAACACTGTGCAAGTATCTGAGAACCATAATAAGGTCAGAATCACAGAGATAATGGAGAAGAGGTACGAATGATGACAGCCTTACAGTTTCCAGAAATAACTGCAACCAGTCGACTTTTGTCTTGCTAAAAATTTTATTTACCAGACTGGTTTAGAAGAGTGAGACGTAGTTTGTGTAGTGCTATAGATTTAACCAAATTGTAAAACACAAATTTAATGTAACTGGGAGTCATAAATTGATTTCCCTCAAAAAGAAATATTCTACACTAGGATCAAATCTGTTATGCTGAAAACTCTACACGACCACCAAAATGTTCCAAAAGTCCATTAAAAGTGTGTAACATTTGATGACGAGTCACTAGATGATTCCAAACCGGGCAAGGTAAATAAAAATTTAAGCCTCACAGAAGGCTACTGGTTTGAGTCATATAGTTGAAACCCTTATTTATTTTATCTCATTTGCTCGTGTTCCGCCTTCCTAACTGACAAACGTTTGATGTCATGTTTGATTGATACGGAGAATTTTTTTTTTTCAAATGTTCAAATGTTTGTAAATCTATCGGACCAAACTGCGTGGCCATTAGTCTATATGAAAGTAGCCTGTTATTAACATAAGCAAAATTTCTGGTAGTTGAAATCTGCAAATGTAAATTAAAACTCTCACTGCTGGTCTAAATTGCTTCATGAGTGGGCACAGCACATGTGCAATGGCAATTTATCTAACTGCTCACTCCTTAAGGAAGCAACCAACGTTTTAACAAACACAAAATCAATGCTAAAAATAAATGAATAGATAATTAAATATGGGATGGGGTGAAATCATAAAGCAGAGGTCTGATAATTTAAAATCATAATCTATTCAGTAAAATAACAAGCAAATAAATGTGGGGAGACCAAATTAAGCACACACCTTGTACAAAAGTGAATTAAAACATATAAATACTGCCATTATTAAAATTGTTTCTGCCCTTTATGAATATGGAGGTAACGTGGGAGGAAATTTTCAAATACACAATGGGTAGCTGAAAGCACATTCATTCATTCACAGATACGCGTATAAAGGTTGGCAGTACATTACAATCCTCGAACACATGGAAGCAACGGCGAAATGAAGCGTCGGCGACATCTTGACGAGGTGGCAGTTGTCTCGATCACAATTTTTTAAATATACTGTGCACTAAGCGAAATTTATGTTTGGGAAGGCAGCGGCTCACTATTCTTAAGTACCATGTGGTGTGTGACCACGCTGAAATTCATGGCATTTACAAAGAGAAATTAATTTAGAATAAACTTCGTATAGAAGAAAGCTAGTATTTATAAAAGCATGGCTGAAGGCCAAAGTTGCAACCGTTACGAAAGCACATGGTGCAATCGCTCATACAAGATAGGAAAGACGGAATAAAATCAGAAAATCTGAGAAATATTTAGCATACTCACGGATATAGTAACGATGCAAAAAGCCAGTTAAAACAGCAAGGAAATTCAAACACACTAAGTTTGCACTAAGGCTGAAGGCCACACACGTGTATTCTAACTTAAGCAAAACCGGACACACAATCATCGACACTCAAGTTCTGTAATTAAGAGACACTTGGCCTCGCATAGCGAAAGAAATTACTCAAGAGGACTATCACTGAAAAACCAAGACTGCCTGATCAAAAAGAAATCAAATTCCTAAGAGCATGCCTTTCCCTCACCTTGATTCGACGGAGTAATTACTTCCGTATTCGTCGGAGCCAGAATGCCGAGTCAATAGTGTAGCTCTAAGGCAACGGAAAAACCTCACCCGCCATACACTGGATGTAGAGCGCGCTAAAAGCGACGTAGAGTGCGTTCAGAGACTAGTGTTTACCAACCCTTACTACAATTCCCTCTACAACCGCTTCCAGAGAGGTATCCTGTCACCTCTTCCGTCCAAGATTAGGTTGGTACGACACTAAGAACACGGCCATCTCGCCATCTTGCCAAGTAAGCTTGTCTCTGGCCATCCAGAAGACGCTAGCGCAGACGACAAACGAAACCTTGCGTTCTTAACTACAGCAAAACGAGGCCTAAAACGGGAGGCGGCGACTGTAAGCCATTGCGCGGCAGTCAGTCAGTATTAAGAGCACACATTCACATGAACACACAAGTTCAATCAGACGGGTGGAAGCATATATAAATGGGGAGCAAACATATATAAACATGGGGCATTGATCATTAATAAAAAGAATAAAATAATTAACACACAAATAGATAGCATTAATGTTGCAGAAACACTTTTAGGTTAATGAATCAATAAAAATAGAACACGACCACACATTCAGTGGGCGTGTTTCATGTAACTTACAAACTACTTAAACTAAGGTAAACTATCCTAAGGACAACACACACCCATGTCCCAGAGAGGACGGCGACGGCGAGCAGCCCCGCGCTCCGCGCGGTTGGAACACTTGCGGGGAGTGACACTTGCGCGGAGTGACACTTGCGCGGAACCCCCGACCCTTGGGGCGGGTAATGGATCTTCCTGGGTACAGGCACACCAAGAAGTCTAGCACTGCTGTTGTCAAGTTTCCACACTGTCATCATAACACGAAACTCAGTGAAATAGCACAATCCTTTCAAAGCTGATGAGCAATATAGTAACTTGTTCTAACTACATATGAACTCGTTGAGTGTTCCTCCTGAAAACCAAAAGGTATTTTAATAGTGATATGTTTGGAGAGTTATTAAGACATTCTTTGCTAATACAAGACGATGACTTTCCACAGTCATACCTCCTAAAAGCATATTATTCAGAACACTAAGCATATCAAGACACCTGCGCAAGCAATAAATATTTAGGCATCCTGCACAGATACGTTGATGTAATTGACCGCTATGTAGTTAACCCCACTATCATGCAACTTCCATCTCTTTAAAAATAGCTACTATGCTTTTTAATAGGAGACACAACCTTAAACCTTCAATTAAAAAACGTTATTAATAAGCCAATGAGTATTTTACATACTTGAAGCGTTTATTCGTAGACCCCAAAACGATTTGGCTGTATTCGAATTCGAAATACATCCAAGAAATGTATGAAATACGGAATGTGTAAGAAATGAGCTGCTTCTTGTAGTTTCAACTCCTTTTTCTTGAATGTTCTGAATATATATCTTCACACGGACTTCTTGAGGAGGAGAGTGATACGGATATCTGATTGTAAACCCCTGCCTATTACCTTAGACTTTTTTGACTGTACTGAACAGGAGTTCCGCGTATTCCGTAAATTATATTTATACAGTTAACAGGCAATGTAATTTATAACCAACTATTGGCTGTCAATTTCGCTTCATTTTTCCTGGAAGTTTTGTAACTTGTTTCTCCCTGTTGGTTTATGCCAAGTTCGGAGTAAAAATGGTCTATATAAAATGTTAAAATCCAATAAACCAGAATTTTAACTCAGTGCCAACTTTTTTTTTGTCGAAATTTTTGCAGGAAGTAGTCTTGACGTGATTTCATACTTCTATGCATTAATAATATCAAACATGTAATTTGTGTCACAAATTGCGCGGCCGGTACGGTCGAATGTTCGAGTCCTTCCTCGGACATGGGTATGTTTGTTTGTACTTTGCCTACGTTATTTAAAGTAAGATTAAGTAGTGTAAGTCTAGCGACCGATGACCTAAGTAGTTTGGCCGCATAAGACTACACATATACACGTAATTTATTTATTTCATCACCACATTTAAGTACTAATAATTAAAGAAACTTAAATGTAGAAATTTGAAATAAACACTGAAAACAAATGATTGATATTTCTCATAAAATAAATGCACAGAACCGTTGAATTATGTCTTGTGAATGTACCTACAAATTCTACCATATGAAAATTGTAGTGTAAGTCCCAAATTTGTTTTTTATGTAATAACATTAAAAACATATTAAAAATTGAGAACTCGAAAACCAGTGAAGTTATGGACTTGAAGCGTTTTGTGTTGCTAAATCTTTACACAGTAGACACGATTTGAAAATTTGGTTGCTATCGCCAAAGTAGACGAAACGTTAAATTTTTTGGTGTAATCTGGTGTAGACTGTATGTTGTAGAAGTCTACGTCGAACCTATTCATACCTCTGAGGAAAGAACATTGTTTGCACTTCTCCTGCGTTTCCAGTCGGCTGTGCTGTGCTACGTAACGACATCGTACCGTTCCACTTTACCGAGAGCTATATATGTATTGGTGTGATGTCTGTTCTTTCGAAATAAGACATCACACCAATATATGTATCATTTAGACGCAAAGATTCTGAGTTCTGTTTTCATCGCTAACGCGACTAACAACGTTAGACCTCGTGTGTAAACAGTTAAAGGTTATGAGTGCCACTGGAAAAATGCATAAGTAACACCTGTTGTTTGAGACTTGAAAATGACCTGAAATTAGCCGAAATCGATATCTCATAATAAACATAAGGTGTAGCTGTCTATATTTCATAATGCTATTCCTAACATATTTAAAAGCTGCTCAAAACCACCTACAAAAAACCTTTATAATGAGATTGTATATAATTCCACGATCAAATTGTGTTTTAGTTACTTGTAGTAATACACCCAAAGATCTGCTTTTGCTTTTAGTGCCTTGATCAGCTGTTTATTTTTAGAGGTATTACTAGGGGCAGGAAAAATTCGCATTTGCGATAAATGGGAATATAGATGCGAATTCTGACTCAAAATGCAGTAAATCCGAAATTGTAGTTAGCAATGGTTGCGCTCAATTGCGATTTCATCACATTCCTCTTCACATGGTGCTGTATTGTAAATCGAGTGATATTTGTGTGACGTGTTATCTCCCTGTTGAATGAGGCTGTGATATCTCCGGGCCGTTACTACAGCTCCACCTCGCTCGGTGGGCCTTTCCCTGAATACGGCACAGGTAGTGGCTTCAGGGCGTGGAGTAGGGGTGGTGTATCCCTACTTCTGGAACACCCTGTTCACTACCTGCAGCGTCCGGGTCTCCCCGCAAGTGTCTACAAATTCCCTTTCCGCGCAAGTGTCACTCCCCGCAAGTGTTACAAACTCCGCTCGGCTACTCCACCACGGCATTTTTTAATGTTACAGAATGTTCAATAGCAAACGTTTAAAGAAAGACGTCGTGACTATCACGAAAAACTACATATAAAAATTTGGAAGATTTACTTTCATGTCAGAACTATGAGAAACTTACAGACCACCATGTTTCTGTACTGGAAGCAAACATCTCGGACACAGGCTTCGTATCACCGCTTCGTATGTGGACAGAGAGAGAAAATGCCATAATATTTAGTACAGTACCAATCACAGTAAACGCTAATTAAGAGTGCAGACGACAGTTTACTAAATAAGTCGAAATCATAAACAATAGTTCATGAGCCTAGTTCATATTCCCCTCTTCATGTTCCAACTTCTGGCGCAGTTTCCGTAGTTTTGCCGGGTAAGTTGTCCGCCTACCGCCTCCGCACACCAGGGATTAGTCGAAAACTATCGCCGGCCGTGGTGGCCGAGGGGACTGAGACCCTCCAGTCACGGTCTGCACGGCCACTGCGGTCGGGGGTTCGAATCCCCCCTCGGGCATGGATATTTGTGCCGTCCTTAGTCTTAGGTAGTTCATAAGTAGTTTGTAAGCTTAGGGACTGATGACCCCATAGTTAAGGGGGTTGGAACACTTGCGGGGAGTGACACTTGCGCGGAGTGGCACTTGCGCGGAACCCGGGACCCTTGGGGCGGCTAATGGCTTTTCCTGGGTACAGGCACACCAAGAAGTCTAGCACTGCTGTTGTCAAGTTTCCACAGTGTCAACATAACACGAAACTCAGTGAAGTTGCACAACCCTTTCAAAGCTGAAGAGCAATATAGTAACTTGTTCTAACTACATATGAATTCGTTGAGTGTTCCTCCTGAAAACAAAAAGGTATTTTAATAGTGATAATGTTTGGAGAGTTATTAAGATATTCTTTGCTACTACAAGACGATGACTTTCCACAGTCATACCTCCTAAAAGCATATTATTCAGAACACTAAGCATATCAAGCCACCTGCGCAAGCAATAAATATATTAGGCACCCTGCACAGATACGTTGATGTAATTGACCGCTATGTAGTTAACCCCACTATCACGCAACTTCCCTCTCTTTAAAAATAGCTACTATCCTTTTTAATAGGAGACGCAACCTTAAACCTTCAATTAAAAAACGTTAATAATAAGTCAATGGGTATTTTACATACTTGAAGCGTTTATTCGTAGACCCCAAAACGATTTGGCTGTATTCGAATTAGAAATACATCTAAGAAATGTATGAAATACGGAATGTGTAAGGGAATGTCACACACCGAAAAATGCTAAAGATAAAATCTATGTTCCATCACCATCATATAGAACCATTTTTACTCCGAACTTGGCATAAACCAACAGGGAGAAACAAGTTGCAAGACTTCCAGGAAAAATGAAGCGAAATTGACAGCCAATAGTTGGTTATAAATTACATTGCCTGTTAACTGTATAAATATAAATTACGGAATACGCGGAACTCCTGTTCAGTACAGTCAAAAATGTCTAAGGTAATAGGCAGTGCTTTACAATCAGATATCCGTATCATTCTCTTCCTCAAGAAGACTGTGTGAAGATTTATATTCAGAACATTCAAGAAAAAGGTGTTGAAAATACAAGAAGAAGCTTATTTACTCAGGAAGGGAAAACGTTATGGTGCCCGTAAATTTGAATGGCTGTATCTCTTGTAGTAACATTCATTTTTTGATAAAATGTTAAAATCCAATATACCAGAATTTTGTTTTTCTAAACTCAGTGCCAACTTTTTTTGTCGAAATTTTTGCTGGAAGTAGTCTTGACGTGATTTTATACTTCTATGCATTAATATTATCAAACATGTAATTTGTGCCACAAATTGCGCGGCCGGTCCGGTCGGATGTTCGAGTCCTTCTTTGGACATGGGTATGTTTGTTTGTACTTTGCCTACGTTATTTTAAGTAAGATTAAGTAGTGTAAGTCTAGCGACCGATGACCTAAGTAGTTTGGCCGCATAAGACTACACATATACACGTAATTTATTTATTTCATCACCACATTTAAGTACTAATAATTAAAGAAACTTAAATGTAGAAATTTGAAATAAACACTGAAAACAAATGATTAGTATTTCTCATAAAATGAATGCACAGAACCGTTGAATTATGTGTTGTGAATGTACCTACAAAATCTACCATATGAAAATTGTAGTGTAAGTCCCAAATTTGTTTTTTATGTAATAACATTAAAAACATATTAAAAATTGAGAACTCGAAAACCAGTGAAGTTATGGACTTGAAGCGTTTTGTGTTGCTAAATCTTTACATAGTAGACACGATTTGAAAATTTGGTTGCTATCGCCAAAGTAGACGAAACGTCAAATTTTTTTCTGTAATCTTCGCCGTGTAGACTGTTTGTTGTAGAAGTCTACGCCGAACCTAATTAGAATCATACCTCTGAGGAGAGAACGTTGTTTGCACTTCTCCTGTGTTTCCAGTCGCCGTGCTGTGCTACGTAACGACATCGTACCGTTCCACTTTACCGAGAGCTATATATGTAATGGTGTGATGTTTGTTCTTTCGAAATAAGACATCACACCAATATATGTATCATTTAGACGCAAAGATTCTGGGTTCTGTTTTCATCGCTAATGCGATTAACAACGTTAGGCCTCGTGTGTAAACAGTTAAAGGTTATGAGTGCCACTGGAAAAATGCATAAGTAACACCTGTTGTTTGAGACTTGAAAATGACCTGAAATTAGCCGAAATCGATATCTCATAATAAACATAAGGTGTAGCTGTCTATATTTCATAATGCTATTCCTAACATATTTAAAAGCTGCTCAAAACCACCTACAAAAAACCTTTATAATGAGATTGTATATAATTCCACGATCAAATTGTGTTTTAGTTATTTGATCTGCCCTTGCTTTTAGTGCCTTGATCAGCTGTTTATTTTTAGAAGTATTACTAGGGACAGGAAAAATTCGCATTTGCGATAAATGCGAATATAGATGCGAATTCTGACTCAAAATGCAGTAAATCCGAAATTGTAGTTAGCAACGGTTGCGCTCAATTCCAATTTCATCACATTCCTCTTCACATTGTGCTGTATTGTAAATCGAGTGATATTTGTATGACGTGTTATCTCCCTGTTTAATGAGGCTGTGATATCTCCGGGCCGTTACTACAGCTCCACCTCGCTCGGTGGGCCTTTCCCTGAATACGGCACAGGTAGCGGCTTCAGGGCGTGGAGTAGGGGTGGTGTATCCCTACTTCTGGAACACCCTGTTCACTACCTGCAGCGTCCGGGTCTCCCCGCAAGTGTCTACAAATTCCCTTTCCGCGCAAGTGTCACTCCCCGCAAGTGTCACAAACTCTAGTTAAGTCCCAATAAGTTCTACAAACATTTGAACATTTTTTTTTTCAAAAACTATTACATGGTCATAGCACACTTTCACCGAGCGAACCAGCACAAAAAGTAAGAAACTAGCCTTATTTTTTTAAAGACACTGCTTCAGACCCTCTACCGAGATTTTCGTTAAACTTGGCGAATGAAGGCATTTTTTGAAAACAAAGGAGGCATGAGCTTTTGCCCATACGCGAAATATAAGTTGGGGGCAGCAGAATTGTTCTGCAGTCATTTGATAATGCTGGCCCATTAAATTTCCTCAGACAGCGGTTTTATCACACTTACCTTTGGCACTCCTAACGATACCTTTGTGTCTGTTGAACAGTCTCCGTCGAGAGCAACATAATTATTTCTTACAGTAACTGATTTGATTGTCTGAAAAATTACTCTGTATGCTTTTGCAAACTTTAAAATCTTATGGGCATGTAGACTCTGCAGATTCACAAAATTTACCTTACATGTATCACAGAAAATACGTGTGTCGATCACACGACAATAAGCAATCATAATTGGAAGCAATCATATATTGTAACTAAATGATCTTCGATTATGATTGTCAAAAATGTCTATTCTGTATTTGTTGCAAATGATATGTGCTTGGAATAAAAAATAGTACCTGTACAAAGTAGAAACATATAAAATACTGGAAAACAATAATACAAGTTTCGAGGCAAATAGGCGTATCTTCATAGAAACACAAATTCAAATCAAATGTTTGTAAATCTATGGGACTTAACTACTTGGTTATTAGTCCCTAGCTTGAAAACTACCTAAACTAAGTTAAACAAACCTAAGGACAACACAGACACCCATGCCCGAGGGAGGACTCGAACCTCCGACGGCGAACAGCCCAGCGCACCGCAGCACGGCACCTCATTGCGCACGGCTATTCCGCTGCGGCATAGAAACACACAGTTAATATTTTAGATTATTTGTTAATAGAATTACATCTGTAATACAACAATAGTTCATAATATTAGTAGTTTCATTGTATTGTAGTTAAGTAACATATTTATTTTTGACTTCTTTCCACATGCCACACATGGCAATCCGTCATAGAGTTAAGTATTCAGTTTTAATGTAATGGAATGTGCAAGTGTTTTCACACTTCCACTGGGACTTTACTTAAAGATGCTTTCGAAATTCTTATAGCACTTCTGACTGTTAATAACATTCAATATTTTAATTTTAATTACTGTCGAAGAAAAACGCTCTTCGCTATAAAATTCAGTTTCGTCGATGTCTTTGGCAACGAAAAATTAAAATTTTGCTTATATCCTCATTAACAAGAAGACAGTGCAATATCCGGGCCGAGCTTTGTTGGCTTCATGTTTCAATCTCGCGGTAATTAAAAACAAAAGCCCAGGCATAGACCAATATTGAGGCCAGAGACAAGATTAGATTGTGCTGTGTCGGCGCCTGAGGCGGTCGCTTTTCTGAGGGAACAATATCCTGCATTAAATACTTTTCCAAAGTACGGGCTAAGACTCTGGTGACGGGGATCAAGAGATTAATGGACACATTACACCAGAATAACTTGTTCTCACCTCTTTCGTAGCAACGAAACAGTTTACATATAAATAAGTACACGGGTTGAAGTAAACTTGAGTTTTCAACCAACGTAAGCCAGTCAAGGGATACGGCGAACATTAACCAGCAAGATTTGATAAAGATAACTATTTTCATAATAGAACATGTTGTTCGTACACAAAGTTTCGCAAGAAGCTACCAAAATTTCATCACATTAATTGAAGTAGAATACATCGATAATTTTTCACCGCAGTTAATGTTGTTTTCGAGTGGGAGACCAATCTATAGGTACACTGATCTATTTTTATTGGTATCCGACTAATGAAAATGAAATTCTTTGAAAGTTATCAGTAAAGATCGCTTTTTGCGCCACAAGAAATATAATTATTCGCTTATGTTTATATTGGTGAATAGTCATAATTCATTTTGTGCGTGATAATCTTTGTACAATAAGATGCATAGGTCAGAGACTGTGTAATGTCAGTTTGTTCCTTTAAACTAAGTTCTGCTTCACATTGTGGGGTGCAGTATCATACAATGAGAGCAGGAGCAATGTCTCTATACTGGATGGAACTGACAATTAATAAGTTACTTATGCACTAAATAAGATTTCTTTCGTACTGGCGTGGAAGATAAAAATAAGGACATTCCAATTGAAACGAGACATCTTTAAAGCTAATGCGTTGTACAGTTCTAGATTTACAATTGTTTGTCAGTCTGCAACGAAACACGCTATTTCAAACCATAATAAGCGTAATGTTTACTCATCTCTGTCACAAGGAATGTGATCTGAGTTATTATTTGTTCTACCAGAAAAGCTGTAACTTTTTTTATATTAGAACAACACTGGAATTTGTTCCCAGTTTTGAACTTTGTGAGACTATGGCTCTTAAAGAAAGAGAAGCTAACCTTCTAAACCTTAAATTTTTCCGAGATACTTCTTAATATCTAATATTTCAATAAATGTTTCGATACAGATGATCAAGACTAATCCGTATATACCGGGTGATCAAAATGTCAGTGTTGTTGTTGTTATGGTCTTCAGTCCGGAAACTGGTTTGATGCAGCTCTCCACCCTATTCTATCCTGAGTAAGCGTTTTCATCGCCTCATAAGAACGACAACCCAAATCCATTTGAATCTGCTTACTATATGCGTGTCTTGGTATCCATCTGCGATTTTTACCCCACACACTTCCCTCCAATGCTAAATTTACAATTCCTCGATGTCTAAGAATATGCCCTACAAAGCGATCCCTCTTCTAGTCAAGATATGGCAAAAATTCTTCTTCTCGCCAATTTTGTTTAGTAACTCTTCATTAGTTACGCGATCTACCTACCTAATCCTCAGCATTCTTCTGTAGCACCACATTTCAAAATCCTCTATTTTCTTCCTGTCCGCACTGTTTATCGTCCGTGTTTCACTCCCGTACAAGGCAACACTCTACACAAAAGAATTCAGAAAAGACTTCCTTACACTTAAGTTAATATTCGATGTTAGCAAATTTCTCTTTTTCAAAAATGCTTTTCTTCCCATTGCCATTCTGCATTTTATATCCTCTGTACTGCGACCGTCATATGTTATTCTACTGCCAAAGTAACAAAACTCATCTACCACCTTCATTGCTTCGTTACCTAATCTAATTCCTTCAGCATCGCCTGATTTTCTAAGACTGAATTCCATCATCTTTTTCTTTTGTTCTTGTTAATATTTATTTTATACGGTCTCTTCAGCACACTGTCCATTCCATTCAACTGCCCTTCCAGGTCCTTTGCTGTCTCTGACATAACTACAATGTCATCAGCAAAACCCAATGTTTTTATTTATTCACCTTGAACTTTAATCCCTATTCCAAAGTTTTCCTTGCTTTCCTTCATTGTCTGCTCGATATGGAAATTGAATAACATTGGAGAAAGGCTACAACCCTGTCTTACTCCCTTCCCCATTAATGCTTCCCTTTCATGCCCTTCGAGTCTAATAACTGCGGTCTGGCATTTGTACAAGTTGTAAATAACTCTCCTTTCCCTGTATTTTACCCCTGCTGACTTCAGAATTTGAAAGGGTGTATTCTAATCAACATTATCAAAAACTTTCTCCAAATCTACAAGACCTAGAAATGTAGGTTTGCCTTTCCTTAATCTATCTTCTAAGATAAGTCGTAAAGTCAGTATTGCCTGCCGTGTTCTTGCGTTCCTCCTGAATCCAAACTGATCTTTCCCCGAGCTCAGCTTCTACCAGCTTTTCCATTCTCCTGTAGATAATTCGTGTTAAGATTTTGCAACCATGACTTATCAAACTGATGTTTCTGTAATTTTCACACCTGTCTGCGCCTGATTTGTTTGGAATGGGGATTATTACATGTTTCTTAAAGTCTGAGGGTATTTCGCCTGTCTCATACATCTTACACACCAGGTGAAACAGTTTTGTCATGCTTGAATCTCCCAGGCACTTTAGTAACTCTGACGGAATGTCATCTACTCCCGGGGCCTTGTTCCGACTTAGGTCTTGCAGGGCTCAATCGAATTCATCTCTCAGTATAGTATCTCCTATTTCATCTTCATCTACTTCCTCTTCCCTTCCTACAAAATTGTCTCTAAGTTCATTTCCTTTGTAGAGGTCCTTTATGTACTCTTTCCACCTTTCAGCTTTCCCTTCTTGCTGAGAATTGGTTTTCCATCTGAGTTCTTTATATTGGTAGAGTTGTTTTTCTTGTCCCCAAATGTCTCTCTTATTTTCCTGTAGGCATTATCTACTTTTCCTCCTGTTATAATTCTTCTACCGATTTGCATTTGGCTTCTAGCCACTCCTGCTTAGCCATTTTGCACTTCCTGTCAATCTCATTTCTTAGTCGCCTGTACTCCATTTTGCCTGTTTCACTTAATGCATTTTTATATTTTCTCCTGTCATCGATTAAATGTAGTATGCCCTGTGATATCCAAGGATTTTTTTGTAGGTCTTGCCTTCCTACCTATTTTGTCCTCTGCTGCCTTCACTATTTCATCTCTCAATGCTACCCATTCCTCCTCTACTGTTTTATTTTCCACCGTTTCTGTCAATTGTTGCCTAAAGCTCCCTCTGAAATTTTCAAGAACTTCAGGTTCCTTCAGTTTATCCAGGTACAATCGCCTTATTTTTCTACCTTTCTGCAGTTTTTTCAGTTTCAGCCTACAATTCATAACCAATAAGTTATGGTCAGAGTTTATATCTGCCGCTGGTATGTCTTGCAGTTTAAAACCTGGTAGCGAAATCTATGTCTTACCATTATAAAAGCTATCTGGTATCTCCCGGTGTCTCCTGGTCTGTTCCACGTATACAACCTTCTTTCGTGATTATTAAACCAGGTGTTTGTTATAACTAAATTATGTCCTGAATGGAATTCTACAAGTCGGCTTTCTCTATCATTCCTTTTTCCCAACCCATATTCACCTACTATTTTTCCTCCCCTTACTTTTCCTGCTACCCAATTCTAGTCTCCTACCACAATCACGTTTTCCGATCCCTTAACTGTCTGAATAATTTCGCTTATCCCCTCATACATTTCTTCGATCTCTTCATCATCGGCAGAGCTAGTGGGCATATAAACTTGTACTACTGTGGTTGATGTTGGCTTCGTATCTACCGTATACTGACTCCGATAATGCGGTCACTGCGCTGCTCGTAATAGTTTAGCCGCATTAATATTTTCATGTTCAACATTAGAACTACTCCTTTAATGCCCCCAACTGATTTTATATTTATAATCCTGTACTCGCCTGACCAGAGATCCTGCTCCTCTTTCCACAGAACTTCACTAGTCCCTACTACACCTAATTTCAACCTATCAATTTCACTTTTTAAATTTTCTAACCTACCTACCCTATTAAGGAATCTAACATTTCACACTCTGATCGGTAGAATGCCAGTATTGTCTTCTCTGGTGACTACATCCTCCTGAGTAGTCCCCGCCCGGAGATCCGAATGGAGGACTATTTTACCTCCGGAATATCTTACCCTTGAGGATTCCGTCATCATATATTCATACAGTAGAGCTGCATGTCCTCGTGGAAAGTAACGGCTGTGGTTTCCCCTTGCTTTCAGCCGTTCGTAGTAACTGTGTGGCAAAGCCACATTAGCTGACGTTACAAGGCGAGCTCAGTCAATCATCCAGACTGTTGCCCCTGTAACTACTGAAAAAGCTGCTGCCCCTCTTCAGGAACCACACTTTGTCTGGCCTCTCCACAGATACCCCTCCGCTGTGGTTACACCTACGGTACGGCTATCTGTATCGTTGAGGCACGCAAGCCACCCCACCTCGGCAATGTCTGTGGATCATGAAATCTAAAAAATCGAAATTAGTGATATTGCATGGGTATCTGCACTTCGGATTAGATTCGTATTTTATGCGCTTCCATATCGCTCAACTGATAGCGATAAAAGTTTGCACAGCTGACCTTCAAAACAAGAGGTCACTGTATACATAAAATTTCGTACAGTGCATGGTGCTTTACAACAGACTCTGATTCCAATATACAGTGTTATTACCATCTGGATGAAAGTTTGCACACTTGACCTTCAGAGAGGAAGCTGAAAAGCTGTATAAGATTTCGTACAGTGCGTGGCGGAGGATACACCACAACAGACGTAGACACTATTTGACCGATCACCATGAAATTTGGACGACATGTAGCTTTTCATTTAAATGGGAGGGTGGAGAGGAACAGAGATATGGGACAGGAGGAGATTGGCAGAGAGTGGGAGTGTAAGCACAGAGGCACGGGAATGGACGGGTGGCTACAGGGGGGCGGGGAGCGGGAGAAGGGAGAGAACGATGACGACGGCGACGTCGACGACAAAGCGAAGGTAGGTAGACAGAGATACAGGGAGTACAGGGACTAACTGAATATTGGAAAAAGTAAATGCCCGAGCACCTCCGAGTTTTCGGGTAGTTAATTCAAAGAGAAGCCTAAGAGGACAAGGAGGAAGTGTAAGACAGGGTAAGTGATATCACAGAGATTAATAAAGAGAAGGATCCCGTGCATATCTAACAGTCCGAAACATTGCCGGCTTCGCTAGACAAGAATATATACTTCGTGGGATTTGTTTGCTAATATTTCTATACTAACTACTATCAACGAGACATCAGAGGATACACCATATCCGCCAGTATAGCACAATGAGGAACTTATTGCTATCTGACACAACGCCAGCGGTCTACACCAGTCGCCGCGCAACTTGAAGAAGAGGCAATAAGTCGCCTGCTGTCTCGTTGCCTTGTTTGCCTGCTGCACTCGCCGACCAATAGGAGGAAGGTTCCTCGCCTAGATATGCCAGAGCAACGATAGTCAGTACGGAGGAGTATGGAAGTTCCAGTCAGTACGAGGCAGCCCCATCAATACTACAGTTCGAGAAGTCCAACATAGAAGAGCCAGACCTATGTCTGTGCACAAACTGGAACAGTTTTCTATTGCGTAGAAGAAATATGTAGTAGCACAAGGAATTTGTACCGCACAACCACATGGAAGTTGAGTATTTATCTCATTGTATTAATAAATTCTTAGAGGATTTATCACTTCTTTAGTTGAAGACTTTGTCCACATCCTTGCGAGTCACGGCCCACCACCTTTCGAACCCACAGCAAGCCAAGGTCACAATACTTACCACTGGTTGGTTGGTTGATGGGAGAAAGGGACCAAACAGCTAGATCATCAGTCCCAACTTATCATTGCATTTAGTGCATGTTAACATGTATAACCCAGATTGTACACTCACAAAAACCTTCGAATTGAGAAAATTATTTTAGTTAGTTTTCAACGTACTTCTTCTTTCGTATAGCATTCGAAAAGTCCATAAGGATGAAGTTAGGGACATAAGAGGCCACACCAAGGATTGACTGTAATAGTTTTTCTCTACGAACCAGGCTTACTGAGTATAGATGTGGATGTAGATTCAAAATGTTCAAATGTTTGTAAAGTTATGGGACTTCTGTGTAAGGACAACACATACATATGTGCCCGAGGGAGGACTCGAACCTCCGACGGCAAGCAACCGTGCACTCCGCATCAAGGCGCCTTAGAGGGCTCGGCAATTCCACAGCGGCGTGGATGTAGAGACCGAACCGTGAATTACCAAATATTTTTAACTAACTGCCGTTACAGGCAAAGTTAGTTGAGGTATGCACCAACAAAGCCAGAAACCCGTCGACAAACAGCTTCTTGGGTATCGGTCAACAGTATTGGACCGCCAAAAGAGCTATAAAAAAAAGAGCACCGCATTTCGTCACGAGCCCCATGCTCATCCATGTCCGGTCTACCCACAGACGATGAAAATCCTAGAGCGTTCCTACAGAAGTCAATCAGTGTAGTCCTTCGTCCAACGTACATCTTGCAAAAATACCAGGAAGCTAAAATCAGAGGGATTTTAGCTCACACGGAGCTCTACCAACAGTTGCTCTTCCCACGTTCCATTAGCAGCTGGCAAACTAAAATCAAGAAAGGCCCAGCACCGCACTCTGTAAGCTGGATTGCAGAATATACAGGGTGATTCCGTAAGAACATGGAAAGATGTAACAACACATGGAGAATGACCCACTGCACAACTTGAGGTAGGGAACCAGGGATCGGAAAAACCGAGATGTGGAAGAAAATTTGTCTACAGCTTTGCCTCAGATTACTGTTTTCCAACTTAATTACAACTAGCATGGGTACAAAGTTACACCTCCTGTGCTGTTCATTTACAGGTACTTTCTATGTTTTCTGCAAGGAAACATGGAGTACGAGCCTGGTTACTAGGAAGGCATGATGCAGGTTTCCCGTTTTGTTGGATTAGAAGGAGAGGTCGTATTAAATGGCCTACCGCGTCATCTGACCTCACAATCCCTTTGATTATTTCCTATCGTGATCTCTATAGTTACTTGTGTATAAGAACCCAGTAGATACGTAGTGGTATTAGTTGCAAGAATTTTAGCTACTTGTGATGTGATTCGAAATACACCATAAATACTTGTCAGAGTGCGTCATAACCGATGACATGGATTCATTGAGGCTGATGGGCGCCAGTTTCGGTACATTTTGTAAGATACAATGTAAATTGTACTTAAAATGTGTCAGTTATGGTATTTGCAGTTAACTGTAACTAATGTAAATGACGACCGGATTTCATAACTTCACATGTTAGCGGCCACTCACGGACTGAGATTAACAAAGACTTTATCACATAATCTAACGATGCCTTAAAACAGCGAAACGCGTAATTGTTACCAATAAAAATAATTTTGCAACCTAGACTGTTTTCATTCAAAACCATGTAGATGCATTATTTTGTACGAAGTTGTGCTTCGTTTCCTCAACACATCCTCCCGTGAAACTAATATCAGTAGCCTATCCCCCCTTCCCCCCAACCCGAGTTCAGATCCAGGATCAGATGATCGACATTATACCTAAAGCTGATGTGGAAAGCTTACGAAACAAATGGAGTTGAAAATATTTTTGTCTGTAACGACGGAATTGGTAATGCGTTTGTGTAGCACACTATGTTACATATGTACTGTGTCTCACTATCTACGTACTATGTGTGCATCGATTCGAAACATTGTATATATTTCTATGTACGTGAAGTATTTCTTCCTTTGTTTGTGCCTAGAGTTCTCATTTCCCATATGTATTGCCTACAGCAATAATCAGGAAACAGTTAAACTGAAAAAAATAGAATTTGTAGAAATAATGAAAAGAAATACGAGCAACGTGGTTCATAAGGTCTTCTGTCCTATCTTTTAAAGTACCTGGCAGAATTAGCTTTCTAAATAGATTAAGTTCGTTTAATTATGAAAGGGACTAAACTGCCATGGTCGTCAGTCCATAAACAGATCAAGTATTGTACATAAGTAATCTGGAAAGCAAAATTATGAGAAATATCATTGCTGTTAAATCAAGAATTATTTGTACGCCATTCAAGAAACTGAAAAACATCACTGTAAATAAATCCAGTGGTAACTATAACAGGTTTTCCGTTTTATGATGACTGCAATTAGGAAAATTATTTCACACAAGACACGTTTCGCAGGTGTTGTCCATAAATCATCCAAAAATTCTAAAAGAATAGCTTTGTATATAGTTAGTATAGTCCCCAGAAAAATGAAATGTAAAAAGGTGCTTTGAAATTAAACCAAAAGGACTGTTACTAAACAACAATATTGTATGTCCGAACTATAATTATGTATAAACACATTGTTAATTTGTTAAATCACTGTTTTTATTTCATGACTCTTTATTACAGTTGACTAGCCATAGAAAACTGAAGAGAGTAAAATATTGTCGTTAGTAATTTGTTTATAAGAAAGCAAATTTGCTCCTTATGTTTCTCAGTCCAAGAATACAGTCCCTCACTCACGAGCTTTAGTTATAAATGAAGTAACTTTAATTTTACTGGTCCCTTAATTTTCCCTACAGACAAGTGTCTGGTAATCTCACGACTGGAAAATATTGAAATGGCATTCCCCTCGTTAAACTCGAATAAAAACTGCAGGAGTGGCTGACCAGATACCACTTATCTTACCGGGGATTTTGAGTGAAGATCGTTATCTGTTTCACAACGTCCCCTGTCTATATAAATTCCTGGCCATTAAAATTGCTACACCACGAATATGACGTGCTACAGACGCCAAATTTAACCGACAGGAAGAAGATGCTGTGATGTGCAAAGTATTAGTTTTTCATAGCATTCACACAAGGTTGGCGCCGTTGGCGACACCTACAACGTGCTGACAGGAGGAAAGTTTCCAACCGATTTCTCATACACAAACAGCAGTTGACCGGCGTTGCCTGGGGAATCGTTGTTGTGATGCCTCGTGTAGGGAGGAGACATGCGAACCACCACGTTTCCGACTGTGATAAAGATTGCGATCTAGTGACTGTTATCAGAATATGGAATCGGTGGGTTCAGGAGGGCAATGCGGAACGTCGTGCTGGGTCCCAACGGCCTCGTATCACTAGCAATCGAGGTGACTGGCATCTTATCCGCATGGCTGTAATGGATCGTGCAGCCACGTCTCGATCCCTGAGTCAACAGATGGGGACGTTTGCAAGACAACAACCATCTACACGAACAGTTCGAAGACGTTTGCAGCATCATGGACTATCAGCTCGGACACCATGGCTGCCGTTACCCTTGACGCTGCACCACAGACAGGAGCGCATGCGATGAAGAAGGAAGGAAGGAGTCTTAGGGTTTACCGTCCCATCGACAGCGTGCACATGCGATGGTGTACGCAACGACAAACCTGGGTGCACGATTGGCAAAACTTCATGTTTTCGGATGAATCCAGGTTCTGTTTACAGCATCATGATGGTCACATCCGTGTTTGGCGACATCGCGGTGAACGCACTTTGGAAGCGTGTATTCGTCATCGCCATACTGGCGTATGACCTGGCATGATGGTATGGGATGCCATTGGTTACACGTCTCGGTCACCTCTTGTTCGCATCGACTGCACTTTGAACAGTGGCCGTTACATTGCAGACGTGTTACGACCCGTGGCTCTACCCTTCATTCGATCTCTGCGAAACCCTACATTTCAACAGGATAATGGACGACCACATGTTGCAGGTCCTGTACGGGCCATTCTGGATAGGAAGATGTTCGACTGCTGCCCTGGCCAGTACATTCTCCAAATCTCTCACCAACTAAAAAGTCTGGTCAATGGTGGCCGAGCAACTGTCTCATCACAATACGCCAGTCACTACTCTTGATGAACTGTGGTATCGTGCTGAAGCTGCATGGGCATCTTTACCTGTCCACGCCGTCAAAGCTCGGGTTTACTCAATGCCCAGGCGTATCAAAACCGTTATTACGGCCAGAGGTGGTTGTTCTGCGTACTGATTTCTCAGGCTCTATGCACCCAAATTGTGTGAAAATGTAATCATATGTCAGTTCTAGTATAATATATTTGTCCAATGAATACCCGTTTATCATCTGCATTTCTTCTTGATGTAGCAATTTTAATGGCCAGTAGTGTACTATACACAGTTCCGATGTCTAATTTATACGGCCATTTATTACTGATTACTTCTGCTTTTTAGCAGATAATCGTCACATTGGTGAACGGTGCTACGAGAGTAATCTCCAGTTGAAGGCAATTATCAGACTTAAATTTCTTTCAGTTATTTAGAACAATCCTAGACAGTCCACCGACAGAAGAGTCACAAAAAGAACATCGGTGTTAATATGAATCAATTAGTTATCTGCAAGTTTCCTGTTGACCTTATTATAAAGAAAAAATTGCGAAAGAACGTCTCAGCGAAATGTGTCATGAAAAGAATTAGTAAGATGTACGCTTATGCTCAGTGGCTTGTATTGATTGACAGTTTCACAAAAGGAATCAAGGTATTCCGCTTTATCCCATTCCCTTCTGTCTGAGCGTTGCTTGCAATTTGCACACGATTGTTGATTACTTTGAAGCCTGCATCCGAGAGAAACGGGGAGAGAAGGAGCGCGGGGGAGGGGCGGCCACGGCTCTCAAGGGGCGACCGCCTCAGAATCAATAATTATGCCCGAACCAAAGACGAAAATCATGTTTCAAATTGGAAATCCTTTTGCAGTTTTGCGCGACTTGTGCTTTTCCTTGTTAGATGAAAGTGCGTGAAATTGGGATAGGCGCCGGCGTTTGTCGTGATAAAGGATCCGCGGGCCTCTCTCGTGGCAACCAATAAAGCGCCGGTGTGGGAGTAACGAGATGTGCAGACTTTGACTCTAAATGAATCGCAGCGCACCCACACGCCGCTGCCCTTACATGCCTCGTACAGCGCGTTTGCGCTTCCATTTAGGAGAGAAAGAGAGTAACATTTTCTGGTACTTCCACGCAAACTTGACAGTTTCTGACCAGTTCATGTGAGGATAATTGTTTGAACCGCGTACGACTGAACCCTTTAATGCATGACTTTTTATTTGAAGCTATAAAGAGTACCACGATTAATGTGTAGTGCGTATATACTGAGAAAAATATTCCTTAAAATTATCATGCAGTAATAGTAACAAGATGTTCATAGTGCTTCCATGATGTACCCGCTGTAGTAAATGTCACTATTATGTCTCTCATATTTCCAGAAAGTAACTCATAATGCAACAGTAGTAAACGATTGACTACTTTCACAGCGTAAAAGAGGAATACTAATGCAGGTAAACGCACATGTTAAGAGTGACTCAATGCAGCTAACTGCACTGCTTCCGTAGCACTCTGCAATTTATGATTTCTAGAACAAGCAACTAGCGTATGTAACACTATGTATATAAGCAGCTACAAATGAATTTGTGGTAAAATTTTGATCGGTTTGAGAGATAATGGGAAAAATAAGGTATGTGACTGATCAACTGCACTATGCATTAAAGGGTTAAGGTAATATACAGCGAATCAGATTACGAGGTAGGACAGTAGATAAGTCACAAACTGAAATGGACTCGCCAGTACTGCGCGCTGTGCAGGGGTATTTCTCTACCACTACGACACATCAGTCTTGTAGGGTGCAGCAGTTTAAGGAACCAAATACAGTTACAGCTCAAGAGAGTCACTCACAGGATGCAAACGCTGCCACAAAATTCCAAGTTCCCGGCTTTAAAAGCCTTCTCGAACAATGGGACGAGTGTTTAAATTTACAGGTGAAGTCAGCTGAAAAGTAAAGCATTTTCAGTCCTGTAAATGCAGTGCTGTCGTGTCTACCTCAGTTTGCGACTTATTTACTGACTCACCCTCGTAAACTTCAAGCGTCAGTCTGTCATATAAATACGCAAACACGAACATTGAAGTAACATTTCTTCAAAATTAATAATAAGAGAAGGCCAATGGAACTTATATAATTAGAAAGATCTTTGGCACACAAGTGTACAAAACAAAAAACAAAACAAAAGCAGAAAAACCTGTATGTGCAGCCGATAAGAATGGTTAAAGAAAATGGAAGTTTTCATTTGTGACGGGGGCATCACATGATGATCCTCCAGGAGAGGTACAGTTTCTAGCGCGAGAGCCATCTGATGGTAGAACGGGTGGAGCTACGGAATCCGCCACATTGTCACCAGTGGAACTCAAAATATCGCAGTACAGCAATATCGTTATTTCTATAAATACATGGACACGAAAATTGAAGTACCATTTTTCAATATTAATTATGCAAGGAGGCTAACGAAGGTAGGCTTTGCCACAGATGTGCACAAAAGAAAACTCATGTATTTACGGAGTAATTAGGAATGGTTAAAAGAAGTGGATGTTTTCGTGTCTAAAGGGGACATTAGATGTCGATAAACCGCGTAAAGTACAAGTCTTGCACGACAGCCATCTAGCGGTGGAATGAGTGGAACTACCATGTCGACCTTGTTGTCAGCAGTATAAATTAGAAATCAACATTTCGTGTTAGCGGAATAACGTTATTTCTGGGCGCCGCTATTTCGCCTGTTACCCTGAAACAATAACATTGTGGTCATATGCTGCAGCTACCAGAGAACTGAAGCAACTTCATCATTTTATCATTTTTCCTCTTCGCTCTGTTTTACACCTTTTCTCATAGCATTCAGACAAAACCTAGAAATTTTAAGGGTTTAGGTAGGAACTAAGATCCTGTATATAAATAAATTCCAATTCATTAAAATTGGAAGAACCAGCTTTGGCCGCATTTCAATCTTTATTTTTTATATACAATACAGATCGATTTCGGTCAGTGTCTGACCATCCTCAATGCTTGAATCCAAGCCCTGTGGGCCAACGAAAACTTGCACTTTCAATATTAACATAAAGTAGGCAGTACATACGTAGAATCAAGCCCACAGGGCTTGGATTCAAGCACTGAGGATGGTCAGACACTGGCCGAAATTGATCTGTATTGTATATAAAAAATAAAGAATTCAATGCGGCCAAAGCTGGTTCTTCCACTTTTAATAATTTTAATGTGGTCGCTCTGCACCAGATTCCCGATGGAGTCGCCTACGTGTAATTTTAATTTAATTTGGAAAATATTGAGTTTCGTTACATTGTAAATACATCTGAATGTTCGTTTGTACAAATATATTAAACTCCGAATGTTCATGACTGATTGCCTCCAAATTTTGACTTTACGTTCTTACACAGGAATGTTCTTCGGCACTTACTTCTTTAATATATGAAGTATAACCAACATACATGTAAATTTCTTCATATTTTATAGCAACGGTTCCCCATTATGATATTTATATAAATTCGTATATAACATATAATTAAAAATAGGTTAATAGAAACACGAATGTACTGCAATGCAACGTTGTTTCAATATTTCAGAGCATTCGGTCAAGAACTTTCGTAGATATAAGATTTTGAACATAACATCGAACAAGGCTCTAGGTTAGACAAAGGAGGCTGAGGAAAGCGACGTAGAGAGAGGGAGGAGGAGGAGAGAAACAGGGAGCACGTGATAATGAGATGGAGAGGGAATGGGAGTAGGTCCAGATGTGCAGAACGAGTGGGAAGGAGGATCGATAGGGACTGATGAACCCGTAGTTAAGTCCCATAAGTTCTACAAACATTTGAACATTTGGAAGGAGGATCGAACAAAGAGAGAGACAACGAGATGGAGAGAGGGAGGGGAGAAAGATACGGGAGAAACGAGAAGAGGGACACACATAAGAAATGTGGGCTTTCTCTTTTCTTTCTTTCCCATTTAATTTATAGCAAGCCATTGCAATATGTAGCCGGATACAGCTAATTGTCTCATAACATTAAAGTTAATTTTGTGGATGGAAAATAGACTTTATAAAAACAACGTTTGAAACTAACAGTGCCTTTTTATTAGTGTCACTTCAATTAAGCGTTCCTTCTTAGAAATCATTCTACAAAGATTAATATCGTTATTACTCGCGTATGGGCCATACTATGTCTTCTACGACAATCGGCGCTTTCTACAATATTGTTCAACAAAATCGTACCGTAACTCAATAATCACAAAAGTATCACGTGCCATTTCAATGAGTTCTTTTTACCTAAAATAGTAGCTTTAGGAATGTAAGTCTATACATAGATTAGGTTCCTAATCCATTTCTTACAACGCACTGCGTATCTCTGCCTTTGTTTTTGCTCAGTTAATCTCGCAAGTGTTTGCATGAAAGTTCCATTTCTTTACGTCTTAATTCAAATGTAATGTATGAATGTTGTCTTCTATTTTTGGGAAGCTCATCCGATCAACTTACGTGTTAGACGAATACACATAAGTATGACTTTTGAAGAGCTTGGAAAATATTCACTTACTATTTTGGTTTGGGTTTAACACATAGTCATACAATACACCACAAAAAACATTAATTATTAGCGCAATGTGGATTTCGATATTCGAGTTTCAAACACTATACATTATATTTCCTTTACCACTATATTTTGTTACACAACATAAATTGAGCAGTAATAAACTGACGGTGTGAATAGCTTTTAGACATTTTTAAATAAAGGACTGAATCTTCGTATAATTAACCGCGATTTGTTGCTCATGCATCTATGCAAAATGTAGTTTCATAGTTGTATGTACACGTTAATGTTGCATTTATATTTTAAGAGCACCAGGAAATAAAAATTATGTATGTAATAATTAGAAGGTTTCCGTACTAAATTACAGATTTTATTGTAGGAGTGTATGTATTCTAGCACTTAATTTTACTTTAGACTGTGGGTTATACTTCAGTTTCCGGACAATGTTCATTTAAATTTTATTCTTGCATGTTACTGGTTGATATGAAAGTGTGGTTTCCTTTTCCAGTATATGTGTTTGTAAGATGAAGACAAGCCCTTCAGATATAATGGAATAAATTAATCCATGTTGCATTTTCCAAGAAACTCCCCTAAGAAACAAAGCTTTAATTTCTCTGACAATGCTTATGTGAAACATTTTCTGAAACATAAAAAATGCAAAGCAATGCACCATACGTTTTGCGGGCATATAACTTTGCAAGGATTGTTGGTTGCTTGAAATTTCCATTCAATTGTGTTACGACGAACTGTGCATGATTACTTATGGAAGGCCAAAATTTAGTGACTGGCGATGTTGTTGGCTTTTTATGGTGTCGTATTTATAGCGGTCCCGGTTATCCGCGCGATTTGAGGCAGCGCTTTTCGGATGGGGAGGCATTCTGACCTCGGTTCGACTCCACCCCGCAGTTTAACGACAAGGTGGTCGGTGTGCCGGTCATCCTGGATATGGCTTGTAGGCGCTTTTTCACATTTCACTACGGGATTACCGGTTCAGTACGCAAGTTACGCCTTAGTTACACGATTCAGTAACATTTCGAGAAACGTTCGTGCACTTTCACATTTAGAATACTACACGCATACAGTTAGGTTACACATATCTCCTCCGGGGGAGGGGGAGGTCTATTGGGGTGGCGACAGGAAAAGATATCTGGCTACCCCTCCCGTTAAATTAACTATGGCTTAACCACCCAACTACACGCATGCAGGAAAAGAAGATTCAATTAATGTTATGAGTTTATGCAGTTTGGAGTCTTGCTGCGATTTGTAGAATATCTTTCCCTGGAGCAGACGTAGTTTGAGTTTTGATGGGTTCGAAAGAAATTATCTGGTAAGATGATTTAATTTATTCGCTTCGTGATTTGCAGTAGTTCTGTTATTTCCGGAAGATAGCCTAATGAAAGATACTCAGAAAGAATGAATCAATGTCACTAAGATTTTGAATTAGGAGCTTTTATATTTAAAATAAAATGTTAAAGACATTCTTTTGGGAATGAAAAATATTCCAATGTCTTCTGAGAAAGGTTGAGATACGTTGTCAGTTCATGTTTCCTTGAATAAGAGTTTGTCATGAGTTCTGACGTAATTGCAGAAATGTGAAAAGTTTTGATTTTATATTAAGTTTCAATAAATTAAAAAAGGAGAGTTCCTGTTTGGATTACAGTTAGAACTCCATACTTTTTTTCATTTTTAGAAAAGCATTTCTTGAATGATATCTTTTGTGGTCACAGTCATGCACTGCACATTGCATGTCCTCTGAAGCATGTAAGACATTCCGCTACAGCAGATGTCCATGGTATTTTCATTGCACCTAGTAATTACAAATTTTACTAATTATTATTATTTCCTGAGTTTAGTGCATTCGCGAAACGAATATGTTTTCTGTTGAGTATATATACCACAAACAGAGAATTTTAGGTAGGCTTCCTGATCCAGTACATTACGCAGTCAGATCAGATCTATCTACATTAAAATGCAGTTAAATAGAGGAATTATTTGGTAAGTGCTTTTAACTTAGACGAGATTGAAACAAACTGATTAAGAATTAGGGTCATTTAGAGCACAGTTGAAAAATTCTTTTACGTTAGTAAGATGCATTTAATTCAGTTTTACAGTTAGGAAAATCAGTAATGTTTTGTGTAGTTGATACTGTTTCAGTAATTTATGACACGTTATTCCCTATGAAGTCAGAATTTTTAATATATGTTATGTTGAACCAAAGAACAACAATTTTCGTTTTTGGTAAAAAGCATAATGACTTTCGAGCTCTCATCTAGTTCACAAAAATTAAAAACATACAACTTTCATTAAGCACACAACTTTCACAACAAAATTTCACAGTAATAACTTTGAAAGCGATATGTTTCCAGTCAAAAATTAGATCATCTGTTAGAAACTTTCGAACAACATATAGCGAATAAATTAAAATATACCTTCACAACTGACAAATAATAAATTAGTATTATGCCCCACAGAGAGCAAACAAGATTTTCATAAAGACAGGAACCAAAAATCGTGTTTTAGAGAAGGAAGTATTGAAATCATAGGAAACTAGGAACTAGTTTACTCAACAAAAATTTGGAGAATGGACAGAAAATCTTCTTTATAACACATTGTTTTATGCATAATGAAACTGAATAAGTAGTCATAAGGTCACTCCGTTCAAGGTTTTCTGTCTAATCACATACGACAAAAATTTAAGCCCGTTAAAAAAACATGTCACATGTATGTACACTAAAATTATAATTGTTGCCAAAATAAATAAAAAATTTAAAGGCTTAATAACATACAGCTGAGATTCTGTACTCAATGTAAGTCGTGCTACAAATAATAACCATTAGCTAAGGTGGTTAGTCTGAATGAAAACGCAACACATGTCTTCAAGTTAGTGTTATTTCCAACATCCATTGCATGTAATGTGTGCAATTCATTGTCAAATTACGATTACATCAAGCAATAAAATAGTTACATCTTCATTTTTAGGACCCCATTTTAATTAAAATTTAATTTCATACTCATTTTTCCAACTAAAACGCGTTATTATTACAAAAACTATAACATCAGGCAGCACCATTGCTAAGTACAGGATTAGTACTGCCTTACAAAGTTTGTTTACTTAACTACATATCATTTGCACTATGATACATGTTATGAAATCTTAACCCAAAGAGAAACGAATTTACAGGTTAATTAATACATACAAACTTTTATTATGTGGTGGTTAAGCTAAAGAGGTGAACAGAATGAGTTTCTCTATATTAAATTTTGGAACACTAGGTTGAGCTCAGGAAAATCAATGTACCTATCCAAGTGCGTATAAAGCATTTCAGGAGATTAACAATATCAGTGGCAGATGTGACAGTCATAGGCGTGAGAGACTTACAATCAAGGTTCCATTTGTAATTGTTGTAGTATGCAGGCAAAGAGAGAGGGAAAGAGAGAGAGAGAGAGAGAGAGCATCTGGCCAGTTTATACGCAGCAACATACTTGCACGTTGCGGTAACTTCTCCAGAAGATCGGTAACGGTTGTGCTCTTCAAACAGGACTGATTTTATGCAGCACTTGGATGCAAGTTCGTTCATCCACGTATAACTACCACAGCCCACGTCCAGCAGAAAAGGCAAAGAGCAGTCAAGCATTGGTCTTCATCAGCAGTTTTAGGCCCACACTTCCCTCCATCGCTAACTTAATTATTTGACACCACATTATGTAACTTATTATCATGTTAAGATGTGTGATGACACTAATTTCGCTCCGGTTTTATTTAATATATACACACTAACTATTCGTTCTACCAACTAATACTCTGCATTTTTATGTAGCATCACATTGCAAAGTCTATAGGCTATGCGTTCACACTGCATATAAACACATTCAGAAAAGATCTCAGCACATTTAAATATACATTAATAATTTTTTGGAAAAGAAAACGCGATTTCCTTGCAGTAATTACTTTATTTTGCTAGACGCGTTTCACCTACTTTACTTCAAGGCTTCAGCAGTGTGTTCTAGAAGTTAATTTTTGTTTTGTTTATAGATGTAGTATTAGTCGATTATCAACATTTCAAGTATTTTTTAATTACATAAGTGTTTACTCGCGGTTTATCGTCTTGCGAGTTTAGGTTTTGCTGTTCTTCCTATATGGCCACAGACTGAAGTGGCACCGTATTTACGTTTAAGTAATTTCTTGTGCATTTTCATGTGTTAAGGTAAGCCTACACGACGACACTAGGTTTCGTGAAAACAGCTGCTAGGCACTGCGCATGCGCAGCTGACGTATACACAACTCGTTTGCGAAACTGAAACAGTTTCGGCGTCTCCCAACTTTTACGAAACTGTATACGCGAGTTTATAGGTTAGAAATTGTTGGTTTTTTGAATGTTTATCAATGCATAAGTGTTTGTGGGGACTTTAACGACGAAAATTTTAGCGACGTGTTGCTGCTCTAGAAACAATTTTACGTGAGCTGAATATTGATGGATTGACAGTAAATGAATTACAAACGACGATACATTCAATTAGAAATACTTATACCAACGAACTGAGAAAAATGCAGACCAGTGAAACATCTGGATGTGGGTCGGCGCAAGTTTATAAGACGAAGATACCATGGTTTGAACTGGCTGACTCTTTCTTAAGAAAAATTGTACATAGAAGAAAAGGGTACACAAATCTGGTAAGCGGAATTCTTTTATTTTAAATATTTATTTAAAATGTGTTTTACATTCACATTTATTTGTAAATATTTAAAAAGCGGCAGTGTTTACATTGACAATTGTAAATATTTAAAACGTGACGTCCAGGTTTTCTACATACACAGTTTTTGTGGGTACTTTTAAACATGCTGATATTGCCATGGTACTGATTCCTCTGCAAGAATTTGGTTATTTAGCTAATGATTGTCTTCTTAATGCGGCCTGCCTTGAATAATTATTGCAGCCTTGTATCAATTAGTCCAGCAGATTTATTTCTCTCCACGTTCCTTGCTGGTAAAATCCACAATCCACGTTCTCTTGATCAACCAATTGTGGCTGCACATATTGTTGAGGAGCTGTTTTTCTTTGCCAGTTGTGTAAAGCACATGTAGCTCTTACAACCTTGTCCACTATTTGTGGTCGAAGTGGAATTGACTTTTCGTACACACGAAATTTGGAAACGAGAATAATGCATTTTCCACTACACGACGAACGTTCGAAAGTCTGTAACTGAAAAAGAAAACACTTTCTAGTAAAGTTAGTGGACCAAGTATGGAGAAAGGCTTTATTAAGTAAGGTGTTAATGGAAAAGCATCATCACCCACTAAAACTGCATCTTCTGGTAGACCAAGAGTTCTGTTTTGTATTGCAGCTTTTACAGTAGAATTGGCAAATATGACTCCATCAGACGCCCTCCCTACTTCGCCTATATCAACATAAGTGAAACAGTAATTACTGTATACGAATGTAAAAATTACAATGCTGAAAGTGCCCTTGTAGTTGTGGAATTCTGAAACACTTTTTAGTGGGCATTTTATGACAACATGTTTGCCATCTACTGCCCCAAAGTATGGAAAATGCCATCGTATTTCAAAGTTTTTAATTATTTCCTTCCATTCATCTTCAGTCTGGGGTACCTGTAGAAGAAAGTAATCAGATTAACTGAACGAAACCTTGTAGTTTATTTGAATAAAACAAATTGTGTTCAAGTAAGCCACATTTCAAGCTTTTAAACACTCTCATTCTGTCCCTTCCAGGGTTGCAAGGAAAATCAAACAGAAACTGAACAGTCAGTTACTGTTATAAGTGAACCGGAATCGCCCCCAACGGCAAGTGTCATAAACAGTGATAATTTGAGTCAGACATGTAGCAGCAACAACAGCAGCTCGCAATCATCGTCGACAGCGAAAGCAAAAGCGAAGAAAAGGCGTCTTGCTGATCCTTTTCAGAATCTAGAAAGTGCTGTGGAGGCACTCAGGTCCATAACTAATTGGCCAGATGATGAGGAGGATGAGATCTCTACTAGTAGTAAGAGTCTAGCAAAGCAGATGAGGAAACTGCCAGAAAGCTACAATTTAGAACTCATGGAGGAAATGCAATGGCTTGTGACATACAAGAGAAAATGTTTCTTGGCCGAAAGGCAAAATAAAGGCCAATTGCAAGTAGGAGAGTCCGTTGCTGCTGAGGAAATACGTGAGAGGGAAGAAGTGTTATCATAGGCCGATGATACTTCCAATTAGATGCAATTTTATTGTAATACATAAAGTGAAAACCTATGTAGGTATCCCTCACAATAATAACCATATTTTCAAAACAGTATGTAATTTTTTACTTACCACACCAGTGGTGTAGTGTGCTTATGTTGGCAACAAGAATGCTGCATGACAACGCAGTAAAATAGAATGAAGATAATAAACTTTTGTGTTGGCCATGATATAAATAAATTTGTTTCACTACGTTCGGGGGTTCGCATCCCCCCTCGGGCTTGGATATTTGTGCCGTCCTAGTTCGTAAGTAGTTCATAAGTAGTTTGTAAGTTTAGGGACTGATGACCTCGTAGTTAAGTCCCATAAGCTTAACAAACATTTGAACATTTGAAATTTGTTTCTGCTCTATGGTTGACAGATCATTATATGGGCCGTGTTACGCATCACAAGACTAAGCGCCTTTACTTTATATTTCTGATTTGAGCGCAGTTAGTTCTGTTTAGTGGTTATTTGCAGTGAGATTTCACTACTACGTAAAAGAACACTAACTCTTCTTTGGTACTAAAAGTTGAGAAACATTCATAAATAAATATATTTTAAGAACATGTAAAATTTAGGTTGCATTATGTGAGTTATGGCATATGGCGCTTGGACTAGTGATGCATAACACCGTCCATATGTACCTTTGTTCACTCAATAAAGGAAACATTTCGTCGCCAACATTAGCACACTACGCCGCTGCCACAGGTAAAATTCAGCCTTACCTTCATGTATTCTGCAAGTACCATGTAGATGGCATCACAAACAGTTGGAACAAATTTAGCAATTGTGGATTTCGGAACACGGTACAGGTACTGTAGAGACGAATATGAACCCCCACTTGGCAAGAAATGTAATGTAATTTGTAATTTCAGTTCTGGTGACAATGCTTCACTCATAACAGTATCTTCTTTCCGTATTGCATTATTGACTCTGCTTAAAAGAAATGTAAACTGCTCTGGTGACTTACTAAGATGATTACAATAACTTTTAGGGTCTTCAACGACAATTGCTGTCAGCAAGGTTGCTGAGCAGCCGAGCTGTTGTAGATTTTTAATCCAGTCACGAACGCAAACACGTTTCTTATTCCACAACTCGTACAGCTCCCAAAACTTTCATTTTACGCCGACTACGGTACTCACAAAACAACGAAACTGAAGTGTATAGTTTTGGCGCCGTGTCGACAGACATACACGAAACCAATTGCGCGCAACTCATTTCACGCAACCAGTGTCGCAACCTAGTGTCGTCGTGTTTGCCTTATTACCTATCTCACGGTCTTACAGCTGCATTTAAATCTTTTCTGAATTCATTTGTTTTGCCAACAAAACTAATAACTTCCGAAAACAGATACAGCTGTAAGACTCTAAGACACACAAAAAAAAAAAAAAAAAAAAAAAAAAAAAATAATTCAGAAAGTAAAAAATGCAAAATAAATTGCTTGGTGTACTTACTCATATAATTTAATCCGCAGCCGCTGAGCTTCAAGTCTAATACTGCACTGTCAGTACATAAAATTAGGAAGCACAAAGTTTAACTCACATTGCCTGCAGAGATACAAATGCTCTTTCTTCAAATGGACGTGTCTATTTTCAGATAGAACAGGTTTCAATATCTCTAAATTACTCTTCGGCTGCCCCTTTCGCTCCACCTTACGTTTGACGGTTGAAAACTTCTACTTTAACAAACCTGTTATATATCTCGCGAAACTGTACATTGTTCAGACGGTTATAGTCCTCACTAAGAAAAGAACGCACGTACAAAGTTAATGAAGTGTAATACCAAAAACGCTAAGTAGAGGTGTACATTACGAAAAAATAAAGAAAAAGCTTGAAACACAGATGTTAGTAACATTTTGCTATGGATGTCATTATTTCGATGCATTGTTTCTTTTTTCCATTGCGTACAAGGAGTTTAAAATTTAATTACTTGAGTTGACGATTTACATTTCGTTTTACCGTCCTCGGATTCTTATTGTATTTCTTTCATAACGTTTTAGAAACAGTTGGTGGTTAAATTGTAGTAACACAGCAAGAAATACGAATACTTCAGTGGTTTGTAAGTATTTTATATTTCATCTTATTTCGAATCTTTAGCATCAGTCTTTCGTTAATATTCTATATTTGGTCTGTTTTCTTTTTTACTTTCTAGAGGTTTGGCTTTCTTAAAGACCGCAGACAAAATAATTGTGTTTGGAAATTAAACACTCAGCAAAAACAGAAATTTTACACTAAAAATACTGTTAAAATAATCTCTAAATAGAAACTAATACGAATGTTACGAAGCCGTTCTATAAAATATTTATGCCTTAAATTGCTAGTGCAGTGTAACCACTAACAGTCAGGTTAATGGGGTTTTAGCAGTAAACAACAAAGCGAATCCACTGGCGGAGTTGCTCCCCCGCGTTTCTGCCTCAGTGTGCAAGTTCATATACTTGCCGGAGTTTACGGAGAGGAAGCTGCCCAAAGACCAGATCACTCGAAACAGAAGCAAAGTTGGCCAAGTAGCAGCCCTCAGCATGTTGGCAGATGAACGTTTACCGTGCATTCATATGCATTCAATTTGATTTTGAGCAGAGCCCCGGCGGAGATCTTGTCGACCTCACAAGACTCTTGCCATGTACCTCCTTGAGGTCAGAACATCTACACCAGTTTATATTGACATAGCGTATTTTTGCAAGGCGGGGGACAGGGGTCTTCCATATTCATGCTGACAAACTTCGTAGGCTCGGTCAAGTTTCGGCTAGAGGGAGAAGGAATTCTGCCTGCTAAGGTAAGGACAGAGTTGAGTGAGGGAAGCGAAAACACAAACAATCTTTCCGTGGCGTAAAGCGAAAACATTTTTCCGGTTAATAGGGCTGACGTCTGAGCCTGAGCTATTAATCTGAGGGATGTGTGTGGCGAGATAGCTCCACGCCGCTTTGCCTTATTCGCCAAACAAACAGCACACAGTATAAAGTTATCAGCGTTTACACAAAATCCCGCATCTTGTGACTCGGAAGACGGCCGTAATAAATATAATGCCTTACTCTTAGCGTCAGCACTCGACAAACAAAAAGTGATGATAAATTCTATTGTTGTAAAAGCTTCCGTGCGGCGTCTCATGCTCTAACAAATAACGGCGTTTACAGTCTGATGCGCTTTAATTATTGTTCCAATGTCTCGAATAACATGCCATATTAATTGTCGAGACAGAAGCATTACTGTGGAGTTAATAATACGCAAGACGTGCGGTTGTTGTAGCTAAACATCCGCAGACTACTTCACGCTGACTGAAACGAACTGTACATACGACCCAAATGGTATTATGTTTGCAATATTCCACCTTTTGTGTGTGTGTGAAAGATAAAGAGAGAGATGTATTATCTATCATGGCAATATTGAAAAATCTGTTTTGTCGTTTAGTAGCAGTTCGGGGTGGCTCTTCCGATGAACTTTTTTCTGTAATTTCTAATACTTCAATTCCCGGAAATATTTTTCATGCAGTATTTCAGCAGCTGTCAAACATAACATCAATAATTATTTCCTGTGCGTACAGTCTGTTTCCTGCATTCCGAGTGTCTAATACGTTCTATCAGATAGTCTTCCTTGCTTTATAATATTCGACGTTTCCGTTTTCCCAGCCCGATTTTTCCCTTCTAACGTCTCGGATATTTCCAGGTTCAGCCTAGCCACAATGTGAGTAAATGAATCTGTCATACATTAACTTCAGTTTTGCACATAAGCAGCGACTTGATGTTTGAAGAAATGTACCGGCGTATTGGGAAAGCTTTCAACTGCCAGTGTGAAATTCACCTTTCACTCACAAACCTGTATTCTGTGGGAGCACTTAACGGGTTGGCCTCGGCGGAATAGCCGAGCGCACCAAGGCGCCTTGCTGCGATGCGCGCGGCTGTTCCCCATCGGAGGTTCGAGTCCTCCTCAAGCATAGGTGTACTTGTCGTCCTTAGTTTAAGAAGTTTGTGAGTCTAGGGACTGATAACCTAAGTTGTCGAGTCCCATAGGATTACAAACATTTGAAATTAATGGGTTAAAGTAAATGTAGGAGTGGATGCAATAAACATACTTTAAACAAGGATCTACATCTACATCTACAACCATACTCCGCAAGCCACCCGACGGTGTGTGGTGGAGGGTACCTTGAGTACCACTATCCTCCTATTCCAGTCACGTATTGTTCGCGGAAAGAAGGATTGTCGGTATGCCTCTGTGTGGGCTCTAATCTCTCTGATTTTATCCTCAAGATCACTTTGCGAGATATACGTAGGAGGGAGCAATATACTGCTAGACTCCTCAGTAAAGGTAAGTTCTCAAAACTTCGACAAAAGCCAGTACCGAGCGACAGAGCGTCTCTCCTGCAGAGTCTTCCACTGGAGTTTAGCGATCATCTCCATAACGCTTTTACGATTGCCAAATGATCCCGTAACGAAGTACGCTGCTCTCCGTTGGATCTTCTCCACTTCCTCTATCAATCCCACCTGGTACGGATCCCACACTGGTGAGCAGTATTCAAGCTGTGGGCGAACAAGTGTACTGTAACCTACTTCCTTTGTTTTCGGACTGCATATCCTTAGAATTCTCCCAATGAATGTAAGTCTGGCATCTGCTTTACCAATGATTGATTATATGGATGCTTGAAGATGTCACTTCACGAAGTTGTTGTCCGAAAAATAAATATTCATTACAACAGCGAAAGGCGATTCTAAGGCGTCCTTCGTTAAATTTTAATCTCAATTCCATTACACTGTGGCTTCTTTCTTAAGCAAATGATAGAAAGTACTGCATAGAGAAACACAGACCGCTAGGTGGCTAATGTCAAGTGCCAGTCTGCAGTCCATGCAGAAAGATAAGTAGAATGCAAAAGCGGATTCTGGGTCACAAATTGATATCAAATTAATTATGCATAATTGCGCAATTAGAGTAATTGCAATTACGTGTACTTAGAATAATTGCAAAATTGCAATTACGTGTACTTAGAGTAATTACATGTACCGAGAGTACTTGCAATAAACATGTACTTAGGATAATTACAGAAATTGTTTATTTATTTATTGTAATTGTTTATTGTTATTGCAATTGCACGTGTTCACTCCTCCACGTTTGGCATGGAACTGAGCTCACCCCAAGGCATCACATGATTATCTACATCACCCCTACCAGTCATGTGACCACCACCGACCAATGAGAGCCCAGCACGTGACCACCCCTTTCCTCACCCTACCACATGACCATCCCCAACCGATATTCTGCAGTCATTCAGACACAGAGTGTCAGAGGGACAGCAGCAGCATAGAAATGATGCACTTATGGTAATTGCATTTGACTTCCTTAGTTGGGAGGTTCCTGGTACAACCACAAATTGGCGGGAAGACCGATTTCTGGTTGCCCTAGAAGGCTTTCGCATCGCTAGCCGACAGGCAGCAGTGAATCACACACGTGCTCTGGCCGAGCGTTACTTGTAAAGGCTAAGCAAATAGTTCCACTCCAAACGCGCGAGTAAGAAGCGCTCATCACTGCACTCTGCGGACAAACCTTAAAAATTATCAAACGTATATCACTTCTCAAAAACAGTGACAGCAATGACCGTATCATGCTTTTTTTTTATGAACCTTCCCCTTTCCTATTCCCCACAAGTAAAACAACCTAGCAGAGAATGCGAGAAATATGTTTTTAATGTAATTTATATCGCCCTTTATTATATAGGGAAAAAACACGTCAGACTTATTGCATATGTTATATTCCAATACACACATGTGACCACATTTATTTATTTATTATTATTACACACTGCATCCAGGTTGCATGTGTATCCATAGCAGACACATTAATTGAAAAAAAAGGCTGGCTACTAACATGAAAGTCACAGATCTTTTCGTGAAACTAAAAACGAATCCCTATTGCGCTACTTCGTCTCAGCTGTTAACACTTCGCAGAGAAATTCATCTTGAAATACAGCATTTTTAACTGATGTAGTCGGATGCGCATGTTTTTCAGCGTCTGCCTGAAAACTTTAGTGCAGTACAACCATTCTTGAGAATACAACGCGCTAAATTCAATTTCCCTAGATGCTTGTGCTTTACTTCGATTTCCCAGCGGTATTGCTGCTAACGAGGGATGTAAGTTTTTCTCTCGATATCACCATCATCGACGAGTATTCCAACAATTTTCCAACTACAGTTGTAAGCAGATTTAGCCAAACACTGCGTGAATCGTGCCTACACATAAGATGCTGTATTTTCAAAATAACTCTCACACATCCTTTTGAGACATGTTGATAACAATTCCAGGCACCAGTTTCAACTTTTAGCTTTACGATATAGCAAATATTAGCCACACTTTGCATCCGCTCTCCAGCGACCATTCCCAGTTACAATATTAGAACGTCTTCAGAAACACATTGCTAGTGCACTTTACAAATGGAATACAGCTCTGTGAAGGGGCTAAGACATATTTTTTTCTCGCCTACATGTTCTAAACCTTCTACGTTCTATGTCACCATATGATACAGTTTTCGATACTCGAGAAAAAGTCGATGACATATAGAATGCCAGACTCCCCACGTAAATTACAGGTATAAGCTTTTCTCAACGGATTTTTAGAACCCTCTAAATCAATGTTTTACGCATGTTGACCAGTACAGTGTAAAAATACCAATCGGTTTTTGTAATACCCTTCGAAATCTAATATGGCATACAACCCACGTCATCTTGCGTGAATACTATCTGCTCTTCCCACTCTGTGGAATTTCTGTAGTTATTCAAGAATTCCTAAACTTTGAAAAACAGTTTCTCCTATGCTAAAAATGTACAACATCCATCTCGCCATTCTTAAACTGCATGATGTGGTAAAGGATCTTCAGCCAAACGATTTCATGGAGATGTTCTCCAGAGTCTCCTTGCCGACTTTCGATCCAGTGTGCCGCCATGTAACGTCGCATTGTCTCCATGACCAACTAGTCGAATTTACTACGTATGTATAAGTTAAAAGATCGGAAATAATTTACCATCGCATACAACTCGTTAAATTAAACACTACTAACATGCGATCAAACAGGCAATACTTCGTAACGTACACAGCGCAAAGTTTTAAGAACATAATCCTAAAGCGATTTCTTTAGAGCTGAATCGCAACACAACCGTAGCGCATATTTAAAACACTTTCATTTTAAATTCCACCCCATCTCGCATACGGCACAACAGCCATCTCCAACCCAGCTCTTCTCTACTAAAGTTCTAAACTAACAAGCAAACGACAACTCGGTAACTCAACGTCGTTGGTAGATCCTTTCCGAACATCTAGCCGATTGATCATGCTCCTCTTTTGCATTGCATACTCCACCAGACAGTATTTCTGTCAGTCAATAGACTACATACCTCGAGCATTCGAGCACAAACAGTCGCCGTATTCCACCTTCTAACAAATTCTTTACTCTTGTGAGATTACCGCCCAATAGAAATATTGGTAATTAACAGCATTTGATAATTAAACAGTATGAAGTTCACTGCAAACATTGACCATCCCAATACACTAAATGTTACACAATTTTAATCTTATTAATTATGGTAGCAATGTATGTACACAGTTGGGTGACAACATTTATAGTTAGGCCATAGGTAGAAATTCTCCACTTTGAGATTTGCTGTGTGCTTGTAGCTGACGGGAGGCCAGCGGGCAGGCCGACGTTGGTGGCTTGTTCCAGCTTAGGATTTTCCAGGTTCGTTTCCGGTGAGGGGAGAGAGGGACAATGGCGAGTGCCAGGTGCAGTGCAGTGCACAGCATGAAATAAAATATTCTAATACTACTTGCATTTGAAGTAATACGATGCAGTTTGGAACCTTTAAGGCCCTCATTACAAAATAACCTGTTGACAAATAAACAATACATTAGCTGATATACTCACGTCTGGCATAGTATGTTAATTGACAATGGAAAGTAATAAATTACCACTGAATACAAGACAGTTACACAACTAGCATGGCAATGTTTTGTTTATAAAAATAATATATTGACTATTTCTGATTTTATTTTCAATTAATCTTGTGTATTTTATCTTGAAGTATTCAGTTAAATCACTTATCTGTGATATAAGAAATTGCACGATTATAATAAATAGTACAAAGGATGTTTATACCAATATAAAAAACTAAGAAGAAATTTGTTTAATGTGTAGTGTAATTATTTTGATTTTAAGTAAAGTTTTAGAAATTTATTGGCTGAGCGCTGTACTTTGGAAGTCGGTTAGAACAGCTCACATGGGGAAGTTGATGACGTAGTGGAAAAAATGCGGCGGTTAAGCTTTTGGCACGCAAGTGTGCGAGGGCACGAAGGGACGAGGCGGGAGCAAGTGGGGTAGCTGGCCGGGCGGCGTCGCTCTGCATCAGTCGGTATGTGTATCTCCAGGTGGAGACTTTAGATTTTTGGTGTGTGGCAATTGCCAAGTGTGGTTGCTCGTCGTAGACTGCACCAAGTTGTATCGAGTGCTACTGTGTGTTGTGAATATTTAGCCGGTGGAACAAGGTGTGCATCACTTTGAATTAAAGTGACTGTGTTTTGTTAATGTAGCACGTGTCGTCGCATAGGCATAAACATAAACGGTGTTTGAGACAGCCACATGGTGTGAAAACAATTTGCGACAAATATTCATTTTGTCTAGGGGCTCACGAGCTATAACTTTATTTGATAAATGTGTCGACGTACAGACGTATCAGTCAAAGGGTTTTAACATGGTGTAATAAACAACATAAAGTGAACTTTCACGTGTTTTCAAAAATAGTAGTTAGTACACCCTTTTCTCACATGAACTTACTTTATTATGAATTTTTTGTTAATCATATGCAGGGAAGGAAAGTTGCGAACGTGTGATATCATCCCCTAGAAAACGAGTCAAACAGTAGCAATCACAGTTCCAGTGTTTTTGCATGTTTAGGAATTTGGTTCGCAGTTGGTCGTTGTGAGTTTAAAAAATTAATCTTTCCCTATTTAAACTCTCACCCCGACCATTAGCCTTACACTCTCCATAAACATCTGTACCACACCCAATTACATCGTAAAAATGACTGACACACATAGAACAGCTAACAAGGAACGATTCAGATCAACAACAAACTCTTTTCTTATATTTATATATGTACTAATACAACACCTGAAAATTTTTTATCGAACGCCAATATATATTTCGAAAAATTAGCGCACATCCTACTGTTTATGTATAACGACCGCTGTACTCGTCTTGTATGGTAAAAAGAAAACGTGTTTGCGACAGCTGCGAGGGTATAACACATGGAAATGTTGCAATATTTGTCGGTAATACGCTTGTGTGTGTATGGTTGTAAATTCCGGAAATTTGTCTCGAATATGCTAAAAATACCGATTTTTTCGAATGCACTTATATAAATTTAAAGCTCTTCTACCGAAAAAAATAGCGTGAAATTCCTATTTCGGATGCAATTTCTATAAAAATTAAGTAATTTTCTACCTCTTCTCCAGAAAAAATATCGATTCGTTACAATACGGAGGTGATTCGTCTGGGAAATAGCATGGAATGCTGTTGGAGTAGTATTATTATTTAGGATACATAGTTAAAATCCTGAACGCTGCTTGTTGACGATTGTGCATGCGATAGCTCAAACCTAACAGTTGGATGGTTTCATCTTTTTCTTTTTTTTTTCTTTCCCGGAAAAAAAAAGAAATAGTATCTCAGCCTCTTACAGGGAGCTGAGTTGTAGATGCGCACATAGAAACAAAGTGTAATGGTTGTGGTGTATTCATCTCATCTGTTAGTGTTGCTTACAATGTGAATGGATGCATCCTGCTAACGTTGTGGCGATGTTGGTGGTGGAAAATTATTGTTCTTCGGTCGAGAAGCATAGGGTTCGACATAACTCAGACAGTTTGGTGTCTTGAATGCATCTTGCTAGCGTTGTGGCGATGTTTGCGGTGGTAAATTATTGTCCTTCGGTGCTCGAATGCTCTAGGTATGTAGTCTTATTGACTGACAGAAATACTGTCTGGTGGAGTATGCAATGCAAAAGAGGTGCATTATCAATCGGTTAGATGTTCGGAAAGGTTCTAACAACGACGTAGAGTTACCGAGTTGTCGTTTGCTAGTTAGTTTAGAACTTTAGTAGAAAAGAGCTGGGTTGGAGATGGCTGTTGTGCCGTATGCGAGATGGGGTGGAATTTAAATAAAAGTGTTTTAAATATGCGCTACGGTTGTGTTGCGATTCAGCTCTAAAGAAATCGCTTTAGGATTATGTTCTTAAAACTTTGCGCTGTGTAAGTTACGAAGTATTGCCTGTTTGATCGCGTGTTAGTGGTGCTTAATTTAACGAGTTGTATGCGATGGTAAACTACTTCCGATCTTTTAACTTATACATACGTAGTAAATTCGACTAGTTGGTCATGGAGACAATGCGACGTTACATGGCCGCATACTGGATCGAAAGTCGGCAAGGAGACTCTGGAGAACATCTCCATGAAATCGTTTGGCTGAAGATCCTTTACCACATCGTGCAGTTTAAGAATGGCAGGATGGATGTTGTAAATTTTTAGCATCGGAGAAACCGTTTTTCAGAGTTTAGGAATTCCGGAAAAACTACAGAAATTCCACAGAGTGGGAAGAGCAGATAGAGTTCACGCAAGGTGACGTGGGTTGAGCGTCATATTAGATTGGTATCTTTACACTGTACTGGTTAACATGCGCGAAAATAGATAGAGAGGGTTCGAAAAATCTGTTGAGAAAAGCTTATACATATAACTTTTACGTGGGGAGTCTATATGTCATCGACTTTATTTTCGGTAAATAGCCAGAGAGAATGGTCACTAACGGAAAATATGTCGCGATGTACCCAGATGAGGGTTATACGGAATAAGTCGAAAACTTATAGCCGCGGTGGAGTAGCCGAGCGGTCTAAAGCACCTCGCTGCGGGGCGCGCGGTTGCTCGCTGTGGAGGTTCGAGTCCTCCCTGGGGCATGGGTGTGTGTGTGTGTGTGTGTTTGTCCGTAGGTTAGTTTACCTAGGTTTAAGTAGTATGTAAGCTACGGACTGATGACCACGCAGTTTGGTCCGATAGATTTACAGACATTTGAACTTTTTTTTTTGAAAACTTATATTTATCGCGAAAAATAGTGTTAATATTAGATCGTGTAGTTATTTTGGGGGAAAATGTGCATTGTCAGCTGGTGAGTAGAAAGAATTATACAGATTAATCTCAGGACGGCGCGCTGATATCACTGTGGAATCATCGAAAACGATTGGATTAGAGCATTTTTACCACATCATACAGATTAAGAATGGCGGACTGGATGTTGTACATTTTTATCATCGGAGAAGCTGTTTGCAGAGAAAATAACTACAGAAATTTCACAAGAGTGGGAAGAGCAGATAGTGTTCACGAAAGATGACGTGTGTTGTATATCATATTAGATTTCGAAGGGTATTACAAAAACCGATTGGTATTTTTACACTGTACTGGTCAACATGCGTAAAACATTGATTTAGAGGGTTCTAAAAATCCGCTGAGAAAAGCTTATACCTGTAATTTACGTGGGGAGTCTGGCTTTCTATATGTCATCGACTTTATTTTCTCGAGTATCGAAAACTGTATCATATGGTGACAGAGAACGTGGAAGGTTTAGAACATGTAGGCGAGCAAAAAATATGTCTTAGCCCCTTCACAGAGCTGTATTCCATTTGTAAAGTGCACTAGCGATGTGTTTCTGAAGACGTTCTAATATTGTAACTGGGAATGGTCGCTGGAGAGCGGATGCAAAGTGTGGCTAATATTTGCTATGTCGTAAAGCTAAAAGTTGAAACTGGTGCCTGGAATTGTTATCAACATGTCTCAAAAGGATGTGTGAGAGTTACTTTGAAAATACATTGTCTTATGTGTAGGCACGATTCACGCAGGAAAATTCTAATTAGTGCGTTGTATTCTCAAGAAATATTATAGTGCACTAAAGTTTTCAGGCAGACGCTGAAAAACAGTGTCTTATATGTAGGCACGATTCATGCAAGGAAATTGAAATTAGCGTGTTGTATTCTCAAGAATGATTGTAGTGCACTTAAGTTTTCGGGCAGACGCTGAAAAACACGCGCATCCGGCTATATCAGTTAACAATGTTGTATTTCGAGATTAATGTCGCCGCAAAGTGTTAACAGCCGAGGCGAAGTAGCGCAATAGGGATTCGTTTTTAGTTTCACGAAAAGATCTGTAATTTTCACGGTAGTAGCGCGCCTTTTTTTCCAATTAATGTTTCTGCTATGGATACACATGCAACCTGGATGCAGTGCGTAATAATAATAAATAAATAAATGTGGTCGCGTGTCTGTATTGGAATATGACGTATGCAAGAAGTCTGACGTGTTTTTTCTCTACATAATACTAGTTCGAGAAAGGGCGATATAAATTACATTAAAAACATATTTCTCACATTCTCTGCTAGATTGTTTTACTTGTGGGGAATAGGAAAGAGAGAGAGGTTCGTAAAAAAAAAAAAAAAAAAAAAAAAAAAAAAAAAAAAAAAAAAAAAAAAAAAGCATGATTCGGTCGTTGCTGTCACTGTTTTTGAGAAGTGATATACGTTTGATAATTTTTAAGGTTTGTCCGCAGAGTGCAGTGATGAGCGCTTCTTCCTCGCGGAAGTGGAGTGGAACTATTTGCTTAGCCTCGGCCAGAGCACGTGTGTGATTCACTGCTGCCTGTCGGATAGCGATGCGGCCACGCGCGCTGTTTTGAAAGGCTGAGGCGGAGCAGGTGTCAGCAAGGGGTTGAATGGAGAGGACGGCCGCTATTGTCCGTCTGAGTTCTGCTTTTCTCGCCAGGAGAGACACAGCAAATTATTTTCTTGCGGGCGGACTGTTCCACTGCAAATTAGAACTTCGCGGACATTAGTGTAAAGGCAGTACAAGGAGACTATAACGTCCGTAAGAAAAAAAATTGTAATGCAAAATAAAATAATAATAATGGGGGCGGTCGGATCTCTGTGTCTGCATCGCCGAGGACGGGTGGTGGCGCGGTTAAATAATAATAATTTTTTCGGTGCAGACTTCACATGCAGGTCACGGCAGCCTGCTCTTCCACGTTCTACAGCTGGCGGCCGGGGGATGGGCAGTGGCGCTGTTAAATAATAATAATTTCCGGCGCGGGCTCGATGGCAATTCTTTTGCGAGGTGCGGGGCATGGCTAATTCCCAGCCACGGCTGACGCGATCGCCAGTAAACTGCACACTCGTAAGTGCACTACAGTAGTTTTTCGCGTATGTACGCAAGTACATGATCGTCAGGGGGCAGAAGCAACACCTTCTAGAGTACAGGCCTGCGCGCATGCCCGTGACGTCACCAACTGAAGGCTGGCTGCCGTGCAAACGGCAGTCTGCGTCGGAACTTCGCTGTGATGCAGGCGCTATACGAACGTTTTGCATTTTAATGCGCCAACTGCGTCGATATTTCCGTGCTTTCTTCTCCTACACGGCCTTGCAATTACACTAAGGGAATTAATACATGCAACACTCGTTCAATTTTGTTTTGAGCCTGTGAAATTCTTTTGACAATTTTCAGCAAATATTCATCTGTCGGTCTTTAAGACAAACTGGAAAATCAAATTAGTTCTTTGCCTTGCCTCGGACGTAAAACTTTTCCTGCAATAAATTGTCACTGAAAAGCAACAAGATACCGATATTTACGATTTTAATGAAGCAAATTGGTTCTTAGAATATATAAGGATTTATTTTTCGGTAATTTTTGAAACCTTTGTCTCCAGGTATCACTACTAAAGTACTTACTACTTATGAAACTCAGATCATTTGATGGATTGTATCGTCTTCTGAGAAAACATTCATTAAATAAATTAAGAATTGTTACAAGGATCCTACCTTTCACTTATTTTCCAGAGCTGTAGAAACTTTATTTCTTTTGCAATCTTGATGAGAAATGCTACCAGAGTTCCATTAATTTCTCTAGTAAGGAACTTAAATCGAAATTGTGTATCGTATATTTCTTTGTTATAAAAACGCTAAATACTTTGAAACAACTGTTTATTTCAGTAATAGCTATTTTTGTGTAAACAGCCAAAATGATTTAGTAAATATGGCTGTTCTAGTATTGTTCAAAATTAATTAATAGCTCTTTTAAGATAAAAATCCAGGAAAGTAAAAAACATGACAGGAATGTTAAGGAATACTAAACTTTTTTGAGGCACAGAGTGAACAGAAATTTATTTTTAACACTGAAAAGTTGTATGATAACATGCAGCAGCAAACCATATAAATATTTGTACAGCAACAAAAAACTTGGGAATCAAGTACATCAAGATGTTTGACTTACAGTAGAACCAAACTTTTTCCCCCTTATCAGAATGATATTAAATTGAATGTGATAAAATGTTTTATTTCTTAAATACTAAAAACACAAGTATGTTCATCCCATGCAATGCAGAAATGGTGATGTGTTACCAGTACACAATCAGTGAGGACCAAAAATTTAACTACATAATTCCTTGTAACTCTCCCACAACACACTGACACTGCAAGATGATTACTTAATGTAGGCACACCACATAAAAACCAATAATGGCAAACTAAGAATATGTCATACGTTATTCCAGAAAATGGACACACATTTCATTGTCAGGCATACTGATAACTGAAAGTTGGACAAAACATGCAGTGTACTCTTAAATAAAACTATGCTGTCTTAACTTTGTGGAATACATCAAAATACATTCCGATTTTTTTCATCAAAACTTAAGCAGCTGAAAGTTGTGATTACTATACAGTATATCTACAGGAAACTGAAGAATCAAAAGATATTACTGTACATACATTTTATGCACAACAAAATGTAACAGTACCATACAAACATAAAAACTGGAATAAAGTTCCAGGTCATTGTTATAATTTATTCTAGTTCTGTCAGTCTAGAATACCATGACAGATTTGTTTTCTACTTCACTAGGAATTTAAGGTACCATATGCCATCCAACCTTAATGGAAATAAGTAGGAAATCACTGTACACACATATTTCGTTTTGGACTATATGCCTGATTTCACATTATGTCTGACTGATGGTCAACTGACGACAATAAAACAGCTTGATCAGTTATCTTTAGTTAAGGAAGAGAGAGAGTACAGTTTTTCAGAATCATGAGTACCAAGTCATGTATCAGAGAGAATTTGCTACATGAACAATTGAGGAACTGTGTTACAGACACACAGGAAATGAGAGCTGTAATTTCCTCCAAAAAATATTCTTTTAAAAGTGCAAACAGAGGAAATGTAGCCAGCATGCTTGCATTTTAAAACTTAAGATGTTACTTTCTGACTGCTGTCTGTCAGTAAGACACCACAACACATATGAAACAAACCAGAAGGGTAACTAACTGCATCAGAATATTCAGAGTCAATTATGTAACTTCTAGTTCACAGACAGTCCCAAATTAATGAGTTTTTAAGTATTGTAGAATGTAGATGGATGAGAATGTTGTCTGAAATACCTAAGGATACACAAATGCTTAGCATTATGCAGTAAACAAAAATAGCAACTAGGTGTTAGAAACCAAATGTTGGTTAGGTTTCTTCCCCTCAAAGCAACTTTTTCTCCTGTCATTATTTCTTATTTCTATATTTCTCAGGAATTGCATAAACACACAGAAAAAGTGACCTCTCCTTTGTACATCATTTCTGATCACTATCAAGATTTTTAGCAACTCTAGTCATTCAAATAAGACCCTCTATTCAAAAAACATTAATATCAAATTTGTGCAATACCTTTTTGGCATAACTGAAAGGGGGCAGTGGGTACCACATGTCAGCTTTGACCAAAGACGTCATATGGATGACAATTACTGAACATATGTGTCAATTTACATTACCTAACGCAAACTGTTTCATCAATGTAGTGACTCATTCTTGATCTACTTATCCAAATCATGATAAGGCAGCAATCTGTATTACCGAATAAATTCTGTGAACTTGACTATCATGTCATTTGTCAAAGATAATGGGTGGTATCCTGATCTTCAATTGATCCACCTTATCTTTTGCAGTAGGTATCTTCTCACAGGACAATGTCTGTTAAGAATTACTTATTTTATTTTAATGGGAATTTCATTTGCACCACTGTAGAACTGCTCGGTAAAGAAAATTGCAGTTTTTAGGTTGACTGCCTTGCTCAGCTGCTCTTTTGTTTCTATGTTGTTAATTTGCCACAAAGGCTTTTTAGATGTTGGAAAATTACTTGTGAATCTCTGAAGTTAATCAGAGGACATTTTCCTGGAGTACTACATCAAATTAAAACATGTTGATCCCCTATCAATTTCAAGTATAGGCCTAGCTATGCATATGATCTACATTTTTCTATCACAAACATTTTTTTGTAACTTGACATTTTTATTCCTGAAATACAATACTTTACCATACCATATGAACATTGCTGTTTCACTGTTATATGCTGTCTAAACTAGGTATTTCTTTTTCAGTCTTATGGTCAAATTACTACTTAGTTTGAAAATTCCATCTGAGGTGTATTTAGAGAAAAACTTAAACAAGATCCTATTATGTAAGTAGAATATTGTTTAAAACAGCATTGTTTAAATTGTGAAGTATGATAGAAAAATGAGCACTTCAATCCAATAGAAATGAAAACTCAAACATTAGCAGGAAAGAACAAGACAGAAATAGTGATATGGAGCTAAGACCAGTAGACAAGAGAGACAAAGCAGGCCAGATTGTAGAATACACCACTCTGTTCTTGTTCACAGTGTGAATAATGGTAATGCCTTTGCTAATGTAGTAGGGATCACAGTACTAATGTAGACAAGTCTTTTCTAGTATGGCAATCAACTGATAGCCAGAAAGATGAAATTTGAGAAACTGGTTATAGTGACAGACTGATCTGTAGCAGAGCCCAAGCTCAAGGTTTGGTCGGGAGGCAAGAGTTAGTTTGTGAGTTGCCGAACCCAACGACAGTGAAAGCAGAAAACCTGGTTGTGATCAGACATGTTATGTTAAAATCCAATTTTTAAAACTAAAGCAATGGTATTCTCTAAACACAAATAATTTGTCTTGACATGTTAACTTCCAATGACCATTCACAGTAGGCATTACTACCATACACATAACAGTAGTACACAGGCTGCCCTTTCTAGAATTTTATCACAAAGTATCTCCAGATAAATATTAGCAGTATATGTCACAAGGATTTGTGTTTGTGATGACATTAGTATGACTGAAATTCTATGTCTTCAGAAAAAGGATTATAAATAAAGAAACATTAAGTGCTTTTCAAATTGTTTTTTGCAGTTGAGTGCCAACCTTGAAAAGATGAAATAGCAGTGACTAATGCTTTTGAAGACTATGTAAAACACATCTGACACATACACATCAAAAAGGCACAACACAAGAAAAATGCATGGAAGAGAAGCAAAATATAGTAGGCCTATAACACTAAGAAATTAATGTCTTGTACTGCCCATTCATGACCAATTTAAAGCAGCAGCAGATATCAGCTGTAAAGTAATTAGATATTTACAGTAAGAAAGAATTGGTATAAATAATGATGAATAAGTCAAAGAAAAATAAATGACCGTTTCATTACCAAAGCTCACAACCCATGCAAGGCAACCACTTCTTTAGCACAATTACTGGAAGAGACAAATAACAAAAGAAATCCCTTATTTATTTAGTATTGTTTCCAGTTTTCTCTTCTTACCACCTTTTGATGTTATGCCTTGAGTGTTAAGTTTTTGATTGCAGTAATTTTTCAATAATGAATTTGTTGCAACCCAGATAATCATTTTGAGAATATTTTCAGATGTATGAGTGCCACACAACTCAAGCTGCTCAAAGTTAGAGGATAAACTGTGTAGAATCAAACTTGTAGCCTGTTGTCTTTGATTTTGTTCCTGCAGGAACAGTTTTTCATATTCAGGACCAATGAGCTTTGAAATCGTGATATAGCTGTACCGTACATGACAGCATTAACAACAAATGGACGTGGGTAGAGTAGGCCTCCCCGATCTAAGTTTCTAATAAGCTTGAAGGATTCCTCATAATGCATGATTTTTTGGAAAACCAAACAATCCTTGCATATATCACATTTCAGTTTTTTTATGACTGAGTATGCACAGTAGCCTCCAAGATATGTAATTACGGGCAAATAACTGCCAACATCAGTGATGTCGGACTCTGTCACAGAGAGATGCAAAGTTGTTAGAAAAGGGAGTATTTTCTGAACTGTATTGCTTCCAGGGTTCTAAAACATCAAAATAATTAACTTTGATTTCTCCTTTTGTTTCAGATCTTAATGAAATCCTTAAAATTGTAGAAAATCTTAGTTTTTTCTCAACTTCAAAAATTTGCCTAATTGAGACATGGTATTGTGCCCCTGCCAGTTGCCTGTACTTACCAAACCTGTCCTCAAGAAGGTCAGTTTGAAATTTTCCAGGCAAAATGTATTTTAATGCAAGTTCATCCACACAGTAATTTGTGATTTCAATAATGGAATGTGTAGACAATTTCAAAGCAGATAATGTTTCTTTTGAAAGGATGCCTACACCATTTGCCAACTCTTCCCATTTATCTAGCCAAATCAAAAAATTGTTTAAGAAGATAAATTGTTCATCTGTGTTTGAATTAGTCAAAGGTTCTTGCATTTTATCCCTCTTCAGTAAGCCTTTGTAAGGAGCCTTTACATTTAAAATTTTCCACCACAGAGAGATGATTCTGATGAATTCTGCTGTGCCAACATGTTTGCTCAAATTATTAGATGGACCCAATGTCTTTAATGCTTCCACAATGTAGTCATTGAATATTTGGATCACTAATTTCACATTTTGCTTTTCTAGAGAAGAAGGATAGAGAGCTTTCAGTGATAACCCATAACCATATTTCAATAACTTGTCTGATTCTAAATTGTACAATTTTCTTACTTCTGAAAATGAGGCTTCCAAAAGTGAATTTGAGCTGCCATCAAATGGAGGAAATCTGAAAGAACATGCATCAGTTTTCTGGTTGAGCCAGTTATTTCTGATACATTTCAACAAATGCACAGGATCAATAACAAAAAAAAGAGGCCTTGAGCTATCAGCAGGATGTGGATACACAATACTCAGCTTAGGCTTGTTTGAGAAGAATGTCATAGCCTTCCTGTTCACAGAATTATTATCACTAACAACTGCAAGCACTTTAAAACCTACCTCTTCCAAGCCAAGAACTACCTTTTTCAAAACTCTGTGCAACAGTTCAGCGGTAACAGTCTGAACAGGCAAAATGTGGACAACGTCTTTGTATGAAGACATTATGCTGCTAATCATAAATGTATGGGCACTAGAAGCTAACTCTTGTGAATCAAAGGCATTTCCAACAACATTACCCCCCTTGTAATCAAGATATTGCTTAATATATATCTCATCAACCATTAAAGTTACAATCATATCTTGGGACTGCAATAGAGGAACTTTATTCTTAATGTAGCACAAGAAATTGCTGTCCAGTTTTTCCAATTCAGGGCCAATATTTAGTGAAGAACAAAGTCTTCTTATTGTGCTTTGATGAGGCATTAATAAGTTTCCAGATTCCCTCATGAACCTATAGGCAGCTGGAGAAATAATTTGAACAAGAGAAAAAAACAACAAGTCCTCTGGTTTATATCTTAGTCTGTCCCTGCTACTCACAAGATGTATTTGAGACTTTACAAATTGAAAAAAGGCTTTATCATCACTGCCTTCAATTAACTTATCTAAAATATTTTGCATTATCTCTAATAAATGGTGTTTATCTTTTGTATCTACAGCTTCACAGGTTTCAACACATTCCAATATACTTTCAATCTCATGAAAGTAGTTTATTTTGCAAGGAAATTTGTACTTGTTCTGGATGTTACTTATTAAGACTCCTTTATAAAAAAACTGACACTTGCAACTGCTCATTGACAACAACGGAATAATGCAACTGAGGTACAGATCCTGGTGTCTCGATATTGACAAAAATTACACTGTCTGCTTTACCAATCATAGTCCAGAATGAAGAAAAGTTGATTTTACGTCCCCCTGTTAAGTCCAATATACATGAAATTTTATTTTCACTGTCGTACTGTTCGGCTGAGGTAACACTTTCATTAAGAGCTTTCTGAAGTTGTGCTGCTTCCACACGCATTCGCTTTTCATCAGGAGATTCCCGGAAAGCCAACTGTGACGACAAATAGGACGGACAACCAGGAAATATCGACGGAACACAGCCTTCTTTTATCCTCGGTCGTTCCAGGTTTACTGTTAAAATCCGTCCTGTTTTCTCATCAAAGTGTTCGGCAGTCCATAGAATGCTTTCCGTTTGGAAATGTTTGTGGCAAATCTGTAACAGCACATCACCAGCCAATGTAACTATCCTTTGTCGAAACATTGTATGGCTACCTTAGTATTAATGTTGTGCGCATTGGTGTTGAATAAACAAATCAGTTACACACTTAGCGCCATTTACTCACCCTTGAATGCTCAGTAGGCACAAATCCTTTCCTCGGTATTGCAGCAATCCAGCGATTTCTCAGGTCCTCACATTTGGGAAATCGAAAAACGTGCACTTTTATTGCTCCTTGAGAGTCATAATTTCCCTGGCAATAGGGAACGCAGCACTTGTACCCCATACTTCAAATAACTGCAGGCGATACTATATGAAAGGTAATACTTTACGTAGCACACGCTTTCAACACAACACAGTCGCGGACAGAACCAGCCAACTGTTGATGACGTCACGTGCCAATATGGCCGCTATGCGTAGGCCTTGTATTTTAGAAGGTGTTGGCAGAAGCTGGGTGAGTGGGCAGTCGGCCTGAGTGTTGCGTCTCCGGCTACGGCCGGCGGACTGAGGCACACAATAGAGACTGGTCAGCTCCAGAGGAGGATGCAGGTGGCTAGCGTCTGCACACATGGCTTCATTGTATAGGCACTGGGTGGGGGGAGGGGAGGAGAGCCATCTGTTGTCGGCGGTTGGAACTGCTGCTTTCAGTCGATTTCAATGGTTATCGATTGAAAATTCGATATAATTACTAGAGTAATGGGAGTACATGTGTATGGCATTACAGATGATCTTATATACGATTCATCTATATGCACATCTGATTTTGGATGCGATATGAGCTCTCATTAAGGCTCTTTTTATCATGTTACCGAACAGAATGCTCTGATTTGTTGTTATATATAGAAACAGGTGCAGTCTGAAGGTGCTCCACTGGATTGGAGGGGCGAAAGCCTTCTAGGGCAACCAGAAATTGGTCTTCCCGCCAATTTGTGGTTGTACCAGGAACCTCCCAACTAAGGAAGTGAAATGCAATTAAAATAATTGCATCCTTTCTATGCTGCTGCTGTCCCTCTGACACTCTACATCTGAATGACTGCAAAATATCGGTTGGCGATGGTCATATGGTAGGGTGGGGAGGGGGTGGTCACGTGCTAGGCTCTCATTGGTCGCTGGTGGTCACATGACTGGTAGGGGTGACGTAGATAGTCATTTGATGCCTTGGGGTAAGCTCAGTTCCACGCCAGATGTGGAGGAGTGAACACGTGCAATAACAATAAACAATTACAATAAATAAATAAACAAGTACCCTAATTATCCTAAGTACATGTAATTACTCTACATACATGTAATTGCAATTACTCTAATTGCGCAATTACGCATAATTAATTTGATATGAATTTGTGACCCAGAATCCGCTTTTGCATTCTACTAAGATATATGGACTTGCCGATTTTGTCAACTCCTAATCTTTCAAGATCAGGAGTTAATGTTCAACTGCCAAAAACAAATATATCGTTACGAGCGGTACAAGAGCTCTTTTCTCCAGAATGAAATTGGCATTGCTCTTTCTAGGTAAACGGCACGAATTTTCCCATATGTAATCAAGAGAAAGTTAGGAAATCTTACATCTGAACAGCCGGACTGCAATGTTTACAATCGTCCTCACGGAAACAAACCCAGTGTGTTACGTTGTCGGTGCCTGGAGTGCGTGTTCTCGAAGAAGTTTAAGAATAGGATGGTTTTGTTTGATTTGTGGTGCTTATATTTTGTGACGAATGAGTTGCCTACATTATCATTTGAATGTGTGGAATAACGCATAGTTTACGTGATATTTACGAGTGAGGGATTGCAGTGCTCACATTTCTCGTGTCATGTGGCGTTAAATAACTATTCCTTGTTTAAATCACTGACTAGTATGTTCTTATTCCGTGTGTAGCTAATTCACGACCTGTCTTCTAATACCCGTTGATGTTCTAAGATGCCTCCAATGCATTGATGCTCAATTGAAATTAGCCAACTTAAGATCACAATCACTGAGAAATCTTGTACAAAAACTTGTCACTCCTCAGAATGAAACTTTCACTCTGCAGCGGAGTGTGCGCTGATATGAAACTTCCTGGCAGATTAAAATTGTGTGCCGGAACCGGGACTCGAACCTGGGACCTTTGCCTATCGCGGGCTAGCGCTCTACCGACTGAGCTACCCCGACACGACTCACGATGCCGCCTCACAACTTTACTTCCGCCAGTACCTCGCCTCCTACTTTCCAAACTTCACAGAAGCTCTCTTGCAAACACGCAAGATTAGCACTCCTGGAAGAAAGGATATGGTGGAGACATGGCTTAGCCACAGCCTAAGGGATGTTTCCAGAATGAAACTTTCACTCTGCAGCGGAGTGTGCGCTGATATGAAACTTCCTGGCAGATTAAAATAGGTCCCAGGTTCGAGTCCCGGTTCCGGCACACAATTTTAATTCTTGTCACTCCTCATTTAACATACAAAGCCAATTATTTACTGATGAGAGCATCAACCTATGTCTCCAAAACCAATAGTGTTCGATACAAAGATATGTAAAAATAAGGGGAACGACATGATACCTTTGATTACCGCAACTTTTTGGTGTTACGATTTATAATTCATGTAATTAAACACTGCACCAGTCAAGTATTACTTCATATTTATCATATTTAGCACGACGCTTTTGGAGAATTTAACCCTATTGGCAAGTGAAAATATTTAGGTACGTATTTTGTGTGTTACGTCAGTGTAGACTCTACCAGTATATTCTGTTCATGAAAATCTCTCTGGTTTCAAATAGAGTCGCTATGTCAAATTAGACGGCGTTTCAACGAACTTCACAACATCCTTTTCTTTAGAGGAAGACCCGAGAACTCTTCATCAGCTGACCCTTTTACTTTTTTTTCTTTTTGGTGATACTTGCATGTGTCGTCAATTGTCTCACGCGTTTCTGTATTTTATTTTATTTCTCCTTTTTATTTTTGACTACTGAAATAGAAACACGGAAAAAGAAAGTCTTAGAATGTTTTTACATGCTAATGTAAGAAACAGTATTGTCTGTCTAGTTACAGTTGTCTACTCAATAACGCATAAAACCATAAAATGCAGACTGATTTCATACGTATGTGTGTGAAATCAAAATGTTACGAAGATATTATGCCAGTGAGATTTCAAAGATAGTTTGGCTGCTGCCATAGTTATTACATTTTCTGTAGATTACATAAAGTTGTCACTAATATTTTCTTATTATTCTTGACTTATACGTTCTCTATTAAGCTTCATATACTATTTTGTTACAAATATTAAGCTGAGACTATGAAGGATGGTGAGAAACAGTCTGCAAAGCTTGTAAGGGTGTTGCAGGTAATATTTTCTTCATAATGACTGTTAAGAAAAGAATCTATACGCGGCACGTTTCCGAATTATTTAGTATGGAAGTTAGCCAATCAATTTCGCGCGCGCTATCTCAAGCAACATGTCCTGTGAAAGATGTGTAGTGTTTCCAAAATTGTTTTTCATTGGTTTCCTGAAACCGAACAAACAAAACACAAAACATGAAAGCACCGGAAATTACTGAACTTTAGCGAGGATGGAAGCCTTAGCCATTCGCCCTCACCTATTGGCTAAAAACCAAGTTCAATGGCGTGAAAATGCGTTTTTCGTTACAAGATGTGATTTGAAGTGAGTCACACAAATATTTAAAGATTAAATTCTTGTACTGTAGATGAAACAACAAAAATGAAAATGTAAACGAAAGAAGGGGTTATAAGTGAACCGAAATTCAGCCACACTGAAAGACACAAATACGAAAGCAGTAACATGTCCGAAAGTCTAAGATGTTAGAAAACACGAAACTCAGTCGATATTAGCATATCAGAAAAATTAACAAGAGGAAACGATGAGAGCAAGTTTGGATTTTCATACTTTTATTCCAACGATGTGACAAAGGTACAGAATCAAATACAGTACTTAGATTTAAGCCACGTGATTAAATAAACATGATGATCAAAGTAATTTCGATAAAGATCCTTATATATAAAGCAGAGTGTCAGTGTTCAAATCTGGAGGAAATTTTGCATACGTGACCTTCAAACCAAGAGGATTGTTACTGTACATCTCATAGGTCAGGAGATATAACGTCATAAAGAATGAAAGGCGCGAGAAACTACTGCATGACGCGACAATGTTGCACATCTCCTCCTAAACCACTGAACCGATTTGAACCAAATGTGGTGCAAATGTTTCTTAACGTGAGGTAACAATTGCAGTTGGGGTAAGAACCACATACGATACATATTTTAGGAGATATGACGTCATAAGCAATGTGATGCGTGATAAACCGTCCACTCCCGCAAAAGGTTTGTTTGTAATGCATACAAATCAACAGTTGTATTCAGTTCTTAATTAATTTTTCGTACACTTCATATTCAAAACATGAGGAAAGTCACTGTGTAATAAGGGTTTGCATGATGCATGGCGAGAGTTCTTTACAACCGATTTCGACACCAATCTACCGTTTTAATACTATTTGGATTAAATGTTTACCCTATGGCTTCAAAACTAAAGAAACCTTGCTTTGTACACAAAATGTCTTAAGGTGCATGACGGCGGATACCTTCCAATAACTTTCGACACCGTTTCACTGATCGCCACGAAAATTCGTAGCTACATGTAATTTTTCATAGACAAGGGAAAGAGGATGAACTGAGAGAGGGGGAGGAGGAGATGAATAAAGACACGGAATCTCTGGTGGTGGACAAACAGGAGGGGAGAGGAACTAGATTAACAGAAGACATAAATCAATAAGTACCCGGCCAAGGCTGGGTTTTCAGCTCATTTACTAATTAAAAAGAAATTAAAGAACCTCACGAGATTTCAACCTAGACTCTTCGACAAGTGTACAATGTCCCATCAAGAATACGCTACGCCTACAACACATATAACACTTTTGTCGAAGGCACTAGCGTATAACGCAGAATTCCGATGCTTCCAAAACGGAAATCACATCCGTGGGGTTCTCTCCTTGATAGTTAACAGTAATATGACGCTGATGATGATAGTGAAGAAACAAAAAAGTATTAAGTTTCCCGAAGACCTTCATCTAACAGCAAACGATTAAGAACGGAAAGTAATAAAAATTGGACAATCATTGCTCAAAGTGCTCTCTTGATCGCATTAAAGGCCAAACACTTCGTCATACGAGTCCACATGTCAACTGAAATCATAAGATTTCCCTGATTCCATCAAAGGTTAAAATTATCCTCGCATGAACTTCTTTGACGGGATCCGTGTAAACAGTTATCGTCACGTGCCTCTAGATCTGACGAACAAACTGAGCAGGAAACTGTACCACCTGTGCAAACAGACTGCATGCTAATGCTGCCGTATGGCAACACTGCCGTGCGCCGTTAAGTTCCACATTACCAGACAAATCGCCAGAGGAACGACTTCAAAATCTTCAAATGTTTGTTATTCTATGGGACCAAACTACGTTGGTCCTCAGTCCCTAGTCCTACAAACTACTTAAACTAAGTTAAAATAACCTAAGGACAACAGGCACATTCATGTCCGAGGGAGGATTCGAACCTCCGACGTGGGAGACCGCGTGATCCGTAACGTGGCACTCCAGATCAGTCGGCTACTCCCGCGCGGAGGAACGACTTCCAGCTACAAAGGAAGGCCGTTTATATAGAACGCTTAGTACCCGAATGCCGGTGCGTTTAAATGGCGAACAAAGTAGGACAGGACCCAACAGACAGTCGCTTACCTGCCAAAATGTTAACGCCAAACTTATGATGATATGATTCCTCGTATATGCCATGCTAATTAAAAATGAATAAATAAATAGTTCAAATGTTTGTAAACATATTGGACCAAACTGCAGTGGTCATCAGTCCGTAGACTAACAAACTACTTCAACTAACTTACGCTAAGCACATCACACACATACACATGCACGAGGGAGACTGAAAACTCCGAAGGAGAGCAGCCGCCCTCTCCGTAGCAAGGCGCCTTAGAGCGCTCGGCCGCTCCTGCGCGGTTGCGAATATTTGTTGTTGCAAATGTGGCTGTGTTAAGAGTTCTGTGTCACTTCTCTGCTGAAGAATGACTCATCTGTACACAATACTCTTTTATAAATTTGGATTGTCAATGCATTGTCTTAAGTACAACAGGAAGCTGATTTTGAACTTTCTGTAGGTAGTAGAAAAAGAGGTTTGCGTCGTGTATCACGTCCAATTCAACAAGGTGCAAGCGTAGCTACAAACAAATGGAATAATTCTGCTGTGTTTAGGTATTTGGTATAAGAGTATCGGATAAGTTTCCTTACTTCTTTTGGCCATCGAGATGATAGTATGGTTTGCAAAATCGTATCAAGAAGGTTTCCTTCAAACTAAGAGGTGCACACCTAGTGTCGTCCTCATTCAACTTTATTCACAGTAAGAGTTCTTTCTTAATCGTCTATTAACCGCTCTAAATGTATTCTCACATGGAATAACGCGGTTTGTAAAATTTGTGTCATACACACAGCAAAAAAGTTCTTGCATTACCACGATTCTTGGGTTTCATGACACATTAGATAAAAATGGAATAGCGATATATAAAATCAATATTTAAATTCTCTTTATTTCTCATGAAACCAGAAATTGACAAGTTTTAAATTCTAGATTTGTGTTACAGATTGCATTATACACATGTGCGGCCCAGTTTCACAGGGGTAGAGTGCCAGACTACAAAACCAAAGGTTGCGAGTTCTATCCGCGCCAGGTCCTAGGCTTTTTATCTGTCACTTTCCACTTCTTTCACCTCTGACAGTGTTGCTGATGTGAGAAATATCGTGTAGCACCGTGGTTCGGAATCCACGTTAAACGGCTGGGTAAATCACTTAGAAGATCGGAGGAAGGGAACGGCATACCACCTCCAAACAGGGCCATGCCTAGTAAAGCACTGTGGCGTTATTGTTGACTGCTTTACCTTAGCTTTAGCCCTCATACACTCCCTCTTGCATTGATGCACGCCCGGCTTATCGTCCACTGCATAATCAAGGGACGGGCCCCCTCCTCAGCGGCGATTCTGCGTACATCTCTTAGATTTCTTGGTGGGTTATCGCGTCAAACCAGCCCTTTCCTATGTATCCCAGGCAATTTCATGTCCGGAGAACATGCTGACCATTCTAATCTGGCGATTTGGTTATCATGAAATAATGCATTCACAAGATGTGCACGATGAGAGGGAGAATTATCGTACACTAAGACGAACCCCTCATCGAAATACTACCGATATTGTTGCATTACACGTCGTAGGTTGTCATCCCTGTACCGTATGATTGCCATCTACCACTATGTAGCGCCCGTCTAGTCTAACGAAGTTAAAGATTCTGAAATATTATTTTTAGCCCTTTGGTCGCCTATCGCGTTAGAAAGGATCGTAAGAGTTACAGTATACAGTATCAACGTAGTATATTTAACCCATCTGACTATGAATAGCTTTAGAAAAATTCCTAATAAGGTTCTAGAGTAAGTGAAATATCGTTGAGGATGAATATACACCTTTGGCTTGTACACCAGTATAGCATCAATTACATACGTTGCCACTACAATGCATACGCGGGCGACGCTGTAAGTTAAAATTATTCTCCTAAGTAAACGCTGTCTGTCGCCAACGATTACAAAAAAAACTATCTTTAAGCTGCATATTCCTATTGTATGTAGAAAATCAAGGTACTTCACAATACAAAAAAGAGAATTAAAAGTACCCTTCATATTCACTGAATATATAGATATCAATAAATGGGACGATACTTCCGTTTTATCTTTTTCCGGGTTTATTACAAACCTTTAATCTAAAATACCCTTTCTATTTAAATATTTCATTGAAAGAGACTTCTGAACAAGTTTCTTAAAAAAATATTCCAACCTAAAGTAATAAGATTTGCTTTCACCACTTTTGCCGACAGTTATGCATATTAGCAAATACACTCCCAAATATAATTTATATCCGTCAACGATAATATTCGTAACAGTCCTAATCGATTCCTTCATTAAAATTCAATATTTACTTTATGTCAAATTAACATCTTTTCATTTTCAAACATTCTTGGATATATGGTTGTACTTTGTACTAGATTTCTCCCTAAAGAACAAATGTATATTTATTGTTTAATGCTCCCTTACGCAGATACAATATTTATATTTTATCAATATACCAAAGAAATTAATCTCTTCAAAGTCCTCACTTCAAAAGCATTAGAATATGGATATATATTTTTTACTTGTGACTACTAATGTTTAGTATGTTTAACGATGCCTCAACCTGGATGTACTCTTTTAGTATATAAAAATGTCGTGAAATTATGTAAGTTACGACAGGTCTGAAGATGGCGTCGAGTACGCCGAAACCGGTCACATAATAAATGAAAAATGCGATCTTGGCTGCATAATCATTATTAAACAATTATAGATCGCCCCATTTAAATATGAGTTCCTTATTTCTGTTTTATTGAAATCTTTTATGTATGTCATATACAGATCTTAGCTTTAGAATGACTGCTAACTAACTGTTCCCTCGGACTATTTTTGTTAGTAGGTTAAAAAAATAAAGAAAAATAAATCCTATGACGCCACCACCACTTACAGCTTCGTATATATATTTAATTGATCTTGAAGCAAGATTGGAGCTTACTTCAGGTGTTGGCATAGAACACCTCTAATGTAGTAATGATAACTTTTCCCACCGAACCTAAGTCACTCTAAGCCGGTAGATAGTTACTTGCGAGATCTCCAAATACTTTTATTGGTTCCAAGCCCTAAGTTATAACCATTCCATCCGTCGCTGTCAAAATTTTCAGTTATGTATCTGAAGGTAATTTGGTCTGTTATATTTTCTATAACTCATGGAACCCAATTGCTCACAATTTGTAACCAGAGCCACTCAAATCATACTAATAAAGCACACGACCCACGCATGACTCAATGAACTCCTGCAGGATTCATAAAAATGACACTAAAATTGCTCTGTTCAATTTGCGTCGTCAACTCCATTCGGGACTAACTACCAATCCGAAGTAGATACGTTCCGTAGATGATTCACTTAATGCTGTCACACAGCATGAACTTCAATTAGCATAAAACCAACTAACACAATAAACTGTCACTACCCTGATCAGACAAATCGCGTCAAATTACACTATTATCAGTTGTGACTGTGTTACTGTCATCCACAGAAACCTATCCACTCTGGAAAATTCCTTCATGTTTCGCAAATGATGTTAAATTCGTGACGAATCTAGACTTAGGCAACCTTATACACGTTATTCTGCCTGTCAAAGCAGTCAGATCTGTAAATCACAAGTAACTAACTATGAACAATCTTAGTAACTAATAAATCATTGGAAGATCTTCATCTTTCACCGTACAATAATCGTTCATATTCCGTTTTAAATGGAAGTACTCATTTTTCAATATTATCTTTTTTGGCATACTGGAATTATCTTGAGCGACTCATATGCATTTAAAATATATCTATGAGCTCTCTCCTGGAGACATCTTTGGCGTTTCCTTGATGTAAAATCTAGAACACACATCAAACAAATACATTGTAATGTTACAAATATTATATACAGTTATATTTTAATGGAAAATTTCAGAAAAAATCATTAATATAACATATTTTCTAAATAAATTGAGAACTCCGTAACGAACCAGAAAAATATTTTGTCCCGTTACAGAGCCCTCCCCTCGTTTCAACTTATTACAACCGTAATACTCTCATATTTTGTCCTGTTATAACTACCAGTGGCGTACGGTGGCCCCATATAATGCCACCCCAAAACTTCAGGGAACCACCACCTACTGCACTCGCTATACGTTGTGTCTAAGACATTCAAGCTCATCTAACGATTGGTTGAAGGCAGATGCAAGTGTCATCTGTGAATAGCACCAGATGCCTTTTCTAATGAATCCATTCAGCATACCGTTGTACCCATCAACGCAGCGCTGCTTGGTGTCTAGGTGTCAAAGCTGGAACTCGCCATGCAACCTACTACGTACAGTTTGAGTCGAGAAAGGGCGTCCTATGGCTGCACGAAAATCATTATTCAGCATGGTGGAGACCCTATCACATTTCCTCCGAGCTGAAATCAATAAGTAGCGGTCAGCAGTTGCTACGGCAGTCTTTATTGGCCAGAGCCAGGCAAGTCACCGACAGTTTCTGTACCTCTGTGCATCCTTCATATTCGATCAACATCGCTTTGGTTCTCTCCAAGACGTCTGGAAACTTACCTTGATGAAAGTCCCTCCTGCCGTAAAGTAACAATGCGGATACGATCAAACATGGGAATTGACCATCTTGGCATGTCAGAACTTGAGTTAACAAAAATAAAAAATAAAAACTATAAAAAAATCTTACAAACTATTAATGAACTACCTTATACTAAAGACGACACAAACATCCATGCCCGAGGGGGGATTCGAACATCCGACCGTAGCGGCCGTACAGACTGTGACTGGCGCGCCGCAGACCGCTCGGCCACTGCGGTCGACCGGCGAGTTAAGACAAGCAGTGTACTTACTTCCTGTTGTTATGACTGGAACTGATCGGCCGTTCACCTAATCTGTCGTATTGCACTTTTTATGCGGGGTTGTTCACATATTTGTGTTGGTTGAGTGACATCTATGGACAATCTAAGGAACTGTATTCTTGACGCAATATATACAGTAAATATCAGTCTTCAGGAGACCTTGGAACCAAGAGGATACAACACTTTTCATGTGTGTAGATTGTACGTACCTAACGTGCATTTTGATCGACAGCCCCTTACAATGTAATCGTCGAAGTTTTACGGACGGCGTGCCATGGTAGCAGTACGTTCACTATTGTGGCAAAGTGTGTTAGTTACATGTACCACCTATCACCATCGTTGTACCATAGCACAATTGTCCGTGTACATTCTAAACTGAACAAACATTGCCAAATAAACGTCTGCTACACAACTTGTTGCCATACTGTCACTCGTACTCACAGCCTGGATCATAGCACAAGAGTCTCCTGTCCCCTTGGCTCTGATACGATCGTTGCTACCGTTACATGAATTTGCACCTATGGTGACCTAAGTGGATAACATGAACGCTAAATAACTCGAAACCGGTATAAGGTATGATTTTTTTCCGTAATAGATATTTCTCAGCTCAATCTACTTGTACAAGTTTTCCACATCTCTGTGAACCTGCTTACCATGTACGACTCTCCGTCTCCCTCTGTGATTTTCACCCCATACACTTTCCCCCAATGCTAAATTGACGATTCCTTGATGTCTCATAATGTTTCCCACAAATCGATCCTTTCTCTTAGTCAAGATATGCCACAAATTTCTTTTCTTCCCAATTATGTTCAGCACCTCCTAATTAGTTACACGATCTACAAATTTAATCTTCAGCATTCGTCTGTAGCACAACATTTAAAATTCTTCTATCATCTTTATATCTGATATCCTTATTGTTCACGTTTCACTCCCGTACAGTACTTAACTTCAAACAAATGCTTTCATTAAAATTAATTTTGGATGTCAACAAATTTCGCTACTTCAGGAACGCCATTTCTTCCCATAGCCACTCTGCATTTTATATCTTCTTTGCTACCCAAACAACAAAACTCATCCACTACTTTTATTATCTCATTACCTAACCTAATTCTTTCTGCATCGCCTGAATTTCTTAGGCTACATTTTTGTTTTGCTCTTGTTAGTGTCCAGCTTATAACCTCCTTTCAAGAAACTGTCCATTCTGTTCAATTGCTCTTCCACGTTCTCTGACATAATTACAATATCATCGGCAAACCGCAAAATCCTTATTTCTTCTCCAGGAACCTAATTTCTCCTCGCTTTCCTTCATATACCGAGCGGGAATAGCCATGTTGTCTGGCGAGCCACAATGCGGATCGCACGGCCTTCCAGTGACACTAATTCTGTCGGAGACATGGAGTGGAAGGGCAGTTGAGCGCAGTAGACAGTGCCCCGAAAGGAGGGTGTAAGGCGAACGTTAACAAGAACAAAACAACGGTAATGGAAAGTAGTCGAATAAGAAAATTCTGAAGAAATCAGATTAGAAAAAGAGGCAATAAAAGTAGTAGATTAGTTTCGTTATCTGAGCAGTAAAATAAGCTAATGATGGCAGATAAAGTTGTTAACCTCCATTAGGAAGTCCTTTATGAAGTTTTTTTTTTTTTTTTTTTAGTGTAGCTGGAATGCTGAATATTAGACGGATAGATTGCTTAACCCTTCAATTCCCACATTATGAATTCAACTTAAGAAAAATTAAATTCATTGTTTTCTGTATTAATACAGTGCACTAGACATAAAAATATGTGTTTTAAAAATTTTTATCGATCTATTATTTATTTATATCATGTATTTCATGCACGACACAGACGTTTGTATCGAAGTATTTTATTACTTGGGACATTATTTTGTTGATAGCTAACACTGTCAGATCAATAATGCTAGCATAAGGTTCGCCATAACACCAAAGACAAGACAATTCACTGTTGAAATAGAATAACATGAACCAGACTCACGCTCACACTCACAGCCATGTACAGAGGGCAACGTAACACAACCTGTAGACGAATAGATTAATTCCTCGAAACTGCCTACACGCAGTACCAAGCGGCAAAATATCGTAATAAAATCTTGTTGTTCATCAACAACAATGCGACTTTAAGGACTGATACAGAAAGTACGGTATAAATCAGCTTTTAATATGTTGTTGTCGAGGAACAACACTAGGAATGAAAGGTTTAATAAATAACGGACGTACCGAAAAGAACTCTGGATAAAAAACAACAGAGACGTAACTTGAATAAAAGAAAGAATCGATTAATAGGACACATTCTGAGTCATTAAAGAATAAACAATTTAGAATTGCAAGGATTTTTGTAGAGTGAAAATTGCTGAGAGAAACGTAAGACGATTACGGTAAACAAAAAGTTCAAAGGTTTGTACACCTGATGCCTTAGACCACGCGGCTACTACTGTGCGACTTGCAGTAAACAGATTGTGGGTTGTCTTTGTTATTCCTGCGTGACAGAATAGAGTAGCGTGGACAGCAGCATCAAACATGTATTCTTACTGAAGTCTACCATCCCAACGACAACAACAAACGTGACAATTTAAATAAATACTGCAATCCACACAAACGAGCAGGTGTACTGGGGGAGGGGATTATTAGTTATTGGGAGCTCCAATGTTAGGCGCGTGATGGAGCCCCTTAGGCAGATAGCGTTGAGATCCGGAAGGGATTCCAACGTGCACTCGGTGTGTCGGCCGGGGGGCCTCATCCGAGATGGCGAGCCGGCGGCTATCGAGGGCGCGGGGTGCGGTCGACTGCAAGTCGAGGCTCACGTCGGCACCAATGACGCTTGTCGCTTGGCTTCTGAGGACATCCTCAGGTCCTACGGGCGGCTGGCGGAATTGGTGAAGGCTGGTGCCTTCGCACGCGGGATGCAAGCAGAGCTGTCGATTTGTAGCAATGTGCCCAGGGTTGATCGGGGTCCTTTCGTTTGGAGCCGAATGGAGGGTCTGAACCAGAGGCTTCGCCGACTCTGTGACAGTCATGGCTGAAGATTTCTGGATCTGCGTTATCGGGTTGGGAATTGTAGGGTGCCCCTAGATATATCAGGGGTGCACTACACTAAGGAAGCGGCTACTCAGGTAGCAGAGTACTTGTGGAGTACACATGGTTTTTTTTAGGCTAGACGCTAACTCTGATGAGCACTCGCCTGTCAGCATTCAAACAGCGAATTTAGGCCACGTTCGGAACAAAAATTCGAACATCGAAATATTAGCCGCGAACTTACAGAGTATTAGAAACAAAGTTCCCGAATTTGCCGCACTGCATGGAAGTTATTGCGCTCAGATAGTATTAGGCACCGAAAGCTGGCTAAATCATGATATGGCAAGTTCAGAAATATTTAGCGAAGCGTGGAATGTATATCGGAAAGATAGATCGGATACAACTGGAGGAGGAGTATTCAAATGTTCAAATGTTTGTTAAGCTTATGGGACTTAACTACGGGGTCATCAGTCCCTAAACTTACAAACTACTTATGAACTACTTACAAACTAGGACGGCACAAATATCCATGCCCGAGGGGGGATTCGAACCCCCGACCGTAGTGGCCGTGCTGACCGTGACTGGAGCGCCTCAGTCACCTCGGCCACCGCGGCCGGCGAGGAGTATTCATTGCTGTGGACAAAGATATTGTTTCTACTGAGATCGAAGTTGAAAGTAACTGTGAAGTTATCTTGGCACGTATAACAGGTCTAAAAGAAGTAAAGTTAATAGTTGGGTGTTTGTACCGGCCCCCAAGTGCTGCTGTAGCAGTTTCAGAATCATTCAGAGAAAGTCTACACCAGGTAGTTCATATGTATCCTGGCCATGTAATATTAGTCGGAGGAGACTTCAACCTTAAAAGTATAGATTGGGACCTCGCTAGTTACATTTCAGGCGGTACAGACAAGCAGTCTTGGGACACATTCTCCGAAAACTGTCTTGAGCAGTTAAACCGGCAACCCACGCGCAATGGAAATATTCTAGACCTTATAACCACAAACACGCCTGACCTTATGAGACAGGCGAAATACCCTCAGACTTTAAGAAAAATGTAATAATTCCCATTCCAAAGAAATCAGGCGCAGACAGGTGTGAAAATTACAGAACCATCAGTTTGATAAGTCATGGTTGCTTATCTACAGGAGAATGGAAAAGCTGGTAGAAGCTGACCTCGGGGAAGATCAGTTTGGATTCAGGAGGAACGTAGGAACCCGGGAGGCAATACTCACGTTACGTCTTATCTTAGAAGATAGATTAAGGAAAGGCAAACCTACATTTTTAGCTTTTGTAGATTTGGAGAAAGCTTTTGACAATGTTGACAGGAATACACTCTTTCAAATTCTGAAGTCAGCAGGGGTAAAATACAGGGAAAGGAGAGTTATTTACCACTTGTACAAAAGCAGGCCGCAGTTATTAGACTCGAAGGGCATGAAAGGGACGCATCAGTTGGGAAGGGAGTAAGACAGGGTTGTAGCCTTTCTCCGATGCTATTCAATTTGTACATCGAGCAGGCGGTGAAGGAAAGCAAGGAAAAATTTGGAATAGGGATTAAAGTTCAGGGGGAGGAAATAAAAACATTGCGTTTTGCTGATGACATAGTAATTCTGTCAGAGACAGCAAAGGACTTGGAAGAGCAGTTGAATGGAATGGACAGTGTGTTGAAGAGAGCGTATAAAATGAACATTAACTAGAGCAAAACAAAAATAATGGAATGCAGTCTTAGCAAATCAGGTGATGTTGATGGAATTAGATTAGGTAACGAAACAATGAAGGTGGTAGATGAGTTTTGTTACTTGGGTAGTAAAATAACATGCGATGGTCGAAGTACAGAATGGCAATGGGAAGAAAAGCATTTTTGAAAAAGAGAAATTTGCTAACATCGAATATTAATTTAAGTGTAAGGAAGTCTTTTCTGAAGGCATTTGTGAGGATTGTTGCCTTGTACGGGAGTGAAACATGGACGATAAGCAGTGCGGACAGGAAGAGGATCGAGGCTTTTGAAATGTGGTGCTACAGAAGAATGCTGAAGATTAGGTGGGTAGATCGCATAACTAATGGAGAGGTACTGAACAGAATTGCTGAGAAAAGGAATTTTTGGCGTACCCTGACTAAAAGAAGGGATCGCTTGGTAGGACACATTCTTAGACACCGAGGAATTGTAAATTTAGCATTGGAGGGAAGTGTGTGGGGTAAAAATCGCAGAGGAAGACCAAGAGACGCGTATAGTAAGCAGATTCTAGTGATGTGGGTTGTCGTTCTTATGAGGAGATGAAAAGGCTTGCTCAGAATAGAGTAGGGTGGAGAGCTGCATCAAACCAGTCTCCGGACAGAAGACCATAACAACAACATTCTGTGGCGTTGGCCCCCTACTTAGCTTGCATTTATCGCGAATCTTTAATTCAGCGCAAAGTTCCTAGTGATTGGAAAAAAGCGCGGGTGACTCCCGTTTATAAGAAAGGAAAGAGAACTGACCCACATAATTATAGGCCAATATCGTTGACATCAGTTTCATGTAGAATTTTAGAGCATATTCTCAGTTCGAATATAGTAAATTTCCTTGAAACGGAAAAGCTTCTTTCCATGAATCAGCACGGGTTTAGGAAATATCGTTCATGTGAAACTCAGCTTGCCCTTTTCTCACATGACATCTTGCGAGCCATGGATGAAGGGCAACAGGCGGATTGTGTTTTTCTTGACTTCAAAAAGGTGTTCGACGCGGTGCCACACTGCAGACTGCTAACGAAGATACGAGCTTATGGAATAGGTTCACAGATTTGTGACTGGCTGGAAGACTTCCTAAGTAATAGAACGCAGTACGTCGTTCTCGACGGCGAGTGTTCATCAGAGACGAGTGTATCGTCAGGCATGCCCCAGGGGAGTGTGATAGGACTGTTATTATTTTCTATCTATATAAATGATCTGATGGACAGAGTAACTTGTAATTTGCGGCTGTTTTCTGATGATGCTGTGGTGTATAGGAGGGTGTCGTCTGTAACTGACTGTAATAGCATACAGGATGACTTAGACAAAATTTCTAGTTGGTGCGAAGACTGGCAGCTAGCTCTCAATGTATAAAAATGTAAGGTGATGCGCATGAGTAGAAAAAGCAATCCCATAATGTTCGAATACAGCATTAGTAGTGAGCTTCTTGATGCTGTCGCGTCGTTCAAATATCTAGGCGTAACATTGCAGAGCGATATGAAATGGAACGAGCATGTAAGGACAGTTGTGAGTTAAGCGGACAGCCAAATTCGGTTTATTGGGAGAATTTTGGGAAGATGTACTGTAAAGGAGACCGCGTATAAAACGCTTGTACGACCACGTCTTGAGTATTACTCAAGTGTTTGGGACCCGCAGCAGATCAGTTTAAAGGAAGACATGGAGGCGTTTCAGAGGCGAGCAGCTATATTTGTTACCGGTAGGTTCGACCAATGCGTGAGTGTCACAGAAATGCTCCGGCAACTCAATTGGGGATCTTTTCGTGAATTTCTGTTAAGTAAATTTAGAGGGCCGGAATTTGAAGCTGAGTGTAGTACGATCTTTCTGCCGCCTACTTACATTTCGCGTAAAGATCACAAAGACAAGATAAGAGAAATTAGGGCTCGTACGGAGGCATATAGGCATTCTTTTTATCCTCGTTCAATTTGGGAGTGGAATAGGAAAGGAAATGCCTAGTAGTGGTACAGTGTACCCTCCGCCACGCACCTTACGGTGAATTGCGGAGTATGTATGTAGATGCAGATGTAAAAATTGGTACAACTCTTACTGTATCCAATATCTTTGTGAAAGTGTATTGACACAGCGTACTTTCATTTCACTCACAAAGAATGTGAGTTACGCTTTACCTGTATATGTTTTTTTTGTATAATGAAGGATGTAAAATACCTGTGATTAGACAGACAAAAAATCTAAGATTTATTTCCGTAATTTTCTATTGCATTACAACCTGATAAAGAGGATAACAAAGTAAGAGAGACAGGAGAACACACATGCAAATAGAAATCAAGATATTTTTGAAAATACTTGCACTCGAAAATGACAACAAATTGTCGAAACTCATTGTGATAAGCATGAAAAGAATAAGCAACAGGTGCAACTGTACATTATTTAAGTTTTGAATGAGAGAATGACAGGCCTTGGAAAATATTGGTGAGAAATAATTAAATTAAAATTTGATTGACATTTATTCCCCCTAGTGCAGTTAACCAGCCATTTTTGTATATATATGGAAATTACGTCTCATTTTAAGTACTTGGAAAATCTTTTCTCTAACTGTCACTTTATAGGTAAATTAAATTAAACATCATCAGTACCTGGCTGCAGATTTATTAGCTAACAGCTTACCAGGTGAAGGTGGAATTATAGGTCCTTAGCTAAAAATTACTGAGTTTCCTTAAAATTAAAGACAGTTGTTCATTAAGGTAACTAATCTAATTAGTCGTCGTTGTGCAGAGTTGTTGCGCCAAGTTTTCTCGGCTGCCATAAGCGATATTTTGAAAAGGTGAACATTTTAAAATTTGTTTCCTCTAGTTTGAAATTATATAATTAAGGAGCTTCGTTAGTCTTTTTTTTTTTCTTTCTTTTCTTTTTTCTTCCTTTCTTTCTTTTTTTCCTAACTCCCTACATCAGTTTGGGCAGATAGGCAGTGTGTCTTCGTATCGAACATTTCCATCGATCACAATAAGAAATTAAGTCATGAGATGGCCACGGCGGATTAGCCGCGCGTGCTGGAGTGTCGTGTTGCCGTGCGTGCGGCCGTCCGTCGTCGGGGGTTCGAATCCCCCCTCGGGCATGGATGTTTGTGTCGTCTTTAGTATAAGCTAGTTCATAAGTAGTTTGTAAGTTTAGGGAGTGATGACCCCATAGTTAAGCCCCTTAAGCTTTACAAACATTTGAACATTTAAGACATGAGATTTGAGAGGAAAAAGAAGGCAGAAAACAAAAGAAAGTAGCAGTAAGGATTAATTTCCCATCGAGTAGACTGTTATTACAGATGTAGTACAATCTTTCGTACTCAATTGGCGTAATCAGTTAAGAGTTTCCGCAATAAAAATAAAACCTGGATTTGAACCCTGCTTCTTCAGACGTCGTCTGCCTCCATGAAGGTAGAGAGAAAGTAGAAAGTGTCAGAAAGGGTTGAGCGATGTGTGATACGAGGACAAACATTTAATTGCTGACTCCATAGGTTTGATGTAATTCACTACAGAAGGAATCTTTTGAAGGTATCGAGTGAAAGAAGCTTATGTCGGAGGTTCGAGTCTTCCGTAGGGCGTGCGCGTGTGTGTGTGTGTGTGTGTGTGTGTGTGTTGTTCTTAGGATAAGCTAGTTTAAGTAGTTTGTAAGTCTAGGGACCTATGACCACTGCAGTTACGTCCCATTACCTTACGAACATTTGAACATTTGAATTTTGAGCGAGGTTTATCTTAGCCACCATAGAACAAAGAAAGGGTCGTCCAATTTTTGGTCGACCTAGTGTATTGAAAGCTACTTCCTATGTTGATGGACGAAACTTGCTGAGTATTCTTTTAATGGACGTGCTATACTCACGTAAAGATTTATGTGAGATTCCCACTTTAAATCACTCTGTATGCTTACTCCCGAGTATTTTGTCGATGTGACTGCTTCCAGCGATCATTCTGCACTCTCCTAATCGTTTAGTAAAGCCTATTTCTTTGTATATATTCGCAATGCGTTACAATCGTTTGAAGGTCTCTTGGCGTTCATTTGCAACAAGTGTCGATATGCTGCAAACTCTCCTGCATTGCACTACAACTTCCAAGACTTGTTGGTTTATACAGCATCATCCCAGATAAACCTCATGAAACTTCCGATGTTATTTAGTAGGTATTGAATAGTGTGTACTATGTCTTATACTATGAAATGTAATGGCCCTGTAACACTCCCTTTGAGTGCGCCAGAAATTACCTGCACAACAGAAGACTATGCTCCATTGAGAGTCACATGCAGCATTATTGTATAACTTATTAAATCAATATCAAAAATAACTGTAAGATTCGCATCTAGTTGAAAGATACATGTAGCTTAAGCACCGTTTAGATCACGCGCTTTCTTCCGACTAGTCTGATTCCGAACACTAAACACACTGATAATTGGTTCCCTTGACTAGCATGGACGTATCTTTCTTGTGTCTAGTCTGTGGTACAACACCAACGATAGCCATTCACCAGCAATTAACAATGGCTGACCAACTTTGACAAACGGTCATAATGTAGACAGTTTTGGATGACATGGTAAAAGTGATCGTACAGGATTTTCCCTTTCACTGACTTCCGTCAAATAGACATGTTTCAATCGATTTCACTGCAAAAACTACCAACGTGCCTCTACGACATCAGTTTTCCACCTCATCGTGGCCGTAAAAGGCAAGAGCTGTTGGCGGAGTCGATTCGTCAAAGGGTCACAACGGAGTGAGCAAAGAGTCGCATGCTGCTCGCGAGCCGCGGTTTGCCGACAGTTAGTCTAGATAAGTCGTGGAATATCCAAACTTGTGAGGCATTCGGATATGAAAGTAGCCCGATGTTAGACTGTACGAGAACTTCAGGACAGACATACTTGCCGTCGGGGTCGACTGGATCACTTCTGGATTGTGCAGCAGACACACAGTGAACCCTACACATTGTGAGATTACTGCCCAATAGAAATATTGGTAATTAATCGCATTTGATAATTAAACAGTATGAAGTTCACTGCAAACATTGACCATACCAATGCACTAAATGTTACACAATTTTAATCTTATTAATTATGGTAGCAATGTATGTACACAGTTGGGTGACAACATTTATAGTTAGGCCATAGGTAGAAATTCTCCACGTTAGTCCAGTCAATGAGTGCTCAAAAGAGGGGTGTAGAGTGCATGGAATATGCGAGAATTTTTGACTTCAGGACTTTGTTAGGGATAGTTAGGAGGTGAACATACTAAAAGTCCCCGCCCCTAGGGGGTGAGCTAAAGTGGGGAGGGGGTTGGAAAGGTACCATTTTTTGGTTTTTCGCTTATATCTCGAAAGCGGTCCGCTTTAGGAAGAAAATGTTCCAAATAAAAATGAAAGATAATTGAATTTGCTATAAAATTGTTTCTATACATATTAGTCGAATTCCCAACGGTTTTCGAGATATACGTTACTGAAAATCGACAATTTCGGAAAAAATCATTTTTACCTCACTAATTTTGTCAAACATTTACTTCTAGTGACTCACTCGATTGTTTCTCAGAAAATTTGTCAGAAAGAAAGTTGTAGAGAATTAAATTTCCTTCAATTTCATATGCACATTTATTACTTTATCGTCAGCTAATCAGAAGTTACAGTATTTGTAAGATGTGCGCTCAGTTTCGAGGTCCTTCTAGAAATGAGTGTTTTGAGAGGCTGTGACATTTATGCCTTATGAAACGTGCCAGCATGGTAAATAACAACACTTTAACAATAACAAGAAGGTAACTGCAATTGTAAGAGAACACCTTTTTACAATTATAGCTTTAATTTCAATATTATGAATCATACAATGAAAGTATTTACAAGCACTGATAGTGATTCAAAATGAAAAATAAGTGCATTCAAAGCAATATTTTCATTTTTATGGGGAGGAATGGTCGATGCTCATTTATTGTCACCTGCAGTGAACATGCCTTCAAGGTCGCCGGTACCTAACGCCTGGGAGAGGGTTAACGATGGGGAAGCCCCACGACGAACATCGAAGGCCTGCCACTGGCTCCTTCCGAGACACTGGACAGGGGGGGGGGGGGGGGTGGAATGGAGTGTTGTCACTCAGTTCTTACAGTTCTTACTGCAGTTCCCTTCAGAAGTTCGTCAAGCATAGAAAAGCTTGTATGTCGGCTTTTCGTGATATTTTTCATTTATTTAAGGAAATGTTGACTGTGTAGTCAGTGTAATGGCTACTTGATGTTTTGATATGATGAAACAATAGATGGACCAGATGTTGCTGTTTTCACAGCGACAAAAAGGAATAATATCACTCATCAAAGCAATTAGAGGAAGGGGAGATAGCAATGGCTCATCTTTAGAAGGTTTGGACATCCTTCTGATTGATAATGAATATCGAAAAAATTACATCTGGCCGCAATCCATCAACGCTCATTTAAAGAGACAGGAACTCTCATCGTCCTCTGAAGTAGTTCAGCCTTCAACTTTGAGATCCAAACAAGCGAAATTCGATTTCAAAACAAAATGTTTCTTTTGTGCCGAAAGTGTTGATGGTGAGCAAAAGAAGCCCAAGGAAGATATTTTTAGTTATTTTTCTCACAGAAGGACGCAACAGATATGACATACAAGTGACGAGTATGGATGCTTCTCGAGCTAGACATGATCAGTGGGAAGAGGAAGTGATGAGGCATCTTTCGACCTCAAATGATTTAGTTGCAGAGGAGGCTGTGTATCATAATGAATGTCGGTTGGACTTTGTGGAAGAGGTTTGTATCTTACTGGAGGGAAATAGTGACTGTCAGTTCACTGTAAACGGAATTATGGTTGTTACTACTGGGAGGAAACCTGAGTGGAGAACTATCAGAACAGAACTGTTGAAGTATGGGGATCGCAGGCTCCGGCTGGTTTAAGGTTACAATAATTTGTTTTAGGGACACTGGGTACAAATCGCTAACCAACGCCTGGTATGATAACAAGGAAAAGGATGAGAAAGAAGAGCGACTCAGAAAGCTGCTGAGATAATAAGGTAAGATACTCAAAGTGAAGCGTACAGTTATATACCCTCAAAGAGGTAATTTCCTGAAGGATGAAAATTCTCTCCCACAATCCCTCTAAAACTTTGAACCTTTTTTGAGGAGGTTATGTTGAAAAAAAAAAAAAAAAATAAGCAAGAAAACTGAGGAATCATGGAGGAAGTGCGTAGCTACTTGACATGCCATCACATCAGTTGTCAGGCCACGAACCTTCTTGTCACCATTATTGACATATGCCTCGAAGAACTTGACTAATCTTCTAGCAAGTCTGGGTGTCAGCTCATCCTATTATGAAGCACAAAAACTGGAATTATTTGTGATCGACCACGCACAGCTAACCTATAATCCAGCTACATCCAAAAAAATTGTTTTTGATAATATGGATTTCAGTGTTTGTACCTTAGATGAACAGAATACCTTCCACGCTATGGGAGGCATCAAAGTGTCACTCCGACCACACATGTTCAAAGAAGTTCAGAAACATCAGGATTAAAAACAATGCCTACATGAGCTGAAACTGGAAAACTCGGAACTATTCCACTAGAAACATACATTACAGTGAAAGGAGGTATACGAAATGTGACTGTGGCACACATTGATATACCAGAGGAGCCGCCACATCCTGCACCAAATGACATTCTGTGCTTTGTTGCCAAAAAGCAAGGTATTGTAGTCCCAGAGTGGAAATGACACAAGCAATGTATAACAAGAGGAGCAGGAATTGAAAATGAAGGTCAACGTCCATGTATTGTTCCTACATCCATTTATAGGCTGTGACACAACATCCGCAGCGGATCGCAAGAGTAAAGTGGTGTTTTTCAAAATGCATCAGAAGTCCAAAATCATACAACATGCTGCTGAGATATTTTCCAATAATTATTCTTTTCCCGACTCCATTGAGACAGCGGGAATCACGAGTACTCTCTCATGGTATGGAGCTCCAGCCACCAAGACACCCAACGAGTTCCGCTACAAATCATTATTAATAGCAGCTGGACACATGAAGCCTAATCTCTGAACTCTCCCACAAACTGAAGGAGCTGTTAAGCAGCATGCATTCCGAATGTACCACCAAGTACGTCTTTGGTTAAGAGAGAAATCGAAATGTGGAGCGCCGAATTGGGGTTGGGAAAGAAGGAATGACCAGCTAGTTCCGAAACTCTCAGAGTTAGATGCTGCCCCTGACAAATTCTTGAAGATAATTATGGTCGATGCACGTAAGGATGAGACAGAGGGATGTGGTTCCAGTAAAGCGTTGTCAGTGCCTTGTTACATGCCTGAATTGCAAGGGCAACTGCAACAACGGAGTCTGAATATTAATTAAGGATGAAGATGGAGACAGTGACATCGAGACTCTACCAGTCTTGTTGGACGACGTCTCCACTACTGAGTAAGGTGAATGACTCTCGACCATTCCTCAGAAAAATGAAAATATTGCTTTGAATGCACTTATTTTTCATTTTGAATCACTATCAGTGCTTGTAAATACTTTCATTGTATGATTCATAATATTGAAATTAAAGCTATAATTGTAAAAAGGTGTTCTCTTACAATTGCAGTTACCTTCTTGTTATTGTTAAAGTGTTGTTATTTACCATGCTGGCACGTTTCATAAGGCATAAATGTCACAGCCTCTCAAAACACTCATTTCTAGAAGGACCTCGAAACTGAGCGCACATCTTACAAATACTGTAACTTCTGATTAGCTGACGATAAAGTAATAAATGTGCATATGAAATTGAAGGAAATTTAATTCTCTACAACTTTCTTTCTGACAAATTTTCTGAGAAACAATCGAGTGAGTCACTAGAAGTAAATGTTTGACAAAATTAGTGAGGTAAAAATGATTTTTTCCGAAATTGTCGATTTTCAGTAACGTATATCTCGAAAACCGTTGGGAATTCGACTAATATGTATAGAAACAATTTTATAGCAAATTCAATTATCTTTCATTTTTATTTGGAACATTTTCTTCCTAAAGCGGACCGCTTTCGAGATATAAGCGAAAAACCAAAAAATGGTACCTTTCCAACCCCCTCCCCACTTTAGCTCACCCCCTAGGGGCGGGGACTTTTAGTATGTTCACCTCCTAACTATCCCTAACAAAGTCCTGAAGTCAAAAATTCTCACATATTCCATGCACTCTACAATGCATTCATTGACTGGACTAACGTTGAGATTTGCTGTGTGCTTGTAGCTGACGGGAGGACAGCAAGCAGGCCGACGTTGGTGGCTTGTTCCAGCTTAGGATTTTCCAGTTTCGTTTCCGGTGAGGGGAGAGAGGGACAATGGCGAGTGCCAGGCACAGTGCAGTGCACAACGTGAAATAAAATATTCTAATACTACTGGCATCTGAAGTAATACGATGCAGTTAGGATCCCTTAGAGCCCTCATTACAAAATAGCGTGTTGATAAATAAACAATACATTAGCTGATCATTATAGTCGACATGGTCGATTATAGAGAGTCCGCAACTGCACTACGTTATTTTAAAATGTGTTTATTTCCGTCAACAGTTGCTATAAAATTGTTTCATAACATGTTTCGATCACTTGGATCATCTTCAGATCTTATAGTTGCGTCCGCAACTCGTCTGGCTGAGTACCAATTAGTACTCAGCCAGACGAGTTGCGGACGCAACTATAAGATCTGAAGATGATCCAAGTGATCGAAACATGTTATGAAACAATTTTATAGCAACTGTTGACGGAAATAAACACATTTTAAAATAACATTAGCTGATATAGTCACATCTGGCGTAATATGTTTAATTGACAATGAAAAGTAATAAATTACCAATGAATACAAGACAGTTACGCAACTAGCATAGCAATGTTTGTTTATAAAAATAATATATTAACTATTTCTCATTTTATTTTCAATTAATCTTGTGTATTTTATTTTGAAGTATTCAGTTAAATCACTTATCTGTGATATAAGAAATTGCACGATTATGATAAATAGTACAAAGGATGTTTATACCAATAGAAAAACCTATGAACACATTTATTTAATGTGTAGTGTAATTATTTTGATTTTAAGTAAAGTGTTAGAAATGTATTGGCTGAGCGCTGTACTTTGGAAGTCGGTTAGAACAGCTCACATGGGGAAGTTGATGACGTAGTGGAAAAAATGCGGCGGTTAAGCTTTTGGTGCGCAATCGCGCGAGGGCAGGAAGGGACAAGGCGGGAGCAAGTGGGGTAGCTGGCCGGGCGGCGTCGCTCTGCATCAGTCGGTATGTGTATCTCCAGGTGGAGACTTTTAGATTTTTGGTGTGTGGCAATTGCCAAGTGTGGTTGCTCGTCGTAGACTGCAGCAAGTTGTATCGAGTGCTACTGTGTGTTGTGAATATTTAGCCGGTGGAACAAGGTGTGCATCACATTGAATTAAAGTGACTGTGTTTTGTTAATGTAGCACGTGTCGTCACATAGGCATAAACATAAACGGTGTTTGAGACAGCCACATGGTGTGAAAACAATTTGCGACAAATATTCATTTTGTCTGGGTGCTCACGAGCTAAAACTTTATTTGATAAATGTGTCGACGTACAGACGTATCAGCAACAGGGTTCTAATATTGTGAAATAACCAGCATAAAATGAACTTTCACGTGTTTATCAAAAATAGTAGTTAGTACACCCTTTTTCTCTCATGAACTTGATTTTATTATGAATTTTTTTGTTCATCATATGCAGGGAAGGAAAGCTGCGAACGTGTGATATCATCCCCTAGAAAACGAGTCAAACAGTAGCAATCACAGATCCAGTGTTTTTGCATGTTGAGGAATTTGGTTCGCAGTTGGTGGTTGTGAGTTTTAAAAATTAAACTTTCCTTATTTTAAACTCTCACCCCGATCTTTACTCTCGCATTTGGAGGCTCGTTACGGATAAGTTCACGTTGGACTTGCTCGGACGGAGAGATTAGGGGGTGTATAGGACAGTGAACAGTTACGAACAGTTGCAAACAAGAGCGCGGACGCGACGGACAATTTCAAGTGTGTGTGGCGGCTGGCAGCAGAGAGCGGTATAAAATCACAGCTGGTCTTGCTCGGACAGAGAGGTAGGGTGTGCTTAGGACAGTGATAGTGGACAAAACAGTTAGCATAATCGGACGATACGCAAACGCGTCACGCGGTTAACGACGGTTGATGACTGGCAGAGTTCGGGCGCGGGCACCCGTAACCCGCGATCGACGGCGCATCGGCCCGGCAGCAGTGAGCGGCGGCGCGCGGGATCCACGTACTCAAATTTCATCTTCTGCAACGAACGGCAGTGATCGTGCGTACTTCGCAAGTCGCCAACGGAGCGTCGGGGCCCAGCAGCTTCGATTCTACAAAGGATAAGGGATGCAGTGAGGACATATTCCAGCCACAGCTTCTACAACAGACGGCAGCGAGCGTTGGGGACGTCGCAGCTCGTTGCAGCAACTTCTGGATTAAAAGATAAGTAAAGCGGCTGGCGCTATAAATTCTTGAGTGCTAATCAAGCTTTCTTGTGATACCGATAATGGATCGGGTTTTTAAAAAGTCGCCAAGCGACGTAGATTCACAGAGTAGCATACCAGAAAGTCCAGAGAGGGTAAATACTGGGGGAATGTTGTTGTCACCGAAGATGATCGCAGCCATGTTAGCGAGATGTTGCTCAAATTTAGAATCAAAAATAGAAAATTCAAACTCAAATTTAGAATCAAAAATAGAAAATTCAAACTCAAATTTAGGATCAAAAATAGAAACTGTAAAATCAGAATTGAAAGCAGATTTTCAGGCAGACATTGGGGCACTACAAAATTCAATGCTTGGATTAAAGGCAGAAATAATTACAGACATTGACAAAAAGATAGGAAGTCTAACAGAACGGTTTGAAAATAGGGAAAAGGAGATACATGCCATAATTGGTGCTATTGAGACTGAGGTAGGAGGCAAATTAGATGATGTGAAACAAATATGTGATCACAGAAATGAGGGTACTATGCAGGCGTTGGCTGAGGTTGACAATAGGATGGTGGCAGGTACTGAGGAAACAAAAACTTCGTTGTCAGGAAAATTAGAGAATACAGAATGTAACTTTAGGAAAAAGATAGAACAAGTAGTGACAGTAAACAATACTGAGATTGAGAAGGTGAACACTAGAATAAATAATCTAGAATTGTGTACTGCATCAGGAAACACTAATTGGTCCATGGTGCAGACACCTAATGGCAAAAAGTTTTCAGGAGTGGGTAATTATCATCCAGTAGATTTTTTGGCTGCATGCAAGGACCAATTTCTGCCTGGTATGTCAGACCAGTGTAAAGTGAAGTTAGCAAAGAGAATGCTTGACTGTTCTGCTCAAACTTGGGAAACTCGGTGTGCTGATAAATTTGTTACCTTTGAGGCGTTTGAAAAATTGTTTTTAAATAAGTACTGGGGGGAGGCCAAGCAAGCTAAGATACAAAATGAATTCTTGAACGGGCCAAACTATGTGAAAGGGAAACAGAGCATGAAGGAATTTTGTCAGAAGGAACTTGAGAAACTGGTGCATTTAGATACACCTTTGAGTCTTTTAGCAGTAGTTTCCACTTTGTGTAGGAGGTTACCTGCAGATTTGCATTGGCAGTTAATTTACCATCCCACAGATTCAGCTGAGAATTTCATTGAATTTGTAGAAAAGATAGACCAGGGTTTAGTTATGGAACGACAGCTCAGGGGAACACAGCATGTGAACCACAATGAAAACAGAGGCAGTAGAAATGGGGGTCACAACCAGGGAAACCACAATAGAGAGAGGAATTTAAATGAAAATTGGAGAGGTAACAATAACAGAGGAGACAACTGGGATAATAGAAGCCAGAGGGAAACATGGGAAAATGATAGGAGAAATCAAATGCAGGAAGGTGGAAATAGGAATGGGGATAACAGTAGGAGAGAAAATCAGAGACAGAATCATGGAAACTAAGATTTGTTCCAAATGAGGTCCGTTTTGGAACAAGGAACTATTCTAATAATAGGACCAGAAGATGGGATAACAGGGGATCTAATGACCATAATTACAGTAGGAATAGAGATGGGGAGAGAAGGGAGGAAAAACTATGTCACATGGACAGAGATGATGATAGGAAAGAGGAAGTAGGAGTTCACAAGGGCAAGGACAAAGAAAAGAGGGAAGAAAACATAAATAGAGTAAACAAGGAAAGGGAGAAAAGAGAGGAAAGTATGTGTCAGATGGAAGCTGTTATAGGTAGTGAGGAAATTTTTAGGGATTTGTTCATGCAACATGACAAAAGAAAGGCAAACAGGAGGAGAAAGGATAGGAATGAGGACAGTAAAGGGGAATATGATGTGCGAAATTTATTTGATAATAACATTAAAGAGGATAAAAACAGTGTTGGGTTAGCCTTAGTCTTGGATAGGTCAGAGGCACAAGTGTTGACTGAATGTGAAAGTATGAATGTAAATATTGATGGTACTGGAGCCAGCATAGATGTTGTGGAATGCATGAATGAGACTGAATGTTTTTCTAAATTAAATGTAAATAAATGTTGTCCAGTAGAGACAATAAATGACACTGGACCTATTGTAAATGTTAATATAAGTGTGAAGATCTCTGAGGAAGGCCAAGTTGACAGTGTAGATGCACAAAGCAGAAATTTAATTGGTAAAATAAACTGGATTAGGAAGTGGGCACCAGATGATTGGCTATTGCACAAATATGATCACTTTGACAGACTAGGCAAACAATATAATAGGTACCAGACTTATTACAATGTGTTGAAAGAGTTTGTGAATGGGGACAATGAGTATGATCAATTAAGGGGATTAGGCATGTGTACCTTAGATCATGATGAGGTGAGGTACATGAACTTATACAGGAGGGGTCAGGTGATAAGGCGAATAAGATACAATCCTCTGTCATTTATAATAATGAACAATATACATGCATGGATGAAGATGGGATGCATGTAGGTTGGATTAACAAAGAAGTACATGAGTATGGGCAAGATGATTGGATCCAATTCCTCAAATATTTAAAAACAGTAGAGCCAGTGGCATGGGAAAAAGAAAATTATGCTTTTGCAAGAAAAATAGGGGTGTTAAATGCAGGGAACTCAGAATTTGAAGTAATCATTGAGGAGGAGCTGTTTATTCAAGATTTATTAGTCATAAAGGGACTTTGTTTAAATCTAATGTTAGGAAGTGATTTCCTGTGCAAATATGAAGCTCAGTTGGAGTATAAAGATAAAGTGCTAGAATTAAGTCTGGAGGGATAAATGAAGAGGGTGAAATTCAAAAATTTTGTAAATTATAAAGGTTTACTGGCATGTTTACACAAGCAACTGCCATAAACCACTATGAATCATGTAGTATGAGATCCAAAGCAGTGTACATAGTAATTTAAGAATTTGTGTATATTTATTCTGTGGTCTGTGTTAGTATTTATGTATGTGTTTAGATTTAAGCATTGGGGTCACGTTTACATGCTTTCTTTATATATTCTTTTTCTTGTAGTTGTTTGAGTTAAAACATGTGCTTGTATCAGATTTGCAGTTCAACAGTGGTACATGAGGGAAATATGTATATGTGTTGGTGAAAGGTACAATTGTTGCCAGGACTCATTCCTGAAACAGCAGCTGAGAGGGATAGTGTGTTTATTGTGTCATCACAATTTATGTATGAGTAGTGAAACTATTTAGTTAGGTAATTCTACAAATGATAATTAAATTGTTTTTATTTTTGTTTATGTATACTAATGTGGAATCAGGACTAGAGGACATACATATATTGTTTTCAATTGATGCTCACAGGCTGCAGGAGTTGTAGTTACTGTGAAGTATAGACATGCTAGGATTAACTTAGGATAGTATGGGCCAATTAAATCTCACACCAGCAAAAATAAATTTTTTTGGTGCGAGGGGGTAGGATTTGTATTTATGCTTGTAGGTGTCATTTTGATAGAAGAGAAAATTCTGTATGATAACATTCTTTTGGTAGTATTATTTGAGCTTTAAGATGTATTTTAACACAGCCAGGTTGTTGGTATTTTATTTGATGGAATAATACTCCAAGTATGCCACATATTTTCTTGTCTGTTTCATCTGAAGCTATGGCTGATGAGAGTGCAGGCATGGTGGTTTGGGTTGATCTGATTATGACTAACACAAGCCACTTTGAGTTCTTAATTCTGTTGATTTGCATGTTACTGTAAATGTCTCAATGGTTAGTTTCAATTGCACCAAGTCTGGATGGCAGAGGGGTGGGATACAAATCCAACCGAATCCTGGTGTCCAGACAAACTTTTGTCTATGTTGACTCATGAGTGCCTTCTGCTCTTACTGTGCCATGTAGCGTGCATATGACGTGTGTGAACAAGAACGCTTGATCCAGTGCCATAAATCTAAGCTGCAACAGCATGTTGGTTGAAATGATGGAGACATAGGACCATACACCATGGACCAGAGTTGCTGCAACGATGACTCTCGGGTTCTCGGTATCAAAGTGGTGAGAGATTTCCTTTAAACAAGTGCAGTGTACGCAGTCAAAAGTTTTATAGTGATAATTGTAGTTTTTCCATGTAGGACAGATCTTCCAAAGAGTAAGGGTTAATACTATTATAAATTTGGTGCCAATTCTGTATATAAACAACAGGCACACTTAAATTTCATGGATGTAATTAGTTATAAGGATTCTTTTCTTAAAAATATGCACACACTATAAGTGGTCTTAATGGTACAAATTTTGGGAAATTTTCTCACTGCCCTGTTTATTTTTTATTTATTTTTTATTTTTATTTTTTTGTATTAGTTGAGGTTATAATTGGTATAGTGCTTGAGTCAATACGTTTCAATAATTTTGTAATTTTAAATTTTGCTCATTTGAAAGTATTAATTTTGGTGCTACTTGCGCCATCCTACACATGGTATTGATGCCGCAAGTGGGGGTATTGTGAGATTACCGCCCAATAGAAATATTGGTAATTAATAGCATTTGATAATTAAACTTTATGAAGTTCACTGCAAACATTGACCATTCCAATGCACTAAATGTTACACAATTTTAATCTTATTAATTATGGTAGCAATGTATGTACACAGTTGGGTGACAACATTTATAGTTAGGCCATAGGTAGAAATTCTCCACGTTGAGATTTGCTGTGTGCTTGTAGCTGACGGGAGGACAGCGAGCAGGCCGACGTTGGTGGCTTGTTCCAGCTTAGGATTTTCCAGTTTCATTTCTGGTGAGGGGAGAGAGGGACAATGGCTAGTGCCAGGCACAGTGCAGTGCACAGCGTGAAATAAAATATTCTAATACTACTGGCATTTGAAGTAATACGATGCAGTTAGGAACCTTTAAGGCCCTCATTACAAAATAGCCTGTTGATAAATAAACAATACATTAGCTGATATAGTCACATCCGGCGTAGTATGTTTAATTGACAATGAAAAGTAAGAAATAACCAATGAATACAAGACAGTTACACAACTAGCATGGCAATGTTTGTTTATAAAAATAATATATTAACTATTTCTCATTTTATTTTCAATTAATCTTGTGTATTTTATTTTGAAGTATTCAGTTAAATCACTTATCTGTTATATAAGAAATTGCACGATTATGATAAATAGTACAAAGGATGTTTATACCAACAGAAAATCCTACGAACACATTTATTTAATGTGTAGTGTAATTATTTTGATTTTAAGTAAAGTGTTAGAAATGTATTGGCTGAGCGCTGTACGTTGGAAGTCGGTTAGAACAGCTCACATGGGGAAGTTGATGACATAGGGGAAAAAACCCGGTGGTTTAGCTTTTGGCGCACAAGCACGCGAGGGCAGGAAGGGACGAGGCAGGAGCAAGTGGGGTAGCTGGTCGGGCGGCGTCGCTCTGCATCAGTCGGCATGTGTATCTCCAGGTGGAGACTTTGGATTTTTGGTGTGTGGCAATCGCCACGTGTGTTTGCTAGTCGTAGACTGCACCAAGTTGTATCGAGTGCTACTGTGTGTTGTGAATATTTAGCCGGTGGAACAAGGTGTGCATCGCATTGAATTAAAGTGACTGTGATTTGTAAATGTAACACGTAGGCATAAACATAAACGGTGTTTGAGACAGCCACATGGTGTGAAAACAATTTGCGACAAATATTCATTTTGTCTAGGGGCTCACGAGCTATAACTTTATTTGATAAATGTGTCATCGTACAGACGTATCAGCCACAGGGTTCTAATATTGTGAAATAAACAACATAAAGTGAACTTTTACGTGTTTTCAAAAATAGTAGTTAGTACACCCTTTTTCTCTCATGAACTTGACTTTATTATGAATTTTTTTGTTAATCATATGCAGGGAAGGAAAGCTGCGAACGTGTGATATCATCCCCTAGAAAACGAGTCAAACAGTAGCAATCACAGATCCAGTGTTTTTGCATGTGTAGGAATTTGGTTCGCAGTTGGTGGTTGTGAGTTTTTAAAAACTTAATCTGTCCCTATTTAAACTCTCACCGCGACCTTCACTCTCGCAACATCCGCCCCTGGTATCCGAGAACAAGTAAAGGAGTCACTCTAACATTCAGTATGATCCCACACCGCATCACATATGTCTACGTTTGGAGTGGTGCCGAGACCGGAAATCATAAACTACTGATGAAAGACGTCTCACTGACTTCAGCAATGTTCAAATGTTTGTAGAGTTTCTGGGAATTAACTACGGGTTCATCAGTCCCTAAACGTACAAACTACTTATCAACTAGCTTCTACTACAGACGGCACAAACATCTGTGCTCGAGGGGGGATTCGAACCCCAGACGAGCGCATTGTAGCGTAGTGCCTCAATGCGCTCGGCCGGTCCGTCGCGGCTGATTTCAGCAATGAATCGCGGATCTGCCCTCCCAGGAAAGGCTACTGTTTGCGAATCTTGAAGCGGTCTGTAGAGAGTTCTCTTTCTTCTAATGTTCAAAGGAATACAATGCGGTTGTGTACCTGGCTCGATGGTGTGACAAGCAAAAGTCTATGACTTCAAATAACTGATGTGACTCACGATACAAATGTACGATATCGACGCCTTGCGTCTGACAGAAACGTGGTACAGTTTTTCAGCAGAAAAATACTCGTTAGCAAATGGCATGTGTCAATTTCAACTCTTGTCGTGATGCTGAGATCTTACTGTGACTAGTAACGTCCATCGATGAAACGTGTGTGGAAGTGGCTGTGACATCACCTTTGTAATAGTGCTAGCACCCACCATGTCAAGGATGAGCTTTCAGGAGCTGATATGATAAAGAGACACAAGAGTGCTACCCTCCCACATCCTGAGGAATACGTGTCCCATTTGTGGCGCCATACTCAACTCCCTCCCCTCCTCTCGTCACAGCTCTTCCTCATCCCATTAATGAAAACAAAAATCCCCCGCCCCTTCCCACATCATAGCTTTAAGACTATTGAAGAGATACGCGCCATTGGAAGAAGCATACAAGCCTTGCTTGGTGTATTGGCTGTTATCAATACAATTAAGTCTGGGCGCCTTATTTAGATGTTCATTATCATACTGATATCTGTACGATGTGAAAACTCCTGGCAGATTCTGTCTGCCGGAACCTGGAACCTTTGCTCTTCGCGGGCAAGCTATCTTCGAAATTTGGAAAATAGGAGGCGAGATACTGGTGGGGGTAAGGCTGTGAATACGGGCCGGGATAGCTCAGCTGGCAGAGCGCTTGGCTACAAGGTCCTGGTTCGAATCCCGGTTCCGGCACACAGTTTTAATTTGCCAGGAAGTTTCATATGAGCTTACACTCCGCTGCAGAGTGAAAATAAAATTCTGGGATTTGTATGATGTGTTAGTGATTAGGAGGTGATCATTCGGTGGTCATGAAGTGGTCACATGGTGGTCAGGTTTTGTCAGTTAGTGATCAGAACGTTGTCAATTGATGTTCAGGAGGTGACCAATTGTTAATAATAAATTAAGTCGTACAATAGAGGGTCCTTACGACTAAAGGGGCCAGCGATGAGTTATAGGTATAATTCCATTTTATGGGAGTTTCCCCCTGCCGTGCAGGAGTGGCCATACGCTTTAAGGCGCCTTGCGACGGAGTGCGCGTCTGCTCCCCGCCGGAGGGTGACTCCTCCGTCGGGCAAATGTGTGTGTGTTGTCCTTAGTGTTAGTTTGTACGTCTAGAGACTGGTAACCACTGCCGACTGGTCTCATAGTCCTGCAAACATTTAAAAATTTTGTTTGTCACAAAGTCGTTAGACTTTTTTGTTAATGACAAGTAAATCCCACCACTGTAGGTATAAGTGTGACTTATCATTACAAGACAATTTGTCAGTGGACACCACACCAGGCAGCATATAAGTAATTCCTAATACCATTCGAAATTGTATGTTTACAAATACATACGTTTTTAAGAAATGTATACTCCCCACATATCACAGAGGATTAAACAGAGTCACTGAATTAAAATTTGATCTACGGTCGAGATTCGAACCCGGGTCTGCTGCTTACTTTGCAGTCCCTTTAACCCTGTTTTCTTATTACTCTTCTCCTTCCTTGATTGTATAGATCGGTATCATGCGGTTGTGATATCGTGCTTCTTCTATGTTTATCGTTGAGTCTTTGCCTCAGTTTTTTCATTAGAGGCGGCAGCCACACCCATCGTGTCGGATTGGTAAAGGGAATAAACGTAATAACCTAAGTACGTCTTTCTCTGCAACTGATGCGAATAACATAGGGGAACATTTTTTGCTTTACCTTCTCACTGTTACCAACATCAAATCGTTGATTTTTCAGAGACTTCTATACTTGCTAGTCCTTTTCAATCTATATGACATTATTTCACTTCTTGTTATGGGAAATATCTGTATCTATTCTGTAGGAAACAAAATGTTTTAGTTTCTTTCACTCACCCTTCTTAACTTACAGTTCTTCGTCTACACTGCACCCAGGGGGAGTGGTGCGGTATTTCCCATTTCAGTATAGATGCACACAATTAATGTGTCAGTAGCCGCATGGCAATGGCCGTGCGGACTGGAGCCACATGTTACGGATCTCGCGGTAGCTCAAGTCGGAGGTTCGAGCCCTCCAACGAGTAGTTAGTCTAAATCGTTTTATGTGCAGTACGTTTATATACAATATGATGCCGTTTATGTAAAATATGAACTACCCGCGATGCCTTTCAAATGTGTCAGACCGCCTATCCATCATCTGACTGAAGCCTCATCATTGGACTGCATTAAACGGGGTGGACTTATCGTGTTGGTCATTCAGATGTCACAGTGGCCCGATGTTAGAACCAATGGGTACATTTCGGCACCCAGTGCAGGTTCGGATCGGCAAGACACACCACCCCTTTTATAGTGCCCCAAACAACGAAGGACCCCATGACCGTGCCGTTACCCGCGACCACGTATTGGAGACCCTACAACAGGCTTCCATACATTCCGTGCGCTAGCGAATATCACGTGATGTGCGCCTGCGACTTGCACAAAGGATTGAACTGCGCATAATCACCAACCCGCACAAATCCGAAATTTGAAAATGACGTCTATGATAATATAAAACGCGCTGAGAAGTATTTTCTTTAAGATATTTTATCGGCTGCAGAAGTTATTCACGATAAAGAAATACAGAATTAGTACTACATAACTTGAATTATTAAGCAGAATGATGAACCTGTGCCAAGTCAGGATCACTGCTTTAATAGACAAGGTACATGAATTAAGGAAACTTTCAGCTGTCGTAATCCACTTCTCTTTAAAGTTTAAAAACTTCTACCAAGCACAATTTTCCAGATATTTATTTGAAAATTGTACGTAACATTAATTTCGATACATACTACAAAAAAATTAGTAATTTTGTACAAAAAAGAAGGTTAAATGGACACTGCTATCTCACCGAAAGCTGCCAATAGGCAGTCGTTCTCTTGGCCGTCCGCAAGGAGGCTCTGTAAGGAAATGATCTGTAGTCTGCATGTCTATTCAAGTGAAGCCCACTCAGCCGAGAACTGCAACGATACGTACAGAGCCTCGAAATTTATTTGCGCGCATCTAGATTTGGATGTCCATCAACGTCTGAGATTTTTCGATAGGTTGTGGAATCTGATAATCTTTAATGAAGTGAACGTGCCCTTTAATTCCGTTTCAGTGTTTTATTTTTCGTTGTCGCCGGTAGACATTTGAAAATCTGCGTGCCAAATGGTGAAATATCTTCTCCACTTTTAAGCGCTACTGATTTAGCTGCTTGATAATCTGAACAGTTAAGCTAATTAATTATCATTTCACGTGGGATACGGATTTGAAATGTTTGGAGAGCTGTTTAGATAAGGAGAGTTTACTTAAAAGTTTAATATATGTTCGTGAACGTGTTTTGAAATAACATACAGATTAGCAAAGAACTGTAGAAATTCATTTTCATTGTACACCCCTTGTCCTTCGGATTCAAATGAGATTAGTAACAATCGATATTTTCCGTTTTCAAATGTTCAAATGTTTGCCAAGCTTAAGGAACATAATTGCGGTGTCATCAGTCACTAAACTTACAAACTACTTTCATCTGCCTTATACTACAGACGACACAAACAGCCATGCCGAGGGGAGATTCGAAGCCGCGACGGGGAACGGCCTCGCGCATCGTAGCATAGTGCCTCAATGCGCTCAGCCGCTCCGCCGCGGCTTTTCCGTTTTGGTGGAATGAAGTGTGAACTAGTTGCCTGAAAATTAGAAGCATTATGTTCTGTTTCGCTTTCTGACTACTCATAACATTAATTTTCAGGCTCTATAAAAGTGAGCGGTAACTAAAAGTAACGCACAAAAACATTGATAAACTGTTTGAGAGGCAAGCGCAGCACCGACCACACTGGGTTCTCGTGTGCCGGACCAGTGGCCTATCGCCACATACGTCGGTTGCCATTCACACCAAAGCGCCGACGCCGGCTTTTGGAGTGAGCATTTCCCGGGACGCATGGGCAGGGGACCAACGTCGACCATCATGTTCAGTGATGAGTCCCGGTTCTCCGGTGACCATCATGTTTATGTTTGGTGGCCTCAAGCGCAACCCCTGGCAGTGTGATGTACGTAAACATAAATACCCTCAGGTGCTTCAGTAGACAACGGTGGCACAGACATCCTGCGTCCACACTTCCCACCCCTGAGACACTGCTGCAACAAGGTAGTGAACGCCCACACTATACGTGTCTCAATAGACCGCCTACTGCCTATCCGAGGATGAGATTCTCTTATGGCCATTATTGAGAACGTGTGAAACGACACTGGAAGGGTCGCCGTCCCAGTACCAAGCCGCGGGATCTGGAAGGACAGCTGCGACAACTGTGGACAAAACTGACGCAGGGGAGGATCAATAAGGGCGTAAATTGTGGCGTCACCATACTGACCTGGCGACAAAGGTCCAACTGCCAACGGCCTTTGTTCTTTCACCCCATATTTTAACCAGTTCAGTAGTCACATGGACTTTCACCATACATAGTTTCATTCACTTCTAACCATTCCTTCTGTGCGCATCGGTTTTTGGTCAGGCACCGTATACACCTAGAACACGCAAGTCATTGTACAGTGCATGGCGGAGATACTCCTCACCAATATTAGCGACTTCTGTTCCGTTCAATTGACATATGGATTATCTAGGGACTGATGACCCCGCTGTTAAGTCCCATAAGCTTTACAAACATTTGAGCATTTGTTTAAGGGAGACACTCTGCCCGCATTCCTCATTACTCAAAACAAATCTCTCTTGCCGTATTCTGTTAATGTATGTGTTAGATATACAGCAGAATTGTCACATAGTGCTATATTAGTCCTTTTAAATAATTTAGAATTCTATGGTGTGATGGGAAATGCTGCAAAATTGTTCAAGTCACACGTCGCTAACAGTAAACAAAGGATGTCAGTGCAAGGTACTAGTGAAGTAAGCCATCAGTCATCATCAGGCTGGGAAGAAAGTCCATCTGATGTACCACAATGATCCAGCTTAAGGCTACTGCTTTTTCTTGTGTACATTAATTATCTCTAACCAGTTCGTTTTGATTGCAGATGGTACAAGTACTGCAATTAATAATATGTCGAGAATACTTCTAGAAAGGTATGCTAGTGATATTTCCATGGACATTAATAAATAGTTTAAAGCCTACTCATTCACAAAAATCTGTGAAAAGACTCACTACATACAATTCAGAACATGTAAGTGGTTTCCATCCTGCATTTGCATAAAGTATGAAGAAGAGCATATAGAAGACGTTGTCAGTATTAAATTCCTGGGATTACAACTTTATGATAAATATAGTTGGGAGGAGCACATCACAGAACTGCACAAACGCCTTAACAGATACGCATTTGCAACATTGAAAGACCATCGTTATATGTAAAATTAATTCTAGCTGAAAGGAGCCAGTTAAAAAGCTTACTTTAAACATATAACTCTGGCCGTAAAACCAGCTAAAGTATTCGCGATAACTACTGACTACTTCCTGCAACAGAATCTTGTTCCCTAGCCAAGAATTTAGGACTGATTCAAAATTTACTTTAGCAGCAGTAAGACAAAGAGACGGTAGATTGCGAGAATTACACATAATCATTTATATACAAGCCACCCCAAACTAAACCATTTCATGAAGATGGCTGTGAGAACATTTATGGCGCAACGGAATTAAAAATATGATCATATGCATCTGAATTTGTTCTCAGCACTGGTGTAAAACAACATTAAATAAAAGGGGAAGGTATTCATTAACAAATATTGATAAGTAGGATACAATTTCACTGATAATAACTTATTTATTCCATCCAAACATGAGCAAATGGGAGAACCAATTTTGTTAAACAATAAAAATGCATCCCATTAAACATTGGCTTAAAGTAATCTGAAGTGAACATCGTCGGGGGAGGGATTTACAATCAACAAGCGTTCAGCCACTCACACGAGCGAAGCAAAGCGAAACTCACCCAACTCAGCGTGCTGATTCGAAGCAGAAGCAGGCGCCGCTATCGTAGGCGAAATTCAGCGAACCAGGATGTACCACACAACACAAGGAAAATAAACGTCGTAGGTGGCTCTGGTCTTTCTTTACTTGGGATGGTACGCGATAATAGCGAGATTAATTTCTATTTAAATCAAACCGTGAGTAGGCAGACTTACTGAGACACATGGCAGGAGTCTGCTACATTACATATTCGCACATCACTAAAGGCGAAGTTCGTAAAGGTCGTATTCATCTACATCTACATGGGATACTCTACAAATCACATTTAAGTGCCTGGCAGAGGGTTTATCGAACCACCGTTATACTGTTTTATCTTCCATTCCATTCTCGAATAGCGCGCGGGAAGAAAGAAAAATTCAATTTGCAAAAAATAAAGAAAACCAGCTACGGCATGCAACCCTTAGAAATGCGTAGGATATCATAAGGAAGCTAACGAAATACAGTTAGACGCGTTTGGGAAGTTTTTACACGGATGGACGAAGTCCAGTATTCCTAAAATCAGAAAAGTGGAATACAATCAAAGTCGGAATAAATCAACTAAGAAATACGGCATGCAGCCCCTAGAAATACGTGGTACTTCATAAGCTAGCTAATAAAGGGGATGTACAAGGCTAGAAGAGAATTTACTGACGGAGTCCGAATGCAAACTACAAGTTTGTAAACGAAACAGCAATTTAAAATAGGCGGAGAGGAGATCGCGATGTACAAGGGGAAATCAGAAAGATATATGCATAATTTCTAGCCTGAAGGGCATAGTAACAGACACAGGAGTAGCTGAAGGCTTTGTTCTAAAAACACACCACATGGAGTACATATCATTCGCGGAAGGAGAAAACGGAAAAGAATATTTCACATGCCCTACACAGAATAAAAATATTCCCGCACATTATTTGCATCCCACAAAGCTAGAAAGAAATTAAACCGAGTTCGTACACCGCCAGCTAGTCTCACAAAGGTTACCGATTCTCAGCCATTATCAAACCGAGTTAGTTACATATTCACCGTGTTTACCTATGCAAAATCACCGAAATGAAATTGAATACTCTTCCGTACACGATCGAAGAAACTTATTACGAAAAATGAACCTAATTTCTCAAGTCTAACTTGCACTCCAAACAAAGAATCGCTACCATCTCAAGGGAGGAAAGAAAATCAGAACGTCTTACCAGGTCGAAGCGCAGCCATAGAGCGAAGAGTCGGCCAGCGAGACGCCCGCCAGCAGCCAGAAATCTGTAAAAACCCAAGAAAAACGAGTTCGTGGGAAGAGTTCAGACTCGCGCGTCCTGCCGTGGCTCGCTACTGGGCATTGCCAACCTAACTTGTAACCAAATGGTGGAGGAACCTCTTTGGTAGCATCAAAAGCAGAAGTTCATAACGACTACCGATCGACACGAAGCCAGAGATGCAAAGCGCGCAGCCAGCAGCCGACGACGAAAATTCTCATACATACACTCAGACTCCCATGCTAGAAGATGCGCACACATGCACATACAGAATAAAGCAAGTACACAATCTCACAGGGACAGTGGCGTCAAGGAGAAACCGTTCATCTTGCCACATTCATAGAAACAATGATAAATTATTAGCATAGTAAAATCCCAGCAATATAAACACAGTATTACAGAAATTAACGTTTAAAACATGAAATGAAATGCTATTCCTCATGCCTCCGAACGAAAGGGGTTCTCATTTAGCAAAAAAGGCCGTCTATTGAACTTAGATAAATTACAAAGTTAAAAACCTAGGGAAGACGTCTTTCAATGTCAGTGTTAGAAGACGTAGGAGAAATGAAAATAAAAAAATCTTGGATACTTTGCCGCCTTTAATTTTATAGTGTCAAATGGTATACTATTTTGGGGTAACTATTCACATGAAACAAAAGTTTTCAGAGTCAAAAGCGAGTAATACGTATTATATGTAGAGTAAATTCAAGGACATCCTGTAGAAACCTCTTCAAAGAACTGTGTGTACAAACTACTGCTTCTCAATGTATTTATTCCTTAATGAAATTTGTCGTAAATAATGTATCCCTTTTTCCAAAAAAATAGCTCATTTCATACATACAACACTAGGAACAAAAACGATCTACACATGAACTTAAAAGCACTTATTTTGGTCCAAAGATGGATACACTTCTGGAACACACATTTTCAATAATTTGCAAGCAACCACCAAAAATTACAAAATAAAAATCGAATGTTCGAATGTTTGTAGAGCTTATGGGACTTAACTACCGGGTCATCAGTCCCTAAACTTACAAACTACTTAGGAACTAGCTACTACTAAGGACGGCACAAATATCCAAGCCCGAGGGGGGATTCGAACCCCCGACCGTAGTGGCCGTGCAGACCGTGACTGGCGCGCCGCAGACCCCTCGGCCACCACGGCCGACAAATAAAAAACAATCAAGAGGAGCCTCCTCCTATTGCATTGACGAATTTTTGAATAGAACCAAATGAGTTATACATCTACGAGGGTCTTCTAAATACGGATCTATGGAGCGAACATCTAATTTAATCTAAAAGTACAGATGCGGGATATAGATGAAGTGGCTAAAAATGATGTGTAAGAGAATCATGATCGTTAGTTCATCATCAAACTTCACTCAGTCATTTACAATCAATTTTATGCATCAAAGTACATGATTATATGCAGTACGCTTGGAGGAAGCTAGGCCATGACACTGACGTAGCCATATCATTTTTTTAAATATAATATTTTGACCGATATAAGATGAGAAATTTATTTAGTTGAGAGACCTCAAATGTTCAAATGTTTGTAAATCCGTAACTTACAAACTAATTAAACTAAGGTAAACTAACCTAACGACAACACACACACCCATGCCCTAGGGAGGACTCGAACATCCGACGGCGAGCAACTGCGCGCTCCACAGCGAGGCGCCTTAGACCGCTCGGCTATTCCACCGCGGCTGAGAGACCTGTAAGAAGTTTCTTGCTTGCTGGGGCTGTAAACACCACGGGAGACAGCCAGAGCAATGGATATAGAGCAAACAGCAATTCGCTGTCCAGAAACTTGGGTTACAAATTCATTTACCGACGGTTCCAAGTTTCAGTATGAGAGGAATCGAAGGACAGGATAGCGGTGGCTGAAACTAAGTGAAAGTATTGCCACACATAAAACTATGCAATTCAATGGTAATTCACAACATTCATGTACAATAAATTGTTCTCAATACACCAATCAAGGCAGAAAAATGAGGCGCTTCCAGTGAAATCACAATCGTATCAACATCTTATTCAGCTTTAAAGTTAGAATTTTTCTCTGATCGAGTAATTCATAGCGAACCCTTCAGATCCACTGATTCAGAACATGTGATGCATTTGCAATAAATTATAGCATGAACAGGAAACATTGCTACAATGTTAAGCCTGTTACTTGAATAACATTCCTGACCGAATCAAAGTATTTCCTTCTCGGTCTACCTCGATCTCTCCCATCCTCTTCTGCGGAACCCATGAGTGTCTTAGGTAATCACCGAGCCAGGTGGCGCAGTGGTAACGCACTGGACTCGCATTCGGGAGGATGGTGGTTCAAATCCACCACCAGCCATCCGTGATTTTCCGAAATCACCCCAGGCATACAAAATGTTCAAATGTTTATTAAGCTTATGGGACTTAACTGCGGGGTCATCAGTCCCTTAACTTACAAACTAATGAACTAACTTATACTAAAGACAACACAAACATCCATGCCGGAGGGAGGATTGGAACCTCCGACACGGGAGACCACGTGATCCGCAACGTGGCGCTCCAGACCGCTCGGCTACTCCCGCGTGGCAGACGCCAGGCTTATGCCGAGATGTTTCCTTTCATAGGGCACGGCCGATTTCCTTTCCCATCCTTAGCCAAAACTGCGAGCGTTAGCTCCGTCTCTAATGACCAAACTGTCGACGGAATGTTAAACCCTAAGATTCTAAAATGTTCAAATGTTTGTTAAGCTTAAGGGACTTCACTCTGGGTTCATCAGTCCCTAAACATACAAACTACTTATGAACTACGTTATACTAAAGACGACACAAACATCCATGCCCGAGGGGGATTGGAACCCCCGACCGTAGCGGCCTGCCTACTGTGACTGGCGCGCCGCAAAACCCCTCGGCCACTGCGGCCGGCTCCTAAGATTCCCTTCCCTCCCCTACAATTAAGGGAAGGCATGCACAAATGTCATTATTTATTAATATCATACAGGACAATCTCTGATTATTTATTGAGTTACTAACCGGCTTTCGGCTTCTTAAGCCATCATCAGGTGACAACTGTTCCAATAAATAATTTTGCAGACGTTCTGGAAATTTTCTTTTTGACATAATTATCGTGTTCTGTCAAGCATAGACGGAAAATTAAATTAAACTTTATTCAAGAAGAAGAATACATTACTGATACTGTTTTATATTGCATATTACAATAATGTTGTCAGAACACCGAATGCTCCACAGATACGCAATATGAATCCAGCATTGCACACATCTTACTATTTTGATCTAGCTTCTGTCAATATTTAATAAAAAATGGCAATTACAACGGATAAAATATTATAAATGACCATCTTTGGCCGATCACAAATAAGAAAAACACGTAACGTCTAATTTGACTGATGCTTGGGCAAACCAATGGTACCATTGTATAAAGTATTCAAAGAGGTTCCATAAATAAAACTTCCAAAATTTCGAGTAATAAATTTAGAGCTACATTCGGCTCGGTGCATGTACTCACATAACCGGTCATCACTGTAGCCTTTTGTAGAAAAAGTGTTTTAGCTAAGTTTGAGGTTTATTATTAATGTTAATTAAAAGTGGTTTTATTAATTATTTATTGTAGCTTTTCCGTGCTGTGGAAGTGGCCAATTAGATTAGGAAATACTGTCTAACTTCAATTATGTATCTCTTGGAGGATACAGCGACAGCTAATACGACGCCATAAGCGCGAAACACCTATAGAAAATTGCGATTGAAGTTGGCGGTGCTCGTGGTAAAGAACTGGTGTGTGTCTGTGCGGTAAAAGGTCGCGTTGGAGACTTAAATTTTCTGTGGGACCTAGCGCAATTTGTAACATATATTATGGCATTGGACTTTGACAGTGCTGGGAACTTAGTATTTAGCGATAGATATGATGCTCCACACAACATTTGCATGTATGCAAGTCTTCTCAAGTTCAGAAAGAAAAGAACATTATTATGGACTATAGATAGAAAGTTCATATTTGAAGGATATGCCCATTAGTATGTTTTGGAGAAATGATTAGCATTTCAGCCATGTTGGTTTAGCATGTGTCCTGTTGCGCCGGCCGCGGTGGCCGAGGAGACTGAAGCGCGCCAGTCACGGTCTGCACGGCCACTACGGTCGGGGGTTCGAATCCCCCCTCAGGCATGGATATTTGTGCCGTCCTTAGTATTAGCTAGTTCATAAGTAGTTTGTAAGTTTAGGGACTGATGACCCAGTAGTTAAGTCTCATAAGCTCTACAAACATTTGAACATTTTTTTGTCCTGTTGCGTAGAAGGCATAGGATCCGCTATTGACCCTGTAAACGTGTACTATAATGTGCGAATGGTATAGCCATCCCTGCTGTATTCTCCTAGCTACCACAGCACCGCACTCGTCGTTTCAACATATCCATCAGATTTGCTATTGGTGACACGTCTGGCAGAAAGCTGGCATTCTGTGACACCTCAAAGACACGTGTGCGTGCAGAAAGAGGTGGCAGTTCATTGTCTTCCTGAAAAATGGCGTCTGATGTGTCGTGCAGAAAAGGTATGACTATGGACCGCAGGTGGCCACGTAGGTCAGACTGGCGACTGTGCCATGGCTGTACACAATGGCACTCCACACCGGAACGCCTTGAGTTCTCGCCATATGCCTTGTGCGAATGCAGCCACTCTGATACACCCCTGCGGCGAACCATACTACGGCCATTACTTTAAGAAAAACTGAAGTTGCTTTCTTTCGAAACCACTGTACGTTGTCATTCCTGTCTCCAGTGACGCAATTCCACAGACCAGTGTTTTTCAACCTGTGGGTCGCGACCCCGAGGGAGATCGCAAAGGTTTGTTCAAGGGTTCGATCGACACCTCCTAGAAGACAAGGCCTCACAGCTGGCCGTGCCTACGTCACACTGAGAGGCCGCGAAAGCTAGCTCATTGGTCGGCCGCTACAAGGCGGTTGGCTGTGCCCCAGAGACCAGCCACTCAGCTAGCGTTAGCGGCCTCTGGGTGTGACATGGGCACGGCCTGTTGTAAGGCCTTGTCTTCTCGGTTTGCTACCACAAGAGCAAGTACTTGTACCATAAAAGAACTAAGGGTTCAGTTATACAAAAACGTATGCCTTAGATAATTTTTTTAATGTTTAACTTGTTTTATAACACGGTGAGTTAATCTATATCTATAAATGTGAATGTCTGTTCGGTGTACGTTTATCACGTCTGAACCACAAGACATAAAGAGCTAACAATTTGTACTGTTACTAATGTCTACCTGGGGAAGGCTTTAGGCATCGTTTAATGGCGATCGGATGTGAATGTCTTACCACGTCCGAACGACAAGACGCAGAGACTTAAATATTTATACAGTTACTATTTTATACCTGAGGAAGGTTTTAGGCACTGTTTTATAGCGATCTGATAGATATTTAGTAATTTGAAGAATATAACGCGTAATGCGGAACAATAATTACTCTTTGAAAATGGTTTTATTGGTTGCATTGTTGCTTGAGGGTTGATAATGGTGAAAGCGTGGAGTATATTGGGATGGCAAGTTATCGGTGTATATAAAATTGTACGTGTGTGCTAATATTTCGCTCTGCAGCGAGAACTACAGAACGCAAACGAATGGTCTGCGTGTAACTGTTGTCCGAAGTGTCCCGTTGTACACCATAGCAGCTCCATGCCGATAGCTATAAGGGGGTGGAAGATATGGTGGTTGAAAGTCGTCAAATTATTTTAAAAAATCGGACTCTATAGCAAGAAGGTTACATATAGCGAAACGTGATGCCACAGACCATATCTTTGGTCTATGCGTGCTACAATGTCTTCATCTCTTTCTCTGTAACGATAAGCATACGAATAAGGAAGTATAATAATAAATAAATAGAGCAGAAAAAAGGAAATTTCTTGTAATACATCTCTTTAAAAAAATCGTTTTGACGTGTCGCGCATTACATCAAGTGATCGATCTGTGATATTATTAGCATCATTATTGTTGAATTTCGTGATTGGATTCTTCGAAATGAGTGCATTTTTACGTGTGATTTGATCTACACTACTTACTTTCCTGATAAACGGTAAGTGCATAGACTTCTGATAGGAATAGTTTTCAGTTTGTTTCTAAAGAATGTATTTTATTTCATTTTATCCTTCAAAACCAGTGTCATTGCACACTACTGAAAGATAGCTTATCTATCATAATCAACCAACACGCGAGCGTGGCCGCGGGTTTAATCTAGTAATGTATAAGCACAAAGCCTGTTTTGAGGGACCAATCGATAGGTAAAAGAACATGATACAGTAAGTAATTTTGAAAAATTCGAAAAAATCTAGTACTTTACAAATTGTCTATACATTATGACCTTTCTTGATGAGCATAATCCGCGTCTGAGTCTCAGCAGAAATGCGAAACACTGGTTAAGCAAAATATATTTTTCTGTTGGAAATCTTGTAACAATAGGATAATGTGCTGCATTCCGAAAAATACACAAAACGAACTTCGTCCAACAATTTAAAAGAAAGTTGTAGCAAAAGAAAGAAGATTAAATTTGTTTCCTTTGAGATAAGATAGTTTCGTTACAGTGGGGATCGCCAGAATATTTTTATTTGAGAGGGGGTCGTCGGAATACTTTTACTTGGAAGGGGATCGCATATTCCACAGCTGCCACACATCATTGCCGCTTAGAATGCATATGCGCGGAATTACCTAAAGCTGAGGATTTAAATTTAATGATGGAATGACGACATGGAATTATATATAATTTTACTTCTACTGTATCGATATCTCATAAGATTGTTTTCTCTATTGAAATGCGATTTACGTCAGAACGTAACGTTTTGCGTGAAAGTAACACACAACACTGTGGCCGAGTTTTATTACAAGCATGGTTTCGTGCCGTTCAGAACGTTCGAGATCCAACGCTTCCTTTAATAATGAAAAATCTGAAACAGTAATCCATAGCTTTATTCTACTTAGGTTCGTAAGACATCAAAGCTTTCCTGAAGCTATATCGCGCATGGTAAATTGGCCGCACTTTTCCAAATACTTTTTGTAGTGTATTTATACATTATTATTCACGACTTATCACTCTAGTCGTAGATACATTGCATTTATGAAATTCATTTCAGTGGTTTTGTTACCCTATATATTCTCACAGAAGGGTTAAATTGTCCCTAAGGTGTCAGGGTTGTCGGCCATTATCGAGAACGTCGTCCTGTTGCATATCGGTCTGCGAACTATGTGGTCATCAAGGGCCGAGGAAAGGGGTTCTTATATGTGCGAAAGAACAGACGCCACACCAATATATGTACATATATATTTCTACCCAACGACAGCCCCACCCCTTCCCCCTATGGTTCATTATCCCAGGAATAACGTTCGAACGTTCGACGTTGTGCGGTAGTGCAGGATTTAGTAATGATAAGCATAAGAGGGCATGGGCGATGGAGGTGTTACGACCGTAGTGTAAACTTCTAAGAATTTGGGAGGGCGATCCCGGGTAGCTAAGAGATTAAGGCGATCGCTGGCTCAAAACGGGAGACCAGGGGTTGAATCCCGGCACGACTTAAAATTTTAACTTGTCACCATTGAGTTATTTGAGTGCGCTAATCCTTCTCCTTCATCTCATTAAAATGTGCACATGCGTTAATGGCAACGAATAAGGCGTGACGTCTGTCACACAACACCAGATACGCCGCAATGCTCATAGGTGTGCATAGCAGTACATTCTTCTTATACTATGCTCAATATACTCAGATGCGAATGTTCTGACAACCGAATCTTATGCTCATAGGTGTGACACTATCCTTCTTAAACAAAGTCAGATGGATAAAAATGAAATATCGGCTAATCTAGCGTTTCTCGGAAATTAGTTTTCTGTAACATGTGGTATTTCGAAGAAGATGCTTACCACATATTAGTATTTTGCTGTGTTTCATACATAGTAACTTCAGTCATTAAAGGAAAAATACATAAATTCGCCGACTTCAGTGTGAGAGTAAATATTTTTCTCCGAAGTTTTCTAGGCATCTAAAAGTACACAGGTTGTCTACATACACAAACCGAGAGAGTTCGTTGGTGTAACCTAAAAACCGTATCTAATATTGACTTGAGGCCCAAAATCGGTAGTGTAATTTGGTAAGATTATTCATATTCGGATACTGGATCATCCAGTTTACTCAGGAAAGACGCTTAGAAAGAGAAACTGAAAATGCAAAACCTGGTGATAATGCAAAGTTTCATTCAAATTAAGTACTCAAGTGTCAGTCTTTAAATCGCATTTATTTTGTACGTGACCGGTTTCAGTCTAGTAGCCCATCTTTAGACCAGTTTTTACCGTTTCAGAGTAACCTGTTAGTTGCTTACAGAGATGTTCAGTATCCTGTTCAGAAAATGTTAGGTTTATCTGTAATTGTAAAATCCATTTGGAGATGAGCAGCTGGACCGAAACCGTATTTCAAAATAAAAGCGATCTAAAGACTGTCATTGAAGTTTTTAATTCAAATCATGATCGCAGAAACTTCCTAAAGACGCATATGTCTACTTTCGATTTCTTAAAATTGTTCGAGCCATTTCTCTGATACACGAAATAAAAATGTATAACATTTTTAAAAATCCAGTTTTTATTCGAATGACGCCTATATAGATAAAGTAAATGAGAAAATCCTAATCTACATGGAAAATCTATCTAAATCATTTTAGCCATTCACGAAATATATATACAAGAATTGATCGTTTAAGTATATAACATTTAACTTCAGGAAGTATGCAAATTACGTGATAAAATGCCGTCCTTCACTTGAGGGCATATGCGGCTAAAAGTCCCTGAGTAAGAGGTAAAGCGAATAGCAACTACCTAAAACACGCTGAACAACATGTCGACCATATTTGCAGTCTTTATGTATAACATTTGTATGGTTCCGTTCAAAATGCGACACAACTCGAGAGCCGGCCGCGGTGGCCGAGCGTTCTGCGGCGCGCCAGTCACAGTCTGCACGGCCACTACGGTCGGGGGTTCGGGGGCATGGATATTTTTTGCTGTCCTTAGTGTTAGCTAGTTCATAAGTAGTTTTTAAGTTTAGGGACTGATAACCCAGTAGTAAAGTCCCATAAGCTCTACAAGCATTTGAACATTTTGAACAACTCGAGAATGGACAACACTAGCCTCGAATGAATGTCACTGTTGACCTTCTCGTGAAGTTATCCGACTGTTTCTTCTTTTTTTCCAGTCCTATCTTGTATCTTGTGATTGTAAATTTATTTTATTTACCTGGTTCAATACTAGTGACTACACTCCACTGGCTTTTTTCTCATCGGACCGAGGAACTGCACGTCAATAGTTTACGTCTCATTGACATGTCATGACTTACAACCTACTGTACATGGAAGATTATGGGAGGTGATTTTAATTGTATTTTTAACTCTAAAGACCGGACACAAAATTTAAAATAAATGTATACTTATTGGACCAAACTGTAATGGTCATCAGTCCCTAGACTTACAAACTACTTAAAATAACTTCCACTAAGGACAACACACTCACACACACATGCTGGACTCGAACCTCCACCCAGTCCGCAGCAAGACGTCTTTGACCACGCTGCCATTCCGCACAGCCAAAAAAATTTTATTTCTTCGATCTCATTACACATTTTTCTTCGAGATTACCTTATTGTTACAACATCTCACAAAAATGAGGAATAGTCCTGTAACATTAACGTAGGAGAACTATGAATTGCAGTTACCTTACTGTCCATCGAAATAGTCATCTCTCATAACTATGCACCGCTGAGCTCTGAGATGCATGTCCTGGCAACTTTGCACCAAGTCTTCCTTTGGGATGGTGTTCAAAAGCCTCGTCACGTTTCTTTGGATGTCAGGAATATTTCGATGAACAGTAAGGTAACTGTAGTTCATAATTCATTAACGTTAATATTACAGGACCATCACCATAATTTATTGTCAGGCAAATCCATTTAAATAGATCTGCCTAAAATTTTATTATTGCTAGTGTGGTGGCCAGATTAGATACAATATCCTTAAACAGGGTTTGTCGTCTTACCTAAGGCTGCTTGCCTTATCCGACCATACAGCTTACAACACATCATTCAATTTAGTTTTTCTCTGTTGCAGTCTCTTCTGACAATTAGAGCGAAAAGAACCATTTCTTGACGAAATATGTGAAAAGGAGCAATAAACGCTACCAATAAAGTGAAAAGAGCTTTACCTTCGTAAGAAAAACTATTATAACACTATGTCAATGACGATGTATCTCTGTATTATGTATGAAAAATGCTTCCAGAATATCACTATTGATTTTTTACCTACAAAGCCAAACGCGTCTGCAACAACACTATTAATTAGTGACTACATTCGAATGTACCAACAGTTCATGTCCATTCTAAAACAAGGTTAAAAATTAAAATCAATAATTTATTGCGAGTTATCGTAAATAACGATTTCATCCATAGCAAATCGAATCGTGTTTTGTTTTACAAAATTGACAATTTTACGCAGATATTTTTCCCTCTTCTCGCTTTTTAACAATGTCTGTGACTCAGTATTTTATTAGTTCACTTGCGTGTACGCACTTTTCCCACTAGACTGCATTGATATAATCTGGCACGAAGTCCAGTTACGTTTACGGGATATGTTTTAAGTTTTTAAGGTAACAGACGAACAAATCTGGGGTTAGTTGATGGGTATTACAGACCTGTATCTCAGCAGTTGCAGCAGAGTGCCAGGCAAAAAGGGCGTGTTTCAAAAATATACATAAGTCAGACAGTTTTAAATATAGCTGCGGCGTAGGAAATTGTGTCAAGAGAAGCCGTGCTTCATTCAACAGCTGCGAACTTTTCTATTTCCATGGCGACTGATATAAGCGCATCGACTGCGAAACCGCTCTGCAGACGGGGGACTACGCTAAGATATCGACTGCGGCGCCTCCATTTCAAACTGAATCGTTCTCATCACGCCACTTGGCTGCTAAATTTGGGTTGTGTGCTTCCGTGCTTCCTTTCAAGGCCGAAATACACCTGCTGATAACAGCAACTTGCGTTGTAACGAAGGTCTTAAATCTGTCCGTATTGACGTATACACGTGATTTATTTACGCCACCAGCAAACCCCCTACGTGTGTCTCGCCTCTGCTTCTAATTATATAAGCAGCTCGAATCCATACAATTTGTGCCATACTCATCCCCGGCAACAACTCATTCAGAATATGAGTATCGTAGCAGAGTGACAAAAGTAAATATGAATGGACTCGGCAGTTATTTCCTACTGAACTTCCTCTCTGACGCATGTGTGGTAGTAAAGGTAGGATAGAAAATCGTTACAAATATCTATGGAAGCAATGAAACCCGCCGAAAATTTACACGGATTACCTCTGAGATTTGGACCTACACCCACACCATCAGACACATTTTAATTGACGGCCCTGAAAACTACGAAGTATTGCAGAACATTCCAAACATGAAAATAAGAAAAGAAATGCCCTTCTGAACTCAATGATTGCATTGAACACTAAAGTGACGTCTTAGGCACGGACATATTGTCTTGCTTTGCCGTTTCAACTAACTTCGTGAGTTAATCGTAGGGGAGCGAACAACTGAACATGGACTTTCAACCATAATCTGTGACAAAAGTGGCTGAAGAAATCCTGCCGATTGAATCCCAGTTCCAGCTTCCACATTTTTATTAATTACTAGCGAACCCGTTAATGCGTAACAATTGCTAAATATGCATGGAAATTAGATACACACCTTAAACTCCTTCCTTTAATATCTCTGCCCTTAATTTCTCCAAAGTCTGTGACTGTCATTTCTTGGGTTTTCTCTGTATTGGGCACCTGAAAACCCGGGGGTGCTCGAGTGTTTATTTCTTCCCATATTCAATTTGACCATGTACTCCTCTCTTCTCTCTCTTTCTACATACCTTTGCCTTCTCCTCCTCTTTTCGTCCTCCTCTTATTCCGTCTCCTTCCCCCTCCCTCTGTCCAGCCACCCGTCCGCCTGACTCTGTCATTAGCTCTCTTCCAACCTGATTCTTTCTGTCTCTCTCTCCATCACCCCCCTCGCTTGTGTATAAAAAATACATATATCTACCCAAATCTACGGTATCTGTCAAACGGTGTTCAAGTGTTGAGAAAGGTACCCTCCACCTTTCACCGTACGAAATCTTATGTAGACAGTGATGTTTCTCTTGTTTTGAAGGTCAAATTTCAAAAATTTCACGAAGATTAGAATAAAAATGGAGTTTGGTGTCGACGTTTGCTAAAACGTAACCTTCGCCATGCGCCGTGCGAATAGACATTGCCCTACTTCTCGTTTTTTCTAGTGAAGTGTGTAAAATTTTCTCGGAGTCAAATGGCTGGTACACCATCATATAACATATGAATTTAATCCGAAGTGGTGATGCCAGTATAAAATTACCAATTTCGATTTTTTTCCATTATAGAAAATATTCAAATGTTTGTAAACCTATCTGACCAAATTGCTGTGCTCATCAGTCCCTAGACTTACAAACTACTTAATCTAACTGACATGAAGGGCAAAACACACACCCATGCCCAAGGGAGGATTCGGACCCTAACCCAGTACGTAGCATGGCGCCGTAGACCACGCGGTCATTCCGCCACATTTTTTGTTATTCCTTTTGGGTTTTCCATCCGATGTATTAAACCGATAAAAAAAATCGAAATTGGTCAAGCCATTTCTGAGTTTTAGCGAGACTAGGGCACAGCAATTGATTTATGTAGGCTATACATAGATATTCATCACCATTTTACTATTACAAAATTGTCCCTCTCTGTACATGTTCTGTCATCTGCTAGTAAATTAGTGAGATGGGGCCTGATGACACAGCTGTTTAGTCCCCTATAACTCCAAAATAAAACAATTGATCAATTACATAAGGAAGAAACTTAGCTAATTGTTACGCTGAGGGGAAAACTGTTCTGAGAACACCTATAGGACAATGTTAGAACATACAAACAAACAAACAAACCATGTCACTTGTCATTTACTACAATATACTGCAATGTTGATAAAGTGACAGCAGACCCACCATAAACATTGTTAGTGTATTTCGTAGGCATATAGTTAAAAAGATATTTTGTAATGAGAGCTCAACAAAGATTATGCAGTACATTATGAGGATTTTGTTTGCAAGTGAGTAACAGCTAACTACAACACTATTTAGCCATCTTAAGACTCAGCCTTGTCAATATGTATGGGTTCATAACAAAGGTAAAACATGCAGATTCATATTTATTAAGCAATTTATTTCGCAAAACGTGTAAACGTTCTAACAATATGGTAACTAAAGGACAGTGAAAGAAGGAACAATATTTATTTTTTAATAAACAACGGCAAAATTCAGCAAATCAGTTGGTGCAAGCAGAGAGTCGAGGCTTCTTATTGGATAATTTAACGCTTTCGCGGGATTTGACGATATTAGGTGAGATTTATCGATACGGATATGTGACAGATTAGACCACAATTATTTCGTCAAAACACAACAATTTTGCGCTGCAGTAAAACCTCTTTCGAGTCAGCTCTTTTGCTAGCGGAACAATAGTGGCGAGCACTTCTGCAAGACACAACCCGCAATCATAAATTAATTTATCATTTCTCCTAAAAACATTAAACATCTGTGAACATAAACTAAAGAGCAATATCATTTTAAGGACAGGGCATGCCTACCTACGAAACTGTTTCTGTAGCAGCAGCAAGCTCACCATGTTCACGTTTGTCCAGTTTCCATTTCTTTGATAAGCTGAAAAATTTATTTACGGCTAATATTTTCCATCAGTTGAAGAGCTGATAGAGAAAGTATACGGATATTTTGTTCATAAACAAGAAACGGACTTCGGGGACGGCATAAAAATACCAGAGACGACGATAAATAATAAATGTATTTCAAATATTGTACATTTATTCTTTACTTTCACGCTGCGAAATTTTAAAAGGCCGGGGCGGTTGCGGCCCATTTATTTAGTAAGAATACTGAAGACTCCAGAACAAAATAAATATATTTCAAATGCGGGTACTGTATTGTTTGCTTTCAGTTGATGAACATTTCGTACGACCATCGCTACAGTTGGTTCTTCTCAGGTAACCCGCTGCTAGTAACAGCGCAGTGCAGTGACGTCAGATGAAACATATCGTCTCTCATCAGTTAAACCGCACAAATGGCTCAAATTCACATTAACGACATTGGAGGCAATACAAAAGCTTACACTATGTCACAATTAGGAAGGAATCAATCCAACATGTGCGATTGAGGATACTTCGCAAAACCTAAATCAGGAGCGATCGTATTCCTAAAGCTGGGTTCATAATCTTCTAGATCTTCCCAAAGTTTATTTTCACCAGTGAGTGTCAGTTTAATTTCAATAAATACGATTGCAATTTAGACTTTGTGGTAATTTTCTAGTGGAAAATTTTGTGCCTTCCCGTCTACTGAAAAAGTATCTTCTGGCATCCGTAAACATTTAGTATTATTGTTTACTATATTACAGAACAGGCAGTGAGAATATGAGCATAATCCTGACATATTTTAGCTATTGAAAGTACTGCCATGTTCATATCTATTTTGTTACAGCAGCATTCAAGTCGAGCGAGAATCTCTGACGGTACCTCCGTCTGTCTCATTTAAAATGTTGAAAGTCATGTCGCAGATGTTTCTAGAACGCAGATTAAATGATATCTTCATGATTACTCTGAAAATCATATTTAAGTACCTGGAGGAGGATTCATCGAATCGCATTCATCCTTTCTATTATGGAAAAGAAATATCACTTAAATCTCTCCGGTATAGCTCTCATCTCTCTTCCTTTGTTGTGCTAGTCATTTCTTCCTATGTAGCTGGGGGTCAACACTATAACTTCGTATTAGGGTGACGAAGTCAGTGATCGAAATGTCATGAGTAGATCTCGTGGCTACGAGAAACGGCGTTGTTATAAGGATTGCTATCCCTACCCCTGTATCGTTTCCGTGACACTCTTTCCACTGTGTGACGATAATACAAAACGAGCTGCCTTTATTTTAAGTATTTCGATGTCCTTCGTCAGTCTTACTTGATACAGTGTAGTAATACCCCGAAACAGCAAAGACAAGCGTATTGCAGGTAGTCCATTTAGTAGTTTTGGTGCATTTTCTAAGTGTTGTGCCAGTACAACGAAGGCTTGGTTCGCCTTTCCCACATTTTCTGTCTGTTCTACATATACTTCTACATCCACATCTACATGGGAAACTCTGCAAATCACATTTAAGTGCCTGGCAGAGGGTTCATCGAATCACCTTTATACTATTAATTTACCGTTCTGTTCTCGAACAGCGCGCTCTGATTTCTCGTATTTTATTCTGACGATTATTTATACCTATGTAGTGGGAATCAACAACATATTTTTTCATTAAGGGAAGAATGTAAGCGATTGGAGTTTCGTAAGTATACCACGCCGCAGCGATAAACGCCGTTGTTGTAATGATCCCCATCCCAAATGCTGTATAATTTTCGTGACGCTGTCTCCCCCGAATCGTGAGAATACAAAACCGTCTGCCCTTCTTTGGGCTCTTTCGATCGCTTCCGTCAAACCCACTTGATAAGGATCCCACAAATTTCAGCAACACTCCAAATGAGAACGGACAAGCGTGATGTATGCAGTCTCCTTAGTAGTTCTGTTGCATCTTTCGAGTGTCCTGTCATTAACAATTTAACTTCCAATCCCGTCAATTGACGGGATACAAAAATTTCCGTAGACTGCCGATCCCGTCATTTGACGGAATTCGATTTTTCATGTTTGTAAATACGAAATCCCGTCCATTGATTGTCTCACCGTCTCTTCATTGTGCCGCAAGGGGTATGTAGAATGTTAGAAAAGGAGAAGACAGGTCTTGTTCGAACTGTAATGAAAAACAGGAAGGGATTGCCTCAGGCTTTGAAATCACCCAACATATAAAAAAGGGAACAGATATTCCGGAGGAGTGGAAATCTTTTGACTGTGTGCTGGAAAGACAAAAGTTATGTATATATGCTAAGTACAAGACACGGGGCAGAAATGATATAATTATGAAGACAGAAGGTAAACAAAAAACAAAAACCTGCTTGTGTTGTGGAGTACAACAAAAAGAAGGTTGGGATGGATCTGTCAGATCAAAGGTATGTCATACGGGGCTTTCGAACATAGAACAGTAAAATGGTGGAAGAAACTTGCATTTCACTATCTCCTTATGGTACCTGTTGGATGCATGTATTCTCCATAAAAAAATAAAAGCTGAGGAGATGCCTCTATCCAAGTTCATACAGGTGTTGTGTGCAGAATTGCCAATGTGTGAAGACGATACTCCCAAACCAACTTCCGATGGAGGCCACCTGAGCAGGTTATTTACAGGAAAGCATTTTCTAGAAAAAATTCCACCTCCCACAGATAAAAGTAGAATTCAAAGGATGTGAAAAGTATGTTCAACCAGAGGAAAAAAGCAAACTGGAAAGGCTGTAAGTGTTTTCATCAGTGTTTTATTATTGAAAGTGGAATAAAAGCTTTTCTACTTCGACAGGCATGATGTAAAAACTTGCCGTAAACTTTTTTCTTTTTCCCAAGAAATAACATTGTTTGAAAATATGTGGAAAAGGAAGTAAACATTCAAAGAAACTGAAAGTAGGTTATCAGGAAGAAGAAGTCCAAGGCTTTCAGAAAAGGTTATTACCACATTAAAATGTTGTCTAGTTTTTCTAATACAAAATACAAAATATTGCTAAAAACACCTGGCATTCTTAGAAATGGCAAAGTTTACAGGGCCGGCAGTCAAAGTGTTAAAACGCAGTCTCTGGTTCGCCTTTCCTATGGCATTATCTACGTGTTGTTTCCCGTTTAAGTCTGATGTAATAGTGGAGTTTACGGCCATCACATTTGATAGATTTATCTTGTAAACCAAGTTTAACGGATTTCTTTTCGTACTCACGTGTACGACTTCACACTTCTCGTTGTTTAGAGTCAATAGCCAATTTTTATACAATACTGATATCTAATTTAGAACGTTCTGCAATCCGTTTTGATCTTCAGATGACGGTACTAGACGATAAATGACGGCGTCATCTGCAAACAACGTAAGAGAACTGCTTACATTTTCTCGGATCTTTTTATATAGATAAGGGACAACAGAGGACCAATAACACTATTCTGTGGAACGCCGGATATCACCTCTGTTTTAGTCGATGCCTTATCATCAATTACTCCAAACTTTGTCCTCTCTGACGGAAATTCCCTATCCAGTCAAAAATCTGGGGCTATATTCCATAACCACGCAATTTTATTAAAAGCCGTTTGTGAGGTACGGTGTCAAAAGCGTATTGTAAGTCTCTCGTATTACACACATAGAAAAAAAGGATAACATCATTACGATTCTGGAGATTCATGACAATTTGCAAAAAATGGAATAGAGATATACAAAACAATATTTCAATTATTTTTATTGCTATGTAATCTCGTGGGCTTTCCCGGCGATTCGTTGACATCACGTGGATTCGGGTGTACTGCCGGTAATTCGCGTCTTTCAAACACGATATTTCGACACCGTAACTCGGCGTCTTCATCAGGTGTTTGATCGACAAGCCGACCGTGCCTAGGCGGCGACTGGTGCTTTCTATGTGTGCTCCAGTCTGGCAGTGGCGTCTGACGTAGGAAGACCCATCGTCGGTCCGCGGCCGCCTCCGTCTCCTGGCGCTCCATGGGTAGTCCGCGTTCCTAGCACTTTCTTCTGCTGTTGGTGACCACTACAGAATGTTATTGTGGCGACGCTACTCTCGGAGTCCGGTGTGCGCCTAGGAGGTATCAGGTGGCTGCTGGGGTGGCACGCCGCTGAAATGACTCGGGGCGTCGGTTGTCGTCTGGAGCTCTCTCCCTGATTCTGTGGAGAGGATGCCTTTCTTCCGTTGCTTCTGTAGCAGTTCCAGAGCTGGATTCCAAGCAGTACTGAGTTGATATCCTGCTTCCCGGTTTATTAGTTCATCTCACATCTTGATTTCAATTAACTCCATCATAATGCTATCCCAGAACCTGGGGGTTTGAGCCAAATCTTGGTTTTGTCGTAATCCATGGTATGGTTCAACTCCAGACAATGCTCTACTACAGCAGACTTAGTGCCCTGTCGCAGTCTGGTATGTCTTTGATGTTTCTTACAGCTTATTTCAACGGCTCTGGTTGTTTAACCGATATAAGACATACCACATTCACAAGGTATCTTGTAGATACCCGGTTTTCGTAGTCCCAGATTATCCTTGACGCCCCGGATGAATGCCCTAATCTTGTTTGGAGGGCAGAAAACACTTTTGATTTTGTGTTACCTCGAGATTCTGCTGATCTTGGCAGATATAGGGCCTGCATATGGTAGGAAGGCTACCTTCCCGGTCTCTTCTTCTTCTCCTCCTGCTTTATCTGGGCGTCTGGTAGGGTGTAGCGCCTTGCGGATGTCTTTTTTCGAGTAGCCGTTATTTGTGAATACTCGCTGAAGATGATCCAGCTCTGCTGCTAAACTGTCTGAGTCGGAGAGTGTTTTCGCTCGGTGTACCAATGTTCTGAGCTGGGTGATGGCAACTGTCGGCTTGTAGGTACAGGTTAGTGTGTGTCGGTTTCCTGTACACAATGTGGCCTAAAGAGCCGCCTGGCTTCCTCTTCACCAGGATGTCCAGGAAAGAAAGTTGGCCTCCGTACTCTAGTTCCATGGTGAACTTAATGTTGGGGTGTCTTTATTTCAGATGGACCAGGAGCTCATCCAGCCTATTCCAGCTATGTGGCCAAACGACAAATGTGTCATCCACATATCTGAAGATGGCTGGTAGGCAGCAGTTGTCAATGCCTCTTCCTCGAATTTTCGTCCATTAAGACGATCGCTCACCTAAATGCTGCCGATATGGTTGCACTATACATGGCAGTACCGTATAGCCGTTTGATTGCCTTGTACGACCACCAGTGGCCCCCTATAATGTCACTCCAAAACGCCAGAGAACCACCACCTTGCTGAACTCGCTCCAAGGTCTGTCTAGGTCGCTCAGCTGACCAGGCCGCCTCCAAATACGTCTCCGACGACTGGTTGAAGGCATATGTGTGTCTCATTTGTGAATAGCGCTTGTTGCCATTTCAGACTAATCCATGCAGCATGCTGCATGGTGTCTAGGTATCGAAGCTAGACCTCCGCATGGACGTCGGGAGTGAAGTTACATGTAATGCAGCCTATTACGTACGGTTTGAGTCGAAACACGTCCTGTGGCTGCACGAGAATAATTATTCAGCATGGCGACTTTCCCCTCAGTGTTTCTCCGTAATTAGTGGCCATCAGCTGTTTTTGGACGGCCACAGCTAGGCAAGGCATCGACAGTTTCTTGTACCTCCTCCACGTCCGAACAACATCTCTTTGGTCACTCCAAGACGTCTGGGAACCTTCCTTGATCAAAGTCCCTGCTGGCACAAAGTAACGATGTGAATACGATCAAACTTCTGAATTGACCTTCTAGACATGGTAGAACTACAAGCAGCGTACTTTCTCCCTGTTTTTACGACTGGAGCTGATTGGCCGTCTTACCCACGTCGTCGTATTTGCGAAAAATGGTTTTTATATTCTGTTACTTCATTATCCAGGCAGCCTTGCCGTGATAGAAGTGATTTAAGGTGGAACAATCACCTTCGACTAGCTCTGGAGACTGTAGAATCCTACAGAAGTGTAATTCACATTATCGAGCACTCGTTATGAAATCCTTGCCTGATTAACTTTTGAGTATGGTTCCTCTGCGAATCTTAACAGGATTGCAAGATGCCTAAAAGGACGTATATGATACATTACTGTTTAGTTAACGTGAGGTGAAACTGCCACATAACTGCAGTGGCTCACGCTACGAGAGAAGCGATGCAATTCCCGGAGAACTTTCTTTACAAACTTTCGAGTGCCCACGTTCCAAAGTTAATAAAAAACATTTAAATTTCCTACATATACGTCTCACACGACGTCCACGAAACAGAATTAGAGAAATTGTAGTTTATGCAGAATAGGAATAAATAAATGTAGATGTCAGAACGCTACCGCTGGGAACAAACAAAAATTATGGTGTAGGAACTTCATTTTCGTAGAGAAACTTAAATTTGTCTTTCCTCAGCATAAAAATTACTCGTTTGGGTATATCTACTGTCTCACGACCTGTAACCAATTTACAAACGTCGCACGTCAGACAAAATAAAAAATAAATAAACTAACAGCAGCAGACTCGAATATTGTGCATCATTTATTGAGATGAAAACCTCTAATTGTTTCGATAATTGCGAAAGTACTTGTATAACTGACTATTAACAATATTCACGTAGTGATTATGAACTGCCTACAGATTATCGATGGATATTTCCTCTAGGTGAACGTTGATGCCATAAGTACCGACAGCACAAACTTTTGTAAAGTGACTATAAGAGTATGTAAGAAATACCTGTGCCGTAATGCAGAAATTACATTTCGAATGTCCTACATCTGCATCTATAATCTGCAAGCCACCTCACCGTCTGTAGCTGAGGCTACTTCGTGTACTTCTTTCACATCACACTTTTCCTATTCCAGTCGGATGTGGTCCGCGGGAAGAACGAACGCCAGTAAGCCTCCGTCTGGGCTTTAATTCCCAAGTTTTATCCTCGTAATAATTTTGCGAGATATAGGTAAGAGGAATCAATATATTGACTGACTCTTCGACATTAATATATATATATATATATATATATATATATATATATATATATATATATATATATATATATTGAAATGTTTGTAAACATACTGGACCAAACTGCCATGGTCATCACTCCTTAGACTTACAACCTACTTTAACTTCAGCTAGGGACAACACACACACACATGCCCGAGGGAGCACTGGAACCTCAGACGTGGAGCGACCGCTCACGCTGCAGTGCGCTCGGCCACTCCGCGCGACGAAGTAATCTCGGAACTTGAACAGCAGCGCATAACGCAACACCTCTCGTGCAGCGTCTGCCACCGGCGAGGTTTGTGACGCTTTCGCGTTGCCAGGTGAACGTGGCAAGCGTGCTGGTCTTATTTGGATCTTCTCTACAGCCATCATCCCTAATACAGATCTCACAATGAGGAGCAATATTGTAGTATTCGTCCTACGAGTATTTTGTAAGCTAATTTGTTGACGGACCACACTGTTCGAGAATTCTTCCAATGAATTCCACTCTTGCATCTACCATATTAATTTTAAGTGGTTGTTCCACTTTAAATCGCTCCATGTGCCTACCCCCAGTTAGCTTACGGAAGTAACTGGTTCCAGTGACCATTGTGTAATCGTGTAATCAGTTCCTGCACCAAGCGCCTACAGGCTGCTTTACACTACAGTTTTCCAGCGCTGCAACTTATTTGTATTCTACAGCATCATCCGCAAAACATTTCATGGAACTTCCGGTGTTATCTACTCCATCATTTAGCATATTGAGAAAAGTAATGGCTCTATAACACTCCGTTGGAGTAGTTACCTTAGTTGAAACTGTCATGTATTCTGTTTGCTGGAAACTCTTCAGTTACATGGTTTGTCTGATAATCAGTACGCCGGTATTCTGATAGCCAATACCTATGATCATCCTTATAACCAGAATGAAGGTGATACAAGTTGCTAGTGTACGTCTGTGCAAGTGCACTCTTACGTAGTGATGTTTGTCGTTTCCGAGCTGAAATCAGAAAAATAAAGTATCTTTCATTATCTAGTACAATATTTTTCAATGGTACACCAGAAACACATAAAACTGACAGGAGAATAATCAAAATTTGAAAGAAAGTCTTGTTGATTCGTTGCTTGTGGCAGGTATTATTTAAAATAATTTAGCAAATATTGGCCGAAATTCGTTATAGATTCTACTTTGCGATCATGCCCTAACAGCATATCAAAATGTGGATGTAAATACACCATGAATCTAGATTTTCCAGTTCCTTTTTGCAAAATGTCTCGCAATCTATGTTTGAAGACGATGTTCTATAAATAGCAAATTTTCAAGAATAATGGAGTTCTTCCAGTCAGAATAATTCTTCACCCATGGCTTTGACCATACCTCCAGGATCATTGCTGAGATGAAGAGGGATTTCAGGTAACCGAAAAGATAATCGATTGGGTTTTAAATTAAACATCTAGTGGCAGGTTACACCTGAAGTAATTTTGCGAGGTACATTCACAGTCACAACATTTTACTAAGTCTAGCCTTTCCTCTTTTTAGTATCCAGAAAAATTTGCATCCAAAGACTTGTATTTCGTGAGAAATGACATTTCTATACAAATGAAGCAGCCGCATTAAATATTGTAGTCGAACATATTCTATAAGTACTTTAAAACATTTCACACTAGAATGTAGGACGGGCAGATGGCAACATCTGCAATCCTGCCCGTTAGATCTTTCGTATCTTCTATGCGTCGTTGGAAGTTATCCGGACTACGCGGAGATAAATCTCGTACAGGCTCCCCGTTTTGCCTCAATATATACAATTTATTATTTGATATCGCATTAGACTTACATCATTCTACAAACTTTAAACTATACTTACCTTACTGGCTTCAAATTAGTCACCTCCCATAACTATACACCGCTAAGCTGCGCGACACATGTCCTGGAAACTTTGTACGTAGTCTTTCTTTGGGATGATGTACAAACACCTCGTCACGTTTCTTTGGATGTCAGGAATATCGTCAAATCTCTTTCCTTGCAAAGCGAGTTTGAGTCGAGGGAATAGGGAGAAGTCTGGAGGCCAGTGGTCCGGCCATGGTGGATGTTGAGGTCGCATGACAATGTTCGCAAATATCGTCAAAGAGTTCCTGGCAATAAAGGGGGTGGTCAACTTGGAGATCCACCATTTCTGGCGAATATCAATCCTCAAGGTATCTTCCTATTCCCTCGACTCAATCTCACTTTGAAAGGAAAAAGATTTGACAATATTCCTGACATTCAATGAAACGTGACGAGGCATTTGAACACCATCCCAAGGGAGACTTCGTGCAATATTTCCAGGACAATGTATCGCAGAGCTCAGCGGAGCATAGTTATGAAAGGTGACCGTAAGGTTACTGTAGTTCATAGTTCATCTACGTTAATGTTACAGATTATTACCGAAATTTATTGTTATTGGTTGTATAATTAATAAACATATATTGGAATAACCTTGAAACTGATTACAAATGAATTATTCTTTCACTTTCATTTAGGTGACAGTAAAGAGTACTGAGTTACTGAATAATCGAGACGTCCGTATTTATATCTTACGAGTTCACGTAAAATCTAAACAACTCTACAAATTTAGGTTATAATTTTAGTTGTTACCCTAGAGTTTTCTGTATCGGGAACACGTCTGTGGAACAATCTTCCTCAAAAGTTAAGAGAAATAAAATCAATTCAAAACTTTAAAAGGCAACTAAATGTTCACCTTCTGTCACAATAGCCATCTTTTTCTCCACTTACCAGTCTGTAGCCCATTGTTGTCAATTCCTCCTCCCCCCATAACTGTTTCCCTTTCCTTTCGCCAGCAGAGATCTCCATTCATATATGTCTCCACTTCCTCACATCCATTAGCACTGCCATTTTTCAATCTTCTCCTCTTTCACTAACCATTTTCTCTCTTCTGTTTATTTTAAACTTAATTCAAATGTGAATATCTCTTGTTATTATTAGTATTACTTTCATTTTTGTGTTATTATTATCATTATTATTATTAGTACTATCATATATTGTTATTATTTAATATTATTAATGCAGTGTTTTTTTGTAATGAAATTCTTTGTTTATGTTGTTCCTGATCAGATGTAAGAGAGGGCCCTATGGCCCTAATCTGGTCAGGTTAAATAACCAAATAAATAAATAAAATAAATAGAGTGTAACATTTCATTCTGTGTTTGGTACTGGCATTATCAAGATATGTATCATCGTAGTGACACGTGATTTTTAAGTTACTTTCGTCATTTTGCACAGTAGTGTAGCTGCAAATGTACGAGTCCCTTTTATCTGTTCTAGTCGGATAGAAATGGTGGGTGATGTCATAATTATAGCACACACTGACGACGAAACTCTTGTCTTAGTTCGTGCGTGTATCGTAAATTGGTAGATACGAAATTGATTCGATCTTTTAACTTACTTTGTATCCAAAGGGTACTTACCCAAAGATAGATATCTTATCAAATCTTTTCCGACTAATTTCCGGATATCGGTTTTATCTTATATATTAAAAGAATCTACGAAAAATGTCAGTCGACCACACTAAACTACCAGGCCGATTTCCTTCATTTTTGTTTTAAACGAAAGGTATTCATCCACAGTTATGTCACAAAGTATCAGAATTTACATAACTCTCGCCTTCCTTTTTCTGTACTCAAACGCCATTCCCTTCTGTATATTTCTTATGGGGATGTCCTTGCTGTAAACTGAAGTCAGTCGGTCAGTCCGTTCTGTCCGACCGATTTCCTTCTTTTTTGCTTTAAACGACAGGTATTCATTCGCAGATATGTCAGCAAATATCAGAATTAACTTAAGTCTCTCCATCCTTTATTTTTATTCGAACGTGGTATCTTGCTGTCCTTGCACTGAATATTTTAATCGGTTTGTTTTACGATATCTTGGGGTGTAATTAAGGTACGAAGTTCTTTTTGACCTAACAACACTCAGCGTATCAAGTTATTTCATTTGCGCTTTTAAACACTTGCAGTAAATGAATCTGAAGAAAGCTATGAGTGAACATTCAACTTTACTTCCATTTTTTCCAACTTTTTCCTCATTCCACTAAAGGTGCGAAGTATTCGCACGGGTCCTCTAGTTGTTGTTAAAGAATAGACTTCTCTGAGATTAATCCGTATACAGCCATGGGTCCATCAATTTAGTTTTTCTCACTAACAACAAAATATTTTATCATCTTGTCAGCACTTTTGTAATTTTGAAATGGACACAGACAACAACTGTGTAATATTCTAAAACAAGTATTATTTAAAGAGCCGGTTTCTGGCTGTTACGCCATTATTAAGTGCAGACATATGAACATGTGCTATTAGAGTTTGTGGGTTCAAAGCTCTTAAAATGCTGTATACGAGTATTATTAAAAATGTGTCCAATATTCTGTCAGCAACCAACTGAACAGTCAATGTAGTTTTTTATAACTTCTTAATCATCCTTACGACTTCTTTTCAGAAATTAATTGCCATTAGGAAGCTGTTATCATTTGAGAAAGAGAGCCAAATGAAATGTAGAAACTAATGTAATGTTAACACGTATCTTGTCGCTGCTTGGAAACTCAAACATGGTGGAATAAAAGTTTCCAATATGTAATCTAATACCAACATCAAAAGTGCAAACTTGTTAGATAAACACTTTGCCGATGATTTAGTAAGCTTCCGTTAGTTTACAAAGCATGGATGCAATGCATACAAAGAAATCTTCGTGTAAAGAACTCAGGTAAATCGCGAACCTGATGTGCACCGAGAGAAATTAATGAAACTACATGTCATATGAAGGCTAACCTACATTCGTTCTTCGAAAGAGAGTATATGCCCGAAGACGCCGTATACATATAGATGTAAATGCATATCATTTTGTTTCAACAATGCGATTTAAACTATATACGGAAGCACACTACGTTCTGTCTCACAATGCCAAATAACAGGGAATTGTGGTAACATCGCGTTAGGATAACGCATACACTTCCTTCTGCCGTCGAGAAAACAGAATTAATTTGTTAGCACGTTTTGCCCTCGTTGAACTGTCACTGGTTCCCGAGGTATAAATGCGAGACAAGGTAAGACCGGCAGTCTGGGTCTAATAACAAAGATTGCGACCTGCACATTTCATGAAATCTGCCATGCAAGACTATTAGGGGCAATTTAATTACGGAGTTTACGCAGAAGCTTCTTGCTTGGCGCCTGCTCTAAATCAGTGTTGATCCAGAGCCTCTTACCGCATTAGAGCTGACGCCGGCGTGAAATGTGACACATAAATCTGACACGCGAGTATCGACCCGCGCATAACTCTTTACAGAGGGATCCGTCGCCTGATCACGGCATTACTTCTCGCCTAGCCGCGCCTCAGGTAAGACGCATGACGTGCCAACACTAAGCTTTGCGCCTTAAAGGAAAAACACGACCGGGCTTGTCTTAGACAGCCACAGTTCTTGTGCCGACAGGATTTCTTGCAGCGACGAGCGCTGAGTTAGAGACCTTTTTCTTAATTTGCATTTACTGTTAGATAGGAGACATTCACACCGCAAAAGGAATCTTGTTTGAGATATAACAGTTTCCGCATCAGCCATCAGCACGGCACTAAACAATGTAACTGAGAACGAAATCTGAGTTTTCAAGTAAAAACCCATCAGAAAAACGTAATATTTGTTTATATATATCTAAATATGTCTCCTGCCCGGCGGAGTAGCCGAGCACATTGAGGCGCTATGCTGCGATGCGCGAGGCCGTTCCCCGTCGGGGGCTCGAATCCCCCCTCGAGCATGGATGTTTGTGCCGTCTTTAGTATAAGGTAGTTTGTAAGTTTAGGGACTGATGACCGCGCAATTAAGACTTATAAGCTTTACAAACATTTGAACATTTTCAAATTTTTTTCCAACTAGAAACTGTAATGTATGTCTGTTCTTCGCAATCCTGCGTTTATCAAAGGCACTTGCTAACACTGTTGTTTCTTCCGTTCCTATTTCAGTCGTGAGTGGCGCGACGAAAGAATATTTGTCTAATTGTGTCGTTGCGAGGCATATGTGACTGAATTAATTTGTTTGCTGATTTTTCTTGGATAGAATAGTCTGGTAATGTCTCTGCCACTGGACTTAGCTGACCATTCGTCAGTTAATTCCTGTCTCTAACTCCTGACAAACAGTAATTATGTGATGAAATTGTTAATGATGTCTTTCATAAAATTATTAAGTGGTTCTCTACAAACTGACTCTGATTAAACTTTGATAAAACTCAGTATTTACAGTTTCATACAGTAAATGGCATGACACCTTTAATAAATCTAGACTTTGAACAGAAATCTGTAGCTAAGGTAGAATATTCAAAATTTTTAGGTGTTTGCATTGACGAGGGATTGAATTGGATGAAACACATTGAAGATCTGCTGAAACGTTTTAGTTCAGCTACTTATGCCATCAGGGTCATTACAAAATTTGGTGATATACATCTCAGAAAATTAGCTTACTATGCCTATTTTAATTCACTCTCTTCATATGGCATCATATTCTGGCGCAATTCAATATTAAGTAAGGAAGTATAGATTTCACAAAAGTTTGTATTCAGAATCATTGCTGGAGCCCACCCAAGATCATCCTGCAGACATTTATTTAAGGATCTAGGGTCCTTCACTTAACAAGTAGCAACAAAGGTCTGACAGATAGCCAACTATTATTTAAAAAGGAAGGAATTTCTGAATTGCAACACCTTCTACACTTTAGATGAATTTTTAGATGACACTTAGTAATTTACACCCCCCTTCCTAAAAAAAAAAAAAAAAAATAAAAAAATAAAAAAAAAGAAGTAAAAATGAAAAATCATTACAATATTGAATGGCATGTATAGACACCATTTATTAAATTGACACTTTCCACATCATTGAAAATTGTCGTATATATGATCTATGTGACTAGTGTTAATCTAATATAATTCCCGCAACGCTCTGCTGTTTAACAAATGAACCTCTGAAGAACGAGTTTCTCTTGCTCTCTATTTCTCATATTTTGAAAAAGCCGTCTTTGTATAGCTATTGACTATCATTGCTTTTGTGCTGATCATCTGTTTCGTATTACGTTATCTGACAATGGCCTAGAAAGACCATAGACGGTTCGTAACGAATTATTAAATAAATAAGAATGATTGTAGAAATTTAATACTAGATATTAAGTTTTTAATATATACGAAAACTAACCATCTTGAAGCGTTCACGAACTTTCTTTTTGATGCTTCTACATCTACATGGGATACTCTGCAAATCACATTTAAGTGCTTGAATTGTGCCCAGTAACGACTCCCATATGTATTTACGTTTAAGGTATTGAAGATTACACATTTACATAGAAATCTGATAGGGAAGATTCAAATGAAAGTCCAGAGCATAGAATTCAACATATATAAGGAAGTGTCCCGATTGACTGACTGACTGACTCATCATCGCCCAGCCCAAATCACTGAAGATAGAAACTTGAAATTTGTGGAGGGTGTTGATCTTACTCTGTAGGCGTCATTTAAGAAGCGATTTTTCAATATCCCGTCCGTAAGGGGGTGAAACAGGGGATGAAACGTTTTTTGAAAATACGTAGCTATTTAGGCAATTTTGAAGCTAGAACTACAAAATTTCGGATTTTAATTCAGGGTTCGAATTTAAAAGACACATGTTTCGGCATTTTTTGAAATTCGACAAATAAGGGGGTAAAATAGGTGATGCAAAAAATTTATTATCAAAAATATGTTGCTGTTAACTCAAATTTTAAGCTACAACTATGAAAATTCGGATATGGAATCTTAGTCAGGATTAAAAATTCATGATTTTTAGTATTTTTGGAAATTCAACAAGTAAGAGGGCTAAATAGAGGATCAAAAATTCTTTTTGAAAACACGTTGCTATTGATACAATTTTGAAGCTAGAGCTGCAAAAATTTATATTTGTATAGTTGGTTAGACGTTAAAAAATACGTTTCAGTATTTTTGGAAATTCAACCATCAACGGGGTTAAATTAAAAGAGGGAGTGTTATTCGAAAATATGTTGCTATTTAGGCTATTTTGAAGTTAGAACTACAAATTTTCGGTTTTGGATTCGGGGTTCGAATTTAAAAGATACGTGTTTCGGCATTTTTTGAAATTCAACCAATAAGGGGGCAAAATAGAGGACGCAAAAAATTTATTTTCAAAGATATGTTTCTGTTAACTCAAATTTCAAGCTATAACTACGAAACTTAGGATATGGACTCTTGATCAGGATTAAAAAGACACGAGTTAGCTTCTGGTGAAATTATTGGACACACTCGGATGAGCAAAGATCCTGATATAAGGGAGTTCTTTCACTTCTGCCCGCGTTAATTTTAATCCACGTGCCACAAATATTGCTCCACGTCACATCTGAAGGTCGACCGGACATTATAATTTTGCTTCTTTTTCACTTCATATCAGGTCTTTTGATACCAGACACGCTACCGGCGCGTCCTAGTAATGGAACAACTGAGTGTTTGTACCAACGGATTTTTTGTTTAGTCTTTTCTTTAGCCGAACAAAAGACTCGAATGAAAATTTTGCCGGTTGCAGCCGTTGTATGGAAGTTTTTACTCACTCATTCAGGACAACCGAATGATTGTATGAAAGTTTTTACTCACTCATCAGGACAACCGAATGAAACAAGTGGCTTTTTAGAAATTCAAAAAATGAGGGGGGTAAAAGTGGGATCAAAAATTCTTTTCGAAAACACATTGTTGTCAAGACAATTTTGAAGCTATAGCTACAAAAATTGGTATTTGTATTGTTCGTTAGAATTTTAAAAAATACGTGTTTCGGTATTTCTGGAAATTCATCCATGAAGGGGTTGAAGAGGGGGTGTTTTTCGAAAATCTGTTGCTATTTAGGCAATTTTGAAGTTAAAATTACAAATTTTCGGATTTGGATTCGGGGTTCGAATTTAAAAGACACGTGTTTCGGTATTTTTGGAAATTAGACTAATAAGGGGGTGAAATACGGGATGCAAAAATTGATTTTCAAAAATATGTTACTGTTAACTCAAATGTCGAGCTATAACTACGAAACTTAAGATATGGATTAAAAAGAAACAACTGGTGCAGACCAACCAGCCTACGCATGCGAAGCAGCGGGGGTTCAGCTACTAAGCCTATATGCGAGAGTTGGAAATCCTATAATGAGGTTCACGAAGATTAACAGTCATGAAATACAAACGGAGCGCATAAGACACACGAGACATAGCAAGTAAGGTTGAGCGAATGCCAGGTGAGAGGTGGTTATTTAGTTCACTTGTGCGCCACAGCCTACTAAAACTGCAACACCAGGCAGATGGCATGTTAAAAACGTCAAATGCTTGGACGTGGAAAAGATTCGCATTTTTTTTTTTTTTTTTCACAATCGCACAAAACAGGAAGAAGTAACGACATCTACTGAAGGAAAAACTAAACAGCACGTTCTCATATGACAGTCTCATTGAAATATATGTACATTGTAAGAAACGCTATTTTATGCCTTGTGTACGAAGGAGGCATATCCGCCAGTAAATGTTATCCTGACAGTTACTGTAGAATGCTTTTCTTCTAATTGAAACAACCTACAGATCATACCAAGACAATTTTCAGCTATATATGAGAAATTTAGATGAAATGCAGACTGTAAAAACCAACCTATATTTTGTACACAGACATGGTCTTGAACTGTCACAAACCAGCATTATGTAGGTATTTCAGTTTAACTTCAGTAGCTAATGAAACAAGTAGCTTGTAGTTGTGGTCTACATTCCGAAGACTAGTTTGATGCAGTGATGAAATCTTCTCGGGTGATCAGCAGAGTGGTGGCGTCGTATCATCGCAACGATTCGACGAGTTCCGTACATCATCCGGAGGCAAGGATGATCGGTACATCGGTACAAACTCATCGAAACATTGCGCCAAACGACGCCACCACTTGGCTGCTCACCCTTAATACGCAGAGAGAGAGAGAGAGAGAGAGAGAGAGAGAGAGAGAGAGAGAGAGAGCCTGCAGTTGAATACAGCTTGATGCAGCTCTCCACGCTACTCTAATCTTGTGCAAGCCTGTTCATTTCTAAATAACAACGGTAACACACATGCATTTGATCCTTATTACTGTATACCTCCCGTGGTCTCCCTCTGCGATTTTTACTTCTCACTTCCCTCTAATACTAAACTGACCAGTCTTTGATATCTTACATTGTGTCCTATCAACCTATCTCTTCCTTAATCAAGGTAAGTCACAAATCCCCCCCCCCTGTACTGTTTAGTACGTAATAGGTACGTGATCTAACCATCTAATCTTCTGAATTGAAGACCTTGGGGGGAAAATAATGATAACCTCATGTATAAAGTGCTGAGATATGACGACTTGTCTGTCTGAATAATAGTTTAAATTACATATTTTAATATTTGATTTAATATTTATATTTGACACCTCTCTGCAGATTCATGGACTACTTGAAAAAAGTGGAACATTCTGTCAGATATGATTGTTAGCACCAAATACATTAAAAATAAAAAAGTTGAGATTTATCATCATTTACCCCCGAGATCTTCAATTCTACTGTAGCACCACACTTTAATAGCTTGAATCTTCTTCTTGTCTTAACACTAATCGTCCATGTTTCTCTCCCGTGCAAGGCTATACTCCAGACACTTTAGAAAAGACCACGTCACGCCTTAAATTAAAATTATATGTTCATAAATTTTTGTTCATAGAAATTCTTTTCTTCCCATTGCCATTATCCATTTGTATCATATGTATTTCAGCCATCAAACGTTATTTTACTGATCAAATAACAAGTCTCATCTTCTGTTTTTATTGTAGTGTGCCTAATCTAATTCCTTAAGTATCACTTAATTTTCTTAGACTACATTCCATTACTCCGGTTTTGCTCTTGTTAATGTTCATCTAATACCCTTTTTTAAAGGCGCTGTGCATTACGTTCAATGCTCTTCCAGGTCCTTTGCTGTCTCTAACAGAATTAGTATGTCATCGGCAAATTGCAAAGTATTTTCTTCTCCCTGAAATTTAATTCCTTTTCCAAACTGTCCATTGCTTTCCTTCACAGAATTCTCAGAATATATTGAATAACATTGGAGATAAGCTACAAACCTGTCTTACTCCCTCCCCAATTATTGCTCCCCTTCTATTGTCTTCGACTCTTAAAACTGTTGTATGGTTTCTGTGCAAGTTGTAAATGCCTTTTAGTTCCCTCTATTTTACTTCTGCTACCTTCAAAGTTTCAAATTGTGTATTCTAGTTAAAACTGGCAAAACATTTCTCAAAATCTATGAAAACTATAACCATAGGTTTGCTTGTTATTATTTACTTATTGTTCCCTTTATACAATAAAGCTTTCAAGTTCATTTCCATTGTACAGTCCCTCTATATACTCCTTCAGCGTTCCAGATTTTGCTTAATAACTTAGTACTGTTATTCTATATGAGCTCTTGATATTCATACAGCTGCTTTTCTTACACATGCTTCTACAACATTATATTTCTTCTCTGTTCAGCCATTTTGTACTTCCTGGTAGCCTCTTCATAACAAGGGTTACAACAAAGACAGTATTCCTTATTGCATGTTTCATGTGTTAGATTTTTATATTTGTCCTTTCGTCAGTTATAATCCGTATCTCCTGAGATATCTTAGGATTTCTACAAGACATTGTCTTTCCATCTATTTGTTTCTCTACGACGTTCGCTATTTCATCCCTCAAAGCCACCAATTCATCTTCTACTGTGTAACTATTCCCCATTTCAAGCAATTGGTAAATAATATATTCCATTAACACACTACTAGCCATTAAAATTGCTACACCAAGAACAAATGCAGATGATAAACGGGTATTCATTGGAAAAACATATTATACTAGAACTGACATGTGATTACATTTTCACGCAGTTTGGGTGCATAGATCGTGAGAAATCAGTACCCAGAACAACCACCTTTAGCCGTAATAACAGCCTTGATACGCCTGGGCCTGGGCCCGGGGCCTGAGTCAAACAGAGCTTGGATGGCGCGTACAGGTTCAGATGCCCATGCAGCTTCAACATGATACCACAGTTCATCAAGAATGGTGACAGACAAATTATGACGAGCCAGTTGCTCGGTTACCATTGCCCAGATGTTTTCAATTGGAGAGAGATCTGGAGACTGTGCTGGCCAGAGCAGCAGTCGAACATTTTCCGTATCCTGAAAGGCCCGTACCTGTAACACGCGGTCGTCCATTATCCTGCTGAAATGTAGTGCTTCGCAAGGATCGAATGAAGAGTAGAGCCACGGGTCATTACACATCTGAAATGTAACGGCTACTGTTCAAAGTGCCGTCGATGCGAACAAGAGGTAACCGAGACGTGTGACCAATGGCACCCCATACTATCACGCCCGGTATGGCAATGACGAATACACGCTTCCAATGTGCGTTCACCGTGATGTCGCCAAACACGGATTCGACCATCATTATGCTGTAAACAGAACCTGGATTCATCGGAAAAAATGATGTTTTGTCATTCGTGCATCCAGGTTCGTCGTTGCGTACATCATCGCAGGTGCTCCTGACTGTCAAGGGTAACCGCAGCCACGGTCTCCGAGCTGATAGTCCATGCTGCTGCAAACGTCGTCGATCTGTTCGTGCAGATGGTTGTTGTCTTGCAAACGTCCCCATCTGTTGACTTGGGGATCGAGCCGATGCTGCACGATCCGTTACATCCATGCGGATAAGATGCCTGTCATCTCGACTGCTAGTATATGAAGCCGTTGGGATCCAGCACGGCATTCCGTATTGCCTTCCTTAACCCACCGATTCCATATTATGCTAACAGTCATTGGATCGCGACCAACAATGTCGCGATACGATAAACCGCAATCGCGGTAGGCTACAATCCGACCTTTATCAAAGTCGGAAACGTGATGGTAGGCATTTCTCCTCCTTACACGAGGCATCACAACAACGTTTCACCAGGCAATGCAGGTCAACTGCTGTTTGTGTATGAGAAATAGGTTGGAAACTTTCCTCATGTCAGCACGTTGAAGGTGTTGCCATCGGCGCCAACCTTGTTCGAAAGCTCTGAAAAGCCAATCATTTGCATATCACAGCACCTTTTTCCTGACGGTTAAATTTCGCGTCTGTAGCACATCTTCTTCGTGGTGTAGCAATTGTAATGGCCTGGTGTGTAATGCAGTACACACTAGAAATTTGTACTCAATTGTTAATGGAATATCTGATCATAATGCACAACCAATGGGAAAAAACATTATTGCACACTTTACACCTGATGATATGATTAAAACTACACGGGATTTTGCTAAACAGACACAGGACACGCAGTCATTGTATAAGGCACAATGACAAATAAAGTAAATAACAAAGTTATGAAAGAAAATTCACATTTACCATGTTAAATACATTTCTTTAATCATAATTTCACGACTGTAATACAAAGGACGTGTATATAAAACGGGCTCAACTTTTTGCGGCCCAGTCAAAAGTAGTAGTACACAAATTAAAATTATTATTGCTTTACAAACATAAATTCTGGAAGTTTATTTTTTCAAAAAGTATGTAGTGACTTAGTACCATGTTACAACTAAATAAAGACATTACATTAATCCTTTATTTAAATTAAAACCTAGGTGAAATGAAAGTAAATTAACAGTGCATTGTTAGTACACTTGCAATAGCCTGGCTTTAAAATGAACTTTCCAGTTCAAAACTATTCGCCAGAATAATAAAGGACAACTGTGACTGAATTACATTACATAATTATTTAATCCAAGTTGCAGATCCTGGCGTGAATTCATGTTATAAATGAATAAAGTCATTAAAATTTAGTATCAAGTTCCGTCTGATAATTATCAATAGCTCTTACATACAACTGCATGTAATTTTGGGTTGATTACATCATTGCTAGAAATTGAGTTCATCCTCGCTTGTACTAGTTCATTCCACATAACTATTTCTGGTACGTTTTGAATTTGTCGTCCGGAATTCCGTGTTTTAAACTGGAAGTTATCTCGTTCCTAAATGAATTATACAAAAGGTCATATATTTACTCTTTAGATTTGTATGTAGCTGATCGTTATCTAATAATTAGACTCTGAGTGTCAATTAATTCTTATATTAGCAAGTAATAAGACACCTCTATCATTTCAGTTTATCACTTGTATAATTTGTTTACTTTTGTAGCGAAACGTACTGAAAGGATATCACGTGAGTCTCTCAAGTGAAGACACCCCTTGCGTTCCTGTGCAAAGTGAAGGAGATATCGCATCTGCTTTAACTCCCCGCAAAGACAAAATTGTAGTATGGACATGTGATGTATAGACTTAGCAAAATCAAGGTACATGCAAATGGGGAGTATTTGCGGCTAAAGAATTAAACTGTCGTCTTATCAATCGACAGCTTCAATACCTCTTTAATGACATTGAGATCAAAGATACAGTATATACTGTGATGACCCCACCTACTAATGTATAACTGTTTCCTGTTTAATTACTACTCAAATTTTGCTATTTTGTGAAAAACTAACATGTAGCAAATACCGATTGATTTCTGCAGAAGAGAAAACAGCAGTCTCATTTAGTAGTTCTATTCATTTACGTAAATAATATTACGAAAAGTGGATGGTTCCTGTTTCCTTCTCTACAAAAATCACCCTGTATCGATAAATATTACAGTTCATGTTGAATGTACCGTACGTTATAAAATCAATATTCAATAACTTTTGCCCTTTACTGCCATTTATTCAATACTGAGCACATAGATAAGGGCTTTATTAGATGTCCTGATTATGTTGCTTCTTATGTGAGACAATACGAAAGGCGGGCCGCGGTGGAGTAGCCGCGCGGTCTAAGGCGCCTCGCTGCGGAGCGTACGGTTGCTCGCCGTCGGAGGTTCGAGTCCTCCCCGGGGCATGGGTGTGTGTGTGTTGCCCTTAGGTTAGTTTACCTTAGTTTAAGTAGTTTGTGAGCTACGGACTGATGACCACGCAGTTTGGTCCGATAGATTTAGAAACATTTGAACGAACGGCGGCTCGAAGCTAGATTTATCGGGGGCCGAATAAGACTGAAAAATATAACTTTACCGTCAACATAGTTGGAAATGAACATGGAATTCCAGTAATGTCCTCGTTCATGAACCACAGAACCACATACATTTCTGAGGTGGGGTGGCTTGCGTGCTTCGACGATACAGACAGCCGTACCGTAGGTGTAACCATAACGTAGGGGCGTCTGTATAGATGTCAGACAAACGTCTGGATCCTGAACATGGGCAGCAGTATTTTTCGTTGTTACAGGGGCACCAGTCTGAATGATTTAGCTGACCTTTTAATATCAGCTAACTTTGCTTTGCCGTGAAGCTACTGCGAACGGCTGAAAGCAAGGGGAAACTACGATAGTTATTTTTCCCGAGTACATGCAACTCTTCTGTATGATAATATGATGGTGCCACATTCTTGGGTAAAACATTCCGGAGATAAAATAGTCCTCCGTTCGGATCTCCGAGCGAAGGTTACTCAGGAGAATGTCATCATCAGGAATAGTGAAGTTCGGTGGCAGGATGAACAGAATTTCTGGTCAGTTGCGGAAGGGACGCAAGAGTAGGTCTAATAACAAATAAGAAAACAAATGCGGTTGGTTACTAGGAACGGCATAGTGAACGCATTAGCGTTGCGAAGATAGACACGAAGCCAACATCGACCACAGTCGCACAAGTTTATGTGCTAAATTTCTCTGTCGATAATGAAGAGATTGAAAAAATCTATGATGAGATAAAAGAAGTTATTCACACAGTTAAGGAAGAGGATAACTTGACTGTGTTGGGGGACTAGAACTCCGTAGAAGGAAATGGAAGAGAAGAATAAATAGTAGCTGAACATGGACCGCGCAAATGGAATGAAAGAGGGGTCGCCTGGTAGAATCTTGCGTGGAGGACAATGTAATCATCACAAACACTTGGTGTAACCATCCTGAAAGAAGGTTGTATATATCGAAGAGACCAGGGTATCAAATTCAATTTATAATGGTAAGATAGATTTAGAAACCAATTTTTAAACTGTAAGACACATCCAGGGGCAGATACAGACTCTGAGCATAATAATATTGGTTATGAACTGTAGATTAAAACTTAAGAGAATACAGAAAGGTAGAACAGTAAGGAGATGGAACCTGGATAAACTGAAGGAACCTGAGGTTGTTGAGCTTTTTAGAGGGAGAATTAGGCAACGTCTAATCTAAATGGGGGAAAGTAATACAGTAGAACAGGAATGGGTAGCTTTGAGAGATAAAGAAGTGAAGGCAAGAGAGGATCATGTAGGTACTAGGACAAGGCCTAATACACTGGCTAAAATAATCAGTAAATCAAGCGAGACCTCTTAAGTTCTGAAGTATTGTCATCTCGAGAATGAACTAAAATGGTTAGAAGTCTTTCTGATGCTGGAGACAACAACATTACGGCAACCGAGATAGTGGTAATAACAAATAGTTGCTGTAGAGGGGTTGATGTTACTTGTGTTTATCTACCAAACGAATTACACAAGCAGTTGCGTTCAGATAGTGTAGTGAGCTGATAGTGCGATGCAACAACAACATGACTTATTCGAAGCTATGACATGGAGAGCTACAGGAAGGTTGGAAGCGGGGCAGGCAAAGATGGAGGTGGCTGTAGCTATTGGAGTGTCCCTTAGTAATTTCCAGGGCATGGAAGCGATTTCAACAACAGGAACCGTTAAAAGAAGGCAATGCCAAGGCCGTCTACGGGTAACACCAGCAAGAGACGACCGTTATCTCCGTCACGACAGGAGGCTGAATGTAACTAAGCTGCATCGCAACCTCCAGGCAGCAATATCGACACAAACGGTCCGAAATCGCCTCCGAGAATGTGGCCTCTACGCACTGAGACTTATGGTGTGTGTTGCACTAAAATCACGACACCGCTTAGCCCGCAGAAACTGGGCGGAGGAACATCAGGATTGGTGTCATAACGAATGGTGACGGGTTCTGTTCGCAGATGAGTCAAGATTTTGTGTTCAGCCATACAGTCGTCGTTCCCTCATCTGGAGAGAACTTGGAACATTCCTGCTTATGTGCACGAAACTTCACCATATCATGATGGTGGACGAATTGTGTGGGCGGGAGTCAGTATTGGAGTACGTACGGATGTCTATGTCATTCAAAATGCCTTTTTACTACTCACAGGTATAGAGAAGAGATCCTTGGCCCTTTCGTTGTGCTGTACGCTGGTGTCATAGGAGATGGGTTTCTTCTGGTGGACGATAACGCTCGTCCACACGGAGCTGCACTGGTGGGCAACATGCTTGAAGCGGAGGGAATTCAACGATTGGATTAGCAAACTGTCGCAGGACTTAAAGCCGACTGAGCATGTCTGTGACGCACTTAGTAGACGCATTGCTGCCAGAGTAGCACCTCCCACAGCGGTTGCAGATTTTGATATTCCATTCATAGAAGAATGGCCAAATATCCCTCAAGGGCTGATCGATAACCTCATACTGTCCATTTCACGCAGATGTTCAGCTGCACTGGCATTCGGAGGTGATCACACACCATATTAGATGGCAACGAGAATGGCTTTTTCACTATTATGGTAGCCTCAGGTGCTTCGCTGTTATTGAACGCAATGTAAAACCCAAATAAAGAGTTGAGTACTGCATAACACAAAAATTACAATTGTAACCAAACTCTCAATAAAATACGATACAGTATATATATTGTGTGTGATATCTGACCTGATCCCATAATTGTTTTAAGCAGTGTAGAAAATGCAGGAGATACTGAACTTAACTGATGAAATGAGAAAGTATAAAAAGGCAGAAGTGGAATGAGGCAATATGGAGTACAGACGGCTAAAAATGAGGATGATTGGACATGCATACTGGCTAAGCACGACTGGCTAGAGAACAAATGCAAAGCTATAAAAGAATTTATAACTAGGCTAAAGATGGATACCGCCTACATGAAAATAAAAGAGTTGTGTAGAGACAAGAAGAGTCGTTTAGAGACAAGAAAGGTAGCTGCATTAATATCGAGAGCTCAGACAGAAAACCAGTACTAACCAAAGCAAAGAAGGGAAAGCTGAAAGGTGGAAGAAATATATAGAGGGCCTATACAAGGGAAATGAACTTGAAGGGAATATTGTAGAAATGGAAGAGGAAGTAGATAAAAATGAGATAAGAGATACAATACTGCGTGAAGAATTTGACAGAGCACTGAAATATTTGGGTCTAAAAAAGGCCCCGTGAATGGATGATATTCCTTCTGAACTGCTGATCGTTATCTAATAATTAGACTCTGAGTGTCAATTAATTCTTATATTAGCAAGTAATAAGACACCTCTATCATTTCAGTTTATCACTTGTATAATTTGTTTACTTTTGTAGCGAAACGTACTGAAAGGATATCACGTGAGTCTCTCAAGTGAAGACACCCCTTGCGTTCCTGTGCAAAGTGAAGGAGATATCGCATCTGCTTTAACTCCCCGCAAAGACAAAATTGTAGTATGGACATGTGATGTATAGACTTAGCAAAATCAAGGTACATGCAAATGGGGAGTATTTGCGGCTAAAGAATTAAACTGTCGTCTTATCAATCGACAGCTTCAATACCTCTTTAATGACATTGAGATCAAAGATACAGTATATACTGTGATGACCCCACCTACTAATGTATAACTGTTTCCTGTTTAATTACTACTCAAATTTTGCTATTTTGTGAAAAACTAACATGTAGCAAATACCGATTGATTTCTGCAGAAGAGAAAACAGCAGTCTCATTTAGTAGTTCTATTCATTTACGTAAATAATATTACGAAAAGTGGATGGTTCCTGTTTCCTTCTCTACAAAAATCACCCTGTATCGATAAATATTACAGTTCATGTTGAATGTACCGTACGTTATAAAATCAATATTCAATAACTTTTGCCCTTTACTGCCATTTATTCAATACTGAGCACATAGATAAGGGCTTTATTAGATGTCCTGATTATGTTGCTTCTTATGTGAGACAATACGAAAGGCGGGCCGCGGTGGAGTAGCCGCGCGGTCTAAGGCGCCTCGCTGCGGAGCGTACGGTTGCTCGCCGTCGGAGGTTCGAGTCCTCCCCGGGGCATGGGTGTGTGTGTGTTGCCCTTAGGTTAGTTTACCTTAGTTTAAGTAGTTTGTGAGCTACGGACTGATGACCACGCAGTTTGGTCCGATAGATTTAGAAACATTTGAACGAACGGCGGCTCGAAGCTAGATTTATCGGGGGCCGAATAAGACTGAAAAATATAACTTTACCGTCAACATAGTTGGAAATGAACATGGAATTCCAGTAATGTCCTCGTTCATGAACCACAGAACCACATACATTTCTGAGGTGGGGTGGCTTGCGTGCTTCGACGATACAGACAGCCGTACCGTAGGTGTAACCATAACGTAGGGGCGTCTGTATAGATGTCAGACAAACGTCTGGATCCTGAACATGGGCAGCAGTATTTTTCGTTGTTACAGGGGCACCAGTCTGAATGATTTAGCTGACCTTTTAATATCAGCTAACTTTGCTTTGCCGTGAAGCTACTGCGAACGGCTGAAAGCAAGGGGAAACTACGATAGTTATTTTTCCCGAGTACATGCAACTCTTCTGTATGATAATATGATGGTGCCACATTCTTGGGTAAAACATTCCGGAGATAAAATAGTCCTCCGTTCGGATCTCCGAGCGAAGGTTACTCAGGAGAATGTCATCATCAGGAATAGTGAAGTTCGGTGGCAGGATGAACAGAATTTCTGGTCAGTTGCGGAAGGGACGCAAGAGTAGGTCTAATAACAAATAAGAAAACAAATGCGGTTGGTTACTAGGAACGGCATAGTGAACGCATTAGCGTTGCGAAGATAGACACGAAGCCAACATCGACCACAGTCGCACAAGTTTATGTGCTAAATTTCTCTGTCGATAATGAAGAGATTGAAAAAATCTATGATGAGATAAAAGAAGTTATTCACACAGTTAAGGAAGAGGATAACTTGACTGTGTTGGGGGACTAGAACTCCGTAGAAGGAAATGGAAGAGAAGAATAAATAGTAGCTGAACATGGACCGCGCAAATGGAATGAAAGAGGGGTCGCCTGGTAGAATCTTGCGTGGAGGACAATGTAATCATCACAAACACTTGGTGTAACCATCCTGAAAGAAGGTTGTATATATCGAAGAGACCAGGGTATCAAATTCAATTTATAATGGTAAGATAGATTTAGAAACCAATTTTTAAACTGTAAGACACATCCAGGGGCAGATACAGACTCTGAGCATAATAATATTGGTTATGAACTGTAGATTAAAACTTAAGAGAATACAGAAAGGTAGAACAGTAAGGAGATGGAACCTGGATAAACTGAAGGAACCTGAGGTTGTTGAGCTTTTTAGAGGGAGAATTAGGCAACGTCTAATCTAAATGGGGGAAAGTAATACAGTAGAACAGGAATGGGTAGCTTTGAGAGATAAAGAAGTGAAGGCAAGAGAGGATCATGTAGGTACTAGGACAAGGCCTAATACACTGGCTAAAATAATCAGTAAATCAAGCGAGACCTCTTAAGTTCTGAAGTATTGTCATCTCGAGAATGAACTAAAATGGTTAGAAGTCTTTCTGATGCTGGAGACAACAACATTACGGCAACCGAGATAGTGGTAATAACAAATAGTTGCTGTAGAGGGGTTGATGTTACTTGTGTTTATCTACCAAACGAATTACACAAGCAGTTGCGTTCAGATAGTGTAGTGAGCTGATAGTGCGATGCAACAACAACGTGACTTATTCGAAGCTATGACATGGAGAGCTACAGGAAGGTTGGAAGCGGGGCAGGCAAAGATGGAGGTGGCTGTAGCTATTGGAGTGTCCCTTAGTAATTTCCAGGGCATGGAAGCGATTTCAACAACAGGAACCGTTAAAAGAAGGCAATGCCAAGGCCGTCTACGGGTAACACCAGCAAGAGACGACCGTTATCTCCGTCACGACAGGAGGCTGAATGTAACTAAGCTGCATCGCAACCTCCAGGCAGCAATATCGACACAAACGGTCCGAAATCGCCTCCGAGAATGTGGCCTCTACGCACTGAGACTTATGGTGTGTGTTGCACTAAAATCACGACACCGCTTAGCCCGCAGAAACTGGGCGGAGGAACATCAGGATTGGTGTCATAACGAATGGTGACGGGTTCTGTTCGCAGATGAGTCAAGATTTTGTGTTCAGCCATACAGTCGTCGTTCCCTCATCTGGAGAGAACTTGGAACATTCCTGCTTATGTGCACGAAACTTCACCATATCATGATGGTGGACGAATTGTGTGGGCGGGAGTCAGTATTGGAGTACGTACGGATGTCTATGTCATTCAAAATGCCTTTTTACTACTCACAGGTATAGAGAAGAGATCCTTGGCCCTTTCGTTGTGCTCTACGCTGGTGTCATAGGAGATGGGTTTCTTCTGGTGGACGATAACGCTCGTCCACACGGAGCTGCACTGGTGGGCAACATGCTTGAAGCGGAGGGAATTCAACGATTGGATTAGCAAACTGTCGCAGGACTTAAAGCCGACTGAGCATGTCTGTGACGCACTTAGTAGACGCATTGCTGCCAGAGTAGCACCTCCCACAGCGGTTGCAGATTTTGATACTCCATTCATAGAAGAATGGCCAAATATCCCTCAAGGGCTGATCGATAACCTCATACTGTCCATTTCACGCAGATGTTCAGCTGCACTGGCATTCGGAGGTGATCACACACCATATTAGATGGCAACGAGAATGGCTTTTTCACTATTATGGTAGCCTCAGGTGCTTCGCTGTTATTGAACGCAATGTAAAACCCAAATAAAGAGTTGAGTACTGCATAACACAAAAATTACAATTGTAACCAAACTCTCAATAAAATACGATACAGTATATATATTGTGTGTGATATCTGACCTGATCCCATAATTGTTTTAAGCAGTGTAGAAAATGCAGGAGATACTGAACTTAACTGATGAAATGAGAAAGTATAAAAAGGCAGAAGTGGAATGAGGCAATATGGAGTACAGACGGCTAAAAATGAGGATGATTGGACATGCATACTGGCTAAGCACGACTGGCTAGAGAACAAATGCAAAGCTATAAAAGAATTTATAACTAGGCTAAAGATGGATACCGCCTACATGAAAATAAAAGAGTTGTGTAGAGACAAGAAGAGTCGTTTAGAGACAAGAAAGGTAGCTGCATTAATATCGAGAGCTCAGACAGAAAACCAGTACTAACCAAAGCAAAGAAGGGAAAGCTGAAAGGTGGAAGAAATATATAGAGGGCCTATACAAGGGAAATGAACTTGAAGGGAATATTGTAGAAATGGAAGAGGAAGTAGATAAAAATGAGATAAGAGATACAATACTGCGTGAAGAATTTGACAGAGCACTGAAATATTTGGGTCTAAAAAAGGCCCCGTGAATGGATGATATTCCTTCTGAACTGCTGACATTGTAGGAAGAGCCAACCATGTAGAAATTGTTCCACCTTCTGTGCATAAGGTATGAGACAGGAGAAACGCCCTAAGACGTCAAGAAAACTGTAAGAATTCCACTTCCAAAAAAGGCAAAAGAAGAAAAGTGGGAAATTACAGAACTATTACTTAAGTCATAGTTGCAAAATACTAACACGAATTATTTACAGACGAATGTGAAAGATGATAGAATCCGACCTCGCGGAAGATCAGTTTGGATTTAGGAGAAATGAAGGACTTATTCTAGAAGATAGGTTAAGAAAGGCCAAACCTACATTTTTAGCTTTTGTAGATTTAACGAAAGCTTTTGATAATGTTGACTGGAATACTCTCTTTCAAATTCTGAACGTAGCAGAGGTAAAATACAGGAAGCGAAGAGTTATATTCAACCTGTACAAAAACCATACAGCAGTTATTACAATCGATGGGTATGAAAGGGGCTACGTTTGGAAGTCAGTAAGACAGGGTTGTAGTCTTTCCCCTTGTTGTTAAATCTGTACATTGAGCAAGTTGTTTAGGAATGCAAGGAAGAATTGGAAAAGGAATTCATTTTCAGGAATAAGAAATGAAAATATTGCCGTTTGCTGATGATGATATGATTCTGCCAGAGACAGCGAAGGACGTGGAAGAACAACTAAACGGAATGGACAGTATCTACAAAGGAAGTTTTAAGATGAATATTAACAAAAGCAAGACAAGACTAACGGAATGTAGTATGAGAAAATCAGGCGACGCTGAAGGAATAAGATTTGGTAACGAGACAATGAAAGTTATTTGGGTAGCAAAATAACTTCAGATGAACTAAGTAAAGAAGATGCAAAATTCAGAATGACTTTGGGGAGAAAAGCATTTCTGAAGAAGCGAAATTTGCTGACATTCAAAATTGATTTAAATGTTAGGAAGTCCTTCCTGAAAGCATTTGTCTGGACTGTAGCATTCTACTGGACTGAAGAAAATTAGATGGGTAGATCGGGTAACCAATAAGGAGATGCTATAGAGAGAGAATTGTGGGAGTATTTTTTTTTTATATATAACTTTAGTGAGAGAAGCAGTATTTTAATAGGCCACATTCTGAGACATTAAGGAATCAGTAATTTAGCACTGGAGGAAAGTGGGTTGGGTAAAAGTCGCAGAAGAAGACCGAGAGACGAATGCAGTAAGCAGATTCAAATGGCTGTGGGTTGCCGTTCTTATTCAGAGATGAAGATGCTTGCACAGGATACAGTAGGGCGGAGAGCTGCAACAAACCAGTCTCCCCACTGATGTCCACAATAACAACAACAACATGAGATAGCCTGTGGAAAGGGGATGTAACGGACCTGCTGTTGGAACTAGAAATTTCCTGCCAGAAGAAGGGTCTCGTGGCATGCTTTCAACAGGCAGATACCACGAAAAAGTCTTGGACCTTCTTAGAATATGTTTAGGCGCAACCTGTGAAGGTGGATGGCAGACAAGCCGCGATGAAGTGTGCGAGCGTTCTAAGGCGCCTGCTGCAGTGCGCGCTGTTGCTCGCCGTCGGAGGTTCGAGTCGTCCCTGGGGCACGGGGGCGTGTGTTGTCCTTTGGTTTTTTCACTTGGTTTAAGTAGTCTGTAAGCCTAGGGACTGATAACCACAGTAGTTAAGTCCCACAGATTTACAAATATTTGAACATTTTTTGCATATGGCAGCCTACTAGTACTGGCATTTGATACGAGTACTCTCCACCCTCACATGTCAGAACATTATCGGTATTATGTAATTTAAAGCTTTTCGGAAATCGGTAGCTAGATCTTTCTAAACTAAATAAATTTACCAGAGTTCAGAACCACAGATTATAGTATGGTCCTGTGGGAAGTCTGGTTTTGAACGCATTGTGAAATGTAATTAGTCTTGTTTTTCACAACGTAGCTTCTCTGGTACATAAGTTCCTATAGCTTCTGAGGTTCTTGTTTTTATTTGTAGCTCATGTTAAAATGAACCCAGTGATTATTAATAAAAGTTTCTGGTGAAGTTTTTTTTCGGTAAGAAAAGTAATTTTATTATTTATTTACATTTTAAATAGCAACTGTTCAAACTAAAATTTTCTGACGGGCCACCATCACTCAGGTTGTTCGGATAGTAATATTATCGAATTTCTTTTGAATGGCACATTTCTAATAATTTTTTCACAATGCCTTAACTACTGTGTTTAATGTATACCAATTATTATAACCATACAATGTATGAACTTGTCTAATAAATTCTATAATCTAAACTACATTAATGTGTTTCGTAGATTATCGTAACGTATGGCGATATTAACTGGTGTGTCATGGTAAAACGCGACCTCATTGTGAACTAATATATTGACTTGGATTAGAGTATCAGAGGCTATTTGTACAAGAAAGCAATGATGCTACTTGCATCCTACTGGTATGCTTCTTTATCATTTACTCTTGTAGGAAGCCTATATATGATAATATGTTTTGATTCATCCGCTTGTCTTATTTTAATGTACTGTTATATGTTTTGGCACTGCTTTTGGCCACACATCGGTACAAATCTAGATCTGCAATAAAAAGATTATTAGCGCTTAATTGGTGTCCAGTTTCAAACGTTTAAATTGCGTGACTACAGAGTACCGCGTCAATTATAGGTCTGGATTAGTAATTTCCTGTCAGAAAAGTCCCAGAGTATTCACAGTAGGAACAGCTTAAACTGGAGAGATCACTACGGTAATATTGTAAGGAAGGTCAACCAAATACCGGCCTTTATTGGGAGAACACTTACAGGATGAAATAGATTCACTTAAGAGATTGCGAACACTCCGTTTGCTCGTTACATAGAATATTGCTCTGCAGTATGTGATCCTTACCAGATAGGATTGACGGAAGCAGATAGTTCTGTATTGTTGACAACAGGGGAGAAATTGATATGGATGTGATACGTAATTTGGGTTGTCAACACAGGCATATTTCGTTTTCGACAAGATATTGTTATCAAATTTGAATCTTCATCTTCCTTTCCCAAATTTGAAATTATTATGTTGACACCTGATATAGAGGGAGAAATAATTATCGTTATAAATTAAGGGAAATAAGAGCTCCCATGGAAAGCTTTCAGTGTATTTTTCCGTGCATTCGAGTGTGGAATAGTAGGGAAATAATGTGTAGTACCTTCACGAGTCGTCTGCCAGGCTGTGAATTGCAAGCCGATGAACGCAGATAGAGATGCAGCACTTTTGCTGGTTGATTGATATACTCTGATTTAATGTATTCCCAATCTGCCTTTGAAATTGGAGTTATTAAGAAATAAATGGCGGCCAAATTAAAGTAGGCTATAGCCAAATTATGAGATATATCGCCGAAACGTTTCGCGTCGGGGGTTCGAACCTGCCCTCGGACATGGATACTTGTGCTGTCTTTAGTATACGTTAGTTTATAAGCAGTTTTTAGTTTAGGGATTGATGACCCCGCAGTTAAGTCCCATAAGCTTAACAAACATTTTATTTTTTTATCCCCGAAACATGTTGCTTATTAAATAATATAAATAGTCAACAAAATTTGTGACTGTCACCGATATTTGAAAAACCTGATCATAATTATTTCGTCTGAAAAGGAGTACGTCTCTTTAAAAGGCTTCAAGTGAACTTTTATTTTAGTAATCTAATATTTCAGAGCTAGATCAGAGATATAAGGGTTACAATATGAACATCACCATCTCCGAAACGAAAGTAATGTCTCTGGGAAAGAGATTAAAACAAATTGAGTGCCAAATAGGAGGAACAAAGTTAGAACAGGTGGATAGTAACTAGTACTTAGGATGTATTTTTTCACAGGATGGTGACACAGTGAAAGAACTGGAATCAAGATGTAACAAAGCCAATTCAGTGAACGTTCAGATACGATCTACACTCTTCTGGACAAAGTAAGTAAGTAACAGGACTAAGCAGTGCACGCGTTCAATCTTTCGAACAACTTGTATGGGAGTGAGAGCTGGGTGGATAAGCATTATCTTACTAATAAGGGTGAGATTACAGGTGTGGAAGTAGGAAGGATGGTTGCAGGTACTAATAGAGGGGAACAATGGCAGGAGGGTGTCCATAATGAGGACATCAAAGAAAAACTGGGAATGAACACCATAGAGGGAAAATGATTCTATTGAGGGGTTAGGTTAGACGCATAAGACAAGGAAGATTACTTAAGAAGGAAGGAAGGAAGCTTACGGTCTAACGTCCCGTCGACAGCTTAGTCATTAGAGACGGAGCTAACGCTCAGAGATTTGGGTAAGGATGGGGAAGGAAATCGGCCATGTCCTTTGTAATGAACCATCCTGGGATTTGCCTGGAGTGATTTAGGAAAATCACGGAAAACGTAAATCTGGATGGCCGGAGGTGGATTCGAACTACAGTCCTCCCGAATGCGAGTCCAGTGCGTTACAACTGCGCCACTTCGCTCGTTGATTACCTAAGACACTCATGGGTTCTGCTGAATAGGATGGGAGAGATCGAAGTAGACCGAGAAGGAAATACTTTGATTCGGTCAGGAATGTTTTTCAAGTAACAGGATTAACATCAGATAAAGCATCAGTGTTAGCACTGAATAGGGTACCATGTAGGAATTTTATAAGGGGGTCTATGCTTCACACTGTAATCTGAAAGGCATCATCAGTCTTAAATAATGATGATGAAACAGATTCATTTTGCATTCGTATATGACTGTCATCAGTCTTGTATAGTGTTGTCCGTAATATTTTCCAGTGAACCGAACGGCACTCACATAGTGCGTGTCAAAAAAAGTGTTAATTTTAAAATTCATAAGAAAACACAGAGAAGTAAAGAATGTAAAATGAGGCCCCATTAATAAAACCTGTAATAGCTATCTCAAGGCGGATTTGTAAATAATCCGAACCGTTCATGGTTTAAGTCAAATACGACCTTTTTAAATCACACTTCTGACTGGTTGCTGTTTAAATGATAAGCCTTACACATGGTTGCGGCTTCGATACCCAGTCATTCTTAAGAATTTTATCTATCATTTACCGCTTCTTTAATACCTGCAACGTTTGTTGTTGTGAAAAACACCGAACGCCACCGTGTTCTTCCTATAACTGGCAGGTAAATCAGTTCATAGGTTTTAGTAAGGCAATAGGATACCCATCCAACAGGATCATGGCTAGTAATGCACTCTGATGTTCAAACAAATCTTCAGATTGATGACAGCGATAACTACAAAGAAAAAAGTGCGTCTCTTTTTTTGTACAACATATGCAAAGCTTTCTTGTAACTGTTCGAAACTGGAAGATGCTACGCAACTCTCTAAGACTAAATGCGCATTACCGAAAAACAAAAAACATAAATAGTGTTACATGTACTCCCACAAAGAGGCAAAACGAAATATCCCTCCTAAAAGAAGGAGGATAGAAGATGTGGGATATGGGATACTGGGTGAGAGGGGTTGCAAGAGTAGAGTTTCAATGTGTTCTGAACATACAAGTCACTGCTAGTAAGCAGAAAGGGAAACACATTTTGGAATTTTAATGAGCTCGGACAACTAGTGGTGTAGAAACTGAGAGCAGTGCTCCAAACAGGGGCACAGCTAGGAGCCTTAATTGTATTTAACTTAAAGACACGTGCTGCACGGAGTTTCCTCTGAGCGTCTCTGCAGATTACAGTTTGATGATGAACGGTACGGAGAGAATCCTAAGTACATAGCGTCAACAGCCTGACGTATTTTGAATAATGCTGAACGACTTCAAATAATTCATCGTTAAATGTCATCAACAGCCTTAAAACAGAGTTCTTTCCTCATTCTACTGTTACAAGCCAGATAGTGACCATGTCTAAGCTGCTGTGTTAGCTATAGTTTTCTCCAGCGGTCCTTCATCTGCTTTTTTCCCCTTGTTTTGATGATGAATTTCTTCCTTGCTTTTTCAGAACTGCTTTGTATTGGAAATATTTAATTTTGATCTGTAGTTTCAATTTCAATATTCCATTTATTTTAGAAAATTTCTTCTTGCTCTTTATTCACTTTCCTAAGCTATCATTTCCCCCTTTATGTTGCCCACTCTTTCTTGTGAGTTTACCACGAGTCACTCCCTGCTTCTGTCCACAGAAATTTTGTCTTCACTCACTTCTTCTGTAATTCTGGCTAAAAGTTTGTCTACTACTGCGATTACTATTAATTTTATGTTTTTACTGTTGTTTCATTGTCTTCTATGTCCCTTATAACCTTGCTTACCTTTCCGCTGATATTTCACTTGTTCTTATAGAAACTGAAATTAGCTATATCATAACGATGAATACTTGCTTTTATAGCAAGCTATTTTTAAATATAAATATATTTTATGGAATGGCATCCAAACTCTATCTTTGCTAACCTTGCTCTGCTACTTTGTTTTCTTCTTCTATTAAGCATGATTATTCTGCTAGATATAAAATTTATAGGTTTTTCTGTTGTTTTCGTGCTCTTCCATTAACAAAATTTCAGTTCTTTGAGTATCTGTATGTGCCTTTACACGGCCTCATTGAACTTCTGAATCATCTGCATATGCCAAACAACTGATTCTGATGTTATCCCTTTTCAAGCGAATTCATATTTCATGTCTGGTGTTCTGTTCTGTTATTTTGTTCATCTATTTCTTGATTACTCTGTAAACTGCTGATCTAAACAATATTCAAAATAGCCTATTGACTTGTCTTTACTTTAAATACTTATGGTATGAATTTATATTATATTTGATATTATGTAGGCTTATCTATAGCATCATTTTCAAACCTACAAATGTACACTATGTTTCTATCAATAAGCCATTTACGTATCAATTCCTATGTTTTATGACAGGTTTCAGGATAGTGTTGACGGACTTTCCTTATAGTTGATGGCAGGAACTGCCGAAATCTGTTAAGTATAACGAATAAAAATATTATGCAGCTTTGGGCACAAGTATGATTTTTTTTTTTCAAAATACATCGCGGCTGCAGACTGACACCTAAAAACAACATTAATTTCTTTATGCTGTCAAGGCAGTGAGGTTAGAAAATTGAAAAAGGGAAATGGATAGGTTGAAGTTAGATCTAGTAGGGAATAGTGAAGTTCGGTGGAAAAAGGAACAGGATTTCTGGTCAGGCAAGTACAGGATTATAAATAAAAAAATCAATTGGAGGAATTACAGGAGTAAGTCTAATAATGAACAAGAAAATAGGAACGCGGTTAAACTAGTACGAGCAGCACAGTGATCGCATTATCGTAGTCAAAATATATACGAAGCCAACACCAACAGCCCTAGTACAAATTTATACGCCTACCAGGTGTGCCAATGATGAGGAGATCGAAGAAATGTATGAGGAGGTAAACGAAATTAATCAACAATTAAAGAAGAGGAAAACGTAATTATAATGAGGGACTGAAATTTAGTAGTAAGAAAAGGAAGAGAAGGAAAATAGTACGTGAATATGGACTGGGAAAAAGGAATGAAAGAGGAAGCCGCCTGGTAAAATTTTGTATGGAACATAATTTGATCATAACAAACATTTCGTTAAAGAATCGTGAAAGAAGGTTGTATATATAGAAGAGACCAGGAGACACCGGAATGTGGCAGATACGTTTTATAGTGGTAAGACATAGATTTCGGAATCAGGTTTAAAACTGTAAGACATATCCAGGGGTAGATCTAGACTCTGACGATATCTTATCGGTTATGAACTGTAGACTGTAACTGAAGAAACTGCAGAAAGGGAGGAATGTAAGGAGATGGGACCTGGAGAAATTGAAGCAAATTTCAGAGGGAGATTTAGACAACAAGTGACAGAAAGAGGGAAAGATAAAACAGTAGATGAGGAATGGATAGCTTTAAGAGATGAAATATTCAAGGCATCAGAGGACCAAATAAGTAGAAAGAGCTACAAAGGATCATGGGATATCACAGGAAATACCAAATTTTATTGATGAAAGGAGAAGATATAAAAATGCAGTAAACGAAGCAGGCAAAATGGAGTACCGACAACTAAAAAATGAGATTGACAGGAAATGAAAAATGGCTAGCCAGGAGTGGCTAGAAGCCAAGTGCAGATCTGAAGAAGAATGTATAACTAAGTGAAAAATAGATACCGCCTACAGAAAAATAAAAGAGACATTTGGAGACAAGAAAAATAGCTGTATGAACACCAAGAACTCAGATGGAAAACCAGTTCTGATTAAAGAAGGGAAAGCTGAAAGGTGGAAAGCGTATATAGAGGGGCTCTATACAGGAAATGAACTTAGAGGCGATATTGTAGGAAGGGGAGAAGAAGTATATGAGGATGAAATAGGACATACTATAATGAGAGATGAATTTGACAGAGCACTGAAAGACCTAAGTCGAAACAAGGCCCCTGGAGTAAATGACATTCCCTCAGAGCTATTGAAGTCTCTGGGAGAACCAGCCATGACAAAATTATATCATCTGGTGTGTAAGATGTATGAGACAGACGAAATTCTCTTAGAATTTCAGAAAAATGTAATAATCCCCAATCCAAAGAAAGCAGACGCAGTCTAGTTTGAAAATTACAAAACCATCAATTTAATAAGTCATCATTGCAAAATCTTAACATGAATTATTTGCAGAAGGATAGAAATCCTGATAGATACTGACCTCGGGGATGATCAGTTTGGACCAGGAGAAATGTAGGAACACGGGAGGCAGTACCTCACGACTTACTGTATCTTAGAAGGTAGATTAAGGAAATAAAAATCTACATATCTAGCGTTTGTAGATTTGAAGACTTTTGACAATGTGGTTTGGAATACAGTCTTTCGAAATCTGAAGTCAACAGGGGTAAAATGTAGGGAACAGAAAGTTATTTACAACTAGTACATCAACCAAACAGCAGTTATTAGAGTTGAAGGGCATGAAAGGGACGCAGTGGTTGGAAAAGGAGTAAGATAGGGTTGTAGCCTTTCTGCAATGTTATTCGATTTGTACACTGAGCAAGCTGTAAAGGAAAGCAAAGAGAAATTTGGAGAAGGCATTAGAGTTCAGGGTGAAGAAATAAAAACATTGCGTTTTGCTAATGAGATTTTAATTCTGTCAGAGACGACAATGGACCTGGAGGAGCAATTGAACGGAATGGACAGTGTGCTCAACGGAGCGTATAATAACGAAAGCGAAACAAGTGTAATGGGATGCAGTCTTAGAAAATCAGGCGATGCTGAAGAAATTAGATTAGGTGACGAAACAATCAAAGGGGTAGATAAGTTTTGTTACTTGGGCAGTAAAATAACATATGATGTTCGCAGTACAGGGGATATAAACTGCAGAATGGCAACGGGAAGAAAAGCTTTTATGAAAAAGTGAAATTTGATAACATCGAATATTAATTTAAGTGTCTGGAAGTCTTTTATGAAGGCATTTGTGTGGAGTGTTGCCTTGTAGGGGACTGAAACTTGGACGATAAATACTTTACACAGGAAGAGAATAGAGGCTTTTGAAATGTGGTGCTGCAGTAGAATGCTAAAGATTAGGTAGGTAGATCGCGTAACTAATGTAAAGGTGTTGAACAGAATTGGGGAGAAAAGGAATTCTTGGCATACCTTGACCAAAAGAAGGGATCGATTGGTAGCATACATTCTTAGACCCCAAGGAATCGTAAATTTAGCATTGAAAGGAAGTATGTAGGGGGAAAAATCGCAGAGTAAGACCAGGAGACGAATATAGTAAGAAGATTCAGATGGATGTGGGTTGTCGATATCATGAAGAGATCCTCAGGATAGAGTAGGGTGGAAACCTGCAGCAGACCAGTCTCCGGACTGAAAACCACAACAACAACAGTGTCAACATTACGAGAAGAAATATATGTGGGACATTAAATGGAGAAATGAGTATAAACGATGTTTGTACATATGCTTATTCTCTTCAAGCTGATATTTTATATTACTACCAGCTTACTGTCTCTTTAAATACGGGCATGAATTACTTCAAATAAATCGCATTGTGCATTGACTTATTTGTTATACGACTAATACTGTAAATATACGTATTAGACAAACTCCAATACCGCTTTAAACAAAATATGGTAATACTTAATAGATTCATGTGACAAATATTGCTATAATTCTAACAGCATTTCTCCTTTATAGAAGGCTGTATCTACCACAGATATGAATTCACATTTCATTGAAGATTCCATACTAATGTCATTTCCGTAGTAATAAATTTTGACTAATATTTTTCATACCACATTCGTCAGTTAAATACTGCAAGACAATCAACAGTATTCATATATATCTACACATTCATTTCAAAATGGCATAATGTCGCCATAAGATATTTTGTTGTCTTAAAATGAATAACCCTGATTAAGTAATTATTTTTTCAGTAAAATTCTCCAGCACGAATAATAATTTCATTTTAGCGAACGTACCACTACTCGTCTGCAATACCTACCAAAAGTTTTATTTCCTATGTAGATATTTTCATACACAGATGAAGTAAAAAGAAAAACTAGTCGACATTCAGTGGGTGCAGAAAAGTATGAAAAACCGAGGACACGACACATTACCGTGGCCTTTGCGTTGCAAAAAGCGTTGATTTTCAAAAGAGATTCCAATCGATTACATGCCGATTCTGTATATTTTCAAGTAGCCTCATACCATTCCACCTGCAAACAGTATCAAGTTCTGGTAACGATGGTGGCACTGTATATCAATCATACATAGTCCTCCCCAACATGGACCACTATCTTCTTCATTTTCTTCGCCTATGTCCCGCATGTGGAGGATCGGCGTTGTCAATGCGGATTTGGCATGGGGGTGACCGGATGGCCTGTCTTGCTGCCACTCTATTCCCCTCCTACCACAACTGTCTACGTGTAGTGTTTACCCGTGAATGTGTGCGAAGTTTATCTAAATGTCTGTGAATCATGTAATAGAGGCGAGACAGGGTTACCTTGTCGGTATTCGCCTATTGGTGTGTAAAACTCAGGATGGTCGGCACACTGACCCACGTGGGTGATCCGAACTGGGGTCGACCGTAAAGCGGAGCCTTATACCGTCCAACGTAGGCCACAATGGGTCAATAATATAGCATCCTGCTGACTGCGGTTTCGGGGTGCTACGAAAATTCATCCTCGTGCTCACAAACCAGAGGGAGACTGTCGTATTGGTGCGCAGCAGGGATCCACCTGATCGGTCAAAATGCCTACTTCAGGCTCGGCAGTAATGTGACCTTGTGAGTACCCATGGGTCACATGGAATACTTCGATATGGCTGTCCAAATCATCACTCATCTCCCGTCATGTTCCGCACGTGGAACATGAAATAGGCCAGAAGTTGGAAACAGAGTGCAGCAATTCTCATATGGCTAAACGATGTTCTTCCATTGCCTCAAGATCCAGCTTTTGTGGCTACAGCGTCTGTATCACCCTGAAATTCCTTGGTTATGGATCTCCCTTCGGATTCTTTGGAACTGAAAGGCTTCGCGAGTGCGACGTGCAGTTCTGCAGTGACTTCAATTATTGTCTGCCTCGATCACTTAACATACACTTCCATCCACGTTGTGAGTTAACGGACGATATTTCTCCGCGTTCCCTAAATATTCCACATGTTGCTTATTGAATTATGAAAAACAGTTAGACTATGTTGGTTACAGAAGGACAATTTTCCCACATTGGCTTTCACATAAAGCATGCACTGAACACTGCTGACACATCTGTGACGATGCACAGTAGTCGATCGCGGTTCAGTAGAGGAGGGCAAACTGCAGGCTGGACTACGATTTGCATTTATCTTCAAGCATGCATTTCGGATGGTGTTTCCATGTTTCTGTTCAACCACTGTCCTTCGCACCCAGCGAGGCGATGCCGTGATAAGACACTGGAATCGCATTCGGAAGAACGGTGCTTGAAATACACTTTCGGCCGTCTAGGCTTAAGTTTGTCATGATTTCCCTAAATCACTCGAGGAAAATGTCGAGATGGTTCCGTTGAAACGTCATGGCCCATTTCCTTCCCAATCCGTACCTAAAACTCACAACGTGAGTTTCGTCTCTAATGACTAAGACGTCGACGAGACGATAAATCCTACTATTCTTTCCTTTCTTCCTTCTGTGCTTCACTTGTTTGTGTTTTAATGTCATAGGACAACAATTGTTTAAATAGCTCATAAAATCAAAAATGTTCAAATGTTTGTAAATATGACTGAACTGCTGCGGTATTCAGTCCTTAGGTTTACAAACTACTTTAACTTATGCTAAGGACAACACACACATACTTATGCCCAAAGGAGGATTCGAACCTCAGACGGCGAGAAACCGCGCGCTCCGCAGCAGGCGCCTTAGAGCGCTCAGCCACTACGTGGCAGAAGAGTCTAATACAATAATTATTTCTCGTATGAATTCAAGAAAATCCTGTAGAGACGGCCTTTTCAAGATACTGCGAGTGTTAATTATCAAGTAATGTGTACAAGAATTTATTAATGAGTGTCACAAATAATGTACAGGGTGTTTCTTACTAACATTAAAACACGTACGAAGCGACGTAAATGGTCGTGGGACATGTAATTTTAAATATGACACAGGGGGCAGCAAATTTCGGGAAATGCCCCAAAACCAATATTTGTAAATCTATTGGACGTAACTACTCTGGTTATCCGTCCCTAGCCGGCCGCGGTGGCCGAGGGGACTGAGGCGCTCCAGTCACGGTCTGCACGGCCACTACGTTCGGGGGTTCGAATCCCCCCTCGGGCATGGATATTTGTGCCGTCCTTAGTAGTAGCTAGTTCATAAGTAGTTTGTAAGCTTAGGGACTGAGGACACCGTAGTTAAGTCCCATAAGTTCTACAAACATTTGAACATTTGAACATCCGTCCCTAGGCTTACAAACTACTTAAACGAACTTATGTTAAGAACAACAAATACTCCCATGTTCAAGGGAGGACTCGAACCTCCGACGGCGAGAAGGGGCACGCTTCGCACCTAGGCGCCTTAGAACGCTTGGCTACTCGACCGCGGCGCAGATGTTGAGCATGTGACTTCACCAGACTACGTACCTCCCCATTCCTGCAGCTGTTCGGCTTACGAGACAAGCCAATACTTAATAATAAACCATACTTCAATATAAACACATACTTGCCTAACGCAGTGAAAAACATACCTGCAAGGTTCGAATCGCGAACCCCAGGCACTACAACCGCACGCCTAGGCCCGGAATCATACCGATGTGTATACCTGATTTGGAATTGGATCATCAGCTACAGCAGAGCGACAGGTTAATCGTTTGCACGTGTGGCTAGGTATATCAACTGGTAACGTCACAAGATCATCATTCGCCATCCACTTTTGGGTGTTTCCCGACATTTGTGGCTTTATAGTAAATTACTTGTCTCAGTTTCATTTCAGTCACTTACGAGGTTCCAAACGTGAATAAGAAACATCCTGCATTCCTCTCTCTCAAAATGATAACTCAGTTTGTGGAATCGGTCTCAGTCTGCTGAATTTACGGGACATCAGAGAACCAGATAAACGTAAAACGAATTTTAGTAGGAGAAAAGATGTTCTACAACGTTGTTAAGTAGACTCTTATGCCTTTATAATTCAGGTTTTTTTTATAATCTTATATGTTTAGTGTCACTTTCCACTTCTTTCACCTCTGGCACTATTGCTAATATGAAAAATACCGAGTGGCACCGTGGTTCGAAACCCACGTTAAACTGCAGGTCCCCCTATAACTGGCTGGGTAAGTCAGTTCGAAGGTCGGAGGAAGGCAACGGCATACCACCTCCAGACAGAACCATGCCTAGTAAAGCACTGTGGTGTTCAAACAAATCGGATTGTTGACTGCTTTACCTTTTATATGTTTAGTGACTCATTACCGTTCTTAATGCTTGATTTCATCACCAATAATCACGGAAAAACTAAATACGAGTTGGCTACATTTTTATCACAGTGTCAAAACTATTCAAAAAACTTTTGGACATGATAAATAAATAAATAAGATATAAACGAATTTTCTACCTTCATTACGTAATTTACCTGTTAATGAGAATTATTTAGATAATTACGATTACCTCTACATTTGCAATCGGAATAATCAGTTATGGGTAGTGCTCAATTTTCGAGATATTCTTCGCTACTTTATCTAGTGAAATAATTTCAAAAATTTTTATTACCTCTGCGCTTTTTTTAAGAATAATAATCTAGAAAGTAAGTATAGTTATATTGATAACCTCAGGAATTTTTCTTGTCCCAATTCGAAAATCAGGTGAAATAATACGACTGAAATGCGGGTGTCTTGTTTACCTTTTTTTTTTATTTATCTTCCGAAATAGAAGCCGCTGCTTAGTCGTGAAACACTATCTTATGAAATGTCTCGGGTAGTGTAAAGGTACGCGCAGTAATTTGAAGTAAGAAGTGTGAAATGGCTTGATGAGAAAATAACACGCAATTCTGAGGTTAATTTTTGTCACCTGTATGAGCCAGGTGACACGAGAAAAGCGAAGATTTGCCAGAGCATAAAGCGCGCGATTGGAAGGTGCTAGAGGCGTGCGTCTGCTAATAAGCTGGCAGCATGCTCCTTGCCAGTCTTGGAACATCTGCTAACTAGACCATAAAACGCACAATCTCTTTAAGACCACTTAAACGTTACAAAATGGGCTCTTTTCGTTGGACTTGAGACATGAAACATACATATAACCCGAATTAATTTTCGGTGGTATGATATTATAGGAAGGGGAGGCGGTAGCTAGGGCGCCTTAATGCTGTTCCGGCTTGTCTTGCGCTGATAATTATGTGCAACCGAGGGCAGTGAACCCCAATCGCCGCCTCCTATTCTCACTCGCCCTCTTGTAATTAACGTTGCTCCTGTCCCGTATATATTTAGCCACACTGCCAAATTGCCTACAGCTGACAACTACCACAAGCTCAAATTTGTTGCTTCACTTTTTAACTGTTATGTATGTAAGACTACGTACAATTTTTACAACCGATTAATGAGTCCCGTTTTTCTGTCTTCGCGAGAATGACCTGTCTTCATCCAAGACGTTTAGCCCTAAAATCGGAATCGGTAACCAGAAAACAATGTTGAGCAGTTTGTACGGTTATGGAAGTCTTAATTTATTCGTCTGTAAATACTAACTCAGCTATCGCAACGATAAAATATTTTTTCTTTAATGCAAATTAGGTTTCTTTCGTTGAAAGCCAGTATCTTTATTCATTTTAAATAATTCCATCTCTAATTTCAACGAAAAGTACCCTACTGTTTGCAATGTGGTGTACTACTAATTAATCTGTAATGTGTTTTACTGAACGTCGAAATTTAATCTTGTAACGTGTAATTAACATAATTGTCCCAGATCATCAGTCAATTTTCCTGGTGTATACTGTAATTAGTTCACACGAATTTGGTAACCATTTCTTTCTTTCTTCCTTTTCCTTTATTGTGGCATTTGATAGCAGATACATATAACCATCGGTTATTACAGCAGCAACATTGAAATATAATTACAACATAATTATGAACTTAGTGTACATCTTACTTTATAAGAGTAAAGGTTAGAAAACATGACAAACGTTACACAGGTAATAGCGGTTCAACTGTGGCATACGAACATAATAACGAAATAACCATACAACACTGAGGAATTTGTGTACACCCAAACGTTTTAGAATAAGATATAAAACGTAAAAGTAAAATACTGTACGATTATCGATTAGTTCTACGCCGCGACGGAGTGGCCGAGTGCATTGATGCGCTATGCTCCGATGCGCGAGGCCGTAACGCGTTGGAGTTTCGAATCCTCCCTCGGGCATGGGTGTTTGTGTTATCTTTAGTATAAGTTAGTTGATAAGTAGTTTGTAATTTAGGGACTGATGACCCCGCAGTTAAGTCCCATAAGCTTAACAAACATTTGAACATTTGAATTTGGTTACTTTTACCTCCTGATGGGAAACCAAATACTCGAATTCGGTAATTCTCCTAAATCAGTCGCCCAACCGAACAGAAAAACAAAGATTTGGTTTATCATTAGGCATAATAAATATTTTACGAAAACAACAGGATTTATTTTGTATCTTCATCCTCAGGTTGTGGCTTCTTTGTTAGATACGGACTGTACAAAATCTGTTTTGCTAAGTTCATCACCTTTTAGCTACTCTAAAGCAGTGGTTTCCAACCTGCGGCCCACGGACCACGAGTGGCAAGTAATATGGTCCACGAAAAGTATAAAGATTCAACCTTTCATTCATTCTGAATTAGTAATTCCTCGTTACGTGGTCAGTCAATCATTTAATTTCCTGCTAAAAGTGTCTATTATAACAGTCCTTTTCATACTTTTGAGTAACGAATATGTTAAAAGTTTTGATTAAAGTTAATTTTTTATTGACACTGATTATTCTTCTTGAATCTTGTAGAACCTGCTCACAACGAAGGATTCAGAGTGGTACCTGGTCTAAAAAAAGTTTGGAGCCGCTGCTGTAAGGCATGAGGCTGAATACTGGTAGCGTTTTAGAACCTCCAAAGTGACATTGTATTGTACAGGGGGTGGATAAAAAGCAATGAGAACCATTATTTTTCTGAAATAACTTTATTTATCGAGGTACGTACAGTTACAATAGTTAATTATGAACATGGCGTCTGTTCTTTTCCGACATAAGTAATTGAATATCAGCCCCAACAGGCAATTGACAATTTCAATTCGGACGCATTAATACTCTCGGTCCCTTCGGAAATCCGTTATAGCCTGCGAGCAAGTGGAATCATATGGGGAAGGGGGCACCACAACCATAATGTGCTACAGGGTGAGAATTTTGGTTGGCCGGGAAGCGTGCCTCGATAGCCTAATTGGTTAAGGCGACTGCTGGCCCAAAGCGGGAAATCCGGGTTCGAATCTCGGTCCAGCACAATTTTTCATCTTTGCGATTGGATTCATTTCAATGCCCTGATACGGTCGAAATGTTTAAATATTTCGAATTCGTACAATAGTTAAACAAGCTGTTGCTGTCCAGGATCCCTTTCGCCGCTTACAGTGAGAGATTTTCGAACATCCACCGCACTCACCCTCCATGATTCACTGTGATTACGATATCTTTGCCAAAGAGAAACAACCACTGCGAGGGATCTGGAACAACACCGGAGATGACATTATCCATGACGTAGGGACGGGTCATCAACAGAAACAGATGTGCAAATGATGTACGAAGCCTACCGAACATTTGGCAACAGGTCATGAATAAAGATAGCGATTATATTCAAGGTGTGTAAGTATAAGTACCTCTGAAGAGGAAATAATACTGATCATTACTTTTTATCCAGCCATTGTTAAGTATCAGAACAAAATATTTGTCTGCACATTGGAAAGTACCGTTCATCAACATTTTTATTGCTGATGTAGAAATTAGATATACGAATCGCTCCCATGAACCACAGACATTGGCGAGGTGGGGTGGCTTGCGTGCCTCAACGATACAGATTGCTGTACCGTAGGTGCAACCACAGCGGAGGGGTATATGTGGAGAGGTCAGACGAACGTGTGGTTCCTGAAGAGGGGCAGCACCTTTTCAGTAGTTACAGGGGCAACAGTCTGGATGGTTGACTGAGCTGGCCTTCTAACATCAGGTAATGTGGCTTTGCCACATAGCTATTGCAAACGGCTGAAAGCAAGGGGAAACTACAGCCGTTACCTTTCCCGAGGACATGAAGCTCTTTTGTATGAAAATATGATGATGGCATCCTCTCGGGGAAAATATTCCGGAGGTAAAATAGTCCCCCATTCGGATCTCCAGCGGGGACTACTCAGGAAGATGTGATCATCAGGAAAGACAGCACTGGCATTCTACGTATCGGAGCGTGGATTGTTAGATCCCTTAATCGGGTAGGGAAGCTGGAAAATTTCAAATGAGAAATGGGTAGGTTGAAGTTAGATATAGTGGGGATTAGTGAAGTTCGGTGGAAAGAAGAACAGGTTTTCTGGTTACTTGAGTACATGATTATAAATACAAAATCAGTTGGGGGTATTACAGGAGTAGGTCTGATAATGAATAAGAAATAGCAATGCGGGTAAACTACTATGAGCAACACAGTGATCGCATTATCGTAGTCAAGACAGATACGAAGCAAACACCGACCACAGTAGTACAGGTTTATATGCCAACTAGCTCTGCCGATGATGAGGAGATCGAAGAAATATATGAGGAACTAAAGGAAATTATTCAGACAATTAAGGGAGAGGAAAACTTAATTGTTATGGGAGACTGGAATTCGGTAGTAGGACAAGGAAGGGAAGGGAAGACAGTAGGTGAATATGGTCTGAGCAAAAGGAATGAAAGAGGAAGCCGCCTGGTAGGGAACATAATTTAATTATAACAAACACCTGGTTTAAGAATCACGAAAGAAGGTTGTATACGTGGAAGAGACCAGGAGACACCGGGAGATACCAGATAGATTTTGTAGTGGTAAGACATAGATTTCGGAATCAGGTTTAAAACTGTAAGACATATCCAGGGGTAGATATAGACACTGACGATATCTTATTGGTTATGAACTGTAGACTGTAACTGAAAAAAAACTGCTGAAAGATAGGAAAATAAGGAGATGGGACCTGGATAAACTGAAGAAACATGAAGTCCTTGAGAATTTCATAGGGAGCTTTAGGCAACAGTCAACAAAAACGGGGGAAAATAAAACAGGGATGGGTGGCACTGAGAGATGAAATAGTGAAGGCAGCAGAGGACAAAATAGGTAGAAAGGCAAGACCTACAAAAAATCCTTGAATATCACAGGGCATACTAAATTTAATCGAAGAACGAAGAAAATATAAAAATGCATGAAATGTAAATGAATCAGGCAAAATGGAGTAAAGGCGACTAAGAAATGAGATTGACAGGAAGTGCAAAATGGCTAAGCAGGAGTCGCTAAAAGGCAAATGCAAGGCTGTACAAGAATGTATAAGTAGGGAAAAATAGATACAGCCTACAGGAAAATAAAAGAGATATTTGGAGATAAGAAAAATAGCACTATGAATATCAAGAACACAGATGAAAACCAGTTCTCAGCAAAGAAGGGAATGCTGAAAGGTGGAAAAAGTATATAGAGAGGCTCTACGAAACAAATGAACTTAGAGGCAATATTGTAGGAAGGGGAGAAGAAGTAGATTAGGATGAAATCGGAGATATTAAACTGAGAGATGAATTTGACAGAGCACTGAAAGACCTAAGTCGAAACGAGGCCCCGGGAGTAGATGACATTCCATCAGAGCTACTGAAGACTCTGGGAAAACCAGCCATGACAAAACTGTTTCACCTGTTGTGTAAGACGTCTGAGACAGGTGAAGTACCTTCAGACTTTAATAAAAATGTTATAATCCCAATTACAAAGAAATCAGGTGCAGACAGGTGTGAAAACTACAGAACCATCAATTTAATAAGTCATGGTTGCAAAATATTAACAGGAATTATTTACAGAAGGATGGAAAAGCTGGTAGAAGCCGAACTCGGGGAAGATCAGTTTGGGTTCAGAAGAAATGTAGGAACACGGGATGCAATACTCACTGTACGGCATATCCTAGAAGACAGATTAAAAAAATGCCAACATACATACATAGCTTTTGTAGATTTGGAGATGGCTTTTGACAATGCTGATTGGAATAAACTCTTTCAAGTTCCGAAGCAAGCAGGAGTAAAATATAGGGAGCATAAGGTTATTTACAACTTGTACAAAACCCAGACAGCGGTTGTCAGAGTTGAACGGCACGAAAGGGTTGCAGTGGTTGGCAAGGGAGTAAGATAATGTTGTAGCCTTTCTCCAATGTTATTCAATTTGTACATTGAGCAAGCTAGAAAGGAAAGCCAGGAGAAACTTGGAGACGGAATTAAAGTTCAGGGTGAAGAATTGAAAACATTCCGTTTTGCTGACGACTTAGTAATTCTATCAGAGACAGCAAAGGACCTGGAAGAGCAGTTGAACGGAATCGACAATGTGTTGAAAAGTGCATATAAGACGAACATTAACAAGAGCAAAACTAGGGTAATGGAGTGCAGTCTGAGAAAATCTGTTGATGCTGAAGGAATTAGATTAGGTAACGAAACCATAAAGGAGGTAGATGAGTTTTGTTACTTGGGCAGTAAAATAACAAATGATGGTCGCAGTACAGAGGATATAAAATGCAGAATGGCAATGGCTAGAAAAGCGTTCTTGAACAAGAGAAATATGTTAACTTCGAATATTGTTTTCAGCCTAAGGAAGTCCCTTCTGAAGGCATTTGTGTGGAGTGTTGTCTTGTATGGTAGTGAAACATGTACGATAAACAACGCGGACAGGAAGAGAATAGAGGCTTTTGAAATGTGGTGCTACAGAAGAATGCTGAAAATTAGGTGGGTGGATCGCGTAATTAATGAAGAGGTACTGTACAGAATTGGGGAGAAAAGGCATTTCTGGCATACTAAAAGGGATCAAGTGGTAGGACACATTCTTAGACATCAAGGAATTGTGAATTTAGGGTTGGAGGGAATTGTGTGGGGTAAAAACCGCAGAGAAAAACCAAGAGATGGATACAGTAAGCAGATTCAGAGAGATATAGGTTGCCGTTCTTATGTGGACTTGAAGAGGCTAGCTCAGGATCGGGTATTGTGGTGAGCTGCATCAAACCATTCTCCGGACTGAAGACCACAACAACAACAACAGTAAAAAATTCTTGGCAAGTTTCTGTATCATTATTGACTATAAGAAAATGGTCAAATGTTTGTAAAGCTATAGGACCAATCTATTGTAGTCATCATGCTCTAGGCTTACGTATTACACTGTGGCATACATTCATCAGGCAGGTCGTCATAGCGTCTCTGAAGAAGCAGTGCATACTGTTGCCACGTTAGGAGACAGTGATCGAAAGTGTTTCAGTGCCCCCGTATTGTAGAAGTTAAAAGTAGGCCACTGTACGTAGTAAAAGCTTTATTATGGGAGGAGGCATCCAGATAAGAGTTTACTGTTATAAAAAAGGTTAATTTTAGCAGTAAAACGAGCAAAATGGTCCCTGTGAACTACCGTCTACTCCCTGCTTTTAAAACCTTGTTCTCTAGCCCGAATTGAGAACCGGCTTGGTTCAAATTACTCTAACAACAGGAAGTTAATACGTAGCAGCTCACACGAAATTACACACAGACATTAGTAAACAAACCACCACAATTAAAGTTATTTCATAAAGGTGGCTGAGAAAACATTTCTGGCGTAACAGAACTTATAAAAAAAAATCGCATCTGAGCTCGTTCTCAGCACTGGTGAAAAACAATATAAAATAAAAAGGGGGAAGGTGCTCGAAAACTACAATTTATAGGCAAGTCAAAATTATACTGAACTTAACTTGCTTATTCAGGACGAACGCAAGCAAAATGGGGAACCAATTTTGTTAATACAATATAAAGTATCCCATTTACAGGAACTAATACTGACGGTGCCCAGCATAGAATTTGACATAAATTACAAAGAACTTAAAGCTACTGGGGGGGGGGGGGGGAGGGGATTTACAAACAACACTCACTCGATCACACACACGCAATGCAACAGCGAAACTCACCAAAATCAGCATGCTGAAGCGAGGCAGAAGCAGATGCAGCTATCGTAGGCGAAATTCAGCAAACCCGGAGGTACCACACAACACAATATATAATAAAACTGCGAATATGGCTCTGGTCTGTCGTGCCTGAATTGAGATGATGCGTGAGTATAGCAAAGTTAAGTAGCATCTAGATTAGACCGCGAGCAAACACGCTAACGGCCACACACTGCTACGTTACATGACCGCACTTCACTGAAGGTGAAGTGGTTAAAAATCGGATTCGTTACACAAAATCACGGCGGGTTTCTTAAGTTGCAATGTGAGAGTAAACTATCTAGGCACTGGTTTTATGAGAAGTGGCGTGAATTCAGGTGACTAGTTGCAAACCCCTGAAGTCAGAGTTCGGACCGACGTGGTTCCGAAAACTGATAAAAATGCATACATTCAATTTCCGAAAAAAAAAAAAAAAAATTAACTACGGCATGCAACCCTTAGAAATACACAGAATTTCATAAGCAAGCTATTGAAGAAGGTTGTGCAAGACTCGGAGAGAATTACTGACAAAGACTGAGTGCATACTACAAGTTAGGAGAAGAAATAGCAAAAGTAAAATAGGCGGGGAGAGAAGATCGCGAAATGTTAGTGGAAATTAGAAGGATACACGCATAGATACTTGTCTGATGGGCATGTAACAAGCAATGGTGGAAGCTGAAGGCTTTGTTCTAAGAACCAATCACATGGAACACACATCATTCACCGAAGGAAATGAGAAGAAAAATTTTACAAGCACCGTACAAAAATGGACATTTCGTCTGTTAGAAATCGGGCCCCACAAAGCTAAAGAGAATTTACACCGAGTTCGTACACCGCCACATAACCTCAAAATGTTTGAATATATCAGGCCGTTATCAAACTGCAACTAGTAATACATACACTTCGTTTATCTGTTGGAAATCACTGGATTGAAAAACTAGAACACATTTCCGCGCACGATCGGACAGCCACTAGATTCTCGCACATCCAATTAAAAGTAAAACAAGTACACATTCTCACAGGGACAGTGACGTAGCGGAGAAGCCGTACTTATTGCCATATTCACAAATACAGTAATAAATTATTAAAATAACAAAATCCTAGCAGTATAAAACTAACATTTCAGAAACTAATACTTTAAAACGTGAAATAAAAATGCTATTCCTCATGCCTTGAAAAGAGTGGGGTTCTAATTTAACAAAATGCTAATCTAGCGACATCAAATAAATTACAGTTTTATAAAAAATATATGGAAGACGACAGACGGTGTAGGCTGAGGCAATCATATTACATCAGAGACAGCAAACTTTTCTAAGCTAACATGTGGTTGCCTTATGGGCAACATAGACAGCTGAGGCACGTCACGTATACACAGAAAATACAAACAACAACATAAAGCACATTGTAAAATACTAATTCCTATAAAAACTAAATCAATGGAGATGCAAATGTGGCTGGTGTGACCACGGTATTGGGGCAATATGTATAAAAATCCAAAATTTACAAAGAAACATAGATAGACAAGACATAAATATAGAACATATTTGACATTGAAACACAAAAAAAAAAAAAAAAAAAAAAAAAAAAAAAAAAAAAAAAAAAACATGGTTGAACGTTTCCTTCTGTGTTGTATCACATGATTAGTAAGAGGTTCATCACAGTTGTATTTTAAAATTGCTGAGGGCGATCACGGTTGCTACAGGAAAAGGGCCTCTTAGCAAGTTAATCGTATTTCGCACTCTCAGAGCGTTCACTGTTTTGACTGCTCACACCACTTTTCCACCTGATGCTGTCCTTCACATTGTCATCCACTCAACACTGGTTTTTAAGTCACAAACATTGTTCTCATCAGTTCGAAACGCAGGCTAGGGCCTACGGGACGGAGACAATCTTCTAGAAGATACTGGGAGGAGACTAAAACCCGCACACACAAGAAGATACTTTAAACTTTTTGTTTCTCTTCCTCGGCTATCTGACATGAGTAGGAGGGTGTGGTTAGTGCACCTGTCTGCCCTTGTTCCCCGACCGGTGCTGGGCGGGTGCGAAGGCTGGCCACCGGAACAACTCAACCGGCAGCGATGGACCAGCGCGGCCGCGTCTTGTGTGCGCCGACAGCCGGTAGCTTGGTAGTCGGCTCTGTGTAGCCCGCCGACCGTGTAGTTTTTGTGTTGCTGCTAATCATCCAAACTAGCCGGCTTGACTGAGTAACTGTTATGGAGGTATGACAGGTCGGCCCTCGTCTTCCGGCTTCCCGCCGAACCCCTGCTTTCGGTCCGCTCCCGCGCGTGAGGCTGGTGTCAATTCCAACTGACGCATGGCCACAGACGGCTTCACGTATCTGTCAACACTTTGGTACACATTGTTACCACAAGACACCCCAAACGTACAATGAACTCCATCGTGTCACAATCGTGGAGGGCCCTCGAATTCTTTTTCAAATAAACATTTAACAAAAATACAATTGATATGTTTAGCAATAACATTTTAAAATTAAAACACTTATTAAGATATACAAAAATAGAACTCCTAGGTTCTTAGTCCTTTATAAAACATTTTAACATTAAAGATACAGATATAAGAATTCTGTTTCAAATCAAATTGAATCGCAAAACACATGGATTGACATGTCACATTGAAATCAGAGAGTTATGTATCAATAATAAAATAGGTTATCCTATAACTTAATATAACATTGAGAATAATATTTTTAATAAATTAAACACGGTCCAGTGTAAGTAACTGTACCTAATCCACTATAATTCAGCCCACAGGGCAGTTCGTCAGGTCAGGTCATAGTCTCTGTTAGTTTTAGGGAGCGCTACGCAAACACGAACTACTATACCACCATGCAGCGCTACGCAAATACTAGCTACTGAAACTACCTACAGCCCAGGCGCAAATTATTCTAACTACTGCGCGAGGCAGGGAGGGAGTTCCCTTCAGCTCGCTGGTCTGGTTACACGCGCTGCAAATTGGAGGTTAGTGCCTGTAAACGAGATAAAACATCTTGAAAGTGGAACAAAAGGAAACACATGATCAAATGTAAAAAACGCATAAAATAAACACTACAAAACCACACATGTTCAACAATCCTAAGTTAAAAACTGAGATCTAAGATATTAGTGACTTAAAATGTAACCTAATCTTACCACAAAATAAAGAATGAGAATTAGTGGTTGCAGGGTTTGCCGTCCTATCGATGTTAGGCAGTCACGTGCCCTCGTCATATCCATTAGGCTGACAGTTCCTTGACACTGAGCTTGCCGTTCTTCAACTCCTTTACTTTGTTTCATTTCCTCACATCTTTTTCTGCTTCTGAATGTAATTCTGGTCTCTTCCACAGATCACGTTCGGTCCTTGAATTTACAAAATTGCCCTGCAAAACTCATCTGACAGAATGCAAGTTGATTCTATTAATATGCCATGGTCTATATTGACAATGAAATTTAGATGAACGCATCTTTCGTGCTCTATCGCAACCGTCTACCGGTCGAATCACACACCTCCTGTTATTGAAACGTACAATCCATAGACAAAATTATCTAGACCCCTAAGCATCAACACCACACTGCATCCACGTGCAACTAATAATCCTGTGAATAACAGCGTTGGCGCCTACCACAGCATCTTATTAACATGCTACCTAAAAGGGAGATTGCTGATATAAAATCTACAGTAAAGGTGACAACTCAAGCACTCGATAAACAAGGCTAGCTTCACGCATAGTGAAGAAGAGCACACACACTTAAAAACGACAAACAAGGACACATATTACATAAACAAGATACACTGAATAAAATAGTTAACATTGCCTAAACAACTTAGATTATGTACCATGAATCCTCACGATGGAAACAAAAGGTAATAACACGGACTAAAAGGGGACTATGTGAGATGGGCAGCCTTATAGCTAACAGAAACACTTGGATATGTCACACTAATAATTCTTTAAGTACCAAACAGAGTGTCAAAGTAACGTAAGTCGAACAGCTTACCAGGTGCAACTGGCAACTTGCCGTTAACCACGCCAATAGTGGCATGCACGTTATAGTACAGAAGACACGCATACAACATAAAGACGCATTATGGCGAACTGAAATCGCACAACAAACACATACATATACAACGAACACATATAACAAAATTCACTATTAAAACAAACTACTTAAAGAAAAACTGCAAAAGGCATACAAAATACAACATAAATTTACAAACACAAATCACATTGTTGGTAAGAATAACACTAAATCTACCATAGAAAACACAAATTAAACAAAACATAGAATGTATGTTACTGGCTTGTGCTGGGGTCAGGGTCTTTCCGTTGGTTATGGCACGGATCAGCGGACCTGATTTCCATGTCTTCTGTTGGCAGGTCGCATGGTTTTCGCTGGCAGTACCCCTTACTACCATTCCTGAACCTTCGGCGTTTCTCTGCTCGCTTATCACGCCAATAACATTGCTCGTTCCTCCACTGCGGCTGATTGTCAGCATTGGAAGGGCCGGACTCCCCGCTGCTAGTGCTTTCTGCTTGGCTTTTGTTCCTAGCGCTATTGTCCCTCCGATTACTTCTACAAGAGCCGTTGTCATCTCTGCTAGGTCCATAATCATCGTCAAACTCCAAATCCTCCAGGTAAGCATACAAGGACTTAATGTCCTCCTTGTAGCTTCCCGCAAGGATGGCATTGCGCACATTTTGAGGGAACTTCAACACACAAATTCTAATTAATTCGCGCGGAGGATGTGGGTAGTCGAGGAACTGATTTCTCAGCATCATTCCTTGAAAGAATTCGCCGAGACTCCTGCAATTGCTGTTTGCAAAATGGGGCATCACTAAAATGCTACTTTTTACTCTTTCCTGCTGCCTCCGAGTAGGCAGGCGGGAAATTCTCCCTTAAATCCTCATAGTAGCAGCAATATCTCAAGAAAGGTTGCATCCATGTGGTGGGCTCTCCCTCGAGATATCCGCACACATACTCGATTTTCTGCCCTTCAGGCCAGTTCAGAGGCAGAGAGTAAAAGAATTGCTATAGCCAAAGATGGGGGTATATCCTGCTTGCAGAGTTGAAGACCTGTTACTTTCTTACCATGAAAAATGGTTATAATGAAACGCCTGTACTGGCTTTCACACAGGTACTCGACTCGGTCTTTCTCTTATGGGAGGACAGGCACGCGGAGGTTCGACCCCCTCTTCCTCGAAAGCCGAATCATTTCCGCTGTCGGAACGACAAGGCCGACCTCCACACAAACTTCTGGAGGCGTCTTCTACTTGCGGGGGAGCCATGGAGACTTGCTTCAGACGCGCAACACGTTCTTCTAGCTCGGCCGCTACATCGCGACACCTAATTTCCCACTGTTGTTCCTTGAACCGGAGTAAGTCACGAACTACCTATGATTCACTTACAACAATAGGAACTGCCCTTTCTTTCTTCGTCTCCCCGGTCTGTAGAAACTGCGCCACCGAGGTGGCCAGCGCACAAACGCGCGCCCCTAGCTCATTGGTAGGAGTTTTCAGTTCATCGGTGCGCGTTTTCGACCGAACGTCTACCAAATCGACTCTCTCGCTAAGAGAGTGGTCATCAGTTTTAAGTGATTCAACTCTCTCCCCAAGAAAGTGGATATTGGTTGGAGAGGGCAGACGTAGCTTCTGCATTCCCTAAAATTTTCGTCGTGTTTTCTGAGATAGCATGCATTGCTACCTCATGCCATTCCTGAACTAGCCGCACTACATTGGTTCGCAACCCATCCAGATTATTGTTTATAACCTGAACGGTGTTACTTTGCGCCTCCCTGCACTGCGCAGAAACCTTGGTAAGTTGCACTTTCATCCCTGCTTTTAAATCCTAAGCTGAATCATTCTGCGCTTCCATTATGGAACCTACTTCTGCTTTCCTTTCTGCTTTCAGTTTCCTCATGACAGCCATAATGTCGCTTAAAGTCGTATCAGAAACGCACAGGGGCCTAGTAACACTGGTTGAACTAGTTTGCGAAGTAGTAAAAACCGGCATGTTGGTATGTGGTTCGCTTTGCTCGCCCCTGCCCTCACTTCCAGTCGCATCCACGCTTAAACTAGTCGCGTTTTCAACGGGAACATGGCCGTCTGTAATCGCTGCTTTTTTTCTTTCTGTCGAAAGATCTGACCTAGACGACTTTTCACGGTCGTCACTTTGGTTTAATCGCCTAGAGCGAGTGGAAACGGATGAGGCAGAACTATTCTCCATCATCACAAGTAGTTTATAGCAACAAAAGTAACAAACACAAGATTAGCCTAAGAAAATCCGCGTAACGAAGCACGAACTAAAACCTTCACACACAATGAACTGTGGCTGTGCTATTTTTACAAAAACAATTAAATAAAACAAAAAACATCCAAAATGACATAATAAAAAAAATACACTGAAACACACAAGTGCTGAGAACATAAAATGAAATAGATTTGCACGCTGCTGATTTCACACATTCTCCCACTGGGAAGAAAGAATTTTTTTTTCTTTTAATATTCCCTCACGCAAGTAATACAAAAAACTATTTCATTGAACAGATGATCCGCTAGAAGAGCGGATCCTGGCAGCGGTAATCCAGATAAAAGTAGGCCCCTGTACGTAGTAAAAGCTTAATTCTGGGAGGAGGCATTCAGATAAGAGTTTACTGTTATAATAAGGCATAATTTTAGAGCACTGGTGAAAAACAATATAAAATAAAAAGGGGGAAGGTGCTCGAAAACTACAATTTATAGGAAAGTCAAAATTATACTGAACTTAACTTGCTTATTCAGGACGAACGCAAGCAAAATGGGGAACCAATTTTGTTAATACAATATAAAGTATCCCATTTACAGGAACTAATACTGACGGTGCCCAGCATAGAATTTGACATAAATTACAAAGAACGTAACGCTACTGGGGGGGGGAGGAGGATTTACAAACAACACTCATTCGCTCACATACACGCAATGCAACAGTGAAACTCACCAAAATCAGCGTGCTGAAGCGAGGCAGAAGCAGGCGCCGCTATCGTAGGCGAAATTCAGCAAAGCCGGAGGTACCACACAACACAATATATAATAAAACTGCGAATATGCCTCTGGTCTGTCGTGCCTGATTTGAAATGGTGCGTGAGTATAACAAAGTTAAGTTGCATCTAGATTAGACCGCGAGCAAACACGCTAACGGCCACACACGGCTATGTTACAAGATCGCACTCCACTGAAGGTGAAGTGGTTAAAAATCGGATTCATTACACAAAATAACGGCGGACTCTTAAGTTGCAATGTGAGAGCTGCAAACCTCTGAAGTCAGAGTTCGGACTGACGTGGTTCCGAAAACTGATAAAAATCCATAAATTTAATTTCCGAAAAATAAAGAAAATTAACTATGGCATGCAACCCTTAGAAATGTTTAGAATTACATAAAGAAGATAATTAAATGCAGCTACACGCATAGGCAGCGATTACACAGACGAATGAAGTCCAATCTCAAAACCCAGAAAAGTGAAATAATTACAAAGATGGAAAAGTGAGAATCAAAACTACGGCATGCAACCCTTAGAAATACATAGAATTTCATAAGTAAGCTATTTAAGGAGGTAGTACGAGGCTGGGAGAGAATTACTGACAAAGACTGAGTGCATACTACAAGTTAGGAGAAGAAATAGTAAAATTAAGATAGGCGGGGAGAGAAGATCGCGAAATGTTAGTGCAAATCAGAAGGATACACGCATAGTTACTTGTCTGATGGGCATGGAACAAACAATAGTGGAAGCTGAAGGCTTTGTTCTAAGAACCAACCACGCGGAACACATATCATTCACCGAAGGAAATGATAAGAAAAATGATTGAAAAACTAGAACACATTTCTGTGCACCATCGGAAGGAATATTCCAAAAAATGAATCTAAGTTCAAGAGTCTAAGTTAAACATGCTTGACAACGAATCGCTACCATCTCTGGGTGCACAAGAGCAGAACCAATCTTACCACACCGTGGTCCAAGCACAAGTGAACCCCGAGCAGCCAGGAGCTGCGGGAAGCTACCGGAAACTGGGAAATCCATGAAAACAGTGGGTGGTGGGAAGAGGAGATCGCAAGACTCGCCCTGGGGAATACTTGTCGACTGGCTTGTAACCAAAGGGTGTAGAAACCTCTTTGGTCGCATCAGCAGCACGGGTTGGTAACGACTAACTATCGACTCAGCCAGAGAGAACCATGCAAAGCGAGCTATCAGTACCCACATCCAGACAGCCATTAGATTCTAGCATATCCACTTAAAAGTAAAACAAGTACACATTTTCACAGGGACAGAGGTGTAATGGAGGAACCGTACTTATTGCCACATTCATAAATACAATAATAAATTATTAAACTAACAAAATCCTAGCAATATTAAACTAACAGTTCAGAAACTAATATTTTAAAACATGAAATAAAAATACTATTCCTCATGCCTTGAAAAGAGTGGGGTTCTAATTTAAAAAAATTCTAATCTAGCGACATCAAATAAATTACAATTTTATAAAAAATATATGGAACACGACAGATGGTCGTCTTTCAAAGTTATGGTGATTCTCGTGTACGACTGTAATGGTATTATCCTAACGCATTATGTTGCTCCATGGTAGACCATAAATGCACAGTATTACTGTTCGTTTTTGGAGTATCACTGCGACCAGCTTTGCGAAATAAGCGGCAACCATTAGCTTGCACGACAATGCGCGGGCGCATATAGCGCAAGTTGTGACTGCTCTGTTCGGTGTATGGGAGTGGGAAGTACTCTACCATCCACCAAAGACTACGGAACCACTTCATCGCATTTGCTTCACAACTGTTTCCGCGATACGTCAGGCAGTAGACCACTCCATTCGCATCATCAACAGAACAGGCTCTACTAACGGTATACTTCGCCTTCCGCGTCACTGGGAACGGGTTCTACACCACGCTGGTGACTACTTTGAAGGACAGTAACAGGTGCACACATGTGACGCTTTTATATCGGTTGTGAATAAATAGTTGCAACAATTTAAGTTTCAACACTCAAATATTGTCCACATCCCTTACGGTTAGAGTGTTTTCGACCCACTTCTTCGCGAATAAGTTTTGATTTCCTTCATCCAAAACTTCTCTTTCTCTTTTAATAGAATTTGATCCGATTTGCTTGCTTATTAAGTGTTCTCAAATTTTAGTAAATCTATGGGACTTAACTACCGGGGTTTTCGGTCCCTAAAATTACAAATTAGTTGAACTAACCTAAGGACAGTACACACACACACACACACACACACACACACACACACACATATATATATATATATATATATATATATATATATATATATATATATATATATAACACTGCAAATTGTTACCGCTGCGTGGCTGTCAACATTCTTCTGATCTCAGTTTTGAGTTCATATCCGTCGCAAACTGAATGTTCTACATACATTATTACTATTAATGTAAACAGGGCGAAAGTATGTCTATTTGACATATTTTCCTCTTACATAACCTCAACTTGAAGAACATAAATGTTCAAATGTTTGTTAAGCTTAAGGGACTTAACTGCGGGGTCATTAGTCACTAAACTTACAAACTACTTATGACATACCTTATAATAAAGACGACACAGACATTCATGCCCGAGGGTCGATTCGAACCCCCGACGGGGAACGGCCTCGCGCATCGGAACATAGCGCCTCAATGCGCTTGGCCATTTCACCGCGGCTTGAAGAACACAATGAAACACTATAAATTCTACACAAATTGCAGCCAGTTGATGTCAATGTAACGAAGTATATTTACAGTCCTGCATTTCTTGCTACCTGAGTTCAGAGTTGTCGAATTCCAGTGCGAAATTAACTGATCCTTTTCCTGTACGCTTCTTCTCCTCATTCGTAGGTGCCGTATTCAGCTGTGTCCACCGTTACCTCTGGAGATACGTGGAATTACAAGTAAGAATTTTGGGTGATTTTAATTCGTGCACCACACCAACAGACATTAATGATGTCATCGAAACAGTAATACTACAGAACGGATCTGTAACCCGTCTCCAACAACCCATAAAATAAAATAAGTTATTTAGATTTATCTAAAAACTCACATCAAGTCAGTGGAAAAAGCTTAATTTATTTTCATATAAATATATACGGTTAAATTGTACGGTTCCGGCCTGGCGTTAGACTGGATGTCAAGTTTGTAATCTAGTTGGGATAAAAAGGCAAATGAATAAACGGTCTGTACTTTTGCAACCACACATTTCTGAAAAATGTAGCTACTTAATGGATGAAGACGTGAAAAAATTGTTGAGCACAGAGCTGGTGACTTAGGGCGTGTTATCCGGAATGGCGTTTACCTGTCGCCGCTGTTAGCTGGGCGGCGCTGTGTTTTGTGTGGCCTGCACGCGGTCCGTGAAACAACTCCAGGAAGAGAGGATCAGCCGGCGACTCGTAATAGGATTTACACATTAACAAACAAACATCGTGTCCATAAACAGGCCGCGATATTAATCCGGTTATCCGCATACGGGCAACAAACACCTAGTGTTTCCGTCGCCAAACGTAGGTGGAATTGTAGCCGCAGCCAAGAGTGGCGCAAACTCGTTCTGCAGGCGGAAGCCGCGCAGCTTAGTGACACACCGCCGATTGATTAATTTCACTCACGCCGCCTGTCTCTCCTCCCTGGATTTACGGGACTGCATTAATACGCGCAGGGCTACTTCCGAAGGTACACACCCGTTGTATTTATAAACGATTCAAGATGTGATACTTTGTTTCAATATGTGATATTGATATACAGGAGAATTGCATTTTACAAGCAATATTACATCATTTTAGCCATAGATATGTAGATCTTTCTTATTTTTTTCTCAATGTAAAATATAATTTTTTTGTAAGGTACCCGAGAGGTTTTGGGTAGAGGGTTGCAAAGATCCAGCGTTTCTTATTGTTTTCAGTGGAACGTTTTGGAAAAATATGGCCAAAAAGTGAAGGGCAAAAGACAAGTGTGAAGGAGTCCCAAAAAGGGGTAGAATCTACCGGGTGATCAAAAAGTCAGTATAAATTTGAAAACTTAATGAATCACGGAATAATGTAGATAGAGAGGTAAAAATTGACACACATGCTTGGAATGACATGGGGTTTTATTAGAACAAAAAAAAAATCAAAATATGCAGAAAGCCGGCCGCGGTGGCCGAGGGGACTGAGGCGCTCCAGTCACGGTCTGCACGGCCACTACGGTCGGAGGTTCGAATCCCCCGTCGGGCATGGATATTTGTGCCTTCCTTAGGATTAGCTAGTTCATAAGTAATTCGTAAGTTTAGGGACTAATGACCCCGTAGTTAAGTCCAGTAAGCTATACAAACATTTGAACATTTGAACAATTGGCGCTGGACAGCAAAACGTCAGTGACTGCGCATGAAAATCATGTATAAAATGAGCTGTAATGAGAGAGCGAATCAGATGCACCAGCAGTCGCAGCATGTTGAGGTTACCTGGAAAGGCGCTTTTAGTGAAGCTGAATTATCAGAATGGGGAATATGCTATTTCAGCGTTACGATCCTATCGCCATAGGAAGGGGATTCGAACGGGTAAAGCTCCGTTGACAAATGCTGATTTGTTGAGAATGATTTCGAAGTTCGAAGCCACGGGTTGTTTAGACGATAGACCACGTAGTGGCCAACCGAGCACAAGGCGTAATGCTGCTGAGACAGTTCAGGAAGAAATGGAGACTATAGCGGGTTCGTCTATGCACGGGAAAGTCAGCGCTCGTGCAGTCGCACGTCTCACCGGCATTCGAAACACTACTATTTATTTGGCACTTAGGCGTACATTCCTATGCTATCCTTACAAAATCCATCGGCATCGTGAACTGCTACCTGGCGATTTAGTGAATCTGAGGACATTTGCAGTGTGGGCGTTTCAAAAGATGGCGGAAGATGACGATTGGTTGAGTAACGTGTTGTGGACCGACGAAGTTCATTTCACGCTCCGAGGGTCTGTCAACGCCCACAACTGCAGAATTTGGGCTACCGAACATCCTAGAACTGTCGTGGAAACTCCACTGCAAGACGAGAAAGTCACGGTATGGGATTTACCACATCTACCGGTATCGAGCCTTTTTTCTTCGAGGAACTGCGTGATTCTGGTTTTGTAACTGCTACCGTGACGGGTGAGACGTACGCCGATATGTTACAGAATCGCATCATTCCCCAGCATGGCTGATAAACACCTGCTGGAACATACGATTTTTATGCAGGATGGCTCTCCACCCCATATTGCTAGACGCGTGAAAGATCTCTTGCGCGCGTCGTTTGGTGATGATCGTGTGCTCAGCCGCCACTTTCGTCATGCTTAGCCTCCCAGGTCCCCAGACCTCAGTCCGTGTGATTATTGACTTTGGGTCGCAAGTGTATCGTGATCGATCAGTCACGTTCAGCAAGGCCACTACATTCGGGGGTTCGAATCCCGCCTCGGGCATTGATATTTGTGCCGTGCTTAGCATTAGGTAGTTCATAAGTAGTTTGTAAGTTTAAGGACTGATGACCCCGTAGTTAAGTCCCATAAGCTCTACAAACATTTGAACATTTCTTGTTAAGGAGTGATGGTGATCATATTGAGCATTTCCTGTAAAGAACACCGTCTTTGCTTTGTCTTAATTTATTATGCTAATTATTGCTTTTCTGATCAGATGAAGCACCATCTGTCGGATATTTTTGGAACTTTTTTTGGATTCTATTAAAGCCCCATGTCATTTGAAGTATGTGTGTCAATTTTTACCTCTCTATCAGCATTATTCCGTGATTTATTAAGTTTTCAAATGTATACTGACTTTCTGAAGTTAGTGGACAGGTCCTCACTGAAACCTTGACAAATCTCGACTGCCACTAATACCTAATTCCTTCCTGTTAATGAAGTCAGGAATATTGTAGTTTCAGTGTCTATGTAGACAAAAGCTTAGGTTAATATCTAGGAAGAAAATGTGTCTCGAGGAAGGAAGGAAGAAAGGAAGGAAGGAAACTTGGGTAGTAATCCATGGGACTTAATTGCTTAGTTCTTAGTCCTTAGCTTACAAACTACTTAAACTAACCTAAGGATAACACATACACCCATGCCCCAGGGGGAACTCTAAGGCACAACGGCGAGCGGCTGCGCGCACAGCAGCACGGCGCCCCAGTACGCACGGCTATTCCGCCGTGGCTGGGGATAAATATCAAATGTTCAAATGTCTGTATAGTTTATGGGACTTAACTACGGGGTCATCAGTCCCTAAACTTACAAACTACTTATGAACTAGCTAATATTAAGGACGGCACAAATATCCATGCCCGAGGGGGGATTCGAACCCCCGACCGTTGTGGCCGTGCAGACCGTGACTGACGTGCCTCAGTCCCCTAGGCCACCGCGGCCGGCGGGATTAATATTCCGTCGTCAGCGTGGTCATTAGAGACGGAGCTCACGCTTGGGTTTTTGGGTAAGAATGGGGAACGAAATGGGCCGTGCCTCTTCAAAGGAAGCATCCCGGAATTTACCTGGAGTGATTTAAGGAAATCACAGAACACCTAAATCTGGATGGGCGGAGGTGGATTTGAACCATTGTCCTCCCGAATGCGAGTCCAGTGTGTGAACACTGCGCCACCACGCTCGGTAACGCGCGTGCCAAGAGTTGGTGGTGGCATTTGTCTACATTGGTAATACTTGCCGACTGATCGACAACGGAAAACTTTCCTTCTTGTTATTTCATACAGTACAATATGCAGTACAGTATGACACAAAAACTTTAAGAGGCCGAAGCATATTAGAAGTCACATGATTCAAAATATACATACACAGACACACATAAGACTAAAAGAGAGACAATACATGAAATTTGAATTAACCAAATGAGAAAAATACATTATTAAAGTATGAACGTTATATATACCAGGGTCATTCCAAAAGAAATGTGCATTATTTTTAATACAGTTTTTATTCTACACGTTTGAAAGTTTTACAGTGTGTAGATACATCCTTTAGGAACAATATTTTCAATTTTCCACATACTCCCCATCCAATTCGTTAACTCTCTGCTCATTGTCTGAAGTGTGTGCACTACGAGGCCTGTCGCTGCGAGGACAATCCTCAGTATTGCCGTGCCCGCTTTTAACACGTAACCTGCTTGCCCACCGACTAACTGTACTGCGATCGACAACGGAATCTCCATACACCTTTTTCAACCTCTTGTGGACGTTTCCCACCGTCTCATTTTCACAGCACAGGAATTCAATGACAACACGTTGCTTCTGACGAACGTCAAGTGTAGCAGCCATCTTGAAGACATGCTGTGACGACGCCACTCACGGGTACTGAGCTGAGATCGAAAACAAGCGGCAAGGATGTCTCTTACCACTGCGCCACCCTGCTCGGTAAAAGATTAGAGCTTTCTAAAGACACGCAACACGCACTGACCACAGTAAATGCTGGAGGATCTGCGCTGGGAGGAAGGGATTGTGGAGGGAAATGGTGTGGGGCTTGGGTGAAAATGTGTTGGGATTTATTGGGTAGGGACTATGGACAAGATATTTGGGCGAGGAGAGGAGAGGAGGAGATGGGGTTGGGTGAACTGTGTGGTGTGCGCCAGGCAAGCAAGAGTGAGGAGGGTGGGAGGTAGGAGACCTGATAGGGGCAAGACAGCTGGGGGGGAGGGATTACAGTAGACGGGATGGATAAATATCGGAACGCATTTCATTTTCTGGGAGGGGAAGTCGGTTGCAGTTGCGTTGGGTTGGGGTATAGACTGTGTGGAGGTTGAGGGATGGTGGAATGTGAGTGTAACGGCGCACTAGCATACCAGGATTGGTGATCACTTGGATTCAAGTCTGCGGATAGTATCGGAGATAGGAAGGTGTTCGATGTGGTTGAGGAGTGGAGGGAAGTTAATAAGATGTAGAGGGTCCGTATGGGAGAGGGTAAGCGGACGCGATGGAGGGCCAGTTTTTTTTTTTTTTTTTTTTTTTTTTTCCTTTTTTTACTTATTTATTTGCATGTAAGTATGAAGAGATCCGACAGATTTATCGATTACTACAGGTAAATATAAATGTTTGTTTCAAATTATGTAATATTTAAGTTGTCAATCAGCTCTATACAGGTATGCACTAGAAAACAAAATTGTTTCCAAAGGAATAACCATTCTGCGAGTAACAAACCATGGCACGACAAGTTGAAGAACCCTGCTGAGAATACCGTCTGTGATATGTATCTGAACGGTGTGCCTCATCGATTAAGAGTACGCTGTATGTTTCATTCTAACGTTGTTTATTTTATTTAAAACCCGTTGTATATCCAAATATGGAGGAACAGGAAACTAGGAACTAAAAAATAAAACAGAAAGCAGGCACAATTTTATGGTGTCTTTAATGGAATAATCAAGAAATGCCAAGTCCTTGGGAATGAATGCAAAATGCAAATGTTTGTAAATCTATCGGACCAAACTGCGTGGTCATAAGTCCGTAGCTTACAAACTACTTAAACCTAGGTAAACTAACCTAAGGACAAACACACACACCCATGCCCCAGGGAGGACTCGAACCTCCACGGCGAGCAACCGCGCGCTCCGCAGCGAGACGCTTTAGACCGCTCGGCTACTCCACCGCGGCCGGGGAATGAATGAATGTACGCCACGTTACTAGGCGGATTCAAGAAGATATTCAATCCAGTCGTGGAGAAACTACTCTCAGATCATTGCCGCCACCTAAACGCCCCATTTTGTGGTTTGACCAGAGGACAAATGACGAAGAGGAGTTAAATTTTGCAGGATGGAATCCTTTTGATTAAATTAGATGTACTTCTCGTTATAATTGATCCATGGTGACGATATGTAGAATATCTGATAAAATAAGAATACACAATTAATAATTACAAAATAAGAACAGATATACGAAGGTACTTTCCACAAATCCCAAATGAAATTGCTCTTGTAGATGTGGAATCGGTCAAAAACACAAAACGTAGGTATGTTTATATTTAAAAGACCATAAAATTGTTACCAACTATTTACAACACTCATTTACAATGCTAGCTTTAATGCAAAATATTTATACAAAAGTCAAATTGTACGCTATATTCACATTATGTTTTATTAGTAATTACATACACACATCAGTCGGGCCTACTAACAAATTCATCTGTGGAGTAGAAGGAGATGGCCACCAATAAAGCCTATAGACTCTTCTAAAATCGAACTTTATTATGAGTTAAACTTTTTATGGCTGCTGAATAGTGGACCTCTTTCTGGACTAAAATAAGTCACTTTAAATCTTTGTGAAAGTTGTTCTTCTTTCTAGTATTGATTCCATGAAGTCTGAAAACAATATAGATTTTAATAAAAAATTTCATTAAGAAATAAATATATTTAGACGCCGAGGTTGGTATCCCCGGTACTTTAAACATCCCTATTCAAGACGTTTTGAGTTCACTCCAAAATTAATTCTTATTACTCGCTGTTGGGCTCGCAAACCTTGGGCAGGTTTGTGATATTACAGATACAGGGGGAAGCTGATTGTTTCCATGTGAAAGGCGGTTTTGCCATGCTGTTGGGTTCCCCAGCTGGCCAGCTACCAGTTTGGACCTAGTGAATGGGATACAACAGGTAGTCAGTGTTTCCCTAATGTGCTTGGAAACAGGAAGCGAATGTCTTGACTGAGCGAGGGCGGCTATTCCAGATTGCAACTGAAATACAATATAGCCACAAACATTATTATAAAAATCCATATAAAATCAGGGAATGATCATACAACAAATATAACTATATGAATGGATTCAGGAGACTTGAGAGAATCAAACGCCATAATTACAATTTCAATATCCCTTACAGATAAAAAGCCGATAAATCTAAGTATTATAATAATAATATAAGACTTCTATTTACAATTATTGATACGTAATGTTTTTCAGTAACAGATTACGAAGCAAATGGGCAACGTTGTACCATGCTACCTATCTTAAAAGACGCACCACGTTATTTCCGTATTCTTTCAATAAACTTCGTTTTACTCTCTTGTTCTGCTTTTCGATGAGGTAATGATATTCTTATGTCAGAAAATAGATTGCACCCCAGAAACACAAAACATTAACCTAGCAAAGTGCATTACATTTATAAATGTATATTGTTATATTTAATATTATTCTTAGTGACGTACATTTTTTATGTTGTAGACTGCCACTTAAATATTTCATGGCCGTCTGAAAATAATATATATGCAGCAGATAATTTATATATAAACAATTATATGTATTTGTGAACAAGAACTGAATATATTTACATAAAAATCCATCATGAATTAAATATAAATTGTGTAACTATGTTTCGACGGCGGCAGTATATTTGAACAGTGAGACACCACCCTTAATGACTATCTGAGCAAAGAGCTTCAGTCTCAACCATTTTTAGTATTGTTAAATATATATGTCTTTGTTAAATTAAAGAATATTTGTAGGGAGGTGGTCAAAGCATTTAATTCTTTGATATTCAAATGTATAATACTTTGAAGGGAAATTGTATTTTAAAGATGAGTCGTTAAGATGCGCGTAAGAATAAAAATTTGGGAGCAGGTAGAGCACGCTTTCAAACGCTTGTGAAGGGACTCGTAGCTTGGACGTGGTGGTGAAAGGTTGTGACGCTGGGCGGTCTGAAGCCGCGTTACGAACTTGTGATTTGAAGAGATAGGCATGTGTGGACTTATAAAATTTACGGGACTGTGACTGCAGAACTTAGTCTCTGCTTGAAAAGTGATAAACTATGCACGGTAGTAGGGCTGTGGAACTGTAATCGTTCAGCAATCGTGTACTCGTGTGATTACAAACTGTGTTTTATAACAAATACTTTAATTAGGAACTGAAATGTTCGGTGGACTTCACTAATTTACGAGTGATAATTTCGAACTTTTGCTATCGAGTGCGTGTAATACTTATAGTGTCTCTCATTAACAATAATTGGGGAAATATTCAGTTATTTACCGATAAATAAAGTAGGACCACCTCCACATTTTCATGTCCAGAAAGAGAAATAAACTCTATTTATAAAGAATTATTGCGTGAGTGAACCACTTTTTTTATCTTAGAATCCATTTTGTTGTTCATTCAGAGGTTTAATTTTGTTTCTCAAATATATTTTCACGTCATGATATGCAGATTGATAGACTGGAAACTACAGATTAATTATTGATCTTGTTTAAACAGATTGGGTAGCTGTTTAGGGCATAGAAGCTGACATATATAACTCACCCCTATGAACAGAGACAACGAGCCATAAACTTTTACTACCCAGAGCTATGTATTGCCCAATTCTTATTGGTGAGTACCGATAGGAAGGTCGCAATTTGGCGTATGACATAATGAAATTAAAGTAAGCACAGTAAACTACCGTTTTTATTTTTATTTTTACATCATCTACGCCTGACAACATTAACATAGAAAATAGCTCGCGAACAAATGTAAACAAGAAGAGGAATCCATCAAATAATGTGAGCAGATGAAGTAAAACACTAAAAGCAAATGTTACAGGTGAAAATGAGAATATTCCCCTATGGGAATAATTGGAGAGATAGATAAAACATTTAAGCAGATGACCATGGCTGGCTGACCAAAGGGATAGAAAAGGGTGAGCCAGCCAGTCTGCAACACATTAAAACCTCCAGCTTAGGCCAGAGTCGAGACAAATCACAGAATTTTATAACTTTGTTGAAACTCACTCCGTCATCACCTAACATAGGGGGCACCTAACCATCAAGATTTTCCTCTGCTCTCTATCTGCGTTATATAAATGACACTCAATTAAAATGTGGCATACAGTAATCCGCACCCCACAGGCATCACAGGTTGAGGGCTTCTCTCGCCCCAGTAAGAAGCCGTGGGTAAATGGACAGTGCCCAGAGATTTGTTTAGTCGCTGCAGCAGTTAAGTGGCATGCTCCATCCAGTTAAATTTACTAACGAGCTGCAATCCCAAGAATTTAACACTAGCAACTTCTTCTATCTGATATCTGCATATCTTATGCATATACTGGTGGAAAACATCTTACAAGCTCTGAACTGTGTATCGTATGTTTCTGCAAGGTTTTGAAGGGTGTTTAGAGTTTAACGTCCTTTCAATAAGTCGAGAACATGGCCATTAGAGATGGATGAGAAACGCGGAGTATGTTTTTCAGTTAAGAATGGGGAATGCAATTGCTTAGTGACCGCCGGCCAGTGCACACGTGGACAGCAGCAGCTCTACATTGTACGGTAACCGGCTTCTTAATAGAAGCGACTTATTTTCATTTCGTGTGTGCTTTCGTTTACAGTTCTTCAAACATTAGTGTGCTCGCTTGTTTATTTATTAAGAATCGCGTTTAGTTACAACATGCGCGGGTTTCACATGCTACACAGCACACGCGTCCAGTCGCCTCGACCGCGTTTACCTTACACGCACGCTCGCTGACGCCACACGACATGCTGAAGTGTGGCCTACATCTGCGACGTCGTCCTTACCCGACAACGAGTGTGGCACAGTCGCGGTCCATGGAAACAAAACGTTGTCCACCTGACTGCTCCTGACTGTCGATGCGTAGTAGAGGACACATGGGCCCTCTGCCGCCGCCGTCGCCCCGCCTGCACGTCGACTTTATCATGGTGGTTATCCTGCGCGAAACCGGCACTACGCAAAGCATTGATGGGATACGGTACAGATGTCAAGGCTTGGCGAGTAAGCAACGTAGACTTTCACTATCGATCCTACGAGAGTGCACTTCGATGCCATTCTCTCCGGCTCGACAGACAATCGTGCATCGTGCTAAAGCACATATCACTCTTCACTCTTCTCACGCGCCGACGTTTAGAAGGCATCATTGTGCGGTCCCGTAAATATGATAGCATACCTCAGGAACCACCGTCGATCTACCACTTACTTGCAGAACGCAGTCGTCGACGTCGAGCTCTTATACAAGATCTTGTCGATGAGGAAGGCCGACGACATACGTCTCAAAAAGCTATTGGTCATGTTTTCCATTCTCACTTCGCCCGGTTGTACACGGCCGCTCCACATAACCCAACTTTAATCGAGGTGGTTGCGGCACTCATCACCAACACTGTTTCGGAAGAAGTGGCGACTGAACTCCAAGAAGACGTGAGCACTGACGACGTCCTGGACGCTATCAGGGTGGGAGCCGCCAATAAATCCCCCGGACCTGAAGGCCTCCCCCTCGAATTTTACAAGAGCTTTAGCTACCTGTTGGTACCCACTTGGACAGCTATCTGCCGTGAACTGATGTCCCCAGCAACGACGATCCCTCCCGCCTTCCTCGAAGGTGTTATTGTTCCCGTCCCTAATCCTCACTACCGGCCCATCACCCTTTTCAATAGTGACTTGAAGATATTCACACTGTTGTTAGCAACATGACTCAATAAGGCAGCACCGTACGTTACATCCCATGACCAGACTTCCCTGGGTTAAGCCAACAATGTTCGAACGGCCCTTTGCCGTTACAGGGACATGATTGCGCTCGCCAAGCTCCGACACCTGCCTGGTGCAATGGCTTCGCTTGACTTCAGTCAGGCTTTCGATCGTTTAGATCACACTTTTCTGGTGACGGTCCCCCAACACATGGGCTTTACTGCACAAATATTAAGTGTGGTATAGCGCCTTTTGAGTGGCGCCACTTCCAGAGTACTCTATAATGGACGCCTCATTGCGCCTCTTAGGATTGTACGATCTGTTAGACAATGTTGCCCACTTTCTACAATTCTGTTTGCATTTGTGTTAGAACCCTTGCTCCAAGGACTTCGCCAACGTCTGGCGATCATGTCTTTGCATGGCAACCGTTTCTGCTGTGTGGCATACGCTGACGATCTCATGCTCTTCCTACGCAGTGAAGTCGACGTTCGTGCTGCTCTGACATGGATAACAACATTTGGCGAAGCATCTGGCAGTTCTCTCAACGTTTCTAAATCGAAGTTTCTGCTCATTGGAGAGGGTCTACCTGCTAGATGCGTTGCCCCCCTAAGTGTGGCCACCACCGTCCGCAACTTAGGCATTGACTTTACAAAAGATCTTCGTCGTTCGGCGACCTTAAATGTCAGGCGTCTGCTCCAAACGATCCGGTGAAGCCTCTTTCAACACCGAATTAGATCCATGTGATTCAACGTGCACGATACGTCAACGTTTATCACACATCTCGCATCCCCCATACGGCACAAGTGTTCCCGATCTCGATACCCCTTGCCCGTCGCATGGGATCCTATGTCTGTACTGGAATGTTATTCAAGATCCAATATACCTCTCTTTCCCTCCCAAGGGATCGTGGTGGGGTCGATCTCTTCCACGTCCCACAAAAAGTTACGGCACTGTTTGTTAGCTCCCAACTGAAAACATGGCAACAGTGCCCAACGAGCATGATGGGACTGCTTTTACGCGAATATGAACCGGTCTCTAAAACACCCACAGTCAAGTTATCTGACATTCCAGGCCCTTTTTACTACATCCGACATTTCTTTCTAGAATTAAGCTACATTTACCAATCCCTACCTCTTTCACGAATACTAAGGGCAAAGACTGTCTATGAGGCCCTCCAACTACATACTACATCAGCCCCCCAATCATATTGAGGAAAGGTTTCCCCAAATCACATGGCGTAGTGCATGGAAAGCAGTACATGCAGTTTTTCTCGATTCCAGCGTCCAATCCGCCTGGTATATCACCGTCAACGGCAAACAAGTCAACCGTTTTCGCCTGCACCGTATCCGACTCGCTGACACACCCCTATGTATTCACTGTGGGGTGGATGACACCGACAACCACCAGTCCGAATGTTGTCCGTTCTCCGACGTCTGGAGACTCGCACAACGCATTCTGGCTTTCGTCACCCGACGTCCACCGCCTCAGCTCTCATTCCGGACGCTGCTATTCCTGGACACGATTTATTACCCGGCCACGAAAACTAACGCTGTGAACTGGATACGCGGCCACACCGTCCGCTACCTTTTCGACCGTGACGAGAAATCGGAACTGGATTATTGGACGTATCTCAATGATCGACATTGCGCAATCGTTCGTAATCCCAAATACCAACAGTTATATTCAATTTTTTTATGGAGCGTCTTTCACGATCCGCCTCCCAGCTGGAACGTTCAAACTATGAGAAATTAATTTGAAGTTCTTGTTGATACGAGTCCTGAACGAACTGAAAGCGGAACCTCTACAAAAAGTATCGAGAAGACGAGTTTGGATGTTCCCCACTGAAGGCGTGTGAAGAACTGCACAGAGAGAACAAGACATAGAAAACTTAAATAAATAAATAAAACTTAAATAAATAAATAATTGTAAATACCTCCTTTCCATAGGCGTCACCACCACTAAATAATTGGGGGGACGACTCAACTGGGACATTTTCGAACATTCTGATGCTTCAGACAACGATTTTTTTTTTTTTTTTTTTTTTGGCGGATGTGAGGGGGAGGGGGCGGGGAGGAGGGGTCGTTGGTAATATCAAGCACCTGCCCTGGTACTGTTTCAGTTAAAGTTCCTAAAGTGTGCCAATTTAATCGTGGATTTAAACGAAATCTGCAGTTACCTGTCAAAAAAATTACATAACGCTTACATTTACATTTTTCGATTGTATGATTATTATGTACTGTTCAAACAACTGTGAAGAATTACAAACTGAACAGCTATTAAAACGATATTGTGCTTGATTCTGATTGGAAATTTGACCAAAAAACCAATTACCGAAACATTTTAGTTTTCATTCATTAAAATACACTATAAAATGTTGTGACCTCGTCGCCTTTCGTTGTTTCCTACTCGTCCCAGTCTAGTTGTCAGGAAAGATACTGGTGCAGGAATCGATGTAACTGTAACAACTATTCAGATTAATAATACAAGTTTTATTGAATGATAATTATAATACTCAACTTAAGGACATATGTCTGTTTCTTCTCTCTTCTCGCGGTGTCATCTGTATGATGCTAGCTGCGCTGAGACCTAGTGACTGCTAAGTTCGTAGCCGCGTTCTGACTTAGTAACTGCCTGAGTTCTAACTAGTAACTGCCGAGTTCTCACTAGTAACTGACGGGCTGTCCAGACGTATGTCGGCCTAGATATAGCCGGTTGTAGAGGGCGCGCATCTTCGGTTACTCCCTCCAGGATGCGCGGCGCCTGCTTGCGATTGGCTTTCGGTCGATCGCTGCCTTCTCTACGATCGTTCTCTTACGTCTGGCGTGTGGTCCTGACTTTACGCCACAACATAAAATTAACAAATATACACACAGGAATAAACAAGTAAGTATCGAAAAAGTCATAAACGATAATTAACTGCAGTGTCAGAAGCATTAAGTGAAATAATCATTCAAAGTTCCTCCTACATTTTCTGTTGTCCCAATTACATATAAGTATTATTGCAATATTTCTAAAGTCTATTTCATCAAGCAGCAACTTGTGCACATTTCAGTCTGCTACGTGATTGAGCCTCTGCTGTGTCACTGTCGAGTGCAGATAGTTCTTCAGTCGTCGTTGTGGTGTCGCACAAGTATAAAGTGCGCGCCACGTACTTTCGCCGCGCGCCGCCATGCACGCACGGCGCGGCGTTCTTACGACGTCAGCCACGAGCGCCCTCTGCTGCTATCCCGCTCGTGGCCACCACTAAACGACATCGTTCACTTGGGACTGAGATAGGAACGAGTTAACACTTCGGAATCAGATAAGCACCAGTTAATACTTGGCTATATGATAGGCACCAGGCAGGCCTCTAGCTCAACTATGTATCAGCATTCTGCAGTACTGAGCTATGTAAAAGTTAAGTATTACTAAGTCTCTAAGAAATATATATCTCGTTCTAATTTACTCTAGTGTTTCTAGATTCTGCTGTCCCACTGGCTGGTCACCTCCTACCTGCATAAGCGTGCATCCTTTATTCTTGTGTCAGTCTTTCTACTCGGCCACCGACACCTACGACGGAAACGAGACACAAGAGCGGCGGCGAGGCTGGGACACAAAAGTCGTAGTGCTGGAAAACTGCGTCCTGATTCACAGGTTGACGCTGGCCACACAAGCAAAGTCTTAGCAACGCTTCAAAATTAGGACTTCTTTTTTCATAGAAACCAAAACAGCTTTTGCTTCTTTCAGGAATTTTACATTGTATTGTAGATGAAAGACTTCATGTTCTATTTTCAAAGACTGACCATCTATTTCCATGTATGGAGCTACCACATCGTATCGTTTTTTCTCCAACAACACTTTCTCCGATTAGATTAGATTAGATTAAATACTTGTTCCTTAGATCATGTATACGACATTTCGTAATGATGTGGAACGTGTCAGTTTAGTAAATTTTGTCTATACTTGACAATCTATATTTTAAGAATTTTTTTTGTTTAATTTTTTTTAATTATATATATATATATATATATATATATATATATATATATATATATATATATATATATATATATTATGTTTTATCTAAAAATTCATCTACATTGTAGAAGGAGTTGCCATTCAGAAATTCCTTTAATTTCTTTTTAAATACTAGTTGGCTATCTGTCAGACTTTTGATGCTACTTGGTAAGTGACCAAAGACTTTTGTGGCAGCATAATTCACCCCTTTTTGAGCCAAAGTTAGATTTAACCTTGAATAGTGAATATCATCCTTTCTCCTAGTGTTGTAGCTATGCACACTGCTATTACTTTTGAATTGAGTCGGATTGTTAATAACAAATTTCATGAGTGAATATATATATATTGTGAAGCTACAGTGAGTATCCCTAGATCCCTAAATAAATGTCTGCAGGATGCTCTTGGGTGAGCTCCAGCAATTATTCTGATTACACGCTTTTGTGCAATGAATACTTTTTTACTCAATGTTGAATTGCCCCAGAATATGATCCCATATGAAAGCAGTGAATGAAAATAGGCGTGGTAAGCTAATTTACTGAGATTTATATCACCAAATTTTGCAATGACTCTGATAGCATAAGGCCCTCAGTTATACTTTCAACTGCAGAATAAAGTCGCGAGACCATTCTTTTTTTCTCCCGGGAAACTCCTGTTCAAGATTTCTAAAAGCTCAAATACTTCTTTCACCATTAGAAAACCGAGGTACGGTTTGCTAGACTCAGAAACATTAAGTAGGCCAATGGCTCCTTCGCATACCTTTTCTGTTAGTCCATTCAATGTCTTGATAACCAAAGCATATTTTTTAACAAAATCTCATTGATTTGTGACTGTCGGTACAGCCATCTAGTAGGACATAAAGGGTTGATATTTGCAATATGACTGACACGTCCTTCACCCATATCTTCAATAGTATGTATAAAGGTGTCTTTTACTTTTGTTTTTGAAAACCTTTTTCCTAATGGTTGACTTGATTCCATGGAGTTTTTAACAGTTCTTGAAATTTCGCAGCTTGTTTTCATAATTAAATTACAGCAGTAAGCAGCACAGTGAATGAAATGGATCAAAGGCCGCTTGTCAATTAAAATTGATTGAGTCCCTTTATGCATTCCACTCACGTTACCTGCTCTATCATATGTCTGTCCAAGAAGGTTACTTAAAGCTGCAATCTGAGCAGAACATCACAAATGAGTGCAGCTATATGCTCCACATACATAACTAGTTTTATAGAACCCCAAAAAGCTTTCATGAGGCTCTAAATGGTCATCACACCATTTTACACATAAACTAATTTTTCGTCGCCGAAAATGTTCCTTGTTCCATCACAGATCACTGAATAAATCAAAGGATTCACTGGCCTAATTTTTGAACTATGCTGTTAACAATTGCTTTACCAAGGATTTCAATTAATTCATTTTGTGTCATTGGATGGGTGTAACTTTGTTCTCTTTGGAGTCTTCACTACTGAGTTTCAACAGTTCCGTTAAATTTCCGTAATAGTTTGTGTGCCCTCTAATAGCCAATCGTTGTCTGATGAGATATTTATCACTGCTAATGATGATTGTCAATGCTTCCAAAGCCATTTTTTGTTGCTCAAATTAGCACAGACGTACTGTATTTGCAGACTGCGTACATACATACATTTATACTGTCGTTTCGTTTCAAATAATAAAATCTGTGAGGGTAAGAACTACCTTCCAAAGGGTGGGTGACAAAACAGGAAAACACACTTTGAGAAAGGGTGCGGTTACATTACTGTGACAAACTTTAGACACAATGATAAACGTTTAAGAAACCTGTCACTGACAAACCCTGCAAAGTAATGAAAGGAAAAATGCTTACCGCATAGTAACTTTCCACTGTTCTTGAAGTAAAATTATGGCATCGGCACGACTTTAAAGTTTATTATTTGGATACTACAAACTGTATTCTCGTCATTTTTGACACACAGTATGCAAATATAGGCCTATCACTAAATTTATCTTCTAAATTATTTGATATTAGTACGCAGAGTTCATGAGATATGAGATCATAAACAATAAGATGCATTAAATAACGACCCCTCAAGTTCAAGGATTTTAATTCGTTACCTACATCTTTACTACTAAGTATATTCGCAACACGTTTTGCAGACACTTTCCTAATAATCTAATGAAGGTACCTAGAAAATCTTATTATTTTATAGTATTTTGTTCCGGAGATCTCGTTGTAAGGATTGAGATGTGGAAAAGGAATCTAGAGACCAATATCCACTACAGATACACGTGAAATAGAACGGGACAGACCGGAAAGAAGGAGATATATAACAAAACAATGGAAAAAATACAGCGCCGGTCGCTGGAACTAGTAATAAATATTTGCATACCATAATTTCTTTTCTGTTTAAAGAAAGACAATATTGATGAACTGCCTTTCACTCTCTTCATAGCTATTCCTGACTGTAACTTTGCACCAACACGTGGCGAATGAACTGGCTACAGCACCGTTACTTAGCAGCGTGCACACGGTTCTCCGGCCGCAGTGGCCGAGCGGTCTCCAGCGCGCCAGTCACAGTCTGCACAGCCGCTACAGTCGAGGGTTCGAATCCCCCCCTGGGGCATGGATGTTTGTGTCGTCCTTAGTATAAGGTAGTTCATAAGTAGCTTGTAAGTTTAGGGACTGATGACCCCGCAGTTAAGTCACAAACATTTGAACATGTGAGCACACGTTGTGTTTCAGTTGGTTGTGGTGAAGTGAGGTGAGGCGCGTTTCCAGCCGCGCCGAATGACAGGGGGCTGCGCTTGACTGTCTTGTGTCAATGCTCGTATTTGTGCCTCATAATGTTCACTGTTGCTTTATTAGCATTTAGTAAATCATGTAAATAATTAAGTCATAGTGCATAACAACTTTCAGCACGTATTATTAGTTAAGCTTAAAGATATTCGTTCAACAAAATCGTTATTTGTCAACTAAGACAAAATACTTAAAACTGTTTTTCGAATTTTTTTTTTTGGGGGGGGGGGGGACACGTCCCCTCTGTCACCCCCCGTCGGTGACGCCCATGCTCCTTCCCATTCCCTATATTTTCCTTCTATCCCTTAGTGTATCGAGGTTAAATTGATTTGGGATAGGTATAGACAGGAGCCAACGCCTGAGACGTACAGTTATTTTTTTGTTCTTAGGGCAAAAGTGGCAGTGGCACGTAGGCCCCTTTATTTATTTATTTTTGTATTAAAAAACAAGTTGTCAGTTCAGTTGTTGATATTTTGATTTATTAGCTCGCGTATATATTTTTCAGATTCGCTGTTAATAAACAGTTTAGTGTTAGGTACATATTTTTGAAGCTCACTGTTTATCAAACTTCTCTGTCCTCAGTCGTACTTATTTAGAACATACATAGGTTTTTAGAATGGCTAGGAACTGTTACTGCTGCGAACGGATGCAGGCAGAGTTGATGACTCTTCGCTCGCAGCTTCAGGCGGCGTTGGCTTCGCTGGCAACGCTTTAGACTGCGGTGGGTGAGCGCCGCTGTTGTGGGCCGCTCGCGGGGGTGCAGCAGACGCCCTGTGCGTCTGTTGTGCCATCCGATCGGCCTGCGGCTGTGGCCAGCCCGCTCACTGCCCGCTAGAGGGTCGCCCCCAATCCGTGGTGGATTGGGACGTCTCAGCGCGTGTCAGGCGGCGTAAGACTTCCCGTGGGACCAAAGTGGAGGCTTCCCCGGTTAGTCTTACGAACAGATTCGAGGCGCTGTCTGTGGCAGAGGATGTTCCTGACGCAGATGGTTTCGCTTGTCCTGTACTCGCCCCTCTGCCTGCAAGATCCGGGCACTCAGAGAGGGTGGGTTTGTTAGTAGTTGGGAGCTCCAACATTAGGCGGGGTGATGGAGCCCCTTAGGAAAATGGCTGCTGGGGGGGGGGGGGGGAAAGTCAATATGCACTCCGTGTTCATACCGGGGGGAGTCATTCCAGATGTGGAAAGGGTCCTTCCGGATGCCATGGAGGGTATGGGGTGCAGCCAGCTGCAGGTGGTGGGTCATGTCGGGACCAACGACGTGTGTCGTTTTGGATCGAAAGAGATTCTCTCTGGTTTTGAGCGGCTATCAGAAGTGGTAACGACTGCCAGTATTGCTTGCAAGATGAAATTAGAGCTCACCATCTGCAGCATTGTCGACAGGACTGACTGCGGATCTCTGGTTTAGAGCCGAGTGGAGGGTCCGAATCAGAGACTAAGACGGTTCTGCGACCGTGTGGGCTGCAGATTCCTCGACTTGCGCCAAATTATGGTGGGTTTTCGGGTTCCGCTAAGTAGATCAGGAGTCCACTATACTCAGGAAGCGGCTACACGGGTATCAGGGGCTGTGTGGCGTGGACTCTACGGTTTTTTAGGTTAGAGGGCCTCGGGAATACACAAAATGGGTTTCAGTCTCAAAAGAGGCAGATCTAGGAACCATTGGTGTAATAGTTGTAAATTGTCGTAGTTGTATTGGGAAAGTTCCAGAGCTCCAAGCGCTGATAAAAAATACTGAGGCACAAATCGTTATAGGTTCTGAAAGCTGGCTGACGCAAGAGATAAGTTCGGCCGAATTTTTTTCAAAGGGCCAAATGGTCTTCAGAAAGGATAGAATAAATAAAAAAGCGGGTGGCGTGTTTATTGCTGCTACAAACGGTTTATCCTGCAGCGAAATTGAGGCAGATACTTCCTGTGAGTTGGTATGGGTAGAGGTTATACCTGACAACCGGAATAAATTAATAATTGGATCTTTTTATCGGACCCCTGACTCAGACGATGCAGTTGCCAAAATGTTCAAAGAAAGCTTGAATCACATTTCAAATAGGTATCCGAAGCATACTGTTATAATCGGTGGCAACTTTAATTTACCCTCGATATGTTGGCATAATCAAGTATTCAAAACAGGCGGCAAATATAAAACATCGTCCGAACTAGTTCTCAATGCTTTTTTCTGAAAACTACTTCTAACAGTTAGTTCATGAACCCACTAGAATAGCAAATGGTTGCGAAGATAACCTTGATCTCCTAGCAACAAATAATCCTGAGCTAGTAAAGAGCATCAAAACAGATACAGGGGTAAGCGAACATCGAGTTGTAGTAGCGAGACGGAGTGTCGAAATTCCCAAATGCACAAAAAATAAACGTAACTATATATATATATATATATATATATATATATATATATATATATATATATATATATATATATATATATAAAAGCAGGTAAATATTTGTTTCACGCTTTCCTCAGAGATAGTCTCCAGTCTTTCAAAACTAAAAACGCGAGTGTAGATCAGTTGCGGCTTACTTTGAAAGACATAATATCAGTAGCAATCGAGAGATTTATACCAAATAAATTAATAAAAGATGGGGCTGACACCCCATGGTACACAAAACAGGTCATATCACTGTTGCAGAAGCAAAGAAAAACGCATGAAAAATTTAAAAGGACACAGAATCCTCAGGGCTGGCAACCTATTACTGAAACTCGCAAACTAGCGCGGACTTCAATGCGAGTAGCCTGTAATCTTGGAGAAAATCCAAAGAAATTCTAGTCATATGTGAAGTACACTAGCGGCAAAACACAAAAAATACCTTCACTACGCGATAGCAATGGTAATACTACCGATTACAGCACTGCTAAAGCAGAATTACTAAACACAGCCTTCTGAAATTCGTTCACCAAAGAAGACGAAGTGAACACTCCAGAATTCAATCCAAGAACAACTGCCAGCTTAGAATTAGATGTTCCTGGAGTAGTAAAACAACTTGAGTCACTAAACAAAAACAAATCTTCCGGGCAGATTGTATACCATCTAGATTCCTCTCACAGTATGCTGATGCAATAGCTCCGTACTTAGCTATCATTTACAACCGATCACTCAGCGAAAGATCCGTACCCAAAGACTGAAAAGTTGCTCAAGTTACTCCAATATTCAAGAAAGGCAATAGGAGTGATACCCAAAATTACAGGCCAATCTTATTGACGTCGATTTGCACTAGGATTTTGGAAAATATACTTTGTTCGAACACAATGAACTACCTCTAAGAGAACGACCTATTAACCAATAGTAAACACGGATTCAGAAAGTATCGCTCTTGCGAAACACAGCTTGCCCTTTATTTACATGAAGTGATAAGTGCCATCGACAAGGGATCTCAAATCGATTCCATATTTCTGGCTATCCGGAAGGCTTTTGACACTGTACCCCACAAGCGGCTTCTAATGAAATTGCGTGCTTATGGAATATCTCCCCTATTGTGCGATTGGATTCACGATTTCCTATCAGAAAGGACACAGTTCGTTGTAACTGACGGTAAGTCATCGAGTAAAACAAAAATCTGAATAGCTCCCTTAAACTGTTCGCGGATGGTCGTAGTGAAGTCAACAAAGGGTCAAAAGCAACTGCAAAGTGATTTAGACAAAATTTCTACATGGTGCGAAAATTGGCAATTGACACTAAATAAGGAAAAGTGTGAAGTAATACACATGGCCACTACAAGAAATCCGCTGAACTTCAATTACGCGATAAATCAGTCAGACTTTGTGTTATGGTCTTCAGTCCGGAGACTGGTTTGATGCAGCTCTCCACCTTACTCTATCCTGAACAAGCCTTTTCATCTCCTCATAAGAACGACAATCCACATCCACTTGAATCTGCTTACTATACGCGTCTCTTGGTCTCCCTCTGCGATTTTTACCCCACACACTTCCCTGCAATGCTAAATTTACGATTCCTCCTTGTCTAAGATTGTGTCCTACCAAACGATCCCTTCTTTTAGTCAGGGTATGCCAAAAATTCCTTTTCTCACCAATTCTGTTCAGTACCTCTTCATTAGGTATGCGATCTACCCACCTAATCCTCAGCATTCTTCTGTAGCATCACATTTCAAAAGCCTCAATCCTCTTCCTATCCTCACTGCTTATCGTCCATGTTTCACTCCCGTACAAGGCAACACTCCACACAAATGCCTTCAGAAAAGACTTCCTTACACTTAAATTAATATTCGATGTTAGCAAATTTCTCTTTTTCAAAAATGCTTTTCTTCCCATTGCCATTCTGCATTTTATATGCTCTGTACAACGACCATCGCATATTATTTTACTACCCAAGTAACAAAACTCATTCACCACCTTCATTGTTTCGTTACCTAATCTAATTCCTTCAGCATCACCTGATTTTCTAAGACTGCATTCCATCATTTTTGTTTTGCTATTGTTAATGTTCATTTTATATGCTCTCTTCAACACACTGTCCATTCCATTCAACTGCTCTTCCAGGTCCTTTGCTGTCTCTGACAGAACTACAATGTCATCAGCAAAACGCAATGTTTTTATTTCTTCCCCCTGAACTTTAATCCCTATTCCAAATTTTTCCTTGCTTTCCTTCACCGCCTGCTCGATGTACAAATTGAAAAGCATCGGAGAAAGGCTACAACCCTGTCTTACTCCCTTCCCAACTGATGCTTCCCTTTCATGCCCTTCGAGTCTAATAACTGCGGCCTGCTTTTGTACAAGTGGTAAATAACTCTCCTTTCCCTGTATTTTACCCCTGCTGACTTCAGAATTTGAAACAGTGTATTCCAGGCAACATTGTCAAAAGCTTTCTCCAAATCTACAAAAGCTAAAAATGTAAGTTTGCCTTTCCTTAATCTATCTTCTAAGATAAGAAGTAAAGTGAGTATTATCTCCCAGGTTCCTACGTTCCTGCTGAATCCAAACTGATCTTCCCCGAGGTCAGCTTCTACCAGCTTTTCTATTCTCCTGTAGATAATTCGTGTTAAAATTTTGCAATCATGACTTATCTGACTTATCAAACTGATGGTTCTGTAATTTTCACACCTGTCTGCGCCTGATTTCTTTGGAATGGGGATTATTAAATTTTTCTTAAAGTCTGAGGGTATTTCGCCTGTATCATGCATCCTACACACCAGTTCAAATAGTTTTGTCATGGCTGGCTCTCCCAGAGACTTTAGTAGATCTGAGGGTATGTCATCTACTCCTGAGGCCTTGTTCCGACCTAGCTCTTTCAGGGCTCTGTCAAATTCATCTCTCAGTATAGTATCTCCTATTTCATCTTGATCTACTTCCTATTCCCTTCCTACAACATCGTCTCTAAGTTCATTTCCTTTGTAGAGCTGCTCTATGTACTCTTTCCACCTTTCAGCTTTCCCTTCTCAGCAAAGAACTGGTTTCCCATCTGAGTTCTTGATATTCGTAGAGTTGCCTTTCTTGTCCCCAAGTGTCTCTTTTATTTTCCTGTAGGCAGTATCTACTTTTCCCCTTCTTATACATTCTACAGATTTGCATTTCACTTCTAGCCACTCCTGCTTCGCCATTTTGCACTTCCTGTCAATCTCATTTCTTAGTCGTCTGTACTCCATTTTGCCTGTTTCATTTATTGCATTCTTATATTTTCTCCTTTCATCAATTAAATTTAGTATTTCCTGTGATATCCAAAGATTTTTTGTAGGTCTTTCCTTCCTACCTATTTTGTCCTCTGCTACCTTCACTATTTCATCTCTCAATGCTACCCATTCCTCTTCTACTGTTTTATTTCCCCCCGTTTCTGTCAATTGATGCCTAAATCTCCCTCTGAATTTCTCCAGAACTTCACGTTCCTTCAATTTATTTAAGTCCCATCTCCTTATTTTCCTACCTGTCCGCAGCTTTTTCAGTTTCAGCCTACAGTTCATAACTAACAAGTTATGGCCAGAGTCTATATCTGCCGCTGGGTATGTCTTACAGTTTATCACCTGGTTCCGGAATCTTTACCATTATAAAATCTATCTGATACCTTCCAGTGTCTCCTGGTCTCTTCCACGTATACAACCTTCTTTTGTGATTCTTAAACCACGTGTTTGTTACGATTAAATCATGTTCCGTGCAAAATTCTACCAGGCGACTTCCTCTTTCATTCCTTCTGCCCAGTCCATATTCACCTACTATTTTTCCTTCTCTTCCTTTTCCTACTACCAAATTCCAGTCTCGCATCACAATTAAGTTATTCTCTCCCTTAACTGTCTGAATAATTTCCTTTAGCTCCTCATATATTTCTTCGATCTCATCATCGGCAGAGCTAGTTGGCATATAAACCTGTACTACTGTTGTCGGTGTCGGCTTCGTATCTATCTTGACAATGATAATGCGATCACTGTGCTGCTCATAGTAGTTTACCTGCATTCCTATCTTCTTATTCATTATCAGTCTTACTCCTGTGATACCCCCAACTGATATTGTATTGATAATCCTGTACTCACCTGACCAGAAATCCTGTTCATCCTGCCACCGAACTTCACTAATCCCCACTATATCGCCGGCCGCGGTGGCCGAGGAGACTAAGGCGCTTCAGTCACGGTCTGCACGGCCACTTCGGTCGGGGGTTGGAATCCCCCCTCGGGCATGGATATTTGTGCCGTCCTAGTTCGTAAGTAGTTCATAAGTAATTTGTAAGTCCCATAGACTTTACAAACATTTGAACATTTTTCCCCACTATATCTAACTTCAACCTATCCATTTCACTTTTTAAAGTTTCTAATTTTCCTACCCGATTAAGGGATCTAACATTCCACGCTCCGATTCGTAGAATGCCAGTATTGTCTTTCCTGATGACAACATCCTCCTTAGTAGTCCCCGCCCGGAGATCCGAATGGGGGACTATTTTACCTCCGGAATATTTTACCCGAGAAGATGCCATCATTATATTTTCATACAGTAGAGCTGCATGTCATCGGGAAAAGTAACGGCTGTAGTTTCCCCTTGCTTTCAGCCGTTCGCAGTAGCTGTGTGGTGAAGCCACATTAGCTGATGTTACAAGGCCAGCTCAGTCAATCATCCAGACTGTTGCCCCTGTAACTACTGAAAAGGCTGCTGCCCCTCTTCAGGAACCACACGTTTGTCTGGCCTCTCCACAGATACCCCTCCGCTGTGGTTGCACCTACGGTACGGCTATCTGTATCGTTGAGGCACGCAAGACACCCCACCTCGGCAATGTCTGTGGTTCATGGGGGTGGCAGCCAGACCTTAAGGTCGTAAATTCTACCAAATACCTAGGAGTTACAATTACGAACAACTTAGACTGGAGAGAACACACAGAAAATATTGTGGGGAAGGCGAACCAAAGATTACGAATCATTGGCAGAACGCTTCGAAGATGCACCTGCTCCACCAAAGTGACTACCTGCATCACACTTGTGCATCCTCTCTTGGAGTACTGTTGCCCATTGTGGGACCCTCATCAGGTGGGACTGACGGAAGATATTGAGATGTAATGTTCAAATGTTTATAAAGCTTATGGGACTTAACTACGGGGTCATCAGTCCCTAAACTTACAAACTACTTATGAACTACTTACGAACTAGGACGGCACAAATATCCATGCCCGAGGGGGGATTAGAACCCCCGACCGTAGTGGCCGTGCAGACCGTGACTGAAGCGCCTCAGTCTCCTCGGCCACCGCGGCCGGCGAAGATATTGAGAAGGTTCAGTGAAGGGGAGCTGGTTTGTTTTATCGCGTTACCGGGGGGTAAGTCATCGAGTAAAACAGAAGTGATATCTGGCGTTCCACAGGGAAGCGTTATAGGTCCCCTACTCTTCCTCGTGTTTATAAACGATTTAGGAGATAATCTGAATAGCTCCCTTAGACTGTTCGCGGATGATGCTGTCGTTTATCGGCCAGTGAAGTCAACAGAGGATCAAAAGCAACTGCAAAGCGATTTAGACAAAATTTCTACTTGGTGCGAAAATTGGCAATTGACACTAAATAAAGAAAAGTGTGAAGTAATACACATGACCACTAAAAGAAATCCGCTGAACTTCAATTACGCGATAAATCAGTCAAACCTTAAGGTCGTAAATTCTACCAAATGCCTAGGAGTTACAATTACGAACAACTTTGACTGGAGAGAACACACAGAAAATATTGTGGGGAAGGCGAACCAAAAGTTACGTTTCATTAGCAGAACGCTTAGAAGATGCACCAGCTCCACCAAAGAGACTGCCTACATCACACTTGTGCGTCCTCTCTTGGAGTACTGTTGCCCATTGTGGGACCCTCACCAGGTGGGACTGACGGAAGATATTGAGAAGGTTCAGAGAAGGGCAGCTCGTTTTGTTTTATCACGTTACGGGGGGGGGGGGGGGAAGCGTCACGGAAATTTTGCACGAATTGGGGTGGAAATCATTAAAAGAAAGACGTTATTCATTGCGGCGTGATCTGTTTGCGAAGTTGCAATCACCGACTTTTAGTTCTGAATGTGAAAATATTTTGCTAGCACCCACCTACTAAGGGAGACATGACCATACCAATAAAATAAGAGAAATCAGATCGAAAACGGATCGATTTAGGTACTCTTTCTTCCCGCGCGCTATTAGAGAATGGAACGGTAGAGAAAAGTTATGAAAGTGGTTAATGAACCCTCTGCCAGGCACTTAAATGTGATTTGCAGATTATCTATGTAGATGTAGAATTGGCCATTCCCTTTGAAAGGAACCATGCCGGAATTTTCCCAAAGCTATTTAGATCAATCATGGAACACCTAAACCAGGAGGCGGAATTGAAGCATCGACTAGGAACATTTTATTTACGTTCATGAAAATTTCAGTAGTACACTTTCATAGGCTATACTTGATTTACTATTTATTTCAATGTTTTTGTCATCTCCAAACAACGACAAAAATCTAGAAGTCGGTGATGTTACTGATTAAAAGTTATTGATATAATCAAGATTAAATAAGGATCCCAATGTGTTTTCGACGGCTGGCTCTCATATCGGATTATAAGTTGGTCCTGCAATTGGCGATTATGGGGCAGTTGGTTCATTCCAGCTGGATACCGGGGTGGAAAAAAAATCAAATGATTGTAAACCTAGCGGGCCAAACTGATGAGTTCATCGGTCCATAGACTTTCAAGCTACTTATTCTAACTTATATAAAGGACAACACACACATACATGGCCAAGAGAGTACTCGAAACTTCAACGCGAGCGGCCGCGCGATCCGTAACATGGTGCCCCAGACCTTACGACCATTCCCACGCGGTAGGGCGGTATTCTCTTTGATCTGTTTAGCTATGTATCTCGATCTCGAGTTGGATAGCCCTCAGTTACAGCTAGCTATCAAAACAGTAATCTCTTGTAGTCAATTTTCAAATGTTTGTAAACCTATTGGACCAAACGTTTATGGTCATCGGCCCCTTGACCTAAAAACTACTTAATCTAACTTACACTAAGAACAATAGACACACTCAAGCCCGAGGGAGGACTCTAACCTCCGACGGCGAACAACCACGCGCTCCGCAGTAAGGCGTCTTAGAACGCTCGACCACTCCACCGGGACTCTGTTGTAGTCTTAAACGGATTCTGTTGAAGGATCAACTAGAGACAGCGGCAAAATACATGGATGTAGAGGAGAAAGGACGTTATTACTGGTCGATTTTATATCTACCTCCGATATTTTTGACGTTGTGTAAGCGTGTTTCGAGTCTACGTTATGTAAATCAAGGGACGTTCTGGTCCATTGTCAGCTTAAATCGCCGGCAAAGTCTAAATGTTTCCAAGCTCGTCAATTGCCTATTGCTATGAGAAGCAGAGTTAAAGCAGATCTACACTGGCTGCAGAAGTCATTTCTCCCGTAGTGTCAGGCAAAGTTGGTGATCGTAAGAAAGCCGGATGAGAAGATTCGGTTGTACGGTGATTTTAAATCTACTGTCAACGTTCAGAATGAAGACAAAGTCTATTCTGTTTCCTGCTAGGAAAAACTGTTGGCGATATTTGCCAGTGGTCAGTATTTCATGAAGATCGACTTGAGAGACACTTACCTGCAGTTTTCCGGGGATTGTCAGTCGCAGCAGCTAGCCTTTGGCCTATATAATTTCACAATGTTGTCATGTGGTGTGGCGCCGGCTCCGGGGATTTTTCAGCGTTTTATGGAGCAGAAAGTTCGTCATATTCCACATATGCTGCATATTTGGATGACATAATACTATTGGGTGCCACCTGGGAGGAACATTAAAAAATTTATAAGCAATCTTTCAGACACTGGAAGACAGTGGGCTGCGTTGTAAGCTGAGGAAGCTCATGTTTCTCGTACCAAGTGTCAAGTACGTACGTCACTTTTTAAATAGGAAGGGCTTCCATTCCCTCATTGATAACGTGGGGGGCTATTGATGAGTTGCCAATTCCAGGGAACTTTAGGGAGTTGCAGTCGTTTTGGGGCAAGTCGAATATTATCGAACATTCATCATAAATGCATCGTTGGTCACACACACTCTGATCCAGCTACGTAAAAAAGGAGTGAAACTTGTTTGGTCATACGCCTGTCAATAGGTATTTCTGCATCTTAAACGCCGGCCGCGGTGGCCGAGGTGACTGAGGCGCTCCAGTCACGGTCAGCACGGCCACTACTGTCGGGGGTTCGAATCCCCCCTCGGGCATGGATATTTGTGCCGTCCTAGTTCGTAAGTAGTTCATAAGTAGTTTGTAAGTTTAGGGACTGATGACCCCGTAGTTAAGTCCCATAAGCTTAACAAACATTTGATTTGATTTGCATCTTAAACAATGTTTACTATCAGACCCTTGCTTCACTACCCTTTACCCAAGAAAAGAATTTAGGTAATACATCACAGTATGGAATCGGGGCCAAATTGTCCCATAGGAATCCTGACGACCGGAATAATAAGTTGTATTTGTGTCAAAACTCTCTTACCTGATCAATACAATTATTCTCGGATAGATAAGAAGGTCCTAGCCATTGTGTATGGGGATCTAAATTTCACCTGATCATGGACCATGTACCATCGGTGTCGTTGTTTAATACTAAAGCATGACTACTGGACAAGACAGCCCAGAGACTACAATGCTGTGCATTATTCCACAAACATTATTTTCATGACATTCATTTTCAGGCTACACTTCAGCATGCTAATGCTGATACCCTTTCAAGGTTACCAATGCTTCCCGATAAGGAGATTGAATGGGACGAAACAGTTTCTTTTGTGGTGGATGAGGCTATGTTAATCACACTGCAAGGATTTCCAGTCGCCGCCAAAATAGTGGCAAATGCCACGACGAGTCAAGATGCCTTATTGTGCAGCGTTATGCCGCGGCAGAATAGCCGTGCGCACTAAAACGCCTTGCTGCGGCCGTTCGCCGTAGGAGGTTCGAGCCCTCCCTAGGGAATGTCTGTGTTGTTATTATGATAAGTTAGTTTAAGTAGTTTTTAAGTTTAGGGACCGATAACCACTGCAGTTACGTCCCATAACTTTACAAACATTTGAAAATTTGTGTAGCGTTGTGACTGGTTCAGAAGGGATGGCCTCCACACCTATCAAGAGCGGCGCATCGAGATTTTCGGACTACTTTAGCATAAAACAGCGGATCTGTTTCCGTTAGGGAGTATTGTTGTTTACCATAGAGGATGATGTGTCCCTCATAGTTGTCCTCCATTATTTCAGCCTGGCATCGTCCAGTTGCTAAATTATGCTCACTGGGAAATTTGCTGCTAGAAGGCATTAGGTAGACGGTATCATCAGCCATATCGGCCGGGAAGTAAGTCAGTGTGAAGCCCGTTCGCAGCACCAAGCGCCCCCTCTTTTTTCAGAAGGTTTCAGCCTGGCCTACAGCAGTTCACAATTGAGACAGGGTTTTATCTGGTCTAAGGCACCATGCTACATACTGCGCTGTCGCTCACGTCGGAAGTACGAGTCCTCCCTCGGGCATGGGTTTGTGTGTTGACATTAGCGTAAGTTAGTTTAAGTAGTTTGTGAGTCTAGGGAGCGATGACCTTAAGTCCTTTAGGTTAACAAGCATTTGAACATTTGTTTTTTCTGTTTTTTTTCTTGAAAGAATGTGGTTAGTTCTGGTGAACAAGCTGTTTCATTTTCCCTATACAGCGCGGATGTACACTACGACGAGTCCCACCATCAGGTCGCTCACAACTATTTTTGCAATTGAGGGAACACCAGCCACACTGTTTTCAGATAACGGATTCCAGTTCAAAGCATCAGAGTATCAGGTGTTCAGTGACCGTAGAGATATGCAGCAGCTGACCAATGCTACTTTCCAGCCGTAATCCAGTGTGAAGTCGAAGCAGATAGCGGTAGAAACCATGATGGTGGAGGAGACCTTGCCGCAATTCTTAGCCACGTTCCACACCACCTCTGTAAATAAGCATAGTCCTATGGAGCTTCTTCATAGGCGAAGGCCACGTACAATGCTTTCTATTCAACCTGCTGCGAGAAATAACATGCAAAACTGTGCTGTAGAAATGTGCGTTTTTGTATACGTTTTCTCAGGCATTTTTAATAGAAAACGGTTAGTTGTGTTTGTGGCTAACTTTATAATCCTCCCTCTTCGAAGATTAAAACCATACGAAATATGTTATTAATACTACTATACACACAGAAACAACAGCTCTAAAGGTCCTTCTCAGATACCCCATGTACTAATGATTCCAAACGAATTACCCACTAATTTTTAATTCTATTCCCAGTCAAGGTTTCGTTCGTCGTACCAATAAATAAGATCGGAGAGAGGAGAGGAGAAGATAACCATCGAAGTGATCGTGAAATGTATATGAAGAAAGAGTGGGAAGATATAGACGCGGAGAGGACAGAGCAGGAGTGTGGAATAAGATATCGACAGGGAGTGCGGGAAGGTGATGGGAAGAGATATGGGGAATGGATAGGCAGATAAAGGGGGCAGGAGAAGAGCGATGGAGAAAGGGGAGAAGAGAGGCATTTGCGTGTTTCAAATGTTCAAATGTTTGTAAAGTCTATGGGACTTAACAACGGGGTTATCAGTCCCTAAACTTACAAACTACTTATGAACTACCTAAGACTAAGGACGGCACAAATATCCATGCCCGAGGAGGGATTCGAACCCCCGACCGCAGTGGCCGTGCAGATCGTGACTGAAGCGCCTCAGTCCCCTCGGCCACCGCGGTCGGCTTTGCGTGTTTATCCAAATCCCATACGTAGTAACATATCGCTAGTAAGCATATGTGTACGACCATCGATTCAAAATCTCAGTATAATCGGTTACGGGCCACCAATTGTCTGCTTCAGTTTGACGCAAAGGGGTTGAAATGCGTTATACATCAGAAAGGATATCCATCTACATTTACACCCATACTCCTCAATCCACCTCACAATGTGTGGTGTGGTGTACCACCGTCACTTCATTTTCCTATTCCAGTCACGTAAGGTTCGTGGGAAAGATGACACGAATGGCTCCGTGTGTTCTCTATTCTCTCTGATTTTATCCTTGTAGTCTATTCGAGAGATATACGTTGGAGGAATCAATATATTGGTTGACTCTTGAATAAACGAAAACTTTGACAAAAGCCCATATAGTGATATCAGAACGTCTCCCTTTCATCGTCTGCCATTGGAGTTGGCGCGATTATCTCCTTCACGCATTCCCGTTTACTAAATGAATCTATGACGATGAGTGCTGCTCTGCTTTCGACCTTTTCTGTCTCCTCTATCAATCCTATGTTTGTAAGCTACTTCCTTTGTTGATAAATTACACTTTCTGCGAATTGTTGCAATGAATATCAGTCTGGCATCTGCCTGACCGACGATTAATTTTATGTGGTGTTCCCCCTTTCAGTAACTCCTCACACCTTCCCCAGATATTTTATGATCGTAAATGCTTCCAGGAATTGTTTCAATCATATAATAAATGTTCTTTCTTTCTATGTATTCGAAGCACTTTACATTTGTTTATGTTGAAAATCAATTGCCATTCCCTGCGTCCTGCGCCGATACGTTGCTGATCTTCTTGTATTTTTCTAGTTTCCCAGCCTTGCTACTTCTCCATACCATACAGCATTATCCGCGAAACGTCTTCCTGAACTTCCGATGTTATCTACTGGGTCATTCATTGTATTGTGAAATCAACGATCCTATGACATTCATATAAAGCACGACACATACCCCTTTTACGTCTGAAGACTTATCTCCGTTGATAATGAAATACTGTTTTCTGTTAACTAGAATCTCCTCAATATAATCACGTATATGCTTTAAGCTCGTTTTTTGTTCGTTAGGCGAATGTGCAGAACCACATTGAGCGCTTTCCGAAAGTCAAGAAAGAGAATATCTACCTGGGAGCCCCCATCTACTGCTATTAAAGATGGGTTTCACATGATTGTTGCTTTCTGAAACCATGTTCATTTATATAGCGGAGATTTTCGGTTTCCCGACATTCCATAATACTTGAGCGCATAACATGTTCCTCAGACCTACAACACACCAACGTCAGAGATATAGGCCTAACGTTTGCGCATCTGCTCGACGATCCTTCCTGAAAACAAAAATTACCTGCAGTTTTTTCCAATCATTAGAAACGTTCGTTCCTCTAGAGACATGCGGTACACTACTCTTAGAAAGTGTGAGGGAGGGGTACAGGGAAATTCTGAGATTCAATGTTATTCTTGTCTCCCATATTACAGTGATAAGCTGTAAAATATTGATTACTAAAATATTTGTCTCATTATTGTACTTCTGTAATTGTATGCCTAAATGTACATTTATGGAAATTTTATGTGAAAATAAAACACAAAATACGAGGTATATCCACAAAGTAAGTTCCGTTTGGTTAGGCCTTTATAAAACAAAAGTGTACAGATACAGAAAAAAATAATTATTATACAAAAATCTACGACTGTTGAACTACTTTTCTACATAGCTTCCGTAGTTCTGTAGGCACTTGTCATAGCGTGGCAGAAGTTTTTGTATGCCTTCTCCATAGGTGGTTGCCGCCTGTGTATTCAACCATGTGGTAACATGTTCTTTCAGCTCCTCATCATCGTTGAAGTGTTCACCACTAAGAACAGATTTTAGGTGTCAGAAGAGATGAAAGTCGCTAGGAGAGAGGTCCGCGATAACGGAGGATGATCAAACACGTCACAGTGAAATTCCCGAAAGAGTTGTTTGGTCACATTCACCGTGTGAGGTCGAGCATTATGGTGAAAAGAAAAGCGACACTTTTTGACAGTAATCGTCCGCGCTTGTTCTGTATTGCGCGGCGCAATTTGTTAATAATATCGCATTAACCATGTGCATTGATTGTTTGGCCTCGTGGTAAGAAATCAATCAGCGATATACCTTTTCTGTTCCAAAAAACGGTGCACATGATTTTTCGAGATGTCAAGATTTCCTTAGGCTTAACCTTCGTTGGGGACGAAGTGTGCCTCTATTCCATTGATCGTCGTTTTAATTCAGGGGTGTCGTACGATATCCAAGTTTCATCCCCCGTGACTATCCAAGAAAGAAAACCATCGCCTTCTTCAATGTGGCGTGTCAAAAACTTAACTGCACTGCCCCTCCGTTGTTTTTGTGTTTTTCAGCAAGAATTTTGGATACCCACCGTGAGCAAAGTTTTCGAAATTTCCGTTTTTCAGTAACATCTTCATGAATGAATGATCCTGAGATTTGCTGAACTTCCAAAGAAAGGGCACAACTTACGGTTGTGGTTAATCTTCTCTTCAATTGTGTGAAACAGTTCATCAGCAACGACTTCGTACTTTATCGTGCAATTGATCACGTCCTTCATTGAGCAGTCGGGCCCATCTTCTAACCATTTAATCACTCATAGCACTTTGTCCGTAAACCTCGCAGATTTGCCGATGAATTTGCTTTCGTGTAACTTTCTTTGCATTTAAAAAACGAATCACAGATCTGATTCCACACGCGGCGGCATTTTCAATTACGGCTGACAACATAAAGAAGCACTATAAAGCAGACGTCGGCAGCAGCAATCTAAAAATGGTGTATATGTCTTCTCCTTGAGTCAGAGTAACTGCCGCGCATGCTCGGAACTGCGATCGTAGCTCTGCCGCGGATAGAAATAGAAACGAAACTTACTTTGTGAACGACCCTCGTATTACAAATAGTGTCTGAGTATTAATGGCAGCTTCTGTAAATCTGTAACTTCGAAAGTAAGGCGAATTCGTTCTCGTGAAACGCTATCGGTTAAATTTAGAGGACCGCTAGATTGCGTCACGGTACTGCTGCAAGCATCAAATATGTCACGGAGAGATGGCGTAGGTGAGCAGTATTTACGCAAGTTAGAGATCGGTCATTGTGCCCTTGTTCATTATACGAAGCCCATCCAGGAAGAAAATTTCCCGGTGTTGTTTCCTTTAAAGTAGACGTATTTAGCAGAGAATATTGCACATGTGCAACTAATCTCTGACGTGACAATCACAATCGGCCAGACAGTTCTCGTCTGGTGCCAGTACCGCGGCAGCAGTTCCCCGAACTTGCGTCCATCATTCGTTGTCCCGCCGTCTGCGAGATGCGGTCAGTGATAAGGTCCATTAATGTACAAAACAAAGCGCCCATCGAAACTCTTCAGCAGCTCTGACGGGTCTACGGGCAGAACATCATAAGCAAATAGATGGTGGGTAGCTGGGGCAGACATTTATTCAAAGGTTATCAAAATGTCGATAATGAAGGGCACAACGGGTCACAGTCCTTCATCAATGTTCAGCTTGTTGAGCTGGTACGTCAGCGACCCTGGAGAACCGCTGCTTCACGATTACGGTGCTCAGCAGCCATTTACCGCAGATATGGCGGTACTTGTTGGATTACGTGTCACTAAGCACCTGCTGTTGAAGAAATTGTGTGCCAGGTGCGTCTAGAAAAACCTGACGGCCGCTCACAAAACTAAACGCTTTGGCGCAGCATTGAGATTTCAACTGCGGTATCCTGATTGCAGCGACGAGTTCCTCGTTAGGATCTTCACTGGCGATGAGACATGAATTTCTCAGTTTACTCCCAAAACCAAGTAGCCGTCAATGCATTGGCGTCAAAAAATGTTCAAATGTTTGTTAAGCTTAAGGGACTTAACTGCGGGGTCATCAGTCCCTAAACTTACAAACTACTTATGAACTACCTTATACTAAAGATACTAAAGACGACACAAACATCCATGCCCGAGGGGGGATTCGAACCCCCGACGGGGAACAGCCTCGCGCATCGGAGCATAGCGCCTCAACTCGCTCGGCCACTCCGCCGCGGCGCATTGTCGTCAAAGTGGATCTCTGGTAAAGAGAAAATTTAGACAGACTGTGTCGGAGCACAAAGTGAAGTGCACGATGTACTGGGACATGTAGGGCATTGGCTTCGAGCGAATTATGACAATTACTGTGAAAGAATGCGACGTGCCATTCTGAACAAGACGCGTGGAATGCGTACTACACGTGTTGTTCTGCTCCATTTCAGTGATAGACTAGGCGCACAGAAACTGTTTTGTACAAGTTCAGAACGATCTATTGACCCAAGGTCAACACGGATTTAGAAAATATCGTTCATGCGAAACACAACTAGCTCTTTATTCACACGAAGTGATGGGTGCTATCGACAAAGGTTCGCAATTCGATTCCGTATTTCTTGATTTCCAGAAAGCTTTTGACACCGTACCTCACAAACGGCTTTTAATCAAATTACGTGGTTATGGTATATCGCCCCAAATTTGCGATTGGATAGGGGATTTCTTGTCAGAGAGGACACAGTTCGTAGTAATCGATGGTAAGGCATCGACTAAAACGGAGGTGATATCGGGCGTTCCACAGGGTAGTGTTATTGGTCCTCTGCTATTCCTTATTTACATAAACGATTTAGGGGAAAATCTAAGTAGCTCTCTTAGGTTGTTTGCAGATGACGCCGTCATTTACCGTCTAGTAAAATCATCTGAAGATCAAAACCAACTGCAGAACGATCTGAATAAGATATCAGCATGGTGTAAAAATTGGCAATTGCCTCTAAATAATGAGAAGTGTGAAGTCGTCCACACGAGTACGAAAAGAATTCCGTTAAAATTTTTTTACAACATAAATCAATCAAATGTGAAGGCCGTAAACTCCACAAAATACCTAGGCATTACTATTACTTCAGACCTAAACTGGAAAGAACACGTAGATAATATCGTGGGAAAGGCGAACTAGAGACTACGTTTTATTGGCAGAACCCTTAAAAGAAGCAACAGAACTACTAAAGAAACTGCATACACTGCCATTGTCCGTCCATTTTTGGAGTATTGCAGCCCAGCGCTTATCGCTGCGGCGTGGGTTACTTTCGAAACTCCAATCACCAACATTCTCCTCCGAATGCGAAAATATATTGTTGCCTCCCACTTACATAGGTAGAATTGATCATCAGAATAAAATACGAGAAATCAGAGCTCGAACGGAGAGATTCAGGTGTTCTTTCTTCCCGCGCGCTATTCGAGAATGGAATGGGAGATAAATAGTATAATTGTGGTTCGATGAACCCTCTGCCAGGCACTTAAATGTGATTTGCGGAGTATCCCATGTAGATGTAGATGTAGAACCTTGCCACATACAGTCCTGATTTTGCTCACAGCGCCTTCAATCTTTTCTTTCACCTCAAGAAATCTCTGTCTTCCGGCCAGCGGGTTGACAATGGCCAAGAGCTGACGGTGACTGTCGCACTCTGGTTCCATTCATAGGTGGCAGACTTCTACGACACTAAAATACAAAAAATTCGTTTGGTGCAAATGTCGAAAAATACCTATAACATTGCTGTACCTGCTATCAATAAAGTTTTTAATGTAACTATCACTCTCTTTTCTTTTATCTCTTTCGGGTACGTTGAACCATTCATTTCTCTCTGTGTTGTTGTTCTCTTAGTTCAAATATTTGTGAAGCTTAACTGTTTGTGAAGCATAACTGCGAGATCATCAGTCCCTACACTTACAAATTACTTATGAACTAGCTTATACTAAAGACAGCACAAAATTCCATGCCCGAGGGGGGATTCGAATCCCGATCGGGAACGGCCTCGCGCTTCGCAGCATAGCGCCTCAATGCGCTCGGCCGCTCCGCCGCGGCATTCCCTTAGTGCTCAGTTTTTCTTCTTTTTTTCTGATCTTCGTTACCTCTCGTTTTCCGAGATAATCGGTTTGACTTTTAGTGAGGATTTATCTTACAACTTTGTATTTTAGATTTTAGCTATTACTTGAGCTGTTAGATCGAACAGTGAATTTTTTGTGATGTTTAATTCTACCAGGTATTTTTCAGTTTCTTTAAACTAGGTGGATATTGTTTTGCGGTTACCGAAGAATTCAAAGATTTGTTCGATTAGTCTTTTACTGTTCATTCTGAGAAGATGGCCGTACATACGAACATTTCAGAAAAGAACAGACACCATATCAAATAATTTGTGTATATATGCCCCAAATGGCAATTGACAATTTCATTGTGGAAGCATTAGTACACTCGATTCCTTGGGGAAATCCAGTGTAGGATGTGAGCAAGAGGACTAACGGGCAGGCCGCACCACCGTCGTAGTGTCCTGTAATTTGGGCTCAGTATGTTCGGTGCGAGGGCTCAATGTTCTCTTTAATAAAAAAGAAGAAAAGAAAAGAAACTTAGCTAAGAACTGAACAGTAAGCAGCGAACAAATATCCGAAACGGACCGAACAACCTAAAGAACAAAAAACTAATAAATAAATGAATAAAAGTGTTTAAGGCGCCTGCTGGCCCGAAGCTGAAATCCGGGTTCGAATCCCAATCCAACTTCGACGTTGAATTTACTTCAACGCCCCGAAACGGTCAAACTGTTTCAATATTTCGAATCCGCTTTCCAGTTTTCTTGTAGAGAGTTTCATTTTTGTCGTGTATTATCTAATTATCTTGAAATTTTGGACCTGTGATCTTTCTTAAGATTTTCCTTTCTTTTAGCAGTAGTTTCTCGATCTGGTCTTTGAAATTCATGTTTAGTGTTTCTGCTGCGCATAGTGTATCTGGTATAATCACTGCTAACTAATGTGTAATTTTCAACCCCCATGAAAGGGTTTTATTATTATATGTACCTTTCGTTAATTTGAAGGCCAGTTCAGTTTGATTTTACTTGGACTCTATTGTTTTGCATTCCACAGCATGTAACTATGTTGTCTTTATTTTTAAATATTCAAATGTTTCTAAACCTGAGGGACAAATCTGGTAAGGTCATCGGTCTCTAGACTGACAAACTACTTACACTAACATATGCTAAGAACAACACCCCAACAGGACAGTCGCGCAGGACACCTCCAAACTCTGCCTTGACTCACGGAACACACCAGCACATCTCGACGAGAGACCTCGGGAAGATGAAGCAGCTAGACACTAGAAAACCAGCCACTGGACAAAGCAGTGGGATGTGTACAGTTGTTTTAAGCACTAGACACTTCTCTAACTTCTATAATGTATATGTAGTTATTATATATTTTATTTTATAATGACAGTAACAAAATATGGTAAGTGTGTCAATATCGAAATAAATTTATGATGTTAAATACATGAATGTAAACCACTATTGCTGTATAGAGCAGTTAAAACAAACAGCTCGCCCTCTCCCCCTAACGTCAAGGAATGAAAAAAAAAAAAGACAACATACACACCCATGCCTGTGGGAGAACTCGAACGTCCGACGCCAGTGGTCACGCAATCCGTGACATGACACCTAACCCCGCGTTGACTTTATTTTATTTAAAAAATAGAGAAAATTGCTTTCTGAATGAGCCACTTACTTTAAGTAGGAAATATTAACGCCAGTATAGAGGTCAGTCATTTTGACCTAGAACTTTATACTAATCGAATAGGACAGACATTTACTAATATTGGGATGTTTAGCTATGCATGGGAATCGATTTCGCAAGTGTATGTGCATTCTAAATAGGACTGTATTTAGCGCCAATAAGTTGCTTTTTTACAGATAGAAAATACAGTGCCGCAATGAAAACTGTAAGGAAGGTTAGGGTTTAACGTTTTAACGACCCGTCGATAGCGTGGTCAGTTGAGACAGGACGTATCCTCGGATTGTATGGGTCAGGGTGGGGAAAGAAATCGATGGTGCCCTTTCAAAGGAGTAGTGTAGGGAAATCACGGAAAACCATAATCTGGATGGCCTGAATTTGATACGAACCACCGTCCTCCCGAATGCGAGTCCAGTGTGCTAACCACTGCGCGACCTCGGTCGATCCGAAAACTGATAAAGCTAACATACAGGAAATCATTCGTAAAAGGAAAGGCGAACATCAAGCAGGAGAGAACCCTGGAGGCATACGGGGACAGGAGCGCAGTGAAGAGCGACGACTGTCCGTGATTTACGTAATCGCCATATTAAAAACACAAACTAAGCCGCATCTTTATAGAAATGAAACTGCAGGCAGGCCAGGCAAGGCGTACAATAATCTTTGTTTTGAAGCGGGACAATGGCGCGCGCGGATTAAGGTCAAGCGCGGGCGAGGCGGGCCTTAATTGCAGTAATTCAGTGGCGCTATCTGGAGCAGCCAGGCCGGCCAATTATTACGCCGGCCGCGATATATTATGTTGCAGGAATGCGGCAGGTATCACGTCGCACACTCTTGTTTGCGCGCGCCGACTGTTTAATCACACCAGCTGTATACGCGCCCGCACCTCCCCGTAATTTCCGTTTCCAAAGGCCATCCGAGTTATTTACACCGCGCGGGTAACGAGTAAGCGCTCAAGGGCCACTCAAATCTTAGCTAAGCCGCGCATAAATTGGGCACAATACAGCGCGTATCTGCGATTGTGCGGGGATTTGCGGCTGCCGCCCGCCTTGTAACTGCGAGCCGCGCAGGCGACGACTGAAAGAAACACCTGGCTGACCACACGCCTACACTGCGCAACTAGTCAAACTGTGTACTGAACACACGATCCACTTTGTGATGAAAACTGACAATTCCAAGTGTGTTCGCCCTTCGTGCTTGCGTGTAAATCAGCAGCCAACCGCACCGCGAGTACGCCTATGACGTAAATGATCGTCGACTGTGCCGAGTGTGGAGTTCTAGAGCCCCTTTTACACGAGCGACTTCCTTGTCTCGGTTGACTACTCGAACCGACTGCATAGTCGACTGCAGTGCCCCTGGTGGTCCCGTGTTTAATTTGTTTTGCGTGATCATTTGCGTTCATCCGACAGCTTCGAAATTTGTGTGTGTGCTGTCTGCTGTGCGGTCTTTCGCTGTGGTTGTCGTCGTAATACTTCGTGTGCTGATTTGAATTTTACTCACAACCGTTTATACAACACAGCGAAATGCATGAAAATCTTGTGGTACTGGCTGCAGCAACGGTAGTGATCGCCGCCACTTTGCAGGAAGTCAAAAAGAAAGAGCGCAGCCCCGGTGGAGTAGCCGAGCGGTCTAAAGCGTCTCGCTGCGGAGCACGCGGTTGCTCGCTGTGGAGGTTCGAGTCCTCCCTAGGGCATGGGTGTGTTTGACCGTAGGTTAGTTTACCTAGGTTTAAATAGTTTGTAAGCTACGGACTGATGACCACGCAGTTTGGTCCGATAGATTCACAAACATTTGAACATTTTATTGAAAGAGCTCAGAGGCAGGAAGAGAAGCGTCGGTTGCGATCGTATTAGGAAAGACAAAAAGAAGGAAGGGAGATATACGGAATGCTCGTGAGCTAATTGCGACCTGAAGACCCAGATGCATTTAGAAACTTCCTGCGAATGAACAAGTTGTGTATCGACAAGTTGTTATCGATGTTCAGGATGGTAAACATTTGCTGCAGAACGCCCACTCTTTTCGCTCTGGCGAATTTTTTTAACTCCGCGCCGTTATGTGACCACAGACTACGAAATTTAGTTTTACAGTCTTCAGCTGTAACTTTCGGCAAAATTGCTGATACTTTGTTTGCCAGTACTTTGAGCATTTCTTTCCGTGCATTCTAGAAAATGTAAGTATCTGCAGTCACAAATAATACTAGAGGCGGTTAAAATTAACTTATTCTGATATATATGATGTTCTGTATCTACAATGGCTCTCTCCTCTTCACAATCCGAAATAAGAGCCTTAACAGTTTCTTTCGTCCACTCTGTTTCTACAAAAAATAAAAAGTAATCCACAATCAACATGTATTGTATTATTTCGATGGAAAACGTGAACTAAAAATGCCAGTGATGGCTCACTAGATTTGTATCCCGTACTCTACTACTTATCACGTGCTTTCGTTGTTCACGAAACATTACCTCGCGTCTTCCGCTGGGCAATACAGCCGCTGCTTCTGCGCATGCGCAGTGTTCACCGCACTCGAATATTTAGAACTCCACACTAGGCACAATGGAAAGTTTATTGACGTGGTTGGCTCCTGATTTACACGACGGCAGGAAAGCCGTCCATGCTTCGAGAATTCGATTATCGCAAGAAAGTCGATCGTGTAAAAGGGGCTTAAATTTTCTAGTGTGCTGCAGAATGCGTAGGCACAGAAAGAAGTAACAGTAGTGGGGTCTGCTGACTCCGGACGTTAATCTGTTCTGGCCGAGAGCATTCATATTACAGAAATGCTTTCGCATCATCTTTAACTTTATTCTGTTGTTTGATTTGTGTTTTAATCACACCGAAAAAGTTGCACCAGAGCCTAAGATTGTTATTCGCTAGTTTTCTCCTATAAAAGAGACGAAAATATCTGCAGGCAGAAAAATATTTTTGTTTTATGGGCAAAAGCTTACACTATGTATCCATATGAGCCTAAATATATAGACGTGTTTTACCGAAAATTATATCAACAGGATAGTCAGAACTATTAGATGAGAACATTATTTTCGATTTTACTTTGACCGTTAGTAAGAAAACAGGATATAAAAAACTAAAGTAAATAGCAGCTTTTTACTGAATTTTCGATATTGCTTCATATATTTGTAGTATAAATTTTCTTCATCAAACAAACGCGTAAGTTTTCAAAGTTTGAATGACACTTTTCCTATTATTTTGGTTCTCAATTGAGTACAAAATTTGCTACACGACATTTGAGGAGAACATCAACTATGAATTCCCCTTTCGTTACTAGGAAACTCAATCATCCTTTTCCTGTTCCTACGTAAAAAGTGCCCTCATAACCTCACATCGTTCAGTTGCGAAACTACATAGCAAACGGCTCTATAGTTTTGTTGTTTACGTCTAAACGAAACAGGTGAGACGCAGTACGGGAATAGCACGCCAGGGGCGCTGCAGTAGACACACTCGTCTCGAGTAGTCAACTGCAAGAAAGTTCGCCGTGTAAAAGGGGCTTTAGATTCTGAGCGATGCTTCCGACAGGCCTTGGGGAAGGACTGAAGTAGGCCAGCTGTTATCCGCGGTTCCGCTCGCATACAAGTAAAATGAAATGAAATGTAAGTATGGCTTTATTGGCTCGGATACTTCATTCGGGATGTTTAACCGCTTGGCGCAGGTCAAACACGACTCCAGTGCGTCGACTTGCATCATGAAGCGCGGAAATGGCAGCGCCGTCCGAGGCGCCATATCAAGGATTGCACAGCCGCTCCCGTCGCAGGTTCGAGTCCCCCATTGGGCATGGGTGTGTCTATGTAAGCTAAGCCAATTCTACACGGGAAGTGAGAGCTTACAATATTACCCATGATGCACCGGTTACGCCGGCCGCGTACCGTGTAGCCGTGTCGATTTGCACAAGGTGTACACATATGATCGCTTGTATACGGAATAGGAAGATCCTACTCTCACGCGTATCAAAGTGCTTCGCGCATGTGCAGACGACCCAGTGGGGAACCCAGCTAACGAACGAAGCCAAGTCGCGAATTTGTTTGAGAATGTGTATTTGTCTCCTGCTCAGAGAAACGTAGTTGTTCGAATATATATATATATATATATATATATATATATATATATATATATATATGCCTCAAGAGCAGTCGTAAATATTTTAAGAGGTGACACTGTAGACGATTTGCAATAAAAATTCCATATAACATGTGTACAATTTTTATTGAGAACAGAGATATAGCTGCCTTACAATGTATTCTTCAGACTGTAATGCAATTCTAAAATCGGTTATTTAATGAAATTCAATATGGTGGTCTACCAAGAACCGACGGAAGAATTAGTCGAAACATCAAACTTGCATTTGATTTAAGTTTGTACACCTCTAGCCAATCTTGCACTCACTCCACAGCACCGACGTGCACGGCTCGAATGGTGGTGTCAGAGGATCACTGGGAAGATGGAATGGCGGGTTGTGATAAAAGCACGCAATTGCGCGTACGACTTACTGGCTCGTAGAGTGCAAGACACACTGGCCCAGTCCCAGGCCTTATGGTCTGAGCTGAGATAACCTACAACTCGTGATCACCTTTGGTATTTGTGGAAGGAACGCTGATCAACACTCGGTACGTGCATAATGTTGTAAGCTCCGTTATTTTACGGAGCATAGCGATGTGTTGAAGATAACGCTCACCTACACGCTACAGGACGTGCAGCAACTTGCCTGTCTTGTCTCCAACTCGAGCACGTGTGACATATGAAGAACGAGTCAGTCGTCAACCCAAAACTGAGTGGACACATCACCCTCCCCATTTCCCAAAAGTGAATTTCAGTGACGCCTGGGAATATTGGAATAATGTAAATTATGGGCAGATGCACAACCTAATTACATGGAAAGTTAGCTGAAAATATGCTAATTTCTATTTAATACTCATTACCTCTAATTACAATAACAATTACAGTGGTAATTTCACATTAATTCAGAGTAACCTTCATGAAATGTTCCTGTTCTCATAAATAGACTACAGCGTCCACAGACAAATTGCTAACGACCTCTCGCACCGACACAGTATTCATGATAGATAGCAGATGGTACACGTTTGTCATTGTATCCATTCACGTTTATCTTCATCGGCAACGCGTGACCATTTCCTCTGACAGAATCATCATTTCCATTCTAACGTCTCATCTTCAAAATCATTTAAAGGCACAACATCGTCGTCACTTTTTGGTAAAAGATTACTAAATTTATATTTTTCTTTTTGATAACCGGCCTCCCGCGTCGGAGGTTTGAATCCTCCCTCGGGCATGATTGTGTGTGTTGTCCTTAGGTTAGTTTAAGTAGTTTGTAATACTAGGGACTGATGACCAACGTAGTTTGGTCCCATAGGATCACAAACATTTGACTTTTATTTATTTATTTATTTATAATTTTTTTAACGCCGTTGCAAACTCATATATGGCACTCCATAAGTTGTACTGGCTTCTAATAGTGATATTTCTTTCACCGGTACTTCAACTACCTCCTTCATCGATCCCTCGTCCCAGTCCATTCTGCCTCGTTTCCATTTATAGGTCCTCGCCAACTGAAGAAAATGAAAAATTAATTTATTACAATAGTATTATAAAACAGATAATCTTTTGTAAATGCATTATACCGCACATTCAATCAGTTTTCCAGCACTATTCATAAAGCTCCGTTATTAGTAGTTCGCCGTGGCGTAATAGCAGTGCGCACTGAGGTGTCTTGCTCCGGTTCGCAAGGCTGTTCCACGTAAGAGATTCGAGTCCTCCCTCGGGCATGGCTGTTTGTGTTGTTCTTAGGAGAAGTTAGTTTAAGTAGTTAGTAAGTTTAGGGACCGGTGACCTCTGTAGTTAGGTCGTATAACATTACAAACGTTTGAACATTTTTCTTAGTTGTTCAAATAGCTCCAAAGTACACTTTAATGCTATTGTGAAGTAGTTCACCAGTGCACTGACACACTGCAGCACAAATCACCAATGTGGCATAGGGAGTACCCAGAATTTTGCCCCAACTTATTTAATGCCTTTTACTTCCTACAAACTGCAGCAAATCCCTAGCGATTAACAAGTCAATTTTACAAACCGTGCAATGACCAGTACTGAGCCACTATCTTATATACTTTAAATAAAAGTTGCGTATATTTCTGAAGGCAGAAAAGGAAACAAACGTATTCATTGGATACACAAAACCTCCGACAACAAGACACACACACATGATGGCGTCCTCACTTTGCTGTTGAGACGCGTGTACAAAATCTTACAATCTTACAATCATTCATATACCCTGCTTTTCAATTAGCCCCACTCTACCCTAAATAACGTTGCCTAGTGGTAGATGACATTTCTAGGTACCGATATGTCAGAATTTTAGTTTTGTGATATGCATATTTAATACGTGAGTCGTCGAAATCTACGCCCTGTTTTAATGGCCACAGTGGAGTGGCCGATCGCTCCAAGGCACATTGCTGTGGATCGCGCGCTTACTCATCATCAGAGGTTCGAGTCCTCCCTCAGGCATGGGTGTGTGTGTGTGTGTGTGTGTGTTTGTCCTTAACTTAGTTTAAGTCGTTTGTGAGCCAGAGTAGTTCAGTCCCATATGTTTACAAACATTTGAACATTTTTATTTTAATGTTTTCTAGTTTTAAGAAGTTGATAACAATATAATGTCGATGCGAAACATGTCGTGTTGACATGAAATTTTAAAAATATTACATGCATGATAAGTGGTGCGTGGTTTTCTTCAATACCTAGATAAACAGTTGTACGATGGTGACAAAACAGATTATAAATTATTTTGATTTTAAATAAACCACTGTCACCGTGAGAGCTATTAATACTATTTATATTCATATTTTCCAATTACATTTAGTCTGTTTCATGATAGAAATGATCATTCCATGATTTTGGTGAGTCTCAGGCATGGGAGACTTTTCGAGGGGGAGGAGCTTAGTAGCGCTAACAATAGCAAATTGATTTGATTGGGGAGACAACTAGGTCCTCTCTCTTACTGGCTTGACGTCACATGTGGGTGGAGTCTGGCAGCCAAAGAAAGTTTTTTCTTGAGGGGAGCATGGGATGAGTGTGAAAAAAGGAGATGCGTGGAGGAGACCGGACGGTGCGGACCTCTTGGTAGCAGTGAGGAGTGGCGGCAAGGACTCCGAAGTTTCGGACCTTGTGAGTTGGTGGACTTAGAACTTTTGTGCCCATTGCACAGTGTTAGATGGCGTCTGTGTGATTGCTGTTCGCATTCACAGTTATACTGAGAAACTTGTAAATATTCTGAAGTGGCTGTTGTTTTAGAACAAGCTCACTCGTAATCAGGATAATTTACTGTTCTTGAATAACAGCATACACCACTGGGTTGGAAAATTGCTGTATTTTTTCATAGCTCGAATACTTTAGTAATTGCCGCGCCGATCGGGTAGATAATTTCCCATCTGCGATCGCATTCATCAGCCTGCTCTTCCATCAGTGGCCCACCGACATCAGTGATGCTGTTCAACTGTATATGGTAAAGTAGCGCCAACGCATAAATAGTGAAAAGGATTATTGAATGGTGGTTGATAGGTGGGACGTAGGTGTGAGTTTGCGAGGTCGTCATAGTCGATTTTTAATCGAGCATGTCTGTTTCAGAACTTAACCATCTACTGACTTTTTAAATACATTTTTGATAGGTCAAACACACCAAATTTATGACTATAGCCAGTCGAACTTGTACCTTTTCTTTTGGTGTTAAGATTTTGTCCTGTATTCTGTAAAAAGTATTCCGATCATTAGATAATTTTGTTTGTGCTATTTCAAGTCATTATTTTTGTATGATTTTTAAAAGGAATTGACACTTTTTCACACGTCGTGTTTTTGATAAATGGGCACATAAATTTTTTGTTAAATACAGTAACTATTTATGATCATCGAGTACTTGATTTCAACCACCTTTCATATATTTTGAAGGGGTTATCTCTTGTCTATGTTAGGTAGGTCAGGGGATTTGTGTGCTTCCAACAACAGTGTATGGAAACACGCACTTTCACAAAATAAATAAATAAGTGAGATTAGAATACTGGTCGCCACTACTTTCAGTTAGGCACAGTAAATTCTCAGTTTCATATTTTTAATATCTTTTTCTATTTTTTAAAATAATAATAAAAAAATAGTGGCGACCCTTGGATAACTTGATTATTTTGTGATGATGGTTAATTTAATACAATTTATTCATTTGCATATTAATGAGCTATCTGCAAAGTTGGCAGAAAAGGTAATAGAACTCAAATGACGGACAACATTCAGTTGACATTCAAAATAATAAATTTTGAAAAGAGCAACAACATTTCATTTGGCGACCCTGCCATAGTATCTTTCGGGCAGTGGATGCTTCTGGGAAGTAGGCAGATTAATTTCTGTTGCAATCAGGTCCATTAGTTATAAGATTTGTAGTTAGTATATGTGCGCAACGCTTAATAACCATTGCCTTTCAGCATTCAAAGTGTCTGTGGTTTCTGCACCACTCTGCATTGTTTACTGCATTGTTTAACGGCGATGGCTATTTGTGAATATTTTGTAGGGGTATTTAAAAATATTTGGTAAAACAATAATTGTTCATATCATAGGGATAGTGTGTCAGTATATTTTTGCAAATTTTATATGTATTTGTCATTTGTAAATCGGGATATCATTGTATGGCGAGGGAAAGTGATTTTATATGTAGTGGTTCAGAGTAATATTGATGTTAACAAGGAGCAGGGCTCGGTTACTTAATAACAAGAGTAATTTAGTACAATATTTCAATGTGAGTGACAAAGAGCAGGATTTGGTAGAGACGCAATCGTCAAAACGTCGTTCAGCTCTACATAGTCACGATGTTTCGAGGGAATCGTTTAAGGAGAAGAGGGATATTTCATATCGCAGGGGTTCATATACAGAATCAACCGAGAGTGATGGCGAGAAAGAGATATCGCGACACTCAACCAGTAATCCTCATAAAATTTACGCACACAGTGACGATAGAGTGTCATACTCCTCGCCCAAGGTTCACAATACCGGTCCTTCCAGAGCGTCAACACCAGGAGGCAGATATGACAATATTCAAAATTCCAATCTAATGAGATTCTTGCAGGAAGTAAAAAAAAAAAAAAATAGGGAGCGTGATAGTCAGCAACAGACTGAACTACTGCTAGGGCGTCTTAAAAAATGAGTGAAGATATAGGACAGGTGAAAGAAGAAGTAGGTAAAGTACACAAAACTGCAACGGAAGCGAAATAGTCTTCTTTAGAAGCAAAATGGGATGCTAGACTGACTCGTTATGAGGCGAGTGTGGTGTCGCACAAGTCCAAAGTGCGCGCCACCTACTTTCGCCGCGCGCCGCCATGCACGCACGGCGCGGCGTTCTTACGACGACAGCCACGAGCGCCCTCTGCTGCAACTCCGCTCGTGGCCACCTCTGAACGACATCGTTCTCTTGGAACTGAGATAGGAACCAGTTAACACTTCGGAATCAGATAGGCACCAGTGAAGACTTGGCTATCGGATAGGCACTAGGCAGGCCCTAGCTCAACTACGTATCAGCATTCTGCCGTACTGAACTATGTAAAAGTTAAGTATTGTACAAATTCCGTGCAATATATATCTCGTTCTAATTCACTCTAGTGTTTCTAGTTTCTGCTGTCCCACTGGCTGCTCCCCTCCGTACCTGCACAAGCGTGCTACCTTTATCTCTGTGTCGGTCTTCCTACTCGGCCACCGACACCTACGACGGAAACTAGACACAAAAGCGAGTATGTTCAAAAATGTTCAAATATTTGTAAATCTATCGGACCAAACTGCGTGGTCATCAGTCCGTAGCTTACAAACTACTTAAACCTAGGTAAACTAACCTAAGGTCAACACACACACCCATGCCCCAGGGAGGACTCGAACCCCCACGGCGAGCAACCGCGCGCTCCGCAGCGAGACGCTTTAGACCGCTCGGCTACTCCACCGCGGCAGGCGAGTAGGACAAAGAAAATTGCGGAATCAGCCAAAAGTGTAGCCGCAAAGTTATGTATCAAAGTAGCTGAAGTTAAGAAAGTAGTAGATACGTTGAGAGAACAAGGAAATAATATTGTCCGCGATACACTAAAAAAATTTGCACGGCCACTACGGTCGGGGGTTCGAATCCCCCCTCGGGCATGGATATTTGTGCCGTTCTAGTTCGTAAGTAGTTCATAAGTAGTTTGTAAGTTTAGGGACTGATGCCCCCCCCCCCCAAAAAAAAAAAAAAAAAAAAAAAAAAAAAAAGCAAGTACCGCGAAAGAGGTAGAAGAAATTAAGAATAACCAATCTGTGATCCCAGCTATTAAATAGGAGCAGATTAAGATCACAAAGAAACAGAACAAGTTAGAGCAGCATATTAAAAGCACTCGGGAAGAAGTACAACATCTCTCGTCCAATTCCTCTGAAACTACCAGAGCAATAAATGACGACCGTGTCTTGCAAAATGTGCAACAGATATCCGAACTGTTACACGAGTCGCAAAGGGTAGAAATTAATCAGTCTCCAACACAAAGGTCACTTGTGAGGGACGAAAATACTCCACACAGTGAACCAGTGTCACACCCGTGCCCAGAATTTCAACAGCGCCACACCCAAGTTCGTGACAGAGAAATATTCCGAAGGGAAGAGCGAACGTATGAGTCTTTTGACTTAAAGCACTTTCTTTCTGTACAAAACTTTCAAGTTTATAAAGAAAGCAATAATTCTCTGCACCCGAAATCCTTTATGTCTCAATTCGAGAAAGTGATGCCCACATCATGGCCATTACAATACAGACTTGAATTCATTTGTGGGCAGATGCAAGGTAGCGCGGCTGAACATATGCGTTCGGTGGCAAATAGTTGCCAATCGTATGAGGAATTCAGAAACATATTTCTTCCAGCGTACTGGTCTTCTCGTACGCAAGAAAGATTAAGGAAGAGATAATACTCTGGAAAGATATGGAGAGCGCGGGGTATAAAGACCCAGAGAAGTTTCTTGAATCACTTGTAAAAAAGAACAGATTCCTTGACAACCCGTTTACGCAACAGGAATTAATGAAACATTGTTTCGCGACGCTGCCGATTATTTACCAGCGCAGTATGATTGGCAAATGTGAGGGCACACTTGACCAATTTATCAGTGCAGTAAGACAAGCCGAATATGTTGAAAATACACAGGGTTGGCGATGTAGAGAAACGCAGGAGCGGGATAATTATGCCCAATATTCGGAGAGGAATAACAATTATAATTCTGATAGGGGACGTGGAAACAAACCCCACAAACGGAACCTTAGTAGTCAACCAGGTAATAAAAATCAAGGTCAGGGAAACTGGCATGATTACGGCAATCAGAGCAGGTTTAATAATGCAAATCAGGGGAATCAATATGGGCAATCTCAACAGAACCCGAGATGGCGTCAAAATAATTCTAATGGCTTCCAAAATCAAAACAATTGTAATCCTCAATGGAGAAACAATAATAATCATAATAATAATAACGGTGGGTCCTGGGGTAGTCAAAGGCCGCCGAGTCCATTCATGCAAAGAGGTGTAGAAATTATTGAAATAAGACCCCCGGATCCTGCACCCGCAAACAATGGCAACAGCAGAAATGACAATATTCGACGCAATGTGCCTGCGGTAGATGCGCCTCCTGTTTCTGCAGAAATCCTCGGATTCAGCACTCTGTATCTTTTAGAATATGAAGATATACGAGAGATATTAAAGGAGGGAAAACAGACGATTTCCCGAGGAGAATTTCACCCGATAGTTACAGTCCAAATTGGTAATGTACATTTGACTGCTATAATAGACAGTGGCAGTCAGATTTCCACCATTTCTAAATCTGCTTTTTAGAAATGCGCAAAAGATCATTTGTGGTCGACTTTGAAACTTAAGGAAGCTAAAGTTAAAGGGGCAATAATTGGGAAACAAGCAGATATTCAGATGCAGAGTCGGATGACAATACTTTGTCAAGGACAGGAATGGGACATTAACCTCACAATAGTGCCTATGTTAGCGATATATTTAATTATTGGGATGGATTTTGTATCGGACCAGAAAGCCACGCTCGATGTCGGACGGGGTGTTCTGGTATTGAATAAAGAGGGAAGTGTCACCATCCGGTTTTCCGACCAGCATCTTAGATCAGAAATACCAGCTGATTGCCTACGTCTGAGTTCGTCAGACTATCAGGGGCAAAGCAACGTGATGTCCCATAATTCAGGCAGCGGACAATATGAACAATATGACATATTACTCGAGGAGGTAACAGCAATAATAAATGAAGTGCTTGCCAAACAGACAAATATTTCACCGAATGATAGACAGGAACTCGGCCGTGTATTAAACAAAAACGCCGAAGTATTCTTTCCAAAGACAGGGGCTATTAAAGACTTTGTCTATTCCTTTAAAGTTAAACCCCATCAGAAGTTTGCTGTTGCTCCATACTCAGTTCCTGCCGCTCATAGGGAAACGGTCAGTAAGGAGTTAAAAAGAATGGAAGGTGAAGGGGTGATAGAGAGGACAACCTCGACGTATAATTCCCCACTTGTCGTGATAGAAAAGCAAGATACGTCAGTACGCCTTGTCTTAGATTCCAGGCAAATAAACACAATTATAGAACCTGAAACGGACAGACCGGAGCGTATTGACGAGTTATTACAAAATTTCCACGGAGCGCAAGTTTTTACGACTCTTGACCTTAGGTCAAGTTTCTGGCAGATCGCGTTGAATCAAGAATGCAGACAGTACACCGCATTTGTAGCATTTGGAACTTGCTACAGATTTAAACGACAACCATTCGGGCTAAATGTGAGTTGCTCCGCATTTATAAGGGGATTTTACACCATACTACCTATTTGGATTAAAGAGAGGATTACAACCTATGTTGACGACTTCCTTATTCCCGAACCCAATTGCGAACAGCATAAGATCGTGCTCCGAGACGTACTTAGAGCCTTTCGGAAGTTTGGATTAACAGTCAATATAAAAAAGTCATGCATAGGAACCTCTAAAGTGAAATACTTGGGACACATTATTTCTGCGGATGGGATTGCACCAGACCCAGATTAGATGGAAACCATAGCTAAATTTCCAACCCCGGTAAATAAGAGACAATTAAGAGGTTTTTTAGGTATTATAAATTATTATAAACGTTATATCTTGATAAAAAAACTGGCTACGCCACGCCTGTGTTCTCTCACCGGAAAGAACACTATCTGGAATTGGGACGATGAGGCAGAAACGGAATTCCAGAGTTTGAAGCAAGCATTGCTGGAGGCTCCGATTTTGTCTCATCCAGACTTTTCAGAAGAATTATGTATGGCAACAGGCAGCACATACACGGGATGGGCGTCATGATATTTCAGAAATATGTAGATGGTGGGAATCCTGTTTTCAAAACGATTGCATTTGGGAGCAGGATTCTTAACAAAGCAGAGCGTAACTATTCTGTGACCGAGTTGGAGGCCCTAGCGGGAGTATGGGGGTTTTGAAAAGTTTCGATACTTTCTGTACGGCCGAAAAATCCGGGTGTATACGGACCACAAGGCATTACAATTTATCATGACTGCGAAATTAAAAAAAATAAAAGAATTACTCGATGGGTGTTGACACTACAGGAATATGATTTTACCATAGAACATGTTCCTGGCGTAGAGAATATAATCGCGGACGCAGTTTCGAGGTCACTTGTTGGTTTCGAAGAATTGGGCCATCAGCCACTAGAACAGGAGCACTACAGTTTCAAATGTTCAAATGTTTGCAAAGCTTATGGAACTTAACTACGGGGTCATCAGTCCCTAAACTTACAAACTATTTATGAACTACTTACGAACTAGGACGGCACAAATATCCATGCCCGAGGGGGGATTCGAACCCCCGACCGTAGTGGCCGTGCTGACCGTGACTGGAGCGCCTTAGTCACCTCGGCCACCGCGGCCGGCCACTACAGTTTGTACTATATTAAGAAGGTGGCTTTCGAAAACTCTATCCCTACGAATTTACGCAGTATTGGCAAGGAACAAGACAAGGACCCGGTCCTATTGAAAATTAAGAAACGAATTAAAGACAACAGTGAGTCGGCGATTCGCAAATATTACATACTTTGCAAAGGGGTTTTGTTTTACACCTCCGGTAGTGAGGCAGATCCATGGCGTGTGTGCGTGCCTGACGAATTGGTAAATAAAGCAATTTGGCACACTCATCTGTCGTACGGACATTTTGGTCCCAGGAAAGTGTACTTAAAGTTAAGATCTCTGTCTCATTTTATCAAAATGGAAAGGAGAATCAGGAAAGTGCTTGCATTATGCAAACTTTGCCAGAAGGCAAAACATTGCAATGTGAATACGCAAGCGCCTCTCCACCCAATTATCCCTTCACGGCTTCGAGAGGTAGCCTGTGCAGATTTAATGGGTCCTCTACCAAGGACGAGCAGAGGATACCGCTACGTCGTAGTTGTGATGGAGCTGTTGTTGAAATTTGTGACTCTAACTCCCCTTAGGATAGCAAAGGCACGTACGGTTAGCCGGTTTTTTTTGCAAAGATATTGTGAAACAGGTTGGCAGGGTCCAACAAGTGATATCCGATAACGGACCACAGTTCCGGGCGAAAACTTGGAAAAAACGTTACGTCGGCTACAGATTCAGCCAACTTTTGCGTCAGCATATCACCCCCAGAGCAACCCTGCCGAAACGGTAATGCGTAAGATTGGGAATCTGTGCAGGATATACTGTAATAAGAATCACGATGCTTGGGACGTATTCCTTAGTGACTTCCAAGACGTGATCAACAACATTCCGCACAATACGACCCGTCTAGCTTCCATAACAGTACTTAACAATATTGAGCATAAGGATTTAATTAGAGAAATCGTGGATTTCCCGCCGTCGCGCCGCTCCCGTCACAATAAGGTGATAGAGTTGGCCATTCAGCGCATCAAGGATACTGCGAATAAAAACAAAGTGATTGCGGACTGGCATGCCAGTTCACGAAGTTTTGTGGCTGGGGAGAAAGTATTGGTAAAAAGTTTTCGTCTTTCTAACCAAGAAAAGAAACTTCGCCATAAGTTCTTCTCTGTTTACAACGGGCCACTGAGAATTAAAAAAATGGTTCATCCCTGTGCTGCCCTGCTACAAACTATTAAGACTGGAAAAGCTGTAGGGGTACACCATGTATGTCATCTCAAGCCGTTTTTGGAATAGAGGGAAATTTGTAAAAAAATAGATATTAAAGTAGTTGATAGTGAAAATTATCATAATTTATTTTTGTTTGTTATCTTGTGCCGTAGAATAAGAATAGTGCACATAAGTATCATTTTTAATATGGAGCGCCTCAGTCTCCTCGGCCACCGCGACCGGCTTTTCTTTTTAACGACTATGGCATGCTGACCATTAAAATCGTGATCTGATTCGTGATTTTGAATTTGCTCGTCGATGTCATCTATGCCATTGTGCTTAGTATGATTACTTATTGAATTCCATCATGTAGGGACTGAATCCTCATTGTTTTGCATTGGTTATTGTTTTCCGTTTGTGGTCGCTCTATGGGATTGTTGCGTTATTAGGAAGTGCTAATTCTACCGAGATATAGGTATTTGCCACTTAGTGTTTTATAACGAAGCCAACACCGACAACAGTAGTACAGGTTTATATGCCAACTAGCTCTGCCGATGATGAGGAAATCGAAGAAATATATGAGGAGCTAAAGGAAATTATTCAGACAATTAAGGGATAGGAAAACTTAATTGTTATGGGAGACTGGAATTCGGTAGTAGGACAAGGAAGAGAAGGGAAGATAGTAGGTGAATATGGTCTGGGCAAAAGGAATGAAAGAGGAAGCCGCCTGATAGAATTTTGCACAGAACATAATTTAGTTATAACAAACACCTGGTTCAAGAATCACAAAAGAAGGTTGTATACGTGGAAGAGACCAGGAGACACCGGAAGATACCAGATTGATTTTATAATGGTAAGACATAGATTTCGGAACCAGGTTCTACAGTGTAAGACATACCCAGGGGCAGATATAGACTCTGACCATAACTTGTTGGTTATGAACTGTAGGCTGAAACTAAAGAAACTACAAAAAGGTAGGAAAATAAGGAGATGGGACCTGGATAAATTGAAGGAACCTGAGGTTCTTAAGAATTTCAGAGGGAGCTTTAGGCAATAATTGACAGAAACAGGGGAAAATAAAACTGTAGAGGAGGAATGGGTAAAATTGAGAGATGAAATAGTGAAGGTAGCAGAGGACAAAATAGGTAGGAAGGATAGACCTACAAAAATCCTTGGATATCACAGGAGATACTAAATTTAAGCGATGAAAGGAGAAAATATAAAAATGCAGTAAATGAAACAGGCAAAATGGAGTACAGACGACTAAGAAATGAGATTGACAGAAAGTGCAAAATGGCTAAGCAGGAGTGGCTAGAAAGCAAATGCAAGGATGTAGAAGAATGTATAAATAGGGGAAAAATAGGTACAGCCTACAGGAAAATAAAATAAACATTTCGAGATAAGAAAAACAGCTCTATGAATATCAAGGACACTGATGGAAAACCAGTTCTGAGCAAAGAAGGGAAAGCTGAAAGGTGGAAAGAGTATATAGAGGGGCTCTACAAAGGAAGTGAACTTCGATACAATATTGTAGGAAGGGAAGAGGATGTAGATGAAGATGAAATAGGAGATACTGTACTGAGAGAAGAATTTGACAGAGCCCTGAAAGACCTAAGTCGAAACAAGGCCCCTGGAGTAGATGATATTCCCTCAGAGCTACTGAAGTCTCTGGGAGAACCAGCCATGACAAAATTGTTTCACCTGGTGTGTAAGATGTATGAGACAGGTGAAGTACCCTTAGACTTTAAGAAAAATGTTATAATCCCCATCCCCAAGAAAGCAGGTGCAGTCAGGTGTGAAAACTACAGAACCATCAGTTTAATAAGTCATGGCTGCAAAATATTAACGCGAATTATGTACAGAAGGATGGAAAAGCTGGTAGAAGCCGACCTCGGGGAAGATCAGTTTGGGTTCAGGAGAAATGTAGGAACTCGGGAGGCAATACTCACTTTACGGCTTATCCTAGAAGATAGATTAAGCAAAGGCAAACCTACATTTCTAGCTTTAGTAGATTTGGAGAAGGCTTTTGACAATGTTGATTGGAATAAACTCTTTCAAGTTCTGAAGCAAGCAGGAGTAAAATTTAGGGAACGTAAGGTTATTTACAACTTGTACAAAAACCAGACAGCGGTTGTCAGAGTTGAAGGGCATGAACGGGATGCAGTGGTTGGAAAGGGAGTAAGACAGGGTTGTAGCCTTTCTCCATTGTTGTTCAATTTGTACATTGAGCAAGCTATAAAGGAAAGCAAGGAAAAATTTGGAGAAGGAATCAAAGTTCAGGGTGAAGAATTAAAAACATTGCGTTTTGCCGACGACATAGTAATTCTGTCAGATACAGCAAAGGACCTGGAAGAGCAATTGAACGGAATGGACAGTGTGCATATAAGATGAACATTAACAAGAGCAAAACTAAGGTAATGGAGTGCAGTGTAAGAAAATCAGGTGATGCTGAAGGAATTAGATTGGGAAACGAAGTAATAAAGGAGGTAGATGAGTTTTGTTACTTGGGCAGTAAAATAACAAATGATGGTCGCAGTACAGAGGATATAAAATGCAGAATGGCAATGGGTAGAAAAGCGTTCTTGAGAAAGAGAAATTTGTTAACATCGAATATTGATTTAAACCTAAGGAAGTCCTTTCTGATGGCATTTGTATGGAGTGTTGCCTTGTATGGGAGTGAGACATGGACGATAAACAGTGCGGACAGGAAGAGGATTGAGGCTTTTGAAATATGGTGCTACAGAAGAATGATGAAGATTAGGAGGTACTGAACAGAATTGGGGAGAAAAGGAATTTATGGCATACCTTGACTAAAATAAGGGATAGATTTGTAGGACACATTCTTAGACATCAAGGAATTGTGAATTTAGCGTTGGAGGGAAGTGTGTGTGGAAAAAATCGCAGGGGAAGACCAAGAGATGGATACAGTAAGCATATTCAGACAGATGTAGGTTGTCGTTCTTATGTGGAGATGAAGAGGCTTGCTCAGGATAGGGTATTGTGGAGAGCTGCATGAAACCAGTCTCCGGACTGAAGACCACAACAACAACACAGTGTTTTATATTGTTGTTGGACGGCTCCCACTGTGGTTGCTTTAGACGTAGAAGATTGTGATTTTGTTCTGGGCACGCTATGGTGCGTTGGACCTAGGATATTAGGCTGGCTGCATTTTGTCGCGTGTCGGTCCCGTGTGAGCGATAGAGAGGAAATTATGGAACCACACTTATTGAAATTGGTAATGGTACCATAGAGACCCTGCATGTTCAGATAATAATAGAAGAAGATGCGATCTGGAGTGGTCATAACGATTCATATAAGTTACAGATTCGAGACCTGGGCAGAGGAGATGGAGAGAAGAGATGATCTACCCTGTATATTTCAGATATAATTGCAAGGGATGCAGACAAGGACCCGCAGGCCAGAATATTGAAGGATATTATCCAATTATCTCTTTTATTTTGAAAATCCTTTACCTTTCTTATCTCCTCCTGTAGTAGTAGTTTGGATCTTTCCTATGTAGCAGTAGACGACCTTACTGTCATCCCTTGACTCACTGACATGACATAAACTAACATGCCATAATACGTTAAGCAAACTGTAGAATTTAGTCACATATAAGCTATATTATTTGTCAAATAAAAGTATAATAATAATATTAGTATATGATAGGATAGATTAAGAGTGGCCATTAATGTAATAAAAAATTGTATATGTATTAGTTAAACTGTGATCTGAGTCTAATTCCAAAAAAATTTAGTGCTGATCAGATGTTGCGGAGGTAACAGTGTTCGGATGGCACGCAATATCGTAAGAATACGGGACATGGAGATGCGCAGCTCATCGCCACTGGCCGTGGGCAGCAGTGGAGGTAGACGCGCCGAACACACGCCGCGGTGACCCGTAATTCTGGAGTTGCTGTTCGAGGGCTAGAGCGTCAAGGCGGCGGAGAATGAGAGGGAAAGTTCCCGCCGGGGACCGTCTGCTTTTTGGTTACAGGTGTACCGCAGGGGCGACACACTCGTGATACTCGCCATCGGAAAGCTACCTGCTGATGACCCACCGAGATAAGTGGAGTGGCTTACAGGCGGGCGCACAAAAGCAGCCGTCACTCAGAGGCAGCGGCACGGGCCAAACCACCGCACAACCCCACTCACAGCGGCCGAACGAGAACGCTAGACTGCTTGTCGCCAGCCGGCAGTGCCTATCCACTGGGCCACGAGTTTACGACTGGCAGGGCCGCCACTGCAGACGGCATGGCGCCACGTGTCTACGTCCGGCACTGGCGCCACTGGCCGCCTGTTAGTGGACGACCGCGACTGCTGGGCGCTGCGACCTCAGTTCCCTACGATAGGCGTGCGTTCTTCTGAGGGATTTTATCCGGAAGGAGAACAAAGGCCTAGGACTGAGATTTGCAGTGCCGCTCAGCATCATCAGAGACCATCGAGACGGCATCGCTCCTGTTCCTGATCGCAGATCCGGCCCACTCCTCGGACCGTCACTTCCAGAGACACCGACGCTCTGTCGTGCACAATGGACCTCCGACACACACAGTAACACAGCACCACTCGATGAACATTTGCATGTGGACACTAAATAAACTATTGAATAATTTAACAAGGACTCAGAATAATTCTTGTCTGTCAACATTTATAGTTAGGAATTTGTGTAGGTTATTTAGGTTCATCAGTAGAGTTATGATTTAATTAGATTTATTCTTGCACTTGTCCAGTGTACAAGCAATAGAGTTTTTTCGAAAAATAAGAACTTCATATTCTCAATCATATTCAGTTTACTGAAACATTTGTGCCTTGTTTTTGTGATGTTTAGCAATAGAGTTATGATTCTATTAGATTTATTCTTTCACTTGTCCATTTTATACCACAGCGTAGTCTGAACAATAAAATAACTTCATTTTTCATATTCAATTTTACTTAACTGCAACATTTTGAACTTGGTTTTTGATTAGTTGTGTGATTTTTAAATTGTTTTCAAAGAAACCATACTCATTTATAGGGAATTCTTACGAAATTTTTTTATTTATTACTGTAGGGTATAATATATGTCTATACTATCATCTTATCCTTTATAAGTAGTATGTTTTGATTCTCTAATTTCTTTTCCACTTTCCTATCTTTGGGTATGAATGTGTTTAATTAATATCTAGGGTCCAGAAGACATACAAAGAAGACTTTGAGATTGAGTTTGAACCAATAGGATTGTATTAATTTGTGGTAATTTGGGGTCTGGATGGCCAGAGGCCATATAACCAAATATAAATCTACCCCTTTGTAACTCTCCACAAAAAAACAGAAAGATAGGTTGAATGAATGGGGCCATAGAATATGAGTATGTATGTAGATTTTTATCCATATTATTCCATATTTAGGATGTAGTAGTATAAAGGTTTAATTCATACTGACTGCATGTATTCTAGTATACTTCTATAGTGTGAATAGGAAAATGTCTCCTGTTCGATAGCCTCTTAAATCCTTGTATGAGAGTATCCACATCCGAAATTATAATCAGTGGGCGCAATGAGAGGTAGTAATACTAGTTATATTCATATTTTCCAATTTCATTTAGTCTGTCGATTTAATTGGACGTTGGGTTCTTTGTATTCTAATTTCTCCAAATTCTTAATGCCAGATGATAGAAATGATCATTCCATGATTTTGGTACATTCGGAATAAGCCACCTGGGTAATTGGTTTTAGGCGCTTGCCACCACTAGCGAAAAACGTGGGAGAGAATGCTGCCCTTGTTTCGCGGCCAGCGGTGTATAAAGATACAAGACAGGATGTCGCCCCAGCCATGGGAGTTGGGGAGAGAAAGACGCCCCGGGCTCACTCGGTCGCTCTGGGAAGTCGAGGGGAAAGCGGGGCCTGCAGCATTGTGTACGCTGCCTGGACCCTCGCGGTCGGCTGGCGCCAAACTTTACAACTTATGCCGGTGCCACGTTGACGAGGCGTAGGTTGCTGAGGGCTCTCACGATGGGAGAGGGCGCCCATGCGATAATAAAATAATTTAGCTGTCTGGAGATGCCTATTGTGAAACACAAAATTTCACGCTGTTTCTGGGAACTGTGGCATACGTGAGTCTCAGGCCTGGAAGAGTTTTCGAGGGTGAGGAGCTTAGTAGCGCTAACAATAGCAAATTGATTTGATTGGTGAGACAATTAGGTCCTCTCTCTTACTGGCTTGACGTCACATGTGGGTGAAGTCTGGCAGCCAATATTCTGAAGTGGCTGTTGTTTTAGAACAAGCTCACTCGTAATCAGGATTATTTACTGTTCTTGAATAACAGCATACACCACTGGGTTGGAAAATTACTGTATTTTTTCGTAGCTCGAATACTTTAGTAATTGCCGCGCCGATCGGGTAGATAATTTCCCATCTGCGATCGCATTCATCAGCCTGCTCTTCCATCAGTGGCCCACCGGCATCAGTGATGCTGTTCAACTGTATATGGTAAAGTAGCGCCAACGCATAAATAGTGAAAAGGATTATTGAATGGTGGTTGATAGGTGGGACGTAGGTGTGAGTTTGCGAGGTCGTCATAGTCGATTTTTAATCGAGCATGTCTGTTTCAGAACTTAACCATCTACTGACTTTTTAAATACATTTTTGATAGGTCAAACACACCAAATTTATGACTATAGCCAGTCGAACTTGTACCTTTTCTTTTGGTGTTAAGATTTTGTCCTGTATTCTGTAAAAAGTATTCCGATCATTAGATAATTTTGTTTGTGCTATTTCAAGTCATTATATTTGTATGATTTTTAAAAGGAATTGACACTTTTTCACACGTCGTGTTTTTGATAAATTGGCACATAAATTTTTTGTTAAATACAGTAACTATTTATGATCATCGAGTACTTGATTTCAACCACCTTTCATATATTTTGGAGGGGTTATCTCTTGTCTATGTTAGGTAGGTCAGGGGATTTGTGTGCTTCCAACAACAGTGTATAAACATGCACTTTAACAAAATAAATAAATAAGTGAGATTAGAATACTGGTCGCCACTACTTTCAGTTAGGCACAGTAAATTCTCAGTTTCATATTTTTAATATCTTTTTCTATTTTTTAAAATAATAATAAAAAAATAGTGACGACCCTTGGATAACTTGATTATTTTGTGATGATGGTTAATTTAATACAATTTATTCATTTACATATTAATGAGCTATTTGCAAAGTTGGCAGAAAAGGTAATAGAACTCAAATGACAGACAACATTCAGTTGACATTCAAAATAATAAATTTTGAAAAGAGCAACAACATTTCAACCGAACCTTACTTTTTATTAATTACCGCCAGTTTGGTGGTGTCATACTTTCACAGTAATTAATAATGCTAGAGGTACGTGTGGCCTACGGTCGGGGGTTCGAATCCCCCCTCGGGCATGGATATTTGTGCCGTCCTAGTTCGTAAGTAGTTCATAAGTAGTTTGTAAGTTTAGGGACTGATGACCCCGTAGTTAAGTCCCATAGACTATACAAACATTTGAACATTTGAAACTGTAGTGCTCCTACGTGTGGATTCTCTCAGTTAGTACGCTGAAGTGGCCCAGAATCCTCGTTCCAATGCCAATGATAGCACCTCAGTAGACTCCATCGCACAGTCATAAGCTCACATACAGGTGGCAAAAGTATTGAGACCCTTGTAATATTGTATCGGACAACGTTTTGCCTGTCGAAGTGCAGTAAGACGACGTGGTACACACACAAAAGTCGTTAAAAGTCCGCTGCACGAATTTTGAGCCATGCTGCTACTTCAGAGCAGCTCGGGAGTAGTAGAGCGGGCTAGAGCACCACATTACGGATCGCGTGGCCTCCAGCGTAGGGACTTCGAATCCTCCCTCGGGCATGGCTGTGTGTTGTCCGTAGGTTAGTTTAACTTAATTTAAGTAGTATATAAGCTAGGGACTAATAACCAAGGAGTTAAGTCCCACAGAATTACAAAATTTGAACATTTTGCCTCTACAGACACCCATAATATTATTGCCAACGATTTGCCGGTGCAAAATTTAAGCACGGATTGACCTCTATATTATATCCCATACGTGTCCGATGGGATATGTCACGCGATGTGGCTGGCCAAATCACTTGTTGGAATTGTCGACAATGATCTTGAAACCAACAGCGAACAGTTGTGGCCCAGTGTCATGGCACATTATCATCGATAAAAATTCATCTTTGTTTGGTAACAAAATTAATGAACACCTGCAAGTGCTGTCCAAGTAGCCGAACATATCTATGTCCAGCGAATGATCGGTCGAGTTGACCAGAGAACCCAGACATTGCGTCGCCAAAAAAATGTTCAAATGTTTGTTAAGCTTATGGGACTTAACTACGGGGTCATCAGTCCCTAAACTTACAAACTACTTATGAACTAGGACGGCACAAATATCCATGCCCAAGGGGGGATTCGAACCCCCGACCGTAGTGGCCGTGCTGACCGTGACTGGAGCGCCTCAGTCACCTCGGCCACCGCGGCCGGCATTGCGTCGCCCTTCAATACATTGTGTACGAGATACTAATACCCGGTTGCATCTCGGTGATTCGCTACACCATGCCATTATCACCTCAGTGTAACTTTGATTTTCTCATCAGTTAAATGGATACTTAATCACAAACTGAAGCAAAACGAGGCTGAAAATATAGATGTTTAAAATTTAGCTGAAGAAAATTTGGTTGAAAATCCACAAGTTGCACATCGTGAACGAAACTCAAACATCACAGAAGCCAATACTATAGTATCGTTATAGGTCACAGTTTGAAAAAGGGGCGTAAGATACTACGAAGTGATAAACGGAGAGATTTCCTCTGTTTTGAAAACAGAAGCTTCGAGAGAAAGAAGAAAATGTAAAATGAAGCAACTATTAACAGCTATGATGGTCCGGTTCAAAGAGTGCCGTTCACAAATGGCCGCGCGGTCTGAGGAGCCATGTCACGGATTACGCTGCCGCTTCCGTCGGAGGTTCGAGTCCTTTCTCGGGTACGGGTGTGAGTGTTATCCTTAGCATAAGTTATCATAAGTAATTTGTAAGTGTACGAACTGATAACCTCAGCAGTTTAGTTCCTTAAGTTTACAAACATGTGGTTCGAAGAGATAAATAGTCGAAAAATGTTTTTAATGGGGACAGGGATCAAGCTACCTGTTGACCGCTAAATCAATTAGACAACAGATCAACATCTATAGACCACGATGAAATGGCTGCCCCGAGTAAAGCGATTTTGTTTTCATTTTAACTCTGTCACACTTCAGTGGATTTGAGCCATCGTAATTCGTTTATTTTGTTCCTCCTTTTCGAATTTGTTAGTATGTGTAGCATAATCTGACATGTTCCTAAATCTTCTGCAACGTTCGTACAGCAAAGAAAAAAGTACGTACAGCGCTGCATTCTTCAGGCTTGTCCTACTTTCACGATAGATAATCATCGTATATTTTTTCATGTTTTGTTCGCTGTATCTGGTGTTAAACTGTTACACTGCATAAAATCCTTTATTTGCTAAGAAAAAAGACCGCGAGTAAAATGCATAAAATGGAAGTACGAGAGAGAGAGAGAGAGCGAATTTCGGGAGGGATGAGGAAGAATTAAAAAAAAATCTCTATATCAGCCCGCTAGGGACACACAGACTGAATCAACACAAACTTGGCGTGCCACAAAATGACACCGTACAGAGATTTACACTATGGGTCAACGCTCTGACAACGTAACCGACCCTGAGGTCAGTGTGAAACGCCAGTTGAACAACTTCCCAAAGAAGGTTATGACAGTTTCACGCGGTTGAATGAACGTTCTGTGCTTTGCACGCAATTAACGGTGACTATGTACAACACATGAAACATTAAAACCACCACCTTAAGTTCTCTCTATTTTTTACTAAACCAGTATCAAAACTTTTAGAATAACTGGGATATTCGGACGTTATAGCAGGAAATATGCGCGTTAATGTAACGCCTGGAGACGGGCGACACTTCAGCATAATCAGAACAGTCTTGGTCCGGCACAAGTTTTCAGTTATGACGACATTTTCATTTGTTGGAGTACTCAACATTGCTGTCCGCTTTGCAGGTGCTATCGTTTCCTGTAATAACAATTTTGATGATTTCACTCCAATTCAAATCAAATGTTTGTAAAGCTTATGGGACTTAACTACGGGGTCATCAGTCCCTAAACTTACAAACTACTTATGAACTACTTACGAACTAGGACGACACAAATATCCATGCCCAAGGGGGGATTCGAACCCCCGACCGTAGTGGCCGTGCTGACCGTGACTGGAGCGCCTCAGTCACCTCGGCCACCGCGGCCGGCTCACTCCAATTGATCCATTCATTGCGTTTAATTCATTTCAGGTTTACAAAATTACCAGTTCTCTCTCTGTCTCTTCCTCCACTGATAAGAATCTTGATGTGTAGCGGAACCGTAACGCTTGAAGGGGTCCACATGAAAATGAAGGTAGTGCACATAATGCACTGACGAGAAGTTCAGCCCGCGGTGTAGTGGACCAGCGTTCTAAGGCGCCTTGCCGTGGAGCGCACGGTTGCGCGCCGGCGAAAGTTCGTGTCCTCCCTCGGGCATGGGTGTATTTCCTGCCCTTAGCATAAGCTAGTTAAAGTAGTTTGTAAGCCTAGGCACTGATGGTCACAGTAATTAAGTCCCATAGATTTACAAAAATTTGAATATTTGTGAAACAAGATTGTCTCGAAACCAGACCCATCAATACGTTTGTAACAATATGAGTTACTATTCTTCCCACAATTGAATTGCGTCAAATCCTAGGGCTCCCATATCACGGGATACCAGTTAGTTTTATGCAAAAGTGGATCAACCTTTAACATTTCTATTAAAAACAACAGGCACTATAATGCGGATAATAGCACATTAGTAATAATGGTGGGAAGGACTGAAAAACCAATTTGTGATATACAACAAATGGTCACGTAGAACATAATATTCTGGCAATTATAATAGCCAAGTAGAAATTGTCGAGGAATATAAAGAAATTAAAAATTATATGCCAAAGAGACTTCATAGCAAGAGTTGCGAGAACAGAAATTTAGAAGTATGTATTCTAAAAGGCGAAAAAAAATTGAGTATCATTAATGTTTAACGCGCGGGTATGGCCGCGTGGTCTAAGGCATCATGCGAAGGGCTGTGTGGCCACTCCCGCCGAAAGTTCGAGTCTCTGGAATGGTTGTGTGTGTTGTCAATATTATGAGTTAGTTTAGATAAGGATGAAGTAAGGAATTATTTGTGTAAATCACGGAAAACCTAATTACTGATGGCTAGAGGCAGGTCTGAACCGCAGTCTTCCAGAATGCGAGTCCTGTGCGCTAACACCAAACCACCTACGTCGGCCTTTATAAATTTGGTTACACTAAATTCAACCTTAGTTGCCCAGCATTCAATTATATTTTCTGT